>OW121764.1:29064229-30464396 GCA_933228765.1 Miltochrista miniata | reverse complement strand
TACGGAGACCAGTCTTTACTACTCCAGTGGTCAATGTTGTCCTCATTTGATTGGCTGCGTCCACAATCCTTTCTCTTAATTCTTCCACAGACGAAACTGGATTTGGCGGTTTTAGTGTCACGCGTGTGTTTTTAGGGTTTCGTAGCCAAATGGCAAAAACGGAACCCTTATAGATTCGTCATGTGTCTGTCTGTCTGTCTGTCTGTCCGTGTGTCACAGCCACTTTTCTCCGAAACTATAAGGCCTATGCTATTGAAACTTGGTAACTAGATGTATTCTGTGAACCGCATTAAGATCCTTATATAAAACTAGAAAAAAAGTAGTAAATTTTTGGGGTCCCACTACTCAGAACTAAAACTCAAAATTTTTTTTATCGTCATACCCATACGTGTGGGAAATCTATAGATAGGTCTTTAAAAATGCTATTGAGGTTCCTAAGATCATTTTTTTCTAAAGTGAATAGTTTGCGCAAGAGACACTTCCAAAGTGAAAAAATGTGTGTCCCCCCCCTCTAACTTCTAAACGAAGAGAATGATAAATCTAAAAAATATATATGATGTACATTGCCATAAAAACTACCAACGAAAATTAGTTTGAACGAGATAGAGCTGGTAGTATTTTTTTAATACGTCATAAACCGCAATTTTTGGTTAGAAAAACACTACCACTGCGAACGTGTTAAAACATCAATCAAAGTTACAACGAACTATAAGAACGTTTATATTATGTATGTTACTTGCTGCTACGAAACCCTTCATGGGCGAGTCCAACTCGCACTTGACCGATTTTTTAGTCGGTAGGAGTCTGACATAGCATCCATGTAGGATTTTTCACACGCTTAGAAAAAAAAAAAAGGGTTTGTATTACAATTCGTAGAAAAAAAAGTAGTTGGGACGCTTCAGGTAGCAGTTCTAATGGTCCGCGCCTATTGTCCTTCAAGTTAAGACGCACCGTGCGAGCGAGACAAGTGACAATTTATGCAAGTGTGAATGAAAGAACATAGTGACCGGTTGGGGTTGGGAATACAACACGTGATATTGTTTTGGTTGTTAGTCTGCTTTTGTGCTTCGTACATAGTAGATGTGATATCGTTTTGCTCTTTTTCTCGACTTGGCTCGAAATTTGATAAAGATGGAATAACAAATTATCACAACGCACATTACTGGGCCCCAAAAGCACTGAAGAATCCCAATAAGAAAAGAGTGACGGGGTCCCAGCGTCGATTCAGCGTGAATGTGTGGATGGGCATTATCTCCAATTATTTAATTGGACCTTACTTTCTCCCGGACACTTTAAATGGGGAAACATACGAAAACTTTTTAAGAGGAGACTTAAATGATCTGCTGGATGATCTGCCACTAAACTTAATCAGGGACATGTGGTTCCAGCATGATGGCTGCCCTGCCCATTTCAGAAGAAGTGTCCGAGACTGGCTGGACACAACTTACCCAAATAAATGGATAGGACGAGGTGGGCCGTTGCCATGGCCAGCAAGAAGTCCGGACTTAACCCCCATGGATTTTCATGTGTGGGGGGTTATGAAAAGTCTTGTGTACAGCGAGCCAAATCAAATGAGGACAACATTGAACACTGGAGTAGTAAAGATTGGTCTCCGTAGAAGGATGCGAAAATGTATTCATAACCGAGGCGGCCATGTTGAACATGAACTGTAGAGTATGAAAAAGTTGTGTAAAAACCTTGTTTAATAAATGACATTGCATCTTTTCCTATTGTTTTATTTTACTTTTTAGGGCTAAGTATTAATTTTCTTCTCCACTGTCGCTTTTGAAACGAAGTTTTTTTCAATGAATTTAAATACAACCCTACATTGCTATACGTCGTTAGATAGCTGAAGAAATGTAGATATTTTAAAAAACATCTGCCGAATGACTGCCGTAATATTTTTTTTACATATCCCTTAGAGAAAAATAAACTTGTTACTATTTTTTTTATTTTCTTAACTTTCACTTGTCTTCTACGACATGTTCAATTAATTTATGCACTATTTCAATGATTGACGTTTTGGAGCATCTTATTACACATGTCAAAATGCAACAAAAATAATAAATAAGGCGCCCAAAATAAAAATAAAAAATTTTGTAACCTTAAAATCGGCAATTTTCAATAAAAATATTAAAAGTCGAATATCTCGAACAGGGTTAAGTTTAGGGTAGGGTGTTTCATAGTAAAATTAGTCAGAAATAATGGGTACTCCACGCCCTTAACGGATCTAGCACGACTTTTCCTGTAACCCTGTATATGTACCTTACATAAGTGTATTTTACACTACTAAAGTGGCAGGCAAGCATACGTCCCAACTGATGGTTTTTTATAGTGTCCGACCGAAACTGGTTTTCCGGCCGAAACCGAAACCGAAACCGAACTTTCGGCCCCAGGGTCAGTTTCGGCCGAAACCGAAACCGAAACCGAAACTCACGTGTTCATATTAAAAAAAAACCAGCCAAGTGCGAGTCGGATTTCCGCACAGAGAAATCCGTTACAAAAATTACGTTTGTTGTGTGGATGTTTTTTTTCTGATTTTAGTGGGTTTTTTTTTATAGCGGCAACAGCACATGGTGAGGTGGTTGGTGGTGGCAGTGTCTTTTGAAATCTCCAACGCTTTTAACACCTTGCCCTGGAGTTGCGTTTGGGAGGCGCTTATTTACCATGGAATGCCTCAATACCTCCGTTGAATTGTCGGAACCTATCTTTCCGAGAGGGCCATAACTAACCCGAGAGAGGGTCGGCGAGATGTCGTCTGGTGTTCCACAGGGATCGTTCTTGGACCGCTTCTGTGGAACATCGGTTACGATTGGGTGCTGCGTGGTCCGTTGCTCAGAGGTGTTGGGTAACCTGTTACGTGCGTAACGTGTTACGACGATACCCTAATTACAGCGCGGCGCGAGGAGCAACGCAACGAGACGCAGTCCTAAAGGACACCTGCGGGATCCAGCTTACATATAGGGGGCGTCAGCATCGACATCGAGCTCTCTATGACGTATCAGGGGCTCGTACTCGATAGCCGGTGTAACTTCTGATAACACTTCCGAAGTTTGGTTCCAAAACTGAGGGAGGGGCATCAGCCGCACTCTCGCGGTTGTTGCCCAATATCAGGGGACCCAACGCTCCCTGCAGGAGACTGTACCTTGGGATCATGCGGAGCAGGGCCCTATATGAGGTCCCAGTATGGGCGGAGATCTTGATAGCCAGCAATGCGGCTAGATTGCTTAGCCAGCAGAAGGCGATGGCTGTCAGGGTAAGGATAAGGGGATACCGCATGATCTCAGTTGAAACGGCATGTCTTCTTGCCGGGACCCCTCTATGGGACCTGGAAGCGAGGGCCCTTAGGGCCGGCGTCATTGTTTAAATGGCGCAAGAAGGCGCTGGAGCGATACCATAGCCCTCTTCCTATGAACAGGTCATGCTCGTGAAAGAGACGGCTCCGGGAGGAAGAGGGAGAGAACTCTCCCACCCAAGTTGCACAGTCTGCGACGGCGCGCCTATAATATCAGCCTCTATGACCAGGGGCCTGAGGACGTCTGCTCACCGTCCTTATAGAAGCAGGCCCTAGAGACGATAGCATGAAGTGTGAGATTCATGCATGTCGCCCTCAAGTAGCGGGATAACAACTGAGCAACCCCCCAAAGACGCGGCTGCAGTATGTATCATTCCGAGGGCATACTCGGGGCTCCGAATGCGTGGTTTTTAGTCGGTAGGCCTCCGGCATAGCATCTCTGTAGGATTTAAGAGTAAAAAATAGCGGCAACAGAAATACATCATCAGTGAAAATTTTAGGCCTCTATCTGGCGCGGTTCCAGCGATACAACCTCGTGACTAAGAGACAGAAGGTCGGCTTGGCCTTATGTCTCGTTGATAGGGTCCCGCTTTAACCCCTCCGTGTAAGATCTTGCGTGTAAGTACGACCCGCACTTAGCCGGTTATTTTTTCAATAGGTGCAGCAAGTTCCACCAAGTGCCATCGATCAACGGTATAAATCAACGACAAGTTTTTTTTCTTTTACGGGTAGAATTACTCATAGATGCTATTGCGAACTCCTACCGACTAAAACCACACGGTGCCCTGCTACTAGCTCTTGGCCGGTTTTGGTTACATTCTAGAAGTGTATAACTAAAACTGGGCACGGGTGAGCCGGAGTCGCGCACGAAGGGTTCCGTACAAGAAAAGCGGCAAAAAAGTCAGTGTTGTTGTATGGGAGACCCCTTTAATACTATTATTTTGTCTATTTTTATTATTTGTTGCTATAGCGGCAAAAGAAATACATCTTCTGTAAAAAAATAACTGTCTAACTATCACGGTGGATGAGTTACAGCCTCCTGACAGACAGACAGACGATCAACACAGTCAAGGGAACCGACAACAAAGGGGTAAGGTTATGTAAAGTCCTAGATCTTTAGGATTCAGTAACCAAAAGTAAAAACGGGATCCTAAAAAGGAGGTCGAAGACATAACACAGGGGTAACTGTCTAATATTTCTCAATGATTGTACTCGTAATTGCTTGTGGCTTAAATAAAGTTGTATTATTATAACCATTGATTGAAAGTCCTTTGTAAATCTCTAAATCTTCGGTTAGTAATATATTAACTGGTTAGGCTGACCCCAACCACGTCGCAAGCAGAGCCAGACACTCAAAATTCATGAACACGTGGGTTTCGGCCCGGCCGAAAGTTTCGGCCCATTTTGGCCGAAACCGAAACTGCGGCCGAAACTCGATTTTTTGGCCGAAACTGGCCGAAACCGAAACCGAAACCGAAACTTCGGTCGGTCACTAGTTTTTTACAATAGCCTATGGGCGTTTGCAACACCAATTAGTTTGTAATTATTAGCATCATAGTGAATTATAAACAGTGGTAAATCATTATAAATTGTTATTGTAAATCATTATTTAATGTAGGTACCTACTTAAAACTTTAATTAGGTAGTAGCCAGCCAGTAGCAGTGGCGGATACAGGGTAGGGGCGCGGGGGGCGCGCGCCCCCCCCCTTGGCTGGCGCACGCACGCGTCGTTCGTCCACGCCGCGCCAGGCCACCCAAAATATTTTTTGGTCTTTAACTATAATGCTTCCTCTACTCGCGAAGTTGGACGAATACGATAGTGTAGAGTAACTAGAGGGACACTTCGTCAATTTTTTCTTTGCCTCGGGCGACTTCGCCGACTTCGTTCAACTTCGCGAGTAATGAAGAGGAAGCCTAACGATCTAATGCGGATGGGGCGCGGACGACGCGATCATGTGTGTGTGCAGTGTCTATCCTGCTCTTACATAAGTTAGAGCAGGATAGATACAGTGTATGTATGTGCCTTCTATGAAATATCACGAATGCGACAATCGTTGGCGGGCACACACTCAAACGGGTAGGCAGAGACTATGGCTTTCCACTTGCCACGATCCTGGCATATCACTTTCGCTTCTTGCTACTTTCATATCATAAGTGTTTTCATACATACTCTCCGATTAAGGGTACTCTTGACCTAACCTTTTTCCAAAAGGTGTCCAATTTGGTCGACATAAGTGCGACGCGGTCGACCTCTACCAGATTGTCCATTCGCTCTCGCCTTATTCTTTTGTCAGTCTGTTTCCATCCATTCTCTCCACATGTCCGAACCATCTGAGCATCCCTTTCTCTATCTTAGTCAAGTCTTTCTCTATCTTCTGTCAAGCCGCAATGTTCCCTAATCACACAATTTCTTTCTTTATCCATCAATGTCACTCCAGCTATACTTCGCAAACTTCTCATTTCCACTGCATTAATTTTACTTTCATGCGTCTTCTGCAACAGCCAACTTTCACTGCCATGCATAAGTGTAGGCACAAGCACTCCTCTATGTACAGCCATTCTTGCCTTTTTAGACACATCCTGACTGCTCATAAAGGCGTGAATGACTCCATTCACTTGATTACCTGCCAAAACTCTTCGTTAAATAGGTATCATAGTCACACTTTCCATCTCTTGCAAATTTTGACCCCAAGTACACAAACTCTTTTACCTGTTCCACTCTCTTCGATGTAAATTGGGCAATTCGTCATATTTTCTTCTTTCAAAAACCATTACTTTCGTCTTTTCTACATTCACTTTCATACAGACAGACCTCTACTTAAAAGCGCATCATGCATTATGTTAACCATCAACTGCAACTCCTCCGCCGATGAAGCTATTATCACCTGATCGTCCGCGTATCGGAGGCATTTGATGGTCAGCTCATTCATTTTTAAACCATACGCACACTCTTGCAGTTCTTTCAAGCAGCTGTCCATGTACAGGTTAAGTAGACACGGTGACGCTACACAACCTTGCCTCACACCTTTTTCAATGTGAAAAAAGTCAGTGCAAGCTCCGTTTATCCTGACACAAGCACTGGAGTCTGCATACAGAGATTTCAGTGCTCGTATCAGGGTTCCGTTTATTCGATACCTGGATAGTGTTGTCCACATTCCATTCCTCACAACTCTATCATAGGCCTTTTCCAAGTCCGCTACGCACGTAAAAAAGAAAACGGAAAAGACTTGCTCCGTCCATCCCTTTCCTTTCCGAAATCCTGCTTGCACATCCCACATTTTTGCGTACGTTTCAATTATCATTCTTTTTATCAGCACTTTTGCATATAATTTGTCTAAAACACTGAGCAAGCTTATGTCGCGGTAGTTCTTGCACTCTTGCTGCGACCCTTTCCCTTTTTACAGCGGCTCTATGACAGATTTACTCCATTCCTCTGGTACTCTGCCACTTCACCAGAAAAGGTTAAAAAGGCGGTACAGCTGGCAAGCTACCACGCACGCCACGTCCCACTTTCAGCATCTCGACAGAAATCCTTTCAATTCCA
Organism: Miltochrista miniata; assembly: GCA_933228765.1. NCBI lineage: Eukaryota > Metazoa > Arthropoda > Insecta > Lepidoptera > Erebidae > Miltochrista > Miltochrista miniata. Next base: position 30,457,557 of record OW121764.1, on the reverse strand, counting down.
GCAGCGCTTCCTAATTTCATACCATTCAACGCTTCCACAATTTCTTTCATACTTAAATCGCTTTCATCGTCAACTTCATATTCCATTCCGAGACATGAGTCTCTCCTTGTAAATCCTCTTTTTCAAACAAACTTTCAAAATATTTTAAATAGGGGATCTTATCAAATCAGGTTAGGCAGGTAACATTGTGAATGTTTATGCGTATCGGAAGGTGGCCACCATAAACCTACTCAAATGGGTCGCAAGTCCCAGACCCCCTCACAGTATTTCCCTCTGTACCACGCTATGGACCCGGCGCAGTGCCCGCACTGTGAATCCATGGAATGCCCGCATGCCCCGCATGGACGTGTTTTTCGTTGGATCCCTTGAACTTGAACATTGTATTTTTACTGTATTATAATCATCTATACCTATAATAAAACGGTAAAGTGAAGGCTAGATGACATTCATATATAATTCTTCAGGTAGGCAAACGCTAGCTCGAATTTTAATCGATAAGTGCCATCTCTTGATCATTTTTTGTACTGAAATCTTAAAATTATTTTTTTATATTCATGATTAATTATGTATTTATTTACACAAGCATGTGCACAAAAAATAATAATAATTTATACGATTGCTTGGATGTATAATAAACTATAAAAAATCATCAATTACTATGTCTTATCTATCCATCTATCTTTAAATATTAATAAAATGATAGAAAATACAAAACTGTACATTAAATATTTAAAACAGAAGCTTGCTGGATGTTCCACAGAAGATACCGTAGCCAAAAATGCAATCAGTAAAATTTTGTCTGTCTGTCTGTCTGTCTGTATGTTCCTTATAGAAACAAAAACTACTCGACAGATTTTAACGAAAATTGATACAAATTATTCTTTATACTCCTGGGCAGGTTATAGTGTACTTTTCATCACGCTAAATCAATAGGAGCAGAGTAGTGAAGGTAAATTTTGGGAAAACGGGAGAAATTACTCCATTTTTTAAGCTTCCGTCGCGTGTGCAGCCTTAATGGTTAAAGTTACATAGAAATCATGTATGACGGAAATACATATTCGTATTCTACATAAAATTGTCTAAAAAAGATCCTATGTCTATCTTTTATGGTTGACTCACAATATAACGTGTAACTCCTGATAGCTTAGCAGTTCGGAGCATTCTGATTATATTTGTTTACGCTTACGTTTATAATACTCTCACTCATCCCTAATTTAAAAAAAATAACATTATTACCTATTCAATAAAAAAAGAATCATAGAAATCGGTATAGAAACACCAAACTTATATAAGCCATCGATCGCACCGTCGCACGTGAATACTGAATCATGCTATAAGGATTATTTTTGAGATTATTATTAGATACATCTTATTACATACAGTGCGAGGACCAACATCATTTTGTAGATTTGAGAAAAGTAGACGATGTTGTTATTGACATTCCGATTATTCTGCTCCGAAATTTAAGACCACCACAACTTTGCAATGGAACTCTGCTTAAAGTAACCCAGTTGCAACAAAATCTAATCGATGCTCAAATTTTAACAGGTTGCGGTGCAGGAGAAACCATCTTTATTCCCAGAAATCCCATAATACCAAATAATTTTCCATTCCAATTTAAAAGAACGCAATTCCCAGTATCGGTGTTATGCAATGACAATAAATAAGGCTCAAGGGCAGACTTTTCGTGTTGCTGGAGTAGATCTCGGTGTCAGTTGTTTTTCACATGGTCAGTTATATGTCTCTCTTTCCCGGGTTAGCAGTTCTAGAAATCTTTATGTTCACGTGCCGGACGGTTCAACTTTCAACGTAGTTTACCAGGAAGCTTTGCGCTGAAGTATTTTCATTATATATGTACTTAAGCCTCATGTGAAAGTGATCTAAACAATATTACCAACACATTAACATAATAACATACAAGGAGTTACACGCTGATGGTCTCGGGGCACAGCTATTAATAATAATATTGTGCGGTTCCTTATTGCGATATTTTTTAACAGTATTGTGGATTGACATAATGATTATATTTCCCTTCTAAAATACGAAAGTTAATCTGTCTCTCACATCAAAACCACTGAACCCTGAGGAAGGACATATGTTACTTTTTTACGAAAAACGACGAAAACGCGGACGAAGTCGCGGGCAAAAGCTAGTTTCAAATAAAATTTTCATAAACTTCACATGTGACCATGATTACTTTTTATTACTATAATAATAGTAAGGGTTTTTTTTTGTTGACGCGGGGAACGCATTTACTCGCCTTCATCCCAGCTTCGGGGGCAGCTGGGATGGTGTGTGCGACTCCCGGCCCGGTCTGGAATGGACCGTCCTACCCACTAAACCCCGCGGTGTTCCTCCTCACCCTTTAGCCGGGCCGAGGGATATCAAAAGATTATTCACGTCGACCCGGCTAGGGGCGCCCCGTTTATTCGGGGCTCTCCTCGGGGGAGCCAGATGGGCGGCTCCCCAAAGCTCCCTAAGGAGCTGAAGACCACGCCTGCACCGCTCTCGAGCGCCCCTCTGTCCTGCACCGCTCTCGAGCGCCCCTCTGTCCTGCATCGCTCTCGAGCGCCCCTCTGTCCTGCACCGCTCTCGAGCGCCCCTCTGTCCTGCACCGCTCTCGAGCGCCCCTCTGTCCTGCATCGCTCTCGAGCGCCCCTCTGTCCTGCATCGCTCTCGAGCGCCCCTCTGTCCTGCATCGCTCTCGAGCGCCCCTCTGTAATAGAGGAGACAGAGAGCGACTGGCGCAGGCGTGCGCTAATGGGCACCCCCGGAACACGGGAAAGATGCCCACCGCCATGTGACCGTTGGTGGGCGGGGTCCCCCGATCTTACGCCCACGGTCAAGAAACAATCGGGGGCGCGCAGTGAGTCCTCACCGCAGCGCCCCCGAACTGCACGGCAGAGCGGGAGCATTATCGGTTACTCCCGCTCCCCCGCACGGTGCACCTACCGCTTTGCCGCCATCACCTCGCCAACTGGCGAGGCGACAGCGGCCCAGCACTGTTGCCGCCGGTCGCGCCGTTATTCACGGCCGGCAGCCCGAACTGCATGGCAGGGCGGGAGCATTTACCTAAACTCCCGCCCCCCACGCAGTGCCTCTCCCACTTTGCCGCCATCGTCTCTCGCCAGCAAAGGTGGCGAAGCGACGGCGACCCAGCATTGCTGCTGTCGGCCGTGAATAACGGCACGGCTGGCAGCAACACACACCACCGAGCAGCCCACAGGTGGGTTACTCCCGCCTCGGCCGGAATTAGCCAGAGTAGCACAACTCCCCCACAGAGGAAGGGGAGTGGTCGCTACTACGTTGCCCAGGATGCACCACGAGGAGGACGACCCATTGGGGTCATTATAAGATGTTAGTAGGACCCCGCATCCCATAATAGTAAAGGTAGCTTAGAACTCAAAATATCGTTTGCGCCCCCCCCCCCCCCCTTGATATTTTTCTGCATCCGCCACTGGCCAGTAGACAGTTATCCCTCAGTTATTTGATTGTGAGTTATGAAATTGTTTGGTACCTAATTAGGATATCCAATCAAACATACATAGGTACTTATAGTCACGCCCTTATCTTTGAAGGGTTAGGCAGAGGCATACTATACGCCTACATTTCACGATATTTAGTTTTATTCTAGTTTGTTAAGCTTGCAATTGTATAAATTCCAGGATTACAAGTGCGTCTCCCACAATGGTTAATGAAAAAGAACTTATTAAAAAGAGAGGCAGTTTCAAGGGACGTTTGACTGCATTTTCAACCTATTTAAATTCTTTGAATGTTACTTCATTGACGTCTATCGATGCCAGCGAATTGCAGATACGAATTGGTAAAGTGGAGACCTTGTACGAACATTATGATGAGGTACAGTTACAATTGGAGTGTAGTAGTGATTCTGGTGAGTTACAAATATCAGAACGTAATGAATTTGAATCCCTTTATTATAATTTACTCGCTAAGTCCAAAGATATATTAAATAAATTTAATAATGAACGAGAACAGTTTCAGTCAACTGGTAGTGAGAAGGGTTCACGTTCTGGTAGTAATTGTAGGTTCGTCAAGTTGCCCACTATTCAACTACCGAAGTTTCGTGGTTCGTACGATTCGTGGCTTGAGTTTCATGATACTTTTGCAAGTCTCATTCATTCCAATGACGAAATGGATAGCATAAATAAGTTCCACTACTTAAGAATGTAAAACCTCAGAAGAAAACACAGAGATATCATCACTCCTTTATTTTTCACATAACAAATACAATTATTAAAACTTATACACCACGTGGCACAAGGAAGAACATTGCAACAGCGTCTGGGGCTTGCGACCCATACAGCAGGTTTAGGGTGGCCACCTTACTATGCATAAACGATCACCTTCCACCGTCAACAATGCTCCCCATTGCCCAATTACACTTTTACGTTTCTATCTAGCGACGTGTAGTTTACGACTACGACTGAGAGCCACAAAATGGCGTTGCTGCTTTTTATTGACAATCCCCACCAGTTGAATTCTCAAACTACCTTCATTGCCATATTGCAAAAATTCAGGCAAAAATCACGAAACCTTACACTCGACCATCCTGACGACGTGTATGTCCTCATACACGCATCTGGTGAAACCTTACACTCTGCCCGTCAAGATTAATGTTACAGAATACCCATTTAATGCAATGGCAAATCGATAAACAAATTTAACATTCAACTGAGCTGGTGATAACCTTCTAAATAAATTAGATCAATTTAACCAATCCAATGTAACTCAATACAATCTATCAATGACATATAAAAAAACATTTTTACCATGTTCTAGTTTTCCATGTGTCGTGTTTGACACAATTTTACATAATTTCAGAAACTTTCATTTATCTGATACTTTATAATATCTAATACATTTACAAATTAGAACATCAGTTAGTCTGTAGTGAAAGATAACCCATCACGATTTAAATATTTTCTCTTCAAGAATTTCTATGTTCAACTAACTTTATCAATAAAGAAATGAACTTTCTCCACTTTCAATCGTTAAAAGTCACCGCCATCAATCTCAACAATAGGAAGTCCTTTCAAGTTTCGCTTACTAGTAGTGGCTTATACCTGAACAAGTCTTTTAACTTTCACTTGAATAGTAACCAACGGTATACCTGAATAATGGGAAATCTTTTAACTTTCGCTTAAACAATAACAAACTATCTGAACACCGGAAAATCTTATAGCTTTAGTTGGTACAATAACACACTGTATTTGAAAAATCTTTTAACTTTCGCTTAAACAATAAACTATCTGTCTGAACAATGGAAAACCTTTTGACTTTCATTTAAACAGTAACAATCTATATGAACAGTGGAAAATTCTTTAACTTTCACTTAAACAATAACAAACTATCTGAACACTGGAAAACCTTAAAGCTTTAGTTAATACAATAACAAACTGTATTTGAACAGTTGCAAAACTTTTAACCTTCGCTTAAACAATAAACTATCTATCTGAACAATGGAAAACCTTTTGACTTTTGTTTAAACAATACCAAACTATTTATCTGAAGTTTAAACATTACCAAACTATTTATCTGAACAGTGGGAAATATTAACTTTTGATTAAACAATAAACTATCTAAACAATAGGAACTTACTTTCGTTTAAACAGTAACAAGCTATTAATTGAAATAATGGAAAACCATTTTGACATTAGCTTAAATAGTAACTAACTATGTATCTGAACAATGAATAATCTTTCAACTTACTCTTTTCATAGTAACCAGCAATCATTCTTAACAATGGAAAATCTTTCAACTTACTCTTTTCATAGTAACCAGCAATCATTCAACAATGGAAAATCTTTCAACTTCCTCTTTTATCGTAATCAGCAATCATTCTAAACAATGGGAAACCTTAAATTTTTGCCCTCCAAAATAGTAACCAGTTATAATCTTAACATTGGAAACTTGTGAATCTCGAATAAATAGTAACAAACTAGGTCTACTCGTGTCTAAGCAATGGAAAATCCTTCAACTTTATTCAAATAGTACAGTCATGTGATTGTTTTTCTTTTCCAGACGGCACATACTTTTATTCAATAGGGTTTATAATATAATCATTATATCTTTTGATAACTAACTGTGCTGCTGAACCACTCGACATTATAACACATTAACACTATCACACATACTAAACATATAACTTTATAGTATCAATTTGTAGGTTATCTCAGAGGGTAGGTAACGCGGTAGACTTTTCAAACTTATTTATTGCTCAGCTCAGGTTCAGATATATACATAGAACTCCTCAGGAACAACACGTATAGCTCAACACTTATAAACGCCAACATATAGACCTTCAAAACTTATAGAAGGCTCAAAACTTATAAACGCCAACATATAGACCTTCAAAACTTATAGAAGGCTCAAAACTTATAAACGCCAACATATAGACCTTCAAAACTTATAGAAGGCTCAAAACTTATAAACGCCAACATATAGACCTTCAGAACTTATAAAAGGCTCAAAAGTTATAAACGCCAACATATAGACCTTCAAAACTTATAGAAGGCTCAAAACTTATAAACGCCAACATATAGACCTTCAAAACTTATAGAAGGCTCAAAACTTATAAACGCCAACATATAGACCTTCAAAACTTATAGAAGGCTCAAAACTTATAAACGCCAACATATAGACCTTCAAAACTTATAGAAGGCTCAAAACTTATAAACGCCAACATATAGACCTTCAGAACTTATAGAAGGCTCAAAACTTATAAACGCCAACATATAGACCTTCAAAACTTATAGAAGGCTCAAAACTTATAAACGCCAACATATAGACCTTCAAAACTTATAGAAGGCTCAAAACTTATAAACGCCAACATATAGACCTTCAGAACTTATAGAAGGCTCAAAACTTATAAACGCCAACATAGACCTTCAAAACTTATAGAAGGCTCAAAACTTATAAACGCCAACATATAGACATTCAAAACTTAAAGAAGGCTCAAAACTTATAAACGCCAACTTACAGGCTTTCAAAACTTCATACGCACGCCGCTTGCATGCACGCTGCTCGTACGCACGCTGGTACTGCGCACGCCGCTGGTACACACGCTGCTGGTGACCCCTGACTGCGGACTCTGCAGCCGCTTGTGACCATGCGCGCCGGCGCTGCCCGTGCGCACGCTGTTCACAGCGCCCGCGCGAGCCGCTGTCAACCCGCGCTCTGCTTCTCCTCTACGCCGGCGATGGAGCAGCCACGGCGGCCACAGCACAACCGCTCACGGAGACGGTTGCCGAGGCCTCGGCGCTCTCCAGTTCATTTTTCGGAACTCGTCACATGAAAATTAACAAAATTTAGAGTTAAAGTACACCGGTAGCCAGTTACTGTACATGTCTTCCGAAAAACATTATGGGGAATGGCATGGCAGTGGCCACACCATTTCCTGAACAGATTAATCCCGTCCATGAAATAAGTGACGGTGGCTCATACCTACATTTCATATCTATACCCAACATTTTGTATCACTCCTGGTCAACAAAACCCCCCCTTGGGCAACCATTTAACCATCCTGTAGCCGGTAACGTCCAACGACGTTACAACCCGAATCACTACTTAGTCTGATATCTTTTAACTAAATGAATTACATTATAATTTTCTAAGGAAATACGATCAGATCACATCAGTCATTCCAGGATTGCATTCTGGAGTCCATCCCAATCACGTTCGGTCAATAAAAATGTAACCCACAAATCATAATCTTGGCTCTTTGCTTGAAAAATTAGAAAACTCTAGTTGACCTGGTCAACCTCGTCTACATTAATAAAAAATCTAAATACCGACTGCAGCACCATCCGCCGGGCTGAGACTGATTCTAACCATCGAAGGCGCCACCCAACGTAAAGGTAGCAACACAGGTATCGACCGAAGATTCCGTCGGTAGTTACATTTTAAAAATTCACTTTTACTTCCAACTTAACTAAAATTCAACAACTCTCACAAAATATTATGATCACACACACACAAACACTCATCACAGCCGAGTTAAGTTATTGCATCGAATTACCTCGTTTGAACCTGAAAACGTTTAAGCGGACACAACCAAAACCACTTTCACATCAGTTTACAGGGTAACTAACTGACCTTTTCATATCCCCAACCTAAGATACGTAGGTAGATATATATTCTCTTAACCAAAACCATTAACCGAACCATAGATCCAGACCTGCGGATCTCTAAACCTTTTACAAAACTACACGTTTTATTAAAACGCTGACTTCAATGCACCCGTCCTAGAACACTCTTGCAAGATCATTCTAATTCTAACTATTTTCGATTAAATACGATTATCAAACTTATAAAAACTTAGTTCTTGGTTAACATCTGTAACCGAGATATTGAAAAACTTCACTTACTTTTTAAACAATTCAAAAAGAAATCAAGGGCCTAAATGGCCAGGTATAATATCGAAACCACTAAAAAAAACTTATGGTAAGGCTGACTAGAAAAATCTCATAAGGATGGATGCCTACTCTTATCAATCACAATATAATTAATAGACGTATTTGTTAGCCTCTCAAAGCAGTACCCAAGTTTTTTCACACTCATCCTCGACACTAGGCGCTTGATATTCGTAGACCTAGTCTTAAACCGAGTACCTAGGTACTAACGCGACCAGCGCATTGCAAGGAGATAATGTTAATTGCGAAATCCATTGTAGAACCTAACTTTTGCACGAAACACCAAATAAGTAGGTACACCTACACGAAACTCCATCCATGAACCAATTAACGATCTAAATATTCACAATAAAATGACTTGATAATGTATTCAATTTCAAATACCGAATCTACACAAACACAGTGTACCTAACCACTAAACTTGCAAGATTTCTTTTCTAGCCACTTATTCCACTTTTCTTTTATTAACAGAATCGCAAACCCTTTTTTTTTTTTTTTTTTAAACTACTAGCATAAAACAACAAGGTACAAAACGCAAACTCATGTATCTACCGTTTACTTCCTTTTTCAAACCTACCCTCGCCTACGCGCACTCGCTTACAAACCAGTATCGAAATAACTTTGAAAATCCTTTGATCTCATGTCCATGAAATCTGTGCTACCATGTAGTTAAAACCTAACGGTCCATTTTCCCATCACTTAGCAAAACTCAGCATACTGTTAGATGAAAAGTACTAATTGAATTAACCAGCAATATCTATCGCCTTACTAAACCTTAACCAGCATTATCTATCCTTCATTATTAAATCTTAACCAGCAATATCCATCCTTCTTACCAAACCCATGTTATGGCAAGGCAGATACATAGTTTATCCTACTAACCAAAGTAACCATTTCACACAAAACTATGCGTGTACTTACATGGCGTGGATCACAGTGCCACTTCTGAGATGTAAAACCTCAGAAGAAAACACAGAGATATCATCACTCCTTCTTTATTTTTCACATAACAAATACAATTATTAAAACTTATACACCACGTGGCACAAGGAAGAACATTGCAACAGCGTCTGGGGCTTGCGACCCATACAGCAGGTTTAGGGTGGCCACCTTACTATGCATAAACGATCACCTTCCACCGTCAACAATGCTCCCCATTGCCCAATTACACTTTTACGTTTCTATCTAGCGACGTGTAGTTTACGACTGAGAGCCACAAAATGGCGTTGCTGCTTTTTATTGACAATCCCCACCAGTTGAATTCTCAAACTACCTTCATTGCCATATTGCAAAAATTCAGGCAAAAATCACGAAACCTTACAAGAACGTCATTGGAAGGTCCTGCGGCAGTAGTTATACAAGCTGTTGAGTTCTCAGCCAAGAATTATGAAGTAGCTTGAAGGCTTCTGTGTGATCGGTTTGACAATAAACGTTTGTTGTTACAAAATCACGTTACTGCCTTATTTAACATCGAGCCCATTACAAACTCCTTTGTAATGGGCTCGATGTCGATGTTCGTTTCAATGCGCCAGAGGACTCCTCCTCTGGCGCATTGAAACGAACTATAGATAATGTTAATAAAAATATACGTGCCCTAGAATCATTAGGTGAGCCTGTCATGCACTGGGATACACTTTTAATATATATTGTCAGTAATAAATTAGATGTAAAAACCTATCGTGAGTGGGAGGAATTTAAGGGTCGTCTTGACAAAAATTCACCAGTTACATTCACACAATTCATCACTTTTATGCAAAATCGTGCAGACATAAATAAATTAAATAAATAAATATAAATAAATTAAATATTCACGGACATTTCACACAACGCTATCTGATCCCAAAGTAAGCTAGGAATAACCTGCTTGTGTTATGGGTATCAGACCACGGATATTAATACTTATATACTTTTTAAATACATACATATTATACATAGAAACACCCAGACTCTTGAGACAAACATTTATGGGTCACACAAATATTTGTCTCCGGTGGGAATCGAACCCACGACCTCCTGCGCCGCAGGCGGTATCACTACCGACCGCGCCACAGAGGCAGTCAAAAAACATGCTTGAGACCATTGAATTGTCACGTAACACTAGTCAATTCAATTCAATTTTTCTTGAATGGCAAACGGTATCGGCCTAGCGGTGCCGACCGACGACTACTGCCAAAGTCAGATGTGTTATGAACACTCGTGTGTATAATTATATAAGTTTTAGTTTTTCTTCGTGGTAACCTTTTCTTGTGTATCTTCCTTATTGGGTTAGTACATTGAGCTGGAACAACACATAATAGATAAATGTATATATTTAAGCTACAAATTACACAATTGTTAAAATATTCACTACATGGACAGGACATCACAGACACTTACAATGCTATATTGCTACATTTTATATTTATATATTTATCAAGGGAATCTCTTTCAGGTACAGTTTGATAGAGTTTGTTCGGACAAAGCTTATCATGGTCTCAAGGAGTTCTGGAGATGAGCATGTTAGTAGTGAGGGAATGTTGATGGGGGCGGGAACGTTCAGTTTTGTGAGGCGATTATATAAGTCGAAACTATTGTTAGTTGGGCAACAGAAAAAAATATGCTCTAGGGTACCTTCGTCTATACCGCACTCACATAGAGATGTATCCCGGACACGGATTTTGTGTAGGAATACAGGGGAGCAACAGTGACCTAAACGAACCCTGCAGATAGTTGATATCACAGGTTTGGGGACTTTTTGGTAGTGATAGAACCAGGGTTTTGGAGGAATATCTGGTTGGATTGTATAATAAAATTTTCCTTTTTGGACTCTGCTATTATTCCAGTCATTTTGCCATGATCTACGGCGATGTTTACGGTGAATACTTATCAGGTCATTATTCTGGATAATGAAATGTCTGTGGTCGGCTATGTCCGAGGTGACAGCATTTTTGGCTATGGAGTCTGCACACTCATTTCCTATGATGCCACGGTGTCCAGGAATCCAGACAAGAGTGACTATCTTTTCGTTCTGGTTACAGTTAAAGAGGGATTTCTTGATGTCTATAAGAAGAGAGTCCATCCTTCTAAATTCACAGTGGCTTCGTAGTAGAGCTTTAAGGCAACTTAGCGAATCGGTGAATATCACTGCTTTTTGTATGCTGTGAGCCTCTATATACCGACATGCTTCCAGGATACCTATGCACTCGCCGGTGTAGATTGATGATTCACCAGGAGACCTAAACTGGAGGGCTATTTTGGAGTTTTGGAAGTATACTGCTATACCTGTGCATCCATTGGAACTCTTTGAGGCGTCTGTAAAAAATCTTTGGCAGTCACTCCAATGCTCTCCTACTATAGCATTGAACATGACGTTGGCAGATGGTGATCTCTTGGAAATTCCAATGTCTAATATGATATTGGGCTTAAAACATAGGATTTCATAGCTGGTGTTAAAAACCGGGAGTCTAGGGAAGGATATGGTCTCACACTCGAGATTTTGGATGAATTGGTAAGCCTTTATAGTAAGAGGAAGTTCCTTATGGCGCCAATAGTTTACGCGGTTAGAAGAGCATAAGCTGTTTAATTCCCTAAGTTTGCTCATGAGTGGGTGAGTCGAGATACCCGCACATTTGGACACAAATCTGGAGGCCAAGTACTGTCTACGTATTGATAGTGGGGGTTCATCAGATTCTACCTGAAGTGCATTTGTTGGAGTAGATCTCATACATCCTAGAACCATTCGTAGGCACCTGTACTGTACTTTGTCTAGGTTGGCTAAAGCGCCTTTATTACACGGCGTAAGCAGGAATGTACCATAGTCCATAATGCTTCTGATAAGGGCATTGTACACCAATTTCATTGTAACCGGGTGAGCACCCCACCATACCCCGGTCAGAACTTGTAGGATGGGTATTTATTCGCTCACACCTCTGGACAAGGTAGTTAATGTGGAAGGTTCCTGTGAGTCTACGATCCAGATACACACCTAAAAACTTTACTTTTGGAACCATGGGTATTGTTTGGCCCTGTATTTGGACACGAGTTCGAGGGATTTTGTACTTGCGAGTGAAGACTACTACGGAGCTCTTTTGAGCAGATAAACTTAGGCCATGGTTTAGTAGCCACTGGTTCAGAGAGTCCAGGGAGAGGGACAGAGAGAAGGCAGCGTCGCTGATGGAATTGTGGGACGTGTACACGGCCAGGTCGTCGGCATATTGAAGCATTTTGCAGTTGATATTGAGACATGTTCCTATGTCATAAGTGTACACATTGTATAGAAGAGGGCTGAGAACGGAGCCCTGTGGCAAGCCCCGCCACGTCTGTCTCCTCCGTAATTCCCCACCCTGGGCCCTCAGCACCAGGGAACGGGACATCATAATACCGCATATACATTGAACCATCGTCGCCGGGATTCTCAGCTGCAGTAACTTCTGCCTGAGGATAGGGAGAAGGACATTGTCATATGCTGACGAGATATCAAGGAACGATGCTACCACCGAATCCATTTTCGACAAAGATATTCTGATGTCAGACACCAAGACTGAGATGCTATCCATAGTTCCCAGGCCTCTCCTGAACCCAAACTGCGTTTTCGGTAGTAAGTCTCGGGACTCCACCACCCATTCAAGTCTGTTCTTAATAAGGTGTTCAAAAATCTTCAACAGTACAGATGATAGAGCTATAGGTCGGTAGTTATTAGGGTCATCAACATTTTTACCTGGCTTCAAAATGGGTATAATGATCTGCGTCTTCCACTGTTCTGGCATCCAACCCGATAGGAAACAAAAGTTTAGAATGTCAAGATAGTATGATTTTGCCTTGTTACCCGCATGAGTGATAAATGAGTAGGGGATCCCATCACATCCCGGAGCTGAATCCTTAACCTTGCCAAGAACCATTTCCAATTCATAGTTCGAAAATGGGGAGTCTAGGGGGTCTTCTGATGTGGAACTTGGGGGCAGTTGTATTTCTGCCAATGAAGGGACATACGGGGGCGTAAGCCTGTTGAAGAAGGCATCAGCAATCTCCTCTGATATTGGGGAGGTAGAGGCAGGAGAACAACCAGTACGGAAGCGATTAATTTTCTTCCACACTAACGATGGTGGAGTGGAAGGTGCTAGGGAAGAGCAGAATGACTTCCAGCCTTGGCGTTTCTTTTTACGGAGTAGTCTTTTGGTTTTTGCAAACGTTCTTTTGTATTCAATGAAATTTTCTATAGACATAGCCGAGTTGTATTTTTTCTCTGCCTCCTTTCTTTCTTTTATTGCCCTTGTACAGTCTTGGTCCCACCATGGTGGGGAGGGGATCTTACCGCGGGCAGTGCTCTTAATAGGGAATGATATCTCCGCAGCACCATTAATGGCAGATACAAGACCCTCACAACAGGTTTGGGCATGGTCATGACTATTATGGGAAGATTGGGGATCTAGATTGGGGAGGGATTCTATTTTGGATTCCAGTGACATTCTGTATGTCAGCCAGTCTGGTTGGGTAAGGTTAAATTTAAGGAGGGGAGGGGGAATGTTTTGTAATGGGACTCTCTCTGAAAGGGATATTATGATAGGGTAATGGTCACTACCATGTGTGAGGTCTGTGCACTGCCAATGAGCTGAGGCTGCAAGGTCTGTAGTACAAAATGTAATATCTACACAGCTTTTTCGTTGGCCAGGATTGCCTCTGCGAGTTGGACTACCATTATTAAGGATGCAAAGGCCAATATCGTCCAGTACCTCCACCAGGGCTATACCTTCCGCGTTGCAATGTTCTGAGCCCCATCTATAGTGATGACAATTCAAATCTCCCATAACAAATAGTGGGCCATCAACAGATCTTAGAATGGCTTCTAGGGCTGTTATGGAACTTGGTTCAGGGTGAGCAATATAGACAGAGAGGACAGTAATGTTTTGAATTTTAGCAGCTGCTATATTCAGGTCCCCTATTAGGGGAGGCAATGGGAGGGGGAAAAAGGGAACATCATTTTTAATCATGAGAGCAGATCCACCGTATCCATCAAATCTGTCAAACCTAAGAGTTTTATAGAGAGGAATACGAAAATTGAGGCTTGGTTCAAGCCAAGTCTCAGTAATGGAACAGATTTTTGGTTTATACTTATTGAGTAGGAATGTAAGGTCGTGTCTCTTAAAGAACACACTCCTCACATTCCACTGCAGGAAGATTAGGTTTTGAGCCATTTTTATTATTAGTAAGAAGTGTAACAAGTTTTAAGGCAGCGTTGGACGGTGTATTAAGGTCATTTTGATCAGTGCTAGAAGATATATAAGTTGTTAGAAGTTGTAATAATAGGTCTATTATTAATGACCTATTATCTGAGGACAGCAATGCATGTCCGTTAGGTTGAGTAGAGTGGGGAGTGGCTGTGATGTGGCTGTGGGAAACTTTGTCATAGGATGGGGAGGAGGGTATATGTGTTTTAGGTTTAATAAAAATTGTCTTACGGTATGACTGGGATTGGGTAGCGGGGCTGGATGGACTGGATTTAGAAGCCGTAGCCATGGCATAAGATTTATTATTAGTTGGGTTAAGGGGGATGGTTTTCGATGCCTCTGCGTATGAGATGGCCTGTTCGGCCATTGCTGTTTTGATTGCACGCTGTCTGCCATATTCTGGGCAGTCTCTGTTGTTGGCAAAATGGTTGCCTGAGCACAGGATGCAGAAGGCATCACTGGCAGGGGTGGAACAATTGTTGGCAGTGTGGTCTTGCCCACATTTCAATCATCTAGACTTAGACCTACACATGGTTTCAATATGTCCAAACCTACAACACTTCCTACATTGTATTGTAGGGTAGACATATTGAGTAACTGGGAGAGATGTGTAACATAGGAAAATTCTTATGGGTAAGATTTGGCCGTCGAAGGTGATTACACAGGTCTCTGTCGGTTTCCACTCTACTGTGCCGTCGTTTACGATTTTCCGGTTGATGCGCCGTATTTTAAGGACCTTCCCGCTGCCTTGAGGGACAGAGATATAGCTTTTCGCTTCTTCTTCTGACATGTCAGTCGGAACGCCTGAAACCACTCCCATACGGGACACATTGAAGGAAGGGATTGTGGCAGATAGCTGCGATCTACTGAGACAAATATTTGAAAGAAAAGCATTTGCGTCCTCAAACTTCAAAAATTCAACCGACACTCGGTTACGGCCGATTCTTTTAACGCCGTCCTTGGCGATATTGGTAATATTATTTTTAAAAAGGAATGTTCCGAATGTTACGGGATGGAGTGTAGCGCCTGAGGATGGATCGGATTCAATTCTACTAACATGGACAACAAATGGTCCTTTGTCATCTACTGTGTATTTATCCCTCGATATTTGGCTCTTTTGTTGTTTAGAGGGTCGTATGGGAGGGTTATCGTCCATACCGGGGCGTTTGCGTGTCAGTATTGGCGAATCTTGAGTGTCCATTTGGCCGGACAGGGCGGCTGCAGCTAATTGGGAAAGCGGGCTTGTTGAAATCGTGGAAGGGAAGATAGGAGGGGACGAGAATGTTGGGGTGTGGGGAGGGAAACCATTACTATTATCAGGTGGGTCAGGGGGATCAGGAGGTTTAGCAGCCATACTGGCTGCGGGGCAAGTAAGGGCCGTTCGGATCTACTTACCTGTTAAAAGCGGACAACACAACACAATAACAGACAAAAGCAAGTGAAGAAACACAAATAAATTCCAAAAACCGTCACTAGAAGCTAAACACACGTGCTGTCCAAAAAACACTCCGGATGACAGTCCGTAACACTAGTCAATCTAGTACACAATTAAAGTCAGTTTCCAAGGTCAAATCAATGGTATCCGTTCAACAAAACGATTCTACTTCAAATGAAAAATCATGTCCTAAATGTACTGGTGATCACGACTTAAGTAACTGTCACCAATTCCTTTCCTTGTCCAATAGTGAACGGCTACAAATATTGCCTAATTATAAGATTTGTTTCAATTGTTTTCGGAAGGGCCATTATGCTAACAAATGTAAGAAGCCTGGGTGCAAGATCTGCGAACGAAAACATAACTTCCTAATTCACAATTCTAATTATAAACAAAACAATAGCGAAGCGAAGACAAATCACTCCCCAGCGAGCGGGCAGCTCACCGGCGCGCGCGACGGCGATAAGGTGCCAGTTAGTTTATCAGCCAATATACAGGCGGCGGCGGCGCCAGCGTCGAGCGACGGCGATCAGCAGGTGCTCTTATCTACCGCTTTGGTCAAAATTCATGACGTACATAACAATGTGCATATAGCCAGGGGCGGTCTTAGCTAAACTTCTCGGTGGTGCGAGATCTTATGGTGGCGCCCCAGTTTACATAGACACGAAAAAATTAACATAAGGAATGTTCTTTATTCCGTGTTATTTTTTTTATAACGAGAATAAGGGAAAAAATATTAGTTTGACTATATTATTATGTATTTAATTAAAACCTCTTAGAAACTAGAAAATAACTTTTCTTGCCTTTGCGCTTGCGCACCTTTGGCGCCAGTTATAGGGATGGCTAGCAAAATCTGAAGGACTGTCCACACATTCGGGAAAATATCCTGCCAATAATTTTTTTTATATGTTGAAGAACTTTTATTGGTTTTTCGATTCAGGCTTTTTTTTATATTTGGCTCGCCAAAATGATGCCGCCGTTCGATGGAAAGTCACAGCGACATCTAGCGATTGAGGGCCACCGTACCAGTCTGTAAGACTATAAAGCGGCCCTCAAGTTGGCGGCCCTATGATGTGCCTCTTCACGCTCCGCTTGGAGAACCCAGGATTCTAAGAGGAGGGAAATACGTGCGCTGGCAGGTCGTTCCAGGTTTTTATGGTTCGACAGAGAAACGATCTTTTAAATCGTTCAGTTCTCGAAGATTCTCTCCACTGTGTAAGAGTGGCACCCATAGATTTAGAATTTTTCGCTACTCTCAATAGATACACATAGCGTGCGAGCGAGACCTCATTTACCAGTACACATAGTTCGAGAGGAAAAGAGATAGCAACTTGTGTACTCTTAATTTATCACCCTAGCACCCGTGGTGATAATATGTCATTCATATTTTACAATATTCTGTAGTGATCTTACGAATAAAATGGAAAATTTAATATTTTCTACGATGGTGTCGAGTTCAGTGTGTGAATTTGATATTAAATAACATATATACATATTCATATATAGATATTCATATATTCATTTTCACACATAGATATTTCTTTTTTGGTTTCGTTTTCTATCTGACACTGTTTATCTTGTACATTCTAAATCTATGGTGGCACCTCTGTCCAGCACGCGTTAACGCGAAAGGAGAGGGCGGGATTAGGTTGAAGAGTTCTTTAGAACACGCACCGTGATAGATACGGTAGAATGCAGCCAAAGATGCAATAGTTCTTCGCTTCGCCAACGGCTTCAGATTTTCCGTAACCTCCTGGCAGTTGATAAAGCGAACAGCACGCCGCTGCATAGAGTCCAGCGCGTCATGCAAGTACCTTGCAGAGTCGGCTTAAAAGTTCTGATCAGATTGCTGAGCCCGCAGAGGGCGATGGCCGTCAGGGTGGTACGGGGTACCGCACGATCTCAGGTGGGGCGGCCTAGCCGGGACCCCTCCATGGGACCTGGAAGCGAGAGCCCTTGCCTCACTATTTAAATCCCAGCTCCACCAGGAAACCAGAAACCATAGAGGGGACTCGCCACAATCGCGGCCGTCAGACCGGTCACGGACGAGTGACTGGAGAGGAGACACGTTGCTCTCTCCTACCGGTTGAAACAGATACTTCGTACCGGGCACGGTAGCTTCGGTAAGTATCTGTGGCGAAGACACCGGGAAACCACGGCCGAATGTCAGCACTGCAAGGACCGCAGCGATGACACGGCGCTCCACACGCTGGTGGAGTGCACGGCGTGGGCGCAATAGCGCCAGGTGCTCGTAGTGGGTCTGGACGTGCACACTCTCTCGCTCGAGACCATGGTGCGAGCCATGGTCTCCAGCGGGAGTAAGTGGGACTGCTTGTCGTGAAAGAGGCGGCGGCGGGGCGGGAACGGGAGAGAACTCTCCCACCCGAGTTCTGCAGTCGGCGACCTGGGTGCCGCCGACGTGTCTTCGCCGAAGACTATCGGCCTCCATGATCGAGGGCCTGAGGACGGTGAGGAGGCTGCACACCCCCTAAGCGGGATGACACTCTATAACCCCCCAAAGATGCGGGATAGCACCCTAGGCGAGGCCGCAGTGGTAGCCGTAGGTCTGTTGGGAGTCCTGGGACATCCTTCCGAGGGCTTACCCGGGTGCCCGGGGCTCCTACTCCCAACCGTAGGCTGTTGGACGCTACTTGAGGTTTTTTAGTCGGCGTAGGAGTCCGGCATAGCATCCATGAAGGATTTTCCCTCACTTTATAAAAAAACCTGTATCATTGAATTTTTATAAATGTCCAAACTGAGTGACTAATGCATTTTCACTTGTATCTATCATAGGATAAAAGACGTTAATTTTTAACAGTTCTTCGGGATTTGTTGGTGTTTCATGTGCAGCTTCATACTCAAATAATCGCTTCTTCATCCAGGATCGGACTGCTTTAAACGTGGGATCTATTCTAGCCTCAGAAGCTATTTTCTTTGCTGTTATTTGAGCAGACGAATAAGTCCGGTACTGTTTTACGAATTCCGAGCAGTTTTTTCAGCCTTTGCGATGCGTTTGTTAAATCCGTAGTTTCAGACTGCATAGCTTTACTTACAATGTTTACTTGAAACATTCCATTTCCAAATACCAAGCCACCAATGTAACTAAGAATTCAAATTGCTCCATATTCTGAATCAGTGACAAAGCCTCTCATGCAGCAACTAAATTATTCGTTTCTTCGTGAAGATTCAAAGGAGCATCACGAACTGAACAGTAATCGTTGCGAACAGTAGCAAGGCTAGAAGCTCTACTCTCCCAGCGAGTTTCACAAACTTTTTTCAGTGATAGTTCGGCCGTTTTCGGCGCTCCCCCTAAGACGGCGCCCGGTGCGGCCGCACCGCTCGCACCGCCCTAGGGCCGCCCCTGCATATAGCTCGCGCTGTGTTAGATAGTGGCAGTGCGTCTTGTCTAATGACGAAAAGGTTTTGCAAACGATTGGGTTTGCGTACTGTTAGTGTAGATCAGGGGTTCCCAACCTTTTCGTGGTCAGGGACCACTTTTATATTTTTCTTGTTAACAGGGACCACTATAAAGGCATAATTTAAACAAACTGTAATAATCAATCGGAAACTTAAAAAAACGCAGTAGGAAATTGCATAAACAGGAAACTTTCGTATTTTTGTATCTATTAATGTGATTTCTGGCTTGCATCTTCTTCACGAGATCTGCTAACCTGGAGTTTCGTATAAGAAATTGCTTTTAAACACCAAACCACTCAAGTGAATTTTTTGTGTTCTTCCTGGATTCCTTCATTAACTTCACCAGCGTCCGTGCTAAAAGGATTAGGAAGGGGGGGGGAGGTACTATTCCACTTCTTCGAGGGGTGAAGAGACACGCCTACGTCTAGGCCGGCTTCTGTGAAAGAGCGGTGAGCAGCCAACTCGCCGCTCTCAGACTCTCGGTTATGGTGGACGACCTTGCCACCGACTACGGAACTTGGAATGGAGATTTCTCTCCCACTGCATTCTTCGCGAGCATGGCTTGCTCGCAGAAAGACACAGTTACGTCACACTTTCTCTCGTTGGAGACCAGAGCCCTTAACATGGTGTCCAGCGTGAGAATATTCACGCCCAGGCCCGTAACGAGGTCTTGTCGCTGCTATGCCCATGTAATGCCGTGTCCCCGCTGTAGATACTTAACGAAGCACCCGTGCCCGGTAAACATCTGTGACACTCGGTAGGTGAGGCTACCATGGCGCCGAATTAGTGGTGAGTCCTCACTTTGGTAGCTCAAGTCATACCTTCCATGTCTCCATGAGCTTCTGGCGAAACAGGGATCACTATGCCTCTATTTCTTTGGGCACAGGCCTGTGGTCCCGATCCAGCGCCTTCTTGCACCATTGATACAACGACGCAAGAGCCCTGTTTTCCAGGTCCCATGGAGGGGTCTTGGCTAGGAGACATGCCGCCTCGACGGATATCGTGCGGTACCCTCTCCTGACCGCCATCGCCTTTAGCGGGCTATGCAGTCTAGCCACGTTGCCAATCGTCAGGGCCTCCGCCCATACGGGGGTCCCGTATAGTGCCATACTCCGCACGACCCCGAAGGTCTCTTGCAGGGAGCGTTGGGTACTCTTATGTTGGGTACCAAACGCGAGAGCGCAGCTGTTGCCCCCTCTGTTTTAAGACTTAACTTCGGAAATGGTGTCGCTCTGTAATGATACGCTCAAGCTTGCAAACCTCGACGAGGAACACCATCGGTCGGTACCCCGATGGCGTGTCCACCGTCCGCCCGGCCTTTCGGATCAGAACCAGTTTCCCACACTTTAGACTTTAGGAAACTGGTCTTTAGCCAGGATCCACGTTCGGCCTGGAAACACATTCAATCGTGGGCAAATCCCAGACTTTGTGTTGTCTTTGCTCGCCGAGCCAATGGGCGTACCAGCCGCTCCCACTACTCGCGCTCTTCTCGCTCATTGCAACGGCTCACCACCCGATAAATTTAAAATCCTTCAGGGACCATATTTTTGCTCCTGCGGACCACTGGTGGTCCGCGGACCACTGGTTGGGAACCACTGGTGTAGATAAATCAATCATGGGGATAAATAATGCTACTTCACGTATAGGTGAAATGTGTACAGTATCGATGCACTCGTTAAATGATAGCTATACGGCCAAGCTTCGTTGTTTTATTTCGCCGTCAATAACTAATAATGTTCCATCACATAATTTAAACTTAAAAAATATTATTATACCTTCTGAGCTTTGTCTTGCTGATCCCAAATTTCATTTAGAAAGTGCCGTTGATTTGATTATAGGCGCTGACATTTTTTGGGAATTAATTGGTACACAGCAAGTTAAGTTAGGTATTGGACAACCGATACTTCATGAAACCAAACTTGGTTGGGTGGTTTCTGGCCCAGTAAGCAGCGGCTATGTATCGGCTCCATCAAAAATAATTCATTGTAATTATTCTTCTGTTAATGATGACATTCCGAACCTACTTTCACGGTTTTGGCAGCTGGAAGAAGTGTGCCCTCAGTCGTCTATTTATTCCACAGAGGAAAAATGATGTGAAGAACATTTTATTAATAATACTACTCGTTTGAGTGATGGACGCTTTTGTGTTAAGCTCCCTTTAAAACAAAGTGCGACGGTTCTAGGTGATTCTTATCAGCGAGCAAAGAAATGTTTACTTTCTCTAGAACGCCGCAACTTAACTAAACCTAAGTTTAGTCAAATGTACTCGGACTTCATGGTGGAGTATGAAGCTTTAGGTCACATGACAGAGTGTGATCCAGGTAAAACCTCTTATTTTATACCTCACCATGGCGTCTTACGAGAGAGTAGCGTGACCACAAAGTTACGAGTTGTGTTTAATGCTAGTAGCCCTAGCACTTCTGGTGTGTCATTAAATGACATACAACTTGTTGGACCTACGGTACAGGACGACATTTTAGCCATTCTTCTTCGCTTTAGACAACATAAGTACATCCTGACTGCGGATGTGGAGAAGATGTACAGGCAGGTGCTCGTACATCCAGATGATAGGCATTTACAGCAGGTTGTATGGCGTAAGGATTCGTCTGATCCAATCAAGACGTACCAGCTAAACACTGTAACTTATGGCACTGCTAGTTCAGCCTATTTAGCCACTAGGTGCCTTCATCAATTAGGGCTAGAATGTACAGACTCGACAATTAGCAACATTATTAAGCACGATTTTTACGTTGATGATTTGCTGACGGGTACTAATGACATATCTGACGCTTTACATATTCGCCAGGAAGTGACTTCTGTTTTAGCTTCAGCTGGTATGCACTTGCGGAAGTGGAAGTCTAATAACCGTCAGTTATTATCTGAGTGCGATGAGTCTGCTCTCAACTTAAATATTGGTGCCACCGAACCAAATAAGACTTTGGGTTTAGGTTGGTTACCAGCTTCCGATGTTTTATATTTTCCTGTAGGTAATTTAAATATGAAGGGAACCTCAAAGCGTGCTATTCTTTCTGTCATAGCACAGATATTTGATCCACTGGGATTACTAGGTCCCTGTGTCATTCTCATGAAAATATTATTGCAACAATTGTGGTTGGCCAAGGTTACGTGGGATGATCAGCTCTCGCCTGATATCTGCCACTCGTGGAAGCAAATATTAGATACACTTCCAAATCTCAATCATTTGCAAATTGCACGACGTGTTATCTGTGATTCAAGCCAATCGATTGAGTTACACGTATTTACTGACGCGTCACAAAGTGCGTATGGAGCTTGCGTTTATGTTCGCAGCATTAATGTGAGAGGAGAAGTTTTTGTATCTCTTTTAATGGCGAAGAGCAGAGTTGCTCCTATTAAGCCCACCACTATACCTAGGCTGGAACCTTGCGGTGCTTTAGTTGGGGCTCGACTTTGCGAGACGGCTGTCAGTTCTTTGCGTGTAAGCATTAATAAAATTGTGTTTTGGACTGACTCCACAATCGTTTTAGGTTGGTTAAATATGTCACCTAACAAATTGCAGCCCTTTGTTTGTAACCGGGTTGCCGAAATATTAGAAAAAACATCGAATTCTGTCTGGAGGCACGTTCCCACTGATCAAAATCCTGCTGATCATATTTCACGCGGCATCAGTTTAGATAAAATTCAACAGCTGGACATTTGGTGGTCAGGACCTAATTATTTAAAATTAGATGCTTCTGAATGGCCTTTAAATCCAAATACAGTGCATGAATTACCCGAGACTCGCTCGGAATTAGTTTTAAGTGTAACAGTTAGGTAATGATAGTACTCTTATTGATTTCAACAGGTTTTCTAACTTTCTTAGATTAAAACGTACGACTGCTTACGTTCTCCGTTTTATTAACTCTTGTCGCAAACGTCATGTTACGACTAATTACCTGAGTGACACAGAGTTACAAAATGCATTAAAAATTATTATTAAAATTTCACAAATGCATTCATTTCCGGAGTATCAGTTACTGTTGAATCAAAAAAGTTTACCTAAAAAGAGTCAATTATTAAAATTTAATGTTTTTCTTGATGAAGATAAAATTATGCGTGTAGGAGGTCGATTAGGTAACTCCGACTTTCCTTACGATAAGAAATTTCCTATTATTATACAGTCCACTAATAGATTTACCAAATTATTATTTGAATTTGATCATAAAAGATTATTGCATGCAGGTCCGCAATTCTTGTTGGCTACTATCAGAGAAAATTATTGGCCAATCGGTGGACGAAATTTGGCTAAGGCGTGTTTCCGAAAATGTGTACCTACTCTGTTGTCGTATGAAAGGCAAAACTGTTGCCCCAATAATGGGCAATCTACCTAAAACCCGCCTTTCTTATGGATGTTTCCCTTTTAATGTTGTCGGCGTGGACTACGCGGGTCCATTCATTGCTGCTAATCGTCAAGGTCGGAGCTGTAGACTTGTAAAGGTATACGTCGCGATTTTTATATGCTTTTCCACCAAGGCTGTTCATTTAGAATTGGTGGATGACTTGACGAGTAATAGTTATTTGCTGGCATTACGTCGATTTATTTCACGTCGGGGAAAACCTTCTGATATTTACTCCGACAACGGTACCTCATTTGTAGGGGCATGTAAATATTTATCTAATTTTTTAAAAACTAATTGCGATTCGTTGGCGGAGAGTGCTGCTAATGAAGAAGTTAAATTCCATTTTATTCCTGCTTTTTCTCCACATATGG
The DNA here is from genome assembly GCA_933228765.1 of Miltochrista miniata. Classification (NCBI taxonomy): domain Eukaryota; kingdom Metazoa; phylum Arthropoda; class Insecta; order Lepidoptera; family Erebidae; genus Miltochrista; species Miltochrista miniata. Next base: position 30,433,341 of record OW121764.1, on the reverse strand, counting down.
GCGGATTGTGGGAGGCGGGCTTGAAGTCCACCAAATTTCATTTATTGAGAGTGATGGGAAATTGTAACCTCACCTATGAAGAATTTTACACTGAATTGGTTCAGATTGAGGCCTTGTTAAACTCCCGGCCATTGACTCCACTGTCATCGGATCCAGAAGACTTGACGCCTCTAACTCCTGGCCATTTTCTCATTGGGCGAGCCATCACCTCTATTCCCGCAACGGACTACACAAATGAACCGCATCACCGCTTATCTCGTTTCCAGCGAATAGAACAATTGCGACAACATTTCTGGACTCGTTGGAGTAAGGAAGAACAGAACAGAACTCCAGCAACGAGTAAAATGGCGCACAGGCTCAAGCGTTTTAACTATAGACAAGCTTGTTCTACTGAAGGAGGATAACCTTCCACCGCTGAGATGGAAACTTGGACGTGTCGTCGCTATTTACCCCGGCACTGATGGTGTTAGCCGAGTAGCAGATGTGAGAACTACAAATGGAGTTATTCGCCGTTCTTTTTCCCGTATTTGCCCTCTTCCTGATGATGAAGAATTGGGTTGAAATCCAAGTATTTCAACGCCCGGGGGCATGTTGAAGAATGCACACGGGAACCATGAAACGCCTACTAGTTTTTAAATAGCAATAAGTTATAGTTTAGAGGTTTAGACTAATTGATATTTTTTACGCACAGGATCTCCTGTTATGTATGACACTTGTGCTAAGTCATTAAAGGTCGAAGGATCACTTAAAATATTCCTGAACTTTTACTTAAATGCAACCAAAGTCACTCCAGATCCCGAACAACAGGAAAAGTCGTGCTAGATCTACTAGAGACTAATTTCACTATGAAACACCCTACCCTAAACTTAACCCTGTTCGAGATATTCGACTTTTAATATTTTTATTGAAAATTGCCGATTTTTAGGTTACAAAATTTTTATTTTTTATTTTGGGCGCCTTATTTATTATTTTTGTTGCATTTTGACATGTGTAATAAGATGCTCCAAAACGTCAATCATTGAAATAGTGCATAAATTAATTGAACATGTCGTAGAAGACAAATGAAAGTTAAGAAAATAAAAAAAAAATTTTTTTTCTAAGCGTGTGAAAAATCCTACATGGATGCTATGTCGGACTCCTACCGACTAAAAAACACACGCGTGACACTCAAACCGCCAAATCCAGTTTCGTCTGTGGAAGAATTAAGAGAAAGGATTGTGGACGCAGCCAATCAAATGAGGACAACATCCTCCACTGTCGCTTTTGAAACTAAGTTTTTTTCAATGAATTTAAATACAACCCTACATTACTATACGTCGTTAGATAGCTGATGAAATGTAGATATTTTAAAAAACATCTGCCGAACGACTGCCGTAATATTTTTTTTACATATCCCTTAGAGAAAAATAAACTTGTTACTATTTTTTTTATTTTCTTAACTTTCACCTGTCTTCTACGACATGTTCAATTAATTTATGCACTATTTCAATGATTGACGTTTTGGAGCATCTTATTACACATGTCAAAATGCAACAAAAATAATAAATAAGGCGCCCAAAATAAAAATAAAAAATTTTGTAACCTAAAAATCGGCAATTTTCAATAAAAATATTAAAAGTCGAATATCTCGAACAGGGTTAAGTTTAGGGTAGGGTGTTTCATAGTGAAATTAGTCAGAAATAATGGGTACTCCACGCCCTTAACGGATCTAGCACGACTTTTCCTGTAATCCTGTATATGTACCTATATTATTATTATTTTTTTTTCGTTTCCGTGCTTCGTAAGGCACGTTAAGCCGTTGGTCCCGGTTGCCAGTAAAATGCTAACTTCTGTGTTGGCTGTACAATTTGATCTAAAATGGGCGCGGTAGTGTCGTTTATTGTAAACGACACTACCTGGTAGTATCGCTGGTAGTGTCCTTACCATAAGAGGGAAATGTGGGCGTATACTACGCCTCTGCCCACCCCTTCGGGAATAAAGGCGTGATTATATGTATGTATTTAGTTATCATCATCTTCGCGTTAATTCCAGTCGCATCCAAAACTTTGATCTCACGTGAGTCCGGGGTAAGCTTTTTATCGATATTTTCCGTGCAGCGAGTACCATCTGACCTCCTCAACCATTACGGTACGGTACCAGGCCTCCGTCACTCGCTACAAGTCGTGATATAAGCACCTACTCCTAAGTATAACGTAGCAGAACTAACGTGGCCGACCGGCAGAGGGCTGCCACACGCCAGACCGAGCGAAGTGCGCACAGCCAATGTACATTACCCGCGTAAAATAATATATCGCTTTATTTAGTGCTGCTTTTTTTCATCTTACTTCTTACTAATATTCTTAAATTGAATGCGAAAGTGTGTGAGTGCGGATGTGTAGAGATGTGTTGATGTTTGTTACTCTTTCACGCTCTAACGGCTCAACGGATCTAGCTGAAATTTGATACAGGGATAGATTGTAGTTTGGAATAACACATAGGTTACTTTCTATCCCGGGAATAAGTTCCCATTGGAAGCGGGAAAAGGTACAAACTTTTACTTTTACTTTTATTTTTCGCTGTTGACTATTTAGGGTTCCAACAACTTGTAACAACTGCTATAGATGGCATTTCCGTGCTATTCACTAACGATTTATTTACGAATATACATATGTGATTGAGCGGGAGTTGAACCCGCGTCTCCTGTGGTATGGTGTAAGTACAGTACCTACATCCGAATATGACACCCCTGGTGTTGCACACGTCCGTAGGCCCTGGTAAGCACTTTCTATCAGGTGGGCTATGTGCTTGCCGGCCACATTTCTGTCAAAATTCTAAATACTAATAAAACAATGGTATGTATGTAATAATCGATTTAATTTTCAAAACTCAACTAATTCAGGGTTCTTATCTTTTTTTCTACTTCGATATTTTTTTTTATCAATATTTTTAATTGTCGCGCTTTCAACTTCTGTGCAGTCATGCGGCTCATTACTTGCCTGTAAAAGAAAAGAAAACGATCAAAATTATATTGTTTCCGTCGAATTTGGTAAGTAAATATATCAGTCAATATTTTGTGTTGCCAACAAAAAAAGGTAAACAAAATAACATTCTATTTACCACGATTATTTAAAAAATATATAATCCATCTAACAAACTTCTCAATATTTATTTTGTCAAAATCAATTTCATTCAATTATTACACTGTCTATGGAAATTGTTTGGGACATACAACCATATTTTTTCAACTATAGCAGGGGTTCCCAATCTTTTGCAGGCCGCGGCGCCCTTATAAGTCTTGAAATTTTTCGCGGCGCCCCATCGTATCACGTGTAATCACCCCTCCCCCCCCCCCCCCCGACTAGTAATCCTCCGCTCAAGCCACTTTCCTGTGCCATGGAGCCTCGGCCAAGTCATTACTTGCAGACTAAATCCGGGAAAACATGTGAAGCCGGCGTTATCTAGGGAAACTGTCTTCTTTTTTACTGGTGGAATCTGTGTGCCGAAATCTTACCGACTGAAACCATACGGTGTTCTACCACTACCTACGGTCGGGAGCCTCGGGAAAGATTTCCCAGGATTCCCGACAGCCTTGGCTACCACAGCGACGTCATCTACTTTACTTCGTTTGGTTCGAGTACTTCCCCGCATCTTTGGGAGCTTTCGGGTGTCACTCTCGCTTCCTGGGTCGTGTGTCGTGCGAAAAACTTTAACTTCACGCTGTCGTCTTGGGCCTGCTTCTGTAAGGACTGTGAAAGCCCCCGCCCCGACCATAGGCCCCCGGTCATAGAGTCCGATAGTATGGGCAAAATCGAGTGTATGGCACCCTCGCCGCAGACTGAAAATCTCGGGTTGGAGAGTTATCTCCCTGCTCCCTCCCCGCCATCTCTTTCACGAGAATGACCTGCTCGCAGAAAGACGCGGCGGCGTCCGACGTACTCCCGTTGGAAATCATCGCTCGCACCGTAGTCTCCAGCGAGATAATGTTCAGGTCAAGACCTGCCACTAGGACATGGCACCCAGGCTATGCTCTGTATGGAGCGCTGTGTCCTCGCTGCTTCCTTCGCAGTGCTGACACTGAGCCGTGGTCTCCCGGCGTAATCGCCACAGATACTGATCGACTCATCCGTGCCTTTAATTATCGGTGACAACCGGTAGAAGAGATTGCCACGGCTCCTCTCCAGCCACTCGTTTATTATCGATCAGATCACCACCTAAGTTGAGAGGTCCACTAAGACTCTTCAAGATGGTCAACGCGGTGAGGACTTAGCTGATTTCCTTGGGCGGAAGGTGGCAACTTTCGCCTCTAACTATTCTCAGACACCGCGTAGATTAGTTTAAAAAAATCGAAATTGTTGTCTTGACAGACAGACCCTTTTTTGCAAAGGTGTTTTAGAGCGGAGTCCGCGACTCGGAAAACGACGGCGACGGGTCAAACTCAAACTCAAAAAACATTTATATCGCATAGTCCTACTACATAGGCACTTGCGACACGTTCATGAATACAAATCAAAGCATGAACACGGCCCGCTGAAGCACAATTGGCAAAAATCTTGGCGTGCTATTCTTTTTGTGCTCTTTTTATTTTTTGAGATAGGGGCGCCGCGGGAGGCCTCGCGGCGCCCCAGGGCGCCGCGGCGCACAGGTTGGGAACCCCTGAACTATAGATTGGCCCACTATACAATTGTAAGCTTATAATTATTCAATTTTAAAAATTTAAAGTCGAAAAAATATCAGTCTTGAGCAGGACTGATGGCAGACACTTATCTGGCCATACCAAAAGCCGCAGGTTCGAATCCTGCTCAAGATTTATAATTTTTCCACAATAAATTTATTTGAAGCGCTCGTGGCCCCGCGGACTCAGTGTTCTGTAAACGATCACTGCAGTAAGGAACTTTCACTATGGCCGGTCCATGGATGGGTGACCATCCATGTGATCACTTTGTGACATTTTTTTTTTTTTTTTTTTTTTTTTTATTTGTTTTTTTTTTTATTTGTTTTTGTAGAAGGCTTACAGACTAATATAAAAAATGTTTACTACAAATAGGTTACAATGTTGCTAACAACAAGCCTCCATTTTTTAATAAATAATTAACTATAATAGAAAACTATAAATAAATACAATAATAAAGAAAAAAGAAAAAGAATACTTTAAATATAAGTATCTACCCTACAACAGATAAATGTTCCTCAACAACATAATACTGCCTACCTACTACTAAATGTCTCAGCTCAACAGTACCTCAGAAACAAACCATCGGTTTCCCACTGAAACACCTAGCAGCAGCAGACGCATCTTAAGCTAAATATCCATATAAATATATATAAAAAAAAAAAACAAAATATTCTACGATTCAATTACAGTTATCCCGCGTCTATGCACACTGTATAAAGTTAAGTGACCCAGCCCAAACTGTACAAAAACTCTGACTGGTTTGGTTGGCTCATACTGGCTTAATAATTTAAGTAACTAAAGCTTATAACAATTGTACCTATATAAAAAAAAAAAAAACAAAAAAAAAATAATAAGAATTGGCCTGTGTCACTCAATGTCACATGTCATGTCACTGTCATCCCCGTCTGACATTATGCTGTCTAAGTTACTTTATATAAAAAAAAAAAACCTAATAAATAAATAAACAGAACAGATAGATATTAATTATGTACGTATAGTGCCAGTCCAAATGTTATTCACTGCTTATGATTTAAAAAATATACCAAAATGCATAAGTGCAAACACCAAAACGTCAGGGTTCACGCTACCGCAAACTCACGATTCACTAATTATCAAAAAATTCCTTGGCCATGTTTCGTCTTATCGTAAATGCTTTCGTGCAGAACAAATCAAAGTGCAATGAAGGTGGAAGGTCATTGAAATACGATGCACTCCTCAGGAAGAAAGAATTACGCCTATAATTAGTTGTAGCAAATGTCACATTAAGCAGAGGTCGCTTACGAAGTCCCAACAGGTTAGTTCTCAAACTTATATTACTTAAAAGTTCACCACTATTTACCCTACTACTAGCAATATCTGATAAATAACACACATCGCTAATGTTGCGCCTATGCTCCAGTGTCAGGAAATGATACCGCCGACAGCGATGTTCATAATCTAATGAGTTCTGCTGTGTTCTATAGTCTAAATATCTTAGAAACTTCTTCTGTACTTTCTCAATAGCAGACTTATAGGTCTCATACTGAGGATTCCAAACTTGGGAACAGTACTCTAGGTGACTACGAACATAGGCACAATATAAAACCTTGACAGGCTTTATATTTCTAAAGTTGGCTGATGCTCTCAATATGAATCCCAGGGCTTTTGATGCTTTGGTCACTACATTATCAATATGTTGGTCAAAAATTAATTTGCTGTCCTGTACAACACCTAAGTCCCTGACACTACTGACTTTACTAATGGGTTGGTTAGCTAAAGTGTATCCAGAGCCAACCTCTGATTGCAGACGTGAGAAAGTTAATTGGTAGCACTTTGCTACATTGAGCTGGAGTTTATTGTAGTTGCAATATAATTCAAATCTGTCAAGGTCAGTCTGTAAGTCATGTGTATCTGATAATGTTTTTATTTTCTTGTGAATTTTCATATCATCAGCATAAAGTAAAATGTATGAATGTTTGAAACAAGTGCTGATGTCAGCTATAAACAATATAAAGAGGAGTGGTCCCAAAATTGAGCCCTGTGGAACGCCCGAGGGGACTGAATTCCAAGCAGATGTATAACCTTGCAGCACCACAGCCTGTGTCCTGTTTTCTACATATGAGGAAAACCACCTATACAAATCTCCGTGAATCCCTGCAGCCAATAGTTTCTTTAATAGCAGCTTATGGTCTATCCGATCAAAACACTTGCGATAATCAGTGTATATAACATCCACTTGTGCACCCTTTTCCATGCCATCGGATATAAACTCATTAGAAAGGATTAAATTTGATGTGGTGGACTTATTCCTGACAAAACCATGCTGCTCCTCCCCAAGGCTACACCGCACCGCTGCATAGACATCCGTGTATACTATACGCTCCAATATCTTAGAGAATAAACAGATCTTCGAAATAGGGCGATAACTTTCAACATGTGATTTATTTCCTTTTTTGAAAACAGGGGTAACAAATGCAGATTTCCAAATTTCTGGAACTATACCTTCTGACAGGGATCTCCTAAACAGCAGGCACAAAGGTGCCACAAGACTATCTGCACACCCAACAATGAATGTCGGAGGAATTAAGTCAGGCCCACCAGACTTCGATAGGTCCAATTCTTTAATCAACCGGAGTACTCGTAATGGGCATATGTCGACTGTACTGATAGAAGACACGCTATTACTTAAATAGAACTCATTTGAAGGATTGCTACTATGATGAGGGTCAGGTTCCTGAAAAGTTGATTGAAAGTAGGATGCGAACAGGTTACTGATCTCCTCACCATTATATATTTATTTGAGCGTTTCCGTGCTTCGGAAGGCACGTTAAGCCGGTGGTCCCGGTTGCCAGTAAAATGGCAGTCGTTACGCCAAGTTGAAGGCTTTATTTCAACAGCAGGCAGTCACAACCTGCGCCTGTCCATTTAAACACGGCAATACGGCTCACCACCTATTACGTGGGATAAATTATAAAAAGGTGAAACGTGGGCATATAATATGCCTCTGCCTACCTCTGCGGGGAAAAAGGCGTGACCATATGTGAAATTTATATTTAAACTAGCTGATGCCCGCGGCTTCGCCCGCGTGGAATGTTATTCCCGGTCACTTAGGGGTATGAAAAATAGATGTTGGCCGATTCTCAGACCTACTCAATATGCTCACAAAATTTCATGAGAATCGGTCAAGTCGTTGCGGAGGAGTATGGCAACGAAAACTGTGACACGAGAATTTTATATATTAGATAATATCTTACCGCACGTTATCCACATCGCCGCTCTTGACCAGCATGTCGACATAAGTACAAGCGACGTCCACCCGCTGCGGGTACACCGCCAGTACTTGCTCGAACAGCGCCTCAGCTCGCTCCCGGGCGCCGTGGGTGCGCTCTAGCAGCGCGAACTGGACCAGCACTGATACGTCTGCGGGGTGTGGGTAAAATAACTAGGTTAGGTACTATGTATTGAGAGACCGTATTCTCAGCATTCCATGGATGGTGTGTGCGGGCGCCGGGTCCATGGCGTGGCGGCGCGGGCGGGGGGAACACCCCGACGGCGTGTGGGACTTGCGACCCAGCAGAGTAGGTTTAGGGTACACACCTTACTATGCGCATAAACGTGAACCTTCCACCGTCAACAATGTTCCCCCCCTGCCCAACCAGATTTGGTAAGTAAAGAGCTTACAGGAGCTCTTGGCAATCCAAGGTCCTTAAATAAATTATACAGGGATTTAGCTGGAATTCCCCTTGCTCCTACTTCTACGGCATAGAGTTTAACCACATAGCCATTTTTGGTTAACTCATTGGTCAAGTCAAAGTATTTATTTGTCTTCATGGCGTGGTCCTTCGGTATGTTGGTCTCCCACGGCACCGTCAGCTCCACGAGCACCGCACGCCTGTGTATCCTCGAAAACAGGAATATGTCGGGTCTGGATGACGAGGCACATACATCCTCCGGGATTTTGTAGTGTTTTTCATACGTGTCTGAGAGTATTAGTTTTAAGAAAAGTTGGCTGCCGTAAAAAACATAAAAATTATTATTATTTTGTACAAGTCATAAACTTAAATGGACAGATTGGATATTGCGGCACAAGGCAACCGAGATCCGAAATAGCAACTATCAGATCCGAGATGTTTTCAATTCTAACACATTTAAAATAGGTAATGATAGCAATTGGACGAGTACTGATACATCCGGGGAGAAAAAAAAAACATTATAATTTATGGTTTCAAAGAAAACCGGCCAAGTGCGAGTTAGACTCGCCCATGAAGGGTTCCGTAGCAGAAAGTAACATAATATAAAAGTTCTTGAAGTTCGTTGTACCTTTGATTGATGTTTTAACACGTTCGCAGTGGTAGTGATTTTTCTAAGCGAAAATTGCGGTTTATGACGTATTAAAAAAAACTACCAACTCGATCTCGTTCAAACCAATTTTCGTTGGTAGTTTTTATGACAATGTACATCATATATTCTTTTTAGATTTATCATTCTCTTAGTTTACAAGTTAGGGGGGGGGGGGGGGGGGTCACACATTTTTCCACTTTGGAAGTGTCTCTTGCGCAAACTATTCACTTTAGGAAAAAATGATGTAAGGAACCTCAATAGCATTTTTAAAGACCTATCAATAGATACCCCACAAGTGTGGGCTTAATGAAAAAAACATTTTGAGTTTCAGTTCTGAGTATGGGGACCCCCAAAATTTACGACTTTTTTCTAGTTTTATTTGAAAATCTTAATGCGGTTTACAGAATACATCTACAATATTAAGTTTCAATATCATAGGCCTTATAGTTTCGGAGAAAAGTGGCTGTGACATACTGGCGGACAGACGGACGGACAGACAGACAGACAGACATGACGAATCTATAAGGGTTCCGTTTTTGCCATTTGGCTACGAAACCCTAAAAACTGGATAAATTGCCTGTATATTTTTATTTTGTTTAACGTGAGGGAAAATCCTCATGGACTCCTACCGACTAAAAAAAACATCACGTAACTTCCAACAGCCTATGGTTGGGAGCCCCGGGTAAGCTCTCGGAAGGATGTCCCAGGACTGCCTGTATATTTAAGAGAAACTTTGTTTTTTAGGATTAATTTACGTCAACAATGTAACAAAAATATTCAGAACAATAATTGCCACAAAAAATACTAATGGTGGTACAGTAGGTCTTTATAGCGCATGCCTCGAAAAAGGCCAGTTTCCCAAGGTCTGGAAGACAGGGAAACTGGTCTTGATCCGAAAGGCGGGGCGGCCGGCAAACTCCCCATCAGGGTACCGGCCGATCGTGTTGCTCGACGAGGTGTGCAAGCTCCTTGAGCGCATTATTTCACAACGCCTCGTCGGGCACCTCACACGTGTTGGGCCTGATCTGGCGGATAGTCAGTTTGGCTTCCGTCAGGGAGGCTCCACTGTGGACGCGATCATGCGCATTAGAGGCCTGACGGAGGAAGCAGTCTCACAGGGTGAGGTGCTGGTGGCGGTGTCTCTCAACATCGCCAACGCATTCAACACTTTGCCCTGGAGCTGCGTCAGGGAGGCGCTTATCTATCATGGAGTGCCTCCCTACCTCCGTCGAATTGACGGGGCTTATCTCTCCGAGAGAGCCATAACTTACCCGAGCTGGCTAGGGCCGGGTCGGCGAGATGTGTCGTGCGGTGTTCCACAGGGATCGGTGTTAGGGCCGCTCCTGTGGAACATCGGTTACGACTGGGTGCTGCGTGGTCCGTTGCTCAGAGGGGTCGGCGTAACGTGTTACGCCGACGACACCCTCGTTACAGCGCGGGGAGCAACGCACCGTGACGCAGCACTAAAGGCCACGGCTGGGGTTGCTCAAGTCGTGGGTCGAATTCGGCGGCTGGGTCTCGAGGACGTGAGGTTTTTTAGTCGGTAGGAGTCCGGCATAACATCCATGAGGATTTTCCCTCATGTTAAAAAAAAAAAAAAGGGTGGTACAGTAAGAACCTTCCAATATTTATGACGAATTTTCCGAGGCCTAAAAAACCGCATCAAAATTGGTCCATCCGTTGGGCCGCTACGATGCGAGACAGACACACACATAAAAAATATACACGGGTCAAACTTACGTCGAGGGTTAAAAATAATAATCTATACTAATATTATAAAGAGGAAAGATTTGTTTTTTTGTTTGTTTGTTTGTAAAGGATAGGCTCCGGAACTACTGGACCGATTTGAAAAATTCTTTCACTGTTGCAAAGCTACACTCTTTGCGGGTAACATAGGCTATATTCTATTCCCGTATTCCCACGGGAACGGGAACTACGCGGGTAAAACCGCGTGACGTCCGCTAGTATTAGATATAAGTACTTACGTTCTTTTTTCTCGAGAGCGGTGATCGCCTTTTGCATGACCTGTGTAAAAGAAATATCTACAATAATAGACATATAACATATGGTCACGCCTTTATCCGCGAAGGGGTAGGCAGAGGCATAGTATACGCCCACTTTCCACCTTATAGTTTTTGTCCCCCGTAATAAGTGGTGAGTCGTATTGCCGTGTTGCAATGGACAGGCGAAGGTTGTGACAACCCATTTAGGAAAATTTTCAAGCCGCTCATAAGACGTTCCACTTGATTTAACGATTACCCTGTCATTGACAACGGGGACCAACGGCTTAACGTGCCTTCCGAAGCACGGAAACGCTCGCAAATAAAAATGTCATAAAGTTGTCACGTCGTGGTCACCCATCCAAGGACCGGCCATTGTAGAAGTTGCTTACTACAGTGATCGTTTACAGAACACTGAGTTCGTGGGGCCACGAGCGCTTCATGTTCAATAATGTATTAACATTACGTGAATAACACATAGATTACTTTTAAATCCCGAAATAATTATAAATAAATACCCATAGTATAAATAAGTAAACGTTATATCTATACTAATATTATAAAGAGGAAAGATTTGATTGTTTATTTATTTGCATCGAATAGACTCTGAAACTACTGGACCGATTTGAAAAATTCTTTCACTGTTGGAAAGCCACACTATTCCCAGTGAACATAGGCTATATTTTATTCCCGTATTCCCACGGGAACCGTCCGCTAGTAGTAAATAATCATATTTCTCACCTGTCTAGCCTTATCAACTAAGTCCAGTTTGAAGCAAGCGGCTCCACACATGATGTAAGTGTTGGGGTCTCGTTTGTACCTCCTCAGCATGAGGTCGACCAACGCAGATAGTTCATCTGCGTTGGTCGACCTCATGCTGAGCATGTCGAGCAGCTTTGAGTGCACCTTCGAGGGCTCGTTGGTTTGTAGGACTTCATTACAAGAGGCTTGGAGCGATTCCTGTGGAGTTTGGAGTAAATTTGAATATATTTATGATGCGGTCCAACTGTCTACTGTGACTATCGGACCCAAGTCTAGTAAGACGTCGTAAATATCACATTAGCCATTTATAAGTTCTGAAAGGAACAGGAATGTATCTTTTTTTTTTAAATTAGGTTCACTTAACTGGACAGAACGCTCATTAGGGTGATCGAAGTTTGTATGAAGAAAAAAAAAGTTTTAATTTGGGTCGGGCCACCCCCTCGATTTGTGACACTGATCATTTCTATGATATGTGCAAAATTTCAGCCCCCTATCTTATATACAAGGGGGTGCTCAACGAACAAAAAGTTTACAGGATTTTAAGCAAAACACGTAATTTGGTGCGTTGACTTTCCTCTGTCCACGATAACGGTAGCTGTCGGAACGATAGCAGAAAGGGTCTCTGGGATACGGAGGCTACCATTGTAGGTGGTAGTCTCCTGTATGCTGACATTCTTTGCTGGACTGATCCTGTCTACATATAGTGAAAGTACTCTAAAACTGGACGAGCAACTCACTGAACTCGTGATAGAGCTTGGTCGCATAAACTGGCAGACATTGGGCTTGTGCGAGGTCCGAAGACATTTTGAGGACACACAAACCCTTGCGTCAGGCGACCTTTTCTACTTTCGGAACGGTGATGGAAGTACCTCCCATCCCAATAATTCACCTCCTTAGAGGGTAGTGTCGATTTTAAAGTGAAAAAGAACCTCGTTGGCAGCGTTGTCGAAATCAGCAGTGTCAGCATTATCTCATACGCTGTATACAAAGACTTACCAACGACATTACACGGTACTGCTAAAGCTCACTACAACGTTGTTTAAGGGAAGTTTAAAGCTAAATTGGTAGCAAAAGAACGCGGCGCAATGAAATTAGGTCCTTTTGGAGAGGGGTGCAAAAACGACAGGGGCATAATAATTATGCTTGTTAACTTTCTCGAATCTCTGGGACTTTTCTTGATGACATTCTTCTTAGAAGAGGCCCTAAAGATAGTGAACTTGTCGAAGCACTGACAAAATCACAAGGAACGAGACAGACTTAATCATAATGGACAGGAAATGTATATTTAGAGAGGTTTCTCTGATGAATACCGGCAGTGGTCACCGTCTTGTTCAAGCATCTCTGAATTTCGACTTCTATGCAAAAAGGACCCGAATAATGAAGCCTACTCTCCTCCTAATGCACTCCAAATGACCTTGGGATCTGAAACGTTACAGTTGGTACTGTAATATCGTTTCAATGTGCTGGAAACCACTGAAAGTATTCACAACAAAACCGACACATACAACAAGTGTCCCAAAGATTTTTGTTCGAGAATGGCAAAAAAGATTTGTTCGGAACTCTCGTCTGAGACTCTCAAACTAATGAGGATCAGACGAAAATTGCCACCTACGCGGGCAGAAGAAAAGAGGGGTACTAAATTTCAAAATTCAAAAGTCAGTAAGACGCGACCTCGGGCCTTACAACACCAGTGTCATCGAGGCTGCGATTAACGGCCGATCCTAATAAGCAATCTCAATCCAAATATGACGATCTAAAACCCGAATTTCGATCGATTCCTCGCATAAAGCGTCCATATATTCAATCGATGGATTGCTCCGTCAATCCATTTTTACAATCGATCCATGGGAGGCCAATCCGTGTTTTTGAGATTGAAACTTGTTCGGAAATGACAGTTGTTTGGTCCATGTATTCGATCTTTTAATTTTGACGTTTCATTTTGGATTGATAGCAAGCGGTGTTTACGATCCCCCGAAATCGGTGGATTACAAAAAAAGGATTGGCATAATTTGTTAGGTTGTTATATTATGGCGACGTTTTCGAATGAAGTAGAACCGGGGCTCTAAGATCTTTTTCCAGCTCGGAAGACCCCTTTTAACGAAACTTAGAACAGCGGGTGGCAGAACCGTGACTTCTAGGTTCTAGATTTTCGAGAAAATCGAGTGCTCTCACATCGCACAAACACGGACCTCTATGCATCGTGGACAAAAAGCCCACGGGACCAAACGATGTTGACTACAGGGCCTGTCCCCCATTGCGTGGAGAGAGAGTGTGGTGGATCTGTTCTCTCTTACTTTTGAGCCCTGTTTACAAGTTGTTCTCGAGAGTAGTCACAAATTGCTTTACCGGAAAACTCGGCGAATTTCATCCAAGGGCTTGTCCTTTTGGCGGAAACTCGTCGAGTTTGCCGACAAGCGATTTGTTACTTCTACCGGGTTTCTAAAAGGCTTTAGTATTCGGCAGATTGTACGGAAGAAAAATTAGTATAATGAGCCGTGGGTATGGCTTTTGGGGACTACGAGGAAGTTCTATCGAAAAATTAACAGTCCTACAACACGACGCGCTCTGCAGCTGTGTCGTGTTGATTGGTCAACAGCTGTGACGTGTTGATTGGTGATATATCGAAGTGTTGAGATGTTTGTACGATACCACTACCATGACCATCCAATTTGAGTTTAAAAACACCAATCATACCATACCATAGCACTGCGCAAAGGTATGAGACAGGGAGAAGTAATTTTTTCAACAATGCGCTTGAGGTCATCTCAACATCGCTGAACTGGGATGGATAGGGTATATATATTTATGGTCTATATAACTCTTAAGCAGTTTATTTTAATATGTAATTACTAATTTAAGATACGAAACTGTTTCGTAGCAAAAAGTAGAAATTAGGCACTTTAGACAAAAATATCAAAAATCACACTCGATTGAGCACTCCCTTCTACTTGAGCTATCTTTCTGAAATTTTACCATGTTAATACTATGACTACGTGTCACAAATTTAGGGGGTGGCCCCATGGAAAACGAAAAAAAAATTTTTTTTGGACCACCCTAATGCTCATAAATTTAGCACCTTATGAATGACAAATTCATAAGGTGCTAAATTTAATGCCTGAACTTCTTGAAGAGCAGCGTCCTACAAAAGAAGAGCGTCGGTCTTTAAAACAGGCACACTACAGTCTAAGTTAACCAATTTTTTTTGTTTATACTACTTAGGTGGCAGACAAGCTTACGGCCCACCGGAAGGTTGGTAACCGTAGCCTATAGACGTTGGCAACACCAGAGGCGCTACACGCGCGCTGCCGACCCGGGCGCAGGTTGTGACGACCCACAGTTGAAATTTTTCAAGCCGCCCGTAAGGCCTTCAACTTGGCTTAACGACTGTCATTTTACCGACAACCGGGACCAACGGCTTATCGTGCCTTACGAAGCACGGAAACGCTCGTAAATAAATGTCACAAAGTGGTCCACGTGGTGGTCACCCATCCGTGTCCGGCCATAGTAAATGTTGCTTACTGCAGTGATCGTTTACAGAACACTGAGTCCGCGGGGCCACGAGCGCTTCTTCTGTGCATTTAAATAGAATTTCAACGATCGAATAGAGGTATGGAAAATATCAATTTGATTACAAACATGATTGTGGGCAGAACTCCTACGGTACAACGGTGAGTGATGGGTATAATTAGTCCGACAGAAGGGCAAGCTAAATACCCTTCTATTGTTAGTACGACGAAACTTATTTACATTTATTTTCTACTTTTTTCTTGGATTTTCTATAAAAGCGTTTTTTTTTTTAGTTTTTTAAAGTATCATTTATTTTAATAGGTAACATTTGACAGTTCATTAAAGTTCAACAACGCAACCTTGTAACGGCGGGCATAAATTTTTTTTTTTTCGTTTTGTTAGAAATGTACAATTGCTTAACTTTTTTCAACTACGATTAATATTTATTGTGATAATGACAGATACCAATAATTTTACGTTTTGTTTTCACTATACTCTGTTAAAATTAGGTTGATAATTTTGACAGCTGACGCCTGAAGAATCGGATTTGTTTATGTCAAGTATACTTCAAAAAATTATCGTAGCACATAGACGAGCACCGCCCACTTATCGTAGTGAAGCGGCTTCCAACAATACCGCAGAATCGATCATAGACAAATAATTCGAATAAATAGAAATTAAGTATATGTATTTAAATGCTAGTAAAGTTAATAAGTAGGTATCTACAATATTTATTTGTAATATGATTTGCTAAGTATAATACAAACAATAATAATGCAATTATATTTACCTAATAACCTAAAATAATAAAAACGGTTTTTTTTTTGTAACTATCGATTTAAAATTTTACGCAATCGATAATCGAATAGATTCATTAACGATTGGACACTATGGGGTGCCCTACTAAGAGCTGTCAAAATTATCAACCTAATTTTAACAGAGTATAATAAATGTATGAACTGACACACGTCAAATGTTACTACTAACTATTAAAATGATTTTACTTTAGATTTTATGTATTGTTATTCACACTTATACTAGTGCTAGATATTATTTAATGTTAATATCACTGAATATACTGGGTGTTTCTTTTAGGGTGTCAAGCCGCCACTAGCTGGTAGCAGGGTTCCATACCTATCGATTTAACCCCCATGTATGTTCTACGATTTTTTGTAGTTTTCGAGATATCATGTTCTGCATAATTCCCTATTTTTTTATTATCGATTAAAATTTTTACATCTTGTATCAAAGTTAGGAAGGAGATTATTTTGTCCATAATACTGCAATCAATAGGCATTATAATAATAAAAAAATATCCAAGAAAAGTCGAACCAAAAAGAAGAAAGCCACGTGGACACGTAATTATAAAAAATAACGAAAAAAAAATTATATCTCGAAAACTACAAAAAATCGTAGAACATACATGGGGGTTAAATCGATAGGTATGGAACCCTGCTACCAGCTAGTGGCGGCTTGAAACCCTAAAAGAAACACCCAGTATTTTAAGCAGTGGTCTCACCTTAGTCCCGAACAAGTTCTCAGCATTGAGCAGCGCCACACACACGTTGAGCCTGTCGTCTTCGTTCCGGTACGCGATGGTCTGTAGCGCCTTGCGCGCCACACAGCGGGCCTTCTCTAACTCGCCCGCCTGTACATATACATGCACTTATTATTGGGAATTTTCAATTTGTTTTTCGGAGGTCCAGGGGGAAGACCCGGAAGACCCATGTACTGCGCGAGTCACATTAAATTCTAATTGAGTTAGCATACTACTTGTAATAGTGTTCTTAAAGCGGAGCGTGAAGAGGCACATCACAGGGCCGCCAACTGAGGACCCCTGTCAGAAGTATTAAGGACTATGAGAGCGGCCCCCAATCGCTAGATGGCACCATGATTCTATCAGGCGTGCGGCGATTATTTGGTGAGCTTAACTTAAAAAGTATAAATAAAACCTTCGCCAAGTTAGCGTGCGCCAGCGGACCGACCTGTAAGTGGAAGCTAATATAAGCCAGCCACACTCGGCTACAGTCGGGCTCGTTCAACACAGCCCTCTCGTGCTCCTCCACGCTCATAGTTACACTAATGCACACACAGACATATCTACACAACAACATATATACCGTACCGACCTGTAAGTGGAAGCTAATATAAGCCAGCCACACTCGGCTACAGTCGGGCTCGTTCAACACAGCCCTCTCGTGCTCCTCTACACTCATAGTTACACTAATACACAGACATATCTACACAACAACATATATACCGACCTGTAAGTGGAAGCTAATATAAGCCAGCCACACTCGGCTACAGTCGGGCTCGTTCAACACAGCCCTCTCGTGCTCCTCCACGCTCATAGTTACACTAATGCACACACAGACATATCTACACAACAACATATATACCGTACCGACCTGTAAGTGGAAGCTAATATAAGCCAGCCACACTCGGCTACAGTCGGGCTCGTTCAACACAGCCCTCTCGTGCTCCTCCACGCTCATAGTTACACTAATGCACACACAGACATATCTACACAACAACATATATACCGTACCGACCTGTAAGTGGAAGCTAATATAAGCCAGCCACACTCGGCTACAGTCGGGCTCGTTCAACACAGCCCTCTCGTGCTCCTCCACGCTCATAGTTACACTAATGCACACACAGACATATCTACACAACAACATATATACCGTACCGACCTGTAAGTGGAAGCTAATATAAGCCAGCCACACTCGGCTACAGTCGGGCTCGTTCAACACAGCCCTCTCGTGCTCCTCCACGCTCATAGTTACACTAATGCACACACAGACATATCTACACAACAACATATATACCGACCTGTAAGTGGAAGCTAATATAAGCCAGCCACACTCGGCTACAGTCGGGCTCGTTCAACACAGCCCTCTCGTGCTCCTCCACGCTCATAGTTACACTAATGCACACACAGACATATCTACACAACAACATATATACCGTACCGACCTGTAAGTGGAAGCTAATATAAGCCAGCCACACTCGGCTACAGTCGGGCTCGTTCAACACAGCCCTCTCGTGCTCCTCCACGCTCATAGTTACACTAATGCACACACAGACATATCTACACAACAACATATATACCGTACCGACCTGTAAGTGGAAGCTAATATAAGCCAGCCACACTCGGCTACAGTCGGGCTCGTTCAACACAGCCCTCTCGTGCTCCTCCACGCTCATAGTTACACTAATGCACACACAGACATATCTACACAACAACATATATACCGTACCGACCTGTAAGTGGAAGCTAATATAAGCCAGCCACACTCGGCTACAGTCGGGCTCGTTCAACACAGCCCTCTCGTGCTCCTCCACGCTCATAGTTACACTAATGCACACACAGACATATCTACACAACAACATATATACCGACCTGTAAGTGGAAGCTAATATAAGCCAGCCACACTCGGCTACAGTCGGGCTCGTTCAACACAGCCCTCTCGTGCTCCTCCACGCTCATAGTTACACTAATGCACACACAGACATATCTACACAACAACATATATACCGACCTGTAAGTGGAAGCTAATATAAGCCAGCCACACTCGGCTACAGTCGGGCTCGTTCAACACAGCCCTCTCGTGCTCCTCCACGCTCATAGTTACACTAATACACAGACATATCTACACAACAACATATATACCGTACCGACCTGTAAGTGGAAGCTAATATAAGCCAGCCACACTCGGCTACAGTCGGGCTCGTTCAACACAGCCCTCTCGTGCTCCTCCACGCTCATAGTTACACTAATGCACACACAGACATATCTACACAACAACATATATACCGTACCGACCTGTAAGTGGAAGCTAATATAAGCCAGCCACACTCGGCTACAGTCGGGCTCGTTCAACACAGCCCTCTCGTGCTCCTCCACGCTCATAGTTACACTAGTGTACACACAGACATATCTACACAACAACATATATACCGTACCGACCTGTAAGTGGAAGCTAATATAAGCCAGCCACACTCGGCTACAGTCGGGCTCGTTCAACACAGCCCTCTCGTGCTCCTCCACGCTCATAGTTACACTAATGCACACACAGACATATCTACACAACAACATATATACCGTACCGACCTGTAAGTGGAAGCTAATATAAGCCAGCCACACTCGGCTACAGTCGGGCTCGTTCAACACAGCCCTCTCGTGCTCCTCCACGCTCATAGTTACACTAATGCACACACAGACATATCTACACAACAACATATATACCGTACCGACCTGTAAGTGGAAGCTAATATAAGCCAGCCACACTCGGCTACAGTCGGGCTCGTTCAACACAGCCCTCTCGTGCTCCTCCACGCTCATAGTTACACTAATGCACACACAGACATATCTACACAACAACATATATACCGTACCGACCTGTAAGTGGAAGCTAATATAAGCCAGCCACACTCGGCTACAGTCGGGCTCGTTCAACACAGCCCTCTCGTGCTCCTCCACGCTCATAGTTACACTAATGCACACACAGACATATCTACACAACAACATATATACCGACCTGTAAGTGGAAGCTAATATAAGCCAGCCACACTCGGCTACAGTCGGGCTCGTTCAACACAGCCCTCTCGTGCTCCTCTACACTCATAGTTACACTAATGCACACACAGACATATCTACACAACAACATATATACCGTACCGACCTGTAAGTGGAAGCTAATATAAGCCAGCCACACTCGGCTACAGTCGGGCTCGTTCAACACAGCCCTCTCGTGCTCTTCCACGCTCATAGTTACACTAATGCACACACAGACATATCTACACAACAACATATATACCGTACCGACCTGTAAGTGGAAGCTAATATAAGCCAGCCACACTCGGCTACAGTCGGGCTCGTTCAACACAGCCCTCTCGTGCTCCTCCACGCTCATAGTTACACTAATGCACACACAGACATATCTACACAACAACATATATACCGTACCGACCTGTAAGTGGAAGCTAATATAAGCCAGCCACACTCGGCTACAGTCGGGCTCGTTCAACACAGCCCTCTCGTGCTCCTCCACGCTCATAGTTACACTAATGCACACACAGACATATCTACACAACAACATATATACCGTACCGACCTGTAAGTGGAAGCTAATATAAGCCAGCCACACTCGGCTACAGTCGGGCTCGTTCAACACAGCCCTCTCGTGCTCCTCCACGCTCATAGTTACACTAATGCACACACAGACATATCTACACAACAACATATATACCGACCTGTAAGTGGAAGCTAATATAAGCCAGCCACACTCGGCTACAGTCGGGCTCGTTCAACACAGCCCTCTCGTGCTCCTCTACACTCATAGTTACACTAATGCACACACAGACATATCTACACAACAACATATATACCGTACCGACCTGTAAGTGGAAGCTAATATAAGCCAGCCACACTCGGCTACAGTCGGGCTCGTTCAACACAGCCCTCTCGTGCTCTTCCACGCTCATAGTTACACTAATGCACACACAGACATATCTACACAACAACATATATACCGTACCGACCTGTAAGTGGAAGCTAATATAAGCCAGCCACACTCGGCTACAGTCGGGCTCGTTCAACACAGCCCTCTCGTGCTCCTCCACGCTCATAGTTACACTAATGCACACACAGACATATCTACACAACAACATATATACCGACCTGTAAGTGGAAGCTAATATAAGCCAGCCACACTCGGCTACAGTCGGGCTCGTTCAACACAGCCCTCTCGTGCTCCTCTACACTCATAGTTACACTAATGCACACACAGACATATCTACACAACAACATATATACCGTACCGACCTGTAAGTGGAAGCTAATATAAGCCAGCCACACTCGGCTACAGTCGGGCTCGTTCAACACAGCCCGCTCGTGCTCCTCCACGCTCATAGGGTGGGCCCCGCTCAGTAGCGCCCTCTGCTCTAGAGCTCTCACTCTCTCTTCCTCTGCCCTCACTTTGGCTACTTTTTCTTCTTCTGTGAGCTTCTTTCGCTTCTTTTTTGGCTGTTCTTGAGCCTAGAAAATAAGTGTTTGATTTATGATAAACAGGTAATTAAATAATTTGGCAGCAGATGGTGAATATTCCAAATATTTTCTTAGTGTATATAAATTGTTATTTGAAGGAAAGATGGAAAATTATTTACAGGAAGCGGATTTTAACTTGGGAGTGTCCAATATTCTACTGAAATTTAATACACTTTTACATATTGTTACGCCTTCGTCTTGGAAGAGAAAAGGCAGTATTTTCTTCTAAGGGGGTGAGCTCATTCGATTGATTAAATACTGCTGTTTGAATTTGAATACACAAAATCGAAGAACCCTTGTGGGTTTATAATAATGCCTATTTAAAAGTAAACGTTATAAAACTAATTTTCAAACAAAATAATGCCAAAGCGGTGCACCCGTTTAAGAGCTACAACTCTACATAAAACACCTTATTTTTAGCTTGATTTTAGTAAATCAAATTTACATAGACGTACCTCATCCTCGCTGCTACTAGAATCGTCATCTTGTACATTTTTCACATTAGCACTAGTCGCAGACCAAAAATCTTTCACACCGGCCACATCTAACGCAGACTTCATATTTTCTACAACTTTAATCTCTAAGGTCTTATGTTCAGAGCTATCTTCGGCTTCTTTCTTTGATTTAGATTCACTTTTTTCTTTTTTAACATCTTTTTTCTTACTTTTATAATCAACTTCTTCCGTAATACCAAATTTTTTGAGATTTTCCTGAGCAGTATTTAAGACTTCTAACAATTGTTCAGTTCTTTTTTGTATTACTAGTTTTTCCCTATGCATTGCTGTGTGGAACTTCTTATTTTCTAATGTCAAACCTTTTTCTTCTAATCTAGATATTTTTCTATCAATTTTGTCTAATCTTCTAGTTCTATTTTTGACGGATTTTAGTAATGATGCTACTCGGTTTTTGTAATGTTTGTCTGTGGTACAATCTGATAAGTCTACGAGGGCTATTTCTTGAGGGCTTAAGATATGATCACTGTCATCGTAAATATCTGTTTCTATCGCATCACTTTCTTCTGAACCTATATCGACGTGTATTTCTTTACTTTTGTAATTCTTTTTATTACTTTTCGTTGATACTGATTCAGATTCTGTATTTGATTCGTTCACGTCTTCAGAGTCTGATTTTTGATTTTTATTTTTGTTCTTTTTAATATCTGTAACTTCCATTGCGGCTTCATTATCGGATTCGGATTTCTGTTTTTTATTTTTCTTTTCCTTTTTGCTAATATTTGTAACTTCATTTACGGTTTCTTTCTCAGATTTCTTTACCTTTTTGTTGAGCTTTTCTGTAACATCCTCATCTACTAATTCTGGTTTTGGTGCTTTTGATTTGCTTTTTTGTTTTTTCTGATTCAATTCTAATTCTACATCACATTTGGACTCGTCCTCTTGTTTTCCCTTTTTATTTTGTTTCTGTTCAACTTCACTTTTTTCATCTAATTTAGGTTTTTTAGGATTCACTTCATCGGTAGCTGGTAGCTTACGTTTTGTACCTAGTTCTCGTTTTTTCTGCAAAATATTTAAATACATACATTATGACCGAAATCGCTGCTGAAACTGTTAGGGGAATTTATGAAATTTAAATAAGAGCGAATCGCAGTTTATGAAGTAAATGATTTTTCCAAAACGATTCCCAAATTATCGACTAACGAGATAAAAAATGAATATTCAAAGCTTTTTTGCAAACTTCCTTATTAAATCTGCTATAAATACAAAATAAATGCCTTTTGTAATACTTACAGCTGGCCAAAATGGTACAGTGGTGAGGCTGCCCGTCATACGCTTGGCTTCCGGCTCCGTTCTCAGTATCGTGCAGTTTACCTAAGAGATGATATTATTCATTCATTTTAGAAAATCGAACACATCGAGTTATTTTTTTATTCATTTCATTAAATCACTTCATTCATTCAGTTTATGTACTCATTTATTCATAAACTTACTTGTACTTATTCATTTAAAGACTCATTTCATTCATGCAATTTAAGTACTCATTCATTCATGTCATACACTTATATCATCCAAACCATGTACTCATTTACTCAATACAAACACTCATTTCATTCATACAGATTCATTTCATGCACTCATTTCATTCATACAGATTCATTTCATGCCTTCATTTCATTCATACAGTGCATGTGCTCATTCATTCATTTCATACACTCATTTCATTCATGCAGTTCATGTACCCATTCATTCATTTCATACACTCAATTTCATTCATACAAGTTATGTATTTATTCGTTCATTTCGTTCATAAGTTTATGTACTCTTTCATTCGTTTCATTCATACAGCCTATGTACTTATTCATCTCATTCACTCATGCATACCCTCATTTCATTCATTCTCTCACGTGTGTCAACACATGTATGTATGTGTGTGTGTGTGTGTGTGTGTACTCACAATCTGCCCAATGTGGAAGGCATCACCGATGTTGGCGAGAGGGTCCTTAGTGACGTAGTTCCGAGGAATGAAAGCGATCACGTTGTTGAAGAATGATACCAGCACGAACTCGCTCTTTACCGTCTGAGAACACATTGATATTAAGTAAAACAAAAGCCGTCCGTGTTTCAAGTAGAAATGTCAACAGGATGTTTTAAAGCAGCGCTCCTTCTCCGTCATAAAAAAAAACTACTCAAAGGATGCTGCGTAAGCTGGTAAGGAGCATCGCTTGAGTAGTTTTTACTAAGGCGGCAAACAAGCTTACACTGCGCCCAAATGAATCGCACCCATACACTTAAAATACATACATACAAAGACCCGGATTCTCGAAACAAACATTAATGAATCACACAAATTTTTGTCCCTGTAAGAATCGAACTAACGACTTTGTGATCCACTATCACGTCTAGACCAATGAGTCAGCCAAATATAAATACATAATCTTTGAAAATTTTAGCTGTTTCGCTCAGTTTATGAGATACAATCTGATGATAAACAGACAGGCGGACAGTAATCTCAATAATAGGGTTCCGTTTTTATTCTTCGGGCTGGGAACCCCTAAAAAGTCTAAAAACTACCAATAAATAAATAAATGTTAACGATGCTTTTGTACACAATGCTATCTGATGTTTGTGCTATAGGTATCAGACCGGGAATAATAAGTACTTTTAAACTTCTTTCACAAATTAGAGATAGTACAGATAGAAACCTACATACTAAATTCGCTGAGGCTACGCACACATAGACAACTCATTTACAGACACGAGGTCAGGCGGTTTCAACCGAATTTTCGATACTGATTTGTGCGCAAGTGTGTAGCAGAGGGTAGGTGTGAAAAAAAAGTACATTCATGAGATTTTCATCTGTGCTATCTCTAATTTGTGCTTCTTTCCTGTTAACACATAAAAAACACTCCTCCCCTCAATACAAATAAAGCCACATACCTTAATAACCCCTGTGTAACCTTTTCCGATATCCACGTTTTCATAGCTGTCCAGCAGCTCTAGGTCTTCGGCCAGGAGAGACGGCTTCAGTGTCAGGAACAGGGTCTGTTTGAGAGGGTCCACCACTAACACGCGGGCCGTCACTGACTGACCCACCTTGAATACAGTGGAAATATTGTAAGTCACAGAAAAAAAGATACATACTATCTTCACGCCAAATCCCTTGCGAGGTAGGCAGAAATAACCGAGCGCCGCACGGCACGGTCCATACACACCTCACTTGCTTCTTCAACTTTCATTTTTCTTTTCATGCATGCACGTCGGTTCCTTCGGCTCTTGACACCACGCTCCACTAACACATAATTAATTTGATCGTGGTAGGTGTGTCGTGGCCTTCCCCGACTCCTACGTCCATCCACTTTCACGTTGTATATCTGTTTTGTCATTCTTTCATCTCCCATTCGCTCCACATGCCCGAACCATCGTAGCATGCCCTTCCTTACTTTAAAACCGACACTATTTTCCAGACCAACTCTCTTTCTTACATCTTCATTCCGAACGCGGTCTGCGAGCGTCTCCACAGATTTTGCGTAGCGCGCGCATCTCGACCGCGTTTAGTTTACTTTCATGCGTGTCCTGCCATACCCAACTCTCGCTTCCATACGTTAGCGTAGGTATCAGCACCGCACTGTGTACTGCGAGCTGGGCCTTTTGGCTTAAGGCTTTGGTACCCAAAAGTTTGCCTAACGCTCCATTCACACTATTGCCCGCAGTTACTCTCCTTTCTACATCAGCGGTGTACCTTCCATACCTGCTAAATGCACATCCAAGATATACAAACTCATCCACCTGTTCGAGCACTACATCATTTACAGTTATCCTGGCATTCGTTCTGTCCTCTTCTCTTTCGAATACCATCACTTTCATTTTATTTGCGTTCAAATGTAAGCCTCTCATTAGACAATCATCTTTCATCGTTGTGACTAGTGACTGTAGTTCTGATGGCGATTCGGCTATGAGCACGGCATCATCTGCATACAGCAAACAGTTCACAAGTAAGTCACCCATTCGCAATCCAACATTCATTGATCTTACTCTCATAAGACAATCGTCCAGGTACAGGACAAACAGCAGGGCCGACAGCACGCAACCCTGTCTGACGCCAATGTTGACGTCAAACCAGGGAGACAGGCTGCCGCCCACCCGCACATATGCCGTACATTCCACATATGTTGACTTCACGGCACGAAGCAGCGCACCATCAATCCCGTATCCTGGCAATATATCCCAGAGATCCTTCCGTACAACTCTGTCAAATGCTTTCTCCATGTCCACAAAACCGCAGAAAACCTTCCGGCCTACAGCCGGCTGCTTCTCTACGATGTTGCGGAGCGAGAAAACTTGGTCCATACATCCCCTTCCATTTCGGAAACCACCCTGCGCCTCCCACAGTAATCCGTCAGATTCCACCCTCATTCTCCTTTCAATAATTTTGCCGTACACTTTAGCTGCCATACTGATCAAACTGATGGCCCTATAGTTGGCGCACTCCATACGTGAGCCCTTGCCTTTATACAAGGGCACGATGATAGCACGCCTCCAGTCCATTGGGACCCTTCCAGTCTTCCAGCATAGATTGCTCAATGACCAGAAGGCGTCCCGGAGCAAGGACCACCTAATTTGATCATTTCAGCAGATATCCTATCAATTCCCGCAGACTTGCCATTTTTCAAGCTTCGTATCGACCATTCGATCTCTTCCAAAGTAATATCTCCGCTTGATGCTTGCACCGCAAGGTCAGTCACCGACTCATACATTTCGATATTCATACATTTCTCCAAAGTACTCATTCCACCGCTCTAACACCTCGGATGGGTCCGCAAGAATGTCACCAGCTTTACTCTTTATCTTATCCATTCTGGAAACTGCCGTACAGCTCCGAGACTTCTTGACCTCCCTCCAAAAGAGTTTGGTATTTGTCTCGAAGTTCTTCGTCAGCTTCTCTTCCGCAATCAAATTTATTCTTTCACACTTCTCTTTCACTAAAGCTTTGGCTTCATTCCTGCAGAGGCGGTAAATTTCTTTCTTCGTGTCTTTCATACTGTCATTTAGTTGCAAAGATGAGACATAATCCAACCACGCTTTCTTCTTTCTTGCTATGCAGGATTGTACCTCTGCATCCCACCAGGCATCACCTTTCAAATGTTCATGTCTCTTTGCACTCCCACATGCTTCTTTTGCACTATCCACTATACTTTCTTTCATAATATTCCAGCATTCATCCACAACTAAGTCTTCCGGCTCACGTTTGCAAGCCTTTCACTGACTAAGCCTACATACATTCTCCTTACGCTTTCATCTTCCAGTTTTACTCTTTATCCTTTCAAAGTCTCCGAAAGGGACACGCACTCGCCAGTGCCTCCACTTCTTGAAAAGACCAACAAACCGGCTTACCACCAGGTAGTGGTCAGTTTCAAGAGTGGGGCCTCTGTAGGCTCTTGTATCCCTTATAGCCCCTCGGAGACGTCTATCTATCAAAATCAAATCAATCACACTTCTTTTTTCCTTCCGACTCCATGTATACGTGTGGATATCTTGGTGACGGAATAAACGTTCGCCACAAGGTCTCGTTCCAAGCATACGTCTAAGATTGACTTACCAGCATCATTCACTCTCTTATCTCCATATGGACCAAGGACAGCATCGAAGCCATCTCGCTTGGTCCCCACCCATCCATTCAAATCACCACACATGATCAACTTTTCATTCCCGTCAGCCAAATCGAGGACGTCCCTAACGGATTCCCAGAACTCCGCGAGCACTTCGGAATCAGTTGAGCTGACGGGAGCATAGGCTGCGACCAAAAAAAACTCTCGTAATCCCCAGTTTTATACGTACCCACAGGAGTCTCGGGCCTGCCAATCCATAATCTTTCACTCCAGAGGCCAAACGGGAGGAGAGCAAGGCACCCACTCCCTGACTGGCATGATCCTCTTGGTCCACTCCGGACCAATAAGTCATTATTTCAAAGAAATTGCTGTGTGCAATAAGGCCGCCCATTGTATCTAACTTTACAACCTTCTGTATTTCTGTACCTTGTTATTTTGTAGTTAGTACAATAAAGCATATATCTATCTATCTATCTATCTATTCCGCCAGGAAGATCGTCGATGCCGCTCCCCTTCCGCTTAGTCTCTGTGACACACAATACATAGAGGCATCGCTCTTTCATTACATCTATCAATTCATTCATCTTACCTTCCATACCACCACTCACATTCCACGTGCCTATCCAAGTTCAGGCGGTGGCTGTGAAATCTTCAAGCCATAAGATTTTACCCTGATGCGAATGTGGCGCCACCATAATTTAATGGTTTTTGACGGAAATTTATTTTTAAACACAAAATGATTCTCTAAAACCCTAACCTCCATAACCTTGTCGTATGGTCTGATTTTTCGGAACCTTTGTAAGATTGCCCAAAGACCGTCAAAACACTATTTTGATCCTTACCTTATATTTCTTCTTGGGCAGTTTGGATATAGACGCGCTTTTGGGGTCCAAAAAGACGCCAGTGTCTGTCAGGTGCGTATTTGGTACGTAACCTGAAAATAGACGGTTAAATAAAGTATATATTTATTAAAAAAATGCATACAATGACAACCTTAGAAACGTGCAGCGAAAACTATTTAAGTAGTTCAAACCTAATGTAGTGAAACTAAACCATAATGCGACTGGACTAAGCGAAAGACCAGGGCGGAAACTCCATATAAATGATTCGATTTCAATTCTGTCACCTACCCTAATAAACACGTTGAGCTTGAATGTGTGTGTGACCACTAGCTCGCCCACTGCCAGCTGCGAGAGGCTGAAGTACTTCTCTGAGACCACGTCGGGTTGGTCTGTCTGATACTGCTCCGACACAAGTAGCAAACAACACATGGTCCCACTTACCCGAGAGCCGTCCCACACTAAGCACCACATGGCTATCCGCCACGCTCTTGACAGTAGCTGCCACTAGCTCGCCCACTGCCAGCTGCGAGAGGCTGAAGTACTTCTCTGAGACCACGTCGGGTTGGTCTGTCTGATACTGCTCCGACACAAGTAGCAAACAACACATGGTCCCACTTACCCGAGAGCCGTCCCACACTAAGCACCACATGGCTATCCGCCACGCTCTTGACAGTAGCTGCCACTAGCTCGCCCACTGCCAGCTGCGAGAGGCTGAAGTACTTCTCTGAGACCACGTCGGGTTGGTCTGTCTGATACTGCTCCGACACAAGTAGCAAACAACACATGGTCCCACTTACCCGAGAGCCGTCCCACACTAAGCACCACATGGCTATCCGCCACGCTCTTGACAGTAGCTGCCACTAGCTCGCCCACTGCCAGCTGCGAGAGGCTGAAGTACTTCTCTGAGACCACGTCGGGTTGGTCTGTCTGATACTGCTCCGACACAAGTAGCAAACAACACATGGTCCCACTTACCCGAGAGCCGTCCCACACTAAGCACCACATGGCTATCCGCCACGCTCTTGACAGTAGCTGCCACTAGCTCGCCCACTGCCAGCTGCGAGAGGCTGAAGTACTTCTCTGAGACCACGTCGGGTTGGTCTGTCTGATACTGCTCCGACACAAGTAGCAAACAACACATGGTCCCACTTACCCGAGAGCCGTCCCACACTAAGCACCACATGGCTATCCGCCACGCTCTTGACAGTAGCTGCCACTAGCTCGCCCACTGCCAGCTGCGAGAGGCTGAAGTACTTCTCTGAGACCACGTCGGGTTGGTCTGTCTGATACTGCTCCGACACAAGTAGCAAACAACACATGGTCCCACTTACCCGAGAGCCGTCCCACACTAAGCACCACATGGCTATCCGCCACGCTCTTGACAGTAGCTGCCACTAGCTCGCCCACTGCCAGCTGCGAGAGGCTGAAGTACTTCTCTGAGACCACGTCGGGTTGGTCTGTCTGATACTGCTCCGACACAAGTAGCAAACAACACATGGTCCCACTTACCCGAGAGCCGTCCCACACTAAGCACCACATGGCTATCCGCCACGCTCTTGACAGTAGCTGCCACTAGCTCGCCCACTGCCAGCTGCGAGAGGCTGAAGTACTTCTCTGAGACCACGTCGGGTTGGTCTGATACTGAGTACACATAGTCTGCTAGGTTGTAGCCGAGTACTCGTACATTGTGGGTACTGCCTGTGGAGAGAATACATGCATACATTAATATCTAGCCTTCTTAGACAGTTGGCAGTCTATGTTTGTGGAACCGCTCATGGCCCCATGGACTCTGTGTTCTGTAAACGATCACTGTAGTAAGCAACATTTACTAGGGCCAGTTATAGATGGGTGACCACCACATGACCACTTTGTGACATTTATTTGCGAGCGTTTCCGTGTTTCGGAAGGCACGTTAAGCCGTTGGTCCCGGTTGCCAGTAAAATGGCATTCGTTAAGCCAAGTTGAAGGCCTTTATGGGTGGCTTGAAAATTTCAACAGCGGGCAGTCACGACCTGCACCTGTCCATATCAACACGGCAATACGGCTCACCACCTATTACGTGGGACAAAAATCTAAAAGGCGAAATGTGAGCATATAATATGCCTCTGCCTACCCCTTCGGGGATAAAAATATGAATTTTTGAAAAGGGCTTGGATGGGCAAATCCGAAACTATAAGGAATAGCGAAAAATGCTCAAAGGAGTCACGAGCCCGATTTTGATGAAACCTAAAACCTCATCATTAGATTTTTTAAAAAACCAATAATTCTAGCTGGGAATAAAACTCGTTGATTTTGAAAAAAAAGCACTTTATTATTACACCATACGATAGAGTCGCATAAAAATAAAATAAAATAAAATAAAATTTATTCCCTTTGAAAAATTATTTAGGTTTGTCATTTTTTTTGTGACTCTACTGGGGGTTCGGAAATGCTACAGACTGAGAAGAACACCCCAAGAAACTCAGTCCGGTCCCTTACAAAATTCATCTTAGTATCTAATACAGTTTATTTTTAATATGTAGAAAGGAGCAATTCGTGTCACTGCCAGGCAGCCTTGTCTTCTAAAAAGTCTTTAATGCTATAATAAGCTTTCTGTCACAATTTAAATTTTATAATTTTTTTAAATTTATTAAGGGCCGAATGCCAGAGCGCATTAGGTATTTTTACCACCTCACCTCACCGCGGGCGATACCCCCGTAGCATGCGATCGACATGAACTCATTTGACCCCAAGCACTTTGTTTGGACGTTGCCAGTTGGTGCAATTGGACGTTGACAGTTGGTGCAGCGTGTATTTCATGCCGCACTTTTTGTACCACCAAATAAATTACAACAGAAGTATAAGTTTATCAAACCTTTAGAAGACATTTTATTTAGTAAGTGCCTGTTAGCAGGTATATTCAAAATGGGGTTGTAAGAAACCTTTCCTTATTTTTAACCGACTTCAAAAAAGTTGTATATTTAGTTATGTTCACTGATATTTCCGTCAATTATAGACGGATTTAATTCTTTTTTCTTTTCTTCAATAGGGTTTACTTCTGAGGTAGTCCCATTTTTACCAGGTCAGGATCTGATGATGGGATCCAGGAGAAATCGAGGGCAACCACCGAAAATTGTAGGGACAACTAGTGCGTTTGGTAACTTTTTAATGAAGTGCTTTACAGTGGGCGCACACTAGGCGACAGTCGCGGCGACATGTCGCGGCGACTTGTCGCGCAGTGTGCGCCTGCAACGGGCGACTTGACGCCGTGACAGACGTTGTGCAAGGAACACGTTGTCCAAAGCTGTCGCTGGGCGACTGTCACCGTGTCGCCGCGACAATAGCGCGACAGACGCGAAGACTCCCCTTGCTTGTCTCGGAGTCGTGGCGACATGTCGCCTAGTGTGCGGAGCTTAGAACAAAATGTATGTAATTTGGCGCCCACAGCTTGTCGCCGTGACAAGACGCCTAGTGTGCGCCCACTGTTAATGTACTACAATTTAATGAAAGTCGATCTGATGATGGAATCGAAAGACAGTCGAGGGAATTCCTTAACGATTTACAGCACGTACCTTGTGTTTGGGCTTGATTGATTTATATTGATAAGAACTTTACACCTAGATAGATATACTTTTCGGTCCACCCGTCACTTAAAATGATGATCAAAAAATTTTTAGTAAAAAATAGAACTGACTTCAAAAAAATCCTGAAAAATAAAATTTACTTAGCACAAAGTAATAATATGTATTTTGATTTATCAAATTGTATTCAATATGATATTGAAGTTGGTGCCATTTATAATACCTACCTCAACCTATGGGTTTACTTGGCGCCGACTTCAATATGATATTGAATAAAATATGAAAAATCAAAATACATTTATCTTTGTGCCAAGTAAATTTAATTTTTCAGGATTTGTTTGAAGTCGGTTCTATTTTGTACTATTTTTTTTTATCATCATTTTAATTGTGAGACGAGCCGAGAGAAGATAATAAGAAAAAAATCCGTCAATAATTTATGAAATCAATTCGAGCAGTCTTCGAAGAGGTAAGCATAGGTATAACATAAGTAGCAAAAAAATAATAGAATGCATCTTGTGAGTAAAATAATGCGTTTATTTATTTCACATTATAATATGAATAAGACAAGTACCATGCACGCCGCATGTCAGCTTAGACCCAATTAACCGAAAAGTACTGGGTCCGCAATCAAAAAGATTATTATGACGCGCCTTTTCTTGTATTTCTCGCAAAAAAAAGTTAATGTCAACAATTCTTCGTCCAGAAACCAACTGTTCATGATTATTCATTATTATCTCCTCAACTTGAAATTCTAATGAATCATCAGGGTCACTGAAACAAAACATGATATATTTTTATGAGTTGGCATGTAACGTGGGAAATCAGGGGAGAAGTCAAAGAAATCCAGACACAGGTCCTAGACCTCTTCCAAGGCACTTTGAATTCACGAGGAAGACTACCTGAAAAAGAATGGTCCCATATCCCAATATATTTTCTGACTCCTGACTTAGAGATTTACTGTCGGCGGGAGCTCAGTCTCGAGTCGAATCAAATATTTGTGTTATTTGCAGCAGTTTTTTTCGGACTTTAGGTGATATATCTTCGCGCGGTTTCGGTTGGACATGTTTGCTATTATTAATGCATACGCGGACCACTGGATGTCAGACGCTCGGCAATTGAAACCGGACGGGTTTCAAAATCACGATTGAAATTTTTATACTTTTTAATTTCAATCGCTTCCCTAACCAGTCTTGGT
Organism: Miltochrista miniata; assembly: GCA_933228765.1. NCBI lineage: Eukaryota > Metazoa > Arthropoda > Insecta > Lepidoptera > Erebidae > Miltochrista > Miltochrista miniata. The sequence continues at coordinate 30,400,391 of OW121764.1, read as the reverse complement.
ATTTATTTATTTATTTAATATTCAGTTCACGTAGTGGCGTTCTGTCGACAGCATCTTGGGGTTATGTAACTCAATCCAGTGGTCCGTACCAGACTCCAACAGGTGTTCAGCTGTTGCGGATTTCTGTGGTTCGTTGTTTTTGACTGCCCTGATGTGTTCTTTTATTCGGCACGTAACAGTTCGTTTGGTTTGTCCTATAAAGAAACTACTGCAGCTGCAGTAAATTTTGTAAACTCCCGTATATGGTTAGGGAAGCGATTGAAATTAAGAAGTATAAAAATTTCGATCGTGAGGACGGGTTTCAATTACCGAGCGTCAGGCATCCAGTGGTCCGCGTATGCATAAATAATAGCAAACATATCCAACCGAAACCGCGCGAAGATACGGTAAGCGTTGTATGTCGCGACCGAGGCTCAGTGCGAATCCACAGTGAAAGTGAGAGCGAATCCAATAATTGTGGTGTTGCACGACACAAACGAGTGCGAAGGAGGGTAGATCGATATATGTGCTCCTAAGACTTTCACTTTTAACCGCCAGTACTTCAGTTCCACCGTTATCTTGCTTGCTTGCAACAGCGTCAAAATATCGGAAAAACCAATAATACATGGTAAATATCCCGATAACTCTAATAATAGTATTTATCATATTGTAAACTGACCTGGCTAGATGAGGAATGAATGTCATAGTTTCAGAAGCTTTAGGCGCACTTAATTCATTCTGTAGTTGACTTGATTTTCTAAAACAAAAATTCTCATAAATTTAATAACTAATGGGAAACTAAGAAAAAAATAATTTGAAATGTGTGGTATATTACTGGCGCTCTATATTACTGCTTAGCCCCTAGGATATGTAGCGGGATAATAATTACCTATGTAGCCTATTTGAAGACCCTACCCCTAGTTAATATTTGTGCAAAATTTGAATCAAAAATATTGAGTACTTTTCGAGATCCTTCCGGACAAAGCAAAATTAACAGACAAACAGACAAAAAAATTCTAACTACATTTTCGGCTTCGGTATCCTGTGTAGAATCCCCCACGAGTATTTTTTTTATTATGTTTAATGTACAGTTTTGACTTTTGATCTTTTTATTATATGTATATAGACTAGGAACTTAGGTTGCCTAGAAAGTTTTCAAAAACCTATTCTTAGTCTCCCGCAGGCTGGATCCCGCAGGTGGCCCCTTCCGAGGTCCGTGGAAGCACAAGGGATATAAACCCTTGTTTGCAGAAATAAAGGATTGAATTGAGTACTAAAACCAGAAAAATAATAAATATTTATGGGGGTCTTCCATACAACAAACGTGATTTTTTTTGCCTTTTTTATTAATAACGGCAACAAGTACACACTTGAAATGAACGCCGCAGACGTGTCTTCGCCCAAGACTATCGGTCTCCATGACCAGGGGCCTGAAGACGGTGAGGGGGCTGCTCACCGTCCTTACAGAAGCAGGCCCATGACGGCAGCGTGACGTGAGGGATTTATGCATACCAAGGGGGGTATGCATAAATCCCTCACTCACCTCACAGAAGCGGGATCACATCCGAAACCCCCAAAGACGCGGGATTGCACCCGAACCTTCCCCTAGGCCTAGGTCAATTCGGTGAATCAGCTTATTGATAGAAATACTGGCATTCAAAATTCAATATTTGTTGTTATGGCGACAACAGAAACACATTATCTGTGAAAATTTTAGATCTCTAGCTATGTCCATTCATGAGCTACAGCCTCGTGAAGGAAAGACAGAAAGATAGACAGACGGACAGACAAACAGACAGACTGACCGACAGACAGACTGACCGATAGACAGACAGACGGACAGCGAAGTCTCATGAATAGGGTCCCGTTTTTTTACCTTTGGGTACCTACGGAACCCTAAAAATTATCCACTTTTTCATACATTCATATTTACTAAGAAAGTAACGATTATTACACTCAAAATTAAAGTATGAAAGTACCTACGAGTACTAGGTACTTACGATTCACATGTATCTTTTTTTGCAAATGAACCACCGTTCAATCTCGGAATCGATGAGCTGAAAAAAAAAAGACTTTGAGGGTACACTACAACGAAACGGCTAGACTACAACAAAAAATAAATAAACTACACGTTTATTCTTTTATGTCGGTAGTGGGTAGGTACTACTGTTATAATTTATACAGTGTAGCAATAAAAACGTGAACCCTACTATTATACTCTAAGCGTCAAACATTATATTATTTACTACCCGTTCGCGCTAAGGTTGCCGCTGGCGGACACGATGGTGTACGGGCGTAGTATGGGAGGCGAAAGGCAAACTTAGAGCGAACGGGCAATACGTTGATTGTTCAGGCATAGTAAAAAGAGAATATTTTATACCTAGTAGTTACTGTGGTTTAGGTAAATACTATCCCTCTTCTTATCGTAAGGTCCCAAGCAACTTTGGGGCACCGAGTTCATTTCTCATAGTCATTCATTACCAAAAACAGCCGAGATCTAACTTACTGGGCCTTTGCTAAATGACACCTACCTGTACCTACGTAGAAGAGGACTGGAATGGGAGATCTCTAAGACTATATGAGTACGTTTAGCTACTGTACTGCCTCTTCATCAGGTAGCAAAATAATGGTAGCTGTTGGCTTCAGTCGCTTCGCTCAGCATCAACCTTATAATTTCATCATGCCCGTCAGTGAATTATTTGGTTGTGTATTTTTATAAATATAATAAAGATAAAACAATACTTGTAGGAACTTACCATACTTGCCGTCGTAGTAGCCGCAATTGACATCTGGGCATTTTATTTCTCTTGGCTTTTTTTTACCCATATTCACTGAGTACCTAGTCACTAATCACTATATTACACGATATTTATTTATTTATACACAATAACGTACTTATCCTAATATTTACAAATAAAAACAAAATAATATTTACAGATTTCTGCAACTACTTCTAATTAAAGCGATCGATTCGCGCGAACTAACGTAGCGGGTCACGCACGGATGACAGAGCGACACAGGTCCTACCCAGAACAGCCCTGTCAGGCGTATGAAGTGATTGAAGTGTACGCTAAATGCCTAATTGTTCTAGATTCTACACTTTTTATCATTGTTTTAAAATCTGAGGTGTTTAAAAAATAAATAATAGCATGAATATTGTTCATAAGATCAATATCTTTAATATAGACATGTGTTTATATAAAATAAACAAGTATATTTTGAGCAATCCATTTCCAGTTTTTCGAGAACGATTTTTATCATATAAAGTTTTATTAATCGTGTTGTAAAAATTAAAGGAAGCAAGAGCATCTATTAAACTATAATAATACATTTTTATCAGATCAAATCAAAGAATATTTCCTAGTATAAAGATCGCTTCAAAATGGGTCGTTTTTGGTCGATTTCGGAAATACTAGCCTTAACTGACGAACCTGTTAAGGCTGTCGGCAATGTATTGTACATTCGAATACAATTGCCCGCAAAAGAATTGCTTATTTTATTAAGCCTAAATCTAGGTACAGCCAATTTATTCTTATTTCTTAAGTTTAGGTTATGGATATCACTATTTTTAATAAATTTACTGTTATTTTTATGAGTATATAATAAGTTTTCATATATGTACTGTGAATACACAGTATGGATGTTGATATCCCTAAACTTTTCTCTTAATGACTCCCGAAACCCCATACCATAGATAGCCCGGACAGCCCTTTTCTGCAACACAAAGATACATTCGATGTTGGCAGCGTTACCCCATAACAGTATGCCATAGGTCATGACACTGTGGAAATAACTAAAGTAGACAAGACGCGCTGTTCTAATGTCTGTCAGTTGTCGGATCTTTTAAACGGCATAGGCTGCAGAGCTCAGTCTGCCCGAGACTTTCTCGATGTGAGGCCCCCACTGCAAGTTGGAGTCTAACTTTATGCCCAGAAAGACAGTTTCATCGACCAATTCTACTTGATCATCCCTTATCCTAACTGGTGTTAACGAGCCTAACATTTGGCAAGGTAAATCTAATACAAAAAAGTGGCATATATAAACTAACGTGCGCCAATTGCAACAAAAAATATGTAGGTCAAACTGGGAGATCGTTCAAAATTAGAGTTGCAGAACATGTCAGCGGCTGGAGACTCAAAAAAACTGAGTCCAATTTTGCTGAACACCTCATTAATGAAGAACACAGTTTTAACCCAAAATTACATTTTAGAGCTTTGCATTCCTGCGGCAATGGTAGAAAGATGTCTGCCCTTGAAGCACTCGAAAAAGTAGACACTTGAATGCTGACCCGAACATTCTCTTAAATCAACAATTAGATATGAGCCATTCACCACTGCTACAGTATTATAAATAATAACATTTCACAGTAACTAATTATAATATAATATTAATTATTTGTTTGACGGTTGGTTCTGGGTTTCTGTGTGGCCCACATGGTTCCAGATGACAAATGACAATAATTCAGTATTAAAATTTAAGTAATTTGACATTTGTATTCTTGACATTCAAATTAATTATTAACATTTGACATCTATTGCATTTTGACATTTAATTTAGTTTTGGACATTTGTAATTATAACATATAAATTTTCTTAAACATTTAATAGTTGTATTCTCCCTAATTTTGGGGTAAATGTAGAAACTGATTAATGTCACACTGTAACATTTATAATTCTTTAAGATTAGACATGTACTATTTAATGTGTTCAAATTATCTGAAAAAATAAATTTCCCTACTTTTTTTGGAAAATTTAAAAGCTGGTAACTTCAAAAATATTCGAATACCGGCATTGAAAATTGTATAGTTTAAATGTATTCACATGATGTAGTGGTCATCAAGTTAGTTTTAACAAAGTTTATATTCTACCATTGAGAATGCCGAGAGGCGAAACCGGTCAGGAGTAAAGTAAATACATGTTGTGGAACAGTACAAGTGGTGTTATTCAATATGTGCAGCAGGTTCCACCAAGTGCCATCAACCAACAGCATAAATAATCTAATACATTTTGTTTTAGTTTCATTTAACAATAAATTATTTGCGTTAAACCAGTGGAGTACCCTAGAGAGGGCATTGTTTACTTCGTCAAGTTCGCGTTGTCCACGTTCAACTTTAAATATTAAAGATGTGTCATCAGCAAACAAAACTACCTCGTGATCGTCTCTTATAAGGTGAGGGAGATCATTTATGTACACTAAAAATAGAAAAGGTCCCAGAATTGAACCCTGAGGCACCCCCATTGTTACAGCAGAACCATGTGACTGTTTACCATTTATCGTAAACATACAATATTCGTCCCCCGGATCCCATAATGATCAAGTTTTTGATAAGGATCAAATTCTGCGAAGTAATGATATACGGCAAACTAAAGGAAAATTTGGAATATTAATAGAATTCTTATTTCATGTACTTACCTAAATTTTGTATCTTAAGGCTGCAATATTTGACCTTGACAAATCCTAAGGCAATTCGAAGGATTGCAGCGTTCGCTTTTGCCGGATTTCATTCGATTCTAATACATTATATTACTGTTTTTTATTTATTTATTTATTTATCTATATACATCCTATCTTTACAGGTTCTTAACCTAATGCGATAGAATAACCCGATCACCTAATTATTAAATATGTACCTATAAAACAACAAATGTAAAACAAAAACAGTATCCTAAGGTTGTCTATAGCTAATTGTTCTTAAAGCTATTACTGTGAATTCACTCCATGTGCAAGCAAATAGGTCTACCTGATCCGCTATAAGGTTGAGAGTACGCAGTGCCCGCGACAGAGGCGCCTCCGCCAGCAGGGAGGTGCGCGCACTCGGCACCGCCAGCAGCGGTGGCCGCCGGCGTCGCCACACGTACCTATCCGGGACACACATTCTTACCTGCGCTAGTATCTCCGCATTATGCAACCCACCCCTGAGTACTCTGACTACGTAGGAGACGAGTGTGAGTTCCCTCCTTACCCCCAGTTCGTTGTAGCCTACCATACCCAGAATAAACAAAGTTGGGTACATTAATGGATAGAACGGATACACTTCATAGTATCTCATATACAAATACCTTATAAATTTATTCTGCACTCGTTCCATCATGAGACTATATTTAGCTTCATGTGGAGCCCAGATGACTGCGTTACTTTCCAGTTTACTTCTAACCAGTGCATTGTATAAAGATATAACAGTTTTAATATTGGTGAATTCTTTTACTGTTCTCAGCGTAAACCCCAAGTTCCTATAAGCTTTTTTACAACATTTGACTATGTGATCACGATAGCTAAGCCCAGTGTTTAGAGGTACACCTAAATCCTTAACTTCCCCCACTCTCTGTATCGGAGTCCCGCCAAGAGTATAGTTGTGATGTATGGGCTTTTTTTTGCGAGTGAAAGTAATTGTCATACACTTAGAAGTGTTGAACTGCAATTGATTGTTTTTAGCCCAATTCACCACACTATCTATATCTCTTTGTAGCTTTTCACAGTCCTTCTGGTCGTTAACAGTTACGGAAAGCTTGAGGTCATCCGCAAACAGGAGGCATTTTGCTTCGCGAACAGCTTTCGGCAAGTCGTTAATCATTAAAATGAACTGCAACGGGCCAAGGTTACTGCCTTGGCTCACGCCCGACCTCGTAAAATATGGCTTTGAGAAGTGCCCTGCGTATTCTACATATTGTAGTCTGTCTCTCATATAACTGGTAAAAAAATTCAGCAAGTGAGGTGTGAATCCGACGCCAGCCAATTTCTTTAATAGCACGTCATTATTGACTAGATCAAATGCTTTTTTCAAATCGAAATAAGCAGCGTCCACCTCACCACCCCCATCCACTGTTGGCACTATATCTGCCATATAACTCAGTAGATTACTAGTTGTACTTTTGTTTGGTCTAAACCCATGCTGAGCTTCCGTGAGTTGCGGGCTCACCTGCGAAAAAATACTACTATGAATGGCCGACTCGAAAATTTTTGCAGGGGTTGATAGTACAGCGACAGGTCTATATTCTTCCACATTTGTACCTGAGCCACCTTTCGGTACTGGTATTACCCTCGTGAGCTTCCACTGGTCTGGGAAAACCATAGCTTTTAAGGACTTATTAAATATGCTAAGCAGCGGTCTAGCCAATACTGATCGACAATCCCTAAAGATGTAGGGCGGGATGCCATCAGGTCCCACTGAACGCTTGGGCTTCAGTTTCCGTAGGGCACGGCATACCTCTTGCAATTGCAAATGATCCAGGTGGATCCTCGCTGCTCCATTTTCACAACCTGCGTCTGTTACCGCCTTTTCGACATTAAGCTCCGCGGGCTGTGTGCTGTACACTGACTGAAAATATTTAGCAAATTCTCTAGCACAATCAGAACCAGCCAACGGTACCCCATCCCTTATGATAGTCTTTGGACTTCTGGAAGCTCGTTTTCCCTTAATGTACTTCCAAAAAGACTTTGGGTTCTCCTGGAGTTCACTCTGTACCCGCTGAACGTATTGTGATTTCGCCCTTTGTATCATATTTTTAACTTTAGACCTATACTGAGCGAAAACTTCGTAATCACCAATATGTCCACTTGATTTATATTTCTTGTGAAATAACGCTTTCATTTTATGTCGCGAATTAATTGAGCAGTGTACCACTCGGGGTACGTGTAGCTCGAGCTTACACGACTACTCTTTTTCCTAGGGACACACTCATCTATAATAGAATTAATAGCATCGTAGAAAAACTTTTAACTCATTTCCAAATTTAATTCATACATGGGAGACCAATCAACTTTCCCTATTAGTGTATATAATAACCTAACAAAATCTGCTTTACAAAAATTCCAACCTACATGCACTTGATTAATACATTCATGTGACGAAAAAATGTCATCATCGTCGCAACGCGGCGCAGGCGTCGGCAGCGACGGCGGCCCCCGACCACGGGCGCCGCCGGGCACGCGCACCGTCACCTCGAGCGGTGGGTGCTGAGCGTCCACCGCGACCAGCGGGTCCCTAGCGGTGCGCACCACCACACTCTCGCCCTCAGCGAACGTACACAGCACTAAGTCCAAGAATCGATCTTTGCAGTTTCTAATTTGATTACACTGAGTGAATCCACAGTAGGTTACAAAGTATTCGAAATAATTACTTACATGTGACGAACTAGAATAAAGATTGAAATCTCCAATTACCATTATTTCACTATAACAGTCACAATATTGCTCAATTAACCTAAACAACAACATGTAGTCATTTTCATTACTACCGGGCGGAATATACACTACACACATTAAAAACAAAAATCTATCACTAACGTAAACCTTAGCACTAACGAGTTCAAACGTCTGATTGCCAATATTCACGTTGCACACTGGCTCGCGTCGAATTTCGAGTCGCGGTGAGGCCACAATACACGTGCCGCCTTGTTTCCGCCCGTCCGCTCGATCGCAACGCAGTATGGTATAACCAGGAGGAATAAATTCTGCGTCGCTTATAGACTCATTGCAGCCGGTCTCCGTTATAGTGAATAAATCTGCATTCGATGACGAAATTCCTATATAAAATTGTTCCAACTTGGTACGTAGTCCTCTTACGTTCTGATAGAATATTACAATGTCTCTATTGGTAATTATTTTGTTTTCCCTGTGATCTACGAAACCACACCCACTCGCAGAATTCAATATTGAGCGGCCAATGATCCGCTTGGCATAACGTTTCATATTTACTCTCCGGAACTCCTACGATAAATGAAGCGTAGTCCCTTTCAGTTTTGTGTTTTATTCGTTCCACTGTAATCGGAATTTCGTTTCCTAGTAATCTTTTTACATAGTTTTCTAAACTTTCTGTGGAAGTATCTTTTTGTAGGCGCCATAGATGCAAGTATTTTTTACGTTCTGTTCCTTTAATTTCCATTGTATTGGTACTGCCCCCTTTTTTCACTTCTCTGTTTGAAAAACGGTTTTTGCGTTTATTAACCGTTATCCAATTATTTTAATTTCCTGTGGTGTCTTTATTAATATCTATTGTATTGGGGATCACGCTTTGTTCAGTACCTTCAGAAATAGGTGCAATATTTTCCGAGCATACATGTTTGGTGCAAGACTTCGTGGCCCCACATTTCAACATACAACTCCGTTTTATTTTGTTTCATAGCGTTAACGAATGATACCATGGGTTTTTTTACCTTATCTATGTTTTTTCCACTGAGTTGAGCCTCAAGCTGTTGATTTTTTTTTGTTAGCATTTTAATTTGTATTTCTAAATTTTCAATTTTTTCCGTTTTTTCTTGAGCTACCTGCATTATTTTTTGTAACTTTTTCAACTCGGTTTCAGTGTTATCAAATTTACTCTGTAGCGAAATATATTCTCTTTTTTGCTCATCAAATTTTGATAACATTTCCCGGCGAAATCTATTCATCTCCTCTAGTAGCCTACACTCTGCATCTGCCATACTATTTTCCTTAGGCCTTCCTCTGCTGCCACGCTCCGTGTTGACGAAGCTGCTAGGTGTGAAAGTTTTATTCATCACGTTAGCTCTAATCGGTGTTTCAGTATTATCCCTCTTTGGTATCACACTTACACATTCGGGACACATCCACTTGCTTTTGTATTCTTCCGTTAACGTGTCGAACATTTCACTAGTTAATGCCAGACACTTCACATGGTACAATTTGTTACATGTTTCTTTCGAGCACTCCAAAAATTGTATATTTTTAATTTCGGCATCGCAGCCGGCACACTTTGTAACCATTACTTAAATCCGCCAAAATTAGAAAAATATCTGTAGTACTACCAATATAACGTGCGTACTGCGCAACGGTCGCGTAACAAAAACTACTAAACACACTAGATGTTATAAAATCTGAGGGGTTTTAAAAAAAATCTAGCCGTAAAATATTGTTCTAAAGACCTATATCTATTTTATGGCAAGTTTTTATGAGGATCAAACTCATTTATTTAGATAAAAAAAGTACATTACTTGTTAAGATTTTTGCAATTTTTCTATTTTTCGAGAGCGATTTCGATCGAACAAAGTATTCCTAATCGTGTTTTGATATGTTAAAAAAGCAAGAGTATCTAATAAATTAGTTTTATCAGATCAAATCGAAGAATATTTCCTAGTATAAAGTTCACCCCAAAATGAGTCTCTTTCGAATATACAAGCCTTAATTTGTTTCGTTCGAAATCCCAGAAAAGACCGTAACTATTCCGTGTTTTAAATTATGCTCAGAATGATTCTTTGGATAATATTCTAAACGGAATCAATAACATTGTTATATTGAATGCAGTACGATCCTTGAGGTCTCGAATCAAGCTATGTACTGAAAACAATGGTCTACATTTTGAACCATTAATCAGTTAACGTAAGAAAAATTCCTATGCTCTGCGGGAAGTAAAGAAGACTACCGACCTAGCGGCAGCTCTGGCCACCTACTATGCCTACGCTTATTCTTGGCTTAGTTATGGCATTATTTTGTGGGGAAACAGTGCTGACGCGCCTACCCTCTTCGTTCAACAGAAGAAACTTATAAGAATATTAGTCAATATAAAAGACTCCTAATCAGACTCCTGTAGACCCCACTTCAAAAATTTAAAAATGTTAACATTACCGTGTATCTATATTATGGAAATATGTAAATTTGTGAGAAAACATCAAGAGAATTATACTACACGTGAAAATATTCAAAATAGATATACACTAAGGCATAAAAATAGAATCAATTTACCAACATCCCGATTAGTAATGCATTCCACAGGCCCTTTGGTAATGTCAATAAAGGTATACAACAAACTGCCATTGTTGATAAAAAATGAAGAAGAATTTAACCCTTTTGTCAAAAAGCTGAAACTGTTCTTGCTAAACAAATGTTATTACAGTGTCCAAGAGTACCTAGACGATAAAAACTAAAAAACACATGTCTTGACTAAGAAATCATAACAAAAAAAAAGCATTCTCCCAATGTTTATTTTTATTACATAGTGATGACATGTACAAAATATAATATATGACTTCCGGTATTTATTTAATAAATTAATAATACATAATTATTAGTGACCGACCGAAGTTTCGGTTTCGGTTTCGGTTTCGGCCAGTTTCGGCCAAAAAAACGAGTTTCGGCCGCAGTTTCGGTTTCGGCCGGGCCGAAACCCACGTGTTCATGAATTTTGAGTGCCTAGCTCTGCTTGTGACGTGGTTGGGGTCAGCCCAACTCGTTAATATGTTACTAACCGAAGATTTACAGATTTACAAAGGACTTCCAATCAATAGTTATAATACTCGTATTACAATTTTCGCGGAATCCTAAAAAGGTGATCGGGGGTTATGTAATGTCCTAGATCACCTTTTTAGGACCCTTTGTTGTCGGTTCCGTTGACTTCGGTGGTCGTCTGTCTGTCAGTCAGCAGACTCATGCACCGTGATAGTTAGACACTAAAATTTTTACAGATGATGTATTTCTGTTGCCACTATAGCTACAAATAATAAAAATAGACAAATTAATAATATTAAAGGGGGCCTCCCAATATATACGTGATTTTTTTGCTGATTTTCTTGTACGGTACCCTACGCGCGCTAGTCCGGCTCACTGTTGTGCAGTTTTTGTTATATACTCCTAGAATGTAACCAAAACTAGCCAAGAGCTAGTAGGAGGGCAGCGTATGGTTTTAGTCGGTAGGAGTTCGCAATAGCATCTATGAGTAATTCCACACGTAAAAGAAAGAAACTCATCTTTAGGTGGAGATATTTCTAAAATGAACACTTGAGAAGATTTATACCGTTAATTGATGGCACTTGGTGGAACTTGCTGCACCTATTGAAAAAATAATGTGGGTTATAGCCTATTAACGAGACATGAATCCTAGCCGTCCGTCTGTCTATTAGTCACGAGGTTGTATCGCTAGAACCGTGCCAGATATAGGCCTAAAACTTTCACTGTACAGTAGTCCTACCGACTAAAAACCACGCGTATCCTACCTAACAGCCTACGGTTGGGAGCCCCGATGATACTGCGGCCGCGTCTTTAGGGGGGTTATTCAGTTGTTATCCCGCTTCTTGAGCGGGGCGTGGATGAATCTCTCACGTCATTCTATCGTCTAGGCCAGGGCCTGCTTCTGTAAAGACGGTAAGCAGCCCCATCACCGTCCTCAGGCCCCCGGTCATGGAGGCTGATAATATGGGGCGCCGCCGCAGACTGGAACTCGGGTGGCAGAGTTCTCTCCTGCTTCTTCCAGGCCGTCTCTTTTACGAGCATGACCTGCTCACAGGAAGAGGCCTATGGTCCCACTCCAGCGCCTCCTTGCGTCATTTTAAACAATGATGCAAGGGCCCTTGCTTCCAGGTCCCATAGAGGGGTACCCGGCTAGAAGCCATGCCGCCTCAACTGAGATCGTGCGGTATCTCCTCTTTACCCTGACAGCCGTCGCCTTTAGCGGGCTAAGCAATCTAGCCGCATTGCTGGCCATCAGGATCTCCGCCCATACGGGGGCCCCGTATAGGGCCATGCTCCGCACGATCCCAAGGTACAGTCTCCTGCAGGGAGCGTCGGGTCTCCTGATATTGGGCAAAACCGCGAGAGTGCGGCTGATGCCCCTCCCTCAGCTATGGGACCAAACTTCGGAAGTGGTATCCGAAGTTCCACCGGCTATCGAGTACGAGCCCCAGATACGTCATCGAGAGCTCGATGCCGATGCTGACGCCCCTATATGTAAGCTGGATCCCGCAGGTGGCCCCAGGGCTGCGTCTCGGTGCGTTGCTCCTCGCGCTGTAATGAGGATGTTGTCGTAACACGTTACGCCGATACCTCTGAGCAACGGACCACGCAGCACCCAATCGTAACCGATGTTCCACAGAAGCGGTCCTAAGACCGATCCCTATGGAACCGAACGACGGATCTCGCGGACCCATCCCTAGTCAGCTCGGGTAAGTTATGGCCCTCTCGGAAAGATAGGCCCCGACAATTCGACGGAGGTATGGAGGCATTCCATGGTAAATAAGCGCCTCTCAAACGCAGCTCCAGGGCAAGATGCTGAAAGCGTTGGCGATGTCAAGAGACACTGCCACCACCACCTCACCCAGTTCTGATGCCGATAACAAAAAATACCTACTAAATCAGAAAAAGCATCCACACAACAAACGTAATTTTTGTGCCCAATTTTTGTAACGGAACCTTCTGTGCGGAATCCGACTCGCACTTGGCTGGTTTTTTTTTTCAATATGAACACGTGAGTTTCGGTTTCGGTTTCGGTTTCGGTTTCGGCCGAAACTGACCCTGGGGCCGAAAGTTCGGTTTCGGTTTCGGTTTCGGCCGGAAAACTAGTTTCGGTCGGACACTAATAATTATCCAATAGACATGCCTAATAATAATAACTGTACTGACATGAATGACAATAATAAATATACAATAGACATAATATTATTAATAAATAATAATATTATTAGTAAATAATAATAATATTGATAAATAATGGTAATATTGGTAATTGATAATAATTTATTAATAAAGATACTTAATAATAAAAAAAAAACAGTACAATATCACTCAAAATGATTAAAATATATTATAAAATGAATAATTAAGACCACTAAATATTATGAAAAAATGACATTAATGTATAATACATGACAGCAATATATAATACATGACATTCTGTATTTATTTAATAAATTATTAATACAAAATATCCAAAAGAAATGCCTAATATAATATTAATAACTATACCGACATGAATGACAACAATAAATATTCAATAGACAATAATAGTGTTAATAGCATTAGTAAATAATGATAATATTTGTAAGTAATAATAATGTTGATAAATAATAATAATATTAATTAAGTTACTTAATAAAAATACCGTGCAATATCACTTAAAATAATTATCATAAAGTAAATAATTAAAAACACTAAATATTTTATTGACTAATGCTATACCTAATAATAAAATTATTATAATGAATAAATAAGTATCGCTTCATCCTCTCTTCTATTTTTGCCGTGCCCGACAGGGTCCATATTGTACCTAATAATCTAAAATGTATAACATCTGTAATAAACATATGGTGTGCAAATAAATAAATATGAAATATGAAATAAATATGAAAATAAATGTATTTTGTTAAAGATGAGCTCTTTCCTTTAGTTTGCCGTATGTCATTACTTCCCCGAATAAGATCCTTAATAGCAACACTATCGTATGGTGTAATAATATAGGGTGTGTTTTTTTTTTCAAAATCAATGGGTTTGATTCCCAGTTAGGATTATTGGTTTTTCAAAAATCTAATGATGAGGTTTTAAGTTTAATCAAAATCGGGCTCGTGACTCCTTTAAGCATTTTAGCTATTCCTTAAAGTTTCGGATTTGGCCATCCAATCCCTTTTGAAAAATTCACCTGTATATTTGCTGTCGACAGTAGTGATGTACAAGACTCGAGGCGTCCGAGTCTCTTTGCCTAGAGCTCGGTGTCGTTTACAGGGCTCGCCTCGTTTGTATGGCGCTCGACGACTCGGGAGTCTTTTTCAGAGCTCGAGCTTTTTTGAAGCCTCGAGTCCTTTTCGAAGGCTTGAGCCCTTTTTGAAGGCTCGAGCTCTATTGAAGGCTCGAGCCTTTTTGAAGCCTCGAGTCCTTTTTGAAGGCTCGAGCCCTTTTTGAAGGCTCGAGCTCTATTGAAGGCTCGAGTCCTTTTGAAGGCTCGAGCTCTATTGAAGGTTCCAGTTCTTTTGAAGGCTCGTTCGTTCGTGTCCCGTGTAGTGACGAGAAAGAATAGAAAATGTCGCCACCCCAAATCATCCCGAGGGTGTCGTAAGCTGCGACTAAGGGAACACTTTGGCGTTCTTTGTAAAAGGTTTGACACAAGAGACTGATATTTATTTTATTTATTAGGGTTCCGTACCCAAAGGGTAAAACCGGGACCCTATTCATGGGACTTCGCTGTCTGTCTGTCTGTCCGACAGACAGACAGCGAAGTCCCATGAATAGGCTGTATCTCATGAACGGTGATGGCTAGAGAGCTGAAATTTTCACAGAGTAGTTGTTTCTGTTGCCAACCAAAATAAAACCAAAAAAATAATAATAATTGAGGGGCGCTCCCATACAACAAACGTGATTATATTGCCATTCTATTTTATATTTTATATATTAAAAAGGGCAACAAGGAGACGCTTGAAATACCTACTCACAGAATATTGAGCTGTGTATTTTCATTAAATTTTGTATAAATAATAAAATTAAAACAAAATACCTAGAAATTTAAGGGGGTGTCCCATACTACAAACGTGAATGGTTAAGTAGGTAAAAGCCTCACATTAAGACGCCCCCACTGACCCATAGCCTTCAGTCGGAGTGCACGGGGAGGTTCCCTGTTTCCATCGAGAGCGGAGGAACATATTCTTACGTGCCTAAAGTCACTAAGGGTGACATAAGGACGGCTGTGCTGCCGCTTAAATCCTGCAGGAACACCGCCTTTGGACCCGACGGCATTCCAGGCCGAGTATGGGTGATGGCTCTTGAGGAATTTGGGCCTCGACTGACAGAGTTCTTCAGTGCATACTTTGAAAACGAAAACGGGGAAACAGCCACTGATCTGAAAGACTGGGCCGGCCGGCAGACTCACCATCCGGGTACAGGCCGATCGTGGTGCTCTGCTTGTGAGGCCAGTCGAGGACGTTTCATTGTGAGCGCAACAAAGGAAGCGAAATCATTTGACATCGCCAACGACACTATTATTGTAATTTATACAACTACTAGCTGACCCGCGCCACTTCGTTTGCGTAAGAGAGAGAGAGAGAAATAGAAAGATTAACCGTCGCTTCTATTCTTATTACGTGGTTTCCTGTCGCGTGTTCCCGTTGCATTATTTTGACAAAAATTCGAAGATTGAGAAGCCAAATTAATCTCTTTGTAACTTCTTGAATTCTAGTAGAATAGGACGGAAATCGTTAGTAGTTACCCTACGTAATGCCTACTAAATGATACAAAAAACCGGCCAAGTGCGAGTTGAACTCGCCCATGAAGGGTTCCATAGCAGCAAGTAACATAATATAAAAGTTCTTGTAGTTTGTTGTAACTTTGATTGATGTTTTAAGTTTTAACACACGTTCGCAGTGGTAGTGATTTTTCAAGGCGAAAATTGCGATTTATGACGTATTAAAAAAAACTACCAACTCGATCTCGTTCAAACCAATTTTCGTTGGTAGTTTTTATGGCAATGTACATCATACATTTTTTTTAGATTTATCATTCTCTTAGTTTAGAAGTTAGAGAGGCGGGGTGTCACACATTTTTCCACTTTGGAAGTGTCTCCTGCTCAAACTATTCACTTTAGAAAAAAATGGTTTTAGGAACCTCAATAGCATATTTGAAGACCTATCTATAGATACCCCACACGATGGGATTGATGAAAAAATTTTTTTGAGTTTCAGTTCTGAGTATGGGGACCCCCAAAATTACCTGCTCCGTTTCGCATCCGTTTTTGCTATTTCGCTACGGAACCCTAAAAACCGGCCAAGTGCGAGGCGGACTCGCGCACAAAGGGTTCCGTACCAAAGAAACGGCGAACATCACTTTTGTTGGATGGGAGCCCCCCTTTTTCTGACTTTGGTATTTGTTATCATAGTGGCTACAGAAATATATCATCTGAAAATTTCAACTCTCTAGCTGTCACGATTCCTGAGATACAGCCTCATGATGGACAGATAGACAGACGGACAGCGAAGTTTCATGAATAGGGTCCCGTTTTAGGGTACATACATACATAGCCAGGCCTTTATCTTCGAAGGGGTAGGCAGAGGCATAGTATACGCGCACATTTCACCTTATAGTTTTATGTCCCACGTAATAGGTGGTGAGCCTATTGCCGTGTTGAAATGAGCAGGCGCAAGTCGCCGCGACCCGCAGTTGAAATTTTTCAAGCCGCCCATAAGGCCTTCAACTTGGCTTAACGATTGTCATTTTACTGACAATCGGGTTTCATTTCGAGTTTTCTTTCTCTAGCAATGGATCGTTTTACGAAAGTGTTCCCTTAGTCGCCTCTTACGACACCCTCGGGATGTATTGGGGTGGCGTACTCTTACTCGGATTTCAAGGTTGTAAATCTCGATCAGTATCTAAGCCAGTTTTTGTTTTTAAAACATATAAATAAACTAAAATTTTCATCTACGAGTATAACGCCTCTGATCGTTTGTATTATTTCTGTATAAAATGAGAAAGTAAGTGAAGATGGTGATACTCTGTGTTAGTCGGATGAACGTATACACCCTCTAGAACTTTTTCTTTATAGGTAACTCCTAGCCAGTCATGTTCAAGTTCTCCTTCTCACAAATATATTTTTGACATACAAATTAAGAAGGTAATTCCGCATAATGAAGGGCATATATAAATAAAAGACACAGTTTTAAAATTGATATTTGAATGTTTTGACATTTATCAACAAACGATTTTATTAAAATCGAATTCGAATTCGATTGAGCTTTAAAACTTGTGTCAAAAAAAAATATCCAATAAGTACCGGTTATGGAGTATCAATATGAACTATGCGGCAAATCCCTCCGAAAATATTTTTCTACCCTATTTTAACCATGTAATAAAATAAATTTCAATAAAATACAAAACACGTCACCTATCAATTCTATTAAAGATGCTGTATGCCAAATTTGAAGAAGATTGGACCAAAGAATTACGTAGTTCCATACAAACTTTGTGACCCTTTTTCACCACCTTAGGAGTTGAATTTTAAAAAATCCCTTCTTATTGCTCGCCTACGTCACATAAGGAGCATTTGTGTAAAATTTCATGCTTTTAGACTCAGCGGTTTAGGCTGTGCGTTGATCGTCAGTCAGTCAGTTCTTGTTTTTATTTATATAGATAAATCTATATTATTGTAATTTATTAGATACTCTTGCTTTTTTAACGTATCAAAACATGATTAGGAATACTTTGTTCGATCGAAATTGCTCTCGAAAAGTGAGAAATATTGCAAAAATCTTAACAAGTAATGTCCATTTTGTATCTAAATAAATGAGTTTAATCCTCATAAAAACTTGTCATAAAATAGATATAAGTAGATCTTTAGAACAATATTTAACGGCTAGATTTTTTCTTAAAACCCCTCAGATTTTATAACAGTAATATAATGTATTAGAATCGAATGAAATCCGGCAAAAGCGTACGCTGGAATTGTTCGAATTGCCTTAGGATTTGTCAAGGTCGAACATTGCAGCCTTAAAGCAAAATTTGAACTGTATTCTTTCAAGCCCCTAGGATAAGTCGTAACCAAAATGTGGGGACAAATTTAGGACATCCTCCAACTTAGCCGGGGAGCTATGCGCTAGATGGATTTTTTTTAACGTGACGATAATCCTACATGAATGTACTATGACTCCTACTGACTAAAAACCACACGTATCCTACCTAACAGCCTTCGGTTGGGAGCCCCGGGTAAGCCCTCTAAAGGACGCCCCACGACTGCGCTAGATGGATAGGTAGAGACCTCATGGTTTTAGTGGGTCCAAGGCCGGTATGACGTACGTGTTTATTAATTGGCCCCTTTAATAATAAAAAGAGTAAGTAGCGTGTTGAAGCGCAAATCCGAAACGTTTGTTAGATTTGGGCCCCAGACTGAAAACTTTAAGTATAACCTGAAGATTTGAGACGATAACACTAACGCTAACGGTAGCCAGTAAATGTCAGTCGTTAAACCAAATTAAAGACCTTATAGACTTAAAAATTTTCAAGAGTAGGCAGTACCTACGCCTGTCCATTTCAACACGGCAAAAGGGCTCACCGCCTATTACGTTTCGTGGGACGAATTATAAAAAGATGAAATGTAGGCATATAATATGCCTCAAATACCCCTTTGGGGATAAAGGCGTGATGTTTAAAGTGATTTAATTTATGTATGTCACTGTAGCCAAAACTCAACATTTTCCAGTAAAGTTGTATTTTTAAGAATGTTCATTATAAACTACGTTTGTAATTTTGCTCTCAGAAACAAAAATACAGAGGGAATCATGGCTCGTAACGCAGAAGCACGCGGTGTACACTCATTCGTGTGAGAAGCAACTTAACCATACGTTGACAGCCGACATTGTTGTTGAAAGTCCCCGCAAAGCATTTGCTATACGAAAGCATATGACGACACAACCTGTAGACATTTCTGCCTCAATAGTATTTCATTAAGTTAATAGAAGACTGGTTCTATTTTACAACTTCAATACATAACAAACCTTCCGGGTGCACTGGAAGTTCATTCGTTGTGAAAGATCCCTCTTGCTAAGAAAAAAGTTGATTCACAAATCTAAGACTTCCGTTGGGTGCCGTTTACAACTGATGTCCCCGTACCTACAACGAATGAGTACCTCCAAGCTGGATATAAAAAAACACTTGTTCTACACTGCACCAGAGGTTCAAGGCTGTCAGTTACCTCAGGACAGCCTTTATTGTGAATATCACATCGCTGCATGTACAGACGGAGTCACTGCTGGGAGTTATCCAAAAGTTGAGAGCAGTATTCTTAATAACGAATCTGCGCCATGTACAGGAGACTCTGTCTTGTGCGGCATGAAAAATTGGCAGCCTTTTTTACTTATTCAAGATTTCTAGTTTCTTTGGGACTCGCCCAATACAGCTTTCAATGCAGATGTTATTGTTAGACCACGCACATCTATCAATACCAAGGATGTTGAGATTGCCTTTCATTGGTGTTAAAGTTAGCAAAAGATGGCCGAGTGCCAAGACTGCGAGGAGCGCAGCGAGGACACAGTGCTCCATACATTGGCGGAGTGCAAGGCGTGAGAGCAATAGCGCCAGGCCCTCGTGGCAGTTCTGGACGTGGACACTCTCACTCACACCCGCTGGAGATCATGGTCTCCAGCGGGAGTAAGTGGGACTGCGCTGCCTCTTTCTGCGAGCAGGTCATGCTCGTGATAGAGGCGGTGGGGAGGGGGCTGGAAAGAACTCTCCCACCCAAGTTCCGCAATTGGCGGCAGGAGCGCCGCCGATATGTCTTCGCCTAAGACTATCTGCCTACATGACCGGGAGCCTGAGGTCGATGAGGAGGCCGCTCACCGTCCTTACAGAAGCAGGCACGTCCTTACAGAAGGATTCACGCACGCCGCTAAGAAGCGGCATATAACCCGAAAAACCCAGTCTGTTGGGAGTCCTGGCGTCGCCTTCCGAGGACTTACTCGGGGCTCCCAACCGTAGGCAGTTAGGCAGGATACGTGAGGTTTTTTAGTCGGTAGGATCCGGCATAGCATCCATACAGGATAAAAAAAAAAGCTAGCAGAAGAGAGGGTTGCCTTGCCACCAGCAAACAGTGAGATTTTCAAACATTTACTGAATATAATGGCAGTTTGATCGATGAACGTCGGCTGGCTACTTCTGACCCTCAAGTTGGCGGCCTGGTCACGCTTCACTTGTAGAACCCGGGATTGTAAGATGAGGGAAACACGTGGGCGGGCAGGTCATTCCAAGTTTTTATAGTTCGACACAAAAAGGATCTTTTGAATCGCTCAGAGGCGATTAAGGGAACACTTTCGCAACGCGAAAGTCTTCCCAGTTGCCACACGGGCCAGTAGTTTAGTAGCATGATGACAAATTTTTTTACGTTAGAAAAGCCCTACACGGATGATATGCCGGACTCCTATCGACTAAAAACCACACGTTACCTGCCTTATGCCTACGATTGGGAGCCCCGGGGAAGCCCTCAAAAGGTTACCCTCAGAATGGATCGGTACGTGATCCATTACGTAGAGAAGGAGAACGCGAAATGAAACCCGGGTCAGTAAAATGACAATCGTTTCAAGTCAAGTTGAAGGCCTTATGGGCGGCTTGAAAAATTTTATTCATTTCAACACGGCAATAGGCTCACCACCTATTACGTGGAACGTAAAACTATAATGTGACTATAATATGTAGGCTACTAAATTAGATCTAGACACTTTTGAGTTTTTACTCCCACATACATACAGAATTTAATTTTTCTCTGCCAAACCCTTAGACTTAGTAGCGTGATAATAATAATTAATAATTATGAAGTATAAATAAACCTATCCGCATGTAAAAATTAAACTAAACCTATTTCGTAATAGTGTCTTTTGCCCATATATTATACCTACAGATTTTAATACTTCTCTGCCAAGCCCCTAGGCTAAGAAACGTGATTGAATATTTACAATAGACTTAATCTTTAAGCTCATTTATATTAAATAGCTAATCCCTGCGGCTTCGACCGCGTAGAAGTTGTTATCACGTAAAAGTCGTTATCGTTTAAAATCATAACCCTCCTTTTGCGCAGTCGGTTAAAAAGTAGCCTGTCCTTCCCAGGGCCTCGAACTATCCCGATACCAAATTTCATCTCAATCGCTCCAGCCGTTTAGGCGTGAAAGCGTAACAGATAGACAGACAAACAGAGTTACTATCGCGTTTATAATATTAGTAGGGATTAATTTATTACTTAGTTACGGAGATATTAATGTTATTAACACTAATTTGAGCTTTTATTTGAAGGCTTGCTTTCATTTTAAGACTCGAGCATGGTTTACGGCTCTTTTGACGACTTGAGTTCTTTTGAAGGCTCGAGCTCTTTTGAAGGCTTGAGCTCTTTTGAAGGCTTGAGCTCTTTTGAAGGCTCGAGCTCTTTTTGAAGGCTCGAGCTCTTTTGAAGGCTCGAGTTCTTTTTGAAGGCTCGAGCTCTTTTGAAGGCTCGAGTTCTTTTTGAAGGCTCGAGCTCTTTTGAAGGCTCGAGTTCTTTTTGAAGGCTCGAGCTCTTTTGAAGCCTCGAGGCATGGCTCAAAAAAGGCGCGGCTCGGTTAGGCTCGGGACTCCGAGCTTACCGAGCTCACTGAGTCTTGTTATTCCGCCTCGAGGCTTCAGAAATAAGACTCGACGCCTCGAGGCTTGTACATCACTAGTCGACAGTAGTAATTCTTCAGTGCCACCACTTACCTAGTGGGTAAGACTTGGCGACCACCTCCTCATCAGTCAAGTCCTCCTCCACTTGGATCCGCTTGAGGCTCATGGTGCCGAAGCTGTTCTCTGCTAGCTTGAAGTGGATCGACCTTCCAGTGATCTTTAGGACCTGAAATAATACCATTTCTTTAACAAAAGCCTAAAATTCAACTTAATTTATATACGGGGTGAATTTTTGAAAAGGGCTTGGATGGCCAAATCCGAAACTATAAGGAATAGCTAAAAATGCTGAAAGGAGTCACGAGCCCGATTTTTGTAAAACTTAAAACGTCATCATTAGATTTTTGAAAGACCAATAATCCTAGCTGGGAATCGAACCTATTGATTTTGAAAAAAAAAACACACCCTTTATATTACACCATTTGATAGTGTCGCTGATAAGGATCAAATTCTGCGAAGTAATGATATACGGCAAATTTAAGGAAAGTTTAGAATTTTGATGAAATTTCATAATCTTGTACCTAAATTTTGTATCATAATTTATTTCGTTCGAATTTCCAGAATAGTTCGTAACTATTCCGTGTTTTAAATCATGCTGAGAATTATTCTTTGGAGAATGTTCTAAACGGAATCAATAATATTGAATGCAGTACGATCGTTGAGGTCTCGAATCCAGCTATGTATTAAAAACAATGGTCTACATTTTGAACAATTCATCAGTTAACGTAAGAAAAATACTAAAGATGAGCACTTTCCCTTAGTTTGCCGTATGTAATTACTTCCCAGAATATGATCCTTAATAGCAACACTATCGAATGGTGTAATAATATAGGGTGTGTATTTTTTTTCAAAATCAATGGGTTCGATTTCCAGCTAGGATTATTGGTTTTTCAAAAATCTAATGATGAGGTTTTAAGTTTCATCAAAATCGGGCTCGTGACTCCTTTGAGCATTTTTCGCTATTCCTTATAGTTTCGGATTTGGCCATCCAATCCCTTTTGAAAAATTCACCCTGTATATACTAGTTTTGCCTCCCGGCTTCGCCTGACGTACTTTCAACTGTTACTTAACTGTGATTCATTTAAAGTGTTTTATGCGTTTTCTTGGCATAAAAGCCTTTCCTGATTGACAGAGAATGTTTGAAAGCAAAATTAAACAAAATCAGTCAAGTCACTCTCAAGGTTTACACTTACAAATCTTTTTAGCGATTCACATAAGTGAATTAAAAGGAAACTTTATAGGAGATTGTTTTCAAAAAGAAAATCTATACTAATATTATAAAGAAGTAAAGTTTGTGTGTTTGTTAAATTGTAAGGGGTAATCTCGGGATCTACAGAACCGATGTTAAAAATTCTTTCACCAATAGAAAGCTACGTTATTTTGGAGTGTCATAGGCTATATAGCATCACGCTACAACGAATAGGAGTGGAGCAGTAATAGTAAATGTTTCAAAAACGGGGGAAAAGTTATTCCTTTTGAGAGCTTCGTTGCGTGTCCTGTGTAAATATTTATAGTTATGTAAAAAATATGTACTACAAAATTGTTTCTTTTAAAAAAGTTTTAAAAAAATTGCGCGATAGCATGTGTCTATCTTTGGGTTGGTGCACAATAACCATTTTAATGGCAATCATTTTTTTTTCTACAATAATGCCATGGAATACTGGAACAATTTCGTTTATGCTCTTTCATAAACGAAATTGTTCTTAAAAATAATGCGACGGGAATCCTTTCTCTCTCTCTCTCTCTCTCTCACACGTAGTATTGAATATTAACGATGAGACGCTACGGGAGTAAACGCAACGCGACGGGAGTAAATGCGACGGGAACAGGTAATACTCTCTCTTATGTGGTAGTTAATTATAATGCGGACAGTGTTTTGTACTCAAAAGACACTACACTGTGTTAAGCATTTTAAATTACGGCCAGTTCTGAAATAATTGACCAACAGGCTCCATTTAAGAGTGTTTTCATGCTTCAAAAGGCATGTTAAGCCGTTGATCAGCTTTCCAAAACGGCTATACCCTACATACCTTGGCATCCTCGATGATATCCCCTTCCTTGATCGTCTGCTCCTTCTCCAGTTCAGGGTATGAGGTCTCGAAGATGTTCCTGGTGGTGAGGAACGGGGTGTTTCTTGTGGGCATCACGTATAGGAGACGGGCCCGGATCTGCGAATAAAAGACCAATTTTAGTCAAGAGTATTGTGCCCTAAGGCTATCCGTGTCTGTCGTGAAATCTGGGACATCCTTCTGGCCGTAAGGCACTGTGTGGTATTAGTCAATAAGAATCTGGCATGGCATTCCTGAGGGTTTTCAGCATGTATGAAGAAAAGCGGCTATGTGATATCAAAGATAACATAATAGTATTACAAACAGATAGGCAACTCTCTGCCCCCCACTGAGTAAGCTTCCCCCCCCCCCCCCCGCCCCCTCCACAGCTGTCAATATAGTTGGCGGGTGTCGTGGGGGAACATTTGCTTAGCCTTGTTGGTCACACGCACACGATGACATTTGTATGGAGTTTCCGCCCTGTGCTTAATCTTATCTTTGAATTTCAGGTCCAAACAAACACTTGAGAAAACATTTGTTTGTTGAAAACATCAATATAGAGAGATGATTTGTGTGAGTGTTTACCTTCTGTCCGAGCGCAGGCTTCTTCCCCTTGCTGTGGTCGGCGTGCTGCCTCTGGACGTAGGCCGCGGTGTCTCCGAACACACTGCCTTCGATACCGTTGTCCAATGGCTGGAATTGTACAATGATTGTGATGATTTCATAATAGTGGGTGAGCTCAATGGAGTTTAATTTAATTATCTAACCTTTTACATGCTGCAAAATTAAGAATTTTTTCTTTTTTAAAAGTACATTATTTTTTACAACGCATTTTATGACTTTTTTAATACAATACTTGACACAGGTGCATTGCCATTTACTGAATTCGTTTGTATAATTTCTTTCTTAAAAATATTTTTATTGTTGTTAAAAGTGTTCAATTGAATAGAAAAATAAAAAATAAAAAACGTTATAGCACATAATACAAAATATTCTTTGTTATAAAAAAATTACAGTTTTATAAAAATACATAGCGAAGGGAACTTTTATTTGCCTGCCATTTATTTCTAAACTAGCTGACCCGCGCAACTTCGTTTGCGTCACTTATGAGAGAGTAAAGCACCTGTTCCTGTCGCATTTACTCTGAGTGACCAAAAAAAGCGCATAAAAAAACGCGCTGTAACGGAATAAAAAGCATCCTATGTCCGTCTCCTGGTTTTAAGCTACCTCCCCACCAATTTTCAGCCAAATCGGTACAGCCGTTCTTGAGTTATAAATAGTGTAACTAATACGACTTTCTTTTATATATATATTCGGAAATTAAAAATTAAATAATTAATAAATAATTTACACAAATTAATGTCTAAAACAAACAAATATAACAGTACCTGAACTTTAGAGACATTTTACAAAAAATACATTTCTGAACGCACACATGAATAGTTGTTACAGTATTTGACAGGATTGGACAACAAATGTTTGACATGAAATGAACAAATCAGCATTTATTGAAATGATTAAGTACTCATTACACATATCAAGTTTTCATTATTTTTAAGATTTATTATGCTATTCGGGGCGGAGACATAAATCCAACGAATCAATAACCATGAATATTGGTTCAGCAGATCTCGAGTTATAACTAACCTGTCTTTGTTTTATATAATACTAGCTGACCCGCGCAACTTCGTTTGCGCCACATAAGAGAGAGTATTACCTGTTCCCGTCGCATTTACTCCCGTCGCGTTGCGTTTACTCGCGTAGCGTCACGTCATTAATTTTCAATACTATGTGAGACAAAAGGAATAACTTTCTCCCCGTTTTTGAAACATTTACTATTACTGCTCCGCTCCTATTCGTTGTAGCGTGATGTTTTATAGCCTATGACACTCCACAATAACGTAGCTTTCTATTGGTGAAAGAATTTTTAAAATCGGTTTAGTAGATCCCGAGATTACCCCTTACAATTTAACAAACACACAAACTTTACTTCTTTATAATATATATATATATATATATATATATTGGTATAGATTAAGATATCATAACATCTTAGCATCAATGCGAAATAAGCGATTAAAAAAATACATACCGTCTCAACAAGAAACTCAAGTGCAGAAGCTGGCAACACTGGTGAGTTGGTCTTGTGTCGCTGACAGCTGTTCTGTAGTGTTGCCAGCTCACTCGACAGTGTGACCACACCGCCGTCCGCCACTGACTTGACTACGCACCACGCTATCATACCCACGTCTGGAAAATAATTTTGTATGGTAAAGTTGATTCGATTGATAGATGAAAAACTGGACTCTATTCATGACATTCGCTGTCCATTTGTCTGTCTGTCCTTTAAGAGGTTGTATCTCAGGAACCGTGACAGCTAGAGAGCTAAAAGTTTCACAGATGATGTATTTCTGTTGCTGTAAAATCGGAGAGATTAATTAATAAAACAATCACGTTTGTTGTATGGGAATACCGTTTTTGGTACGGAATCATCTGTGTGCGAAAAAAACCGGTTTTATTTTTTATGGAGCTAATATTGAACGAAAATGAGTCAAATTCAGGTGTGAAAGATTTCACTTAATGATAAAAACAATTACATACCTAATTCTATTTCTGGGTTAGCATTCTTCTTGGGCAGGAATGCCCTTGTGTCTGGCACACCGATATCCATCACGTAGCCGTGGTCTTCGACTGATGCCACTGCGGCTTGTAATAGAGTACCTGAAAGAGATACAATGATAGTCTGAAAACATTGATTATGGTTGATGCATTTAAATAAAAGCCATCTATCATTTTACAGATTTCAAAATTACACACATGCATATTATACGTAGATAACACCCAAAGTCCGAAACAAACATTTATGGATCACACAAATATTTGGACCAACCCGGGACCTCAGCGTGGAAGGTGGTTAGACTACCGAATACGCCACCAAGGCTGTCGCAACTTCAAACAATCACAACTTTTAGACTTTGTCACTCTAAATGCAATATCCCTACTAATATTATAAATGCGAAAGTAACTCTGTCTGTCTGTCTGTCTATCTGTCTGTCTGTCTGTCTGTCTATCTGTCTGTCTGTCTGTCTGTCTGTCTGTTACGCTTTCACGCCAAAACGGCTGGAGCGATTGAGATGAAATTTGGTGTAGGGATAGTTCAAAACCCTGGGAAGGACATAGGCTAATTTTTCACCGACTGTGCAAAAGGAGGGTCATGATTTTACGATATAACGACTCTTACGCGATAACGACTTCTACGCGGTCGAAGCCGCGGGGAACAGCTAGTCTAATATATAAAATTCTCGTGTCACAGTTTTCGTTGCCATACTCCTCCGAAACGGCTTGACCGATTCTCATGAAATTTTGTGAGCATTATGAGTAGGTCTGAGAATCGGCCAACATCTATTTTTCATACCCCTGTGACCGGGAATAACATTCCACGCGGGCGGAGCCGCGGGCATCAGCTAGTGATCTATAAATTACAATTGTTCTAGCTTGTGTGATTACATAGTGCAGCAGTATAGATAAAATAAACAAACCTTTCTTTAACTCCGACACACTTTTCTGCCCATTGACGTGTTGGGGCATCATAGAGAGCATCAAGCTGAGTTGCTTCACTTCTAACACTTTGACAGCCACATACTGGCCCATCCGGAACATGTTCCATAGTTCTTTCACTTTGGCCACCTAAACAACAAGTTTTTATCAAAATTTATTTATACTTAGTGAAAAATTACAATTTAACTTCTGACATTTTGTATTTTAAATTTTTGACTTATTTAACTTTTGACATGTTGCACCTACTTAAATTTGATATCGTTGCCTGTTCTAGTATCTTGACTTCTTTAATAACTCCCATTCTTCTAAATATTGCATGCAGAAAATCTGCACTTATGTCATAAGTAACTGACATGTTTATTTTAAATCTCGACATAATTTAACGTTGACATATTTTAACTTCTTCTGACATGCTGAACTATGATTTGATTTCGTTGCATATTTAATGTTTTTGATCTTGTTATATTACTCTTTGACTACTAGATGTTGTATGCGGAAAATCTGTATCTATGACAGAAAGTAATCGACATATTTATTTTAAATTTTGATAATATTATTAAATTGTTGACTTGTTGTATTGTAATAATTTCATTGTATAGAATCTCGTTCTCTTATAAATGTTACATGCAGAAAATCTGTGGAACATGCTGAACCTAATTCATCTATCATCTTTATGCCTAACCATGTTTCGTGCAATAAATGATTATTTATTTATTTATTTATTTACAATACAGGTTTATTTCTTTATTCTGAGGAGTTCCTAATAAAGTAATTAATTAATATTATACAGAGGAAAGATATGATTTGCATCGAATAGGCTCTGAAACAACTGAACCGATTTGAAAAATTCTTTCACTGTTAGGAAGCTACACTGTCTCCGCTTAACGGGAATGTCTGCTAGTTCATAATAAAGTAATAATTGCTATATCATTCATCCGTTCCGAAACTATGGTGGGTTCTTAGAAGGCAGTCAAAAGGTTGTTTTCGGAAGTGGAACATTGGAAGTTTTTGTTAGAAGGATTGGAGCATGTTGAACTTTGGGATCCACTGCTATAATTTATTCAATTTTATATTTATAATACTTATGTATATATGGAATTCATTCATGAATTTTACAACTTACGTTAAATGTCAATTGCTTTAACTTGTTTTTTAAACGTACCTTATCATCAATATAAGCTTCCAGCTGCTTGTTATGTGGCTCGCTGATGTGGCATGCCATTACGGACCCAATCATGCGGCACGGTAGACTGATCACTACTTTCGTTTCCTGCACGTTCTTCACTCTGCCTAGGATGAGTACACCTTCTTTTATCGTCTAAAACAGAAATAATGTATGTCTTTTAATAAATAAATATTTGTGGACATTCTAACACATCATCTAGCCCAAATTAAGCTAATATTAGTTTGTGCTACGGGATCTAGACGACTGATAGACACACTTATATATTTCTAAATACATATTATAAGTACATAGAAAATACCCAAACTCCGAAAAAAACATAGAATAGAATAAACTTTTTGTTACACTACCGACTGTGCCACAGAGGCAGTCTTACTGTGTTAAACATTTAAGGTTCCGTACCCAACTGGCAGAAACAGGACCTAATACAGGTTTCGCTGTCCGTTCTTCTCCAAGTTGTATTTCAGGAACAGTGATAGTGTACAGCTGAATTTTTACAAAAATGATGTTCCTATTTTAGTTTGCAACTTAAACAACAAAAAAATGAAGAGGGGTTCAATATAACAATCGGGATATTTTACAGGCTTTTTATCACAGTGCCCTTCATGTGAAAATATGACTCCCAATTGGCCTCTGTAATTATTTAGCTCACCAAAATTATTACTGTTGGAGAGACCTCTCTCAAATTCATTTTGAGAGAGTGACTGACTTTACTGTATGGTTACAGTAACAGCTAATGTGGTCATTAGCTAGGCATTTCAGGGTTTTGTTTTAAGTATTTCTTTTTTTGGTATGACCTCATCTATAAGGATTCTGTAACATACCTCCGACAGACTTTTCTCAGCCGGATGAGCCGCCGGCAGAACATTTTGAGTGAGAGTTGTTCACCGACAGAACCTTTCAACTACGAACGTTTCGCCGACAGAACGATTTATTCGACGACAGAATCTTTCACCAAATAAGAACTCGTCAACAAAACAAAAAAAAAATAACCATGAACCTCCGGTTCTAACCTAACCTATCCGAGTTGGGGTGTTAACCATTCACTTATTATGGTTGAATTAATCGTTCTGTCAGCGAAACGTTCGTAGTTGAAAGGTTCTGTCGGAACAACTCATAATCGAAACGTTCTGTCGGCGGCTCATCCGGCAGAGAAACGTCTGTCGGAGGTATGTTTCAGAGCAATCTATTAGCCAGCAGGTGCCTTGCAGATAAGGCTGGCTTGGGCCGCGAAGATACTGGTGGGGAGCCACTTTTAACAGAAACAATTAAAAATTAGGTGGGATTGCTTTAGAATCGTGCCAATCGAATTAAGGGGGGAGAGGGGCGGGAGGGGGGAGGGGGGGTCTCCCCCCAGCAACTCCCCCCTGCGGAAACGCTTAGTTTTTAAGTTATGAACATTTTCATAAACTAACCTAAAAGTATATTTTTGAAGGCTAAGTAAGTTTCTTATACCTACTCCCTAGCCCCCATTTACCTACTCCCCTACCCCTATGTACCTACTTTCTAACCATTATCAACCTAAGTGGGGCCTGGCCTGGATGCAATTTATTACCAACGAACCCCGAGTATCTGTCCCCACACGGGGTCCGTTGGGAATTGAAGATAATTTCATGTACAAGGGCTTGTCAAGTACGTGGGGTCCGTTGGGAAAAAAAAAATCCTTACAGACACCCACTCTCCACCCTGCTAATAAAAAAAATTGTTTAGGTTGCTACAAAAAAAATAACCACAACTTCTAACCTAATCTATCCAAATCGGATTGCGCGAGGTGTATACTGCTCTACATGGTGGTTGTATTAGGTATATCACTTTATTGTTTTTATTAATTATTGCATTATTAAATATTACAAGCGCTAAAATATATTCAAATAGTAAAAAAATAGTAGAATTATTAAAATTAACTATATTTATAATGTATAAAAATAATAACATAGCGTTTTATTACGCATTACTTAGTCCCGTTACCGGAAACTTTAAGGTTGTTTTTATCATTTATTGCAATTTTAAATAATACAGACCTTAATATATATTCAAATAGTAAAATTATTAAAATAAACTATATTTATAACATATATACCTAAATAATAATATAGCGTTTTATTACGCATTTTTTCATTCCATTTCACGCAACTTTAAACAGCCCTAAAAAAAAACCACGCATCGCCTCACTGGGGGAGGGATATTTTGGAGAAGGGGAGACCCACCCCTATCCAACGCAACCCCTAAAAACCCTAAAATCGATTGGCACGATTCTAAAGCCCACCCAATTAGGTAGCTAGGACAACAACATACCTTATAACTTATCCCGAACGCGCAATTCTTAAAAGATTCATTTACTTCTTTGGTGCCCTCATCTGATAAATACCCATCGTCACCTTCAGATTTCTTCTTTGTCTTCTTTTTCTTTTTATCTTGTTTTACAGGAGCACCTAAAAACTATAAAAATGTGTAAGAATTAAAGTCGCACGTTATCTAGTATTTATTTACTTTGTAACTTGGTACATACGTTGGCACTTCGCTTAAATGTAGTGGATGGCTTTTTCCCTCCACGAGGAAAATATTCTTCTGTATCTGCCATCGTAATTTTCTATTAAATGAATGAATATATTTCACAACAACAGTTTACACAATACACTCCGTGTTCTATTCGACTTCTCTCAGCTCAGTTCACAGAGTACATTTGTACTCAGTCCCCTCTCACATCACACCATCAATTACAATCACACGCGAGAAATTGAGGTTATATTTTGTAGTAGTAGTAGTTTATTTATCCATTATCGGATAGGCAAAGGCAATTTGAGCCATACAGCCTAGTCTTATATTAGCATTTCAGTTGTTTTCAATACATTTAGGGCAGATAGCCCATTCTTCTAAGCATAATAATAACAAATATAAAGTCAATTTCACAAAGGCAAATAGCCAAATCTTCCATCAATATAATTAAAGTATAAAATCAGTTTCATGATGGCAAATAGCCAAATCTTCTATCACGTATCTAAAGTCAAATTAATTTCGAGGCAAATAGCCAAATCTTCAATAAATTATAACAAATCAATTACTTCAGCGATTTCAGTTGTCTTCATCAAGACTAAAATTCGTGTATCAAAGTGTAGTGACACTTGACACTGACATATTTCATGAAATATTATAAGTCCAATCCAGTACATAATTCCAATCCAATAGCATTATCCATAGTCACTGCAAATTTGCAGGACATAAATAAAGATAAGCTTCTACAGAAATCCAATGCAAGCATTGATATAGTCATAAAGCGAAAAATTCTAAATCTATGCATAAATAGGTCTGAAAGTATCGGAGCATGATAGAAGCTCCTGAAGTGAAGGCGGGATATCTTCATAAATTCGTAACAGCTGATCAATGACACTGATGCCAGATTGGGGGGATTCCCCCCAAATTTGGGGGTTTTTTATGGTTACGGGGGAAATTTGGGGGGGCAATATTTTTGGGGGGATATTCGGAGGGAAAATAATGGGTTTGGAGGGAATTGGGTGCAAGCCAGTGATTTGGAATCCGTGATTTTTCTTTCATTCTTTTAAAATTAAACAATGAACACTTCTAAATATAGAATTAAATTTCACGCGCGTACCTGGCGAGCGCGACGACCAATGACATTCGATTCTAGTGCCTATGAGAGAGCGAGCCGTAGACAAAGATGAGAAATTTAAGAATCTAGTTTCTCTGTCTATTCTGTGAGCCAAGTTGTCGTTGTCAATTTGCGCGCGCTTTGGCAAGTTCTGTTCTGTCCGTTGCACAGAGTACCTACTTTGTTTGATTATGTTTGCTTGGTGATAAAGGTGTATTTTTTTTTTTTTTAAATGGCTTCATCAAAACAAAAATATTTAAGAAGATATAGAAAGGAGTGGGAAAGTGATCCCGTATTTAAAGGTTTGTAATTGTTAATAAGTAGTAAGAACTTACTTAATCTATTGAGGAAAATGTATTATTGAAATGAAATTATGTCTTACCCGACATTATTATGTTTCAGCTCTATTTATGGTACCCATCACTTGTATCAACTCTATCCTCAATCCTCTTGTTAATATCTTAATAATTGTTCTGTAAATTTTGGGGGTTTTTTTTAAGAAAATCCTAAATTTTGGGGGTTTTTGGAATATTTTTGGGGAGAATTCTAAACAGTCATCTGGCAACACTGATCAATGAGTACGATGCGTTGAATTGAAGGTTAAAAGCCGGACAAGCGAAGAAAATGTGTTGGAGAGTTTGATTTTCTTGTAAATTGCATTCTGTGCATATAGGAGACATAATTATTTGCATACGGTGCAGGTGTGCATTGAATGTGCAGTGTCCTAAACGAAGACGACAAATTTGCGTGTAGAAATCTCTCTTCAAGAAAAACGAGCTTTTAGCGAACCAGGGAACCTTACCAATTTCTTTTTGAATTCCAGCATACCATGTACCTTTATCTTCAATAGTAATATCCCTTTCTTCGTTCCATTCACGTATCATTTCTTTATTATATAATGAAAGTAAATCTGTCCATGGTATATTGATGTGTTTAATTTGATGATTCAACAATGAGGTAGCTAATTTAGCAAGGTAATCTGCGCATTCATTACCTGCTACACCTTTATGTGCAGGAGTCCATAGAAAAGTTATCACTAGGTGCAACTGGGTGGTCAGGTGTGTCCATAGATCTTTAATTTGATAAATAATGTAGTTTGTCTTATTACAAAAACTGTTATTTTGAAGTGAGCGTAAAACTGACATGTTGTCACTTATAATGAGCCAATTCTTACGTTCTTTTGCCATTATGTCATCTCGAATATATTGAAGTGCAAAAAGAATTGCGAGAGCCTCAGCACTGTATATACTTAATATGTTTGGTAGTCTGTATCCTTTTCCATATTTGATATTTTTGTGGTAGAAAGCCAAAGCCACATTATTTTCGTTTTTAGATGCATCTGTATAAACATGGTCACATTCACTCCATTCAGAGAGTTTGAGGTATACATCTTCTTTAGTTACAAGATCCCTGTCAATAGTAACATTCATGTCACAGAATTTGCTCTCAAAGCAACCTACATAGCATGCTAAAACATCTGTATTATATACATCATGGTGTACTATATTTGTGGATATTTCAGGGAAGTCTAGGAGGATGTAAGGATATTTAAGAGAACTAAGTGAAGATGGTATATTGATTGCATCTGAAACTTTAATTAAGAGGGGGTGGGAGGAGACAGAATGCAGTTTCAAGAGAAATCTCTTCTTCAAGTATTTGAACCTCAATGCCAGGGGAGGTATATTGCACTCAACTTGTAGAGAAACAATAGGAGTGGTTCTCATAGCACCAGTGATCAGCCGTAAGTTTTTGTTTTGTATTACATTAAGTTTTTTAATTATATTTACATTAGAAGCAAAACACAAGTAACTAGGTATATTCAAAATGGGACCGAATAAGAGATTTGTACAACATAAGTAAAACTTTTGGATCAGCTCCCCATGATACTCGAGCTAGGGACTTTAAGATATTAAATGCTCTGGAGGCCTTGTCCATCATATAATTTGCATGCTTTTCCCATGATAGATTACGGGTGAACAAAACACCTAGAAATTTTACATTATCTACAACAGGTAATAAATGATTATTATATACAATATTAGTTAGAAGTACTCGAGATCTGCTGAACACAACAACATTTGTTTTAGTATAACTAATATCCAACTGCAGATATTCAAAATATGTTTTCAGTCTTTTAAGTGTGTTATTGATAGTAGATTCTACTATTTTCATATCTTTGCCTGAACAATAGACTGCTAAATCATCAGCATATTGAAGGCTACTTACGTCTGTACCCAAAATGTTGTTTAGTTTGTGGATGTATAAAATGAAGAGTACTGGACTCAAAATCCCACCTTGACACACACCTAGATGTGAGATTTTAGGGCCATATAACGAGTTATTGTGTTTGACAAAAACTTTCCTTTCATTTAAAAAACTAAACACCCAATGTATCAATTTTCCAGGTAAGCCGAGGGACTTTAGTTCTAACATTAGGACATGATGATTAACATTGTTGAAAGCACCTACAATATCAAAGAAAACGCAAACCAAAAATCTGTTGTTCCCAAAAGACTTGTGGATGTCAAGAAGTAAATGATTTAGACTTTCATTAGCAGCAAAGCCACGGCGAAAGCCAAATTGACTGAAGGGTAACAATTTGTTGGATTCAATGTAGTACTCAAGCCTCTGTTTTATCATCTGTTCAAATATTTTAGCCATGCATGATGTAAGAGCAATAGGTCTATATGAGTCATGATTATTGCGGTCTTTGCCTGGTTTCAAGATGGGCACTAGGCAGTCCATTTTCCAGTCAGTAGGTATTAATGCATTATCCCATAAGAGATTTAAGATAATAAGGATAGTAGATAGACTTAAAATATCTAAGTTTTTAAGCATCCTATACGAGATATTGTCTAATCCAACAGTGGACTCTCGTCTTGTGTTAATTGCACTTTGAAATTCACTGAGTGTAAAAGGTGAAATGAGATAATGGTTAGAGGAGGTGATATTGTCTGGAATGTTGACACTAAAAGTAAGGGGAGAAGCTGTAGTATATTTATTTAAAAAATCCTCTAACCAGCTATCAATTATGGGTGATGATGTACTGAATGTTTTATTAAATCTTCTCATCATATTCCAAATAATCGCAAGAGGAGTCCTCCTGTTCAATGATTCACAATAAGTGGTCCATGAAGCGTGACATTCTTTCTTGAGTATGAGTTTCTTTGAAGCTTGTAGTCTTTTAAAGTTTATGTAATTAGGCATGGTGGGGTTTGCTTTGAATTGTAAATAGGCTGACTTACATTGATCGACTGCTAATGTGCATGCACTGTTCCACCAGGGTAAACTCCTCTTTCTTTTACCGGGTATTATATGTGAATTGGTTGAGTTCGTCATTTTACTCGAATCAGCCTCACGGACACTATGTAAAAGGATCTCACAAAGTGCAGTATAAGCTTGTAGAGGTTCTGTAGTATTAAAACAAAAATTTTGTAACTTAATATTTACATTATTTACATATTTATTCCAATCAATGTTTTTATAATTTGGACGCTTGAAAGTGGAACTATTAATATTATGATTTTGTATATTTGCAGTTGGACTGAAGAGTGTAGTAAGAACTGGTAAATGGTAGCTCCCCATGGGATCATTACCCACAGACCAGTTACACCGGAGTGACAGAGATGGTGAGACTACAGTCAGATCAAGAGCGTTTGGTCGCCATGTATGAGTGCCTCTATAGAAACTAATAATTGAAATAATTTCCTTGTTAAAATGTAATTTTATGCCTATTGTTTGGATAGAGTCATTGTGTAAAATGTTTAATCTAGTGTACTGTAATAAAGTGTTTATTAAAATTGCAACACCATTGTGTTTACTACCTATGTCTAGTCTTTCTATGTTATAACCTTTAATTTTAAATTGTTTGTCAGGTTTTAACCAGGTCTCTGAAATAAGGGCAATGTGTATATGGTTCTCGTATAAAAAGTGTGAAAAAGCATGTCTATTAGATGATAAGCTTTGAGCATTCCATTGTACAATATTTAACTGATCCATTAATATACCTTATTAATAACTTTAGACTGATCATCTTTAAAAGTATTGAGGAGAACATCTCTAATATGCTCTGTAGTTATAGGGACTTGGTCTGACTTATTGTCAGTAATGATTTTAACTATAGAAGTAAGTAATAATTTTGAGAATTGTTCTGATTTTAAAAGGGATTGAATGTAGTTTGTATTGGAGTTAGTTTTGGTGTTTAGTTTGGGAAAGGTTTTGTCATTAACTATGTTAGCGTATTCTGCTTTCTGATATCTCTTATTATTATCTTCTATTTTCTTTTTCTTGACTATGCATTCAGAGGAAATGGCAATGTGATTACCTTTGCAATGTACACATATTGCATCTTTACTCTCTTTTGTACATTCCTTAAAGTGGTGACCCTCACCACAGATGGAGCATCTCTGTTTATTTTTACAATATTTTCCGATGTGACCGAAATTCAAACATTTTAAGCACTGGCTAACAGGAGGTATATATTGGCTTACCACGAAGTACCATGAGTTAATATCGACATTTTCTGGAAGAGAAGTGCAGGCAAATGTGATGGCTATTGTTTGTGTTGGGAGGAGGCAAGGATTACCATCCTCGTCACGTGACCTACGCATCAAGCGTCTTACACATACGACATTTTTGCAGCTAGATATACCATTATATATGCTTTTATTCGACATGTAGACAGGTACATTTCGTATGACTCCCGTCACTTCAGCAAGGGTCGCTGGAATTGTCGCTCTTAAATTAAGTTCGCTTAGTGCCTTAATGCTACTTAGAGCACTGTTGGCAAGCCCTGGTCGCTCAAAAATTGCACCGATTTTGTATTTATTTATTCGTTTAAAACGTTTAATGCCTTTAAAATGGCGTTGTAGCACAGCACCAAGGGCCATCAGGTCTCTATTCCCTACCGGCTTACCTTCGTCTACGCTTTCGAAAATGACTAGGTACTCAAAATTACCACCATCCTCTGGGTACTGCCTAGCATAGTTCGTAATCTTGTAGGGATGATATCTTTCTGCATCGTTCGTTGATGAGTCAGTATCTGTGTCTTTTTCCCCATCCACTTTACGTTTTTTCCGCTTACCCATTTTAAAATTCAATTAAACTCTATTTACACTTTAATTCTAGCAATATTTTACAGTTTATACACAGAATATACAATAATTATTAATTTAAAATATTTTTTTTCAAAAAAACGGGCCTTTCTAGTTCAAAGGTTTCCCGCCCTTTTCCTAAAGCCGTTCAGTAGTAGTAGTAGTTTATTTATCCATTATCGGATAGGCAAAGGCAATTTGAGCCATACAGCCTAGTCTTATATTAGCATTTCAGTTGTTTTCAATACATTTAGGGCAGATAGCCCATTCTTCTATATGCATAATAATAACAAATATAAAGTCAATTTCACAAAGGCAAATAGCCAAATCTTCCATCAATATAATTAAAGTATAAAATCAGTTTCATGATGGCAAATAGCCAAATCTTCTATCACGTATCTAAAGTCAAATTAATTTCGAGGCAAATAGCCAATTCTTCAATAAATTATAACAAATCAATTTCTTCAGCGATTTCAGTTGTCTTCATCAAGACTAAAATTCGTTTAACAAAGTGTAGTGACACTTGACACTGACATATTTCATGAAATATTAAGTCCAATCCAGTGATTCCAATCTTTTTTCTCCATAGTCACTGCAAATTTGCAGGACATAAATAAAGATAAGCTTCTACAGAAATCCAATGCAAGCATTGATATAGTCATAAATAGGTCTGAAAGTATCAGAGCATGATAAAAGCTCCTGAAGTGAAGGCGGGTTATCTTCATAAATTCGTAACAGCTGATCAATGAGTACGATGCGTTGAAGGTTAAAAGCCGGACAAGCGAAGAAAATGTGTTGGAGAGTTTGATTTTCTTGTAAATTGCATTCTGTGCATATAGGAGACATAATTATTTGCATACGGTGCAGGTGTGCATTGAATGTGCAGTGTCCAAAACGAAGACGACAAATTTGCGTGTAGAAATCTCTCTTCAAGAAAAACGAGCTTTTAGCGAACCAGGGAACCTTACCAATTTCTTTTTGAATTCCAGCATACCATGTACCTTTATCTTCAATAGTAATATCCCTTTCTTCGTTCCATTCACGTATCATTTCTTTATTATATAATGAAAGTAAATCTGTCCATGGTATATTGATGTGTTTAATTTGATGATTCAACAATGAGGTAGCTAATTTAGCAAGGTAATCTGCGCATTCATTACCTGCTACACCTTTATGTGCAGGAGTCCATAGAAAAGTTATCACTAGGTGCAACTGGGTGGTCAGGTGTGTCCATAGATCTTTAATTTGATAAATAATGTAGTTTGTCTTATTACAAAAACTGTTATTTTGAAGTGAGCGTAAAACTGACATGTTGTCACTTATAATGAGCCAATTCTTACGTTCTTTTGCCATTATGTCATCTCGAATATATTGAAGTGCAAAAAGAATTGCGAGAGCCTCAGCACTGTATATACTTAATATGTTTGGTAGTCTGTATCCTTTTCCATATTTGATATTTTTGTGGTAGAATGCCAAAGCCACATTATTTTCGTTTTTAGATGCATCTGTATAAACATGGTCACATTCACTCCATTCAGAGAGTTTGAGGTATACATCTTCTTTAGTTACAAGATCCCTGTCAATAGTAACATTCATGTCACAGAATTTGCTCTCAAAGCAACCTACATAGCATGCTAAAACATCTGTATTATATACATCATGGTGTACTATATTTGTGGATATTTCAGGGAAGTCTAGGAGGATGTAAGGATATTTAAGAGAACTAAGTGAAGATGGTATATTGATTGCATCTGAAACTTTAATTAAGAGGGGGTGGGAGGAGACAGAATGCAGTTTCAAGAGAAATCTCTTCTTCAAGTATTTGAACCTCAATGCCAGGGGAGGTATATTGCACTCAACTTGTAGAGAAACAATAGGAGTGGTTCTCATAGCACCAGTGATCAGCCGTAAGTTTTTGTTTTGTATTACATTAAGTTTTTTAATTATATTTACATTAGAAGCAAAACACAAGTAACTATATTCAAAATGGGACCGAATAAGAGATTTGTACAACATAAGTAAAACTTTTGGATCAGCTCCCCATGATACTCGAGCTAGGGACTTTAAGATATTAAATGCTCTGGAGGCCTTGTCCATCATATAATTTGCATGCTTTTCCCATGATAGATTACGGGTGAACAAAACACCTAGAAATTTTACATTATCTACAACAGGTAATAAATGATTATTATATACAATATTAGTTAGAAGTACTCGAGATCTGCTGAACACAACAACATTTGTTTTAGTATAACTAATATCCAACTGCAGATATTCAAAATATGTTTTCAGTCTCTTAAGTGAGTTATTGATAGTAGATTCTACTATTTTCATATCTTTGCCTGAACAATAGACTGCTAAATCATCAGCATATTGAAGGCTACTTACGTCTGTACCCAAAATGTTGTTTAGTTTGTGGATGTATAAAATGAAGAGTAATGGACTCAAAATCCCACCTTGACACACACCTAGATGTGAGATTTTAGGGCCATATAACGAGTTATTGTGTTTGACAAAAACTTTCCTTTCATTTAAAAAACTAAACACCCAATGTATCAATTTTCCAGGTAAGCCGAGGGACTTTAGTTCTAACATTAGGACATGATGATTAACATTGTTGAAAGCACCTACAATATCAAAGAAAACGCAAACCAAAAATCTGTTGTTCCCAAAAGACTTGTGGATGTCAAGAAGTAAATGATTTAGACTTTCAATAGCAGCAAAGCCACGGCGAAAGCCAAATTGACTGAAGGGTAACAATTTGTTGGATTCAATGTAGTACTCAAGCCTCTGTTTTATCATCTGTTCAAATATTTTAGCCATGCATGATGTAAGAGCAATAGGTCTATATGAGTCATGATTATTGCGGTCTTTGCCTGGTTTCAAGATGGGCACTAGGCAGTCCATTTTCCAGTCAGTAGGTATTAATGCATTATCCCATAAGAGATTTAAGATAATAAGGATAGTAGATAGACTTAAAATATCTAAGTTTTTGAGCATCCTATACGAGATATTGTCTAATCCAACAGCGGACTCTCGTCTTGTGTTAATTGCACTTTGAAATTCACTGAGTGTAAAAGGTGAAATGAGATAATGGTTAGAGGAGGTGATATTGTCTGGAATGTTGACACTAAAAGTAAGGGGAGAAGCTGTAGTATATTTATTTAAAAATCCTCTAACCAGCTATCAATTATGGGTGATGATGTACTGAATGTTTTATTAAATCTTCTCATCATATTCCAAATAATCGCAAGAGGAGTCCTCCTGTTCAATGATTCACAATAAGTGGTCCATGAAGCGTGACATTCTTTCTTGAGTATGAGTTTCTTTGAAGCTTGTAGTCTTTTAAAGTTTATGTAATTAGGCATGGTGGGGTTTGCTTTGAATTGTAAATAGGCTGACTTACATTGATCGACTGCTAATGTGCATGCACTGTTCCACCAGGGTAAACTCCTCTTTCTTTTACCGGGTATTATATGTGAGTTGGTTGAGTTCGTCATTTTACTCGAATCAGCCTCACGGACACTATGTAAAAGGATCTCACAAAGTGCAGTATAAGCTTGTAGAGGTTCTGTAGTATTAAAACAAAAATTTTGTAACTTAATATTTACATTATTTACATATTTATTCCAATCAATGTTTTTATAATTTGGACGCTTGAAAGTGGAACTATTAATATTATGATTTTGTATATTTGCAGTTGGACTGAAGAGTGTAGTAAGAACTGGTAAATGGTAGCTCCCCATGGGATCATTACCCACAGACCAGTTACACCGGAGTGACAGAGATGGTGAGACTACAGTCAGATCAAGAGCATTTGGTCGCCATGTATGAGTGCCTATAGTAGTTGTATGTCCATCATTTAATAGACATAAATTATTATCGTCTATGACTTTCAACAATGTTCTGCCACGTTCATCTGTTGACTGACAGCCATACGAGGTGTGATGGGCATTATAATCGCCTGCCATTATGAGTGGACTTGGTATTGATTTTACTAGATTATCAAGGTAGTTGTACGTAAAACTGGAAGGGTGGACTGAAGAGGGACTATAGAAACTAATAATTGAAATAATTTCCTTGTTAAAA
The DNA here is from genome assembly GCA_933228765.1 of Miltochrista miniata. Classification (NCBI taxonomy): domain Eukaryota; kingdom Metazoa; phylum Arthropoda; class Insecta; order Lepidoptera; family Erebidae; genus Miltochrista; species Miltochrista miniata. Next base: position 30,358,961 of record OW121764.1, on the reverse strand, counting down.
TGTAATTTTATGCCTATTGTTTGGATAGAGTCATTGTGTAAAATGTTTAATCTAGTGTACTGTAATAAAGTGTTTATTAAAATTGCAACACCATTGTGTTTACTACCTATGTCTAGTCTTTCTATGTTATAACCTTTAATTTTAAATTGTTTGTCAGGTTTTAACCAGGTCTCTGAAATAAGGGCAATGTGTATATGGTTCTCGTATAAAAAGTGTGAAAAAGCATGTCTATTAGATGATAAGCTTTGAGCATTCCATTGTACAATATTTAACTGATCCATTAAGATACCTTATTAATAACTTTAGACTGATCATCTTTAAAAGTATTGAGGAGAACATCTCTAATATGCTCTGTAGTTATAGGGACTTGGTCTGACTTATTGTCAGTAATGATTTTAACTATAGAAGTAAGTAATAATTTTGAGAATTGTTCTGATTTTAAAAGGGATTGAATGTAGTTTGTATTGGAGTTAGTTTTGGTGTTTAGTTTGGGAAAGGTTTTGTCATTAACTATGTTAGCGTATTCTGCTTTCTGATATCTCTTATTATTATCTTCTATTTTCTTTTTCTTGACTATGCATTCAGAGGAAATGGCAATGTGATTACCTTTGCAATGTACACATATCGACGGTTAAAAGGCGACTTGATTCAAGCGCCATTTTGAGAACTTTACAGGAGAGCATTTTAAAGTTTATTTTTTAAGAAAAAAAATCACTGTTCCTAAATTATATTATAAAAATGTACAAATCTCCCCAACTAAAAAGCGGTATATTTTTTGCTAATTTATGATAATATTACAACAGATAAAAGGTGTTTTTAAAGCAAGTTAATTGTAACTTGAGCCATTTTGCATAATTTTTTGATCAGGACAGAAAGGGTTATGTACACAATGACGATTTATGTATTCAAAACAAAATAGTTTATGTGTTCCTTGTTTCTTTAACAGATCAAGGATAAATGATTTAAATCACTTACCCATTTGTCAACTGTTCATGGATACATGATTTAAATCACTTACCTATAAGTCAACTGTTCATGAATAAATGATTGAAATCACTTACCTATTTGTCAATTGTTCATGGATAAATGAGTTAAACCGTTCACCTAGTTGTAAATGTTCGAGGAGGAATAACTCAAATTACACCGACCTCGAAACCACGCGCGACACGTGTGTTGTGGGTCCAAGTACCTACCCGCGTTGGTTTGTGTTCTGTTACTTGAGATATAAATGCCATTTTTAATGCGAGGTGAAAGAAGTAAACTAATTTAAGTATGACATAAGTTTAATTATTAAACTAAGATAGAGAAATCAAACGTGCACGTATTTATTTTATGCATAGAGAAAATTGTTCTAAATGGCATAAATACTAAAAACTGGTCAAGGATAATCAGCACAAGTCATATATTTCCATTATACTTATTCAGGTAAGATTAATTCAAGCGACAGAGATAATATTCACATGTTCAAGGCAAAATGATTTAAGTTACATACATTAATAAATCTGGTTGAAGCAAAATGAATTAACATCCAAGTTAAATTATTTAAGTTCAAGTAAAAACAATTCAAACGTCAAAACCATTTTAATTTATCCAGGGATTCATGGTTTAAACTACAGATAGTAAAAAAAATAGTTATTTTTAAATGTGTTTATATACATGCTTTGAAAAAAACAACCAAAACTACTACACTTGATACCTAATAAGTAGAAAAGATACCCAAATTCGTCATGGAGTCAAGCGCCAAAAAAGTGCTCAGATTAGCCTCAAACCCGGCTCAAACGACGCGGAAAAATTCAACGATTCCAATGATGTATATAACTCAATATCGCCCAGAGTGGCGCTTGAATCAATTCGCCTTTTAACCGTCGATATTGCATCTTTACTCTCTTTTGTACATTCCTTAAAGTGGTGACCCTCACCACAGATGGAGCATCTCTGTTTATTTTTACAATATTTTCCGATGTGACCGAAATTCAAACATTTTAAGCACTGGCTAACAGGAGGTATATATTGGCTTACCACGAAGTACCATGAGTTAATATCGACATTTTCTGGAAGAGAAGTGCAGGCAAATGTGATGGCTATTGTTTGTGTTGGGAGGAGGCAAGGATTACCATCCTCGTCACGTGACCTACGCATCAAGCGTCTTACACATACGACATTTTTGCAGCTAGATATACCATTATATATGCTTTTATTCGACATGTAGACAGGTACATTTCGTATGACTCCCGTCACTTCAGCAAGGGTCGCTGGAATTGTCGCTCTTAAATTAAGTTCGCTTAGTGCCTTAATGCTACTTAGAGCACTGTTGGCAAGCCCTGGTCGCTCAAAAATTGCACCGATTTTGTATTTATTTATTCGTTTAAAACGTTTAATGCCTTTAAAATGGCGTTGTAGCACAGCACCAAGGGCCATCAGGTCTCTATTCCCTACCGGCTTACCTTCGTCTACGCTTTCGAAAATGACTAGGTACTCAAAATTACCACCATCCTCTGGGTACTGCCTAGCATAGTTCGTAATCTTGTAGGGATGATATCTTTCTGCATCGTTCGTTGATGAGTCAGTATCTGTGTCTTTTTCCCCATCCACTTTTCGTTTTTTCCGCTTACCCATTTTAAAATTCAATTAAACTCTATTTACACTTTAATTCTAGCAATATTTTACAGTTTATACACAAAATATACAATAATTATTAATTTAAAATATTTTTTTTCAAAAAAACGCGCCTTTCTAGTTCAAAGGTTTCCCGCCCTTTTCCTAAAGCCGTTCAGTAGTAGTAGTTTATTTATCCATTATCGGATAGGCAAAGGCAATTTGAGCCATACAGCCTAGTCTTATATTAGCATTTCAGTTGTTTTCAATACATTTAGGGCAGATAGCCCATTCTTCTATATGCATATAATAACAAATATAAAGTCAATTTCACAAAGGCAAATAGCCAAATCTTCCATCAATATAATTAAAGTATAAAATCAGTTTCATGATGGCAAATAGCCAAATCTTCTATCACGTATCTAAAGTCAAATTAATTTGGAGGCAAATAGCCAAATCTTCAATAAATTATAACAAATCAATTTCTTCAGCGATTTCAGTTGTCTTCATCAAGACAAAAATTCGTGTATCAAAGTGTAGTCACACTTGACACTGCACTGACATATTTCATGAAATATTAAGTCCAATCCAGAAATTCCAATCCAATAAAATAACAATATCCATAGTCACTGCAAATTTGCAGGACATAAATAAAGATAAGCTTCTACAGAAATCCAATGCAAGCATTGATATAGTCATAAATAGGTCTGAAAGTATCAGAGCATGATAAAAGCTCCTGAAGTGAAGGCGGGATATCTTCATAAATTCGTAACAGCTGATCAATGAGTACGATGCGTTGAAGGTTAAAAGCCGGACAAGCGAAGAAAATGTGTTGGAGAGTTTGATTTTCTTGTAAATTGCATTCTGTGCATATAGGAGACATAATTATTTGCATACGGTGCAGGTGTGCATTGAATGTGCAGTGTCCAAAACGAAGACGACAAATCTGGGTGTAGAAATCTCTCTTCAAGAAAAACGAGCTTTTAGCGAACCAGGGAACCTTACCAATTTCTTTTTAAATTCCAGCATACCATGTACCTTTATCTTCAATAGTAATATCTCTTTCTTCGTTCCATTCACAAATCATTTCTTTATTATATGATGAAAGTAAATCTGTCCATGGTATATTGATGTGTTTAATTTGATGATTCAATAATGAGGTAGCTAATTTAGCAAGGTAATCTGCGCATTCATTACCTGCTACACCTTTATGTGCAGGAGTCCATAGAAAAGTTATTACTAGGTGCAACTGGGTGGTCAGGTGTGTCCATAGATCTTTAATTTGATAAATAATGTAGTTTGTCATATTACAAAAACTGTTATTTTGAAGTGAGCGTAAAACTGACATGTTGTCACTTATAATGAGCCAATTCTTACGTTCTTTTGCCATTATGTCATCTCGAATATATTGAAGTGCAAAAAGAATTGCGAGAGCCTCAGCACTGTATATACTTAATATGTTTGGTAGTCTGTATCCTTTTCCATATTTGATATTTTTGTGGTAGAAAGCCAAAGCCACATTATTTTCGTTTTTAGATGCATCTGTATAAACATGGTCACATTCACTCCATTCAGAAAGTTTGAGGTATACATCTTCTTTAGTTACAAGATCCCTGTCAATAGTAACATTCATGTCACAGAATTTGCTCTCTAAGCAACCTACATAGCATGCTAAAACATCTGTATTATATACATCATGGTGTACTATATTTGTGGATATTTCAGGGAAGTCTAGGAGGATGTAAGGATATTTAAGAGAACTAAGTGAAGATGGTATATTGATTGCATCTGAAACTTTAATTAAGAGGGGGTGGGAGGAGACAGAATGCAGTTTCAAGAGAAATCTTTTCTTCAAGTATTTGAACCTCAATGCCAGGGGAGGTATATTGCACTCAACTTGTAGAGAAACAATAGGAGTGGTTCTCATAGCACCAGTGATCAGCCGTAAGTTTTTGTTTTGTATTACATTAAGTTTTTTAATTATATTTACATTAGAAGCAAAACACAAGTAACTATATTCAAAATGGGACCGAATAAGAGATTTGTACAACATAAGTAAAACTTTTGGATCAGCTCCCCATGATACTCGAGCTAGGGACTTTAAGATATTAAATGCTCTGGAGGCCTTGTCCATCATATAATTTGCATGCTTTTCCCATGATAGATTACGGGTGAACAAAACACCTAGAAATTTTACATTATCTACAACAGGTAATAAATGATTATTATATACAATATTAGTTAGAAGTACTCGAGATCTGCTGAACACAACAACATTTGTTTTAGTATAACTAATATCCAACTGCAGATATTCAAAATATGTTTTCAGTCTTTTAAGTGAGTTATTGATAGTAGATTCTACTATTTTCATATCTTTGCCTGAACTATAGACTGCTAAATCATCAGCATATTGAAGGCTACTTACGTCTGTACCCAAAATGTTGTTTAGTTTGTGAATGTATAAAATGAAGAGTAATGGACTCAAAATCCCACCTTGACACACACCTAGATGTGAGATTTTAGGGCCATATAACGAGTTATTGTGTTTGACAAAAACTTTCCTTTCATTTAAAAAACTAAACACCCAATGTATCAATTTTCCAGGTAAGCCGAGGGACTTTAGTTCTAACATTAGGACATGATGATTAACATTGTTGAAAGCACCTACAATATCAAAGAAAACGCAAACCAAAAATCTGTTGTTCCCAAAAGACTTGTGGATGTCAAGAAGTAAATGATTTAGACTTTCAATAGCAGCAAAGCCACGGCGAAAGCCAAATTGACTGAAGGGTAACAATTTGTTGGATTCAATGTAGTACTCAAGCCTCTGTTTTATCATCTGTTCAAATATTTTAGCCATGCATGATGAAAGAGCAATAGGTCTATATGAGTCATGATTATTGCGGTCTTTGCCTGGTTTCAAGATGGGCACTAGGCAGTCCATTTTCCAGTCAGTAGGTATTAATGCATTATCCCATAAGAGATTTAAGATAATAAGGATAGTAGATAGACTTAAAATATCTAAGTTTTTGAGCATCCTATACGAGATATTGTCTAATCCAACAGCGGACTCGCGTCTTGTGTTAATTGCACTTTGAAATTCACTGAGTGTAAAAGGTGAAATGAGATAATGGTTAGAGGAGGTGATATTGTCTGGAATGTTGACACTAAAAGTAAGGGGAGAAGCTGTAGTATATTTATTTAAAAAATCCTCTAACCAGCTATCAATTATGGGTGATGATGTACTGAATGTTTTATTAAACCTTCTCATCATATTCCAAATAATCGCAAGAGGAGTCCTCCTGTTCAATGATTCACAATAAGTGGTCCATGAAGCGTGACATTCTTTCTTGAGTATGAGTTTTTTTGAAGCTTGTAGTCTTTTAAAGTTTATGTAATTAGGCATGGTGGGGTTTGCTTTGAATTCTAAATAGGCTGACTTACATTGATCGACTGCTAATGTGCATGCACTGTTCCACCAGGGTAAACTCCTCTTTCTTTTACCGGGTATTATATGCGAATTTGTTGAGTTCGTCATTTTACTCGAATCAGCCTCACGGACACTATGTAAAAGGATCTCACAAAGTGCAGTATAAGCTTGTAGAGGTTCTGTAGTATTAAAACAAAAATTTTGTAACTTAATATTTACATTATTTACATATTTATTCCAATCAATGTTTTTATAATTTGGACGCTTGAAAGTGGAACTATTAATATTATGATTTTGTATATTTGCAGTTGGACTGAAGAGTGTAGTAAGAACTGGTAAATGGTAGCTCCCCATGGGATCATTACCCACAGACCAGTTACACCGGAGTGACAGAGATGGTGAGACTACAGTCAGATCAAGAGTGTTTGGTCGCCATGTATGAGTGCCTATAGTAGTTGTATGTCCATCATTTAATAGACATAAATTATTATCGTCTATGACTTTCAACAATGTTCTGCCACGTTCATCTGTTGACTGACAGCCATACGAGGTGTGATGGGCATTATAATCGCCTGCCATTATGAGTGGACTTGGTATTGATTTTACTAGATTATCAAGGTAGTTGTACGTAAAACTGGAAGGGTGGACTGAAGAGGGACTATAGAAACTAATAATTGAAATAATTTCCTTGTTAAAATGTAATTTTATGCCTATTGTTTGGATAGAGTCATTGTGTAAAATGTTTAATCTAGTGTACTGTAATAAAGTGTTTATTAAAATTGCAACACCATTGTGTTTACTACCTATGTCTAGTCTTTCTATGTTATAACCTTTAATTTTAAATTGTTTGTCAGGTTTTAACCAGGTCTCTGAAATAAGGGCAATATGTATATGGTTCTCGTATAAAAAATGTGAAAAAGCATGTCTATTAGATGATAAGCTTTGAGCATTCCATTGTACAATATTTAACTGATCCATTAAGATACCTTATTAATAACTTTAGACTGATCATCTTTAAAAGTATTGAGGAGAACATCTCTAATATGCTCTGTAGTTATAGGGACTTGGTCTGACTTATTGTCAGTAATAATTTTAACTATAGAAGTAAGTAATAATTTTGAGAATTGTTCTGATTTTAAAAGGGATTGAATGTAGTTTGTATTGGAGTTAGTTTTGGTGTTTAGTTTGGGAAAGGTTTTGTCATTAACTATGTTAGCGTATTCTGCTTTCTGATATCTCTTATTATTATCTTCTATTTTCTTTTTCTTGACTATGCATTCAGAGGAAATGGCAATGTGATTACCTTTGCAATGTACACATATTGCATCTTTACTCTCTTTTGTACATTCCTTAAAGTGGTGACCCTCACCACAGATGGAGCATCTCTGTTTATTTTTACAGTATTTTCCGATGTGACCGAAATTCAAACATTTTAAGCACTGGCTAACAGGAGGTATATATTGGCTTACCACGAAGTACCATGAGTTAATATCGACATTTTCTGGAAGAGAAGTGCAGGCAAATGTGATGGCTATTGTTTGTGTTGGGAGGAGGCAAGGATTACCATCCTCGTCACGTGACCTACGCATCAAGCGTCTTACACATACGACATTTTTGCAGCTTGATATACCATTATATATGCTTTTATTCGACATGTAGACAGGTACATTTCGTATGACTCCCGTCACTTCAGCAAGGGTCGCTGGAATTGTCGCTCTTAAATTAAGTTCGCTTAGTGCCTTAATGCTACTTAGAGCACTGTTGGCAAGCCCTGGTCGCTCAAAAATTGCACCGATTTTGTATTTATTTATTCGTTTAAAACGTTTAATGCCTTTAAAATGGCGTTGTAGCACAGCACCAAGGGCCATCAGGTCTCTATTCCCTACCGGCTTACCTTCGTCTACGCTTTCGAATATGACTAGGTACTCAAAATTACCACCATCCTCTGGGTACTGCCTAGCATAGTTCGTAATCTTGTAAGGATGATATCTTTCTGCATCGTCCGTTGATGAGTCAGTATCTGTGTCTTTTTCCCCATCCACTTTTCTTTTTTTCCGCTTACCCATTTTAAAATTCAATTAAACTCTATTTACACTTTAATTCTAGCAATATTTTACAGTTTATACACAAAATATACAATAATTATTAATTTAAAATATTTTTTTTCAAAAAAACGCGCCTTTCTAGTTCAAAGGTTTCCCGCCCTTTTCCTAAAGCCGTTCATTGCCAGTCTGTTCACCATTCACTTGCACAGATAACACAAAAATACCACGTCAAAATGTATTCGTTCTGAACATGAAGATATAGATAAACATGGAGGCCACACTTCGAATACCTACTTGAAGCGTAGTCTGTATATTACTGTCTTGCTCTGTGTGGGCTCTACGTCTCTTTCTAAGTAGGGTAGCCCTATTTTTGTTTTTGCCAGGATATTTCATTTTCTATATATTCTTTATTGTACGCAATAAAGACTATTTATATTCTTAATACAATTAGATGTACAACTCATAAATACATACATAAGGTCACGCCTTTATCCCCTAAGGGGTAGGCAGAGGTATATTATCATTTCACCTTTTTAAGATTATTTTTCTTTACACGAAATACGTGGTGAAAATTTATTATATAAATTAGATGTACAAAGGCGAGATTAACTATTTTCTCTGTTTTTTATGAAGACTGATAGGTAGTATTCTCTGCAGATTGCATAGGTACATTGCGAATAACGAAGCTATTCATCCAAGTGGGTTATTTTTCTAGGTTAATCAAGTCTCGCGCGCTGCGGCTGCTCGTGGCAGGCTGTGACGAATGTCGAAAAAAGAAAGTGAAAAGAATTATTTCCTTGGTTATATTGTAATTTTCCTTTGGTCGGAGGGTCGATTCCTCTGCGAAATGCGAATGTAAGTAATGCAGTATGCACATAGGTACTAAATTCTATCTTTTCATTCTCTTTTTCCTTTATGGGGAATGTCGCGTATGCATCTGCAGAGCCATGGTGGAGAGCGATGGTCATCATGCTTTGAGTTGTCGTCGCTGCACCGGTAGGCATCCGCGTAACCACGCTCTCAATGAGTTAATCCGGCGGGCTCTGGTGTCGGCCGAGGTCCCCTGTATCCTTGAACCACCAGTTTTGTCCCGCGCAGACGGCAAGAGACCGGACGGTCTGACCCTTGTGTCATGGAAGAACGGCAAGTGCTTAGTGTGGGACGCAACATGCGGCAGCACTTTCACCGCCAGTCACTTCGCTCGAATAGTCCATTTACCGGCGGCCGCAGCGGAAGATGCTGCTTACAGAAAACGCCAAAAGAACGCGGAGATGGAGTCTTGCTATCTGGTCGTACCAGTAGCTGTTGAAACGATGGGCTGTTGCGGGAGTGATGCTAAGGCTCTGGTCTCGGAGATCGGCCATAGGCTACAGGACAAGACTCATGACTCCCACGCCTGGTCGTACCTGGTACAAAGGATAGCTATCCAGCGCGGCAACGCTGCTAGTGTATTGGGCACCTTTGCGCCTGGTATGATCAGGGGTTGAATGTTCAGTGGGCAATAGTTTAGTAGTTTAGTTATTTAATCTATTTATTTTATTGTTATGTATGTGTTTTTAATTTGATTAGTGGACAATAAATTAGGAACAGGATTATTGGACAACAAGTTAGGAACTGTTGATGGTTTTAAGCGCTTTGTTACTACATCATAATCGATTTTTTGAAAATGCAAATTGCAAATCCTGGCGCTTTCATAGAACTTCATTTTTTTTAAATATGGAAAAGAAGGCATCGTCTACCGGCACTTTTTAGAAAGTTTCACGACACGAATGTATAGAATTGCACCTGTATCCATTCGATTTATAAGGTGCGCGAGAAGACGCAGGTTCGAATCCCGCTCCGAAACCAACTCCTTTTCCATATTTAAAATTTATGATTAGTTAGCATACTAATTGCTTTACAAAAAAATATTTTAAAGTTCGGGCAGGTTTCATCATAAATCGGATGAATATAGGTGCAATGCTATACATTCGTGCCGTGTTACTTTCTAAAAAGTGTCGGTAGATGGTGCATGCGTCGCCCCAAGACAAGATAAGGTGGAAAATTTGGTTGGTTCCGAGTAAGTTTCGGTGGCCGGTGGTTAAGGCGTCCGCACGGTACGCGAGAAGACGCAGGTTCGAATCCCGCTCCGAAACCAACTCCTTTCCATATTTAAAATTTATGATCAGTTAGCATACTAATTGTTTTTATAAAAATATCTTAACTTAATTTTTAATGGTACAATGGATAACCATATTTCTCGCTGAATACTATTTTTAGGAGACCTAAAACAATTATTCATAATTAACGTACGATAACAATACTTAACTTATTTTATTTACTCTAATAATGACATTCGTGTTTCTTCTAATAATACACAGGAAGTCCCATATAAATCCTCAATATAGACACACTACTTCACAACGTTTCCTATTGTGTAAAAACAATGAAGTCAACCGCCATTCTATTGTTAGTTGACACTTTGACAGTTGACATGTAGTACCAATGTTGCCACATTACAGAATCCTTAGAAAATGGGAATGTAATTCACTGATTCGACAACCCAATCATGCATATTATGGTATAAAATATTTCAATTTACACATTAAATAATCGTAGTCGAACAATAGAGCTATTTATAAATTATTTTACTTGCATTTTTGGTTAGTATGGTCTATTTCTATTATTTTCTAGGAGATGCTAATAAGAAGATAGCAGCACTGCACAATTCCCTAGAAAGAGAAGGTTAGCCCACAGAGAGTGAGATAGAGATACGTAGGTATTTGACTCAAGCGGTTGTTCGAAGTGTGGCCTCCATGTTTATCTATAGCTTCATGGTTCTGAATGAGTCGTCTATAAGTAGCCGTAGCTACGTGGACGTTTCGCGCCACTTTTTTTTGCGTAGCTATAGTTACGGGGACGTTCAAGTGGAGATTATAGGATATTATGAATAACATAGAGCCGCCATATGAACCCACAGGACTCAGCGATTCAAAATACTGACATATGAGTACACAATTTGCTTTATCTTTTCCTCTCGAGCTAAGTGCTATGGATAACGTAGAGGGAGAATATACCTAGAGAAGTCATCGGCGTATACCTTTTGAGATAGCGCTAGATAACGTAGAGGGAGAATATACCTAGAGAAGTCATCGGCGTATACCTTTTGAGATAGCGCTATTATGACATCGGTGTTACCCACTCACGCCAAATGTTTTTACCTGAGAAATAGGTAAATTCATATAAAGAAGCTACTATACCAAAAAATTGGTATTGAGGTAGCTAACAGCCCAGATTAAGACATAGGCTACTTTTATAGTCCAGGTGCGTCTGTTTGAACATCGATGTTAGAGAAAACAAAAACTGCATACATAGATTTGAAATAATCTCTTGCACAGCTGGGGAATTGAAATACTATTAACTCCATATGACCTATACAATCAATATTTACCTAATTAGAAATAATGTAAGTTTTATTTTCAAAACGACCGGGTTTGATTCCCGGACAGTGCAAGAGATTTAAAAAATAAATAAATATGCAGTTCTTATTTTCTCTAAAATCGATGACATGGTTCCTAAGAACAGATCTTTGTATCTCATTTTACAGACTTGCCCATACTGACCGTTCCGAATGTTACACCCGGTATATCTATAACTAGCTTTCTATGTGCGGCTACGCCGGCATTTATGGTCACTACCCGTCTTTGGCAGGAAGTAGCGTTATCTTGATATTCTATAGCCTATGTTACTCAGTGATGTGATAATGTGGGATTCTATTAGTGAAAAAATGATTAAAATAGATCTAGTAGTTTCGGAGCCTATTCATTACAAATAAACAAAAATCCTCTGCTTTTTATAATATTAGTATAGATTAATAACTTACATGAAAAACAGAGAGTGAAGGAATCGAATTTGGATTCAAATAAGTCCTTGTTTTTGCCTTCCGAAAACAACAGGATTCAAAATGTTTTGAACAAATCCGAGCATTCTTGTCAGGTTGCCAATGTTTTCTGCCTGTTGCTTGAATCCATAAAACTCTCATACTTATATCCTCTGGAAACCTAAAAGTAAATAAAACGATAGCTATAAATTTCAATATTGTTGGGTAAACTTTACCAAACACTGGTCACACTCCCCCGATTATACGGACATGGATGATTGACCTCTAGACAACATGGCCGTCTTAATGTATATGAGCTACATAATTCTGTCGGATAATACAAAAAAATAATTCGAGAAATATACTTAAAAGTATGTAAATTAAGGCGCAAAGATAGTGAATACTAATCTACGAAGTAAATTATATCATTATATACATACAAAACAGCATAAATGGGCTTACTTACCGATGAAAGGTTATGTTCGGAGTTTTCCGTTCTGGCGATTTGTACAGTCTTTAACACAACAACGCACCATTATTAAGAAAAATTTTACACTTTTATAAGCTCCAAACAACTTCTAACTCCACAAATAAGTCACTATCACCAATTTTTCGACAAAACACTATCGAACACGCTTTTGTTTGGGACCAACGAAAGAGATTCCAAACAAATGAAAACGCATACGGTGAGCGAGACAAAAAAAGTGGCGTCTGTCTCGCTTACTCTTGTGTAAATATTATATATGTGTCACTTTCACTCATGACTAACATTATTTAATGTCTTCTCTAGGTATATTCTCCCTCTACGATGGATAATGAGGTCTCGCTCGCACGCTTTGTATATCTATTGAGAGTAGCGAAAAGTTCTAAATCTATGGTAGTCAAGGAACTTATACTTCTAACTGGAATGCTTACGAAATCACAAATACAAATTAAAATTGAACTTTATTTTCAACAGCATTTGGTTTATATTGCATTACTTCATGTCAGAGGTAAAAAACGTTCCCGAGCAGGACAACGACTTAAGGGGATTCTTCTCTTTCTTGCAACGCAGTGTGTTGTAAGTGGTAATAAAAAGAAACTGACGGTAGTTTTTATGACCTGTAGTAGACCAGATCAGAGGTAACAGTTTTCATACGTGCTGGTCAATACGCGTTAATGTTTATTATAATACTTAATGTTTTAACTTCAAAATTCTATTATTTCAATATTTCATACATTATTGGTGTTACTTAAAATAAATTTATTTGAAAAATAATAACTATTGGTAGTAACTCATAAATTACGCATGGCAACTCTGAAGATTCATTGTGGTGCCAACACGGTACGTTCTAGATCGGACTTACTTTTAATAAAATAAATATAAAATAAATATTTGTGGATGTAGCCCAAATTAAGCTAAAACAAGCTTGTGCTATGGAATCTAGACGACTGATATACATAGTTATATAATTCTAAATACATACATATTTTACATAGAAAACACCCTAACTCCGAAATAAACATTTGTGGATCACACAAACATTTGTACCGACCCAGGAATCGAACCCAGGACCTCCAGCGCTAATGAACAAGTATTAAATTACTAGGAAATTGAATTGATGTGAGATTTTTGTGTAGGTAGAATGAAATTTCTCTTTACCAATATTCTTACCGAAAGCAAAATGGGGTTAGATACTTCGGTAAAAATATACATATACCTATTTGATTGTATGATACGATAGTTGGTTTTACATAGTTTCCATCCCCTCTTTCCTTTGTGTATGAAAAGCATAGGCCGACATCCTACAACCCTGGCTGCGTAATATTTGATACGTAAGAATCTAAACAAAAATATAAGTTTGGTTTCCGACTTTTTGATAATGATAAATAAGACGTTCGGCCCCTCTCCCCTAAACCGTCATACGTAATTATACGTGCGGCACGCTATAATTTTTGACATATCAACTAAGTTACGATATTGACCGAGTAAAACGGTCTAGTCATTAGTAGTTGAGTTGATAAAGTAGTAGATATTAGGTGGTACTAAAAGGCCTTGTAAAAAAAGAGAGAGAGCAAGCAAGCTCAGCCAAATTCTCTTCGTACCTACTTAACGGCCATCATACCGAGCCGGTAGTGTAAGAATGGCTCCACATAGGTAATAACTGATCTAGTATCTTATTCATTAATTTTAAAAATTTCACGTCAATTATTACAAGTCATTCAATTCGTCAAATTATTAAATTGTCTTCTGCAAGACCTAATTAAAACATACATAACTGTAAGTTCCCTAAATATCATTTATTTTATTATTGTGTACCTATGTCTTTCAACTTATTAGGAAAATATTGTCTCACTAGCTGAAGCGTCTGCATGGACACATTAGTAGAAAGAGATAGCATCCCCTTTTCTAGCTTTCCTTTTCCGGAACGCTTTTGATGTGCACGTGAGCATTCCAGTTAGAAGTACAGTTTGTCTATAAAGTCGTGAAATTAAATGAGGGCGCTGCTGAATGCATGTATGCAACCCTATATAGTACGACCAAAATGATTTTGATACGAGGAGTTCGTTCCGAGTAAAATCTTACTAATATTATAAATGCGACAGTTTGTGAGTGTGGATGTTTATTACTCTTACACGCTCGAACGGTTATAGGGATCTGGCTGAAATTTGGTACAGGGATACATTATAATCTGGAATAACTATGGCTACTTTTTATTCCGGGAATAAGTTCTTACGGGAAGCGGGAACGGGAACAATACAAATATTATAAATGCGAAAGCTTATGAGTGTGGATGTGAGACTCTTTCACGCTCGAACAGTTGAACTGATCTGGCTGAAATTTGGTACAGGGATACATTATAGTCTGGAATAACACATAGGCTACTTTTCATCCCGGGAATAAGTTCCTACGGGAAGCGGGAACGAGAACAAATTCGACACGGGTGAAGCTGCGGGCATCAGCTAGTGAGTTAATAAATAAAACACATTATACATTTTTAATTTTGTTTCTGTTTTATTGAATCAGATCCAGAATAAAGTTATTGAACCAGATCCAGAAGCCCCGGTCTAATAGCGTCTTACAACCCACCAGCAGGTGCCTAGCAGTCCCAATTGCTTTGCCACAATCATGTAATTACATGTTTTATCTGTAACTTTCCCCCATCTGACAAGGATTTTTTTGGCGCAGTGCTCAAATATTAAAATCGTCTATTTCTTTCTTTGCCGACCTTTTCTGTGTTTACCAGGAGTTTCAAACTTTCCTTCATTATTAAAACCTTCGTTAACTATTCGCCTAACTGTACTCTCTGATTTTCCTGAAAAGAGTAAAAAAAGAAAATTAATTACATATTGGAAACAAACTATTGACATGAAGCAATTAATTCAAAATAAAAATTGGTAGAAAACCAGATTGAACTGAGTATCAAAAATGTAGGTCGTACTATAAAATAACCATGTTGTTCTAGCCACTGACTTACATTATAGGTAGATTGTAAGTTTAGATTCTAACCTAAAAATATGCAAACAATGCCTTTTTTTTGTCTCCAAATCGTAAATTCAGTAAATTTGTAACTTCAGACAGATTCAAAACAAACAATAACATGATTACATACCCACCAAAGATGCTGTTCGCTCATAAACATCCTCAAAATCCCACAACAATTGTCCAGCTTGGAACTCCACGAAACATCACTGGAAAACTATTGAAATCACTTCCTGCGCACCACTCCGATTTTCTTTACTCATTTCTCAAACCTTTATGCGTAGTTTGGTCTAAATTTGTTGCAGTTTAATCCAAACATTAAAGTTACGTAAGAGAGTAAACGAAATTCGACGATATCATTGACAACTGACGTACTAATGTTTCGTGTTGCCAGTGTTGCCACACACATAACTATTTTTAGTTCCACAAACATTCATGTCACGACTTTATAGACAAACTGTATATGTTCCTTGATGGTAGTAACATTTGACGTCTGTCAGTTCCACAGACGTACAATAAGTAGCAGACGAAACATTAATTATGTTTGTGTGCGTTGGTCTTTCCATTCCGCTCGCTCTAAGGGGTTAGTGAATGCTGCTATCTCGTTTCTACACGTATAGCAACACTATACATGACATTTTAAAAAATGACGTCCGCCTGGTTTTTGAAAGGTTTAAGCTGCCGATGCTGCAGTTTGACGTATTAGATACCTCTCATTAATGTAGGGGCCAAACTCAGGCACTTCTTTGCAAGATTAAATTAAATGCTAACATAAAAATAAGTGTGGCAAACTGTGATTCAGCATTTAATTAGTTCAGAATTGCATTTTAATATAATGCCTGTAATCTTCGATGATATTGAGTATACAATATATAAAAATGAAGCCCGATTTCCGTGGTCACGGCATCACGCGTGAAATGCTGGACCGATTTCGCTAATTCTTTTTTGTTGTGTTTGTTTCTGTCAGGAGAAGGTTTTAAAAAAATTGGTGCAAAACTATTAGCAGAAATGGTTTTTATTGCGATTTTGAATCGGATCATAGAACTGGAAACTCCGAAATGGAAACCGGGAACAGAAAGACTAAGAGATAATTTTGCAATCCAATATAGCCGCCGCGTCGAAATCACAAAATTTCATGATGGGTATCGTTTAAGGGGGATTTTGGTACGCTGAGTACGAATCTCATGATACTTTTGCAATCTAATATGGCCGCCGCGCTGAAATCACAAAATTTCATGATGGGTATCGTTAAAGGGGGTTTTTGTTATGCTGAGTACGAATCACATGATAATTTTGCAATCAAATATGGCCGCCGCGCCGAAATCACAAAATTTCATGATGGGTATCGTCTAAGTGGTTTTTTTGTATGCTGAGTACGAATCACATGATAGTTTTGCAATCAAATATGGCCGCCGCGCCGAAATCACAAAATTTCATGATGGGTATTGTTTAAGGGGGATTTTGGTACGCTGAGTACGAATCACATGATAATTTTGCAATCCAATATGGCCGCCGCGCCGAAATCACAAAATTTCATGATGGGTATCGTTTAAGGGTTTTTTTGGTATGCTGAGTACGAATCACATGATAATTTTGCAATCCAATATGGCCGCCGCGCCGAAATCACAAAATTTCATGATGGGTATCGTTTAAGGGGTTTTTTTGGTATGCTGAGTACGAATCACATGATAATTTTGTAATCCAATATGGCCGCCGCGCCGAAATCACAAAATTTCATGATGGGTATCGTTTAAGGGGTTTTTTGGTATCCTGAGTACGAATCACATGATAATTCTGCAATCCAATATGGCCGCTGCGCCGTAATCACAAAATATCATGATGGGTATCGTTTAAGGGGAATTTTGGTACGCTGAGTACGAATCTCATGATAATTTTGCAATCCAATATGGCCGCCGCGCCACCGTTGTTCAATTTCATGTTGGATATTGTTTATGGGGTTTTTCGGTATGCTGAGTAAGAATTTCAGGTTAATTTTGCAATCCAATATGGCCACCGCGCCACTGTTGCGAGATTTCTGTCAGTATGCTGAGATACCAAAAAACCCCTTTCACGATATCCAAAATGAAATTTTACAACGGTGGTTCGGCGGCCATCTTGGATTGCAAAATTGACCTAAAATTCGTATTTAGCATACCAAAAAACCCATTCTACGATATGCAACATGAAATTTTGCAACGCTGGCGCGACAGACATCTTGGATTGCTAAATTAACCCAAAGTTCGTACTCGGCAAAAAACCCCTTCTACGATATCCATCATGAAATTTTGTGATTTCGGCGTGGCGGCCATATTGAATTTCAAAACTATCATGTGATTCGTACTCAGCATACAAAAAAAACCCTTAGACGATACCCATCATGAAATCTTGTGAATTCTGCGCGGCCGCCATATTGGATTGCAAAATTATCATGTGATTCGTACTCAGCATAACAAAAAACCCCTTAAACGATACCCATCACGAAAATTTTGTGATTTCGGCGCGGCGGCCATATTGGATTGCAAAATTATCATGAGATTCGTACTCAGCATACCAAAAAACCCCTTAGACGATACCCATCATGAAATTTTGTGATTTCAGCGCGGCGGCCATATTGGATTGCAAAATTATCATGAGATTCGTACTCAGCGTACCAAAATCCTCCTTAAACGATACCCATCATGAAATTTTGTGAATTCGGCGCGGCGGCCATATTGGATTGCAAAATTAACCCAAAATTCGTACTCAGCATACCAAAAAACCCCATAAACGATATCCAACATGAAATTTTACAATGGTGGCGCGGCGGCCATGTTGGATTGCAAAATTAACCTGAAATTCGTACTCGTACTACTATTTTTTCCCAAAAGCGTTTGACATCTCCCCCGTTCCCAACCGACCACCTGAGTTATCCACCTGGTTGGTCAGTTAGGAATAAAAGTTCCTAACCACTCACCTTGTGCACATGGTTGGTCAGTTAGGAATTAAAGTTCCTAACCACCCAACTGTGACTGTATAAAATAAATAATGTCCATAATGTCTACTTTAACAATATACCCACATGTCTATATGGCAAAACAAATGAAGATTAGCAAAACAAATGAAGATCGACAAAACAAATGAAGATCGACAAAACAAATGAAGAGCGACGAAACAAATGAAGATCGACAAAACAAATGAAGATCAGCAAAACAAATGAAGATCGACAAAACAAATGACGGTCGGATAAACAAATGACGATCGGCAAAACAAATGGCGATCGAAAAAACATATGCAGATCAATAAAACAAGACTATTGCTAATAGTCTTGTTTTGATAAAATCCAAAAATACTTTCAGCCATATTTTGTAATCCAGATGCGATTGCCATTAAAAAAAATAGGTGTAAGCAAATCTCGACCTTAATGACACTTCTCTAAATATGTAAAGTTAAGCGTTTATAGACCTCACTGATCACAAATATATAAAAAATTAATAGATATTACGCTTGTTCATAAGGTCGAAATTTGCTTGCACCCATTTTTTTAAATCTAGATGCTTTAAACGACAAAACAAATGAACGACAAAGCACATTTTTAGAGAAGTGTCATTAAGGTCGCTAAAGATTTTATCAAACAAGACTATAATCAATAGTCTTGTTTTATTGACCTGCATATGTTTTTCGATCGTCATTTGTTTTGCCAATCGTCATTTGTTTTGTCGATTTTTATTTATTTTGTCGATCTACATTTGTTTTGTCGTTCTTCATTTGTTTCACTGATCTTCAATTATTTTGCCATATAGACATGTGGGTATATTGATAAAGTAGACATTATTTATTTTATACAGTCACAGGTGGGTGGTTAGAAAGAAAGAAAGAAAAATTTGTTTATTCCACACAAAAACATACAGAATATCTATAACAGTAAATAATAGCTTACCATTTACACTAAAAGTATTCTATTTTTTTGACGCACACTCCGTGGAATAACGGCCGCCTCTCAGCATTATGCTGTCTGCTTGTAATTCATGCAGAACAGCGCTGGTTTTCAGAGACGGCCGGACGCGAAGTTGTGACAGATATTAAAACAAGATAAAATATGAAACAGGCAAAAACACCCAGCGCCAATCACATGAATTAAAATAAGAAAAAATAAAAAAACAACACCATTTAAGGGCGAGCGCCCACTGCTTTGCGATCCGATGCGTTCCGATGCGTTCCGATCCGTTTGCCGTGCCGCAATGCAAACGCAAGTATGGGTGCGCACACTGTTGCAAAAGAATCGCACGTATTGCCAGCACTTTTTTTTTTAAATTGTTTTGTGGCTTGGTTACATAGACCCGAAAATGTTTTGATAGGAATCGATTGGTTATAGGAATTTCAACTTTTTAATCGATGTTTAACGCTATTTATGAGACTTCGCCGTCCATCTGTCTGTCTGTCCATCACGAGGCTGTATCTCATGAACTTAGATAGCTAGAGAGCGAATTTTTTTACAGATTATGTGTTTCTTTTGGCGCTAAACAATAAAAAATACTAAAAATAGACTATTAATATTAATATTTAAGGTCTCCAATCTCCAATACAGCAAACATGATTTTTGACGTTTTTTTGGAACGGAACTCAAGTAAGATTTAACCACTTCTCATGCTCCGATTGAGCTTAAACTTGGAATACTTATTTAACTGCAATGACAATACTATAAGATGGTATGCTGGACCTGGTGTGAAGGTAAAATCTCAAGGTCGTCACAGTATCAACTTCTCAACAAAAAAAAAAGTCCAAGCCTCTAAGGGGTTTTTCCATATACTGAGTACGAATTACATGAAAATTTGACAATCCAATATGGCTGAAGCGCTGTAATTACAAAATTTCATGAAGGGTATCGTTTTAGGGGTTTTTTAGTACGCTGAGTACGAATTACATGATAATTTAGCATTGCAATATGGCCACCGGGCTGTAAATACAAAATTTCATGATAGGTATCGTTTTAGGGGTTTTTTTGTACGCTCAGTGCGAATTACATGATAATTTTGCAATCCAATATGACCACCGGGCTGAATTTACAAAAAATCATGATAGGTATCGTTTAAGGGGTTTTCTCGTATGCTGAGTACGAATTACATGATAATCGTGCAATCCAATATGGCCGAAGCGCTGTAATTACAAAATTTCATGATGAGTATCGTTTTAGGGGTTTTTTAGTATGCTGAGTACGAATTCAATGATAGCTTTGCAATCCAATATGGTCATAGCGTCGTAATTACAAAATTTCATGATACGTATCGTTTAAGGGGTTTTTTGGTATGCTGAGTACGAATCACATAATAATTTTGCCATCCAATATGGCCGCCGCGCCGTATTTACCAAATTTCATGATGGGTATCGTTTAGGGGGTATTTTCGTATGCTGAGTACAAATCACTTGATAATTCAGCAATCCAAAATGGCCGCCGCGCCGTAATAACAAAATTTCATGATGGGTATCGTTTAAGGGGTTTTTTGGTATGCTGAGTACGAATCACTTGATAATTTAGCAATCCAAAATGGCCGCCACGCCGTATTTACCAAATTTCATGATGGGTATCGTTTAGGGGGTATTTTCGTATGCTGAGTACAAATCACTTGATAATTCAGTAATCCAAAATGGCCGCCGCGCCGTAATAACAAAATTTCATGATGGGTATCGTTAAAGGGGTTTTTTGGTATGCTGAGTACGAATCACTTGATAATTTAGCAATCCAAAATGGCCGCCGCGCCGTATTTACCAAATTTCATGATGGGTATCGTTTAAGGGGTTTTTTGGTATGCTGACTACGAATCACATGATAATTTTGCAATCCAATATGGTCAGCGTGCCGTTAACATAAAATTTCATAATGGGTATTGTTTAGGGGGTATTTTCGTATGCTGAGTACAAATCACTTGATAATTCAGCAATCCAAAATGGCCACCGCGCTGTAATAACAAAATTTCATGATAAGTATCGTTTAAGGGGTATTTTCATATGCTGAGTAGGAATTACATGAGAATTTAGCAATCCAACATGGCCGCCGCGCCGTAATAACAAAATTTCGTTATGGGTATCGTTTAAGGGGTATTTCCGTATGCTGAGTACTTTGATGATAATCTAGCAATCCGAAATGGTCGTTGCGCCGTAATTATAAAACTTCATCATGAGTATCGAGATTATTAAACATGTACTGGCAGTATTTTCTTATCTCATTTTTGTCAATAAATTTAAGTACCTATGTTTTCATTTTGTAAGCATCATTGACCGCAAGAAACAGGGTATTACTTTGTTGCAGACCGCAAGAAACAGTGTAGGTACTTCTTTGTTGCACCCGCAATGAAAAAGATAAAATTTTGTCTATTACACCGAAATAAAGGTCTAACGTTTTTAAACGTCGGAAAATAAATAGATATTAAAGGCTGACATAAATTATCTTTTCTTAAAGTATAATGTTATTAAAATGGAAATTAATGTTAAATGAATAGGGGTTGGTTGCACCCGCGATGATTTTCAGAATTGCTGGTGCAAAATTTTTTTTAAACCTTTACAGTGTAATTAATTGTTTTGATATGCCTTGAATATATTATGCCGTGTATGAAGAACACATATTTAGTATATTTGTTAATATCTATTAGGTAAATTTCGCGTTTCTTTAGAAAAATCTTCCGTTATTTATTACACAAAATCAATAGAAGGTGACTACTTTGCACAGATTCTAGGCAAAACTTAAGAAAAAATCCTTAACTTGCAATCTGATATGCAAGTTTCCACTAATGTCTATACAACTCTGTTTTTTTTGCGCGTGGATCGGATGATAAGCTTAACCCACCCGAGACATCGCCAAGATGGGCATGTCGAACTAAGATTCTTTTTATTCTACATACAATCGTATGTAGCCAGGAAACCGCGTGAACCCTGAAATGGATATTCCATGGCTCTAACTAGCTCTGGTCGCCAACCCTTGGTGACCCATTACCATTGCTTACGGGTAATTCAAGTACATGTTCTAAAATATAACGAAATAACCAACTTGAATCGAGCTCTGCTTAGATAATAGTTCGCACGTATTGTCACCTCCCAGGTTATGATTGTAAGAAAATGAAGATTGAAATGGTATTTTCGCTGCCCAGTACGTCTTTTGTGGCATAAGAAAGTATTATTTTTCTTCCGTTCCATCTCCGCCTTTTTTGCACACATTACCTCTTTACAAAACAAGGCGGCGGAGTTCCACCTATTGCACTATTGACCATAGCCAAAACTATGGTCTGTAGACTGTGTTGTGTAAGGTTCCCGCTCTTATAGCCAGTAAGTGCGAGGCCGCATCTGCGTTTTTCCGCGGCGGTTTCTAACCTCAAAATGTCATCAAACTGTCAAAATCAATGAAATCAAGTCAATGTTTTGACATTTTGAGGTTAGAAACCGCCGCGATAACCGCAAGTGCGGCCTCGGCCTAAGTCGTAGTTCCATCCACCATGGACAATCTGTCAGCATAACAATTGAGTCTGAACCATTGCAAGCTGTGAGAGAGATCTTGGAGTTACAATAACCAGCAACCTGAAATGGGATGAACACATAATAAATATTATATAACTAAAAGGGCAAATTCAGTATATTACATGATTAGAAAAGCATTCTATGTCATTACCAGGGACCTATTTATCTACATTTATAAGACATACGTAGTACGTACGACCTCTCCTTGAATATGCCTTCCAGATATGGAGTCCATATTTCAAAAAAGATATTCTAATGTTAGAAAAAGTTCAGACGCCTTTTAGAACTAAACTTATAAATATTGGAACAGAGAAGGAATAGAGGTGACCTCATAGAGACCTACAAAATACTAAATAAGCATTACAATGTAGAAGACCTTCGGGATATGTTCACAATTGAATGAACCGAAATAAACATCTCAGAGGTCACACTATGAAACTCAATAAGTCTCAGTGCGCTAGCAATCCAAAGGCCAGATGTGGCCCTGGGGCCACTGTTCGAAATTCGCCTTAAACGATACCCATCATGAAATTTTGTAATTACGGCGCGTCGGCTACTTTTGAATATCAAAACTATTATGTAATTCGTACTCAGCATACGAAAAACCCTTAAACG
Organism: Miltochrista miniata; assembly: GCA_933228765.1. Lineage (NCBI taxonomy): Eukaryota > Metazoa > Arthropoda > Insecta > Lepidoptera > Erebidae > Miltochrista > Miltochrista miniata. The sequence continues at coordinate 30,335,472 of OW121764.1, read as the reverse complement.
ATAGGTACCCATTATGATTGTTTTTTATTACGGCGCGGCGGCCATATTGGATAGCTAAACTACCATTGAATTTGTAATTAGCATACGAAAAAACCCCTTAAACGATACCCATAATGAAATTTTGTGATTACGGCGCAGCGGCCATATTGGATTGCAAAATTGACTTGTGATTCGTACACGGCATACCAAAAAACCCCTTAAACGATACCCATCATGAATTTTTGTGATTACGGCGCAGCGGCCATATTGGATTGCAAAAATGGCTTGTGATTCGTACACGGCATACCAAAAAACCCCTTAAACGATACCCATCATGAAATTTTGTGATTACGGCGCAGCGGCCACATTGGATTGCAAAATTGACTTGTGATTCGTACACGGCATACCAAAAAACCCCTTAAACGATAATAATAATAATAATAATAATAAAGCCTTTATTTTCCATACCTCATTACATTTAAATATTATATGTTAGTAATACTTAAGACTATTGTTAGTTAATAAATTTTGTTTTTAAATTAAGTGAGTCTTGAGCCGTTTGGGGTTGAAACGTTGGGGCCTTGGGGTCCAAGTGCCCGCTTTTTGTATAAAGATTTGGCAAAGCGGTTAGTCGACGCTTCACGGGACCAGAAGGCTGGCTATTTCCTTGCACAAAGGATAAGCATTGCCATTCAACGTGGCAATGCTGCCAGTCTTCTGGGAACGTTTCCAGTGAACGATGATGTGGAGGAATACTACGACGCCTGTATGTAGGTATGTATAATAAAATTCTTAGTTCTTTTTTAAATTGTTTGTTTTAGCCTTTTGTAGATATTTTATTATAATAATTGTAAATAAATTATAATATAAGTTGTAAATAATATAATTTGTGTAGATATTAAATTCCTATTTATTATGTACTAGTGAGTCTTAAATTAAGTTTTTTAGGGTGTGGATCCCTTCCGGGTATAGGCCTCCTCCAGCTGCTTCCAATGTACTCTGTCCTGTCCTTTCCTCATCCACTCTCTGCCCGCCACTTCAACTATGTCTTCATTCCATCTCTTCTGGGGTCTACCAACATTTCTTTTTCCTATCGGCCCTGGCCATTTTGTTGCTTGTAGGGTCCATCTATTGTCTTTTTGACGGGAGACATGTCCAGCCCATTGCCATTTTAATGTTAGTGCATGTTTTAGAGCATCTTTAACTTTTGTTTTGCGTCTTATAGTTACATGCCTAATTTTGTGGATTCGTTTTAATTTTTGCATGCTTCGCTCCATGGCCCTTTGACATGATCGTATTTTAGATAAAGACTTATTATTAAAGACCCATGTTTGGCACCCATATGTTAGGCAGGGCAGTAAGCAGGTGTCCATCACAATTCGCTTGTATGCAACATCATAGTCGCCTTTCAGGATTTCCTTGTGTGCCCAGTATCTCTTCCAAGTGTTGTTTATTCTCCTATCTATTTCTTTCTCATTTCTGTCAGTGTTAAACGAAACCTGCTTTCCTAGGTATATATATTCGTCTACATATTCTATATGTTTCTCCTCTATTTTTATTGGCTTTCGTGGTCCACTTGACATAATTTTTGTCTTAGTAAGGTTCATATAAAGACCCACCTTTCTACTTTCTATAGATAAGATTTGGAGCATTCTTTCCATAGCTGGCGCAGTTTCGCTAAAAAGAGCTATGTCGTCCGCAAACCTTAGGTGAGTTAGGTGCCTATTTTTCAGCCATATGCCCTCGCTTCTTCTCTCTGTTATATTTTGGAACACATCTTCGAGAACTGCTATGAACAGTTTCGGGGAAAGGGGATCTCCTTGACGTACGCCTTTCTTTATGGGAAAATCTGCTCCTTTCCTTTCCAGCCTTATTCTGCTTGTTCCTCTGGAGTACAGATTTTGCAATATTTTTATATATGTCTCATGGACTTTATTTTTTTCTAGAGCTCGCCATATAGATTGGTGTGTTATGCTGTCAAAGGCTTTAGAGTAATCCACGAAAGCTATGTAGAGTGGTCTATTAAATTCGTTATATTTCTCTATCACCTGCTCAACCACATGAATGTGGTCAACTGTAGAATACCCTGAACGGAATCCTGCTTGTTCAATAGGTTGATTATTGTCGATCACTGGTGTTAATCTTTTCAGTAAAACAGATGAAAATAACTTGTAGATAGTTGGTAGTAAACTAATTGGCCTGTAATTGTTAATATCAAGTGGATTACCCTTTTTATAAATCAAAACAATATCTGAGATACACCACTGTTCAGGTACATGTCCTTCTTCAATTACTTTATTAAATAGTTTGGTTAGTATGTTGACAAGTATTGGTGCTCCAATTTTGATGGCATCATTGCTTATACGGTCAGGTCCAGGACATTTATCTGATTTGAGCCTAATAATTTGTTTTTCTACCTCATCCTCAAGTATGGCTTCCAGTGGTTCACTTGGGTATGCACTATGGCCAGTCTCTGTTATCTCTGTATCCGTACTTGAATAAAGGTCCTTGAAAAATTCTGTCGCACTGCCTATGATTTCCTTTCTTGTTTTCATCTCTGTCTGTCCATTATTAAGTTTTGTTATCCAGTTTTTATGTGTAGATAGTTCCTTGAATCCTCTTTTAGTACTTCTATGCTGTTTTAAGTTCTTTTCTATGGTATGTCTTCTGTAGTCTTTGTAATCTTTCTTGATCGCTCTATTTGTTAATTTAAATAAGTTTTTTAGTTCGTTCTTGGCTTCTTTGTCTTTACTACTTTTCCTGATCAAGTCGGAACGTTTATCTATCAGCTTCAGTGTTGATTCGTTGAATATTTTGTTGCTTTTCTTATCTTTTTCTATCCTCAGACTTTTTATGATTGTTGTTTCTATAGCATTATAGTAGGTTTGAACGTCTTCGGAGCTGCATGTTTTGAGATAGGTTGTAATGTTGTTTCCTAAGTTGTTAAGATATTCATTTTTTTCCAAGTTTGTTGTTGGCAATATAGGCAGTGTTTTAAAGGATTTCCTTGAGATGTTAGGTGTCTTCAGTATTACAGTAGCTCTGACTAATCGATGGTCGGATGGGAAGTTTAAACGGCTTATGACTTCAATGTTATTTATGCCCTTGGGGTTGTTACACATTATAAAGTCTATTTCATTTTTTGTTTGTTTATTAGGGGACAGCCAGGTCCATCTGCGGCTAGGTTTTTTCTTGAAATATGTGTTCATGATACAAAGCTTATGTTCCATACAGTATTGAAGTAATCTGTCACCCCTTTTGTTCCGTTTACCGTATCCGTATTTTCCCAGTATGAGGTTTTCTTGGGGTTTAGGTTGACCAATCTTGGCGTTAAAGTCTCCTATAACCATTATGTTTTTGTGAGGTGTTAAGTCATGGGCTTTTTGGAGGTCTGCATAGAACTGATCAATTTCAGAATCCTCTGCTTTTTCGGTCGGTGCATATGCTTGGATAAGGGAGAGGTGTTGTTCTCCAAAGTTTAATTGCAGTAGAGCCACTCTTTCTGAAATTCCTGTGAAGTTGATGATGTTTGCTTTATGTTTTTTATTTATAAGAAACCCCACTCCATAGAGCCCAGCTGTTTCGCCCTTGTAGCACAGTATGTACTCTTGATGCTCTTCGATATTGCATCCCAGTCTTCTGACCTCAGCCAATCCCAATATATCAATGTCGATATTTTGTAATGAATGTGTAAGTTCTATGTATTTTTCTGTAGATGATAAAGTTTTCACGTTGTAAGTTCCAATTTTTAGGCATGCATATTTCATATTTGCTGCTGGAGGGTTTTGGTCTAATTCCCCACGGGGACCAGCCGGATTGGGGAATTTTGTTGTAGTTTTCATTTCTTGCTTAGATTTGGTTGCTGGTTGGATCCATTGCCCTGTGTGTATTAGTTTTTTGGTGTCTCTACCCGAGAATTATGTTTGCTTCCTGTAGCTGCAAATGGGTTACTTTTGGAGACTTTCGCAGCCGGCTTTATTATCCCTCGAGTCGGGGGCGTAGAGAGTGGGGATGATGGGAGTCGTTTCCTCTTTTCTGGCTCTGGTTTGTTGTGTATAACAAGTTTTCCATGCTTTATGACTGCATACTTGCCAGACTCTCTAGCTTCTATTAATTTAGGGATGAGTGCTTTTCTAGCTTCTAGCTCATCTTTTGGTAAGTCTTCCGTAACATAAATTCCTTCTGGGAATCTTTTCTTGTTTTTTAGAAGTTCATTCCTACGCCATGAAAGAGTGAAGCTTATCTTTATTGGCCTAGTTTTGGTATCACTTTTTTGTCCAATTCTGTAGATATTGTTTATTTCCCATTTATCCCAATCATGGGTGTTCTTTTGACCCTCGTTCACTTTGTTAAGGACATCCAATACTCGGTTCATAAGTTCCATATTATTAGTTTCCCTTTCTTGGACGCCATGGATAATTAAATTTTTCTTCCTAGTTTCAAGGTCAAATTGTTGCAATTTAACTCGCAAAGTCTGAACCTCAGCTTTCAAGGCCTCATTTTCCAATCTTATTGGCACCAAATGTTCTTCTAAGGATTTATTAATAGTTTCCGCTATGGTCTGTATTTGTTTCTGGCCTTGCAGTTCCATTTCCTCCCTCATATTGGACCACTGTTTCTGGCCTTGCAATTCCATTTCTTCCTTCATCTTGGACCACAAAAGTTTCATTTGTGTTTCCATTTTCAAGGTTTAATATTTATGTGAAATGGTAATTTTTTTTTTTTTTTTTCTTCGAGGGACCACACTATTCTCTTTCACCAGTCTGTTGAATGCTCAAAAAGCTTGTAGCCAAACAAGGCTTTACGACTTAGTTCATTCAACCGTTTATAATTAATTTTAAATTGTCTATGGTTATTGAAAATTTTTGTAACCTCAAAATGCAATTTCGATTTTCTGAATGTTAATAGTCTTTGATATAGCACTTCACAAGTAAAGTTTATTATTTAAATGTAATCGGCTTTAGTTTTCAACAACAGAGAACACTATTTACTTCGATTTTATTCACTTTAGCACTGGATCACTTTATTTAAATACGGAGTTAAGTTAGCAAGATTTGACGTTTTTGACAGCTCTCTCCTTAAACGATACCCATCATGAATTTTTGTGATTACGGCGCAGCGGCCATATTGGATTGCAAAATTGACACGTGATTCGTACACAGCATAACCAAAAACCCCTTAAACGATACCCATCATGAAGTTTTGTGATTACGGCGCAGCGGCAATATTGGATTGCAAAATTATCATCTGATTCGTGCTCAGCATACGAAAAACCCCTTCAACGATACGAAAGCGGCCATATTAGTTCGCTAAATTACCATTTAATTTTGTAATTAGCATACCAAAAAAACCCTTAAACGATACCCATCATGAAATTTTGTGATTACGTTACGCTGACCATATTGGATTGCAAAATTATCATGTGATTCGTAGTCGGCATACCAAAAAACCCCTTAAACGAATCATCATGAAGTTTTGTGATTACGACGCAGCGGCCATATTGGACTGCAAAATTATCATGTAATTCGTACTCAGCATACGAAAAACCCCTAAAACGATGCCCGTCATGAAATTTTGTAATTACGGCGCGGCGGCCATATTGGATTACAAATTATTATGTTCGTAATTGGTACTCAGCATACGAAAAAACTCTTAAATGACCCATTAGCCATCGTCCATTACCCATCACCCGTCACCCATCAGATGATCATCCATTACCTATCAACCTTCACCTGTAAATTTCCGCTACATCTATATGCTTGTCTGCGATTTTAGTAGTATTTATAAAAAATTAAAACCTGCTAAGTGTGAGTCGGACCCGCGCACAGGCGGTTCCGTTCCGTACGACCATTCTAAAGCCCAAATACCGCTTATCTTTTTTAATTACTATTGTGACCTTCATTAGGACTTGGCGCCATCATCAGACTTGGTTTACCAAATTTTATATTTTGCCTTGTACGCATCAACACGATTCTAAAGAGCCCAACCACTGCGGATTTATTTTTATAATTAGTATGGTGAACTTCACCAGGACTTGGCTCCATCATCGGACTTGGTTCACTAAATATGATGTTTTTGCCATGTACGCATCAAGACCATTCTATAGAGCCCAAACACTTATATGTCTATATATATAGTTATTTTCATGACCTCCACTTTGATTTGGCTCCATCATCACACTTGGTTTACTATCCTCCGTGATCTTTTTACCATGTACGCATCTAGACCATTCAAAAGCCCAAACGCTATGGGTTTATCTTTTTTAATTAGTATGGCGACCTTCACCAGATGACCCCTATGATTTATTTGCCAAGTACACAAATACACCTGTCTAAACGTCAAAACGCTATGGGATTATCTTGTTTCGTTGAGAAGTTGGTACTATGGCTTCCTTTAGGGTTCGCCTTTACACCAGGTCTAAAATACCATCATATTGTACTCTCCCCGAAACTACAGATGTATTTTAAATTTCAGCTCATTCGGAGCATGAGAAGTGGGTCAAATCTTACTTGCAAAATTTGTACCCTACATACAGTACATACCTACACACATACATAGCAAGTTAACTAAAAGCTGGTTAAAAAAGATTTAATTATAATAAAAATAATTTTCATAGTTAATACACATTTTTTTTTCTAAACTTACCAATCATATAAAATAATTTCCTCGCTGTATAAGTATTTGTAATATAAAATCCTTGAAATCAAATTAAACTAACTAACTATACTGTTTGCAGACATGGACATTGCTACGTCAAAGCGAATTATTAAAAAAAAAAAGTCGCCGCAGCCAGCCGCCGCAAAAATTTGCGGCAGTCGTACGATTTTTTATCAGCAGTGTGCGCACTTCTATGAATCTCTATGTGTTACAGATTTGCGGCAAACGCAACGCACCGGAACGCAAAGCGGTGGGCGCTCGCCCTAAGGGGTCCCGACACGGTCAAACTGCAACCGTCAAGCACGTACAATTTCATGTGCACGTACACGTCGATGCACAAAACATGCAAAGAAATCACGCACACCGAAGCAACTGCCATTCATATTTAACGCTAGTGATGGGACGGGTCACAGATTTTTCAACTCGGGCAACTCGAATTGATATATTACGTAACCCGGGCTGTAACTCGGGTTAACCCGGGTTGAGTCTGGACGGCCACCCCGCCGCCCGCGCCGTCGCACCACAGTGTGTCGAGTAACTCCACGTTTTTAACCCGACCCGCCCATCGTATAATAACTGTCTAGTAATTAAATTAATATTATTTTGCATAATTTCATGTACTTACTAAGTAAGTTGTGCAAACAACGGGCGAGTTTGGATGTGTAGTCGTAATTTTTTTTGTATAAAACTCCCACACTACACTCTTTTTATTTCGATTCATGTTATTAAATTATGTATACTTATCAATTTACTTTTATTTTACTGTTAAGTGAAATAGCGTCATCAATCAAATGAATGTTGCACCGTTGACCTATAACCTCTAATTAAGATATAACAAAAAAAATAAAAAAAACAGCCCGGGTTCCATAACGACCTGACCAGTTTTCTATTCATAGAATAGCTTTTATTACTTCAATCTTAGTTAGATATTCCTTAATGCTGCGTGTGGTGTGAATGTGTGCGAGGCCAGCGCATGCTAGTTAGCGAGCGAGTCCGACCCAAACCGAAACAAGCCGAGTCAACGAGAAGGGCTGAGCGATATGACCGTGAACGAGCGAGACAAAGCGAGTTGAACAGAGTGGCGGGTGGCGAGCGTGCCGAGTGTAGTGGTCAACCGAGTCAGCCCGAATCAAGCAAAAATGAACCCGAGTCGACGGGTTGGAATCTGAGCCCGGGTAACTCGAGTTTCTTAGCCCGACCCGCCCATCGCTATTTAACGCGCTTGACAATCGCAAGGCATGACCGCGTCGGGAGCCCATTACAAGACTTAAAAACTAAACTGAGGCTGGCAACATAACATTTCTACAACTTCCGCTTCCAAGAGACGCCACATTTCCTTCCTTTCCCACGTTTCTAAATTCCTTCCTTACAATGATAAAATGATTCCCTAACTTTATTGAAAAACAAAATCACTTGAATTTGGCAAAACCCTCAAATCGAGAGAGCCCAAGAAGAAGGAAAAAAAAAAAAAAAAGAGACGCCACGCCATGACGCCATTTCTGTCTGTCAATTTGTGCAAAAGAAACCGGTTAACTGTCAATTAACAATATCTTAGCTAGTGTTGCCGCAATATCGATAGTTTGACTATCGATAGTTGACCTCGAAAATAATCTATAATATCGATTGGTCTATCGATAGTGTCAATATTATCGAAGTTCAATATCAAATTTACTATCGATATTATTAATACTATCGATAGTATTATATAACAATTTTTAATACTATCGGTAGTATCGATACTATCTATATTTTTGCGCAATCTATAGCAGCCTGTGATTCAATAGTATTATTTTTATGCAGTTTACTATCCTCCGTGATCTTTTTACCATGTACGCATCTAGACCATTCAAAAGCCCAAACGCTATGGGTTTATCTTTTTTAATTAGTATGGCGACCTTCACCAGATGACCCCTATGATTTATTTGCCAAGTACACAAATACACCTGTCTAAACGTCAAAACGCTATGGGATTATCTTGTTTCGTTGAGAAGTTGGTACTATGGCTTCCTTTAGGGTTCGCCTTTACACCAGGTCTAAAATACCATCATATTGTACTCTCCCCGAAACTACAGATGTATTTTAAATTTCAGCTCATTCGGAGCATGAGAAGTGGGTCAAATCTTACTTGCAAAATTTGTACCCTACATACAGTACATACCTACACACATACATAGCAAGTTAACTAAAAGCTGGTTAAAAAAGATTTAATTATAATAAAAATAATTTTCATAGTTAATACACATTTTTTTTTCTAAACTTACCAATCATATAAAATAATTTCCTCGCTGTATAAGTATTTGTAATATAAAATCCTTGAAATCAAATTAAACTAACTAACTATACTGTTTGCAGACATGGACATTGCTACGTCAAAGCGAATTATTAAAAAAAAAAAGTCGCCGCAGCCAGCCGCCGCAAAAATTTGCGGCAGTCGTACGATTTTTTATCAGCAGTGTGCGCACTTCTATGAATCTCTATGTGTTACAGATTTGCGGCAAACGCAACGCACCGGAACGCAAAGCGGTGGGCGCTCGCCCTAAGGGGTCCCGACACGGTCAAACTGCAACCGTCAAGCACGTACAATTTCATGTGCACGTACACGTCGATGCACAAAACATGCAAAGAAATCACGCACACCGAAGCAACTGCCATTCATATTTAACGCTAGTGATGGGACGGGTCACAGATTTTTCAACTCGGGCAACTCGAATTGATATATTACGTAACCCGGGCTGTAACTCGGGTTAACCCGGGTTGAGTCTGGACGGCCACCCCGCCGCCCGCGCCGTCGCACCACAGTGTGTCGAGTAACTCCACGTTTTTAACCCGACCCGCCCATCGTATAATAACTGTCTAGTAATTAAATTAATATTATTTTGCATAATTTCATGTACTTACTAAGTAAGTTGTGCAAACAACGGGCGAGTTTGGATGTGTAGTCGTAATTTTTTTTGTATAAAACTCCCACACTACACTCTTTTTATTTCGATTCATGTTATTAAATTATGTATACTTATCAATTTACTTTTATTTTACTGTTAAGTGAAATAGCGTCATCAATCAAATGAATGTTGCACCGTTGACCTATAACCTCTAATTAAGATATAACAAAAAAAATAAAAAAAACAGCCCGGGTTCCATAACGACCTGACCAGTTTTCTATTCATAGAATAGCTTTTATTACTTCAATCTTAGTTAGATATTCCTTAATGCTGCGTGTGGTGTGAATGTGTGCGAGGCCAGCGCATGCTAGTTAGCGAGCGAGTCCGACCCAAACCGAAACAAGCCGAGTCAACGAGAAGGGCTGAGCGATATGACCGTGAACGAGCGAGACAAAGCGAGTTGAACAGAGTGGCGGGTGGCGAGCGTGCCGAGTGTAGTGGTCAACCGAGTCAGCCCGAATCAAGCAAAAATGAACCCGAGTCGACGGGTTGGAATCTGAGCCCGGGTAACTCGAGTTTCTTAGCCCGACCCGCCCATCGCTATTTAACGCGCTTGACAATCGCAAGGCATGACCGCGTCGGGAGCCCATTACAAGACTTAAAAACTAAACTGAGGCTGGCAACATAACATTTCTACAACTTCCGCTTCCAAGAGACGCCACATTTCCTTCCTTTCCCACGTTTCTAAATTCCTTCCTTACAATGATAAAATGATTCCCTAACTTTATTGAAAAACAAAATCACTTGAATTTGGCAAAACCCTCAAATCGAGAGAGCCCAAGAAGAAGGAAAAAAAAAAAAAAAAGAGACGCCACGCCATGACGCCATTTCTGTCTGTCAATTTGTGCAAAAGAAACCGGTTACCGAGGCCAGGGCACTCATCGGGAAACTTATATGTTTCAGGTCGGGTAATACCCGTCCGAAGGTGATGCGCTTTGTGAAATGAGCGTTCTTTGGGACTAACATAAGTCCTCAAAGATACGCATCATGTGTCACAGAGCGCATCGATCTTCTGAAACAAAAGGTTTATGCATGGGCAAATCGCGTTAGACGCTAATAAATAGGAAAGATTTGATTGTTTGTTTGTTTGTTTGCATCGAATAGGCTCCGGAACTACTTTGAAAAATTCTTTCACTGTTGGGAAGCTACACTCTTTGCGGTAAACATAGGCATAGGCATATTTTATTCCCGTACCTATTCCCACGGGAACGGGAACTACGCGGGTGAAACCGCGTGACGTCCGCTAGTGTGTAATGTTTTGATACAACTTGTCAATGCGCTTTTTTGTTGCGGCTGGCCGGCCGCACACTGGTCCGGAGTTTAAAATAGGTCGACATACGACCTAAGATGTCAAATGCTATTGGGAATTTTTTTTTTGGATAGGTAGAAGCCGTGAGCCGGTGTAACCCGACGGCCCCTTTCTAAAACGTTTAAAGTATTCAATCCGATTGACGTTGTCATTTTTGTTTTATTTCTAACTTTGAACAAATGATCCACGTGACCTAGTGACTTAGCAGATATAATGTCATGTTGGATATTTTTCTGAGGCTTTTTGATATGCTGAGTACGAATTTTGGGTTAATTTTGCAATCCAAGATGGCCGCCACACCACCGTTGTAAAATTTCATATTGGATACCGTATAAGGGGTATTTTGGTAAGTTTTTTGCACCGTGGTCTTCTTACGAAATTGCCCTCCTATGGACTGCCCGAGAGTTTATGCGGATGGGTGTCCAGCTTTTTGGCCGGCAGAAGCATTAGGGCCGTCGTTGACGGCAGCTGTTCTGACTGCATGGCCATAAACGCTGGAGTACCACAAGGCTCAGTGTTGTCCCCTACTTTGTTTCTGTTGCATTTCAATGACATGTTGTCTAAATGACGGCATTCATTGTTATGCGGACAACAGTACGGGTGACACTTATTACGCGGGCCGTCCCGGTATCTCTCGGGTTGCAGTGGAAGAAAGCCGTGAACAACTTATGTCTGAAATCAACGCTACTCTCACTACAGTGTCCGATTGGGGTGGACAAAATCTTGTCCAATTCAACCCTACCAAGACACAAGTTTGTGTGTTCACCGCAAAAAAAAACCCATTCACTGTGGCGCCGCCATTTCAGGGCACATCTCTCACCATCTCTGAAAGTATAGGGATACTTGGTGTTGACATCTCCAGTGACGTGCAGTTCCGCAGTCACTTGGAGGGCAAGGCTAAGCTGGCGTCCAGGAAGCTCGGAGTGCTCAGCAGGGAAATAAGAAGAAAGAAAGAAAGAAAATAATTTTTATTTTAGATCACAGCGCACATAGACCAAACAACTGTAACCTTTTATAAAAAATAATAAAAACAGAGAAAAACAATGTACTGTACAGGGCGCGGCGGTACTTTACGGCGGCGCAAACACTGCTTCTTTATAAGTCGCAAGTGCGGCCATACAAGACCGCCAGTCGAGCGACCGTGACAGAAACCGTATTGCCAGTCACTGAGCAGGTCGTGTTTTTCAAGGTACCTCAGATAAAAGGAACAACCTAAGATAAAAGGGAGGTAACAGCTATAGGCCTGTAATTGGTCGGGTCGGTTCTATCACCCTTCTTGGGTAAAGGATGCACGTGCGCGAGCTTCCACGAAGCTGAGACTTTTTCATAGAATATGAAAGTATGAAAAGACGAGTATGTAAGCGCCGATAAGGGGTTTTTTGGTATGCTAAGTACGCATTTCGGGTTAATTTTGCAATCCAAAATGGCTACCGTGCCACTGTTGTGAAATTTCATGTTGGATATCGTTTAAGGGGTTTTTTGGTATGCAGAGTACGAATTTCAGGTTAATATTGCAATCCAATATGGCCGCTGCACCACCGTTGTAAAATTTCATGTTGGTTATCGTATAAGGAGGTTTTTGGTATGCTGCGTACGAATTTCAGGTAAATTTTGCAGTCCAAAATGGCCGCTGTGCCACTGTTGTGAAATTTCATATTGGATACCGTATAAGGGGTTTTTTGGTATGCTAAGTACGAATTTCGGGTTAATTTTGCAATCCAAAATGGCCGCCGTGCCACTGTTGTGAAAATTCATGTTATATCCTATAAGGGGTTTTTTGGTATGCTGAGTAGGAATTTCGGGTTAATTTTGCAATCCAAAATGGCCGCCGTGCCACTGCTGTAAAATTTCATGTTGGATATCGTATAAGGGGTTTTTTGGTATGCTGAGTACGAATTTTGGGTTATTTTGCAATCCAAAATGGCCGCCTTGCCACTGTTGTAAAATTTCATGTTGGATATCGTATAAGGGGTTTTTTAGAAAGGCAGTCCACCAGTCCGTATCATCGCTGTGATACCTGTACAAACACGCGTACTAGTAGATCCGATCCGATCCGATCCCTGTCTTCAAGGTACATATTATACAAACACACCCCAGCTTTTCACCTAAAGCTGTACTCCAGCTTGTAGCCAAGGAACATTAAGTCCGGGCAGGAGATTTGCGTCTCCGTCAAAATAAATAGGATCGGCTGCGCAGATTCCAGGTGGTTGATGTTCTTGTGTATGTCTCTGATGTGACAAAAGTCCATTTGAAGTGTGGACGACAATGCCTCTGTAAAACGTTTCATATTTTTCTTTTTCCTTGCCATGGTGTTGAGAAAACGGGAATTTAAGAAGGGTGTGTACCGGTGGCGCAAGATACAAAGCGAGGTTACTGCACTCCCAAAAGCCGGCACGTGTGATGCGGTAGATTGGCATGGCGTACGAAAGGGCCTCCAGTCCCCTCTAATGCAGTGGCCGCGTCCACTCCGGTTATCCTCCTCCGGCACGACCACAGCACCAGGGACTTTACACAGGCTGCTGTTTCAGCCCCCTGGGTCGGAGATAAATTAATTTTCAGGTTTGGGTCCCGTGCAGCCTGCGGGGGCCCTGTGGTCAACCGTTTCACCGGGTTTCCCTGACCACCGCGCCGTACGAATGTTCCGCGCCCATACCAGCTAATGAAAGCAGACAAGCCTCTGGTCTCACCATCACCCGCATATAACCACCCCAATGAGCTCTGGAACCCTGCTCACCGACGGAGAACACAACCCAACACGAAGCCCGGTTACTATTACCGCTGTCTTCTGCAGAGCGGAGGTACTGCGCCAGGCGGGCTGCTCAAAGAAGGGATTACCGTTATGCCCTCCCTTCTAATGTGGCCTTTTAGTTAATTCCAAAGATATTTGATTTAAGGGAGCTAATTGAAAAAGCCAAATTTACTGTGCCCAAAGGGTGTTGCGTTAGCTCCGTGAAGAAGTAACACTTATCCCCTGATCCCTGAGGGGTTCTGGTCTGGAATAAGACATAGGCTATTTAGATAGAAAGAAAGAAAAACTATTTATTTCTGCCAGCTGCAGTAACAAAAGCGTACATTTCAAAAAACAAAAAAAAATGAGATATTTATTAGCTTAGCCTAGCTCTCAATAGAGCTCTTCAACCTAATCCTGCCCTCCCATTTTCGATCCTGAAATTATGCATGCCAGCCAAATGTAGGTAACGCTCTTACAGCGGAGAGTACTTCGCCAGAAAGTCGGCATAGACTGTTTGTTGTGTTTGTTATCACTGGTCACTCTTGTGTACATGATTCTCTATTGATTAATATGTTTATTTATGCTAAGTAGTGTTGCCGCTCGATAGTTGACTATTGATATTACATCGATAGGCTATCGATAGTCGACTATTGTTAGCCTATCGATAGTTCTATCGATAGTATCGATGGTGTCGATACTATCGATTGTATCGATAGCACCATTAGTATAAATACTATCGACACACTGTAATACTATCGATAGAATCGATAGAATCGTCTTTCAATACTCAATGTACTATCGATAATATCGATAGTATCAATACTATTGATGCTGAACATTGCAATGACAATCGATAGTGTCGATAGTATCGATAATATCGATAGTTTTGTTTTATCGATAGTGACCTTTCCTTCAATAGTATTGGTTGGAGTCTGTAGTCTAAAACAGGGCTTCCTAAACTTTTAAGGTTACGGAACACCAAGCAAATATGGTTTATTCTACGGAACCCCATAAAAGGTTAGAGCAAACTAGCAAGTTAGACAATGTCCGCGGTTCCACCTGCGTGAATTCCTGTTACCTAGGTCGAGTAGCAGTTTCATTTGTGTAAAATTTAACCTTAGCTACCCGACAAGCTGCAACTGCCGCACAGTACAGGATTGAGTGCGTATCACTAAGATCTTCACTATTGTCCAGATATTGGGGCAATAGTGAATCCAGGGCACACACCAGAGCCCTATTTTTTTTTTTTTTTTTTTTTTTTATTTTTTTTTATTTTTTATATTCAGCTCGCCAAATTGACGTCGCCACCAGCCTGATGGTAAGAAAGCAGTGGCGCATCTAGCGATTGGGGGCCACTTCTTACAGTGGTCCTCAAGTTGGCGGCCCTGTGATGTGCCTCTTCACGCTCCTCTTGAAGAACCCGGGATTGTAAGATGAGGGAAAGACGTGTGCGGGCAGGTCGTTCCATGTTTTTATAGTCGACAGAGGAACGATCTTTTGAAACGCTCGGTTCTGGCGAAGATTCTCTCCACTGTGTATGAGTGGCATCTCTGCCCGGCACGCGTTGTTCGGGATCGGAAAGGAGATGGTGGGATCAGGTTGAATATCCAATATGAAATTTCACAACAGTGGCACAGTGGCCATTTTGGATTGCAAAATTTACCTGAAATTCGTACTCAGCATACCAAAAACCTCCTTATACGATAACCAACATGAAATTTTACAACGGTGGTACGGCGGCCATATTGGATTGCAATATTAACCTGAAATTCGTACTCAGCATACCGAAAAACTCCTTAAACGATATCCAACATGAAATTTCACAACAGTGGCACGGTAGCCATTTTGGATTGCAAAATTAACCCGAAATTCGTACTTAGCATACCAAAAAACCCCTTATACGATATCCAACATAAAATTTCACAACATTGGCACAGCGGCCTTTTTGGATTGCAAAATTAACCCAAAATTCGTACTCAGCATACCAAAAAACCCCTTATACGGTACCCAACATGAAATTTTACAACGGTGGCGCGGCAGCCATTTTGGATTTCAAAATTAACCCGAAATTCGTACTCAGCATACCAAAAATCTCCTTATACGATAACCAACATGAAATTTTACAACGGTGGTGCGGCGGCCATATTGGATTGCAATATTGACCTGAAATTCGTACTCAGCATACCAAAAAACCCCAAAAACGATATCCAACATGAAAATTTACAACGGTGGTGGGGCGGCCATTTTGGATTGCAAAATTAACCCGAAATTCGTGCTCAGTATACCAAAAACCCCCTTAAACGATACCCATCATGGAATTTTGTGATAATGGCGCGGCGGCCATATTGGATTGCAAAATTATCATGTGATTCGTACTCAGCATACCAAAAAATCCCTCAAACGATACCCATCATGGAATTTTGTGATAATGGCGCGGCGGCCATATTGGATTGCAAAATTATCATGTGATTCGTACTCAGCATACCAAAAAATCCCCTTAAACGATACCCATCATGATATTTTGTGATTACGGCGCAGCGGCCATATTGGATCGAACCCGCGACCTCTTGATTAAAAGACAGTATTTTTGCCTCCGAACCAAACAGGTCGTCTAATATATATAAACTATTATCTAAATAATATTGAATACATTCTTGGACGCTGATCGATTTCGCAACTTTTTTGAATTTGACGTTTTGAAGTTTTCCGATTGCAAAATAAATAAAAACTTGTCATTCCGGGGGTGCTTTTAGCGCCCGCCCGCTTGGCCGCTCTCTACCCCCTCTGCTTACAGAGGGGCATCCGAGAGCGGACCGACGGAATCAGCACTTCCAACTCCATTATGATTTAAGGGGGGGGGGGGGGGGTCAGCCCATCAAGCCCCCCCGTGGAGAGTCCCGATGATGTAACGGGGCGTAGATTTATTGATGATAGCGTCAAGTCTACGTGGTAAACGGTCAATAACTTGACTCAAGCACGTAGACTTGTCATGCCCAATTGACCGTGTCGGGAGCCCTTAACTGACCAACCAGGTAGATAACTCAAACAACAATAATAATAATAATCAGTTAGAACTTTGAGTCAAACTAACTTCTGTGTTGACTGTACAATTTGATCTAAAATGGGCGCGGTAGTGTCGTTTATTGTAAACGACACTACTGGTAGTGTCCTTACCATATTTATGAGGATATTTACGACGTCTTACTGTGGTCTTACTTGGGTTCACTTGGGTCCGATAGTCACAGTAGACAGTTGGACCGCATTGCTCCCATAAAAACTACAAAATATGTAATTACTTTAACCTCCTGGGGTTCAAAGTGATAATACTAGGACAAAATCAGTTTGCAGTGACAGCCCAAGTATTTAAACAGAGACTTGGAGTAATGACCCATTGTGATAGTACTAGAACAAAATATTTACTGCCACCTGGTATTTTTATATTACGCGCCATAACATGTCTACGTTGCCGGTTCTTACGTAGTATTGTATTCTCTTTGTTGCCGGGCGATTATTATTACAGGTCAGTGGTTGCCGGCATGAAGCTATAGGCAAACATGGAGGCCACACTTCGAATACTGCCCGTTCGCTCTAACTTTGCCGTTCGGCTCCATACTAAAGTCGAATTTTTAATTAGACGAAGTAAATTGACAGCAACTAATGTCACTTCTTCATAAAATGTTGCGTATTTTCTATGACGAAGTGACATTAGCTACTGTCAATTTACTTCGTCTAATTAACAATTCGGGTATACGCCTCTACGCCAGCGGCAAAGTTAGAGCGAACGGGTAGTACCTACTTGAAGCGTAGTCTGTATATTACTGTCTTGCTCTGTGTGGGCTCTACGTCTCTTTCTAAGTAGGGTAGCCCTATTTTTATTTTTGCCAGGATACTTCATTTTCTATATATTCTTTATTGTACACAATAAAGACAATATATATTCATAATACAATTAGATTTACAATACATACATACATACATAAGGTCACGCCTTTATCCTCGAAGGGGTAGGCAGAGGTATATTATCATTTCACCTTTTTAAGAATTGGTCCCACGGAATAGGTGGTGAAAATTTATTATATAAATTAGATGTACAAAGGCGAGATTAACTATTTTCTCTGTTTTATACGAAGACTGATAGGTAGTATTCTCTGCAGATTGCATAGGTACATTGCGAATAACGAAGCTATTCATCCAAGTGGGTTATTTTTCTAGGTTAATCAACTGTACGTCTCGCGCGCTGCGGCTTTCCGTGGTAGGCTGTGACGTAAGCTGCCGCTGCAGCTTGTGGTAGTTCGCAGTCTACCGCGGCAGCTCGTGGTAGTTCACAGTCTGCCGATGTCTCTTCATGTCAAAATAAAAAAATGTTAGTGTTAAAGCCATTGGAATAAGATTTTAAATAATTTGATCGTGTGGCTCTCCGCTTAGGCTGCAAGGTGTGTGAACCTCATGAATGCATCTGCAGTGCCATGGCGGAGAGCGATGGTCATCATGCTTTAAGTTGTCGCTGCACCGGTAGGCATCCGCGTCACCACGCTCTTAATTAGTTAATCCGGCGGGCTCTGGGTCGGCTGAGGTCCCCTGTATCCTTGAACCACCAGGTTTGTCCCGCGCAGACGGCAAGAGACCGGACGGTCTGACCCTTGTGCCATGGAAGAACGGCAAGTGCTTAGTGTGGGACGCAACATGCATCAGTACTTTCGCCGCCAGTCACTTGGCTCGTACCGTCCATTCACCGGCGGTGGCAGCTGTAGAAACGATGGGCAGGTGCGGGGGGGCGGGAGTGATATTAAGGCTACAGGACAAGACGCATGACTCCCACGTCTGGTCGTACCTGGTACAAAGGATAGCTATCCAGCGCGGCAACGCTGCTAGTGTATTGGGCACCTTTGCGCCTGGTATGATCAGTGGTGGTGTGTTCAGTAGGCATTAGTTTAGTAGTTTAGTTATTTAATCTATTTATTTTATTTTTATGTATGTATTTTTAAGTTGATTATTGGACAATAAACTAGGAACAGGATTATTGGACAATAAGTTAGGAACTGTTTATGGTTTTAAGCGCTTTGTTACTACATCATAATCGGTTTTTTGAAAATGCAAATTGCAAATCCTGGCGCTTTCATAGAACTTCATTTTTTTTAAATATGGAAAAGGAGGCACCATCTACCGGCACTTTTAAGAAAGTTACACGACACGAATGTATAGAATTGCACCTATATCCATTCGTTTATAAGGTACGTGAGAAAATAAAATTTATGATCAGTTAGCATACTAATTGCTTTTATAAAAAACTAGCTGACGTCACGCGGTTTCACCCGCGTAGTTCCCGTTCCCGTGGGGATACGGGATAAAAATATAGCCTATGTTCACCGCAAAGAGTGTAGCTTCCCAACAGTGAAAGAATTTTTCAAATCGGTACAGTAGTTCCGGAGCATATTCGTTACCAACAAACAAACAAACAAACAAACAAAAAAACAAATCTTTCCTCTTTATAATATTAGTATAGATATCTTAACTTAATTTTGAATGGTACAATGGATAACCATATTTCTCGCTGAATACTATTTTTTAGGAAACCTACAACAATTATTCATCATTAACATACGATAACAATACTTAACTTATTTTATTTACTCTAATAATGACATTCGTGTTTCTTCTAATAATACACAGGAAGTCCCAGATAAATCCTCAATATAGTCACACTACTTCACAACGTTTCCTATTGTGTGAAAACAATGAAGTCAACCGCCATTCTATTGTTCGAAGACACTTTGACAGTTGACATGTAGTACCAATGTTGCCACATAACAGAATCCTTGGAAAATGGGAATGTAATTCACTGATTCGAAAACCCAATCATGCGTATTATGGTATAAAATATTTCAATTTACGCATTAAATAATCATAGTCGAACTATAGAGCTATTTATAAATTATTTTACTTGCATTTTTGGTTATTATGGTCTATTTCTATTATTTTCTAGGAGATACTAATAAGAAGATAGCAGCACTGCACAATTCCCTAGAAAGAGAAGGTTAGACAAAAAGAGAGTGAGATAGAGATACGTAGGTATTTGACTCAAGCGGTTGTTCGAAGTGTGGCCTCTGGCGAGCAAGACTGTTGGCTCGCTGGCTCGCTAGCGAGCCAACGGTCTTGGTCGCCAGTGGATCAGGCCCTTAAGTCTGTGAATATATTTAGCATTGTGGCAGCACTGCTTAAAGTGAGCGGGGAGAAGCAGTGTGACCATTTGTGGCAGATTTCTGCCATTTTGGCAGATTTTGCTCCTAAATTTTGTCTGTGGCAGATCATGCTGACGATTTACTAAAGTGGCAGATTTCGGCAGATTTAAAATATTTTAAGAAAATTCACATTACCTTATATAAATTTTCAATGAATTCATCTTTTTTTAAAAGTAATAACATTAGGTTTCATATAAAATTAGATTACACATTATTTAATCAAACTGAAAACTTCTATTTCATGGCCAAATTATACGGGAATTTTCCCGCTTTTACTGTTTATAAACAAATGAATCTTATGATTATGAACTTGTAATCAAACCGAAATAGAGTTCATATTCTTTATTGATTTGGTGTCCAATCAACTTTCGATTTTATTTCTTTCTCTTTTGATGTGTATCGTGTGCGGTTCTGTGTAATGAATTATTAACATTAATTAACTATTTCATTATATTATTATTTTATTATAAAGTGAAAAAAGAGAACTTGGCCCAGACGGGACTTGAACCCGCAACCTTTGCCTAATCCAGGGCAAAGCTCTAACTAATTGAGCTACGGGAGCCGTACCGATACAAGTTGAAATTCTCCACCTTATTGTAACCGCCATTTAAGATTTTGTGAAAAAATTAGCATACTAATTGTTTTAAATATTTTATCTATTAATTAACTAATCTAAAATTTCAATGAATTCATCTTATTAAAAGTATTACATCAGGTTTCACATAAAAATATGAAACCTGATGTAATTACGTTAACTTTAAACTTAGCATATATTTTTCCAACGTAGTAGCCGAAAACAACATTCAAAGAGTTGATGTCAAACTTCGACAAATTAAATTTAATTAAAATGTAAGAAACTTGTTAGAGTCAGGTGGAAATAGCCACCACCAGCACCATTTTGAGTGTAGACAAATTTTGGGGAGCGATTGGAAAATTTCTGAACGCGAATGGGGCTACAAAATATTCAAACATAACGAATCTCGCGTAAGCGTTATTATGTTTGCGGATGTCCAACGCTTCGTGCGAAAGAATATTCTCTCAGGTGAATTACATATTTTTGGCAGTTTTGGCTACAAGTGTGGCAGATTTTGGCAGATTTTTTGCCCAGTCTGTGGCAGATTCGCCATTTCTGATATGGTCACACTGGGGAGAAGTATCTTCGGTCTTCTGTCACGAGACGTCGCAGCAATGACACGTGAAGCGAAAAGAGGTTAGTTTAACTTATTAATATCTTTGAAATCTTTGTCTGAAACTTACTGTTTTCTGTATTGTTTTTGAGAAAAACTAATAACTTCTGTCTAAATACTTTTATTTAACTGTAATGTCGTCATTTTCGATGTGTATTTTTGACGATAATTTATTTGTACTAGTATGCTGGGCGGGTATACCATAAAGTTGCCTATACAATTATAACAATTATGAAGCTTTAATGGTACAAATATTATTGTTTTGTTGATTTTGAAGCAAAACTTTTAATTTTTATGTGTGATATTGAGCTTTCTATGCGAAAGAAGACTTATTGTAACTTTGATAAAGCTGAAAGCTATTTTTGTTGATCTCTGCTAGTGTTAAGTGTTTAAATACTAAATTTTTATTGAATTTTGAAGACTGTTCTATTATTATAGATTTTATGTGACGGCCCAATGTGCTAAATAAAGAAGAAAAGATATTGGTGTTTTTTCTTTTTGTCTGACAAGCCTAAATCAATATTATAACACGCCTAAAATATGACAGCTGTATATGGTGCGGTTAGAGAGATACAAACAATTTTTGGTTTGGGCGTTCAGTACTTTATTAATTAGTTCTAGTATTAGGACATTGGGTCTTTCTCGAAACTGCTCTCTTCGAATCTGGGTCCTAGGAGGATAAATATATTCAAATTAACTCCAAACTCCACAGGAATCTCTCCAAGCCTCTCCAAGATGAAGTCCTCCAAACGAACGAGTCGTCGTTCAAAGTGCACTCTAAGTTGTTAGATATGTATCTGCGTTGGTCGACCTCATGCTGAGGAGGTACAAACGAGACCCCAACACTTACATCATGTGTGGAGCCGCTTGCTTCAAACTGGACTTAGTTGATAAGGCTAGACAGGTGAGAAATATGATTATTTACTACTAGCGGACGGTTCCCGTGGGAATACGGGAATAAAATATAGCCTATGTTCACTGGGAATAGTGTGGCTTTCCAACAGTGAAAGAATTCTTCAAATCGGTCCAGTAGTTTCAGAGTCTATTCGCTGCAAATAAACAAACAATCAAATCTTTCCTCTTTATAATATTAGTATAGATATAACCTTTACTTATTTATACTATGGGTATTCGGGATTTAAAAGTAATCTATGTGTTCACGTAATGTTAATACATAATTGAACATGAAGCGCTCGTGGCCCCACGAACTCAGTGTTCTGTAAACGATCACTGTAGTAAGCAACTTCTACAATGGCCGGTCCTTGGATGGGTGACCACGACGTGACAACTTTATGACATTTTTATTTGCGAGTGTTTCCGTGCTTCGGAAGGCACGTTAAGCCGTTGGTCCCCGTTGTCAATAACAGGATAATCGTTAAATCAAGTGGAAAGTCTTATGAGCGGCTTGAAAATTTTCCTAAATGGGTTGTCACAACCTTCGCCTGTCCATTGCAACACGGCAATACGACTCACCACTTACTACGTGGGACAAAAACTGGGCGTATACTATGCCTCTGCCTACCCCTTCGCGTATAAAGGCGTGACCATATGTTATATGTCTATTAATGTAGATATTTCTTTTACACAGGTCATGCAAAAGGCGATCACCACTCTCGAGAAAAAAGAACGTAAGTACTTATATCTAATACTAGCTGACCCGCGCAACTTCGTTTGCGTCACATGAGAGTGAGAAAGAGAGAGGTATTGTATTAATATTTCGAGTTTTATGATGTTTCCCGTTGCATTTACCCCCTTCGCGCTTATTCCCGTCGCGTCGCTTGTATTCATTAGAGCTGAACCGCATATCTTCGTTTGCGTCACATGAGAGTGAGAAGGAAAGAGGTGTTAAAGTGATATAATGTTTCCCGTCGCTTTTACTTCCACCCAGTTTAGAATTTTTGAAATCCAACCAGTAGTTTCTGAGATCCTAGCCTAGCGATTAAACAAACAAACAAACTCTTCAGCTTTATAATATTAGTATGGATTATTATTTTTAACCCTCGACGTAAGTTTGACCCGTGTATATACACGATGCGAGACAGACACACACATAACAAATATTTGTTATGTGTGTGTCTGTCTCGCATCGTAGCGGCCCAACGGATGGACCAATTTTGATGCGGTTTTTTAGGCCTCAGAAAATTAGTCATAAATATTGGAAGGTTCTTACTGTACCACCATTAGTATTTTTTGTGGCAATTATTGTTCTGAATATTTTTGTTACATTGTTGACGTAAATTAATCCTAAAAAACAAAGTTTTTCTTAAGTATACAGGCAGTCCTGGGACATCCTTCCGAGAGCTTACCCGGGGCTCCCAACCATAGGCTGTTGGAAGTTACGTGATGTTTTTTTTAGTCGGTAGGAGTCCGGCATAACATCCATGAGGATTTTCCCTCACGTTAAGGCCATACCTAGGGCTAACGACCTTGAGCATATGGGCGATATGACTCGCCAACATAGAGTAGCGCAACTACAGAGACATCAGAGTAAAAGAACTACGGAAGAAGAAGAAAAATAGTAACGGAAATGCGTTCCTCGCTTCACCAAATAAACAAGAAGCTGTGAGACGGTCTCACCCGACTGCCCCTCTCTAAAACGTTTATTGTGAGAGTTCAATCCGATTGACGTTGTCATTTTTGTTTTATTTCAAACTTTGAACAGATGATCCACGTGACCTAGTGACGTGGTTTAATGCAACAGAGTCACAGACTACAGACAAAGTCTCGCCATAAGCCCCTCTGCACTCTATTTTATAGAGAGAGGCGAAAATAAATTAAAAAACAAAGGAACTTTTGTATTTCAATTTTCCTTTGTATTTAAGTGTAGTAAAAATACACTGCAAAAAATGTGATTGATTATTACGTAAAAATTAAATGTGACGAATTCACAAAGACGAATGTTCTTATATTCATTGTTTTACTTAAATTATTACAAATCCAGACAAGAGGGGTCTTCCACTCGCTTAAAATATTTGTTACTTTTGGAACAAAATTTCATTTCATTTTATTATAACAAACAAAAATAGTCGTAAACGCAGTTGCGAGGGTCAGCTAGTTATGTATAAATAAGAAGCGCTCGTGGCACCGCGGACTCAGTGTTCTGTAAACGATCACTGTAGTAAGCTCATTCACTATGGCCAGTCCTTGGATGGGTGATCATCCATGTGACTACTTTGTGACAACATATTTATACTGTGGTAAAATGTGGGGACATAATAATATGCCTCTGCCTACCCCTTCGGGGATAAAGGCGTGACCACATTTATGTATGTATGTATGTAACTAGCTGACCCTCACAACTTCGTTTACGACGTTTAGGTGTATGAATGGGGAGGTATTTCTTCATCAGACTCAGCAAGCGGTGAGTGAAACTGCCCTGTTTGCTTTATCATAAAAGAACTTACACATCGCGGGCGTGGACTGAATTGTTTTAGAACCTATTCTAAAATAATTTATTTAAGTTCACGCCTTCAGCGCGGACGAAATATTTAACACTGGACTTAATCATTAAGCTCTTATATAATAAAGCCAACACGCAGGTTAAGATTTACCCTCACATTCAAAGGAACTCTTGAATTCTAGGTTTTGAGAAGTTGAGATGTCTCTAACTCCTGAACTTCCTCGGATCAATTTTCATTCAAATCAGTAGTTTCGGCGTGATACGTATTCGGAATACAGACTGACATGAAAATTTCAAATTTCATTTTGGCTTAAGTAGGTATTGATTAGAAAACGCGTTCTTTTTTTTTAAATAGCTTCCATGTTCAGACTCTCGACCCTCAACAGTTTTATTATTATGTATAGATATAGACTAGCAAGAAACTCGGCGGGCTATTCTTTTTAGTGCTCTGCTTACAATAATATAGACTTAAAAAATCATAACAAATTGTTTGAGAATTCCACAGAGCCAGCAGATCATTTCCAGACTTACTTGTCTAGCAAATAATTGCATACAATTTTTGGTCCCGAGCAGGATTCGAACCTGCTTCTTCTGGTTTGCCGGACCAGACGGCCTCACCATTGGACCAACGAGACCCTGCTCTCGACCGTCAATTCTTTCACTTTATTACCTTAACCAAGTTGCCGGTAGATGGTGCCTACGTCACCCCAAGACGTAATAAGCTGAAAAAATTGACGGTTAAAATAAATAAATAAATATATTCACGGACATTTCGCACAACGCTATCTAATCCCAAAGTAAGCTGGGAATGACCTGCTTGTGTTATGGGTATAAGACCACGGATATTAATACTTATATAAATATTTGTCTCCGGTGGGAATCGAACCCACGACCTCCAGCGCCGCAGGCGGTATCACTTCCAACGTGCCACAGAGGCAGTCAAGTTGAGAGCAGTGTCTCAAAAAAAGCAGTGTGTTAATAATAACTGTAATATAAGTATTTTCATTACTTGTCTATATCCCTTAGCACAAAGTTATAATAGCTTAAGTTGTGTGGGAATGTCCACGAATATTTCTTCATTTATTTATTTTGAAATGATTAAGTACCGCTTACAATATTAGCATGACTACCTTTCGAAGTAATTTAATAAAACAATACATAAAATAAGTTCAAATGCATTATATTCTCATGTAATGCAGTATGCATTGTGTAACTCGGGCTCTGTCTGTTACACGCATTACTCTGTACATGAATGAAAATATAACATTTTACGAGAATATTTTGCAGACCAGAGCGACACACGTCCGTGTAGCAACACGACTCCCCCCGCACTAGATTTTCGGGCGAGCGCGGGGAAGCAAGCAATGTAATGTATTCTTTGAATACATTATCTATACTATATTAAGAGTCTGTATGACGCCAAATAGACTATGACCTTGATCTAGATCTCAGGACTCGTAAGGTCTAATGAATTAAAATTTTAACACAGACAACTTCAGTTCATAAACTAAAAACGCACTAGGCTAAAAACACGATTCCTGATAAAATCCTCGATAGATTTTTGTGTTGAAAATACCTCGATTTCTTGAAAGTTTAACCTAGATCTCATAAGTTTTAAGTTGTTTTTATAATATAAAATATTTATAAGAAAAACAATAGTAAAATCTCAATTTGCACTAGACCACTTTTTTAATTTTGTTTATAGTTTTTTTATAATTAATTTATTTCGTTAAAAACGCACAAAAACCGATCGCAACTCTCTCTGTCTTGCACGCTAAAATGTATATCTTCTATCTTCTTTTAACAATTTGGCGTCTGGTAGGCTCTTAAGAGAGTAGAAATCGTGTGTCTGTACAATTGATAAAATTAAAAAAAAAGTAGCGGGGGCGTATAAAAACACCAATAGAGCACAAAAATTATGTTTTTAAAATTATTTTCTGTCTGTCTGTCTGTCTGTATGAGCGTCAGGATTTCCGAAGATACTGAACGGATTCATTTGCTGTTTACAAAAAAAGATTAAGCTCAACTCGGGGGAGGCTTTAGGCTATTTTTCATCAAAATCGAATCGCACATGAAAGAACTATAGTCGTATAAAGTTATTATCAATTATTGCCTAAACGGTTCATGGTACGGTGATGAAACTCAGCACGAGCGTTCTTTGTTACAATTTGAAGAAAGTAATTTTACCATTTTTGCAAATTCCACCTCCAAGGGTATAAAAAAGAAGGGTAAAGTTTGTATGGGACAACGTGATTCCTTGGTCTGATCTACTTCAAATTCGGCTTATAGCATTAAAATCATTATTGATTAAAGATGTGTTTCGTATTTTATAAAAAATTATACTATAACGAGCTAAAAAGGGAATGTAAGATAATTTGGGGAATTTTTTTTCCAGAATTGTTATCAATACTCCTTAAATTACTCATTATTTTTGATTTAAATTACTTTTAATAGTGACACATTTTTGAACGTTAAATCCGATTGACATTGTCATTCCTATTTGATGTCCAACAGAGATTGATTTTGTGTTATTGTAAATGTCTTCATGTTGATTAATTAAAGTTTAGTATAAAAAGTTGAACCGGTAGACTTAGACACAGGCTGTTCAGGAATAATTAACGAACTCGCTCTAAGTGTGTACGGTTCATTCAAATAAAACCAACTATTATCAGGGTATTCATCCTTCGACTAAAGACTGTCAACATGATTCTCCAACCAAAGTTTTAATTACCTTGCATAGGTAAAATTTTGCTTGATTTGGACGAAAAACATTCAGGGTTCCGCATCCAAAGGGCTAAAAACGGAACCCTATTACTGAGACTCCGCTGCCCGTCTCTCTATCACCAGGCAGTACCTATCTCATAAGCCGTGAAGTCACGCTCGCAAAGTTCCCATCCCACCACGTAGTTCCCGTTCCCGTGGTATATAGTAAGGGAATATAGCCTATGTGACCCGGGGATAGTGTAACTTCCCAGCAGTAAAATAGTTTACAAATGAGTTCAGTAGTGGCGAAGCCTGCATACAATCAAATCTATAAATCTATTCTCTTTATAATATTAGTTTTTTTAACATGAAGAAAATCCTACAGGGATGCTATGCCGAACTCCTACTGACTAAAAACCACACATTTTCTAACTAATTCCTACTGGGACTCCGGGTAAGCACTCGGAAGGACGACCCCAGGACTCCCAACAGACCTCTGCTACCACTACGGCCTCGTCTATGGGTAGTTCGGGTGCTGTCCTGCATTTTGATACAATATTAGTTTAGATATATTATTATATACTATAGGGAAACATTATTTTACGGCGCAATATTCATGAGACTTCGCTGTCCATCCATCAGTACGTACCTATTATCTCAGGCTGTCCACGCACGGTACTTATCTTAGGAACCGTGATAGCTAGAGAGTAGATATTTTCACAGATGATGTATTTCTGTTGCCGCTGTAACAGCAAATATTAAAATCAGAAAAGAAGGGGGATCAAGGGGGGCTACCATACAACAATCGTAACTTTTTTTGCTGTTTTTAGTACCTACGGAACCACTCGCACTTTACCGATTTATTAGATTCACTAGCCGTTCGCGTTCTGAAATATGTCTATCTTATAAGTCAATGACGTATTTAGCTCCGTGTGGCGACGGGGTTCCGTGCTGCGAGGAGTACAAATACATCCCGAGAGTGTCGTAAGAGGCGACTAAGGGAACATTTCGCAAAAATATCCATTGCGCAGAGAAGGAAAACCTGAAATAAAACCCGGTTTTCAGTAAAATGACAATCGTTAAGCCAAGTTGAAGACCTTATGGGCGGCTTGAAATATCCCAACTGTCGGGTAGCGGCGACCTGTGCCTGTCCATTTTAACACGGCAATAGGCTCACCAACTATTACGTGAGAGATAAAACTGAAAGGTGAAATGTGGGCGTATACTATACCTCTGCCTACCCTTTCGGGGATAAAGGCGTGACTATTTATGTATGTATGTGTACGACGTGCGGGAAAGCGCGAGGGGAAGCCAGGTTTGCAGATATTTCCGCCGTAGTATTTATGTAAGGATTTTATTGGGCAGTTTCACGATATTAGGTATTAAATTCTTTTTGGTCTGATTTACTTTTAATTCTAATTTCTAATTTTAAACTAAATGACATTTGTGTGGTATTAATACAGATCAGTGGGTGGCATTTCTAATAAAAAATAGTGTTGTGACTGAAATGGATAAGTAGCTGACAACCTCGGTGCTGCGTAAGCGACCGCCGTGTTTAGGCCTCTGGTTTCTAACCCTGGCTCTGGAGTTGGGATCTATGAATACTGGTTTCTATGCATAATAATGTATGTATGTATGGTAGAATACAAAATGATGTGATGAGCCGACGATGACGCGAGCGAAGCCGCGGGCACCAGCTAGTTAGTTATAATTAGTTAAAACTTATACTAAATCAAAATTGAAGAAAACCATTTTAGAGGTCTATGTTTTCTTTAGTCTTTGATATAAATTTTATTATCATTAATTAATAAATAGATGTCATACAACGCCTTCTTCTAAAAAACTATGGACTATTTCAATGATGTTTTACTAATTACCAATCAATCAATCAATACATATAATAAAATCGTAACAGGTCGCTGTCTGTACATGGAAGATAAATAAGAAAAAATATTATAGAGGGGCTTTATGAACGCAATAGAACCCAAAACAATGATTTTTAGAATTTTTGTCTGTTTGTCTGTATGTCTGTTTGTCTGTACGGTTGTGCACGCTAATCTCAGTAACCGCTCAACCGATTGCAATGCGGTTTTTTTTATTGTGTTGAAGTTTGCTCCAGTTAACATTTAGCGTTTGTTTTATGTAAATCGGTTTAGAAATAAAATAGTTATAACACTTTTAAGAATCAGATATTTTGAAAATTTTAATTGTAGGGGTTTCTTTTAATGTGAGTGAACCTAAACTAGCGTGTTGGCTTAATCATAAAAGAGCTTAATGTAAATATTTTAAATATTTTAAAACAAAAAATTGTTTAAAAATAGTCTTAATCATTAAGCTCTTTTATGATTAAGCAAACAGGGCAGTTTCAGACGCTGCTTGATGACTCTGATGAAGAAATACCTTTCCTTTCATACACCTTAGGTGACGTAAACGAAGTTGCGGGATCAGCTAGTTTATAATAAATACACAATTTCTGATAAAACCATCTTTTGACACACATCTTTTATATTTCAAATCTACTTTTGGCTATAATTTTTCGTATACTAATACCGAGAAGGATGTCTTTATTTGCACTTCTTTTTCGCAAACTTTGTCAACCAGTCCCCACACAAAATAAAAATATACAGGCAATTTATCCAGTTTTTAGGGTTCCGTAGCCAAATGGCAAAAACGGTACCCTTATAGATTCGTCATGTCTGTCTGTCTGTCTGTCTGTCTGTCTGTCTGTCTGTCTGTCTGTCTGTCCGTCTGTCCGTCTGTCCGTCTGTCCGTCTGTCCGTCTGTCCGTCTGTCCGTCTGTCCGTCTGTCCGTCTGTCCGTCTGTCCGTCTGTCCGTCTGTCCGTCTGTCCGTCTGTCCGTCTGTCCGTCTGTCCGTCTGTCCGTCTGTCCGTCTGTCCGTCTGTCGGTCTGTCGGTCTGTCGGTCTGTCTGTCTGTCTGTCTGTGTCTGTCTGTCTGTCTGTCTGTCTGTCTGTCTGTCTGTCTGTCTGTCTGTCTGTCTGTCTGTCTGTCTGTCTGTCTGTCTGTCTGTCTGTCTGTCTGTCTGTCTGTCTGTCTGTCTGTCTGTCTGTCTGTCTGTCTGTCTGTCTGTCTGTCTGTCTGTCTGTCTGTCTGTCTGTCTGTCTGTCTGTCTGTCTGTCTGTCTGTCTGTCTGTCTGTCTGTCTGTCTGTCTGTCTGTCTGTCTGTCTGTCTGTCTGTCTGTCTGTCTGTCTGTCTGTCTGTCTGTCTGTCTGTCTGTCTGTCTGTCTGTCTGTCTGTCTGTCTGTCTGTCTGTCTGTCTGTCTGTCTGTCTGTCTGTCTGTCTGTCTGTCTGTCTGTCTGTCTGTCTGTCTGTCTGTCTGTCTGTCTGTCTGTCTGTCTGTCTGTCTGTCTGTCTGTCTGTCTGTCTGTCTGTCTGTCTGTCTGTCTGTCTGTCTGTCTGTCTGTCTGTCTGTCTGTCTGTCTGTCTGTCTGTCTGTCTGTCTGTCTGTCTGTCTGTCTGTCTGTCTGTCTGTCTGTCCGTCTGTCCGTCTGTCCGTCTGTCCGTCTGTCCGTCTGTCCGTCTGTCCGTCTGTCCGTCTGTCCGTCTGTCCGTCTGTCCGTCTGTCCGTCTGTCCGTCTGTCCGTCTGTCCGTCTGTCCGTCTGTCTGTCTGTCTGTCTGTCTCCGTCTGTCTGTCTGTCTGTCTCCGTCTGTCTGTCTGTCTCCGTCCGTCCGTCCGTCCGTCCGTCCGTCCGTCCGTCAGTATGTCACAGCCACTTTTCTCCGAAACTAGTAAGGCCTATGATATTGAAACTTGGTAAGTAGATGTATTCTGTAAACCGCATTAAGATTTTCATATAAAACTAGAAAAAAAGTTGTAAATTTTGGGGGTCCCCATACTCAGAACTGAAACTGAAAATTTTTTTTTCACTAAACCCACACTTGTGGGGTATCTATTGATAGGTCTTTAAAAATGCTATTGAGGTTCCTTACATCATTTTTCCTAAAGTGAATAGTTTGCGCAAGAGACTTCCAAAGTGGAAAAATGTGTGACCCCCCCCCCCCTCCCCCTAACTTCTAAAGAGAATGATAAATCTAAAAAAAATATATGATGTACATTGTCATAAAAACTACCAACGTAAATTGGTTTGAACGAGATCGAGTTGGTAGTTTTTTTTAATACGTCATAAACCGCAATTTTCGCTTAGAAAATCACTACCACTGCGAACGTGTTAAAACATCAATCAAAGTTACAACGAACTTCAAGAACTTTTATATTATGTTACTTACTGCTACGGAACCCTTCATGTGCGAGTCTAACTCGCACATGGCCGGTTTTCTTTGAAACCATAATTATAATGTTTTTATTTTCTCCCCGGATGTATCAGTACTCGTCCAATTGCTATCATTACCTATTTTATTTCGGATCTCGGTTGCCTTGTGCCGCAATATCCAATCTGTCCATTTAACCTTCGGTCAGTCGCGCGATTTCACTTAACGAGGCTTGTCGCGTGGGGTTCTTGAGAACCCCAATGAAAAATAGCATGTAAAATAGGAAATTATAAGCATTTCATATAATTTATCATTACATTATCACTTGTTTGTCAAACTACAATAAAACAATGATAAATTATTAAGCAATATGTATTTAATTACATATTATTTAACTTATAATCTAAAA
Organism: Miltochrista miniata; assembly: GCA_933228765.1. NCBI lineage: Eukaryota > Metazoa > Arthropoda > Insecta > Lepidoptera > Erebidae > Miltochrista > Miltochrista miniata. The sequence continues at coordinate 30,303,684 of OW121764.1, read as the reverse complement.
GTAGGAACCTATTTTTCTCACTCTGAGATCACTTTTAAAAAAAATAAATAAAATAAAGAAATCAACTCTAATTATTTACTTTATACTTTTTTGGCATCATATAGAAATAATCAACTTTGTAACATATAATATTTAAGGAATAAACAAAAAGAATTCGTAACTTGACGAAATTGTATGCTCGTCGCGTGGGGTCTTTGAGAGCCCTTGCGTTCAAAACAGGTCCGTATTACACGGAGCTTACGAGCCAAGTTAGCCACTGTCCGCGCCAACTAAAATCTAACTTAAGAGGGTACATAAACTACTGCACTGCTACAATAGATTTAAATAAGAAAATTTTGCATTTTTGTAATGTTCGGGCTTTCAAAGACCCCTCGCGACGGTCCGAAGGTTAATTTTATGACTTGTACAAAATAATAATAATTTTTATGTTTTACGGCAGCCAAATTTTCTTAAAACAATACAATTTTTTTTTATACTACTTGGGTGGCAGACAAGCTTACGGCCCACCGGAAGGTTGGTAACCGTAGCCTATAGACGTTTGCAACACCAGAGGCGCTACACACGCGCTGCCGACCCGGGCGCAGGTTGTGACGACCCACAGTTGAAATTTTTCAAGCCGCCCGTAAGGCCTTCAACTTGGCTTAACGACTGTCATTTTACTGACAACCGGGACCAACGGCTTATCGTGCCTTCCGAAGCACGGAAACGCTCGTAAATAAATGTCACAAAGTGGTCCACGTGGTGGTCACCTACCCATATCCGGCCATAGTAAATGTTGCTTACTGCAGTGATCGTTTACAGAACACTGAGTCCGCGGGCCACGAGCGCTTCATAGTACCTAACCTAGTTATTTTACCCACTTCTTTTAAAAATGTGATTCATATCTGTGTTCCCCCCGCAGACGTATCAGTGCTGGTCCAGTTCGCGCTGCTAGAGCGCACCCACGGCGCCCGGGAGCGAGCTGAGGCGCTGTTCGAGCAAGTACTGGCGGTGTACCCGCAGCGGGTGGACGTCGCTTGTACTTATGTCGACATGCTGGTCAAGAGCGGCGATGTGGATAACGTGAGGTAAGATATTATCTAATATATAAATTTCACATATGGTCACGCCTTTTTCCTAGGGGTAGGCAGAGGCATATTATATGCCCACATTTCACCTTTTTATAATTTATCCCACGTAATAGGTGGTGAGCCGTATTGCCGTGTTTAAATGGACAGGCGCAGGTTGTGACTGCCTGCTGTTGAAATAAAGCCTTCAACTTGGCGTAACGACTGCCATTTTACTGGCAACCGGGACCAACGGCTTAACGTGCCTTCCGAAGCACGGAAACGCTCAAATAAATGTCACAAAGTGATCACATGGATGGTCACCCATCCATGGACCGGCCATAGTGAAAGTTGCTTACTGCAGTGATCGTTTACAGAACACTGAGTCCGCGGGGCCACGAGCGCTTCAAATATAAATTTATTGTGGAAAAATTATAAATCTTGAGCAGGATTCGAACCTGCGCCTTTTGGTATGGCCAGATAAGTGTCTGCCATCAGTCCTGCTCAAGACTGATATTTTTCCGACTTTAAATTTTTAAAATTGATTATAAGCTTACAATTGTATAGTGGGCCAATCTATAGTTGAAAAAATATGGTTGTATGTCCCAAACAATTTCCATAGACAGTGTAATAATTGAATGAAATTGATTTTGACAAAATAAATATTGACAAGTTTGTTAGATGGATTTTATATTTTTTTAATAATCGTGGTAAAAATATCACAAAAGTCGCTCTAAATAGAATGTTATTTTGTTGACCTTTTTTGTTGGCAACACTTAATATTGACTGATATTTTTTTTACTTACCAAATTCGACGGAAACAATATAATTTTGATCGTTTTCTTTTCTTTTACAGGCAAGTAATGAGCCGCATGACTGCACAAAAGTTACCAGCGCGAGAATTAAAAATATTGTGCAAAAAATTTAGCAAAGTAGAAGAAAAGATTAGAACCCTGAATTAGTTGAGTTTTAAAAATTACATCGATTATTACATACATACCATTGTTTTATTAGTTATACACTAGCTGATGCGCGCGGCTTCGCCCGCGTGAAATTTGGTTCCCGTTCCCGCTTCCCGTGGGAACATTTTCCCGGGATAAAAAGTAGCCTATGTGTTATTCCGGACTATAATCTATCCCTGTACCAAATTTCAGCTCAATCCGTACAGCCGTTAGAGCGTGATTGAGTAACAAACATTCAAACATCTTCACAAACTTTCACATTTATAATATTAGTAGGATTAAAATAGAATTTTGACAGAAATGTGGCCGACATGCACATAGCCATAGAGCAACGCGAACTGTCTGAGGGGAGACGGCATAGAACGATTGCTCGGTACAAAATTTTCTGTCATATTTTGCGGGTGGCGGGGGGAAATCTTCCTTCAGTTTGTATGGAACTGGGCACTTTTTGTCGTCGATATGTCACATTATTGCCAGAGGGGGTTTGAAAGCTTTGGCCCCTCCCTCTGTAGAGGCGCGCGATGCTCTGTGCACATAGCCCACCTGATAGAAAGTGCTTACCAGGGCCTACGGACGTGTGCAACACCAGGGGTGTCATATTCGGATGTAGGTCCTGTACTTACACCATAACACAGGAGACGCGGGTTCAACTCCCGCTCAATCAAATATGTATATTCGTGACTAAATCGTTAGTGAATAGCACGGAAATGCCATCTATAGCAGTTGTTACAAATGTCTCCTAGCCGGGACCCCTCCATGGGACCTGGAAGCGAGAGCCCTTGCGTCACTGTTCAGATGGCGCAAGGAGGCGCTGGAGCGGGGCCAAAGGCCTGCGTCTCGAGAAATCGAGGCCCAGCGGACCCTGCTCCAACAGGAAACCCTGGAGACATGGAAGATGCGACTTGAGCAACCAAAGGGGGGATTCGCCACAATCGCGGCCGTCAGACCGGTCATGGACGAGTGGCTGGAGAGAAGACACGGTGCTCTCTCCTACCGGTTGACACAGATGCTTGCCGGGCACGGTAGCTTCGGTAGGTATCTGTGGCGAAAACACCGGGAAACCACGGCCGAATGTCAGCACTGCGAGGACTGCAGCGATGACACGGCGCTCCACACGCTGGTGGAGTGCACGGCGTGAGCACAACAGCGACAGGTCCTCGTAGTGGGTCTGGGCGTGGACACCCTCTCGCTTGAGGCCATGGTGCGAGCCATGCTCTCCAGCGGGAGTAAGTGGGACTGCGCCGCCTCTTTCTGCGAGCAGGTCATGCTCGCGAAGGAGGCGGCGGGCCGGGTGCGGGAGAGAACTCTCCCACCCGAGTTCCGCAGTCGGCGCCCTGGGCGCCGCCGACGTGTCTTCGCCGAGGACTATCGGCCTCCATGACCGGGGGTCTGAGGACGGTGAGAGGGCCGCTCACCGTCCTTACAGAAGCAGGCCCATGACGGCAGCGTGACGTGAGCACTCACGCACGCCCCCCCTTAGAAGCGGGGTCACACCCGAAACCCCCCATAGACGCGGGATTGCACCCGAACCACCCCCTGGGCGAGGCCGCATTGGCGGCCGTAGGTCTGTTGGGAGTCACGGGACATCCTTCCTGAGGGCTTACCCGGGGCTCTCAACCATAGGCTGTTGGGCGTTACGTGAGGTTTTTTAGTCGGTAAGAGTCCGGCATAGCATCCTACGAGGATTTTCCCTCACGTTAAAAAAAAAAAAAAAAAAAAAAAGCAGTTGTTACAAGTTGTTGGAGCCCTAAATAGTCAACAGCGAAAAATTCTAAATCTATGGTCTAACCCAGTGGTGGACAAACTTTCATAATGGAGGGCCAGAAAAATTAAGAATTTTCAGAGGAGGGCCACAATTATAGGAAAAATGCATTTCGTGCTGAAACTACTTACTTACTCTTTCTAATATTGATGTGTGGATGTTTGTTACTCTTTCACGCTCTAGCTGACTCCTTCACCATGCGTCTATTGTTCTACTAAGTAGAATCTACTTCCATAATACTTCTGGAATGTCAAAATATAATTATCGCGAGCCAAATATACTATTCGTGTAGAAGGACCGTCGGCGCGACGGGCCGGATTAAAGGCTTTCGCGGGCCGGAGTTGGCCCGCGGGCCGTACTTTGCCCATCACTGGTCTAACCGAAACCCTTGCGTACCGTACCGTAATGGTTGAGGAGGTCAGATGGTACTCGCTGCACGGAAAATATCGATAAAAAGCTAACCCCAGACTCGTGAGATCAAAGTTTTTGATGCGACTGGAATTAACGCGAAGATGATGATAACTAAATACATACATATAATCACGCCTTTATTCCCGAAGGGGTGGGCAGAGGCATAGTATACGCCCACATTTCCCTCTTATGGTAAGGACACTACCAGCGATACTACCAGTAGTGTCGTTTACAATAAACTACACTACCGCGCCCATTTTAGATCAAATTGTACAGCCAACACAGAAGTTAGCATTTTACTGGCAACCGGGACCAACGGCTTAACGTGGTGTACGTTACCCCAGCAAAAAAGTAGCTCCTAGACTGATTTGAGTGGAACCTATATTTAGAGCGTATTATGCCATATATGCGCGCCGAAAAAAAAATTTGTGCGTATTGACGTTGTGGAAAAAAAAGGATAAAACGATTTCTGCTGGAGTAACGCCGTTCCAGCAGGAAAATTCTAAACGAATAATCTTAGAGAGAAATATTTTGCATGCACCGAGGGCTCATACTTTTACAAATATGTGCCCTTAAAAAAAAAAATTGTGCGTCTTAAGGTTTTCGTTATATTGAGTTTTTTGCTGGGGTAACGTTTTGTGAGAAATGCTGTATCTCGGAAACCACTACATGTGCGCCTCTAGAATAAACTTTCACGAGTAGCTCTTAATTTGTGCGAATTTGTGTCATAATCAGATTCAGGAAAATGTGTATAGTTTTCAAGTAATCACGCTTTGTTGAAAATCTGAAAAAAAGTTGCACCACCTAAACGAGAACACCTACGAACTCGCTAAAAACTGTATTCGATCCTGCTCGACACTTACAGTAATCGTAAAAAGTTTCATAAGTGCACATGCATGTGTTAGACCTCAGAAGAAAACACGGAGATGGCAGCACACTCGTTTATTCTCAACTATACAAATAATCAATTTAAGAACTAGGAAACCTAATACCGCGTGGCACAAGGAGGAACATTGCAACAGCGTCTGGGACTTGCAACCCAATCTGTAGGTTTGAGGTGGCCACCTTTTACAATGCGCATAACGCTCACCTTCCACTGCTAACAATGCTCCCCATTGCCCGTATTATTATACTTTATCTACCGACGTCTAGTTTATTTAAGACTGAGCCCCACAATATGATGTGCGTTAGGACCACGGGTGTACAGCACGGAATCGAGCTGCTCCTCTACACAAAGATGGTACCTGCAGTGTACCTCAGTGTACCCTTAATGAAATCCGGTGTACTTCTTTTGATAAAAAAATATATGGTACAATTTGTACACCCGCCATTCTACAGTTAGGACTGCGGGTGTGCATTTTTCCCATCAGGAGATGCGTATTTTACATATGTTTTTTGTTGTAAATATGTGTACCTGCAGTGTACCTTAGTATACCATTAATGAAATTCAATTTACCTTCTCGGATAAAATATTATATAATTAAGTATGTACACCCGCCATTCTAAGTTCAGAACTGCGGGTGTACATTTTTTTTCTCGGCAAGCAGATGCATATTTAACTTTTTTTTTGTTTTTTTTTATGCGTACCTACTGTGTACCTGCATATAAAAATATTAAATATAACTAAATAGCTGTTCCCCGCGGCTTCGACCGCGTAAAAGTCATAACCCTCCTTTTGCGCAGTCCGTTAAAAAGTAGCCTATGTCCTTTCCAAGGCCTCGAACTATCTCTGTACCAAATTTCATCTCAATCGATCCAGCTGTTTAGGCGTGAAAGCGTAACAGACAGACAAACAAACAGAGTAACTTTCGCATTTATAATATTAGTAGGGATGTTGAAAATACGAGTAATAAATGTTGAGACAACGGGGTACCTGTACATACATTATTAGGCTAGAAAAACCTAACCCTCCTTCTTCGCAGACGGGTATATAATATACTTAAAGCATTTTATCAGCAACAGAGTGGTCTGAGCATGGAATTCTAAACTTCCAGAGATTGTCTGTATGTCTGTCTGTTACGCTTTCACGCCTAAACAGCTGGATCGATTGAGATGAAATTTGGTACAGAGATAGTTCGAGGCCCTGGGAAGGACATTTCCTACTTTATAACCGACTGCGCAAAACGAGGGTTATGATTTTACGTGATAACGACTTTTACGCGGTCGAAGCCGCGTGGTAACAGCTAGTTAGTTATATTTAATATTTTTATATGCAGGTACACAGTAGGTACGCATAAGAAAAACAAAAAAAAAGTTAAACATGCATCTGCTTGCCGAGAAAAAAAATGTACACCCGCAGTTCTAAACTTAGAATGGCGGGTGTACATACTTAATTATATAATATTTTATCCGAGAAGGTAAATTGAATTTCATTAATGGTATACTAAGGTACACTGCAGGTACACATATTTACAACAAAAAACATATGTAAAATACGCATCTCCTGATGGGAAAAATGCACACCCGCAGTCCTAACTGTAGAATGGCGGGTGTACAAATTGTACCATATATTTTTTTATCAAAAGAAGTACACCGGATTTCATTAAGGGTACACTGAGGTACACTGCAGGTACCATCTTTGTGTAGAGGAGCAGCTCGATTCCGTGCTGTACACCCGTGGTCCTAACGCACATGAAAATATGGCGTAACATTCCCCACCCGGTCATTATTTAGTGTTGCCACTGCAGAAAGTAGCCGGACCTTACATATGCTAATAATTCTGTAACAGTCGGCCATCCTATGGGAACGAGTCCCTTCGTTCTAATTAACTATAATTTATATTTCTATTAAACATTGTTTTGTTAAATAATTGAACGTATCACTCGCATCACTCTTATAATCATCTATATAAAGATTTTTACTGTACGTGTATAATTTAGACTTGGGTAGGTACTGTTCGTACTGCCGGACGTGCTATATGGCATAACCGCGTACTGGTTCAGTACCCAGTACACGACAAAATTTAGCAGGACCCAGGACCTTTCTCGGACGCGATATACCGCTCGGGCGCGTACAGTCGACATTCGGCCGGCCCGCGTCCGAATCCGAGATAGATTACAAATACTCGGCCGCGTCCGAGTCCGAGATAGAATATATTATACTATCTGTGGTCCGAGCGACCGGGTGACCGGAATGATGCACGCTTGGGAACATTTTGCTACGTAGTGTATCTCAACTTAACGTGTACGAGTAGTAACGAATACTGGTGAATGTTATATGAATACTTGAGGCACGCCTGCCTGCTTAATGGGCTCAGGAGATGGTCAAGCGACTTGAGTCAATATCAAGTGTACATATACGTCGATGCATACACATATGTGCAAAGAAATCATGCACACTGAAGCTACTTTCATTCATATTTTAATCGACTTGTCAAGTGCATATTGACCATATAAGAGCCCATTAGTTGAGGCACGTGTAGTACCTGCCAGATCTTAATATATTAAACGAATAATATTTATTATTAGGATAAATGAAGAAAAAGTGACATATTTTATTTTTTTAATTATCTCGAAAACGGTGCGTGCTATCGTAAAAATAATGGCATTTTTGACCCCCCTTTGAAAACCCCCATCCGCCAAATATACATTACGAATAACGATTTTTTACACCACTAAGGTGGCATAATGTTGCCTGTAGTATAGGTTTATTTTTGTTGGTTTGATATTAATCGTCAAAAAGGGTCCATGCTGGCGGTGTTGCAGTCATCCTCATCAGCTAGCAGTTTCATAGAAGAGAATGATTACAAGGTAGATTTTTTTTCTAAATCTTGTATCTCGAAAACCGTGCGTGTTATCCTGATCAAATACAACAAAATTTTCATCCCCTTTTAAGAAAGCCCCAACCATAAGGGGCAAACACATACAAACATAAATGACCCTCGCCCCCCCCCCTTTATTTATTGCAAAGCGGAAATTATTACATTAAGGCATTCATAAGAACTGCAGATATATTATATGGTCTAAGTTTCTTGTTGCTGTTTTATACGGCATCAGGACTTTTTGGCGCGAAGCAGGCAAGGGCGGTTATCGCTCCGTTGTATATTTTTTTCTAAATTAGAGTATTTTCAAATGTTTTGTGTGTATCAACGGTGGATTCCGAAGACTATACTTGACTTTGACTGGGACTTAGAGGAAATGTGAAATGAAGATGAAAAAAGAAACAAGACTTGGCATTCGGTCTAAGTAACCAAAGCGTGTTCAAATTAATAATAAAAAAAGAACCAGGATCTGTCAGAACACTCAGCAGGACCTTTCCGTTCCGTTTTCATAAACCATAATATAGGCTTTATTTTGTCTAAATAAAGATAATATTAGCATGATAGCAGTACCAACGCCATCTAGAGCACGTTGACCGCATTTCTTACTCTCACGAAACGAATGAGTTAGTTCTTTTATAGAAAATATTATAAATTATCTGTGGTTCTATGTTCTATTCGATCGTACCAACATAAGCAACTCAAAGGGACTTTATCAAGAAGAATAGACCTTATTCTATATAATTCAAGGTCTTGTACCTATCTACACTTGTACACATACATTTTATAACAGCGACATCTGCTGCAACTGGGATAATTCAGATACGTCCACCCCATCGTATCTGTTTTGCCTGGGTTGCCCTAGATGGCGCATAATGGCATGCAAATTCAAAAGAACTTTATGCATATTAAAATAAGGTGTATTTTTCTTGATACGATTTATGAGGGTCCGGCACCTGTCAGAACAATCACGACACTGTATGTACTCGTACGAAAGACCGGGTACTGGCCCGGGTTCAAGAGAACTTTATTAACTTGCGAATAAGGTCTATTTTTCTTAATACGGTTTATGAAGGTCCGACACCTGTCAGAACAATCAGAACACTGTACTTGTACGAAAGATCGGGTACTGGTCCTGGTACTGTTCGAATGCCATATGGCACGGTTCGGAAAGCTATGCCATATGTCAGGACATCATCGGGTACTGTTTTGCGCAAGTCTAGTATAATTACATACACTTAAACTACTACAGATTCTTCGACTATGGTATAGCTGCATGCCGCAAAGGTTACTTCTTTCACCAGAACGACACACAACTGCGATGTCTCTTACCAATCGTGGGCGGCGAGGTCGTTTACGCCAATCTTGCCCGGCTCGAGAGCACCCTCACTATAACTATATTTCAATCACTCTAAAATTATGCGTTCACTCCGTTTTACAATCATTAATGTTTGTCGTTCTAAATCTGTAACTATTCAATCTCATAATATCAAATTACAATTACTCATTGACACTGTTTACAGTTGAAGAGCAAGTAGCAGTGTCTTCGCCAAAATTAGATGATAAGTAAATTACTCAGGCTCAATTCAATTTTATGATTTAAATCCCTCATCAATCACTTATACACACGCATACGTATGTACTCGATAATTTACAATCATTTTTCACATCCTGCCTACATACATCACTATACTTAAATCACTAAAATTATGCATTCACTCCGTTTTACAATAATTATTGTTTGTCGTCCTAAATCTGTAACTATTCAATCTCATATGATTAAATTACAATTACTCATTGACACTGTTTACAGTTGAAGAGCAAGTAGCAGTGTCTTCGCTGAAATTAGCTAATAGGTAGATACATTATTCAGGCTCAATTCAATTTTATGATTTAAATCCCTCATCAATCACTAATACACACGCATACGTACCTATGTACCTACTCAATAATTTACAATCATTTTTTACATTCTACCTAATACATCACTATACTTAAATCACTAAAAACTACGTTTTACAATCTTAAATGTTTGCCGTCCTAAATCTGTAACTATTCGATCACACTATCTATCTGGACAGTGGCAAAACAAATTATATCTGAACAATGGCAAATCTTTTAAGCAATTCGCTTAAACAATACCAAACTATTTAGGTATCTGACCAGTGGGAAATCTTAACTTTCGCTTGACTACGCGTGGTAACCAGGTATCAATCTTAACAACGGTAACCATTATGTATTTAACAACCAACGGTACTGCTGAACCACTCAACATTATAACACTTTAACACTGTCACACTAAACATCGACATATTAACCAGTTAATACACAAAACGATTATCATCTAGAAACCCGTCGACAGATTGCTCAAACTTAACCAATATCCATGGAATATCTGCTTATTTAAACTCTAACTAATGTATTTACTATAGAAGAACTGCAACTATTTAGTAACTCGCCAAACAGTAGTGACCGACCGAAGTTTCGGTTTCGGTTTCGGTTTCGGCCAGTTTCGGCCAAAAAATCGACTTTCGGCCGCAGTTTCGGTTTCGGCCAAAACGGGCCGAAACTTTCGGCCGGGCCGAAACTCACGTGTTCGTGAATTTTGAGTGCCTGGCTTTGCTTGTGACGTGGTTGGGGTCAGCCCAACCAGTTAATATATTACTAACCTAAGATTTAGAGATTTACAAACGACTTCCAATCAATAGTTATAATTAAACAATTTATTCAAACCACAAGCTATTAATAAGAAATATTAGACAGTTACCCCTGTGTTATGTCTTAGACCACCTTTTTAGGGTCCCGTTTTTACTTTTTGGTTACGGAATCCTAAAAAGGTGATCTAGGACATTACATGAACCTACCCCTTTGTAGTCGGTTCCGTACAAAAAGGGTAAAAACAGGGCCCCAGTACTGAGACGTTGATTGTCTGTCTGTCTGTCAGCAGGCTGTAACTCATGCACTGTGATAGTTAGACAGTTACAATTTTCACAGATGATATATTTCTGTTGCCACTATAGAGACAAATCTAAATTCATTGGTAGAGTGCTCAGGGTGGGGGCATCAGCATCAGATCCTTGTGGCAAGTCTAGAGGCGGACATTCACTCGCTGAAGATCACAATGTTAACCAAAATCCAGCAGGAGTAAATGGGACGCCGCTTGTTTCTACGAGCAGGTCATATTTGTGAGTGAGGTGGCAGGGTGGAAGCGGGAGAGAGCTTCCGAGCTCCACAGTCTGGGGTGAAGACGCCGCAGGGTTGTACTCATTCAAGACTATTGGTCTCCATGACCGGGGCCAGAAGACTGTGGGAATGCGGCTGACCGTCCTGACAGAAGCAGGCCCAAGACGGTGGCATGGCGTAAGAGGTTCAAGCACATCTCATGCCCCAAGTATCAGGATAACACCGGAACCAACCTCAAAGACGCGGGAAAGAACCCTCATGCGAGACGGCAGTGGTAACTAAAGTCTGTCGGAAATCCTGAGACACCATTCCGAGGAATTACCCGGGACATCCTACGTAGCTAGTAAGCATTTGTGACAACCTGTTAGAGAGAGCGCCGTGGCTCCTCTCCAACTACTCTTACATGATCGGTCTGACCGCCTCGATTGTGTCGATTCCCCCTCTTGGTTGCTTAAGTCGCACCTTCCAGGTCTCCTTGGCTTCCTGGTGGAGTTCAGACCACCGAGCCTCGATTTCTCAGGACGCAGGCCTATGGCCCCACTCCAGTGCCCATTAAACAATGACGCAAGGACCCTCGCTTCCAGGTCTCCGGGGGGGTTCCTAGTAAGGAGACATGTCGACTCAACTGAAATCGTGTGGTGTCTCCTATCACCCTGACGGCCATCGCCTTCTGCGGGTCAAGCAATATAGCCGCATTGCTGGCCGTCAGGTTCTCCGCCCATACGGGGGCCCCGTATAGGGCCATGCTCCGCACGATCCCAAGGTACAGTCTCCTGCAGGAAGCATTGGGTCCCTTGATGTTGGGCAACAACCGCGAGAGTGCGGCTGATGCCCCCCTTAGTTATGGGACCAAACTTCAGAAGTGGTATCCGAAGTTTCACCGGCTATTGAGTACGAGCCCCAGATAGGTACGTCATCGAGGGCTCGATGCCGATGCTGACGCTCCCTACCTGTAAGTTGGATCCCGCAGGTGGCCCCTTCCAAGGTCCGTGAAAGAACCTTGAGGTCGCCCTTCACTAATTCGAGGACCTCGAATTTGTGAAGGGTGACCTCAAGACCCAGCCGCGCCATATTCGACCAACGACTTGAGTAACCCCTGCCTCCTCGCGCTGTAACGAGGGTGTCATCAGCGTAACACGTTACGCTGACACCTCTGAGCAACGGACCACGCAGCACTCAATCGAAACCGGTGTTTCACAGAAGCGGTCCTAAGACCGATCCATGTGGAACACTGAGCGACACATCTCGCCGACCCGGCCCGAGCCAGCTCAGGTAAGTTGTAGCCCTCTCGGAAAGATAGGCCCGGACAGTTCGACGGAGGTAGGGATGCATTCCATGGTAAATAAGCGCCTCCCTAACGCAGCTTCAGGGCAAGGTGTTGAAGGCGTTGGCGATGTCAAGAGACACTGCCACCACCACCTCACCCTGTTCTGTTGCCGCCATAACAAAAAATACCTACTAAAATCCGGAGGCGCTCATGGCCCCGCGGACTATCACTGTAGTAAGCAACTTTCACTATGGCCAGTCCTTGGATGGGTGACCATCCATGTGACCACTTTGTGACATTTATTTTAACGTTTCCGTGCTTCGGAAGGCACGTTAAGCCGTTGGTCCCGGTTGCCAGTAAAAGTGACAGTCGTTAAGCCAAGTTGAAGACCTTCTTAGGCGGCTTGAAAAATTTCAACAGCAAGCAGTCACAAACTGCGCCTGTCCATCTCAACACAGCAATACGGCTCACCACCTGTTACGTGGGACAAATTCTATAAAAAGGTGAAACGTGGGCATAAAATATGCTTCTGCCTGCCCCTTCGGGATAAGGCGTGACCTATACTTATATGTATGTATGTAAAATCTAAAAAAAAAATCTACACACAACAAACGAAATTTCTGTAACGGAATCTGTGCGCGAATCCGACTCGCACTTGGCTGTTTTTTTTTTTCAATATGAACACGTGAGTTTCGGTTTCGGTTTCGGTTTCGGCCGAAACTGACCCTGGGGCCGAAAGTTCGGTTTCGGTTTCGGCTGAAAAACCAGTTTCGGTCGGACACTAATAATAACATCCATTAAATAGTGGAAAAATACTGTTATTTTTGAGGTTTCTAATGTGATGTCGTAAAAAAATTCATTTTTTCCACTTACATTGCAAACGCAGGCTGAATCCTACGAGATTTATCAAAGTAATGTACTTAGTATTGTACACATTGTAAAAGTCTACAAAAAACTCCGCGATGGCATATCTCTATCTCTTATGGATATCCCACAATAACATTTTTAAGTCATTTACTTTTTACGACAAATAATGGCTTATTTTCGAAGCGGTTTTAACCAATACATCATTAATCCTTATCCAATTAAATACCTTAAATACATTGTTTACCTAACCCTACATCCTTTGCCGAGTATCGTCCCATTTCCATTTTACCTTTCCTTTCAAAAGTCTTAGAACGGCTTGTTCATATCCAACTAAATGCATTCCTTAACAGAAACCTTCTCCTTAACCCTTACCAATCGGGATTTCGTCCGGGATATAGCACGACTAGTGCGTTGGTCAGTATCACTGACGATATTAGGCTGGGCATGGAGAACGGAAATCTTACGGTTATATCCTTACTTGATTTTAGCAACGCTTTTAATACAGTGGATTTCCATATCCTGCTCGGTATACTGCGCTCGATTAACATATCTCCAACAGTTATTGATTGGTTTCGCAGTTACCTGTTCGGGCGGCGGCAGCGTGTACGCATTGAGGAATCTTTTTCTCCTTGGTGCGACACGTTTGCGGGAGTACCACAGGGTGGCGTTCTATCTCCTTTATTATTCTCCATTTTTATAAATTCCATCTCTAAATCTTTACTATCATCCTACCACCTTTATGCAGATGATCTTCAGATCTATATGCAAGCTCCAGTCGATGAAATTACTGAAGCTATATCCATAATTAACTCGGATTTACGGCGAATATGTAAGTGGAGCAAGGAATACGGACTTAGTGTGAATCCCTCCAAAACCCAAGTGGCCGTGATCGGCAGTCCTATCATGGTGTCACGATTAGACGGGGCTCAGCTACCTGACATCGTATTTAACGGTGTTGCAATACCCATAAGCGCAACAGTTAAAAATCTCGGAATTTTGGTTGATGCCACGCTATCCTGGCGTCCCCAACTTCAAGAAGTCAGCCGGAAACTGTTCGCATCTGCAGGGTCTTTGCGTCGACTACGCAATTTTCTACCAATGACCACTAAAATTGCGCTTGCTCAATCTCTCCTTCTTCCTATTCTAGATTATGCCGATGTCAGTTATCTCGATATCACAGAGGAGCAACTTGATAAACTTGAGCGCCTCCAAAACTTCTGCATAAGATTTATATTTGGATTACGCAAATATGATCATATATCCGAATACCGTAAACAGCTCGAGTGGCTTCCAATTCGCTTTCGTCGGAATGCTCATATCCTCTCTATGCTTTACAGTATACTATTCAATCCACTATCCCCAACTTATCTCAAAGAACGTTTTATGTTCCTTAATGACACACATACAAGATCCTTGAGGTCATCGGAATCTTTGGTATTGGCAATGCCAACTCACTCTACTGGGTTTTATGATAAATCTTTCACCATACAGGCTGTGCGATTGTGGAATGCGCTGCCTACAACGATTAGAAGGGCTCCGTCTTTGGTTGTTTTTAAGCGTTTGGTGAGACAACATTATTTAACCCGGTAGTATGTTCCTTAGCTTGATATTTTATTATTTTTTTCTTTCCACATTGAAATGTATGCTTTTAAGTATGTTTATTGGTATGTACGTATATTTATATGTATGTATAGTTATATGTATATCTATTTATATGTGTGTAAATTTATATGTATGTGTATTTTGTATGTAGGTATATTTGTATGTGTACTTAGTTCTTTGTTTATTTATATACCTTCTGGTATGTGTGTATTGTTTTGTATCATTTTATTTCTACACCTAAACTACCCATTTGTCTTATAATCTATATCTTTTTCTGTCCATCCCAAGGTTGCCTGGCAGAAATTGCTTTTTAGCGATAAGGCCGCCCTTTGTACAATATCTGCAATTATTTATTTATGTAAAATTTAACATGGTGTGCAAATAAAGTTTTATTCTATTCTATTCTATTCTATTGTTTATTTAATATAGATATATATGGCCCTTTACAGTATATGATTGAAATGAATATTTTCTAAGATATTACAGATATAAAATTGCGGGACGTAGCGTTTGCCGCCGTACCGGCCGGCCGCACACTGGTCCGGATTTTAAAATAGGTGGACATACGATCTAAGATGTCAGATTTGTTTTGGATAGAAAATATAGTGCTAATTAACATTTAGTACTACAACTTTTCCTTAAAATGACTCATTCATGCCTAAAAAAATAATAAAAATAAAAAAATGTATGGGGGAAAATTTATTTTGTTCAATTTCTCAGTTCAGTATCAAAGTATAAAGGTCTCACCTTATATTTTGATAAGCAACTATGGTCTTTAATACGACAACATAAAAAAATTCCGCGTATCCCTTCGGGTTTGGGATCCACAATGCTTTAAAGTTCACAGTTTTTCTGTACTTAGTGTATTTAGTATCAGCATTGCACCCGGGAGACGCCGGGGCGGGTCGCTAGTTAAATTAATAAACTTGTTTTAATCACAATATTTTAATAATTTATGTGGTACCCACCCACAAGATTTTGCAAATAAAATTATTCAAGTAGATATAAAGCGCTTGTGGCCCCGCGTACTCAGTGATCTGTAAACGATCACTGTAGTAAGCAACTTTCACTATGGCCAGTCCTTGTATGGGTGACCATCCATGTGACTACTTTGTGACATGTATTTGAGCGTTTCTGTGCTTCGGAAGGCCGTTAAGCTGTTGTTTCCGGTTGCCGGTAAAATGGCAATCAATAAGCAAAGTTGAAGGCCTTTTGAGGCGGCTTGAAAAATTTCAACAGCAGGCATTCAAACCTGCGCCATCTCAACACGGGATTACGGCTCACCACCTATTACGTGGGACAAATTCTAAAAAGGTGAAATGTGAGCATATATAATGCCTCTGCCTACCCCTTCGGGAGTAAAGGCGTAAGCATATGTACTTATGTATGTGATAAGTACTTTTATAACAAGTTCCATAAACCGATATTGAAGCAAATAAGAGAAAAGTGGGAAAAAAATATTCTCATTGCTTGCAACACCGTCTATGAAAATGACGTCACTAAAATGTACGATTTTTGTTTCTTTAAATGAGGTGTTTTTAACAAAAATGACGTATTGTGCAGTGAAAGGATGCCACAATGCATAGGTTAGTACTGCAAAAATAAATAAAATATTTTGCAGTACTAACCTATGCTATGTGATCTTTGGGTGTTTGGAACAATTTTCAGATACATTGTGGCATCCTTTCACTGCACAATACGTCATTTTTAGACAAAAATTACGCGAGCTCTTCGCACTGACACTAGATGCCCGGTACTAAAGCGCCGATTGATGTAGGCAGCCGGTATCAGCTGCCTTGAAATGGCTTCACGTCGCTCGCGCGTATTGGGTTTCTTTGCGTTATAATTCTATGCATACAACAATATGAGACAACTGGGGGGCTAACATACTTCGTATTCGACACACGGGGTGGCCGATAGAAGTCCTCACTTTGACGACCACTGCACTAACTCGAACATTGTTCGCTCTTCGCGATTGTATTTTTATTAAATTGTTTCCAAATTGAAACGTAAACGTTTTTGACCCGATTCAAATCTTCCCGCCAATTTAGATTCGTGAAGGTTCCACGTATTGACCGATAGCAAGGCTCATTCAACCGAGCATACACCATGAAGCTATAGATAAACATGGAGGCCACACTTCGAACAAACGCTTGAGTCAAATACCTACGTATCTCTATCTCACTCTCTGTGGGCTAACCTTCTCGTTCTAGCGAATTGTGCAGTGCTGCTATCTTCTTATTAGTATCTCCTAGAAAATAATAGAAATAGACCATACTAACCAAAAATGCAAGTAAAATAATTTATAGATAGCTCTATTGTTCGACTACGATTATTTAATGTGTAAATTGAAATATTTTATACCATAATATGCATGATTGGGTTGTCGAATCAGTGAATTACAGTCCCATTTTCTAAGGAGTCTGTAATGTGGCAACATTGGTACTACACGTCAACTGTCAAAGTGTCAACTAACAATAGAATGGCGGTTGACTTCATTGTTTTCACACAATAGGAAACGCTGTGAAGTAGTGTGACTATATTGAGGATTTATATGGGACTTCCTGTGTATTTTTAGTAGAAACACGAATGTCATTATTAGAGTAAATAAAATAAGTTAAGTATTGTTATCGTACGTTAATGATGAATAATTGTTATAGGTTTCCTAAAAATAGTATTCAGCGAGAAATATGGTTATCCATTGTACCATTTAAAATTAAGTTAAGATATTTTTATAAAAGCAATTAGTATGCTAACTAATCATAAATTTTAAATAAAGAAAAGGAGTTGGCTTCGGAGCGGGATTCGAACCTGCGTCTTCTTGCGTACCTTATAAATCGAATGGATATAGGTGCAACTCTATACATTCGTGTCGTATAACTTTCTAAAAAGTGCCGGTAGATGATGCCTCCTTTTCCATATTTAAAAAAAATGAAGTTCTATGAAAGCGCCAGGATTTGCAATTTGCATTTTCAAAAAACCGATTATGATGTAGTAACAAAGCGTTTAAAACCATCAACAGTTCCTAACTTGTTGTCCAATAATCCTGTTCCTAATTTATTGTCCAATTATCAAATTAAAAACACATACATAAAAATAAAATAAATAGATTAAATAACTAAACTACTAAACTATTGCCTACTGAACATTCCACCCCTGATCATACCAGGCGCAAAGGTGCCCAATACACTAGCAGCGTTGCCGCGCTGGATGGCTATCCTTTGTACCAGGTACGACCAGGCGTAGGAGTCATGCGTCTTGTTCTGTAGCCTACAGCCGATCTCCAGACTTAGCATCACCAGAGCCTTAGCATCACTCCCGCAACAGCCCATCGTTTCTACAGCTACTGGTACGACCAGATAACACGACTCCATCTCCGCGTACTTTTCGCGTTATCTGTAAGCAGCATCTTCCGCTGCGGCCGCCGGTAAATGGACTATACGAGCGAAGTGACTGGCGGTGAAAGTGCTGCCGCATGTTGCGACCCACACTAAGCAATTGCCGTTCTTCCATGGCACAAGGGTCAGGCCGTCCGGTCTCTTGCCGTCTGCGCGGGACAAACCTGGTGGTTCAAGGATACAGGGGACCTCAGCCGACACCAGAGCCCGCCGGATTAACTAATTGAGAGCGTGGTTACGCGGATGCCTACCGGTGCAGCGACGACAACTCAAAGCATGATGACCATCGCTCTCCACCATGGCACCGCAGATGCATACGCGACATTCCCCACAAAGGAAAAAGAGAATTAAAAGATAGAATTTAGTACCTATGTGCATACTGCATTACTTACATTCGCATTTCGCATAGGGATCGACCCTCCGACCAAAGGAAAATTACAATATAACCAAGGAAATAGTAGTTTTCGATACAAGTGTGGGATTTCTGTTATTACGACGAGTTTCGACAGATGTTGACCCGAGCCGAAGGCGAGGGTGGACAGTCGGAACGAGTTGAAATAACAATCCCACACGTTGTATTGAACAACTATTTTTAATACAGTTGCGAAAAAATTAAGCAATTTAATAAAATAATAAAAACACAATAAACCTGAATTGTCCAAAATGGCGGCAACCGTAAAAGAATATATACCAACCTAAGCAGAGACTATGGCAGTGCACTTCATACAGCCAAATTTTTTTATATTTATAAATTTAATTTGGCCGATACTTATATTAATTTATGTTAAATTTTAATATAAATGACTTTTAATCTGATATTGAAACAAGTTAGTATCTTTTTTTGAAATATTTGCATGAATCACAGACATTATTTTGACAGTTGGGAAAGGAAACGCGCACTAGTGCGGGAAAGGTAAAGAAAAAGCACGAGTGTGTAATAGCCCACATCCCGAACGCTAAACGTCCCTGTAATACGCCACTTTTTGAGCAACTGTATTAAAATAATTATTTTCTCTTTCTTTTTTCGACATTCGTCACAGCCTGCCACGAGAAGCCGCAGCGCGCGAGACGTACAGTTGATTAACCTAGAAAAATAACCCACTTGGATGAATAGCTTGGTTATTCGCAATGTACCTATGCAATCTGCAGAGAATACTACCTATCAGTCTTCGTAAAAACAGAGAAAATAGTTAATCTCGCCATTGTACATCTAATTTATATAATAAATTTTCACCACCTATTTCGTGTAAAGAAAAATAATCTTAAAAAGGTGAAATGATAATATACCTCTGCCTACCCCTTCGGGGATAAAGGCGTGCCCTTATGTATGTATGTATTGTACATCTAATTGTATTATGAATATATATTGTCTTTATTGCGTACAATAAAGAATATATAGAAAATGAAATATCCTGGCAAAAATAAAAATAGGGCTACCCTACTTAGAAAGAGACGTAGAGCCCACACAGAGCAAGACAGTAATATACAGACTACGCTTCAAGTAGGTATTCGAAGTGTGGCCTCCATGTTTATCTATAGCTTCATGGCATACACGAGCCAATGGTGAAAACGCGAAACCGGACATTCAAGATGGCGTGAGACTCGCCGCGCCGCTTCTCTCGGTCGACACGCAGCGACAAGCGACAAGTTTCCTTCGTAGAGACTTTTTGGCGGGAAGTCAAATAAGGCGGGAGCTTTAAAGTTTTATTGCTCTAACATTTATTGTTTTCTTGTGTATAATTGTAAAATATCAGTGTAAATAGTAATTTAAATAGAATTAGGAGTGTACATTTCTAAAATGGGTGTGGATAGCGACGGGGACCCAGTACCCGTCGACAAAGAATCGAAGAAAAGGAAACTGACCTTAGAGTCGGAATCTTATAAGATATTCACCAAACAAAATTATAAAAGACTGTTTCCTCAAAATCATAGCGGAGACTGTATTGTTTACGTTGAGTCTGTAGACAAAGAAAAAATTGGCAACAAAAACCCTATAACTTTAACGAAATTGTTTACAGAAAATGTAAAAGGAATTGTTGGTGTTCACAGAGTGAATGCATATAAGATTGGAGTTACATTTAAGAAGCCCTCACCTGCAAACAGCTTTCTAAATATGGACAGTTTCTTATCAATATATCAATAGATACATATAATAAAATCGTAACAGGTCGCTGTCTGTAGGGGAACATGGGCATCAGTGGATCACTTTTTTTTTGAAGCGGTTTTTGACGTAAATTTTTGCTTCAATAACAGAGGTTTTGCATGTAATACGTAAAAGCATAATTAAATTTTAAGTTTCTCTTTTTAAATACCTCATTAATAAATTAATATATGTCAGAAGACGGTTTTTTCTTCGAGAGGGAATCGATCCACTGTGGCACATGTATGGGTTACCTTGAATCGGGGTTTGAGTTACAATGGATCATATTGGGTAGTATGGATTGCCGGTGGAACTTCGGATACCGCTTCCGAAGTTTGATCCCAAAACTGAGGGGGGCATCAGCCGGACTCTCGCGACTGATGCCCGACATCAGTGGAGCCACCCAACGCTCCCTACAGGAGACAGTACCTCGGGATCGTGCGGAGCATGGCCCTATACGGGGCCCCCGCATGGGTGAAGACCCTGACGACCAGCAATGCGGCTAGATTACTTATCCCGCAGAGGGCGATGGCCTTAAGGGCTTATTGAGATACCGCACGATCTCAGGTGAGGCGGCATGTCTCCTAGCCGGGACCATTTCATGGGACCTGGAAGCGAGAGCCCTTGCGCCACTATTTGAATGGCGCAATGAGGCACTGGAGCAGGGCCACAGGCCTGCGTCTCGCAGAATCAAAGCTCGGTGGTCCCAGCTCCACCAGGAAAACGTGGAAACGTGGAAGGTGTGACTTGAGCAACCAATGGGGGGATTCGCCACAATTGCGGCGGTCAGACCTGCCATGTACTAGTGGCTGGAAGGGAGACATGGTGCTTTCTTCTACCGGTTGTCACAGATACTTACCGGGCATGGGAGCTTCGATAAGTACTGTGGTTCAGTAACAGCGCCAGGTCCTCGTGGCAGGTTTGGACGCGGAGCATGGCCCTGTACGGGGCCCTCGCATTGGTGAAGACCCTGACGGCCAGCAATGCGGCTAGATAACTGAGACCGAAGAGGAATCGTCCTCTTACACTTACTACAACGTTGCCACAATATGCATCCCCTTATCACCCTGAAGGCCATCGGGCCTTCAGGGTGATAAGGGGATACCGCACGATCTCAGGTGAGGCGGCATGACAAATAGCCGGGACCCTTCCATGGGACCTGGAAGCGAGAGCCCTTGCGTCTCTATTTGAATGGAGGAGGCGCTGGAGTGGGCCACAGGCCTGCGCCCCTCGAAATCGAATCTCGGCGGTCCTAACTCCACCAGGAAACCGTGGAGACGTGGAAGGTGTGACTTGAGCAATTCGCCAAGATTGCGGCGGTAAGACCTGTCATGGACTAGTGGCTGAGAGGAGATATGGTGCTTTCTTCTACCGGTTGTCACAGATACTTACCGGGCACGGGAGCTTCGATAAGTACTGTGGTTCAGTAACAGCGCCAGGTCCTCGTGGCAGGTCTGGACGTGGACACCCTTTCGCTGGAGACTATGGTGCGAGCAATGATCTCCAGCGGGAGTAAGTGGGACTGAGCTGCCTCTTTCTTGCGAGCAGGTGATGCTTGTGAAAGAGGCAGCGGGTAGGGAGCAGAAGAGAACTCTCCCACCTAAGTTCCGCAGTCGGCGGCTACGGCGCCGCCGACGCGTCTTCGCCCCAGACTATCGGCCTCCATGACCGAGGGCCTGAGGACGGTGAAGGGGCTGCCCACCGTTCTTATATACAGAGGCCGTAGTGGTAGTCATGTAGGACCACATGGATGCTATGCCGGCCTCCTACGGACTAAAAAACACACGTATCCCACCTAACACGGTTGGGAGCCCCCCGGGTAAGCCCTCGGAATGATATCCCAGGACACCCAACAGACCTATTACGGCTACCACTGCAGCCTCACCTAGAGGTGGGAGGGGGGGGATGGTTCGGGTGCTATCCCACTTCTAGGGGGGCATCATGGCTCGCACCATGGTCTCCAGCGAGAGAATGTTCTGCCACGAGGACCTGGCGCTGTTGTCCTCGCTGCGCTCTCCGCAGTGCTGACACTTGACCGAGGTTTCCCGGTGTATTCGCCACAGATACTTACCGAAGCTCCCATACCCAGGAGGCATCTGTGACAACCGGTAGGAGAGAGCATCGTGGCTCCTCTCCAGCCACTCGTTCATGACCGGTCTGACCGCCGCGATCGTGGCGAATTCTCCCGTTGGTTGCTCAAGTCGCACCTTCCAGGTCTCCACGGTTTCCTGGTGGAGCTGGGACCGCCTTGCTGTGTTTTCTTTTGACTATTACGGGGCATATTGACCCGTAAAAAAGGATCATATAAAATTCGAATCCCTTCGGGTAACAGTGGATCACGATCCGATGAACCCCATTGGAGTATGATTCACTGTAACCCATTTACCAATAACAGAAATAATATTTTTATTTAAATATAATTAGCTTTTACAGCACAGTATAATACAGTTTTAGATACTCAGACACACTCACTAAAATAAAATATACAAAGACATTGAAATATCTAAAAAACCTGGTAGCGAAACTATTTCCAATAATACGTAAATATTTTTTTTCGTACGTGCCTACGGACCGATGCGCTGTCACGCGGCCTTCCGTTGTGACTCTGTGGCGGTGACTAGTCGGGTAGTGCGGGGTGTAGGAGGATGTGCACTGACCCGAAGTGTAAATGTGTGTGTGCCATAGGCACAAAGTTATAACAAATGATCCACTGTTCCCCGTGATCCACTGATGCCCATGTTCCCTACATGGAAGATAAATAAGAAAAAATATTATAGGGGGCTTTATAAACGCAATAGAACCCAAAACAATGATTTTTAGAATTTTTGTCTGTTTGTCTGTATGTCTGTATATCCGTTTGTCTGTACGGTTGTGCACGCTAATCTCAGTAACCGCTCAACCGATTGCAATGCGGTTTTTGTATTCGCCACAGATACTTACCGAAGCTCCCATACCCAGGAGGCATCTGTGACAACCGGTAGGAGAGAGCATCGTGGCTCCTCTCCAGCCACTCGTTCATGACCGGTCTGACCGCCGCGATCGTGGCGAATTCTCCCGTTGGTTGCTCAAGTCGCACCTTCCAGGTCTCCACGGTTTCCTGGTGGAGCTGGGACCGCCTTGCTGTGTTTTCTTTTGACTATTACGGGGCATATTGACCCGTAAAAAAGGATCATATAAAATTCGAATCCCTTCGGGTAAAGGGCCCCACTCACTAACAGTTTACCGGACGATATCAATCTGTCAGTTAATTGCAATTGCCCACACACTAACAGTTCTGTTGAAGGTTTTGGACTGACGACTAATACGATCTGAGAGTGTGTGGCCGCTCGACGATTCCGTTCAGCGCCGACAGATATCGGCCGGACAGTTTATAGCCTGGCGCGCGATTGACCACACATTAGCAGGTAGCCGGCCGGCGGCCTGTCGACCGACGTCTTGTGTCAGTTCTGCGCCGACAGTTTTAAGTTTTTCGACTTGTTTAATTTTACCGTCAAAATGGACAACAAACCTCAATTTGTATCTACGTTTATTGAGCTAAATAGAAGGTTCCCATGTTTATGGTAGGTGAAAGATGATTGTTATCACAATAAACGCTCGAAGGATGATGCTTACAACAAATTGTTAGCATATTATCAATCTACAATACCTTCGGCAACAATTGACAATGTGAAAAAAAATTATAATCTTAATTTCATTCAGAAAAGAACCAAAAAAGGTAATTTTGGTTTTACTCTTATATGAAAATCGCTAAATACGCTTTTTGTAGTTCTATCTAGGAGATAAACCTATATATCTTATACCTATCTATAATTTACACAGATTAAAAGTACCTACGTACTTTTAAATTATTATAAAATTTAAATATATATTTATTTATTTTTTATTATTATCCAGTTTTTAATAGTTTTGTCAAGAATTTTGAATAAAAATATGGTATAATACGTGAATACGTACCATATTTTTATTTTATATTCATTAAATATCCATCTACCTACTTTCAGGTCGACGAATCTACGTAATAACATGTTGAACGTGATCATTTGCTGAATGTAGTGTATGGACCCTCAAACCGATATCAGACCATGGCCGACGGACGATCGTACGGTGGGAAACTGCCGACTCCCGATGTGTGTGGTCGCAAAACTGACAGCAGGGTCTTGCCGGCAGGCAAAAATCGCTTTAGTGTGTTGGCGCTATTGGTCTAGGACGGCAGGCCGTCCGATAGGACCAGAGACTGCAGGCGGACTGTTAGTGAGTGGGGCCCTTAACAGTGGATCACGATCCGATGAACCCCATTGGAGTATGATTCACTGTAACCTATTTACCAATAACAGAAATAATATTTTTATTTAAATACTAGCTGATGCCCGCAGCTTCGCCTGCGTGAAATTTAGTTCCTACACTGTCTCTAACCTATCTCTGTAGGTACCAAATTTCAGCCAGATCCGTTCAGCCGTTACAGCGTGAAAGAGAGTAACAAACATTCACACTCACAAATATGCGCATATTTATGATAGTTGTTCTGATTAACAAATTGATAAAACATATTATATGAGTTATGTAAATTTATTTATTAAATACATTTCTTAATTCATTGGCTAGACTACTACTTGACTCAAATTCTCTTCTAAGCAATTGACATCGTAACTTAGTTCCTTCTTCAGGTAGTCCCAGTCGTACTGCAGGCCTACAACGTATGAGAAAACCGAACTACGATAGACTTTGTCCTCATAATACAGATGGTCCAACCAAGACCTGTTAACTTAATAACCATGTAAATTTCATCTGCTAGGTGTTCATGTTCATTTTAATGGCTCTTTTTACTTGTCAAATGTGATCTTCGTAGAGGCCATTCCCGTATTTTACAAAGACTTAGTGAGTCTGTGTCCTGCACCGAATGCAGCCAGAACTATAGAATAAAGTTCATACCTTCCATGACCAGTCGCTTAGGGCTGCTGACATCTTTCATTCTAATGCACAGTGGACACTACCTGAAGCGTGGTCTTTCATTAATCCTGGCTAGCCATCTTCGAATTTTCTTCTTCTTTCACATATTTATATACAAAATTTAAAAAATTAACAACAATATTTACGATATTACTTTAAAGCAAAATCATGAATATGACAATGTCATTCGGATTGAACATCCACAAATGTGTCAAAATAAAAAGTAATTTAAATCAAAAATAAGAGTATTTAAGGAGTATTGATATCAACTCCGGAGAAAATCAGCTCCAAAATAATTTACATTCCCTTTTTAGGTCGATAAAATATAAATTTCAATAAAATAAGGAACACGTCTTCCATCAGTTATGCTAATAATGCTATATGCCAAATTTTAAGCAGATCGGACCAAGGAATCGCGTTGTCCCATACAAACTTGACCCTCCTTTTTTATACCTTTAGAGGTGGAATTTGCAAAAATGGTAAAATTACTTGTTTCAAATTGTAACAAACAACGCTCATGCTGAATTTCATCATCGTACCATTAACCGTTTAAGCAATAATTGATAATAACTTTATACAACTTAAGTTCGTTTTTGATTTTATAATAAGTATACTTTTCCGGGATAAAAAGTACCCAGTGTGGTGCCCAGGATATTAAAGAATAATTATACCAAGTTTCATCGTAATCGAACCGGTAGTTTTTGCGTGATGCCTGAACAAACAGACAGACAGACAGACAGACAGACAGACAAAAATTTTTTTAATCACATTTTTGGGTTCGGTGTCGGTCTAGTAACACCCCCTGCTATTTATTTTTTTTATATTTTCAATGTACAGAATTTTCACTTCTACAGATTTATTATAAGTATAGATAATTAGCTTTTACAGCACAGTATAATACAGTTTTAGATACTCAGACACACTCACTAAAATAAAATATACAAAGACATTGAAATATCTAAAAAACCTGGTAGCGAAACTATTTCCAATAATACGTAAATATTTTTTTTCGTACGTGCCTACGGACCGATGCGCTGTCACGCGGCCTTCCGTTGTGACTCTGTGGCGGTGACTAGTCGGGTAGTGCGGGGTGTAGGAGGATGTGCACTGACCCGAAGTGTAAATGTGTGTGTGCCATAGGCACAAAGTTATAACAAATGATCCACTGTTCCCCGTGATCCACTGATGCCCATGTTCCCTACATGGAAGATAAATAAGAAAAAATATTATAGGGGGCTTTATAAACGCAATAGAACCCAAAACAATGATTTTTAGAATTTTTGTCTGTTTGTCTGTATGTCTGTATATCCGTTTGTCTGTACGGTTGTGCACGCTAATCTCAGTAACCGCTCAACCGATTGCAATGCGGTTTTTTTTATTGTGTTGAGGTTTGCTCCAGTTAACATTTAGCGTTTGTTTTATGTAAATCGGTTTAGAAATAAAAGAGTTATAACACTTTTAAGAATCAGATATTTTGAAAATTTTAATTGTAGGGGTTTCTTTGAATGTGAGTGAACCTAAACTGGCGTGTTGGCTTAATCATCGCCTTCGGCGCGGACTGAATTGTTTAAAAATAGTCTTAATCATTAAGCTCTTTTACGATTAAGCAAACAGGGCAGTTTCAGACGCTGCTTGATGACTCTGATGAAGAAATACCTTTCCTTTCATACACCTTATGTGACGTAAACGAAGTTGCGGGCTCAGCTAGTTCAGGAATAAATTGAAAGCATTTGTACCAGCATACATGACAGAGACAACAGGCATAATAAGGTATGTACCTACTGAATTAAAAAATGAAGAAATTTACAAAAATATAACATGTGAAGTAGAAATAATTTCAATCAAAAGATTTATGAAGAAAGTTGATGGAAAACTTATTCCATTAGGCACAGTGGCTATCACATTTGCTGCTACAACGTTGCCACAATATGCATACATACAAATGTTCAGATATGCGATTCATCCATATGTACCACCCTTATTACAATGCTACAAATGTCTGAAATTCAATCACTCAGCCAAAGTATGTAGAAGCGAACAACATTGCTCCTGCTGCGCTGGTCGCCATTCATATAAGGACTGCGATTCATCTGTAACCATCTGCATTAACTGTTCGGGCAACCATCTAGCCATATCACGGGACTGTCCTATTAAAAAGCAAAAAATGGAGCAAAAGAAGGCCAAATTCCAACAATCATATGCCACTGTCGCAACTACACCCTCATTTAGTGACAAATCATTTCCACCATTACCCAAATCTAGAAATTTAGAAACTACTATGAATGTTAAACAATTAGATGTTAAACAAATAGCTAATAATGACATTATAATAAATGCAATTGTTAAAGCTCTTGTAACTTTAGGCAATAAGTCTGATGATGATGGCCCACTTACTACTAAAAAGATAAGGGAAATTTTTTGAGCCACCTGCGTTGATCTCTATGGACTCTAGGTCCCTTTATGATAGTCAAAGAAAAACACATATTACAATAGCCCAATTTAATATACAAAGTGCAAACAGCAAAAAAGCATTATTAATAAATTTTCTTCATGAAAAAGATGTTGACATTTGCATGTTGAATGAAACTTGGTTCAAACCTGCCACTATGGCGCTCACGTACACTATGATGACGAAAATGTCATCGGTTCCGACGCCCACGGTCATCATGTATGCCAGTTATTATCCGTTTATATCCGGTTTTATCCTCTTGCACAGTTAAGCCAATTTCTTCGGCATTATGTCTCACATCTTAAGTATCCAGGCCGGAAAAAATGCAGGATGAGTTTATCTAATGATTAACATAGCCTGCAGAGTAACAATAAAAGAAAAAACATCAGAAACTTCGAGTTGATTGTGATAAATAAATTTTCTGTTGAGCCGCCATTAGCGTTCCAATTAGTTACGGGGTATTTAATATTTTAGTTTATTCTGCTTTTATTTATTTTTTTATTTAATATACCTATTGAATGATATACCTATTATTTTATAATATATACTTATTTATTTCAGTGTATATTTATTAATTGTTTTTTTTATTGGCCAATGTAAATACGCAAAAAATGTATAACTTTAATACTTTTATCAATCATCAATACATATAATAAAATCGTAACAGGTCGCTGTCTGTACATGGAAGATAAATAAGAAAAAATATTAAAGGGGGGCTTTATGAACGCAATAGAACCCAAAACAATGATTTTTAGAATTTTTGTCTGTTTGTCTGTATGTCTGTATGTCTGTATGTCTGTATATCTGTTTGTCTGTACGGTTGTGCACGCTAATCTCAGTAACCGCTCAACCGATTGCAATGCGGTTTTTTTTTTATTGTGTTGAGGTTTGCTCCAGTTAACATTTACCGTTTGTTTTATGTAAATCGGTTTAGAAATAAAAGAGTTATAACACTTTTAAGAATCAGATATTTTGAAAATTTTAATTGTAGGGGTTTCTTTGAATGTGAGTGAACCTAAACTGGCGTGTTGGCTTAATCGTAAAAGAGCTTAATGATTAAGACTATTTTTAAACAATTCAGTCCGCGCCGCAGGCGTGGACTGAATTGTTTTAAAATAGACTTAATCATTAAGCTCTTTTATGATTAAGCAAACAGGGCAGTTTCAGACGCTGCTTGATGACTCTGATGAAGAAATATCTTTCCTTTCATACACCTTATGTGACGTAAACGAAGTTGCGGGCTCAGCTAGTACATATAATAAAATCGTAACAGGTCGCTGTCTGTACATGGAAGATAAATAAGAAAAAATATTATAGGGGGGCTTTATATATTTGCTCAGGTCGTGGGTCGGATTCGGCGGCTGGGTCTTGAGGTCGCCCTTCACAAATCCGAGGCTCTGTGCTTCCACGGACCTCGGATGGGGCCACCTGCGGGATCCAGCCTACAGGTGGGGGGCGTCAGCATCGGCATCGAGCCCTCGATGAAGTATCTGGGGCTCGTACTCGATGGCCGGTGGAACTTCGGACATCATTTCCGAAGTTTGGTCCCAAAACTGAGGGGAGCATCGGCCGCACTCGCGCGGCTGATACCCAACGCTCCCTACAGGAGGCTGTACCTTGGGATCGTGCGAAGCATGGCCCTGTACGGGGCTCCCGTATGGGCGGAGACCCTGACGGCCAGCAATGAGGCTAGACTGATGAGCCCGCAGAGAGTGATGGCCGTCAGGGTGATAAGAGGATACCGCACGATCTCCGGTGAGGCGGCATGTCTCCTAGCCGGGACCCCTCCATGGGACCTGGAAGCGAGAGCCCTTGCGTCACTGTTCAGATGGCGCAAGGAGGCGCTGGAGCGGGGCCAAAGGCCTGCGTCTCGAGAAATCGAGGCCCAGCGGACCCTGCTCCACCAGGAAACCCTGGAGACATGGAAGATGCGACTTGAGCAACCAAAGGGGGGATTCGCCACAATCGCGGCCGTCAGACCGGTCATGGACGAGTGGCTGGAGAGAAGACACGGTGCTCTCTCCTACCGGTTGACACAGATGCTTGCCGGGCACGGTAGCTTCGGTAGGTACCTGTGGCGAAAACACCGGGAAACCACGGCCGAATGTCAGCACTGCGAGGACCGCAGCGATGACACGGCGCTCCACACGCTGGTGGAGTGCACGGCGTGGGCACAACAGCGACAGGTCCTCGTAGTGGGTCTGGGCGTGGACACTCTCTCGCTTGAGGCCATGGTGCGAGCCATGCTCTCCAGCGGGAGTAAGTGGGACTGCGCCGCCTCTTTCTGCGAGCAGGTCATGCTCGCGAAGGAGGCGGCGGGCCGGGTGCGGGAGAGAACTCTCCCACCCGATTTCCGCAGTCGGCGCCCTGGGCGCCGCCGACGTGTCTTCGCTGAGGACTATCGGCCTCCATGACCGGGGGTCTGAGGACGGTGAGAGGGCCGCTCACCGTCCTTACAGAAGCAGGCCCATGACGGCAGCGTGACGTGAGCACTCACGCACGCCCCCCCTTAGAAGCGGGGTCACACCCGAAACCCCCCATAGACGCGGGATTGCACCCGAACCACCCCCTGGGCGAGGCCGCATTGGCGGCCGTAGGTCTGTTGGGAGTCACGGGACATCCTTCCTGAGGGCTTACCCGGGGCTCTCAACCATAGGCTGTTGGGCGTTACGTGAGGTTTTTTAGTCGGTAAGAGTCCGGCATAGCATCCTACGAGGATTTTCCCTCACGTTAAAAAAAAAAAAAAAAAGGGGGTTACTTTGAATGTGAGTGAACCTCTTTTATGATCTCTTTTATGATTAAGCAAACAGGGCAGTTTCAGACGCTGCTTGATGACTCTGATGAAGAAATACCTTTCCTTTCATACACCTTATGTGACGTAAACGAAGTTGCGGGCTCAGCTAGTTTTATTAATATTTTTGTTTATTTTGCTTCAATTATTCTTGTTTTGCATGTAAAAGTATCCTGATAATATGTTGTTTAACAGCTGTTATAAATATTTCCGTCCCAAATCGAAGTAAAATTAATTATAATAGCATGTGAAGATGACAATTTTTGGCAATGAAAATACGCTAAATATTGATAAATTTATTTTCGGAGATTTTGTATCTACAAATTCTTTTTTTTCTTTTTGGGTAAAGTGTTTGTGTGTATATTTGGTAAATAAAAAAATATAAGACTTACCTAAAACTGGTTTTATTTTGAATTTCATGGTGAAACATAAGAATACTACTTCATTTTAACCATCGTAATTTTCAGCGACATTTCATTAATCCATTACACATGGGATATCCTCGGATTTAGTTTAGTTATTTTCGTCAGTTATCCAGCATGATGAAACAGTAAGTATTTCTGTAGTGCGACTCCTATAAAAGAAATAAGAATTAATTTTGTGAAGCTCGGCGCGCAACCGCCGTTCCCGCCAACGCTCGCGAAGGTGTTGAGCGCCGGAGGCCAGTGACGTTTGACAGTTCGGACGCTCGAGTGGCATTACATGTATAAGCCCCAATATAGCTTCTCTGTGTCAATGGAATGTACATGATGACCCAATGGGTAGCTATCACTTTCCCATACTGATTGACATTCAAATAATAGTACAGAAATATTTCATAGCCGCTCCTTCTGAGCGTTTTAATTATAAGCTTGCAGACTGGCCCCAATTTTATTCTGAAACAGAAAAAGCATTTGATAATGTAACATTTGAATCTTAATGTCCTCTAGAAATTTACAATTCTTTCTGTAACATATTAGACAGCATTAAACAAAAGTGTATTCCAAAAATTGTCAACCAACATTCGTATAAAATGAAAATACCAACACCATGGTGGGACAGAGAATGTGCAATTGCAGTCAATATCAGTAGGTTAGCTTTAAGAAATTATAGATCATACTCTACAATAGAGAACTATATAGAATACAAGAAAGTTGATGCATTAAAAAAGAGACTGATTAGTCAAAAAAAGAAAGATAGTTGGAGATCTTTGTGCGAGGCATTCAATAGATACACACCTGTTAGCATGATTTGGAACTACATCCGTAGACTTAAAAGAGCTGGTTGTCGTAAGTCTTCTAAAAATGATCAATGGATTCCATCTTTTGTAGATAAATTAGCCCCACTATCTCCTCCTGAAAAAGAAATAGACACATCAAGGTTAAACATCATTTTTGACTCCAATGGTAATGCTGACGGACACTTCTTGACTGAACCATTCAATATCAGAGAATTTAAGACAGCCCTTAAGTCAAGGAAAGACACCACCCCAGGTCTTGATGACTATTCATATAAATTAATTAAAGAACTACATCCTAAAGCTCAAGATATACTCTTAAACATTTACAATCTGTTATGGGAACATGGGTTTATTCCTGAATCATGGAAAACTCAATGTGTATTGCCAATTCTGAAGCCCAACAAACCTGAAAATGATTGTAATTCATATCGGCCTATTTCATTATCATCTTGCATTGGCAAATTATTCGAAAACATGCTAAAATTAAGACTAGAATTTTACAGCGAAACACATAATATCTTACCTGAACAGCAATTTGGCTTCAGAAAAGGTAAAAGTGCAGTAGGTAGAAAATTACACATCTCTTATCACAGATTTCAAAAATTCATTTTATAGCCATTCATTCACAGCCTGCGCTTTCCTTGATGTGAGTGGTGCCTTTGACAATGTTAATCCCACAATCCTCATTCACATTCTACACCAAGCCGGTATACCTGGGAAAATATGCAAATGGGTTTTCAACTTCCTATACAATAGAACTATGTATATCAAGTTTAATAACATTTTACATGGACCTAGACAAGTCTTTAAAGGTACGATGCAGGGATCAACGATATCTCCTTTATTGTTTGGTATTTAAATACATCTATACATATAATAAAATGATAGAAAAGTCAAAACTGTACATTGGAAATATTTAAAAAAAAATACTCGCTAGGTGTTCAACATAAGATACCGAAGCCGAAAATATAGTTAGAAAAATTTTTGTCTGTTTGTCTGTTTGTCGGTTTGTCTGTTTGTCTGTTTGTCTGTTTGCTTTGCTTTGTCCGGAAGGATCTCGAAAAGTACTCAATAGATTTGATTCAAATTTTGCACAAATATTAACTAGGGTTAGGGTCTTAAAATAGGCTATATATTATCACGCTACATATCCTAGGGGCTAAGCAGAGAGCAATCAAATTGGCATTATAACATAATTTTCACGCGTACGAAGTCGCGGGCAACAGCTAGTCACAAATAAATAGATACTTGACTGATCCGTCAGTCAAATGTTTGTTATTTGCTGATGATATACTTGTTTAAAGGCTCAACCCGCTCAACTTTAGATTGTCTGACGTGGAGTTTGGGGTTCATATTTTTTTTACACAAAGCTAATATTATTATAAGCCTCCACACGAAGTTTTAACTTGCGGAAATTAATGGCTAACGAGAAAAAAAATTATGAAAATCATTAAAATTCACCAATAATTTGTCACTTTTCACCACAGAATACATACACTCTCACTCAATGCTTTTGACATTCGGCTCGTCACTATACGTTTCGTTTTCCGTAAGGTTAAAGCACAACAATGTTTTACTTCATTTAATAATTAAATAAATAATTATATTTAGTAACAAAGTAAAATTTTATGCATATTTTATAATATTACGTATATTTTGCTGATATGCGAGCGAGCGAAGCGAGCGTGCCGCGGCAGCGGCCGCCGAGCGCTTTATAATATTATTTTAACAATTTCGACCTTTATATCGATGTCAACACAAGACAATGCGAAAGTTAGGTTAGGATATTAAAAAAATCATAACTCAAAAAGGGGGGGCTTCCGCAACTTTTCCTTCAGGGGGGGGGGGGGGGTTCTACAACCCCCCCTCCCCCCTTTCCACCCCCTCCCGCCCCTTAAATCTGTGAAGAGACTGTATGGATGTCGTCTCTTTGGTATCACAAGTATCACAACCTATGGTTTAGTTGCTATAGTGACTCAGAACTGTGATTCAGAGACTGTCAATATATTTCGATAACTGCTTATTCATATTTCTTAAAACTATAATAAAACAACGTTTTATTTGCTTTAACCAAGCGTTTATTATTCTTATCTTCTTAGAACTTTTCCACATTACAAAAGTTCATATGGTAGCAGAGCGAAATGTTCATAGTGAAAAGTTGTCACGACGTAATATAGCGAAAATTTTTACGTAAGTTTTTTTTTGCTATAAACATGCCAAAAGCAACGTATCACATTGATCCACTTGATAAGGATAACTATGACACTTGGGCGATACAAGCCGAAGCTGTATTGGTAAAAAGCAAGCTATGGAAGTATGTCTCAACTCCGCTAGACGTAAAAGCAGATACTACTGAGATCGAAGCTGATAAACAGGCCAAGGCAGAACTAATTTTAATTATTGCTCCTTCCCAACTAAAAGAGGTTAAGAAATGTAACACTGCGAAAGATTTGTGGGATAAATTGAAACAAATACATGACATTATTGAAGCAACTTATTCTGACCAAACTAGAAGGCAGTGATGTTCGTACACACCTAAACAAGTTTATGGACACCGTCGATAAGCTCGCTGACATGGATGTCACCATAAATGAGGATTTGCTAACTATCATGATGCTCTACAGCCTTTCCTCAGAGTACGAAAACTTTCGCGTAGCTATAGAGTCTCGCGACATATTGCCAAAGCCGGAAAAATTAAAAATAAAAATTATCGAAGAAAGCGACGCTCGTCATCACAATGACAATTACGAACCTGGCCAACAACAACAAGAAGAAAACGCACTTTTAGCTTCTTGCAAAATCTGTAAGAGAACGGGAAGCAGAATCTTTCAGAAAAAGACGCACAGAGTTTGCTCTAACTGTTGGAAGAAAAACAAAGACAAACAGAAGTCTAACATTAGCAAAAACGCCGATTCCCTATACGCTGAAGAATGTTTTCTTAGTTCAACACGGAACAACCAGGATGACTGGGTACTTGACAGTGGTTGTACCTCACATATGACCTATCACCACGAGCACTTCAAAAACATGAAGACTGTGTCAAGAAAACTTAACTTTGCATCAGAAAATCACTCCACAGAAATTTTGGGTGAAGGAAGAATTACATTTTCTGATGAAAAACGAGGACGACAAGTACATCTGGAAAACGCTCTTTATGTACCTTCCCTTTCTACCAATTTACTATCGGTATCTAAAATGACCTCACATGGAGCCACCGTCTCGTTCGACAACAACCGTGCTTTAGTTCGCAACAAGTCAGGTGAACTTGTACTGTCTGCAGAGAAGTCGATCAATGGTCTTTACTATGTAAGAAAACCAAACATTGAACAAAGCTTCGCAGCAACGCCTGCAACTGGTTCGACAAACACCAAACAAGGTACCATACAAGACTGGCACAGAAAACTTGGGCACATGAATTACAAAGATCTCCAACTGGCTCTGAACAACGAGACAGTGACTGGCATGAGCTTTGATAAAAATGAGATTTTGTCGTTGCCAGACTGTGAAATTTGCATTCAAGCAAAAATGACTCGAGTACCGAGTCCTCCACAACGAACTACTCCTCGAACCACTGAACGTCTAGAAATCGTCCACAGCGACGTGTGCGGCCCAATCAGAACACCTACCCATGCCAAAAACAGATACTTCGTTACTTTTATTGACGATTACAGTAGGTATGGACGGGTCTACTTCCTGAAAAATAAATCTGAAGTATTAGACAAGTTCAAAGAGTACAAACAAGAAATGGAAAAATTTACGGGCAATAAAATTAAACATTTGCAAACGGATAATGGATCAGAGTACGTCAATGCCAAATTCCAAGCCTACTTAAAACAACACGGGATTGCACGACGCTTAACTGCACCCTATACCCCACACCAGAATGGTATCGCTGAACGCAAGAATCGGACACTTGTGGAGAAGGCTAGAGCTATGCTTATTGATGCTAAAGCGCCAATGCACCTATGGGCAGAAGCAGTGAACACTGCTAATTACCTAGCAAACAGAAGTGTAAACAGTGCTGTAGAAAATAAAACACCATTTGAGAAATGGGTGTTAAGAAAGCCCTGCCTTAATCACCTCCACCCTTTCGGCTCAAAAGCTTTTATTTTGAAGAAAGGACCAAGAGGTCATAAATTTGCTCCAAAAGCAATACCGGGGATGTTTGTTGGATATTCTGACACCAGCAAAGCATACAGGGTTTACGTTCCAAACAAAACTTTTATATCCGCAGATGTGAAAGTAGTCAAGGCTGATTACTACAAAAGCCCAACTAGTGTTAACAACTTTAAATACAATAAAAACACTAACTGTGATTCGGTTTCAGAAACAATGAAAACTCAAATAGAAATCGATGATGCTGACGACACTCGGCAAGATCTTTCTATTGACAACATTGAAACGCAAGAAGGTAATTTTATTGAAAATGTTGAAAATCAACAAAATGATAGTATTACTGAAAACGTCGCAGCAGATTCTACTCTACAATATGAAAGTGTTGATGAAAATGTTGATGATGAACAAGATTCTTTTTACGAAACTTCTATTCTAGAAAGTCTTAGTCATGAACATGTTGACACGGAGTCTGAACCGAATAGCTACAGTCTACGAGACAGATCAGCAATACAAAAACCACAACGGTATGATGACTTTGTACTAGCTGCTGTTGCTGAGGTTCAAAATTTACCTAGAGATCCTGTGACTTACAAACAAGCATTGGAATCTCCTAATAAAGAACAATGGATTAAAGCCATGATGAGCGAGATAAACTCTCTAAATGAAAACAAAACATGGGACTTAGTCAGTTTGCCTGATGGAAGAAAAGCACTACCATGCAAATGGATATTCAAATTAAAGACAAATCCAGATGGCTCAATCGATAAATACAAAGCTAGACTAGTTTTAAAAGGTTATTCACAGCAAAAAGGAATCGATTATGACAAAACATTTAGTCCTGTGGCTCGACTAAGTACTATACGAGCTATTATCGCAATTGCTGCTAAAGAAAATTAAAACCTACGCCAATTCGATGTAGCTACGGCCTTTCTCAATGGCTCAGTTGAGGAAGAAATTTTCATGAAACAACCTGAAGGTTTCCAAGATGGGACAAAGCAGGTATGCAAACTTAATCGCAGCCTCTATGGTCTGAAGCAAGCACCTCGATGCTGGAACTCATGCATTGCCGAATTCTTGAAAATTACAGGCTTTCAACAAAGTGAAGCTGATCCTTGTCTGTACGTTAGAATCAGAGGAAAGTCAAAAGTTTTGATTGGACTCTACGTTGACGACGGACTTGTGGCGTCGAATACGCCAACTGCAGGAGACGAGTTTATCAAGGAATTAAAAAGAAGATTCAAGATAACTACCCGACCTGCTTCCTACTTTTTGGGTATGGAAATCAAAGCTGAAAAAGGCAAAATAACATTATGCCAACAAGCCTACATTAAGAAGGTTCTTGAAAAGTATGGTATGACTAGTTGCAAACCAACACCGACGCCAATAATCAAAGAAAGTATAAACAATACAGAACCTGATGTTGGTACCATTTTTCCATATAGACAAGCCGTTGGAGCCCTTACGTACTTAGCCGTAGGTACAAGGCCCGACATAGCATACGCTGTGAGCGTTGCATCCAGAAACCTGGAGAAACCTAGCACGAAAGATATCATGCTAGTGAAGCGGATTCTCCGTTACTTAAAAGGAACGACGGATAAAGGTCTTGTATATAAGCAATCAAAAGAGTCAGACCAAAGACTTTTATGTTACTC
Source organism: Miltochrista miniata (assembly GCA_933228765.1). Taxonomy (NCBI): domain Eukaryota; kingdom Metazoa; phylum Arthropoda; class Insecta; order Lepidoptera; family Erebidae; genus Miltochrista; species Miltochrista miniata. Next base: position 30,266,115 of record OW121764.1, on the reverse strand, counting down.
TGACTCAGACCTTGCTGGAGATCAAGCAACAGGCAGATCAACAACTGGAATGGTATGCTCATTCTCAGGAGCTGCAATCAGCTGGAAAAGTCATCGACAAACAGTTGTTTCTATTTCATCCACTGAAGCAGAAATCATTGCTGCTAGTGAAACAGCACAAGAAATTATATGGCTGAACAGCCTTATGAAAGGTTTGGTGGATTTGAAGAAACCAATACTGTATTTGGATAACGAGTCTGCTATAAAGCTATCGCACAATCCGAAGCACGAATACCACAAACGTACAAAACATATCAAACTTAAGCATCTATTTGTGCGTGAATGTGTTATCAATGGTGAACTTGAAGTTAAGCAAGTACCGTCCGTGCGACAGCTGGCTGATATGCTTACCAAGCCGCTCTTTGGTCCAAGATTGGAAGTTTTAAGCGGACAGATTGGTTTGAAGAGAATTTAAAAATTCTTAAAAGTTCCGAGGGTGTGAAGAGACTGTATGGATGTCGTCTCTTTGGTATCACAACCTATGGTTTAGTTGCTATAGTGACTCAGAACTGTGATTCAGAGACTGTCAATATATTTCGATAACTGCTTATTCATATTTCTTAAAACTATAATAAAACAACGTTTTATTTGCTTTAACCAAGCTGTTTATTATTCTTATCTTCTTAGAACTTTTCCACATTACAAAAGTTCATAAAATCGTGGGACGACAATCCGAAGTCCTACCTGTGATTTCTATAATAGTTTATCTTTAAATATCAATGTTGACAAAAGCGGAGCCATTATTTTTAGTAAAAAGACTGTAGATATAGACAATGTTCAGACAGTTAAATATGATGGTAGTAGCTTAGACTGGCTAGAAGAAAAAAAGTTTCTTGGTATATACCTAGACTCACAACTAAAATTTGAAATTCATATCAATAACATCATTAGAAATGCTAGTAAAGGCCTGAATTTAATAGGTAGGTACGTTCCTTAGCTGGTGTTCATTGGGGTTCGGACCCAAATACTTTATCAATGTTGTATAAGAGCATTGTCAGGAGCCACTTTGATTACAGTTCGTTAGCTTACATGAATGCTGATGGAGATTCTCGTTGGAGGACCTTGTTGAAGGTTGCACAGAGCAGCCCCGGATCTAGACATTTATTTAGGCGGGGCAAAAACTGAAAATGCCGCCCCCATTCATCCAGAACCCCCCCCCCCCCCCCCTATTTTAACCTTTGTAATTTCAGCGTTTCGAATTTCGAAAGAATGCCCCCGCTGTTCTTTTGTGTTAAGTCTATTTTTAGGGTTCCGTAACACTTAGGTATAGGATAACTTTGTTGTCCGACTGTCAAGAACCCAAGGCCAATGAGTGCTTATTTACATTCTGCTTGAAAAACCTGGCTGTAAGAGGAGGCAAACACGTGAATTTCTTGAAGCGCTTGGTTTTGGCGAAGATTCTCTCCGCCCTGAAAGAGTGGCACCTCTACCCGACATGCGTTGTTCGGGATTAAAAAGGAGAGGAAGCAATTAGGTTGATAAAATTCGGAAGAATGTAGCCTAAAGACGCAATATGTGGTTCAATGCTTCGCTAACGACTTAAGGAAGTAAGTATAGGCTTTCCGCCGCTTCAGGACAGTCAATAATGCGATTGGTAGGTCTCTGCATGGCCTACCTCGCGGAATTGTCCCAAAGGTGATATGAGATGCTACTCTCTAAGTCTCTACCGACTAATTCTTTCACCTCATTCGTCTTAAGTCGACGTATGCGCCATAGGTAATTTTTGTTAGTGAGCCTGCAATGGACGTCTAGATCAAGGATGTCTAGATAGTCCTTCAGTGGTATTTCGCATGCTAAAGAGAGGGGAGAGGTAGAAAAGACATGTTTTCAGCTTTAAACGGACACGCCTGTGTTTGCTATCATTTAAATCAGTGGTTCCCAACCAGTGGTCCGTGGTCGGCAGGAGCGAAAATATGGTCCCTGAAGGATTTAAAATTTATAGGGTGGTGAGCCGTTCCGAACTGGTGGTATCTACTATTTGCATTGTATTCATTGACGTGTCGCAAGTGCCTATGTATTAGGATTATGCGAAATAAATGTTTTTTGAGTTTGAGTTTGAGTTAGTCGCCGTGCAATGAGCGAGAAGAGCGCGGGTAGTGGGGGCGGTTGGTACGCCCACCGGCTCGGCGAGCAAAGACAACACAAAGTCTGCGATTTGCCCACGATTGAATGTGTTTCCAGGCCGAGCGTGGATCTTTGCTCAAGACTAGTTTCCTAAAGCCTAAATTGTGGGAACCATAACGCCCATCGGGGTACCGACCGATGTTGTTCCTCGTCGAGGTTTGCTAGCTCTTTGAGCTTATCATTACAGAGCGACACCACTTCAGAAGTTAAGTCTTAAAACAGAGGGGGCAACAGCTGCGCTCTCGCGGTTGGTACCCAACATAAGAGTACCCAACGCTCCCTGCAAGAGACCTTCGGGGTCATGCGGAGTATGGCCTATACGGGACCCCTGTATGGGCGGAGGCCCTGACGACCGTCAACGTGGCTAGACTGCATAGCCCGCTAAAGGCGATGGCCGTCAGGAGAGGGTACCGCACGATATCCGTTGAGGCGGCATGTCTCCTAGCCAAGACCCCTCCATGAGACCTGGAAAACAGGACTCTTGCGTCGTTGTATCAATGGTGCATGAAGGCGCTGGATCGGGACCACAGGCCTGTGCCCAAAGAAATAGAGGCATAGTGATCCCTGTTTCGCCAGAAGCTCATGGAGACATGGAAGATCCGACTTGGGCTACCAAAGTGAGGACTCACCACTAATGAGACGAGCGCCATGGCAGCCTCACCTACCGAGTGTCAAAGATGTTTACCGGGCACGGGTGCTTCGGTAAGTATCTACAGTGGGGACACAGCACTACATGGGCATAGCTGCGACAAGACCTCGTTGCGGGCCTGGGCGTGAATATTCTCACGCTGGAGACCATGTTAAGGGCTCTGGTCTCCAACGGGAGAAAGTGTAACGTAACTGTGTCTTTCTGCGAGCAAGTCATGCTCGCGAAGAATGCAGCGGGAGAGAAATCTCCCTTCCGAGTTCCGTAGTCGGTGGCGCGCTCGTCCACCATGACCGTGAGAGCGGCGAGTTGGCTGCTCACCGTTCTTTCACAGAAGCCGGTGTAGATAGACGGTGGCGTGTCTCTTCACCCCTCGAAGAAGTGGAATAGTACCAGCACGGACACTGGTGAAGTTAATGAAGGAATCCAGGAAAAACACAACAAATTCACTTGAGTGGTTTGGTGTTAAAAAGCAATTTTTGATTTATACGAAACTCCGAGAAATCGCCTTTCGCTATTTTATAGTTTTCTCAACGCTTATTTGTGCGAACAAGGTTTACTGCTTAGTTGGAAATTAAAAACAAGGCGAGGAATCGTTTGAAAGTAAGTGATGATTTGCATGTAGCTTTGAATAACAATATTAGTCCTAGGTTAGCAGATCTCGTGAAGAAGATGCAAGTCAGAAACACATTAATAAATGTTTATGCAATTTCCTACTGCGTTTTTTAAGCTTCAGATTGACTATCACAGTTTGTTTAAATTATGCCATTATAGTGGTCCCTGTTAACAAGAAAAAATAAAAGTGGTCCATGACTACGAAAAGGTTGGGAACCCCTGATTTAAATCAACCAGGTTTTCTAAATCCAGTTGCTAAACGAGGTCAGGTCCTGGTCGAGATCCGCTACTAGTTGCTGCCTGTTTTCCTCCTCTCAGGCCGCCCCTGGTCATTCCAAGCTGTCATAGATCGACAGAGGACCGGCTTTTTGAATCGTTGTTCTGGCAAAGTTGTTTGGGATTATGGAGGAGAGCGTGGAATTGAAGAGAGTTGAAGTTGAAGAGCTCTTCAAATCCTGGCGTATCCTTCCGAGAGCTTACTCATAGCTCCCAACCGTAGGCTGTTAGGATACATGAGGTTTTTTTAGTCGCTAGGAGTCCGGCATAGCGTCCATGCAGGATTTTCCTTAACGTATAAAAAGAGCTCTTCTCTTCAAAACACTCGCCGTGATAGATCCGGTAGAAGGCAGCTAAATGCGCTATGCCCCGGGCGGCAAAATTTGAGCAAATACCATCCATTTCTTTAGAAAAGAGTTGTACAAGTTGGAATGTTTGTAATAAACTTCACATGTTGTGTTTCGTAATAAAACCTTTATAACCACGCCCAGCGAATAAAATAAGATTTAAAAATTTAAGTGATGAGTTGTGCATTTGTCTGAAAAAAAAAAATTTCCTCTCTCTGATTTGCCGCCCCCCCTGATGTTGCCGCCCGGGGCATGGGCCCCGGCTTGCCCCCCCCCTAGATCCGGGGCTGGCACAGAGGAAATACATATAGTTATAATACGTATTTATTTTGCACCACTCTCCTGGGTGCTCAAGCAAGGATATACATATTTCAATTTAACAATAACATTTAATACGTGAATATTTACAACAACACAATAATAATTATATCAAAGAAAAATCTTTAACATATTTTTCTTACACCATTGACATTCTCAAGTCTTCATACATGATATTACCAAATTCAAAAACATTTCTTTTTCTATCAATATTGATGTTAAATTCTCATTGCATATGCAATGAGAATTTAACAATAAACCAAAACCTCTTTGCTTCAACACTCCTCCGTTATATCTCATTCATATCATGACCATTCACTAGAACCTTTCACACTCCTAAACCCATACCATTAACGACCATTCAAATTTGCCTTTAGGTAGCGGTTTCGTTAAAGCATCGGCTAGCATTCTCTCAGTTTGTCGATACTCCAATCTTATGATATCAGATTCAACAGCATTCCGCACAAAATGATATCTGATATCAACATGTTTGGTACGTTGATGATGCACCGGATTGTTGGCAATAGCAATGGCTGACTGGCTATCTGAAAAAACTGTAATTGCCTTTTCTATATCTTCACCAATCACCTCTGCTATAAACCTTCTGAGGAATACAGCTTCTTTAGCTGCCTCAGATAGTGACACGTATTCTGCCTCAGCAGTGCTAAGAGCCACTGTCCGCTGTTTAGTACTCTGCCACGAAACAGCTCCTCCTTGAATAAGGAATACTGAGCCAGAATATGAACGACGATCGCTATCTCCAGCATAATCAGCATCAGCGAAAGCCTCTATGAAATCTAGCGGTTTTTGTCTGATGTATCTCAAGCCAAAACTCTTTGTACCTTTGAGACACCGTAGTACTCGCTTGGCAGCAATCCAATGTTGCTCCTCGTAACACTCATTGAACTGACTTAAGTAATTAACCACATGAGCTATATCTGGTCTTGTACACACTGCCAAGTACATAAGAGAACCTATTAATGATCGATATGGAATATTCATATCTGGTCGTCTGCCATGTACAGGCTTCTCTAATCTTTGTCCTGGTACTGCCGGCGTGACTACTGGCTTGCAGTCTACCATATGAAAAGCTCTCAAGACTTTATCTACATATTTCTCTTGATGTAGCTTAATTCGCTTATGATCTTGTTCAATTTGGATTCCAAGCATTAATTCTGCTTTACCAAGATCTTTCATATCAAAGTGTGATTTCAGGTGACTCTTCACCTTGATCATTTCTTTTTCATTATTCCAGAAAATCAGAATGTCATCTACATATACTGCAATGATGATTATTTTACCATCCTTGGATTGTATATAGACGCATGGTTCATTTTCTGATCTCTTAAAATTATAACTCATTAGTACGGAATGAAGCTTGGCATTCCATGCTCTCGGAGCCTGCTTGAGTCCGTAAAGTGATTTTTGTAACAGACAGACGTAATCTTCCTTGCCTTTTACTTCAAATCCTTCTGGTTGTTTCATATAAACAACTTCGGACAGATCACCATTTAAAAATGCCGTTTTTACATCCATTTGATCAATTTGAATCCCAATCGAGTCGCCAAAGCCATTAAAACTCTTAAAGAACTGTGTCTGACTACTGGTGAAAACGTATCAAAATAATCAATGCCTCTGCATTGACTGAAGCCTCTTGCAACAAGTTGTGCTTTATATCTAATCTTTCCCCCCATCTCTTCTTTGATTCTAAATATCCATTTAGAATCAACGATGTTGCTAGACTGTGGTGGCTTTACAAGTGTCCACGTTTTATTTTTCTTAAGAGCTTCCAGCTCCTCCTCAATTGCGATTTTCCACTTTGCTCCATCCTCTCTGGACAATGCATCCTTGACCGATAAAGGATCTTCGGACGTAGTAGTAGCTTGATAGGTAACAAAATCTGGAAACTGTTTAGCAGTCCTTTGACGCTGAGGATATCTTCTACCCGACTGACCATCATCATGATCTGACTTGGCATCTTCAACTTCTGACTCTTCTCTTTCATCAGATGTTGCCCACTCGTCATCGTCACCTTCTACAACCTCATGTCCAGCCACTAAGTTTCTGGACTCAGAATCTACCTGAATTTGAAAATGTACTGGACTTCGTTCCTTCTGAGTTGTCTCTGAAACTTCATCCAGTTCACTGACCGTTTCTGTCAATGGAACAGCTTGATCTAAAGGTGTACCTTCTTTGCTTTCATACATTTGACTCTCGAAGAACACAACATCTCTGCCTTTACGCAGCTCGCCAGTTGCTGAATCAACTAAGCGATAGCCTTTTGTTTCTTCGCAGTAGCCAACATGAACTAAAGCTTTACTCTTACAGTCCCATTTTCTGCGCTTTTGATCTGGAATGTGGAGAAAAGCCTTGCAACCAAAAACTCTGATGAAGCTAAGATCTACTTTTCTACCAGTCCAGGCTTCCTCTGGAACCTTGCTTTTTAAAGCAACAGTGGGCGATCTATTTTTTAAATAAACTGCAGTACTAACTGCCTCTGCCCACAGTTTCTTACCTAAACCAGCTTCTTCCAGCATAGTTCTAGCTTTTTCAGTAATAGTTCTGTTTGCACGTTCTGCTACACCGTTTTGCTCGGGAGTATATTCAACCGTCAGCTGATGACGAATGCCCCTTGCTTTGCAGAATTCATCCATCCTCTTATTGACAAACTCTTTGCCATTATCAGACCGGATAATTCTCAACTGTTTACCAGTTTGACGTTCTGTCAATTTCACAAATTCCGAAAATTTGTCAAAAACCTCTCCTTTATTTCTTAAAAAATAAACAAAGGTTTTGCGAGTTAGGTCATCAATGAAAGTCAGAAAATATCTATAACCCGCATAAGAACTTTCACTCATTGGACCACACACATCTGTGTGAACTAGTTCTAAGACATGTTTTGCTCTGTTAGCACCTGAAACCCTTTTAAATGGATTCTTTGTTTGTTTTCCCATAACACAGGCTTCACACTCAAGCTTAGATATGGTATCGGAAAAACTTACCCCTTGTGCCATCTTACTTTTTAATAATTGAAGGTTTCGTATACCAAGGTGTCCCATTCGCCTATGCCACAGCATCGTAGTATCGGAAATAGCTGAAGTTAATGCCACCTCCTGTGAACAGTATTGAATCTTATACACACCATTCTCTACAGCACCTGCATGCGAAACATCTCCAGTTACACAGCATCCATCCGCTTTCATTATCTTAAAACCAGTTTTATCAAAAAATATACTTAGATTTCTACTTACTATCGTGCTCACACTTAATAGATTAGCTGATAACCCAGGTACGTACAATACATCTCTAATTGACACGTCCATCTCTCTATTAACAACATTACCAATAGCTACACCATATACTGTTTCTCCATTTGCACAAGCTATCTCTATTTTTTTATCTAACACCTTAAAGTCCGTTAACCAATCTCTTCTATTCGTCATATGGTTAGAAGCTCCAGAGTCAAGAATCCACTCTCCAGGTCCTTGTTTCCCTGCAGTTGCCATCGCCAATGACGTCAAAGCATCTTTCTTTGTCTTTAAATTTCTCGGACATTCCCTGGCTTTGTGTGGTCCATCGCAAATAAAGCATTTTATTTGTTTAGTTCTCATAGCATTTCTCTGCTTTGGTTTTAGATATTTATTTTTTGCTTGTAAAGCGTTGCTCGCAGTACTAGAACCTGCTTGATATGCGTCTTCCATTTGAAACAGCTTAGCTTTAATGTAATCTGTTGTCAAAACTATATTTGAATTTTCTATTGCCAGTCTCATGGGTTGGAATGTCTCTGTCAACCCTTGTAACATTAAGGTAGCAAGAAGTTCGTCATCCACTTCTTTGCCTAAATCATACAGCTGTTGCGCTACCGTCATCATGGCTGTCACATAATCACGTACTGTGGAGAATTGTTCCAATCTAATATTGACCAGCTTAGAAAGTAGCCTGCATCTATTATTTAGACCCTTATCCTCAAAGGCACCCTTCAGGCTCTCCCATGCATCCTTAGCACTCTTTGCATGACGCACATGGACCAGACAATGTGGTTTTACCATCAAACAAATTTTTGCTCTTGCCTTTTGATCCCTTTTTAAACCTGGCACATCACTAGCATCCGGTGTTGTCATTGTAAATGTCCATAAATCTTCATGGATCAGATAAAGTTCCATCATGAACTTCCACGTATTGTAATCAGTATTGCCGTCTAATTTCTCTATAGCTGGTAGTACTGAACTCATGTTACTTCCTTGGGACGAACTAGCACTTTCACTCGAGCTTACTGTGCTTACAGCTGAATTTCTATTCCCAGTGTTAAACATTGTGATAGTAATTCCTTTAATGCTGGCTTACCATAACCTGATGGAGATTCTCGTTGGAGGACCTTGTTGAAGGTTGCACAGAGGAAATACATATATAGTTATAATACGTATTTATTTTGCACCACACTCCTGGGTGCTCAAGCAAGGATATACATATTTCAATTTAACAATAACATTTAATACGTGAATATTTACAACAACACAATAATAATTATATCAAAGAAAAATCTTTAACATATTTTTCTTACACCATTGACATTCTCAAGTCTTCATCATGATATTACCAAATTCAAAAACATTTCTTTTTCTATCAATATGCAATGAGAATTTAACAATAAACCAAAACCTCTTTGCTTCAACAAATGCTAACATCAGTCACCTGCGAAAACTAGATGTTATCCAAAACAAAGCATTGCGAATCATAACTGGAGCAATGTGTTCCACTCTAATAAACGCAATGGAAGCAGAAACAGGCATTATGCCATTAAGAATCAGACGCTTACAAATCAGTCAGAAACTATGTCTTAAACTGTTGGCTACTGAAAATAGCTTTGTCATTAATAGGCTTTTACCATGTAAAGATCTACCATCACATTTAATTACTAACATTGGCATTAACGCACAAGAGCTTCTCTCAGAACACCCACCAGAAATGTTAAAGATTTTTATAGAAGTTCAAAATATTTGCAGAAACTTGCAAACCTCTAGACTTTTACCCTTTTTCGCTACAGGATTTCAAGCAATATTTCAAAGGGACATTGACATTGATTTTGAAAAAGTTTGTAACCAAACCGAATTTTTAGCTTCCCTCGCTTCCTATATTCTCGATCTGACGTTTACAAATTGTACACAGACGGCTCAAAAACTACAGATAATGTAACATCAGCATTTTATGACTCTCAGACTAAACAATCTTTTTGTGTAAAATTAGATGCTCATTGCAGTATTTTCACAGCTGAATGCTACGCAATTTATTGCGCTTTGTTTCACATATCTAATATTAATAGAACCAAATTCTTAATAATATCTGACTGTAAAAGTGTAGGTACTGTCATTGTCAGCTTTAGATGGTAGTTTACTTAGGTACAGCACTAATTATATTTTGTTAACAATTAAAAAGATCATGTTAGAGTTAAGCAACACAGGCAAATTTGTTAAGTACATTTAAATGGGTACCTTCACACAGTGGCATTGTTGGTAACGAGGCTGCAGATAAGTCAGCTCGAGGAGAGTGTGACGAAGATCGAGCAACTATAGTAAAGATTCCACCTGCTGATTATAACAACAAGCTGTCGGAAAACATCATCTTATTGTGGCATAACTATTGGAGAATTGCAGCAGAACAAAAGGGCAAATGGTAGGTATGCTTCAATTCAGCCTATCCCGCCGCCAAGACCATGGTATCATAAAAGAAAAGATGTAGATTGCCGAAATTACGTCACAACTATCAACCGACTAAGATTTGGTCACTGCAGAACACCAGCTCATCTTGCTAGACTCAAAATAATATACAATGATAAATGTGAAACTTGTAATAAAATAGCCGATCTCGAACATGTTGTCATGGAGTGCCAGAAATACAATATGCAGCGTCTAATCTTAGTTTCTGAGCTAAAAAGCATCAATGAAGAAGTGCCATCGAATTTGATGAAACTGTTAAGTGAACCTAAATATTTCAGGCCTATCTATAGGTTTATACTTAATACCGTAGAAAAAATATAAAATTTGTAATTCTCTTAGTTCTAAGTTAGGCATTAAGGACTCTGTATCCAGTTGCCAATAAACATTATTAAAAAAAAAAAGTTTTCTTCGTAAAATTCCAATAATTCATCAAAGTAAATAATTATCTTCCAAATTAAGATTAACATACTGGGATCCCGCGGGAGTGACTTTTAGTTAAATAAATCAAACATTTATCAGTGAGTGTGAACGGCATCGGCGAGGCACCCACGCCAGCGCAACTGGTGCAAGAGAAATCGACCAGAGTGAGGACAGGAACTCGTTGCGGTGGATTCTGAGGTAAGTGTACGTACCTACTTGCTTTTTGTTTCTACCTACTCGTGAACCACCCAACCTTTCTATCACGGCGGGAAGATTCTAGTACATAATATTCGTTTCCCGACCCAGAGTGACGTCAAGGGCTCCCACGGCAGGGCCGATTCGTCACATCTTTTTGGTGCCGAAACCCGGGATTCGCCCTGATCATCACTCGAAGTCGAAATTTCATTTAATTAATACTGCTGGTACGTTCATACTTATAACTCGCATCATTTCCATATACATAGTATCTAACACTACATTATTTATCTACACACATATCTAATATTGCTATATTTCAACTCCATAAGCATTTTTACATTACACTAATCCATCCGAAACATATAATTTGCTGGTTGAATTTCATAATTTTACCCAAATTGCATAATACTTTTAAAGGTAGGTATTCCCATAGATTTAGAATATTTCGCTACTCAGTACTCGGTATTCAAAAAGATTCGAATTTCGAATAAGTAGGTACATGACATGACACTGCCTGATCTGTATTAATACCGTACATGATCACTGTGAACGGAAGTCATTGCAGTTGACGTCATTACTCGATTAATTTCACTCGCTCTGAATGACTTCAGTTCACTGGATAACATTGTTCATTCTATAGATCTAGAAATCTATGGTTCATCATAGTATCATCAATTTTATTGACATCAAACATATCAATTCGATAAGGTCTCGAGGTTCGAGGTCTCGTAACCAAGTCAAATTTATTAAGCAAAAACCAAAAGTTCATTCGGTCGTCAAGCGCCTGATACCTGTAATATTAACTGGACTGGTGATCGGTTCCATAAAAGTGTGCCTAATTGAAAATCGCCATTTGGCGCTGACGGCAGCTAGCGAATGTACTTGGAACTAATACTAGTGATGTACAACACCTGTCTTGGTGTCGATAAAAACTTTACCAGATATCGACTACAATGTTAATTTTATTTTTGTACCAATGATGTTTACATAATATGAATGACTACTTTAAAGTACCTAAGTAGGCTAACCATCAGGCTCGCGAATTCAGTTTTGCGAGCTTAATATAAAAAAAAAGAGTTTGTTTGCTTAAACAGTGGTCGCAGGTATGTTGCCAAAGTAGTGTTACTATTGTAAATCGGCTGAAAAATGACACCGGACACAGCCCACAGTCATTAAGGTTGTCTTTAATCATAATTGGCTTATGTTAGAACTTAAAGCTAGGCGTCCAATAGGCGGATGGGCCGGGCCGGGCCGCAACGCAAAAATCCGCATGCCATACGTTTTTAATGAAACTGTGTTTCGTTGCGGCCCGCCTCTAGTAAAGGCAGATGCTACACAATTTCATATGAAACGTACGGCACGCGAATTTTTGCTCTGCGCTGCGGCCCGGTCCGCCTGGTGGACGCCTCGTTTAACGTGAGCCGTGCGAGCGTGCTCCCCGAAGCAGCCAATGCCAACTTGCTATTCCGCCTCAATGGCAACTATTTCCCATTTACTTCCCGAAGCAGCCGTGCCCAGAGAGGAATTTTGTTAAGTGACAGGTTAATTAGGATTAGGATTTATTGTAGTTTTGTTTGTTTGCAGTAGGTAAGTACAGTTTGTCTATAAAGTCGTGAAATGAATGTTTGAGGAACTAAAAATAGTTATGTGTGTGGCAACACTGGCAACAAGAAACATAAGTACGTCAGTTGTCAATGCTATCGTCGAATTTCGTTTACTCTCTCACGTAACTTTAATGTTTGGATTAAACTGCAACAAATTGAGACCAAACTACGCATAAAGGTTTGAGAAATGAGTAAAGAAAATCGAGTAGTGCGCAGGAAGTGATTTTTAAAGTTTTCCAGTGATGTTTCGCGGAGTACCAATCTGGACAATTGTTGTGGGATTTTGAGGATGTTTATGAGCGAACAGCATCTTTGTTGGGTATGTAATCGTGTTATTGTTTGTTTTGAATCTGTCTGAAGTTACAAATTTACTGAATTTACGATTTGGAGACAAAAAAAAGGCATTGTTTGCATATTTTTAGGTTAGAATCTTAAACTTACAATCTGCCTATAATGTAAGTCAGTGGTCAGAACAACATGGTTATTTTATAGTACGACCTACATTTTTGATACTCAGTTCAATCTGGTTTTCTACCAATTTTTATTTTGAATTAATTGCTTCATGTCAATAGTTTGTTTCCAATATGTAATTAATTTTCTTTTTTTACTCTTTTCAGGAAAATCAGAGAGTACAGTTAGGCGAATAGTTAACAAAGGTTTTAATAATGAAGGAAAGTTTGAAACTCCTGGTAAACACAGAAAAGGTCGGCAAAGAAAGAAATAGACGATTTTAATATTTGAGCACTGCGCCAAAAAAATCCTTGTCAGATGGGGGAAAGTTACAGATAAAACATGTAATTACATGATTGTGGCAAAGCAATTGGGACTGCTAGGCACCTGCTGGTGGGTTGTAAGACGCTATTAGACCGGGGCTTCTGGATCTGGATCAATAACTTTATTCTGGATCTGATTCAATAAAACAGAAACAAAATTAAAAATGTATAATGTGTTTTATTTATTAACTCACTAGCTGATGCCCGCAGCTTCGCCCGTGTCGAATTTGTTCTCGTTCCCGCTTCCCGTAGGAACTTATTCCCGGGATGAAAAGTAGCCTATGTGTTATTCCAGACTATAATGTATCCCTGTACCAAATTTCAGCCAGATCAGTTCAACTGTTCGAGCGTGAAAGAGTCTCACATCCACACTCATAAGCTTTCGCATTTATAATATTTGTATTGTTCCCGTTCCCGCTTCCCGTAAGAACTTATTCCCGGAATAAAAAGTAGCCATGGTTATTCCAGATTATAATGTATCCCTGTACCAAATTTCAGCCAGATCCCTTTAACCGTTCGAGCGTGTAAGAGTAATAAACATCCACACTCACAAACTGTCGCATTTATAATATTAGTAAGATTTTACTCGGAACGAACTCCCCGTATCAAAATCATTTTGGTCGTACTATATAGGGTTGCATACATGCATTCAGCAGCGCCCTCATTTAATTTCACGACTTTATAGACAAACTGTACAGAGGAGGGAAGGTATTTTAAAAAATATGAAATCACACATTTATTACGGGATATTTTTAAATGCACATCTGTATAATTTTTAAAAGAAAATTATCACATATTTTAAAAAGATTGAAAAACATAGTAGATTCTCTTAAAATAGGCTTGTGTCCACTAAGAATAAATTTGATTGATGTGTGTTTCTAACGACTATGTCCAATATATGAATAATTAACCATAGATGCTAAGTTATATTTCACACGCTAGTTAGTTACTGTTTCGATTATCTACTACAATTTTAAGTGTTTATTAATAATTTTAATATGTTCATTAAATAATAATAATAGTTCATTAATAGTACTTTTACCATGCCTCTTGTTTTTTAAACTACGAATTTTGGCCTTGGACAGAAAATTATCGATATACATTTTGACATCCCTATTAAACATTATAGGTTATAAAAATATTCGTAAAATCCCCGAAACTCGAAGGGTACGCTTATGATAGTAAAAAAACCTAAATTATTGTTTTATAATTATTGTTTAAGAATTAGATTCTTAGATTTACTTACTTGTGAAAAGAGACGCCACAGCACTTCTCGTATCTTGTTTTACAATATACACACGATCTCATGATAAATAACTACTTAATTACACAATAAACTAAATTTATATATCAAAACACTTCAAATTTATAGCAATCACAGTAATAACTTAAAAATATTCCAAATTTCACACATAAACTCCTTCTGAAATAAACAAACAACGGCCATTTGCAAACTAATTTAGTTCTCAGTGCAATCGACAGCGGCGCTTTGAATCGGCACAAAAAAGTAGGTGTCATTTTGTATGGAATAGCCAGTCCAGCGATTATTATTACAGGTCAGATCTGTTTGTTCAGTCTGACCACAGAACCCTAGGTTTGTTTACATTTTGTCATATTGTTGTGTTTTCAACACTTATAAATTCAAATTCATTTTTTATTCACGTGAAATGTGGTACAGTTTGAGATGTTACAAAAATTTGACACCAACACATTTCGCCAGATCAGGCATGCAAATATCATTATACAATATTATAATAATTATTGTCTAAATTTATAATCCATTTAACACAAATGTAGGTACAATTTCAATGCATTACATTACGGTTTCTACAGTACAGATCATTTAGGAAGTGTTACCAATTCTATTAATAACTAGCTGACCCTCGCAACTTCGTTTACGTCACATAAGGTTTGTGAATGGAGAGGTCCTTCTTCATCAGACGCAGCGTGTGAAACGGCCCTGTTTGCTTAATCATAAAAGAGCTTAAAGATTAAGGCTATTCTAAAACAATTCAGTCCCCGCCTTCGGCGCGGACTGAATTATTTTACAATAGTCTTAATCATTAAGCTCTTTTATGATTAAGCCAACACGCCCGTTTAGAATTTCCCCTTACATTCAAAGAAACCCTTGAATTCTAGGTTTTGCGAAAGTTGAGATGCCTTTAATTCCTGAACTACAAAACCCTCAACATTGAAACTTGTGTGAAACAATCCTTAAAGTACTCCCTTTATAACACTGAAAAAATTTTTGGAATCGCATCACGCGTTGAGAAATTACAACTGAAAAACCATTTTATCTTTCATCCCCTCTCCCGCAGGAACCGCGCAAAACTTTGGGATCAAAAGTATCCTAGAACCTTCCTCGGATTATAAGCTTCAAGTGTACCAAGTATCATTTAAATCGGTTCAGTAGTTTCGGCGTGATATTTATTCGGGATACAGACAGACAGACAGACAGACAGATAGACAGACAGACAGACATGAAAAGTTTAAATTACATTTTCGGCTTCAGTATCGATTAGAGAACGCCCTCCAATTAAAATTTTCATAATATCTTCCATGTACAGACTCTCGACCCTCAACAGTTTTATTATAAGTATAGATGTTACCATGTCAAAATCATTCATTTTTGTTTTCACCAGTTTAGGTACCTTTATTTAATTCAATGTCTAGTACTATTACAATGTCGAGATAAAATACTAATTATATTTATTTATACTTAGTCAATACATTTTACAAATTCAATGTCAGAAAGAAAACAGAATTAATAACTATGTCAGAAACATTCTTCTTAAGTTACCAAATTATATTTTATTGTATTCAATGTCAAGTAATTATTATGTCAAGATCAGTACCTACATATTACATACTTATTAATTTGTACCCACTTAGTTCATGCATTTTACAAATTCTATGTCAAAATAAATGTCAAAAAATAATATATCCATCATTACAAAATGTTAAATATTAAAATTCCATGAATTCCTGTACAGAGTAAAAACATCTGTCCAGCAGCCAGGCTTTAAGTTTAGCCTTGAAAAGAGTAGTAGGGTACTTCTTTAAATAATTTGGTAAAGCATTATAAACATAACCACACATTGCAAAACAGTTTCTTTGGTATAACTTAGTTCTCGGGACCCTTCGCAAGACTATCCTATCAGGGTTTCTGGTATTCCTAAGGAACACTTCTTTTGCTTTTGTAAATAATGCAGGGTGTTCTTTTACAAAAGTTGCTGTTTGGTAAATGTACATGCCAGGAAGTGTCAACAAATTAAATTTCTTAAATAATGGTCTGCAGGAGTGCCACGGCGCAGCACCACATATAGCTCTGACAGCTCTTTTTTGGGCGATAAAAGCTCGACTAACATGCGTCGAGTTTCCCCAAAGAATTAAGCCGTAGTTCAAAATAGACGCAATGTAACCATGATATGCCATAAGCACTGTGTTAGGATTTGACGTTTTTCGAAGTTTAGCCAACACATATACAAATCTATTCACCCTGCCACAAACTCTATCTACCTGTGCCTTCCAGTTCATATTCTTATCAATAACTATACCCAAGAAACACGTTTCATCAACCTCTATCAAGTTTTGGGTCGTATATTTAATATCTAAGGGTTGCAAATTACCCGGGCAAGTACTAAATTGCATGTAATGAGTTTTGGTCAGATTTACTTCTAGGTGGTTATTTTGAAGCCATTGAATTATAGATGTAATTGTATTGTTAATGTCATCCATATAATTACCATTAGAATTGTTGGATGTCATGAGAAGTGAAATATCGTCAGCGAATAAGGTACAGGGATATGGAGTAACACCAGGTAAGTCATTTATGTATATCAAGAATAAGAGCGGCCCAAGTATACTCCCTTGGGGCACCCCGGAACAATTGACCCTGAATGAAGATCTATGTGCTCTTAACTCCTGTTTATTGTTAATGTTCAGGACCTCGACACACTGTATTCTATCCTTCAAGTATGTATCAAGCCAGCTGTGGGCAGGACCACGGATACCATACTTTTCCAGTTTACATAATAATAATTCATGGGAAACTAAATCAAAGGCACTTTTCATATCAAAGAACACAGCAGTCGTTTTGGTATTACCTGTATCTAAACTCTCTAAGATCTTGGTAACCATGTTAAAGCAAGCCAGGGTAGTAGACTTGGCCTTTTGGAACCCAAATTGTTCCTCTTTCAGAATTTTGTGCTTAGTAATAAACTTGACTATTCTTCTATGCATGGCCACTTCAAAGACTTTTGATAAGATTGGAATCAGAGTTATAGGTCTATAGTTTACCACTGAGTCTTTAATACCTTTTTTATGCACTGGTTTTACAATAGATTTTTTAAGTACTTTAGGAAACTGACCTTCACTAAATGACCGGTTTATCAAATATGTTACAATAGGGGTAAGTGGTACAGCACAGAATTTCAAAATTTTTGTGCTAAACTCATCATATCCTACAGAGTTTGTATTATTTAGAGATGAGATTATTTCAAAAATTTCTGGGCAGTCGCATGGCTCAAGATAAATACTATTACAAGTGCTAGGAACCAGTAACATGTTTAGAATTTGGTTGGGATTTTTATGCTGCTTTGCATGCGAGTCTATAAAATGGTCATTGAAGACTTGCGCTATCGCTAGAGGGTCTTTTATAACACTATCCTCTATTTTTATCTCCGAGATCAAGTCTCTTAGCACCAGTGTTCCTGTTTCCTTCTTAATTAACTGCCAGGATGTTCTACATATATTCTTACAGTTACTAAGTTTACTGTGATTATAGTTATTTATTGATTTGAATATACATTTGCGCAGTAACTTGGAATATACCTTAAACTTTTCCTTGTGCACTTCTGACTTCTCTTTATAAGATTTAATGCGTAGCAAGCGTTTGGTTTTACAGCTGACTCTAAGTCCTTTACTGATCCAAGCCTGCTTTTTGATTTTATTACAATTTTTCTTTTTTAATATGGGGAAACACAGCTCAAAAAATAGAGTAAGAAGCTCTTGAAATTTATAATATGCTGTGTCTATATCCTGTTGCTCATATACCTCACCAAAGGAAAGACTCGATATACATTCTCTAAATTTACACATATTTTCATGGCAAAAGTTTCTTTTAAAAGTAACGTATTTAGTATACACAGACTGGTTGCAACCCCCAGGAATTGTCAGCAACTGAGCTGTTTCATGATCTGAGATACCAAGGTGCAGAAGCTCTCCTTTTGCTGATTTAATATTGCTAATAAAGTGGTCAATACAAGTTTTATTTTTTCGTGTGGGGTGGGTTATGTGTAATATTAAATTATATTTTTTGGCCAAGTTTAACAGTTCTCTACTTCCCTTTGTTACCTTGAGTGTGTCTATATTTAAATCACCTACAATAACAATCTTTTTGTCAGTTTTATATACAAGTCTTATGAGAATTATGTGAAGTTTATCAAAAAAAATAGAAACGTCGGAGTCTGGAGTCCTATACACACAGATTAATGTCAATTTAGGTTCATTTAATTCAATGGCACAGCATTCAAAGTGTTTGTCAATTGACATAACTTTAAAGTCGTCTAACTCTCTAAATTTTATACCGTACTTTACCAAAATACATACACCACCACGTTGAGAGTGTTTGGTTTTGGGTCTGCAATAACTGGATACAAGCCTATATCCACTCAAATTTATTAAACATTCATGACCTCTCTCTATAAAAGTTTCTGTTAAACATATTATGCATGGGTCTAGGTTTTTACTTAATAGCTCATCTAAGTGCAACTCCAATAATTCCAGTTTGTTTTGCAACCCTGCAATATTTTGATGCAAGAGTCTCATAGGGTTTTGAGAGAGTTTATTATTCACGAAAAAGGCATTTTGGGGTTCCCGGCTCTGATATTAGGGGTGGTCGGTGTTTAGCCTTGAAGGGAAAATAGTAAGGGATGGTACCTTTTAAAGGTCTAGGCCACGCTTCACTTCCTTGCGTACAACTTGATTATTTTTTATCGATTATGGGGAAATAGTTAAGAATTGTTTGTTGATGACCACCAGGTAACCTAACTTTATAGGGTTGTTGACACTTAATAAGGCTAGATGAGTGAGTGCACCCTTTTCCTTGAGGTAAGTATTTACAATCATAGTCAATACTGTCAACCATTAAATTAATACCTTTGCACATGTCGAACAGAGCATTAGAAATATTTATATACTTACAGTTTGGAAATAGCTGACAAATTCTTTTTAACATCTGATTTAGTAATGTTTCATTGAGATATTTATTTTTCGAAATACCTAATACAAAGAAGCTTGTTTCGGGAAAACAATTCAAAATGTGGCAGAGATCTATCATGACCCTTAGAGGGTTTTCATCATGTTCTCCTACAGATAGTATTAGACGATCCCCCTTGTTTAGATCTTATTGCTTAATAGGATTCAATATTTGTTGAGTTCTGGCTTCAGGCTGAATAAAGGCTTTTACATTATATTTCACATATCGACTGTTTGTTCTTGAGGATACCAGCTTCGAGGCTAGTCCAGTACATTGTTTTCCTCCGAAGATATAAATGTTATTTTCCTTATGTGATGATTTCTGTATATTTGCTTTCAATGAGCTATAATTGTTATGATCAATTTCTTCTGTCTGAGTGGAACTATGAACGAAATGCCCGTTTTGTGTTTCCAAGTGTGTTGTAAGCGTAGATTCGGATTCTATTAATGGATCACTCACCTTACATTCAGTACTTATCGGTTGACTTGTTTGTTCAGTTGATGTTAACTGCACTCCTGAATCAGTGGGGCTCTTATTGAAAGTCTCTGTGAGGCGGCGCTTGACACTATTTTTTCTGGTAGATGAAACATTTTTCTTCAACGATGAAATTGGACTTCGACATAATTGTTTTAACACTACTAGTTCTTATATATTATATATAGATATACTTGATATTTGTTTTTTCAGTTCTATGTTTTCCAAGATTACATTATCCAGTTCATTTTGAGTTGACTCTAAGTTAA
This sequence comes from Miltochrista miniata, assembly GCA_933228765.1. NCBI lineage: Eukaryota > Metazoa > Arthropoda > Insecta > Lepidoptera > Erebidae > Miltochrista > Miltochrista miniata. Next base: position 30,246,039 of record OW121764.1, on the reverse strand, counting down.
GTTTCAAGCTATTTATTTCTAACTTCATCTCTTCCTTCTGTATAGACATAAGATTGGTTGAGAGGTCTAAGCTCTTGCCTAATAACTCAGAGGAGCTTGATGTATTAAGTGATATACTCATATTAATATTCTCCAATGACAGTGCTTTGGAAATTTGTTTTCTGAATGTGATATTTGAGGTACTATCCATTTTAAGCTGTCTTTTGCTTTGTGATGTGATTATATAAGATTGAAGTGGCAAGTCAAAATAGGTTTTTCTAATGGTAAATTGTCTAAATTTTTAAACTTTTTTCAGTTTCAATTTTTGAACATTTTCACTTGTAGGTAGTAAGCAGAAATTTACTCAAGTTTTCTAAGGAACAAATTGTGAAGAATATATTCAATAAATATGTCTTGTGAAACTTGCCAATGCTTTCAATAAAGTTTTCTAATGCTTTTCACTGTTTCTACCATGTTTTACACTGAATAACACGATATTTTATATCCATCTTACCGGTATACTTAGGGTTGTTTCATAAATAGTTATAGCGTTGGATCTTAGCCACCAATCATTTATATAACATTTACACTGTGTCATTATAAGGTAATTAATCGAAATATGTCGGATTTGCATTTAAATTCATTAATTTTCCACTTTAAACTATTAAATATCTAGGCTTGTGTCCACTAAGAATAAATCTGATTGATGTGTGTTTCTAACGACTATGTCCGATATATAAATAACAAAAAGTAATATCAATTGGTGCACAAATTAAGGATTACTATTATTTTTAGAAAATAAGATTGGAAAAAATAGGCAATCAGTCACGTGACATCAAACACCTCTATCAGATGGTGTGACGTCACAGTTTGCTTTTTGACGTTTGACACACTGGCAGTCTCGAGTCTTGACATCTTGTGTCACAAGTCGTGTTATCTTGTGTCATAAAATACCGTAGACGGAGAACATTTTAAATTAATATGGAAAGCAGACGAACGCTTTACTTAACACTGTCAAACACCTGTCAAACAGTGATGTCAATGGCAATTTTTTTTTTCAATTAATTTATACTGGCTTTGGTTACTTAGACCATATGCCAAAGTGATGCCAACTCCTACCGAATGTTCCTCTAAAAACCAACTTCAAATTCCCCAGATTTCCCTAAATATCGATTAAAACCCCTAAACGTTTCTTTTTTGTAGTATAACTTTTAATCTCAAAACAAATCATTGAAAGGGCTCATAAATAAATACACATTTTCTTTTTGTTTTGTTTGGCGAGATTCTTTGGCGGGAACTGGAAGGAATCGTTTCGCATCGTTTTGTAAATTTGCAAAATTAGTGTAATTTCGAGTGTTTTGTGTATATCAATGGTGGATTCTTAAACATAAACGTTTGACAACGTGCACTAGTGTTGGGAAGTGATAAAACGCAGTGAATCGCAACTTTGCAGTGACAAAAAATCCAAAGAAACTCAGAAATTTATCCACCGCTTTTCTGAAGGAAGACTGACATTGACTTAGGGATGATGTACTTGACTTTGACTGGACTTAGAGGACGAAGTCTGTGACTTTTTAAAGCAAAATGAAGAGATAATAAATATACAAGACTTGGCTGTATGGCTCAAATTGCCTTTGCCTATCCGAAAATGGATAAATAAAACCATTACTACTTTTGTTTGGCATCAAGTGACGTCACACAAGGCGCCATGAGCGTTTTCGATACAAATTGAAATTCATTTTTTAAATCACAAAATAAACTATGTAAATGATTGTTTTAAATCAAAATATTACATTTTTGTGATCATGTAGATATAAAGCTACAAAAATAAACGATTTTTGAAATTTAGGACACAAGCCTGTAACAGTGTATATTTGTTTACGACTGTTAATACGATACGTGCATATACCTACTAACAACCGTTGTTGAGACAATTTGTGCCTGTTCAGTGAAATTAGTGATAGATATTTTAGTGTCGTTTATATTCGTTTGAAACTTATACCAATACAATGTCGTTTAATCCGAAACGTGTAGTGCGCAAACTTAGTAGCTCTAAGCCGAAACATCTGGAATCAGTGATTTATACTGTTCAACAGTTACCCGTATTACGTAGAAGACGTACTGTTGCTGTGAATCGTGTACTAAAGGCACTCGAAGTAGGTAAGTGTGCTTTGAACGACGATAGCCAGTGCGATCTATTCCTTTCATACTGTGACCGGTTAGACAAATATCATGCAGAGTTTGAGCACGCTCATTTTGCTATAATGATGGAACTTGTCGAGTCTACCGGGAGTGGTGATGATGGTGATGATGATAAGATTCGAATACGGTTTGATGATACATATTTCAAATAATGTCAATTCGTCGTCAATTAACAAACTCAAGTTTAAATACGTCCGAGGTTTCTCAACAAACCCAGGCATTATCATCATCATTATCCCGAGTCCGACTACCGAAAATTCAATTACCCATATTTTCGGGCAAAATTAAAGAGTGGCCAGAATTTATAGATACGTTCAATGCGCTTATTCACGAAAGTTCAGCACTCAAAAATGTTGAGAAATTTCATTATTTGGTGTCGTCCTTGAGCAGTGTCCGAGCATCCGTTAACGCTTATTCGAACATTTCCTGTAACGGGTGATCACTACTTGGATGCATACGCTAGTTTAGTTACTCGCTATCAAAATAAGCGGGAATTAGCCTTCACTTGTTGGAAGGATGTTTTAAACATTACTTTCAAACTTCAAAACGCAGTCGAGTTTCGTAGGACTTTGGACAGTATTGATGAAAATTTAAGTATTTTAAGGAGACTTAAACTCCCCGTTCAACATAGGGACTTTGTTATCGTTTATCATCTTTTATCTAAGCTCGATTCTTTTCCGCCAGAGGGCGTTGCTAAGTAAACACAGAATTCCGTCGCGGTCCGTTTAAAAATTCCGTAAAGAATATAAAATCGAAGTTTTGATATCTTGTTATCTCAAAAAAGTGATTAAAGTGAAGGGAAGTTGGTGCTCAAACGTTATCTTTTTTGCAATTACACCGTGAAGCAAGATAAATACATAGACGATTATACATCTACAAGAGTAAGAATTGACCCTTTGTTTAACTAGTGTTTGTGAAACAGTACTCTTTATTGCCCGACAAACTCATATTGTCTTTGCATGAATTTACCTCATAATCAAATTACAAGTGAAAACATAATTAAATACCGAAGAAGAACTACAGGAAAAATAGCGCCTCAAGTGCCGAATAGATGAGGGTATTTTCTTTAATCAAATCTTGAAACTAATGTTTATATTAATACAAAAAGTGACATCTGTCTGCAGTTAGTGACACTTAAAATTGTGTAGGCTACAATAGCGCCATCTATTGACTGGTAGCTGGGCTAGTTCACCAGAGACTTGCGCAAGCGCTTGAAGTATCGTAGTAGTACTAGCACACATACATAGAGGGCGTTAATCTTAATATTGTATTAAACAGTAAATAGAAATGGAAGACTGTAATAGTAATAACGTTACTATTCGCAAGCGAAATATCAAATCTACGTCACTAGAAGATATTAATACGAGTATGTCACTGCATCCATCGTGCTCTGATGAACTACTTGGAAGGAGTCTAGACCTTTCATCTCATGGTTTCTCTCTGTATCAGGATGAAATTAAAACGGAATTAAAAAACATGAAATGCACCTTGCAAAGTACACAGAATGAGTTAGAAAATGTCATCTTGGAAAATATGGAATTAAAAAAACATATATCACAATTATCACAAGAAATTGATGTTCTCAAGCAGATATGTAACAGTCCATTTTCTTCATTTCGCAAAAATCTGTCTTCAGCGAGAAAATTAAGTGCAAAGCGTCGACTTACGGATACTTTTACGGAATATCCTCTTACGCTGGAAAATATGGGCCAAACAAAAAAATCGGGGGAACAGCTCATGATAGGCAACAATTCAATAATACCACAACCAAATATAAGCCCTAAATCTGTTGGTAAATTGGACACAGATAATACCAAAATCAATTCGCTGGTCACACAGAGCTCTATAACAAATGGCAGTTACATAAAAAAGAGAAGGGTTTTAGTGGTTGCTGATCAGCAAGGCCGAGGAATCCGGGCGAAGCTACAGAATCTCCTAGGCTCAGATTATGAAGTAATTTCCTTTTGGAAGCCCGGAGCGACCACAAGGGAATTACTGGCTGGCAACAAAGGGGACATATCTAGTCTAACCAAGACTGACTACTTGTTGTTGCTAACAGGTATGAATGACCAAAATCCTCGAGAACTGCAATGCTCATTACATTTCTGGCTGACATCTGTGACCAACACTAACATAATTATGTGTGAAGTTCCTTTCAATAAACATCTCAATGAACATAAACTAAACTACGAGTTGAAGTACATTTGTAACAACTATGCACATGTGACATTTGTTAATTTAAATTTAGTTCCATATTATTATCAACTTAGTGATTATTTAAGCAGAATTCTACTTAAAGAAATTCTGCACATATATTATAAAAATAACTACATTTCATATAACAGGAATGAAATTACTCATGTTAGCGTTGGTACACAAACTGATGACATTTCATGTCCCCCTTGCATAGACGACTTAAAGTCGTCCATGCCCCCTTGTAACTTTCAGGATAAAGGTAACGAAAATAATTCCACTACAGATAATAATTCTGTTAATTTTTTTCGTGGATAGTGTATCGGTTGACCAATCTACATGTAATAGTTTTAGGGAACCTTTAAATATCTTTCATCAAAACTTGTGTGGCATTAACACTAAAATAAATGAATTGGAACTATACTGGTTGAATTTATAGTCGTTTTGGAACGGAAAGGTTTAGGCACAGTTTCGATAACAGAACCGATCGGCACTGTCAATTTGAAAATCAACAATAAAAAATTACGAAAATGTCAAAATCTACATCGTTTGATAAAAACAAAATGAGAACTCCTGGTTATTCCTTTAAATTTCACGAAATACGTTTACTACGATTTTCTACTACAATTTTTCATTCAATGTCTAATGTTCCAATCAGTACGAAGAGTCACCGCGCCGGGAAAATTCGACCAATCACAACGCATGAACGCACTGGTCCACGTGGATTCGTTGCCAAGCAACGTCGGTAGGTACTCGAATAGTTACGTCTTGTAGCTTGTAGGTAGGTAAATTCGCTCGGCCGACCGCGCCGGCCGTCGCGCCGTCCGCGGCGCGCAGTTCGACTATGACTCGCGCGCAGTATTGTCGTCGCAATCGCGCATTGCAAAAATGAGTCGTCAGTACGAATATTCCAACGAGGAATATTTAGCAATGGTGCAGATGTATGCCGTTGCTAACTACAACCTAGAAGCAGCTAGGCGGTTGTATTCCCGGTCAGAGAATTTGAACGGGCTACGGCTACGAGGAATTGATAATGCTCAAGTTCAGCAGGCGTGTTCAATGGGAGCCAATATTATGTATGGAAAACTTTACACTCCCATGGATTGCACCCTTACCATTTTCATCGGGTTCACGCGATTTATGAAAATAATGGACTCGCAAGGATCACGTTTTGTCAGTGGTTGTTGCAACATTAACATCCTGTGGACAGACGAATCATTGTTTACGCGAGTGGGCCTTTACAACGTGCATAATGAACATTACTGGGCTTTGATTAATCCCCACGTAATAAGGGAGGACCGGCATCAGGTTCGATTTAGTGTTAATGTTTGGGCCGGCATCATTAACGATCAATTAATAGGCCCCATCTTTATCGAAGGTCATCTTACTGATAGTTCATATCTAGTAATGCTACGTACAGTAATATCCGAGTTGTTAGAGGATATGCCGCTGGCGTACTTACGAGATATGTACTATCAGCACGACGGCTGTCCTGCTCATTATGCACGTGCAGTGCGTGAATACCTAGATAGTGAATTCGGTGAACGGTGGATAGGCCGCGGTGGGCCCGTGGCTTGGCCGCCGAGGAGCCCGGACTTAACACCCTTAGACTTTTATTTGTGGTCGGAAATAAAACGATTAGTTTACACTCGAGAGTACGAATCTCGTGATGAATTACGCAGTGCGATAGTGGACGCCTTTGAAATAGTGAAAAGTGACAGAGACACATTGAATAAACTAAAAGACAATAGCCTAAAACGTGCCCGTTTGTGTATCGAACGTTCTGGACTCCATTTTGAGCAGTTGCTAAGGTACAGGGAAGTGTAAATAAACTGTGAATAGGTAGGTCTAGGTATTTAAGTTGATTATTTTGTAAATAGCTCCAATTTTTTAAATACGCCGGAAATACTCCCTATTTGTTCGTGTTTATTTTCATTATTATTACATAAACCTTATTAATTTACCGTAAAATAGAACAATATTAAAGTATTTCCGTCGGTCCTAAGCCCTTGTAAAGTATGAAGGAGAAGTTGGAGTCCTTTATTATTATCTAAGTACCGTAAATTGGGGTGAATAGGGATTGAGAGGTGAATAGGGATATAACCAGGAAAGTTTTTCGACGCTCAATATTAATTCTAAATTCATTACAAATTCTCTAATTTTTTGTGGTGAAATAGTAGAATGTTGAAAGAATACATGGCAACACTGAATATGCATGACATTAGCTGCTAACCGTCAAAAATCGTTATTGAAAATAACTTCCAGTGGCAGTAATTATTTTCGTGTTAGAAACTTTGCTTTCATAAATTAATTTGATATTAATAAAAGACGACTGTGACTTACAAACGTTATTTAGTGTTTGGGCCACCATATATATTAAAGGTAAGTCTCAGTTGTTAATTTATTTTATTGTTTTTGTTAATTTAGAAATACCATGTAAAATCTGTTGTCTTTGAGGTGAATGGGGATGCCTTATATATGATTAACAACGAAAGAGAGGTCAATTGGGATGAGAATAACTTGAATAGGAATGACTTAAATATGAATAGGTATGGCTTTGCAGGGTTGTCACTAAACAGTTATAAAACATTCTTTTTTATATAATGTCTATGTAGGTAAGAATTTGTAAGAATTAATGATATTTTTTTCTAAAACTTTTATTTAATTACTAATGCAGTGTTTTTTGAAGTGATAACTTTTTAGCGATGTTTTAATTTGAAAATGTATTAAACAACAGTAAAAAGAGACAGAATGTGGGGAACATGAGATAGGAAGCATTACATAGAGCTATGTACCACCTACCTACCTTTATTCTACCTTTGCACCAACTTTTATCAAGATCGGTTCAGTAGTTTACGCGATAAAGCAAGAGTTACCTACTTTCGCATTTAAAATATTCGTATGGATCTGTTAAGAAATTCAAACAAAATAAATAGATGTGTAAATTCATTATTACAACCAAGTAGTGACAGCCCTAGCAAATTTCTCTATTGACATTATTTTCGTCCCTATTAACCTCAATTTTCAGGTGAATAGGGATAGCATCTATTTGTGCTTTTTTCGTTTAAACTGTAATGCTAATTGCATAGTTTTAAATTGGATAACAAAGATACCACCAAGACTCAATCCTTTTGATTCCGATAAAGCAAAATATATATCAACAACTATCTTAAAATTGTTCTTAAAGTTGGGATTTGTCCCTATTCACCCCGTTTTACGGTACCTATTATTATCGAAACGAATGCATTCGGTCAATGAACTGATCACATGGAAGCACGCGCCGCGGCGTAGGTACCTATAGGTTTCGGAGTCTCATTCATTGAAAAGTTCAATGAATAATCGAAGCGCTACTAATGTTTCAACTCGAACGAGTGATAAAGATTACATAAAAGTCATTTTTTTATTATAACCTGCACAGCTGTTTTGACACCCCGAAATGGTTCCATTATTGATTCCGAGTAACCCCCTCTCGGGTCCAGAACGACTATAAATTCAACCAGTATATTGAAAGCCTCCAGAATAAAATTCATTACTTGTGTGTAAGTGAGCACTTTCTAAATCCAGAACAGGCATCTTTACTGAGTCTAACTCACTATAAAGTGGTATCTAGTAGTGCAAGGGTAAACAAGACGAGAGGGGGCACAATTATCTTGGCCCACAATGATATAGAATGTGTAGAATTACCTATTGTAAAAAAGTTGTATAGTATGGACAGTTTTGAGATATGTGGTGTCAGAGATACTTCAACTGGACTTATGGTATGCTGCTGCTATCGCACTCCATATGATTCCAACTTGAATGTATTTATGAACAAACTTGAGAAACTGTTAGAGCACCTTTTCAATGGAAAATGCTGTATTGTGGGCGATTTCAACCTGAATCCTTATTCTGATGATCAGAAATGTATTAATTTTATGAATTTAATGACTTGTTACAATTTTAGACCATTAATTAACTCAATAACTTTTATTCGGGATGATATTCAATCATGTATTGACAACATACTCACTAATGTTCATGAGGATAGCATTCATGACTGTGATGTTGATCACAACGGACTAGGTGATGGACATGCAGGATTAATATGCTGTATGACATTATGCAGTATTACATCAAACAAATATAATAATTCTGTGACATTTATTAATAAAAGAATTTTTAATTTTAAGCACAGAAGTAATTTTAGACAGAAGTTGGTAAATCAAAACTGGAATAGCATGGGCATCAATACGTTCATAAAACGCTTTGATATTACTTTTAAAAAGGCCTTTAAAATACATAAAACTCAAGTTCGTCATTATCCTTCGTCTAGTCTCCGCTGGGTCTCAAAGGGTATTAAAGTTTCCAGTATGATGAAACGGTTTTTAGTGGTAGGTAAAAGTCATAAAAATGACTTGAGTGTAATCAACTATAGACAGAGCTATATTCGAATATATCGTAGAGTCATAAAAACTGCTAAAAGGCTATCAATCCAGAGTCAAATTGCTAGATCTAAAAATGTCTCGAGGCATATTTGGAGAATAGTTAATCGGTACAGAAACAAGGGACATACGAAAGAAAAATTAGCTTTAAAGGTACATAATAGGATGTTAACAAATCCACCTGAGGTAGTAAACATTTTTGCTAGTGAATTTGGTCAAAATTTCTGTCAGACTCATAGTTACTCGCAGCGGGCGATTAATATCTTAGAAAATTACGCAAATAAAATTGATAATGAAATTGAATGGGACCCCGTCACGCCAGGTGAAGTGCTTAGGACCATAAATACAACGAAGCATAAATCATCATGTGGTTATGATGATATACCTATTACAGTGATTAAAGAGAATATTGACATTTTAGCTGAACCACTAAGTATTTTTTATAATAAATGTTTTGACGAGGGTTCATTTCCCGATCAGTATAAAATCGCCAAGGTTATTCCTGTATATAAAAAAGGAGCCAAAACCGATCCCACCATGTATAGACCTATTTCACTTCTGCCGACACTATCTAAAGTTTTGGAGAGGCTTATGAAAACAAGACTCGTTCGACATCTAAATTTAAGGAATGTATTGCACCGGAGGCAGTTTGGGTATCAGAAGAATGTTGGTACGCAGGATGCCATAGATACTCTGGTGAAAGACATAGTCTGTCGAATGAATGGTAAGAAAAAAGTAGCAGGACTTTTTCTAGATCTGAGTGCCGCTTTTGATACCATAAATCACGAATTATTGTTAAAAAAATTGGACTATTATGGAATAAGAGGTAAGGCAAAAAAATTGTTTGCATCATATTTACAGAATCGAAAGATGTTTGTGGAAATAAAGGCTATGAATACTTACGAAGAAGGCTTTCAGGGTAAACACAAGTGGGAAAAGACATATAGGTCGAAAATGGTACAGATTAGAACAGGTGTCCCACAAGGCTCTATTTTAGGTCCTATCCTATTCATAACTTTTGTGAACGATCTCATAAATTATGTAGCTCGGATGGCGTCCGGCGGAATACAATTAGTTATGTTCGCGGATGACACTAATGCTGTTATATCCGCGGATAATTTTGACGTTCTCAAGTTAACCGTAAATGAGGCCCTGTGTGTATTCTATGACTGGTTTTCGGCAAACAGCCTTAAGCTAAATTCAAAAAAGACTCAGGTTGTTCTATTTAAGTCAACTGCTCAAAACAAAAGTACTCTCGACTGCTTTTTGCATGGCGTAAAGGTGTCTTCAGTGACTGTTGTGAAATTCTTGGGTGTGTATATAGATGAATTTCTTAATTGGAAAGCAGAGCTTGGCAATATGGAAAAGGCTGTGAGTTCGGCTTGCTATGTCCTGCGAAGTCTGCGCAATGATGTAAGTTTGGAGCATCTGAAAATGGTTTACCATGCATTGGTCGAGTCCAAACTCAGATATGGAATTCTTGTCTGGGGAGGAAGCTATGACTACAATATACAGCGAGCTTTCATCCTTCAGAAAAGAGCTATACGCACAATGGTCTGTATAAGGCAGGAGGAGTCTTGCAAAAGGCACTTTCAAGAGCTAGGCATATTAACGGTCCCTAGTTTGTATATACTGGTACTATTGACCTTTTTTGCCAAGTACATTCATGAATACGAAACTGAAGATGAAAGGAAAATTAGAGAGAGCACGCGCAGAAAGGATTTCCGGAGCGTAGTTTTTCCTCATCTTAATATTGTCAAACATAGCACAATTTATAGTTCTACAAAATTGTTTAATAGGTTGCCCTTAGATTTAAAGGTTCTTCTTTATAAAAAAGAGTTCCAAACCGAATTGAAAGCGTATCTATTGAAGGGGTGCTACTACTCAGTTGACGATTTGTAGAAATAAATTTATATAATTAATTATGTACTCCTTTTTTAATTGACTTGGTGATAATTTATTGAGATTTGACATTGTATTTGTTTGTTTTAATGGATTTTTTTTTGAGATTTGACATGTATTTGTTTTTTTATGTGTTTATAATTTAATTAAGATTTGACAAGTATTTTTTTGTTTTTATGGGTTTATGATTTAATTAAGATTTGACAAGTATTTTTTTGTTTTTATGGGTTTATGATTTAATTGAGATTTGACATGGTATGTATTTGTTTGTTTTTATGAATTTATATTTTTTTTTTTTAGAGAATTGACATGTATTGTTTGTTTTTATGGGTTTATAATTTTATCGAGATTGGCATGTATTTGTTTGTTTTGGGTTTTTTGATTTTTTTTAAATTTATGTACCTATCACTATATTTCCTGACATTGACATTTTTATTTTCTATTCATTTAAATTAATTGATATTTGGTATATATTTGGAAACAATGTGTATGCTTAATATTATGTTCAAACACAATGTAAATATTGTTAATGAATAAATATACTGAAATACTGAAAATACTGAAATACTGATTCGAAAATACGTCGTGAATTTGAAGAGAAATATTGTCTCAAACTCAAACTCAAAAAAACATTTATTTCGCATAATCCTAATACATAGGCACTTGCGACACGTCAATGAATACAATGCAAATAGTACCACCAGTTCGGAACGCGGCCCGCTTGAGAAGAACTGGCAAGAAACTCGACGGGCTTTTCTTTTTGTGCTCTATTTACAAAAATTTTAACTAAAAATCACAAACTATTGCTTGAGAATGCAGTAGAGCAAGCAGATCATTTCCAGGCTTCCTTGTCAAGCAATGTCATTCTGAGTTTCCTACTTATCTCGAAATTAAACAATTTTTGCATTCCAAGTGTGAGGCGTCCTTACGCGATAACCATTTCTCTGATGCTACCAAGGAAGGTCGGGCCCCTAAGGAGGTTCTCAAGACGTCTACCCCTCACGCAATCGCTAAGCGCATTAATACCACGCACACTCTTTTAGTCGAAAATTCGGACAAACAAACTAACATCGAAAATATTCGGAATAATAGGGTGCCAAGTAGCAAACCACTTGAGTGTCCTTATTGTTCAAGCAATCATTCTATTAGGTACTCGTTGTCAAACATTTCTTGACAAATCGGTACACGATCGTATGTCGATCGCTATTGAAAAACGGTGGTGTTTTAATTGCCTTAAACCATCACATTCGGTCAAGAATAGCATATCGGTGTTTCGCTGCCTCCAGTGTAAACATAAACATCACAGCCTTCTCCATAAGGATCGGACTGTCACCAGTGATGGTCATACGGGTGGATCGGACTCGCAGTCGGTGGCTCTGGTAGCCAGGGAAGACAAGGCAAGTTAGGCAAGGTTAACCCACAAACCAGATTCTGCCACCACTGTGTTGCTCGCCACAGCTATAATTCAAGTAAGGGACGGACGGTCGCGGACGATATCAATCGTTCCGGGCTATGTTCGATACGGGCAGTCAGAACAACTTTATTTCTAAGAACGCTGCACAATGCTTATCTCTTAATCCTAATCAATCCGTAACCAATATCAAAGGTTTATGAGACATTGATGCTAGCACTATCGGCTTAGTAAATTGTTCTATTGCATCTAACAGTCAATATCGGTTTAAACGTTATTCATACAATATGCGGGGATCAACCAATATCTAAAATCAATCCCGTAGGTTGGTCTCATATCAATTCGTTACCGCTGGCAGATTCTGTACCTGGACCTATCGACATTTTGTTTGGTGCAGATGTCTTTGTTGATTCACTATTGAATCAACGTATCGCAGGCGCAGCCAATCAACCCCATGCGTTCAATTCTATATTCGGTTGGCTGCTGTTGGGTCGAACGTCGTCGATGACGTCATCGTTGCATCAATTCTCACCCAAGCCTAGTGAAGAGTCTCAATTGTCATCAGATATATCTTCAGAAGAGAGCCTTCTGAAATTTAAATCGGTTTCTGATAGTCAACCTTCTATAATCAAAGTGATGTGTCACCAGCGTGATCCAACATTCGATACTCGTCGCACTTACAAACCACCTGATCGTTCATGTGCCAAGCGAAATATCTTGATCGGGATTGCAAGGGTCCTCGATCCACCTCTCGTATCACCCGTTAACGTAGCCTTGGCTAAGCCCTTCTTGCAGCAGCTTTGGTCACTTCGAGAGTCGCTGGAGAAGACTCCGCCTGCAGATATCGCTGAGATTTCGCGAGATCTGAGTAATCACCTATCAACTTCACAAGACCTTAGATTTCCACGTTGTATCGCGGGTCCACAGGTTCAATCGTGTGAACTTCATGACTTTTGTGATAGTTCCGAACTGGCCTATGGGGCTATAACTTACATTCGCATACTTTTCATCAAGCGTTATACACAAGTTATGCCGTTATGCGTGAAGGCTCGAGTAGCCCCTCTTAGGAAACTTTCGTTACCCCATTGCGAACCGTATGTTCCCGTGGTTCTAGCTGATCTTCTTACATTTGTTTTCGATACTTATGGTCTTAACTTCTCGGTGCATGTGACTTATTTGCAGTCGGATTCTTCTATAATTGTACAATCGTTGCTCTCTCCGCATTCTTCGCGTTGGACTATGTTTGTAGCTGATCGGGTTGGTCCCACTCGGTATAGTGTTCCAATGGAATCGTGGCATCTTGTGACTTCGGCAGATATTCCCGCTGACAGGTGCTTGTGGGGACAGTTGCCACGTGACTTGTTACATATCTTCTGGTGGTGGTTAGGACCACCCTGGTTACCGCAATCATCCGACCATTGGTTCACACATTTCATTCGGGATTCGGGGAGCAGCGTGCTGCATGCGGTGGAGCGTCGAGCGCGCGTTTTGGTCACTAATCAAGTGATCAATAACGATGAGACTCAGTTCGATTATCCTTCACAGCGTTATTCGTCACTCGATAAAAGCATTCATAGTCTATCATATATCCGACGTGTCCCTCTGGTATTTGATCCAGGACCAATTACTTCTGACGAAGGACTCTATACATTCTAACTGTCTATAGTTAAGCTTGTCCAAGCGCTTTCAGCCACTGATCACCAGTTGGAATTAACTCGCTCGTATCCCAGATCCTTACGCAAGCTTAATCTGTGTCTGGACGCGATGGATTTCCTCAGGGTGGGCGGTCGGTTTTCCCGCGCTAGTTTTGAGTGCGAGCGAAATCCTCCAGCGTTGCTCCCCTGCGATTATTCTTACACGTTCAGACTAATTAAATCAATTCATCGTAAGCATCGACATACCGGACACTATGAGACTCGTTACTGGTTCTTGCGATGTTTCTGGGTGGTTTCGGTGGGGCAAGATATTCGTGAGTGTTTTTCGCATTACATACGTGATTGTAAAACTCATCATAAGCCATTGCAATCGTTTGTGACGGATCTACCGTCATACCGGCTAAACCAGATCAAACAATTCTCGGTAGTTGGTGTTAACTTTGGTGCACCATTTCGTATCAAGTTGGGAACTCATCATGGTAAGGCCAAGGTAGATAAAGCTTACTTGTGCTTATTGCTCTGCTTGGTGACAGGAGCGGTATATTATCTTGAGGTTGCGTCGTATCTTTTAACAGAGGCTTTCATGTTGGCGTTGCATGGATTCGTAGTTTGTCGTAGCTTTTATAACGTAATTCGTGCTAACATGGGACTAAACTTATTTGGTTCTATTTACCGTTTTTTCACCTATGACTTCTGGGTCAGATGAGAACCATCCTAACGTTAACTTCCATCGACTTACTCGTTGCAGCTTATACAACCGTTTGTACGTTCTCTAACTCAGCGTGCGAAATGGACAATGTTATCGAAACCATTATCACTGAATTCTATCGTCATCGTTAAGCATGATAATCGAACTCCATTACATTGGTCTCTGGGAAGGGTGATCGATCTACATCCGGGTTCCGACGGTACATTCCGTGTGGCAACCATCACCACTCAATCCGCGGTTATCAAACGGCCGCTGGTTGAATTGCTTCCCACAGATCAATAATAATCAATCAAACTTACACTTACTCGTTAGCATGTTTGTAATCATTAGTCTAAGTTATAGTTATTACACTTATTACTACACATTACACGTTTTCATATATCTATTTTTCATTCGTATCCGGAAAATACCAGCCGTATTTTGGTGGGTGGAATGGAGAATTGGCAGATAGACGACAGTAATGGCACTATCCAGGGCCGTCTTTATCCTATTGGAGGCCCTGGGCATATTAGGATAATGGGGCCCTATGACTTTGACAGGACACTATTTTCATAGAATATACAAAGAAAGTAGATAAACCATGTTAAACATTTTTTTTTATTAACAACTAGCGGTTCCCTGCCACGCTTCGCTGTGTCTTTTTTTGTGGTCGTTTCATGTACCTATGAGAATCCTGAATAAAAGTTCATGCCGATTCCGTTATCATTAAAAAAAATTAGAGGTGTTAATTGTTTAGGTATTTTCGAACTGACATGTACAGATTATTTATCTCACTTTGTTGACATTGTTTATTCTATTATTTTGACATCTCTCTAATTTATTGTATTTATTATGTTAATTATATTGCCTCTTGACATTGAATGAACTATTGAATGTATTAGCAATGTATTATCAATAATTTGACATTATCCTAATTTTAGTTATTTAAATAATTTTGTAATGTAATTAATTGGTGATTGACATACTTACTATAAATTCTAATTTATTTTAATTGCAATTTAATATCATTGTTTAAATAATTTTGCATGTCTGAGTATTCCAGGCGAAATATGTCTTGGTCATATTTAAAAAAACATGTCATCCTGTGAACCATATTTCTAGCAAATAAAGCAAATAAAGAATAGAATAGAATAATCTTTATTGCACACCAATACAAAAACATTTATGTAGCGAGATTATAGGAGTAAAAATGTACAGAGGGCGGCCTTATCGCTAAAAAGCAATCTCTTACAGGCAACCTTTGGTTGGAGATTTTTGTCAAGGATCATTTAATAAGTGGGTAGTTATTGGTGTTAAATATTTTAAGGATAGATTTTTTTTTATTTTGAATACCAATGCAATGGTAACTTCATGGTCCAAATTTAATATACGTATGTATATTAAATTTGGACCATGAAGTTACCATTGCATTGGTATTCAAAATAAAAAAAAATGTATATAAATACTATATTATACATACCATATATATATATATACATACATATATACATACATACACATACATATACAACACATAAATATATATTAGATTCATTCACAGATACTATGATGCCAGATAATGATCTTTAACCAATCTTTTAAAAGTATTCAATGACTGCGCACGCCTTATTTTTATTGGTAACTCATTCCACAACCGTACAGCTTGTATAGAGAAAGATTTATCGTAAAAGGTTGTGGAATGTCTTGGAATTTCTAATTCCAGTGTCTCTGACGACCGCAAGGATCTCAAATGTGTGTCAGTAAGGAATCTAAAACGTTGTTTTAAGTAAATGGGAGTAGCGGGATTAAAAAGGATACTGTAAAGCAAAGAGAGAATATGAGCATTCCGACGAAGGCGAATTGGGAGCCACTCGAGCAATTTGCGAAATTGCGATACGTGATCATATTTGCGCAAACCAAATATAAATCTAATGCAAAAATTTTGAAGTCGCTCAAGTTTGTCTAGTTGCTCCTCATTGATATCGAGATAGCTGACATCTGCATAGTCGAGCACAGGAAGGAGAAGGGTTTCTGCAAGCGCCTTTTTAGTGGCAGTTGGCAAGAAGTTGCGTAACCTACGCAGAGAGCCAGCAGAAGCAAATAGCTTACGACTGACTTCTTTCATTTGTGGACACCAAGACAGTGTGCTGTCGATTACGATTCCTAAATTTTTAACTTCTCTGCTAATTTGCAGGGTTACTCCATCAAATTCTATTGCCGGAAGGGACTGCCACTGAACTTGATCAAGCTTACGGGAGCTACCAACTACAATGACTTGAGTCTTAGAAGGGTTGACTTGTGAGCAATATTGTTTACCCCATTGACAGATGTACGCCAGGTCTGTATTCATTATTGTAAATGCTGTCGATAATTCAGACAAGGAAGCCTGGTTGTAGATTTGAAGATCATCTGCGTAAAGGTGGTAGGCAGAAAATAAATACTTAGAGATAGAATTGATAAAAATTGTGAAAAGCAAGGGAGAAAGCACGCCACCCTGTGGAACGCCAGCAGATGTACTACACCACGTGGAAATAGAATCTTCAACGTGAACACGCTGCCGACGCCCAAACAGGTAACTATGAAACCAATCAATCACTGGTGGAGATATGTTAATAGAGCGTAATATACCAAGCAGGATATGGAAATCTACAGTGTTAAAGGCGTTACTAAAGTCCAGTAACGTGAGTACCGTGAGATTTCCATTTTCCATGCCTAGACGAATGTCATCAGTGACCTTGAAAAAATGCACTGGTTGTACTGTGACCTGGTCGAAAACCTGATTGCAAATCATTTAGGAGATTGTGTTTATTGAGATATGCATTTAATTGGGAGTGAACGAGTCGTTCTAGGACTTTGGATAGGAACGGTAATATAGAAATAGGACGATATTCGGAAAAGGATGTTGGGTTGGATTTTTTGGGTAAAGGAATTATTTGTGATTCTTTCCATGCTTTCGGAAACTCAGCACAAGTAAGGGAGTGGTTCAAGATATGACAAATATAAGGAAGAATTTCGTCAATGATGGGCTGCACCATTTTACGGCTAATATTATCAGCACCAATCGCATCAGAGGTTATCGACATAATACTCTTTTTAACACCACACTCAGATAATTGATCAAAATTGAACGGTGAGTGGTCAGGAGTTGGAAGCGATGAAAGATATTGTAATGTATTGTCTCTGTAAGACGAATCCAATGTGGACGAAGATTAGAAATGATGGTTAAGAGAATCAATATTCACACTGTTTGATAACAACCGACGCTGCTTTCCAATCCCTAATGATCTTAGAAATTTCCAAACTTTGGCAGGGTCTCCGTTCTCGACCGAGTTATGAATATATTGGCGTTGTGCTTTTCTACACACCTTACTGCCTCTGTGGTGTAGTCGGTAGTGATACCGCCTGCGGTGCTGGAGGTCGTGGGTTCGATTCCCACCGGAGACAAATATTTGTGTGACCCATAAATGTTTGTCTCAAGAGTCTGGGTGTTTCTATGTATAATATGTATGTATTTAAAAAAAAAAAGTATATAAGTATTAATATCCGTGGTCTGATACCCATAACACAAGCAGGTTATTCCTAGCTTACTTTGGGATCAGATAGCGTTGTGTGAAATGTCCGTGAATATTTATTTATTTATTTATTATTTACTGCAGTGAAATGAAATGAAAGAAATGAGTAACAAACCAAAGGATGGGCAGAGATATGTTAAGTAGGGTTAGTACGTATTCTTAGAGGATGGGTACATTTCAAAAAAGTTTAATGTTGAGCCGCAACCCAAAATTATAAATCTTTCAGAAAATTTTCAGCTTCACTTGAAAAAAAAAATCTATTCTGTGATCAATGTTCAGTTTTTTAAACATCGTGCGCACGCTTCAAAAAAATAAATTCACTCTGCTAATACTTTGCTACCGCGCCAAAACTCTAATTTAAAAAAAAAACATGCAAAACATACCTATCTGTAGGTACTCTTTTTAAGGTAGGTACTCTCTTTTTTTATTCTGAATGCAAGGAGGCCGCAATCAAACTTCTCTTAAAAATCAGCAATCTGGTTGGTACCTTCTAAATAGGTTGTTTATAATATTTTGATCTGAAGCTGGCAGAATATAATTTAAAAAAAAAACAAGCGCCATCTATTAGTACAATAGATGGCGCTTGTCGTTACAACTTTTTAAAGCTCTTTTATTCATATTGCTATTATGATAAAAGTGTATAAAGTAGCCTAAAACCATCTCTGAATCCTGTTAAATATCGTGTCCAATTTTGAGCTCAATAGATTCCGTAAATTTGGAGTTTTTAAAGATTAGGTACGTATAAGCACACAACATTTTTATATCATTACTTCGCAGAATTTGATCCTTATCAGCGACACCATCGTTTGGTGTAATAATAAAGGGTGTGTTTTTTTTTTCAAAATCAATGGGTTCAATTCCCAGCTAGGATTATTGGTTTTTCAAAAATCTAATGATGAGGTTTTAAGTTTTATCAAAACAGGTCTCGTGACTCCTTTGAGCATTTTTCGCTATTCCTTATAGTTTCGGATTTGGCCATCCAAGCCCTTTTCAAAAATTCATCCTCCTGTATATAGAAGAGAAGAAGAAGATGACATGACACAAATCTATACATATAATAAAATGATAGAAAATTCAAAACTGTACATTGGAAATATTAAAAAAAAACTACTCGCTGGGTGTTCAACATAAGATACCGAAGCCGAAAATATAGTTAGATTTTTTTTTGTCTGTTTGTCGGTTTGTCTGTTTGTCTTTTTGCTTTGCTTTGTCCGGAAGGATCTCGAAAAGTACTCAATGGATTTGATTCAAATTTTGTACAAATATTAGCTAGGGGTAGGGTCTTAAAATAGGCTATATATTATCACGCTACATATCCTAGGGGCTAAGCAGAGAGCAATCAAATTGGCATTATAGCACAACTTTCACGCGTACGAAGTCGCGGGCAACAGCTAGTAGAGTAATATAGTACTTACACAAAAGTAGTTTGTGTTTGCATTTACAAGTTAGTACTTAAAATTCTATGTTAATTAAAGAGGAACCCTTCTAGATTTTTGATTGGCAAAATTATTAATCACCTCTTTAAAATCTATGCTTTTTAACACATCAGATTCTATGGACATCAGTGATAAACTGGTTAATCTTACTTGAAGAATTGTGCTTCTCAATTCACTTTTAATTCTTTTTAATTTGGAGAAGGAGCGTTCCCCACTGCAATTCATTACCATCATTTGTGGTTGGGGTAAGAACAGACATGTACTCGGACGGAAATAAATATCGACGCAATGTTATTGAGTCAATATTATTGTGGGTGTATGGGACGGGGACCTCTTAGAGATTGCGCTAAAGATAAAAACATATTAATATAGGTATATAATTTTATTAAAAAATCACAGAAAATCTTTACTGTGGTTTTTGAAGGCCGTCGTACGCCTAGGGACTAGAGTCTAGGACTAGGGACTTCGTATTTGGTCTGAGGGGGCCCTTTCGATCGCGGGGCCCTGGGCAAGTGCCCATAGTGCCCAGTGGAAAAGACGGCCCTGGCACTATCTGCTACACAGACGGCTCTAGAATGGAGTCGATAAAGCAATCCGGATCCGGAGTGCACATCACGCACGAAGACGGATCGGAGACTAGTAGATATATAAGTCTAGGCAAGTTCGCTAGTGTCTTTCAGGCGGAAATCTGCGCCATCACGGAGTGCGCGCAAATGGTCTCCCGCCACACTAATAGCAGAAAGGCAACGATATACAGCGACAGCCAAGCAGCCTTAAAAGCACTTAATAAGGAAGAAATAACGTCAGCCATCGTCAAAGAGTGCAGGGAGTCACTCGACAAGCTGGCGGAAAGAATCCAAACAAGCTTAGCCTGGGTACCCGGACATGCGGGAGTCCCAGGAAATGAAATAGCAGACAATTTAGCCCGAATGGGAGCGGAAGAAAGCTTGGTGGGACCTGAGCCTGGGCTTCCCATTGCTCACAAAATCACCAAGGGAGTAATCAGCAGGAGCATAACGGTAGACACCAACCGCAGATGGAGATCTTCGACTGGAATGAGGCAGTCGAAGATCTTCATCAAAGGCTTGAATGCGAAAAGAACCAGCCAACTGGTCAAACTGACCAGAGCAAACATGAGGCTGGTTATAGAGATAATCACAGGGCACTGTCGCCTGAACAGGCACCTGACAGTGATAGGAGTGAAAGACGATCCCATATGCCCAGAGTGCATGGAGGAGGAAGAGACCAGTTTCCACCTACTGGCCGAGTGCCCCATGTACTCACTAAGCAGATGGGAGACTATGGGCACGGATAGACTAAATCTAGAGGATCTGGAACATCTGAAGGTGGATCAAATTGTCCGATTCTGCAAGGATACCAAAAGATTTGAAGGGGCGCCGTGAAGAGTGCTGGGATACCCAATCCCAGAGAGGAGACTGGGGAAATGGACGAAATGGACAGCAGGAAAAGCGGTTGGATCGTCCGCTCGGTACAGCCGGCGTCCCCCACAAGAAAATAATAATAATAATAATTGGTGGGCGGAATGGTGCCGAAACCCGGGACAACTTGACATACTAGCACTGGTTACTTTATGATACTTAAATATGTCAAGATTGTGTAGGTAATAGTGTTTTAGTTTATTTTTGTTACAATTTGACGAATTGAAATTTAATTCATTATTTTTACTAACTGTGCCGATTTGACACAATAAATAATTCAGTGACAAACCCCATTGACGGATTTCTTTTTGTTCACGGGTTGATAAAAGAAGTTCCACTAAAAAGTATAGTAGGTATATTGAGCATATCTCAGTAGTTTTCTAGTATAATTGATTTAGAATTTTTCGCTTGTAAGCACTAAAATCTTTGAGTTCCTGTAGGAATTTCTCTAGGTAACCACTGCCCCACGGCGTAGACCAGGCACAAATAAGTAGACAAGAAAGCGCCGTTTGCAGTATTGCTATTAAAATTAGTGCAGGCGTGTTGCCGACTTATCTGAACAGCAAGATCGTCTCCAGGCATGAAGCACGTGGATGTATGGTGTAGGTCTTAATATTTTATTATAAAGTGAAAAAAGAGAACTTGGCCCAGACGTGACTTGAACCCGCAACCTTTGCCTAAATCCAGGGCAATGCTCTAATGCCAGGGGTTCCCAACTAGGGTTGAAAATCACAAGTAAAGTACATGTATTTTTCAATCGGACTGTGTATTTTTCAATAAAATACAGAAACTTTCAATGAGACCTTACGATGTATCTTTCGAAATTTTCCGTTTTTTACATGTATTTTACATTGTATTTTTCGCTGTTTTTTTAGGACTAGTAATAATAAAATAACTTTATGGTTAAATCAGCACCTTTCTTTCCATATAATAAAAAATCATTAATGACAAAAAGAATGCCGTGTTTTATATTTTCCAGCAATTCCATTTTCTCAACACCTTCCATGTTATTAACTTATTATACTGTAATACAGTAATAGTACTGTTTCTATTGCTCGGCCGAGTGATCAAAATTATGGCAATACCTACCCATATGGGCGGAATCCTTGACGGCTCGCAACGTGACTGGACTGCATAGTCCGCTGAAGTCAATGGCAGTCAGAGTGATAAGAGGGTACCGTACGACCTCCGTCGAGGCGGCGGCATGTCTCCTAGCCGGGACCCCTCCATGGGTACTGGAAGCGAGGGCCCTTGCATCGCTGTATCAGTGGCACAAGGAGGCGCTGGAGCGGTATCAGAGGCCTGTGCCCCGAGAAATCGAGGCCCAAAGATCCTTACTCCGCCAGGAGCTCATGGAGACATAAAAAGTGCGACTTGAGCCACCAAAGTGGGGACACACTACAATTGAGGCGGTGAAGCCGGTCATGAAAGAGTGGTTGGAGAGGCGCCATGGCAGCCTAACCTACAGAGTGGCACGGGTGCTTTGGAAAGTATCTGTGGTGCATCCACCGGGAGGTAACAGCTGAGTGCCAGCAATGCGGTGACTGCAGCGAGGACACGGTGCAGCACACACTGGTGGAGTGCTCAGCTTGGGCACTGCAGCGCCAGGACCTCGTTGCGGGCTTGGACGTGGGCATTCTCACGCTGGAGACCATGGTGAGGGCCTTGGTCACTAGCGGTGGAAAGTGGGACGCTGATGCGTCTTTCTGCGAGCAAGTCATGCTCCAGAAAGGGGCAGTGGGGAGAGAGCGGGAGAGAAATCTCCCTCCTGAATTTCGCAGTCGGCAACGGGGTCGTCGCCGGTTGCTGTTCGCCCAAGACTATCGGCCTCCATGATCGAGGGCCTGAGAACGGCGAGTCGGCTGCTCGTTGTTTTGAATTGAATTTTGTTTTGAATTGGTGAAACCTTTTTTTTGTACAGTATAGTTAATAATAAATACCGAAAAATTATAATAAATAGTGCCATTATCATTGTCTTTTTTCATTCACTGTAATTTATGAAAAATACATTGAATGATACACGTATTATACATGTCAATTTGTATTTTTCAAATAGACCTAAATTTGTATTATTACAAAGTTACATGTATTTTACTGGAAAGTTTCAAAGTTTCGAAAAAAACAAATGAGTATCTTTCGCCATTTTCATCCCTATTCCCAACCTGTGCGCCGCGGCGCCCTGGGGCGCCGTAGAAAGTCCAGAGGGGTGCCGCGAGGCGCCTCGCGGCGCCACTCTCTCAAAAAATAAAAAGAGCACAAAAAGCATAGCCCGCCAAGATTTTTGCCAATTCTGCTTAAGCGGGCCGCGTTCCGAACTGGTGGTGGTACTAACTTTGATTTGTATTCATGAACGTGTCGCAAGTGCCTAAGTAGTAGGTTTGTGTTTTAAATGTTTTTTGAGTTTAAGTTTAACCCGCGTCGCCGTCGTTTTCCGAGTCGCGGACTTCGCTCCAAAACTCCTTTGTAAAAAAGAGTCTGTCTGTCAAGACTCAAGACTCAAGACGACTACGCGGTGTCTGAGAATGATTAGAGGCGAAAGTTGCCACCATCCGCCCAAGGAAATCGGCCAAGTCCTCACCGCGTTGACCATCTTGAAGTGTCTTAGTTGATCACTCAACTTAGGTGGTGATCAGATCGATAATAAACGAGTGGCTGGAGAGGAGCCATGGCAATCTCTTCTACCGGTTGTCACCGATAATTAAGGGCACGGATGCTTCGATAAGTATCTGTAGCGATTACGCTGGGAGACCACGACTCAGTGTCAGCACTGCGAAGGAAGCAGCGAGGACACAGCGCTCCATACAGAGCATAGCGTGGGCGCCAGGTTCTAGTGGCAGGTCTTGACCTGAACATTATCTCGCGAGCGATGATATCCAACGGGAGTACGTGGGACGCAGCGCCGCCGCGTCTTTCTGCGAGCAGGTCATTCTCGTGAAAAAGATGGCGGGGAGGGAGCAGGGAGATAACTCTCCAACCCGAGATTTCCAGTCTGCGGCGAGGGTGCCATACACTCGATTTTGCCCATATTATCAGACTCTATGACTGGGGGGCTGTTCACCGTCCTTACAGAAGCAAGCCCAAGACGACAGCGTGACGTTAAAGTTTTTCGCACGACACACGACCCAGGAAGCGAGAGCGACACCCGAAAGCTCCCAAAGACGCGGGGAAGTACTCGAACCAAACGAAGTAAAGTATATGACGTCGCGGTGGTAGCCAAGGTCTGACGGGAATCCTGGGACATCTTTCCCGAGGCTCCCGATCGTAGGTAGTGGTAGAGCACCATATGGTTTCAGTCGGTAAGATTTCGGCACACAGATTCCACAAGTAAAAAAGAAGACAGTTTCTCTAGATAACGCCGGCTTCACATGTTTTCCCGCATTTGGTCTGCATATGCCGCGGCTCCATGACACAGGAAAGTGGCTTGTGCGGAGGATTACTAGTCGAGGGGGGGGGGGGGGTGATTGCACGTGATATGACGGGGAGCCGTGACAAATTTCAAGAATTATAAGGGCGCCGCGGCCTGCAAAAGGTTGGGAACCCCTAATCTAACCAATTGAGCTCGGGAGCCGTACTGATAAAAGTTGAACCGCCATTTAAGAGTATGGCACAGACCCATCTATCGAGCTACTTAGCAACTCTGATATCAATGAACGATAATGCAATCATTTTTATACATTGACTAGCTAGCTGTTGCCCGCGACTTCGTACGCGTGAAATACCCAATAAGACCGCTCTTTTAAACAAAAGTGTCTATTGCATGGTATCTAAAGTATACAATAAATTACCTATTGAGCTGCTTAAAATAGAAACAATTCATGTATTTAAACGAAATCTCTATAATATATTAATTGACAAAACATACTATAGCATACGGGAGTTTTTAGATGTCAAAATGTTAAAATGTAATATGGTAATGGACTGATTGACTCAATTTCTTAATGTATTTTAATTTTGTATCCCTGTGTGTATGTCTGACATTGTTAGGGGTCGTCCATTAGTGGCTGGAGAGGAGACACGGTGCTCTCTCCTACCGGTTGACACAGATGCTTGCCGGGCACGGTAGCTTCGGTAGGTATCTGTGGCGGAAACACCGGAAAACCACGGCCGAGTGTCAGCACTGCGAGGACCGCAGCGATGACACGGCGCTCCACACACTGGTGGAGTGCACGGCGTGGGCGCAACAGCGCCAGGTCCTCGTAGTGGGTCTGGACGTGGACACCCTCTCGCTCGAGACCATGGTGCGAGCCATGCTCTCCAGCGGGAGTAAGTGGGACTGCGCCGCCTCCTTCTGCGAGCAGGTCATGCTCGTGAAGGAGGCGGCGGGACGGGTACGGGAGAGAACTCTCCCACCCGAGTTCCGCAGTCGGCGGCCTGGGCGCCGCCGACGTGTCTTCGCCGAGGACTATCGGCCACCATGACCGGGGGCCTGAGGACGGTGACAGGGCGGCTCACCGTCCTTACAGAAGCAGGCCCATGACGGCAACGTGACGTGAGTGAGACAATTCACGCACGCCCCCCCTTAGAAGCGGGATCACACCCGAAACCCCCCAAAGACGCGGGATAGCACCCGAACCACCCCTTGGGCGAGGCCGCAGTAGCGGTCGTGGGTCTGTTGGGCGTCCTGGGACATCCTTCCGAGGGTTTACCCGGGGCTCCCAACCATAGACTGTTGGGCGTGACGTGAGGTTTTTTAGTCGGTAGGAGTCCGGCATAACATCCATGAGGATTTTCCCTCACGTTAAACAAAAAAAAAAAAATTTATGATTTTGATTTACTTTTATTTTATAATTGTTTAAATTTATTTAATTGTTTTTCTATGATTATAAATTTCTCTTTCGTACCTTATACTAATATTTGCAAGCCTGCGGGTGGAAGATGGAGAAGCTCAATTGCAATGTAACACCACTGTAACCCATTTTCGCAAATAAATGAATTATGATTATGATTATGAAAATTATGTTAAAATGTCAATTTGATTGCTCTCTGCTTAGCCCCTAGGATATGTAGCGTGATAATATATATTATCCTATTTGAAGACCCTATCCCTAGTTAACATTTGTGCAAAATTTGAATCCAATCTATTTAGTACTTTTCGAGATCCTTCCGGACAAAGCAAAGCAAACAGACAAACAGACAAATATTTTTCTAACTATACTTTCGGCTTCGGTATCTTATGTTGAATAGGGCTTGAATTCCGAGATCTCGGAATCTCGGACGAATTTTCGATATTATAATTCCGATATTGAGAAATCCTAATATCGTAAAATATCGGAATCGGATAAAAAAAATTGGATTTCAAAACTTATTTAATATTATGAATGTGAAAGTTTGTGAGTGATTTGTGATGATTGTGATGTGAATTGGTGGATCGTAGATCTTTGTTATACCTATACGAATATGTTACTCTATCATGCTCTAACAGCTGAACGGATTTCGCTGAAAATTGGTACAGGGATATTATTATAGTCATAGGCTACGGAGCGTGTTCGGTAATTACCTACACGTCTTTTCACGCTTTCCAAACAAGTCCCGGGTTCGTGGAAGATCACGCAGTGCATCCTGCCTGTGCTTATGAACGGTTGAGATTGAGAGGACCGACCCAGTCCATTAACAGCCTATAGCCGTCACCTTAAAGGTGGTGACGGAGCGTGTATTAAGCCTCGATATTTCTAAGGGTTCGAACCGGGTCTGGCCACAGATTAATAAAAAGTTACTACGCAAGTCTGGCTCCGTGGTCTTCTTACGAGGCCAGTCCCTCTTATGGACTGCCCGAGAGGTTTTGCAGATGGGTGTCCAGCTTTATGGCCGGTAGAAGCATTAGGGCCGTCAACGACGGCAAGGCTCCCGCTCTTTTTTTTTTGCTGCATACCAATGGCATGCTATCTATTCAAAGCATTCAATGCAATGCGGATGTGCGGGTAATACTTATTACACGGGCCGTCCCAATATCCCTCGGTGCACAGTATAAGAAAATCGTGAACAATGTCTGTCTGAAAGCGAGACTACTCTCGCAAGAGTGTCTAACTAGGAACGAAACCGTGTCCAATTCAACCCTACCAAGACCCAAGTTTTTGTATTTACCGCTAAGAAAACACTATTACTGTGACATCGTAATTACAGGGCAAATCTCTTTCCATCTCCAATAGTATAGTTCCATAGTCATTTGGAGAACAAGGCCAAGCTGGTGTTCAAGAAGCCCGGACCCCGGAGTGCTCGGCGGTATTTTACTGCGGCACAAAACTGCTCCTCTATAAGTCGAAAGTACCTTTGGGCTCATAAACTACCTTTGGGCTGGGGCACCTGAATATCATTTTCAATCATTCGACTTGGTTCAAAGGCGAGCCATGAGAGTTGTCATCGATCATAGACCTCAGACAGGAGAGCCTTGGCCGCGTATAATCGTGTTCTTCCGCCTGTGTGTGTAACAGCGGCGAAGGCTGAATTTTTTCAAAAGGAAAGCCGATGAAAAAAATAATATCCAGTTGGTCACACCTGTAGTGTAGGTATTTTGCGTATTTATTAAATGGTGGCGCGCGGCGGTGTAATGCCTTTTGTGTTTTGTTTGCCACCTGTACTATACTCGTAAGATCCATGTATTTAATTCAAAACAATGTCTTACGTGCATGATAAATTGGCTTATAAAAAAGTATCATAAATTATATACTGATGACTAAAAAGATATTCAAATTTACACTAACTGAAAAGGTCTTAACCGACCTTAGGTGTAAATAATAGACTGTATATCCTTGTACTAAAATTTTTTTTATTAAAACAATATTCACAGCTATATATGTCTGCTCAGGTAACGAAACCATACCGCGATCTAGATACTATATACAAAAAAGTGATGCCATCTAGTTACATATTTTGAACTAAAACCTGACTTGAACACTAACCATGTTTTGAAATTATTCTACTACTCTCTGCAAGCTCATACCTACCTATTTCAAATTGTCTCGATTGAAGTTAATTGAAAATAATTCATAAATTTGGGACTTAGACGCAAAATAGGTATAGGTACTTCTAATGTTTTTAATAATATGCATGTACTAGCTAATGCCCGCAGTTTCACCCGCGTAAAATTAGTTCCCGTGGGAAGTTACTCCCGGGATAAACAGTAGCCTATGTGTTATTCCAGACTATAATGGATATCTGTATCAAATTTCAGCCCGATCCGTTCAGCCGTTCGAGCCTGAAAGAGTAACAAACATCCACATTCACACTCACAAACTTTCACATTTATAATATTAGTAAGATTTCAAGTACCTATAGAGTATTAAAAACCGCGATATTTTACAATACAAAATTGAAATAAAAACATACCTACTTCTTATCTAATTTTTCAAAAATATCTGACAAAGTGATTCTATGGAACAAAACTGCTTTATTATGTTATAAACTATTAATGAAACATTCAGCCAAAACAAAGATTATTAGGTATCCCAAGCCATTGAACTAATATCACTAGCGTATTCTGAGATACCTACTTGATAAATATAAAAAAACACTGACCTTTATTTTTTATCGAACCCGTAATACCGAAGGCCTACGTCCATCAGTGAGCATTATGTGACTCCAAAACAATAATCATGTGTACAGAAATCACAACAAAATACAGAACACAAAACACAATTTTACACACTTTCACGATGTATTTAGTACTTGAAGTAGATAATTATTTATAATTAACTAATAAACAGCACAATACTTTATAAAGTCAATTGAAACTATGTTATGTTTTATTATTATTCACGGGAAACGCATGTGAAATGAAGTAATAACAACACATCAAATTAAAAACACACTTCGATGCAAAACGTTTCGACGTGCGTTAGGTGCATTTAAATTGGTCGAGTTTTCAAGTCAAATACGTTGTCCTTTTCTATTAATATGACTGTCTCAGGTGTAGGCCACGAACTCATGGCTTACTTTAGGCGAAAATCCACGAATCAAATCTTGAAAAAATGTGAGAGAATAGGACGCATATATACATTTGCGTAGTACTAACGAAGCAGACGCAAAATGATCAGGAAGCCGGGCTTACCGCGTGATGTCAGAAATAGGGTCTTTGAACTTTGACTCGAAAATTTATTGCTATGACTTTTGTAGCAGGGGTTGAGACGAAAATGCCGACTTATCATGTAAATTTGCAAATATTTTTATATTTGAATGAGTGTTCGAGAATATATAATTGTGTTTATTAGTTATGAGTAAATATTACATGTCACTGCCCGATCTGAAAAGGGAAGCCACAAGGAATGGGCTTCTATGGACAATTCGCCACTGGTGTGTAATGGGTTGTGCTCTGAGGAATTGTTTAAAAATTATGTCGGCTAAATTCTTTCATCGCACTATTCGTGCCAAGAGCTTTCGAGCACGTTAACGCCACTTTCTATCAGCTGGGCCCGTGAGGTGGTCTAGTCACGTTAGTGGTAAGTATAAAAACTTTAAACTCAAGAGTTTGTTTCTTCAGTTCCATACCTTTTTGAATTTCCTCAACCGTTGTGCGTTATGTATGGTTAATGAATCGAGGGTATGTGGTGGGTTTATAAAGCAAGGCACTCCAGAAGTATCTTTCAGGGGTGCCATGGGTCTGGAATGAGTAAAACGAAGCCAATTTTCCAAATTTATGCAATTTATATAGAAAATGGTCCTTTTTTCCGAATTTGTCCGATTCCGATTCAGTATCGGAATTCCGATATTGAAATCCAATATCGGAACTCAATATCGGAATTGAATTCACAAACATAGATGTTGTCCTATTCTCAGACCTACCCAATACGCACACAAAATTTCATGAGAATCTACCTTTAAACTTTTTATGGTAAAGCAAACATGACAGTTTCAAACGCTGTTTTGATCCTGATATTTAAATACATCTTTCTCTCTCTCTTTTTTATGACGCTTTTATTAGTTTCACCTGTATGTTTGCTTGTAACCGACTCCTTTGGGCTCGATTTTGCCCACTTGTCAAGAACCGATTCCAATGCAATAATTTGATAAAAAAAAAGAAAAAAAAATGAACTTTTTTGTAACCGACTCCTTTGGGCTCGATTTTGCCCTACTTTGAACGATCAGATTTAATTCAAACTTTGCACACTTATCAAGGACCGATGATAATGCAATAATTTGATAAAAAAATGAAAAAAAAAACTAAAAAATGTAAAATAAATGAAAGTTTAAAAACTAAAAAATAACGCTTTTATAGAAAATACCACTAAAAAGTAGAAAATAAATAATAAGAAATCAATGTAAAAAAGTAATAAATGAAAAGATACGGTGCTAAGTGTACTGTAACATCCGTCATCCACAAAGAAATGAATACTCTTGAAACATACCTAAATCATTGCTCTCAATTAAATAACTACGAACTGACAACGGAACTAAATGTACTACCTACACCTACTAGAGTTCTGAACTAGTTTTTTTTTGGATTTTGTACTATATTGGATCGCACCATTCACTGACTGAGCAAGCACAAGTCTAGTTTTAAACACAAACATACCTACTTCATGTAACTACCTAGTTCACTCGTGTCAATTACTTTGTTTAACTTTAGTCAACTAGTAGTATAGTACCAATAATTAGTACTTAAGTAAAATCAATTTATAGTCTTACCTTTCGAAATTTTCCAGGTAATCTAAAAACGTTATCTCTGGGTGCGTTATTGACGAATTCATGCAACCAAAACAAGCACAATAGACCTCTAGTTGTCATATCAAATATTTTTAGTCATCGATATAGATAAGACTAGATGACTAACGACCGCGCCAACATCAAGCCTACCTAACGTAAGCCCACAGGCTTAGGTGAGCCAAACGTCAGTTCAGTCTGACGCCGTTACGCCAATCGTACGTACAAATTGAACCGGGCGACAAAATGGACAAATGCACAGTAAAAGATTGCGATTCTAGAACATAAAAACACAATTAGTCATGTAGAATTACTTTTCACACGTAATTATACTATTTACGCATTGATATCAGCGTAAATACCGCTATAATAGAATTTTGAAAATAAAATTTGTGATTGCCATTCAGTGTTACTACTAAAATATCGGTTTGGTTTACCCACATCAGTGGGAGAATTAGTAATTAATTACCTATGTAAGATACATTAATAACATTACCCGACTAAGGCAGGGTTATGATTTTGACAGGCTATATACGTATGTCTGTATGTTCATGTATTCCCTCAGAGCTCCTCAACTAGGTACTTATTAGAACTGGACTAATGAGATATTGTTAGAAGCGTCTTGACGTTCGACTGGTTATAAGCTATACAAGCTGTTGATTTGGTCGTGCACAAGCCTCCTTCAGTGCGTAGTGTACTATAGGTATTATCGATTGCAAGCAACACAAACATACGTAGATAACAAAACCCCAAAAATCCTGTTTTTAGTGAAATATGATTTACTAAGAAAAAATCTTCACCCGTGTATTTAATGTTTACGTCGCCGAGCCAACGCTAAAGCGCAAGTCACACTGCCAGCGGGCGGGTGAGCGAGCTAGGCACACTGCGAGCTGCCGAATAACCTACGTGGCTGATGCGAGCGAAGCTACTCGTTTTCGTCGTTAGGCGCGCCCGCTTCGCTAGCTTAACTACCGTCCTCCCCGTTTCGGGTACTCAGACTAGTCGTCGCTTGTCATTCGAATAGCAGTGTCTACGTGTCTAGTCTCATCCGCACTACCCGGTTCGCCCTTCCGTATGTAGTTTTTGGTGTAAACCCCATAGTTTAGCTCGGCAATGTCGCGTAGTTTGCATAACTTCAATATCTCACTTCACCCGCCCGCCTAGCTCGCTCGCCCGCCCGCTGGCGGTGTGGCCTGGGCTTAAAGCTAGACAATAGTAGGTACCTAGATAATCCGGCTACGTATCGCATCTCATGGCTCCTCTACACTGCCCGCGAAGTTGAACGAAGTTAAATGAATACGATAGTGTAAAGAGGCACTTCGGCTTACCTCGTCAAAAACTATACCTCCCCTCAGGCGACTTTATTTG
This sequence comes from Miltochrista miniata, assembly GCA_933228765.1. Taxonomy (NCBI): domain Eukaryota; kingdom Metazoa; phylum Arthropoda; class Insecta; order Lepidoptera; family Erebidae; genus Miltochrista; species Miltochrista miniata. Next base: position 30,214,140 of record OW121764.1, on the reverse strand, counting down.
CTGTCGATTTTTGCGCCTCAGTCAATGGGCCCAAAGATGCGGGAAGTGCGTTCACGAAGTACCTCTCTACACTACTTGGCCGACATCGTGTGTGCCGGTGCTTTGCCGGCGCGTGATTTAAGCTATAATTAGTGCTTTGGTGTATGTGATCCAATTATCAGCGTCAAACAGTGGTCAGGAGCAAATTATGTTGTTCCTGGAAACTCTGCCACACAAATTTCTCTGTTCATTACAAACGGCGGCAATGTGCGTGCGCAGGCTACTGACACCACTGAGTGTGTAGTGACGCACTTTTTTCGAACTTAGACAAAGTTTCTAGAGTACTTCGCCTATGAACTTTGCGGGCAGTGTAGAGGAGCCATTAGTTATTAGGTTTCATGAGTTTTTAGTTCCAGCTGACAAGTTCGGTGACCTTTACTTTATGTACTTTTTTGATTTGATATTAATGATTTGATGATGAGTTTATGTTGATTTAAAAGATTCCTTCCTACTTCAAGGGCTTAGGACCGGCAGAAACACGCTATTTATCATGCAATTGCAAACAAAAACATTAAGTACTGTTAGTAAACATTAGGTATGAGAAAAGTATTCTGAAATGAAGCATTTCTGGCGTAGTTAAAAATTTTAAATCAACTTATTTACAGAATTAATTGAGAATCAAAGCTTAAATACCTATTTACAAAATCATGTAACACGCAATAATTGTTCAAAATGCTCACCCCCAGTGTCTATGCACAGATTGGCGCGGCGCACTAAGTTGCGTTTTAAGCTGCGAAGCACTAGCACATTTGTTTTTATTTGTTAAATGCCAAAACAATTCTTTCACGTAATTGTGTAACACTCACAATGTCTTCATTGTAAACAAGTCTTTTAATATCTCCCTACAAATAAAAGTCTAAGGGCGTTAGGTCGGGTGAACGCGGCGGCCAGACTTCCGGTCCACCACGGCCTATCCACTGCGTACCAAACACTTCACTTAAATATTCGCGCACTTGGCGTCCATAGTGAGGTGGCGCACCGTCCTGTTGGAAGTACAAGTCCCTATGAAATGCGAGTGGAATGTCATCGAGCATCTCATTAACCACATGTCGGAGTAGCACCAAGTATGTAGCACTGTTCAAACGACCGTCAATAAAATATGGGCCAAGTAGATGATCACCGATGATACCAGCCCACACATTCAGACTAAACCGGACCTGGAACGAGTCCCGCGTAGTAACATGTGGGTTGTGTTGTCGGTGAGCCCACCAATGTTCATTGTGGACGTTATAAACGCCCACGCGCGTAAACAATGATTCGTCGGACCACAAAATGTTCACGTCCTGATGTTCAAGGAGCCAGTGACAAAAAACTGTCCGAGCGTTATTGTCCTGCGGATGCAACTCTTGAGCACGTCGGAAATGGAACGGATGCATTAGTTCGCGATTCAGCAGCTTCCACACTGTGGTATGATGAACACCGAAACGGCGACCGGCTTCACGCGTACTGGCTCGAGGTTCTTCCTCAAAATAATTGAGAATCTGCTCTTGCCGATCAGCTGATAGGCCTTGTGTACCACGACCTTGTGCATGTCGAGGAACCTCGAACTGTCGGTGATCCCTTAAGCGCTGTGTGGCGGCAAGCATCATGCGACGAGATGGTATTGGTCGGTCTGGAAACATTTCCCTGAACATGCGAATTGCACCAACAACGTTATTATTAGAAATAGCGTAAAGGCGCACCATTTCCACCAACTCAACGTTACTGTAACGCTCTGACATCGTTACCGGTGTTGTTACGGACGTTACGTAGATATCGGCGCGTGCGGTTATACTCACGCTGAACGCGGGCGAGCGACTAATTAATTCATAATTTCAAATTCACCGATCAAAGGCGCCGCCTGAGCCGCTCGCTCCTGCGCGGGGGTTGGAGGGGTAACTTACACGCGCCGCGCCGCCACCGCAGGCCTCCTTTGCCTATGCCTACACATTTGTATGTGCCTACTAAACTGTAGGCAAAGGAGAAACGGTTTTGAATGAACGGTGAAAATGTACCTATGTAGGTAATAGTATTATTAGAATATTTAGAACCGATTCATACGAGTTGCTTTTTAAATTTATTTTATTTAATAATTATTAAGAACTTAATTTTACTGCCCCATTTTTTCACTTAATATTGGTTTAGTATAAGCAGTAGAGTTCCCGTAGCAAATAGAAAAGAATTTAAGCAGAAAAAAAAAGTGTAAAAAAAGGTGTCTCGTTTTATCCCGAAATATCAACGAGTGTAGGCAGTACAGTCATGTGTGCAAGTAATGCACAAATGCAGATCAACATCCTGTATATCGTGTCACTGAATTTAATGATGCCCTCTAGCGGCCATAAAGTACTGTGTTAAAATAAATTTAAGAAAAAAATATCGTGTTTGGTATTAAATGAAAGGGTTAGACGTTTTGTAAGTAAGTGCCTTTTTAATGGTCTATATAGAATACTAGCAGACGTCACGCGGTTTCAGCCGCGTAGTTACCGTTCCTGTGGGAATACGGGAATAAAATATAGCCTATGTTCACCGGGAAGAGTTTAGCTTCCCAACAGTGAAATAATTTTTCAAATCGGTCCAGTAGAGAGTTTGTTTAGTACACCGGGAACCAACCCTACAGACGCGGGATAGAACCCCTATGCGAGACGGCAGTGTTAGCCAAGGTCTGTCGGGATGCGATGCGATATGGTCACACCTTTATCCCCGAAGAGGAAGGCAGAGGCATTTTATATGGCCAAAATTCACCTTTTTTTATAAGATATAACCCACGTCATATGTGGTGAGACGTACTGCCGTTGCCGTGTTGAGGTGGACAGGCACAGGTTGTGACAGCCTGCTGTTGAAAATTTTCAACCTTGTTCAAGTCTTTCAACTTGGCTTAACGACTGCCATTTATTTTACTGGCAACCGGGACCAACAGCAACGTGCCTTCCGAAGCACGGAAACGTCGGAAACGCTCAAATAAATGCCAGCCGGGACACCCTTCGTAGGCAGTAGCAGGGCGTAGTGTGGTTTTAGTCAGTGGGCGTTCGCAATAGCATCCATGCGTAATTTCAAACGTAAAAGAGAGAAACCCATCTTAAGGTAGAGACATTTCTAAAATGGACATCAGAGAAGATTTATATCTACCGTTGATTAATGGCATGATAAAACTCGCTGCACATATTGCAAAAAAACCGGCCAGGTGTGAGTCGGATTCGCGCACGGAGGGGCAAACGCGATACTCTATGAACGAGACATGAGGCTTTGCCGTCCGTCTGTCTGTTAGTCACGAGGCTGTATCGCAGGAACTGTGGTTGATAGAGCAAATTTTTTCACAGGTGATGTATGTTTCTGCCACCATAACAAAAAATATCTACTTAAAGCAGAAAAAGATCCCACACAACAAACGTAAATTGCCGTTTTTGTATGGGGACCTGGACTCTGTGCTTAAATTCGACTCGCACTTGGCTGGTTTTTTTTAAATATGAACACGTGAGTTTCGGTTTCAACCGAAATAAAATAATAAATGAAATAGGTACATAATAATTTTAAATTTGTTTAGTAATTCTATAATTATCGTGGGTAAAAATTTTATACAGTAGTCAACACTGGCCCACGTTCGTCATATTTATGTTTTTGTCTTTGTCTAATCGCAGTGGCGGCGGTGTTCACCGTACGCGTGTGAGTGAGACAGATATACATATATTTATCATCACTGCTTAAAAAGTTTCATAGTTGCGTCTTCTCATCTCATAAGTAGCCGTGCTTTTGTCGAGACGCAATGTTCGTGCTTGCCTCTCTAATGATAATATAGGTATATAACTCTATGTTTTTAGTAAATAAAACACGCGCGGTTACTATTTAAAATAAACAATATTACTCAGGCAGCACACGCAACGAAGCTCTCATAAAAAATTAAATTAAAAAATTTAAAAACTCCCGACTCACAAAAAAAGAACAATAAAAAAACCAGTAAAAAGTAAAAAAATAACTATTATATTATGACCTATCTACCCTAAGTATTGAACCCTTATTATTACTATAGGTAGTTTAAGGCAAGTTTAAGCAATTTTATTTACGTATTCATATTTTTAACTAACAGTTGGTCTCGTCGAGGGACCGCTCTATACCTAAACAGAGACAGACGTACAATTAGGTTATGATTAGGTGAGCGGTCCCCGACGAGACAAACTGTTAGTTAAAAATATGAATACGTAAATAAAATTGCTTAAACTTGCCTTAAACTACCTATAGTAATAATAAGGGTTCAATACTAGGGTAGATAGGTCATAATATAATAGTTATTTTTTTACTTTTTACTGGTTTTTTTATTGTTCTTTTTTTGTGAGTCGGGGGTTTTTAAAATTTTTAATTTAATTTTTTATTTCATGCTTTTTTATAGGGATTTTATAAGGGTTTTTTAATATTAATATACGTATAGTCTATCAACAATTAATCAGAGCTAATGCGAATTGCGCGGGGTGTGGTTACAGAATTAGAAATACATTCCACTCCTCATATCACTTGAATGGCTAAACCGATTTTCATAAAATTTGCAGTATCGTGATGTTTAACTTATGACCTTTCATTTGATACCCAACACGGGTATATTTGAACACATTCAATTTTTCATCACCACTTTCACCCCTCATATCTTTGAAATGGCTTAACCGATTTTTATAAAACATAGCTAAGAACACTCTCCCCTGACCCATCTTTCAAACAAAAGAAACAGAATCAAAATCGGTTCATCCGTTTGGGAGCTACGATGCCACAGACAGACTTACACACACACACACACACACACACACCCACACACACGTCAAACTTATAACACCCCGTCCGGGTTTCCGTCGGGGGTTAAAAAGGAATAACTTTTCCCCCGTTTTTGAAACATTTACTATTACTGCTCTGCTCCTATTCGCTGTAGCGTGATGCTATATAGCCTATGACACTCCACATTAACGTAGCTTTCTATTGGTGAAAGAATTTTTAAAATCGGTTCAGTAGATCCCGAGATTACCCCTTACAATTTAACAAATATACAAACACACAAACTTTACCTCTTTATAATATTAGTATAGATTGAAAAATAAAATTAACTTAGCACAAAGTCATAGGTAGTATATTTAGTTTTATATCAGATATTATTGACTGTAATACTGAAGTCGGTGCCAATATTTCTATGAGAGATTAATAATATCTACCTAAACCTATAGTTTTACTTGGCGCCGATTTCAGTATAACATTCAATAAAATCTGATATAAAACTAAATATACTACCTATGACTTTGTGCTAAGTTAATTTTATTTTTCAATTTTCAGTTTTTGTTTGAAGTCGGTTTTTTTTTGTTTAAGAACTTTTATAAGAGAAACAATTTTGTAGTAGGTACATATTTTTTACATAACTATAAATATTTGCGCTGCACACGCAACGAAGCTCTCAAAAGGAATAACTTTTCCAACGTTTTTGAAACATTTACTATTACTGCTCTGCTCCTATTCGTTGTAGCGTAATGCTATATAGCCTATTTTATTAATTGTTATAATATATTATTAATTTTTAAAATCGGTTCGTTCAGTTTTAAGTTTTGTTTGAAGTCGGTTTCTTTTTAGTTAATTTTTTTTTTCACTATATTTAGTGTCGTGTGGACTGAAAATCTGTCTATCTAGGTGTAAAGTTCTCGACAGTACAAATTAATCAAACCCAAACACAAAGTAACTGCTGTATATCGTTAGGGAATTCTCTCTACTGTCTTTCGTCTCCATCATCAGATCGACTCCAGACATTCATTAAGTTGTACTACTTTAAAACCCTTAATAAAAAAAATTACAAACGCCCTAGATGCCCCTACAATTTTTAAAAGTTCCTTTTGATTTCTCCAGGATGCCATAATCAGATCCTGGCTTCCTTAAAATGGGACCACCTTGGGAGTATCTATTTTCGAACGAAAAAAAAAAAAATTCTAAATCGCTCCATAAACGACGGAGTTCTGCGCGAACAAACATAAAAAAAATTAAAAATAAAAAAACTGTTAAATTGAGTAACCTCCTCCTTGTTTGAAGTCGGTTAAACAATATTACTCACGCAGCACACGCAACGAAGCTCTCAAAAGGAATAACTTTTCCCCCGTTTTTGAAACATTTACTATTACTGCTCTGCTCCTATTCGTTGTAGCGTGATGCTATATAGCCTATGACACTCCACATTAACGTAGCTTTCTATTGGTGAAAGAATAATTTTAAAGCTGCACACTAGGTGACTCCACTAATTTACTGAATGCAAACCAGAAAATTAAATGCTGTGCAAAAAAACCAATTGATTAACTAAACATGTCCTACTTAAAAAACTTAAATATTACTCAGAACGAGATGACCTTTTTAATCGAATTCACACCAAAAATGTGGTTCGTACATCGAATATATGATTTGTGAAACAGAAATACAAATTGCATATCAAAAATACTAACTTGCACTCTAAATAGTACTATCTTATAACGGAATAGGTTAGGTTAGGTTAGACTTTTATTTTTTTGATCAATAAAATTTAATTTTGTAGAGGCGACTGATTAAATTGAGGTTTTACTTAGAATAAACGATGTTCCAAAAAGTAAATTAGGCGATAGATTTCTTTAAAAAAGTTTTAATATTTTTGTTGAACAATGGAATTTTTAGATATGCTATTCTGATAATAGTTATTCGTTAAGTAAAATAGTTTGCAAATACCATTAAACAGTATAATGAATTTGGTTTATTTAGTGTGCATAATTAGTGTGCAAGTCAGTATTTTTGGTTTAACTTTGAAATATTTTGTTCGGAAAGAGGGAATAAACAGATATCGATTTAAATACATGCCATATACAAACACACAAACTTTACCTCTATAATATTAGTATAGATTCATTTTTAAACGTTTCAGTATTTTTACATCGTTTTTAAAAGTCGGATTTTTAATCTCAGTCAGTAAAATGACAAGGGCAACTGTCACTGATACGAAAAAGGGTGACCCGCTACAATAGTGATGTTCGACAATCAATAGACTACCCCCTTATTCATAATCGTTTATTAAACCTATTTTAGTTAAAACACACTTTAAGTCTATTGCTGTCTCTAACCAATGACAGAGTATGATTAGAGACAGCAATAGACTTAAAATGTGTTTTAACTAAAATAGGTTTAATAAACGATTATGAATATGGGGGTTAGAATTTTAGTCATTCTTTATTTTATTAGGTATGTTTAAAAAGATCACGTCATTGAACGACGAAAAAATAATTTAATGAAAAGCAAAAATCCCTTGGCTGGTATTCACATTCCATATGCGAACTCCGTGAAAAACCTGGGTGTGATTATGGATACCACGTTGTCTTGGAGTTCCCACATTAACGATGTCAGCAAAAAGGTTCATTTCTCCTTTCACTCTTTGAGATGCCTCCAGAGCCTCTTGCTTGCCCTTCATCTGTTGCGGCCTGACTGTTACCTGATACCGGAAGTGGTAGGAACATCGCAGGATGACCTAGATGACCTAGATTAAAATGATTTTATCTCGTAACTTTTGTATAGTAGCTGTATATCATTCATTTATCACTAGAATCGTTAAAAAACAAGCTAAAAACAATGAGGAATGTTTAAAAGTATGCAAAATTACTTGAAACTTCGTTTCAGTAAAGCTTTTATGTATACAAATACACTAGTTTTTGTTTTATTTTAAAATACCCAGTAGTTTTGATTTTATAATCATTCAAAGTTCGCGAAAATTTGTTGCCCCGCTAACAGTCACTGAACCGCGGATGACGTCACGATTTAACGTGGCTCCGTGCAGTCCGCTCCGCACCCAGCTGTAGCAGTGAAAAAGTCCCGCGCACGCAGTGTTTCCTTATTCTTTCTTTGCTTTTAGCTAAGTGAATTGTTATTAGAGGACAATCAGGATAACTTACCTAAAATAGATGGGCTTGTGGTTGCTCATTTTTTAGCTATAAATAAAATAATGATTTCTTTTCGGTCGAAATGCGAGGCGTAAAAATGCAAAGTTAAGTTAACCGTCTTTCATTATAACTCTTTTGAAAGTTTGTTTAAACTTTACTATATTGTTTTATTTTTGCAAAAGTAACTATTTTATAACTCCTAACTTATTTTTATCATTATGCTAGAATATCGTGAGGTAGAAGTAATTGTGTGAGAAGGGTGTAATATCCTAAACTCTAAAACTAGGATAAAGTAAGAGGACTAGGGATATAGAAGGCTAAGGTTAAAGACTTAGATAGAGATAATATGCGTCTACTTATTCCTAATCGGGAACAGATGTACTAAAGCTTTTGTAGGGTTCCGTAGCGAAATGGAAAATATAGAACCCTTATAGATTTGTCATATATGTTTGTCTGTCCGTCCATATGTCACAGCCATTTTTCTCCTAAACTATAATGTTTATGCTGTTGAAACTTGGTAAGTAGATGTATTCTGTGAACCGCATTAAGAATTTTACAAAAATAAAATTAAAAAAAAGTAATAAATTTTGGTCGTCTTTCAGTTCTAAGTATGGTTAGAACTGAAAGTCCAAATTCTTTTTCATCAAAGCCATACGTGTTGGGTATCTATAGATAGTAGGGAATGCAATACCGGGATACCGGGATCCCGAAATACCGGGATCCCGCAGTATTTTTGCGGGACCAGTCCCGCACGTAAATCGTGCGGGATCCCGCGGGATTAGCGGGATTGTGCAAAGGTAAACGCCATGTGTTATTCTGTAAGCGGAAGCGCACAAACTGATTCGGTTTGAGAAAGTTTTTTGTAATTGTGACGTAATATATAACCTAATAACGTACTTATTTGATTTTAGTGATTTAATCAGGGAGATTTGAGTTTCTTGTACTATAAAAGTATGCAATTATCTCGTACATTGGTTGCTGGCTATCTGACAAGTAAAGTTAGGAGTCGTTTGGCAGACAAAAATTTTGACAGGCTATGTTTTCTGCGCTTCTAATAATTTGCAGTAGCTATTTTATTACTATGTATATCGGTTTAATAATCTCAATACAAAAGTAATATTAAATAATTTATTTTTCCTTGTGCCCCGCGGACTCAGTGTTCTGTAAAAGATCACTGCAGTAAGTTACATTTACTATGGCCGGTCCTTAGATGGGTGACCACTTTGTGACATTTATTTGAACGTTGCCTTGCTTCAGATGGCACATTAAGCCATTGGTCCCGTTTGCCGGTAAAATGGCAGCTAATTAAGTTGAAGGCCCGGCTCGTCTCATCTCATAATGTCCTTTTCTCGAAATGTCCTTTTCTCGAAATGTCCTTTCTCATAATGTCCTTATCTCGAAATGTCTTTTTCTCAAAATATCCTTTTTGCGAAATGTTCTTTTCTCAAAATGTCCTTTTCGCGAAATGTCCTTTTCTCAAAATGTTCCTTTCTCCAAATATGTGTTAGGTTATAAAAAAAACCACGAAGGCTAATGTGGAAGCTTTGCTGCGCTCCGCTCCGGCCTTAGCCTTCTAACCTAACCTATCCAAGTCGGATTGAGCGGGGTTAATCCTGTAGTGCACATATTTTGATAATCGGAAATTTTGAGAAAAGGATATTAGGTATGAGATGAGACCATATGCCTCGTCCTGCTTACCCCTTCGGGGATTAAGGGGGTGACTATTTTTCAGTTCTAGATGAATGTATGATACAGAATTCTATTCTTTTCTCAATGACTTTCAGAAATATGCGGGATCCCGCAAATACCGGGATCCCGCGGGACTGAGATTGCTCAGTCCCGCAAATACCGGGATTACAATCTTGTTGCGGGATTGCATTCCCTAATAGATAGGTTTTTAAAATGTTGGGTATCTATAGATACTTAGGTCTTTAAAATGCTATTAAGTTTTCTAACATTATTTTCTTAACTGAATAGTTTGCGCGAGAGACACTTCCAAAGTGGAAAAATGTCCCCCCCCCCCCCCCGCTAACTTCTCAAATAAGAGAACGATAAACCAAAAAAACATAAGATGTACATTGCCATGCAAACTCCCACCGAAAATCGGTTTCAACGTGATCTAGTAAGTTTTTTTAATACGACATAAATCACAATAATTGGCTAGAAAAATCACTGCCACTTACGTAGTAATTATTTATTAATCTGTGCTGCCACAGCGAACGTGTTAAAACATCAATCAAAGTTACAACGAACTACAAGAACTTTTATATTACGTTGCTTTCTTTTCTTTTTTTTTTTTAACGTGAGGGAAAATCCTCAAAGGATGTTATGCCGGCTTACCGACTAAAAAAACCTCACGTTACGCCCAGCAGCCTATGGTTGGGAGTCCCGGGGAAGCCCTCGGAAGGATGTCCCAGGACTATATTACGTTGCTTGCCGCTACGGAACCCTTCATAGGCGACTCCGACTCGCATTTGGCCGGTTTTTAGGGTTCCGTAGCCAAATAGCAAAAATGGAACCCTTATAGATTCGTCATGTCTGTCTGTCTGTCCGAGTGTCCGTCTGTCCGCCAGTATGTCACAGCCACTTTTCTCCGAAACTATAAGGCCTATGATATTGAAACTTGGTTGGTAGATGTATTCTGTGAACCGCATTAAGATTTTTATATAAAACTAGAAAAAAAGTAAATTTTGGGGGTCCCCATACTCAGAACAAAATTCAAAAAAATTTTTTTTCATCAAACCCACACGCGTGGGGTATCTATTGATAGGTCTTTAAAAATGCTATTGAGGTTTCTGGCATTATTTTTTCCTAAAGTGAATAGTTTGCGCAAGAGACACTTCCAAAGTCCAAAAATGTGTGACCCCCCCCTCTAACTCGCATACCAGTTCGTTTAGTAATTTCGGCCTTCGGCGAAATCTATATCGATACCTTTATCGACACTGTCCTCGCACTATAAACCTAACGGTACCCGCAGCCGGCGCTAGCAGCGCCGCCTACCTTAAGTTAGTCGATATGTCATATTGATGCAGTGCGCACGCTACTTTGTTTTGTACAAAAATACTACGTAATAGCAGTTTTATAATATTAGTTAAAGTACTACGTGTGATTTGATAACCTGTACATTACTGACAGTGGACAGTACAAGTGGTTGTGGAAAGTGGCTCGATTAAGAACATATACCTATAAGATACTTCAACACTTGCAAGGAAGTAAACAACAAAACGTGAGTCTTGTTTCATTTCTTCAGTCTCCCGACAATACGCTTAAATACAGAAAGATAGGTGCATTTATTATATCTGGCATCCTACATACAACGGTATAATTCCAACTGTCATTCCTTATAAGATAATTACGTACCTACCTACATATTATACTACTAGCTGATGCCCGCAGCTTCGCCTGCGTGAAATTTTCTCTTTTTCGCGTCTCTTGGGAACTTATTTCAGGGATAGAAAAATTTATTATTCCCGACTATTATCTATCTTTGTAGGTAGGTACCAAACTTCAGCCCGATCCCTTCAACCGTATCAGAGTGAAAGCAGTAACAAACATTCGCACTCACAAACTTTCCCGTTTGTAATATTAAAAAGATAGATTTTTGATTAACAAATTTAAAATTCATATCACTTTGAGCTAAGTAAATTTATTGATTAAGTACATCCTGTCTTCGGTAATTTGCTAGAGAGACACGTCACAAAACTTCTCCTATGTCATCGACATCGTAAATTCGCTCTTCTTCAGGTAATTCCAGTTATATTTCATCAAGCATTCACATTATGGCAAACCGTACCTACTGCTGTAGGCTGTGTCCTCTTAATGCTAATACAGATCGTCCTACTGTGACCAGTCCCACGGCAACGGGAACTACGCGGGTGAAACCGCGTGATGTCTTTGTTTTCAATGAAATGCTAGAAAGCCTTTGCAGTCGTCGTATGAAGTCACCATACTTATAAGTATTTTTACTCAAGAACTTAGTGAGTCTGTAATCTGAAAGATTGTAGCCAGCATTATAGAATACAGCTTACGCTTTTTGAATTACCAGTCCCTCCATACGGCAGTGATTGTCGTACAAAATTGAGTTATGATGGTAACACGGTAACATTTGGTGTTACCTTTGAGTAATTATTACTACGTATAGAGAAGCTATCCAGAACAAAAAACGTGCGCCTTTTGCCACAAGTAAGCTAGCAAGCATAAAGTTCGCTTTTGCAGCGATTGAACAAAAAATTAGTCCTTTAATCGTAATATAAGCTAAGACTAAGGCGCCTAAGACCTTTTGGTCGTGAAAAAACTATTAATAAGCAAGCGCTAGACCGCTTCTTAGTAATAGTTTTTTCACGACCAAAAGGTCTTAGGCGCCGGGAATATCAAGGCGCTTACGCGTATCCTTCAACGTATTCTAAGAACAAGTCACTTACAAAGATTATACACTATAGACTGGACACGCATACGTTTTTACCCAAAGGTTATTTGAATTACTACTTCCAGAATAGTAATTTATTTATCAGATTTAAATAATATACTTTTTTAGGGTTTTTTGTATGTCTTTTTAGGAAGTAATATACATACATATGGTCACGCCTTTGTCTCCGTAGGGGTAGGCAGAGGCCCACAGATTATATGCCCACTTTTCACCATTTTAGAATTTGTCCCACGTAATAGGTGGCAATGAGCAGTGTTGAAATAGACTTTAGAATTGAAACTTTTCAAGCCGCCTATAAAGACCTTCAACAGACGGACGGCGAAGTGTTATGAATAGGGTTCCGTTTTTTACCCAAAATTCGGTTATTTATTTTACTCGTAAACGGTGAGATACTCCAGGCAATCAAAATTTGTACGATATTTTTCGTTGAATTAGAACAATGAAATTAGGTACATACATATATATATAATCAAGACTATTTCTTTTAGGCGGTAAAACATGATTGAACATGTGCTAGTAATCCATATTTTGATAAATATACTTTAAAACTACAAGTTTAAGGTATATTTAAAAAATTTAGTTTTACATGTTTATAGTTACTTAAATCATAATAATCTCTTCTATTATTATAATATACCGACTTGTTATTATAAAATGTATCATTACAATTTAGTTCAACCAACATTAGTACCTACGTGACGTATCTGAGCAGGTCACATTTATTGATCTATGATTTCATTCATAAGTTTGGGGGAGTAATGGGCATTAAAATTATTCTATAATACTGGAAACATATGTAATTTACTTGATATTTTGTTTAGTTACCGATGATAAGTGACACTACTATCTTTTTTCGTGGTAGTTGTATTGTTTTTACACTGTTTTAACACACACGATGGCATTTTTACGAGCGATTGTTGCGGGCGGTTACTACGCAGTTAGCCGAGCGAGTCGAGCGACTGACTGCACGCACATAAGCCGATCGGCTCAACCTCACCGTTGCAAATTTTATGTTCGCGATGTCTGTTCCATACGTAGTAGTATTAGGCTGAGCGCAGATTATAGTCACGACAGTTTTAAGACAGACTTGCCTCACATAGACAAGTCTGTTTCAAAATTAAAACGAAACTGTTCTGTCTACGACACGTCGCATAGTGTTGCCGCAATATCGATAGTTTGACTATCGATAGTTGACCTCGAAAATAATCTATAATATCGATTGGTCTATCGATAGTATCGATATTTTCGATAGTACCGATAGTATCGAAGTTCAATATCAAATTTACTATCGATATTATTAATACTATCGATAGTATTATATAACAATTTTTAATACTATCGGTAGTATCGATACTATCTATATTTTTGCGCAATCTATAGCAGCCTGTGATTCAATAGTATTATTTTTATGCACCGTACGTATGTATTTATTTTTTTGCACCGTGGTCTTCTTACGAAATTGCCCTCCTATGGACTGCCCGAGGGTTTATGCGGATGGGTGTCCAGCTTTTTGGCCGGCAGAAGCATTAGGGCCGTCGTTGACGGCAGCTGTTCTGACTGCATGGCCATAAACGCTGGAGTACCACAAGGCTCAGTGTTGTCCCCTACTTTGTTTCTGCTGCTTAACAATGACATGTTGTCTAATTGACGGCATTCATTGTTATGCGGACAACAGTACGGGTGACACTTATTACGCGGGCCGTCCCGGTATCTCTCGGGTTGCAGTGGAAGAAAGCCGTGAACAACTTATGTCTGAAATCAAGGCTACTCTCACTACAGTGTCCGATTGGGGTGGACAAAATCTTGTCCAATTCAACCCTACCAAGACACAAGTTTGTGTGTTCACCGCAAAAAAAAAACCCATTCACTGTGGCGCCGCCATTTCAGGGCACATCTCTCACCATCTCTGAAAGTATAGGGATACTTGGTGTTGACATCTCCAGTGACGTGCAGATCCGCAGTCACTTGGAGGGCAAGGCTAAGCTGGCGTCCAGGAAGCTCGGAGTGCTCAGCAGGGAAATAAGAAGAAAGAAAGAAAGAAAGAAAATAATTTTTATTTTAGATCACAGCGCACATAGACCAAACAACAGTAACCTTTTATAAAAAATAATAAAAACAGAGAAAAACAATGTACTGTACAGGGCGCGGCGGTACTTTACTGCGGCGCAAACACTGCTTCTTTATAAGTCGCAAGTGCGGCCATACAAGACCGCCAGTCGAGCGACCGTGACAGAAACCGTACTGCCAGTCACTGAGCATGTCGTGTTTTTCAAGGTACCTCAGATAAAAGGAACAACCTAAGAAAAAAGGGAGGTAACAGCTATAGGCCTGTAATTGGCCGGGTCGGTTCTATCACCCTTCTTGGCTAAAGGATGCACGTGCGCGATCTTCCACGAAGCTGAGACTTTTTCATAGAATATGAAAGTATGAAAAGACGAGTATGTAAGCGCCGGACACAACTCAGGACCAAACTACCACCGCAGGTATGCCATCTGGCCCACTCGACTTATGAACGGGATCACGGATTGAAGCTCCCGCCTAACGTCCCGCTGACTAAATTTAATTTCTGGAATGGAAGTGCAACACCAGGGTATGCCAGTCGGCGAAGAACCCACGTCGTTCATATTCGAGTTGGAGGTAGAGAGAGAATCCAAAAGGTCGGCTTTCTCCTTGGCACTCTGAGCCAGTCTACCATCCGGTTTAATTAGGGGTGGCAAACCCGACCGACAATTGTTTCTCTAGGCAGTTTTGGCAAGCGACCACAATTCACGACTCCCAGAAAGGCAGTCCACCAGTCCGTATCATCGCTGTGATACCTGTACAAACACGCGTACTAGTAGATCCGATCCGATCCGATCCCTGTCTTCAAGGTACATATTATACAAACACACCCCAGCTTTTCACCTAAAGCTGTACTCCAGCTTGTAGCCAAGGAACATTAAGTCCGGGCAGGAGATTTGCGTCTCCGTCAAAATAAATAGGATCGGCTGCGCAGATTCCAGGTGGTTGATGTTCTTGTGTATGTCTCTGATGTGACAAAAGTCCATTTGAAGTGTGGACGACAATGCCTCTGTAAAACGTTTCATATTTTTCTTTTTCCTTGCCATGGTGTTGAGAAAACGGGAATTTAAGAAGGGTGTGTACCGGTGGCGCAGGATACAAAGCGAGGTTACTGCACTCACAAAAGCCAGCACGTGTGATGCGGTAGATTGGCATGGCGTACGCAAGGGCCTCCAGTCCCCTCTAATGCAGTGGCCGCGTCCACTCCGGTTATCCTCCTCCGGCACGACCACAGCACCAGGGACTTTACACAGGCTGCTGTTTCAGCCCCCTGGGTCGGAGATAAATTAATTCTCAGGTTTGGGTCCCGTGCAGCCTGCGGGGGCCCTGTGGTCAACCGTTTCACCGGGTTTCCCTGACCACCGCGCCGTACGAATGTTCCGCGCCCATACCAGCTAATGAAAGCAGACAAGCCTCTGGTCTCACCATCACCCGCATATAACCACCCCAATGAGCTCTGGAACCCTGCTCACCGACGGAGAACACAACCCAACACGCAGCCCGGTTACTATTACCGCTGTCTTCTGCAGAGCGGAGGTACTGCGCCAGGCGGGCTGCTCAAAGAAGGGATTACCGTTATGCCCTCCTTTCTAATGTGGCCTTTTAGTTAATTCCAAAGATATTTGATTTAAGGGAGCTAATTGAAAAAGCCAAATTTACTGTGCCCAAAGGGTGTTGCGTTAGCTCCGTGAAGAAGTAACACTTATCCCCTGATCCCTGAGGGGTTCTGGTCTGGAATAAGACATAGGCTATTTAGATAGAAAGAAAGAAAAACAATTTATTTCTGCCAGCTGCAGTAACAAAAGCGTACATTTCAAAAAACAAAAAAAAAATGAGATATTTATTAGCTTAGCCTAGCTCTCAATAGAGCTCTTCAACCTAATCCTGCCCTCCCATTTTCGATCCTGAAATTATGCATGCCAGCCAAATGTAGGTAGCGCTCTTACAGCGGAGAGTACTTCGCCAGAACTGAGCGATTCAAAAGATCGTTCCTCTGTCGATCTATAAAAGTTTGAAACGACCTGCTCGCGCACGTACTTCTCTCCTCTTACAATCCCGGGTTCTTCAAGCGGAGCGTCAAAAGGAACATCACAGGGTCGCCAACTTGAGGACCACTGTCAGAAGTCTTACGGACTGTGAGAATGGCCCGCAATCGTTAAATGTCGCTATGGCTTCCATCAGTCAATTTGATGAGCTTAATAAAAAAGCTTTTTTATCCCGGGAAAACGTTTCCATGGGAAGCGGGAACGGTAACAGGAATTCACGCAGGAATTATGGGGTTCCGTAGAATAAACCATATTTGCTTGGTGTTCCGTAACCTTAAAAGTTTAGGAAGCCCTGTTTTAGACTACAGACTCCAACCAATACTATTGAAGGAAAGGTCACTATCGATAAAACAAAACTATCGATATTATCGATACTATCGACACTATCGATTGTCATTGCAATGTTCAGCATCAATAGTATTGATACTATCGATATTATCGATAGTACATTGAGTATTGAAAAACGATTCTATCGATTCTATCGATAGTATTACAGTGTGTCGATAGTATTTATACTAATGGTGCTATCGATACAATCGATAGTATCGACACCATCGATACTATCGATAGAACTATCGATAGGCTAACAATAGTCGACTATCGATAGCCTATCGATATAATATCAATAGTCAACTATCGAGCGGCAACACTAGTCGCACACCTTAGACAAAACTGTTTTGTCTACGATACGCATCACACGAACACCGTGTGGGTAGGTACTGATCGTACTGCCGGACGTGTTATATGGCATAACCGCGTACTGGTTCAGAGTGTCGAGTGCGAGTTTTTTTCTTATGCGTTTACGGGCAAGTTTTCGTGAATTTGTATTCATATAGAGCTGCACACATCTAGAAACATTGATTGTGTGAGTCAGTTTGGCACGTCCTTGTCGCAAGCCCCGCCCATTGTCGACACTGGGTCTCACGAGGATGATGATAATGGCACGTCATTGGTTGTTTAAAAGTTTGCCCAAGTGCGAGTTGCAATTTTGACATTTCGTTTCGTAAACTTTGGTTTACGTGATCGAATACGCTGTCACCTATAATTTCCTAGTGAAAGCACAGTGACTACGTTTACGTGTTGTTATTAAAGCTTAAATATGATTTTAAAATATGGCTGAAATGTATTTTTTCGCGTGGAGGATGCTTGCTGTTGCTACGGAATAAGATAATCGACAATATTCTATCTATCTAACACAAGGATGGAGGCAAGAGCTCGGGCTTCCTTGAATGGAGACAGTTTGGTGTTCTTTACCTACATATAACACAAAAAATGTGCAGTTTTTATTTTCAACAAGTGCCAGAAGCGTTACCTACTGTGTACCAGAATTTTAAGGGCTATGTGCATTAAACACAGCCACACAATGTTTTATTGGCCTCGGGTTCAAAGTTCTACTTCCTATATAAATTTCAGCAACGTGAAAGTGATTCTAATATATATACTAATTTGTCTTTACAATGACAACAAAATATTCTATAGAAAGTGTTAAATAAAGATCAACAAATTATGGTAAATTGTCCTTCATAATTAGCTACATAATCACCTAAATTAACTAAATGGTATCTAAATATAGTGCATGAGGCTTCATTTGCGTGGAATTATGTTCCTGCATCCCATGGGAACATATTCCAGGGATAAAAAGTAACCCATGTGAATTGCAGACTGATCTATTCCTGTAGGTACCAGTTTGTTCAGTTGAGTGTGGTTTAATAACATACAGCACAATATTTCACATTTTAATATTAGTAGGATTGTGTATGTGTAATGGGATTCCATATTACCACCTTATTTAACTGGAAGGTGCCAGTGACTTCATCTGTAAGGAATTTTGTTCCTGTATCCCATGGGAACAAATTCCTTGGATAAAAAGTAGCTTATGTAAATTCCAGCACGGCAATACAGCTCACCACCTATAACGTGGAACAAATTCTAAAAAAGGTGAAATGTGGGCATATAATATGCCTCAGCCTACCCCATCGGGATAAAGGTGTGCCCATATGTATGTGTATTCCAGACTATAATCTATTCCTATAGGTACCAGATGTCAGCCTGATCCGTTTAGCGGAGTGTGATTCAGTAATAAACGGCACAATATTTCACATTGTACCTAATATTAACAGGATTGTGTTGTGTATGTGTAGTGGGATCTACCACTTATTTAACTAGAAGCACCTTCTAGTTAAAAACGCAGTCACCCTGTTGCTTCATCTGTGTGGAATTTTGTTTCTGCGACCCATGGGAAAAGGGTTAAAAAGTAACCAATGTGTATTATTTCAGACCATATTTTTGTAGATACCAGATCCGCTCAGCCAAGTGTGATTTAATATGTAATGGGACCCCATTACACATTCCAAGGCCCGAACCAACCTCATTTGCAAGTTGTGCACCTGCTGATCATGGAAAGGAAGGAAAAATAATTCATTGAAAAATGTAATTAAAAGTTTATTGTACACCGAACATGGATTAAATTACAAAAAGCATGGATTAAATTACAAAAAGTAGGTATAGCTTAAAATATGTTCATATAAATATCTAGGACCCTATTAATGAAAACAATTTCTCTTCAAAGAATATCTTTAAACCTGTCCACTTATGGTTCAGCCTAGTTTGTTGTCAAGTTAATATTATATTGGTGCCGGTGAGCTTGTTTTGTCATCAAGATTTCTTAGCTTGGAGATAATGCCGAGTTTCCTGCTTGATGGGGGTGGGCCTCAAACTATGTCTAGGTGATGCCCTTACTCTTTTACCATTTCTATACTCTGGTCCATGGTTTAGTTGAGCCAGATGGAGATTGTAGTGGCTGGTTCCTGTGGTACCAACTGGCGTATCACCACTGTCATCTGTAAAATAAGTAAGTAAATGAGATGACGAATTAGAGCAAAATCAAAAGAGGACAATGATTCTGACATGACATTTCTTTAATAAGTTACTTCTTAACTATATATTTATCAAAATCAAATATTATGAGGCATAATATAGACAATAATGATAAGGCTTTCATTAAAACTAAGCAAGTCTTGTACTATGAGGAAGAGATATAATAGTAGGGAGAGGCATTATGGTATGTCTACATTTTAGTTTCGTTGAATTTTTTAAAGCTACCCATAATGACTTCAACTTGGCTTAACATTCCTTCTGCAAAACGAAAACATCTGCAAATGCAAAAGTGGTCACCTCCATCCGAGGACCGGCCAGTGAAAATTGTTGACTATATTGATCATTTACAGAACGCTGAGTCCGCAGGGTCTCAAACCTTTCACTTTTGTAGGTAAATATGGTTTCTAAGAATAATAGGGCATACAACGATAGCTTTACCTTAATAATGTGCATGTTTTATAAAGTAATTGAAGTTATTAGTTCTTTTCTACTTATTTGTTGATTTTCCTTTGAAATGAATGGAGATTTGGTGTTGTAATATCTTAGTTTATCATTCCGGCATGACTTAGGCTTGTTCCGAGGTTGTCTAGCTGAAATAACATACAGATATATTAAATAATCAGTTAAACTTTTATACTATTTATACTATTATTATTCTAAATGTTACTTTGTTGGGATTTTGAATGGTTGCTACTACTTAATGAGGTTGACATTTGGTAAAAAATTGATTATACCTAGTCTACAATAACACTTAAGCTACTTTTTGTTCCTAGAATATTATATTATGTTATAAATATTCCCATGGGATCCTAAACCGGGAACGACATTCAGGCGGGCATCAGCTGGTAGTATTATATTACCCCAAAACCATCAAAGAATCACTATAATAAAGTGTGTCTTATTGACTTGAAACTCGACTACAAACCTGTCTTCTGTAGCTTCAACTCAACAACTTTTGTCAGGATAGATCAACTACGTTGTCGATGTTGTACGCATTGTTTTGTTTGTTTACTTTATGCTGTGTATTTTTCAACTTTCAAATGAGAAAAATAAAATATTATGTAATGATGCAAAGAGAATACAATACTAGTAATGATGTAATGTTCTTTGACATTGACGTAAGGGTTTCATATCATGTTCAAAAATCGAGGCGAAGGAGTTCGAAACTATTCGGCCATGCTGCCAAAGCGCTGACGGGGATATTATTATTTTAGTACCATATAATTATAATAATGTAAACTTGAATTTATTGTGGAGTTACATTTTATCAACACTGTTCTTTTTTTTTTTAATTGTAATTTTTTATGTTATTAAAATAATATTAGATAAATATATTAGATTTTTGTAATGCAGTAGAGGAAAATGTACCTATATATTATTTTTATTGCAGTGTTTTTCGTCACTGTCCCAACTGGCCTTCTCAGAAAATCAGTGTTGTTATCATGTTGACCGTGAGACAACAACAAGCTGAGAGTGGGCCATAGTATGGTGACAAGTCGACTTGAATTTTACTGTTTTTATGTTATTAGGTTTAAATTAATACCTAAAATGTCACGATTTTCAGTAAAAAAAAACAATTTTTTGTTTGTTTGTTTGTTGTGTAAGTTTCAGAACACCTTTAATTAATAACCAATACACATAAACATCAAAAATACACTTGTTTTGAAAAATTAAAGTACATAGTCGCTTGGCGTAAGTGTCCCGGTAAATCCATAATACATTACTTATTGTCATTTTTTATATAGATAACATGTTAAGGGCTCGCTACCCACACGGTCAAACTGCGCTTGTCATGCACGTTAAATAATTATTATAAATATTCACGGACATTTCACACAACGCTATCTGATCCCAAAGTAAGCTAGGAATAACCTGCATGTGTTATGGGTATCAGACCACGAATATTAATACCTGTATACTTTTTTTTAAATACGTACATAATTATTATACATAGAAACACCCAGACTCCTGAGACAAACATTTATGGGTCACACAAATATTTGTCTCCGGTGGGAATCGAACTCACGACCTCCAGCGCCGCAGGTGGTATCACTACCTACTGCGCCACAGAGGCAGTCAAATATGAATGGAAGTTGCTTCAGTGTAGGTACGTGATTTCTTTGCATTTGTGTGTGCATCGACGTATATACACATGAGATTTAACGTGCTTGACAATTGCCAATTGTTCGTGCCGGGGCCACTTAACAGTTTCCGCATTCGGTTTGCTGGTCAAGAATCAGATTCGAAATCCGTCCTATGCACTGAGTTTTTTTTTCTAGTTTTCCATCTTGGCTGCATGTAGTCTTGAACTTAGTGGACCCTCGAAAGGAAATCTCATGGATCCTGACCAACCGTGATCGCGTATGGACGTGCTCGATCACGACGTGCCAAAGCTAGCCCAAAGTGTCGCCCTCAGCCTCATATTTATGGAGGACGGAGATCGTTTTGGAATCTCCAACGCCCTGTGTGTCTTGAAAGAACTATTTTAATAATGAATTACGAATTCATTACGGAAATGATGTATAATGGGAAGTCCTCGAACTAAAGACTTTTAGTAGTTACTAGCTGACCCTATAAAAGGAGAAGTAGGAGAGAAAGGAGAGGTATTTCTTCATCGGACTTAAAAGCTGCGTGTGAAACTGCCCTGTTTGCTTAATCATAAAAGAGCTTAAAGATTAAGTCTATTCTAAAATAATTCGGTTTACACCTTTGGCGCGGACTGAATTATTTTACAATAGCCTTAATCATTAAGCTATTTTATGACTAAGCCAACACGCCGGTGTAGATTTACCGTCACATTCAAAGGAACTCTTGAATTCTAGGTTTAGCGAAAGTTTAGGTTTCTCTAATTTCTGAGCTACAAAACCTTAATGTTGAAACTTGTGTGGAACAACGCTTAAAGTACTCCCTTTCTGATGCCATAAAAATATTTTAAATCAGACCTTGCGGTGAGAAATTACAGCTAAAAAGCTATTTTATCTTTCATCCTCTCTCCTGAAGGAACCGCGCAAAATATCAGGTTCAAAAGTATCATAGAACTTTCCTCGGATCATAAACTAAGACGGAAAACGGCTATAATAAATGTGTTCTTCCTCCTTCTGTGGGACAACTATTTTAAAATGGCTTCCATCGATGCAGCCAATGACTCCAGGAAACCCATATTTTCTGTAAAATCTACACTTACATGTTAATTTGGTAAGTATATTTATTAGAAGTAGTATTGCAAAGGGGATAAATGGCATGATTCATGAAGTACCTATAGTATAAACATAAGATAATACCTTTGACTAATTTCTTGCCTAGCTGCCACAGTAGCTGGAAACTTTATATTTACTAATAATATCATTGGACATTAGAGCTTCTGTCACTTGCTCTATATATACGCTGCACATTTTCTGGGATAAATGTTTGGCTACTCCGACTGGTTTCTGGTAGGACCCAGAGGCATAAAAAAATAGAGCAGTGAGCACCTGCAAACAAAATGAGTAGGTATGTAGCAAAACGATAGGTCTATGTGCCTCGTAGTCCCCGGAACAAATAAAACAGTCTAGATTTTATACATACTTTATGTTCTAAAGACACACGTTGAGTGGATCTTAGATTCGTCAACCGCCTTAGCTCGATGCACAAAAACTTAAACGCACTCTTAGAAAGGCGGTAACGATTTCGAAATTGGGTTTTCGAGAGGTGTAATAACGGGTCGAACAAAGCTCTAGCTCTTGCCTGCCTTCTAGTGCTTGAATCTCGATCGTCTTGTGCCGTCGCAGCAGCAAGCATCCTCCACGCAAAAAAATACGGTGCTGCCATATTTTATATCAATCAATTATATGAAAGTAATAAGTATAGTAGCCACCAACTATGATTTGATCACAAAATGAACACTATTTTATTTTCTTTGAAATGAACTAGTTTCACTGTATTGTACATACGAAAATGTTCTTTACTTTTTTTTTCTAAAAATTGTCACTATAAAACTTATGGGCTCCGGAGACGGTCAATGCGATTTGACAAGTCTCATGTCGCACATCTGTGGCAAACTCGTGAATGAGCAGTTAAAATATATAGAAATTTATGGAGGATTCGTAAACTTCCAGACATACACAAATACGTGTACAGTCCGTTCACAGTTAATTTACCTCTGACAGATCGTTTTCTGTAAGTTGGTATTGCACTAAAGTCCCCTAATGAGTGCCAGCTTCAGACATTTTATCGCGGGAAGATTATAAGACGGAACCGTTAAGACAGAGAGTTTTTGTTATGTAAATATCCATTAGTCAGTATATTTAACATTACTAAAGACGTAGTTCTGTTACTATAAAATTTTTCTTAAGTTTCATTTTTATTTACATATATGAATATTCAATTCAAAAAAGACACTCATCACCATCACCAAGGAGGGCAAAGGTGCTGCTTCCACATCTCAAATAATTTCCACGCCCGAAAAAACGGCAGAAAAGAAGAAGTTTCGACTTTAGGTTGGAGTACATGGAAGAAAAAAAATCTTAGTATGGTAACACGAAAATCAGGGGAGCCAACCTCACAGCTAGAGGTAAATTAACTATGAACGGACTATATAGAAAGCACGCACACTTAAAGCTACTTTCAAATTTCAAAAGCTCTGAGATTTATTGATGTCCAGTTAGTGATCGTAATTGACAGTCTCCGGAGCCCATTAAATTCACTTTTATTTGCTAACGACTTAAAAAAATATGAAAGTGAAAAGTGGGAGGAGTTAACGCCGAGCAACACGAGCAACTTGAAGCGATTGGTTCGTCGGGTGTCACCGGTGACAATGTCACGAGACTTTATAAAAAACTCACACTAGGCACTCAGTACCCAGTACGCGACACAATTTAGCAAGACCCAAGACCATTTTCGGACGCGATATACCGCTCGGGCGCGTACAGTCGACGTTCGGCCGCGTCCGAGTCCGAGATAGAATATTATACTATCTGTGGTCCGAGCGACCGGGTGACCGGATTGATGCACGCTTGGGAACATTTTGTTCCGTAGTGTATATCAACTTAAAGCGTACGAGTAGTAAGTAAGGAATACTGTTGAATGTTATATGTATACTTGAGGCACGCCTGCCAGCTTATTGGGCTCAGGAGATGGTCAAGCGACTTGAGTCAATATCAAGTGTACATACACGTCGATGCATACACACGTGCAAAGAAATCATGCACACTGAAGCTACTTTCATTCATATTTTAATCGACTTGTCAAGTGCATATTGACCATATAAGAGCCCATTAGTCGAGGCACGTGTAGTACCTGCCAGATAATAATACATTAAACGAATAATATTTATTATTATGATAAATGAAGAAAAAGTGACATATATTATTTTTTTTAATTATCTCGAAAACGGTGCGTGCTATCGTAAAATTAATGGCAATTTTGACCCCCCTTTGAAAGCCCCCATCCGCCAAATATACATTACGAATAACGATTTTTTATACCACTAAGTAGATTTTATTTCGAATCGCCATCAGAACTACAGTCACTAGTCACAACGATGAAAGATGATTGTCTAATGAGAGGCTTATTTGAAAGAGAAGAGGACAGAACGAATGCCAGGATAACTGTAAATGACGTAGTGCTGGAACAGGTGGATGAGTTTGTATATCTTGGATGTGCATTTAGCAGGGATGGACGGTACACCGCTGATGTAGAAAAGAGGGTAACTGCGGGCAATAGTGTGAATGGAGCGTTAGGCAAACTTTTAGGTACCAAGGCCTTAAGTCAAAAGGCCCAGCTCGCAGTACACAATGCGGTGATGATACCTACGCTAACGTATGGAAGCGAGAGTTGGGTATGGCAGGAAACGCATGAAAGTAGAATAAACGCGGTCGAGATGCGCGCGCTACGCAAAATCTGCGGAGTAACGCTCGCAGATCGCGTTCGGAATGAAGATGTAAGAAAAAGAGTTGATCTGAAAGAGAGTGTCGGTGTTAAAGTAAGGAAGGGCATGCTACGATGGTTCGGGCATGTGGAACGAATGGGAGATGAAAGAATGACAAAACAGATATACAACGCGAAAGTGGATGGACGTAGGAGTCGGGGAAGGCCACGACACACCTACAACGACCAAATTAATCGTGTGTTAGTAGAAGGTGGTGTCAAGAGCCGTAGGAACCGACGTGCAAGCATGAAAAGAAAAATGAAAGTTGAAGAAGCAAGTGAGGTGTGTATGGACCGTGCCGTGTGGCGCTCGGTTCTATCTGCCTACACCGCAAGGGATTTGGCATAAAGATAGTTAGTTAGTTAGTTAGATTTTTTTTCTAAATCTTGTATATCGAAAACCGTGCGTGATATCCTGATATTGCAAATACAACAAAATTTTCATCCCCGTTAAGGAAGCCCCAACCATAAGGGGCAAACACATACAAACATAAGTGACCCTCGCCCCCCCCCCCCTTATTTTTTGCAAAGCGGGAATTTATGAAGGTCAACAAACCTGTCAGAACAATCAGAACGCTGTATGTACTTGTACGAAAGACCGGGTACTGGTCCGGGTACTGTTCGAATGCCATATGGCACGGTTCGGAAAGCTATGCTATATGTCAGGACATCATCGGGTACTGTTTTGCGCAAGACAGTTTTGTCTTTGATGTGCGCGCCCGCATGCATATAAAAGGGAAGCCGACAATCGTTAGTCAGACTTGTCGCCTTGTAGGTAAAGACAGCTTTGTCTAAGAGACGTTTTGTTCTAAGTGTGCGCCTCTCTATTTATCTCGTAGAGAGATAGTCTGTCTTAAAACTGTTGTGACTATAGTCTGCGCTCAGCCTTAGTTCAATGTGTGTTACCTACCTATTCCGATGAACATTGGACACTTTACGTAAAGCGTGTTACGTACTTATATCATTATTCATGGCTTCTTCGCATTATCTACTTTTCACAAATTATTTTTTATTGTAAAAACATGAAAACATAGGTATAACCATAGCGAAAAATTCTAAATCTATGGGTATAACATTATTACGAAATCGCTTTGCTGACAGCATGCCATTAAACAACAATGACACTGTCAATCGGATTGAACTTTCAAAAATGTGTCACAATAAAAAGTGGTAATTTAAATAAAAAATAATGAGTACCTATATGGAGTATTGATATCAACTCTGGAGAAAATAAGCCCCACATTATCGTACATTCCCTTTATAGCTCGTTTTAGTATAAATTTTAATAAAATACGAAACATGTCTTTTGAGAAATGAGTTCGTATTGTTATAAGTTTATTATACATATAAGTACCAAAGTTGCAGTAAATCAGACCAAGGAATCACGTTCTCCCATACAAACTTTACCCTTCTTTTTTATACCCTTGGAGGTGGAATTTGCAAAAATGGTAAAATTACTTTTTTCGAAACGTAACAAACAACGCTCATGCTGAGTTTCATCACCGTACAATTAACCGTTTACGCAATAATTGATAATAACTTTAAACGACAATAGTTCTTTAATCTGCGATTCGATTTCGATGAAATATAGCCTAAAGCCTCCCCCAAGTTGCGTTTAATCTATTTTTGAAAACAGCGAATGAATCCGTTCAGTATCTTCGGATATCCTGACGTTCATACAGACAGACACAGACAGACAGACAGACAGAAAAGAATTTTAAAAACATAATTTTTGTACTCTATTGGTGTTTTTATACCGCCCCCGCTATTTTTTTTTAATTTTATCAATTGTACAGACACACGATTTCTACTCTCTTATTATAGTATAGATGTACTAGCTAGGGCTAGCTCAATCGGCCGACCCGTCGGCATTATACAGAGCCTCTAATAACTTCGGAATGACGTTTAAGAAACCGTCGGAACTCTATAAACATCTAAGAGTTACTAAAATGCACGTCTTGGCAAAATCAAGAGACAAAATCGTTCAAACTCTTCCAAAGGATAAAATATAGCAGAACTTGAGTCACGCCTCCAATTCCACAAGAGATTCATGGTGGGTTTGCAGACTGGTCGAGCGGGGTTGGGTAGTATCCGGAGACAAACAGATAAAGACATTACAAAATCTTTTCTGGAGCAGGATGAGAGCAATGCCTATAAGGTGCACGCGATGAACCTGGAGATGCCAGAATGAATGGCTTACTCTGGGCGAATTTTGTATTCCCATGGCCTTGCAGTGGCGTACCTTATTGTACGACTGGTCGCCGGCTTTGCTTAAGTTCTACCTGAACGCGTTTCAATTGACCCTCCCCGACCCAAGTAATCTGGTCAGGTGGGGGAAAGCCACAGATAAAACATGTAATGCATGTGGAGAAGCGATTGGAACTGCTAAGGCACCTGCTGGTAGGTTGTAGGACGTTACTAGACCGGGGTCATTACTCACGCCGACACGATAGGGTATTGGAGATCATACGAGAGCGAAAAAGGTATTAACCACAAACAAAAGAAATGACATTGCGTTTGTAAAGGAAGGCTGTTCAAAGAAAGTACCTCAAAAGCCATACTCAATTTTGATGGCTGCCGCCGATTGGACTATACTCTCAGACACGTATGAAAAACACTACAAAATCCCGGAGGATGTATGTGCCTCGTCATCCAGACCCGACATATTCCTGTTTTCGAGGATACACAGGCGTGCGGTGCTCGTGGAGCTGACGGTGCCGTGGGAGACCAACATACCGAAGGACCACGCCATGAAGACAAATAAATACTTTGACTTGACCAATGAGTTAACCAAAAATGGCTATGTGGTTAAACTCTATGCCGTAGAAGTAGGAGCAAGGGGAATTCCAGCTAAATCCCTGTATAATTTATTTAAGGACCTTGGATTGCCAAGAGCTTCAGTAAGCTCTTTACTAAAACGCGTATCCAAAGCGGCATTGATAGGATCTAGAGATGCGCCGAATGTGGGTTGAACCGAATTCGAACATTCGGCCGAATATTCGGTAAAAAATGTACCGAACCGAATATTCGGCCGAACTATTCGGTTCAAATTAACGCGGTAAACAGGTTAGTCGACGAGGCTAGGGACATTCTTTCAGCGCTGGGCGCGCAGCCCTCAACCTTAGGGCGCTGATTCTTAATCGAACAACTTGCAACCGTGAAGAAAGTTTACAGTCGAAATGTCTTTTGTCTAAAGATTGAGAGAAAGACAGCACTCCCTTATGTGGCCGCACGCGCCAATAGGGTAATTGGTGGGTGATGGTGAGCTGAACGGGCTCCTTTTTTAAAGAAATGAGTTTTTTTTTCTACCAATGAAGATTTCAAAAATAAGAAGAAAGATTAAGATTAAGATGAGTAAGGTGAATTTAAAATGAGAGAAATTAAATTGAAAATGAGAAGTGCATTCTCACATAGACTTGGTTGAGTTTTGGACTGGTGTACAGCCGTGTTTTCTAGCGAATTAGTTGCATTGTTGTATGAAGACAAAGTTCTTGCATATTGTAACTTAAAGAAAAGATAAAAATAAAAACGGACTCCGTAATGCCCCGGACCACAAACTAGAACTAAGCCAGCTCATTACAACTATTTTAACCACTCAGTCCCTTCATTGCGACAGTTTATTGGTGGGAAAATTAGTGCCTACTTGCGAGTTAAACGGATTCATTATACTCTGTAAACTAAAGCTTGATCTTTGTGACAGTTACATTAACGTTACCAAAATTTACTTTTATTTCAAAAGCATAAAGTTGTTATTTACAGTTTGACTTTGCACCTCTGTGCTCTCACTCTGTCTATGCATTTCAACCACAAAAACTATATACCGTTAACATAAATTCTATTCTTGTCTACGTTTGTACAACTGTCACAGAGATCAAGCTATATTTTACAGAGTATATTGGAACTGCTCTGTTCGCGGTAGAAACCGGGGTTTACTAATGTTTGACAAAAAACATTCTCCAAAGTGCCACATGCCAAATTATGTATCCCAAATTTTCATTTGGCAAAACA
This sequence comes from Miltochrista miniata, assembly GCA_933228765.1. Lineage (NCBI taxonomy): Eukaryota > Metazoa > Arthropoda > Insecta > Lepidoptera > Erebidae > Miltochrista > Miltochrista miniata. The sequence continues at coordinate 30,184,897 of OW121764.1, read as the reverse complement.
ACTTTTCGCAATTTTACAGTTAGCAATACTATTTTTGGCAATTTATTGTTTAACAAATAATTACATGGCAAAGTATTATTTTACCAAGTATAAGGTAGTTCAAGTTCAAGTTCATAACATACTTTTCCCAGAATATTACATATTCATATGATTTACTCAAGACTCTAAATTCATTGCATTAAAATATGGCTACTTGCTATTATAAAAAAAAAAAGATCCGGTGCTTAGCTTAACATAACCCACTCGTACATCTGACTTTTCATGTTTTTACAAATTTTCCCCCATATTAAATTAAAATTTTGAACGAACGTACTTTGGAATACAATTTTTTTACAAAAGAAATCATTAGCTTAATGTATAATTGACTTAATAAAAATTGAGCAAGTAAAAAATTGCCAAATGAATATTTGACGAAGTGATTAAAATGCGAAATATAAATTTGTTAAAGATATTTTTGGGAAATGAAACTATGAGATAAGTTTATTGGGAAGTGAAATTTGAAGGAACATATTTTGCCAAACGGCAGGATCCCGAAAACCGGGCATTCTTTAGGTAAGCAACATTGAGAACTCCGAGCTTTTTCATCTAAATGACTATGTTACGTCACCAGAGATATCTGTACCATGACGTTAATTATGGGAAAATCTCTACCTGTTCAATAATGATTAATTTTGTTAATAATAGATAATTTAAACATTCGGTAATTATTCGGCAAATAAACCGAATATTCGGCCGAATACGAACTATTGAAAACTTGCCGAATGTACCGAATTCGAATATTCGGCCGAACATTCGGCGCATCTCTAATAGGATCTTACCAAATCTGGTTGGGCAGGGGGGGGAACATTGTTGACGGTGGAAGGTGATCGTTTATGCGCATAGTAAGGTGGCCACCCTAAACCTACTTGAATGGGTCGCAAGTCCCAGACGCCGTTGGGGTGTTCCCCCCCGTGCCACGCTATGGACCCGGCGCCCGCACGGAGAATCCATGGAATGCTAAGAATACGGTCTCGATACATTACATCCCTCCACCTTAATCCAATAATATTCTAATCCTACACCAAAATAATAAAACAGTTCACTTATTGGTGTCCTTACAATTAATTATACATAGGTAGGTATACTGTATTTCAATAGCTTTGCGCAAAAATGTAAACAAACACATTTGATCCTATATATCCATAGTTACTTGCAATTGAGTATTCACCCTGATTATATTCCAGTATCCAAGAGTCATACAGTGCTTTTACAATCATTTTGACACCAAATAACTTCTCTATGATAGTTTATTTTCATTTAAAATACCTTACTCAGGATAGTAAAAAAATAATGTTTTGTCATAATATATTTTTCTACTCATCTGTCTTAGTCTTAGAGAACGCTTGTCAAAACATGACATGTTTACATTATTGCCAGATCGGGCAGGATTGGACTATACCTACTTACTTATACCTATTATATACAACACTAGCTGTTGCCCGCGTACGAATGAAAATTTTGCTATAATATGCACACAGATTTATATTATTCTCTGCCGAGCCCCTAAAATGTTTAGCGTAATAACATGTAGCCTGTGTGTAAGACCTATCTCTTACTAATATTCCTGCAATGTTTTAGTTAAATAAATCCACCAGCTTACATATTTCATTGCTCTCTGCTTAGCCCCTAGGCTAGGTAGCGTGATAATATATATCCTATTTGAAGACCGTACCTCTGGTTAATATTTGTGCAAAATTTGAATCAAATCTATAGAGTACTTTTCGAGATCCTTCCGGACAAAGCAAAGCAAACAGACAAACAGACAAACCGACAAACCGACAAACAGACAAACCGACAAACAGACAAAAATTTTTCTAACTATATTTTCGGCTTCGGTATCTTATGTAGAACACCCAGCGAGTATTTTTTTTAAAATATTTCCAATGTACAGTTTTGTCTTTTCTATCATTTTATTATATGTATAGAATAGATATGTATAGATACCTTTAGCAATAAGTTTTATTAAATTTAAAACATTTCCTAATACAAAAACTTAAAGAATGCTTAACATAATTAAAATTACTTACAACGCAAGATACGGTAGTACATGATGAATAATATATACAACGTAGGTACCTATAAGGAAATGTTCATACAAATTATTTAAGTACGTTTTTCTTACGACACTTTCGTATCGGGCGAGGCTGAAGAGGTACACCGGTTAGCGGGGTCTCCGTGCAGCTAGTAACCTTTCCTGACAACCCAACATCGTCCCCGGGGTTCGAATCCGCGGATTCCGCGACCAACTCCTTTTCCACAGAACTAGGCATCTCGCATCCCCTATAGCCCCCTTCCGCTTCCGGTGCCACCGCGTCCCCCGACTGTTCCACTGGGCTCCCCTGGGGCTTTTCGGGTACAACCTGAGCTTCTCTATCTGGCTTCAACGCGTCAAGACGCCTACCCATTAATAACATCGCAGGCACTGTTAAATATATATATACTGGGTCGCAGGGCTCTCTCCCGTGGTGGCGTGTTCCGTGTTTCGATAATATAATAGGAACGTATTTAAGCGGCCGGCGAATTCCCCATCAGGGTACCGGCCGATCGTGTTGCTCGACGAGGTGTGCAAGCTCTTTGAGCGCATTATTGCACAACGCCTCGTCGGGCACCTCACACGCGTGGGGCCTGATCTGGCGGATAGCCAGTTTGGCTTCCGTCAGGGACGCTCCACCGTGGACGCGATCATGCGCATTAGAGGCCTGACGGAGGAAGCAGTTTCACAGGGTGAGGTGGTGGTGGCGGTGTCTCTCGACATCGCCAACGCATTCAACACCTTGCCCCGGAGCTGCGTCAGGGAGGCGCTTATCTATCATGGAGTGCCTCCCTACCTTCGTCGAATTGTCGGGGCTTATCTCTCCGAGAGAGCCATAACTTACCCGAGCTGGCTAGGGCCGGGTCGGCGAGATGTGTCGTGCGGTGTTCCACAGGGATCGGTTTTAGGGCCGCTCCTGTGGAACATCGGTTACGACTGGGTGCTGCGTGGTCCGTTGCTCAGAGGGGTCGGCGTAACGTGTTACGCCGACGACACCCTCGTTACGGCGCGGAGAGCAACGCAACGTGTCGCAGCACTTAAGGCCACGGCAGGGGTTGCTCAGGTCGTGGGTCGGATTCGGCGGCTGGGTCTCGAGGTCGCCCTTCACAAATCCGAGGCTCTGTGCTTCCACGGACCTCGGATGGGGCCACCTGCGGGATCCAGCCTACAGGTAGGGGGCGTACACAGGTGAGAAAGGAATAGTCTACAAATGTCAGATTCTAGAAATGTCAGATGAGTTTAAAACGCCAGATTCTATGAATGCCAGATTCTGCAAATGCCAGATTCTTATAATGTCACTTTCTATAAATGCCAGATTCTTAGAATGTCACATTCTATAAATGCCAGATTCTGATAATATCACATTTTTGTTATAATTGCAATTTACCTAATTTCTCCCTACATAGCCAGTAAAGGATGATTATATTAGGTAAGGTTGCAACAGTGACCACTTATGTTAGTTTCTTCTATCTTTAGCCGGCTAAACTTAAGCTAACCGCAGGCTCTTGGCTAAAAATGTAGAAATGTAGAACAGAGTGGAAGTCAAACGACAAAACAAAAAAAATAACCACGACGGCTAAGGCGGGAGCTCCGCTCCGCTTCGCTCCCGCCTTAGCCTTCTAACCTAACCTACTCGAGTCGGGGTACTCTGAGTCGGGGTGTTAACCATTCACTTTTTATGGTTAACACCTCGACTCGGATAGGTTAGGTTAGAAAGCTAAGGCGGGAGCGAAGCGTAGCGGAGCTCCCGTCTTAGCCTTCGTGGTTATTTTGTTTTGTTTTGTCGTTTGCCTTTCACTCTGTTCTACATTTCTACATTTTTAGCCAAGGGCCTGCGGTTAGACTTAAGTTTAGCCGGCTAAAGATAGAAGAAACTAACATAAGTGGTCACTGTTGCAACCTAACCTAATCTAATCATCCTTTACTGGCTATGAAGGGAGAAATTAGGCAAATTGCAATTATAACAAAAATGTGACATTATCAGAATCTGGCATTTATAGAATGTGACATTCTAAGAATCTGGCATTTATAGAAAGTGACATTATAAGAATCTGGCATTTGTAGAATCTGGCATTCATAGAATCTGGCGTTTTAAACTCATCTGACATTTCTAGAATCTGACATTTGTAGCCTATTCCGTGAGAAATACGAAATTCACGGTCAAAATTAAAAAAACAAAGATACTTTGTTTCAAAAATAGTAACGAGATATATCCCACTATCTAATAATGATCTGTAAAACGTTTTTTACATATCATTCAGACATCCACAACCTTGAACTAAAACAAATATGCTAATGGGGCATTTTTTTACAATTATGAACATTTGTTTTAACTACAATTTTTTTATATTATAAAGTTGATTTTAGGTGAATAACGTAAAGAAGTCCATACCTTAGGGTATTTTTATTGTTTCTAATGAACTAAAACACTTACATAACTTACTATTATATATATATATATAGCCTTAAATAGAAGACATTACTTTTCCAGTTCCTTTATTTTTTAAACTGTGAAAAAAATTATTTTAAAGTGCACTTATCCGGATTTTTAACATATTTCTAAAGCTTATATATGTAGCTTTCATATGACACTAAATTTAGCTGCAACCACCTGCATCACCAGAACAAAGTAGTGCTAAATATAACAATGTTCATGTATGAAAAAAATACTCACAAAAATGTTAATGATAAAATTATCTATTTTTTTCATATAATTATTATGAATGTTACAAAATAATTATAAGTATAGTAACTTTAATAATGTAATAGTATTATTTTTGGACTTTCTAATTTTTAGGGTTCCGTAAACCCTTGTAGTTTCACCATGTCCGTCCTAGACTTACTGTTCAAACAGTTAGTGCTAGAAAGCTAAAACTTTGCATGAATATGTGTGTTTACCATGCCTACGAAGTATTAAAATAAAACCCCGAAAAACATGGGGGTGTAACCCCAAGGTGGATGCTTTTTTTACTTGGTTCTACTCCATTGTGTGGGGTTGTGGCGTAAAACATAGATTTGCTATATTAGTTTATTAGGCGCTATTAAGCGTAGGTATATCTGGGTATACTTAGGTCGGTATAATGGGTGTGTCCTTAATAGTGTCAAAGTAGGGGTAGTTGATGGAAGGAGATATGGTGGGATGAAAGCTATATATAAGCGTGCGCAATAGTAGAAGAAAAAATCAGGAACTAACTAAAATTAATTTATTTTACTTCATACTGTCGAAGAAATTTTACATCAAAGTAAATTATTCTATAAAATATATTTCACTGAAATACCAGTGAGGGCGTACGTAGCCCAAGTATTTTAAATAAAATTATACATTTGAAAACGGAAGCTCTGGTAAGCATCAATTGCGTAAATTTTATTAAGTAAATTAATTGTGGGTAATTTTCATGTAAAAAAAAGTATATTTTAAGTAAATTTATTTTATCAGGCAGGCGTTTGTGAAATTTAGAAAAGAGGGTAATGTTCTTTTGTATATTAAATGTTTTAAAATGGGGTTAAAAATAATAGTAAGGGAAAGTTTAGGGATATCTATGGTTGAAGAGTGTGTATATAAAAAATATTGTTTGTTCTTTTCAGAATGAGCTTCCAAGTTAAGATTTAAAAAACCCCTGCTTATACCCGTAGAATACAATTGAAAATATAGGCATAGAGCCTTACTGTGCATATCCCGGAGAAAAAGGAAGTCCTATCCCTGAATCCGGATGAGTACCTAGTTATATAAGTTAGATTTAAGTTTATTACTGTGAAAGGGTAATAAAAATATATATACTCTGAGTTCTTGCATCATTGACTCCAGGACAAATTACCTTACCTAAACTACGGAACCGCCTGGGAACTCCTGGGAACACTACGGACTTCCCAGAAGCGTGTCATGGCGCCCGAACAAAATTAATTGTCCTGGTAGTTGATAACGTGTGATTAATATCTACAGATTTGTTGGGTCTAGTGACCCATAATTAAAATTTACATTGTAATTTGTTGCCCGCTAGCAGGTAGCCTCCCCCGAAATTCGTGCTACTTCAAGGAACAGACGCCCTTGGCCTATGCGAGTCTGGATGCCCGAAATTAGATATTTTTTGCATTTACATAATTTTTTTGGCTAAACGGGTATTCCGAAATTTGAAAAATTTGCTAACATCATTTTAATAACGTAGCTTGTCCCCAAATTTAATTACAGTTATTTTATTTTATTTCAAACTGTAATAGTAGAATATCTTTTATTAATATAATTATTGGCTTATAGTCATATTCATATTTTGTATTGTTCATCGTAAGGAAAAAATTCTACCCTCATTGTTTTTGATAATTCCTTGTAATTTAACTTTAACGCAAAAAATATACCCACATTAGTAAAATTGTTACGAACCTTCTTGTTAGAAATAAAATTTGTTAATGTTTTAAAGATTTATGAATGCAAACCATTCACGGTAGGTTTTGTTTTATATAAATTGGTATTGTTTCAGGAAAATCTAAATGTTATTGTAGTTCTGTGTGAATAGAAAAAGTGATTTGTGTCTTAAAAATTGTGAGTGATTCGGTGCTTACCAGAACCGTTTAATATGAATATTATTAAAATTAGGTATTTATTGCTCAATATGCTCGACTGCCTCTGTGGCGCAGTTGGTAGTGATACCGCCTGCGGCGCTGGAGGTCGTGGGTTCGATTCCCACCGGAGACAAATATTTGTGTGACCCATAAATGTTTGTCTCAAGAGTCTGGGTGTTTCTATGTATAATATGTATGTATTTAAAAAGTATATAAGTATTAATATCCGTGGTCTGATACCCATAACACAAGCAGGTTATTCCTAGCTTACTTTGGGATCAGATAGCGTTGTGTGAACTGTCTGTGAATATTTATTATTATTTATTATTTAAAAATAAAAATAAATTAACTGATAAAGTAGTTATTCGCGGTTATGAGCCGGTTTCTACAGTAATAGTATGGGGTTCTTTAAAAAGGGTCATAAAAGGGTTTTGCAGGGTCGGCAGCATGAGTTTGTCGCCTATGGGAGGCAAATGTTCATAGGCTGCGGTAACCGCCAGTCCTTCTGGTGGGCCGTATGTTTGTTTGCCACCTTCATAAAGTTATATATTTCCTATATCGATAGCCACCTTAGTAATATAAAAAAAATTTGGGATAGGTTACAAATGTTCGTCAGTAAAATCATTACAGTAATGCTGCATAGTAGTTAGCAATACGAATATTTAAAATATATAGTTACAAAGAATAATTAATTACAATCTGCATAAAATAATTCAATAAATTAACTTCATAGCCAAAAATATTTTCTAAGTAAATCGTAGTATCATTTTTTCTCCTAAGTATGGGTAGTTGTGAATATCATGTGAATATCGTTAGGCTGCTTACAGACTGCATTTCATCACGCTATCATAATTCCATAAGCGTAAGGACAGGATACGGTTTTAATGAATAATGTTGAGATTTAGTGTAAAATTTATGCTAAATTCTCTTGTATATAAGAATTGCGTCATCATGTGATTGTATTGATGACACAAGTGTGCATGAGTGTTTTATGAGCGTGAAATGTATGAGTATGTATGAATGTATGAAAGGGATGAATATGAGAGTATGAAAGGCACATTATTCAAAGGAATGGGTGAGTCCGGTGAATTATGAAACTTGAAATAGTCAGAAGTAACTTTGCATACAAATAAACTGCATCGCTAAAAAAAAAAAAAAATTTTTTCCCCTATGCTGAAACAAAATTAACGTCATTTTATTTTTAGATTTTTATCAAATTAAATTAGAGTTAGTTATGACAAGAATAACAATGTCAGGTCAGTTATTTAAAAATGAACGTTAATTTACTGTAGGATGTTGTCGCGGACAGTCAAACATACACGAGAAATTTAAGTCAGTGTGTAAGAGACCTTATGAATAATTGTGAAAATTTATGAGGGTACCTCAAAATATTGTTAAGCTTGAGGTCACTTTGTGAATTCATTGTCATGATAAGTGAAGTTGTGTACGTGCCGTGAGTTTGTACAATTACGAAGTATTAAGAATTACGAAGTTATGAAAGTTTTATGCACATGCAGTATGTTAATAGTGATGCATACGTTTTGAAAACGTTAATACATATATTATTGGATATTGGATATAAGTGAAATGTTAAGGTTGGTAAATGTGATTGTTTCTTTTCGGGGTTGTTTTGATATTTTTTTTGGGGTTAGAATGCTTGTAGGATGATTCTGTAGGTCTGGGAACTCCTGGGAACTGGGAAGCGTGTCAGGGTATCCTAAGATAAGTCTCTTAAAAGCGTTGCAAAGTTGCTAAAATGTGTTTTTGTTATTTAGGTATCAATTTTTATACTACTGAGGTGGAAGACAAGCTTACGGGCCCACCTGATAGTTGGTTACCGTAGCCTTTAGACGTTTGAAACACCAGATGCGGCACACACGCCCTGCCAACCTGGACGCAGGTTTTGACCCACTGTGGAACTTTTTCAAGCTACCCACAACGCCTTCAACTTGGCATAAAGACTTTTATGATACTGATAACCAGGACCAATCGCTTAAAGTGCCTTCCGAAGCACGGAATCGCTTGTAAATAAATTTTGCAAAGTGGTCAAGTGGTGGTCACCCATCCAAGGACCACCCATAGTGAAAGTTGCTTACTGAAGTAAACATATACATTACACTGAGTGCTCAGAGCAACGAGCGGTTCCAGCTATTTGCAAGAAATCTAATTTTAAAGCGCATTTTTTTGTTAAAATAGGGCGTCTCCCATCCCCTCTCTAAATCCTAATCGGCTGGTTTAAAAAATCTGAAAATATTCCTAAATTTAGTCCATTTAATAAACTTTGAAGGAATTCTATAACGGCTGAGATGAATTTCTTAGTTCAGGAGTTATAGGGTCCACACGAAGTGACTATGAAGTCCTTTTCTATACGCGACCTGACACGCGCTTTGCCGGCCTATTATTATTAGTAAGATTAAATAAATCAATGAAACATAGTGTCAATAAGGTAAAGTTTTAATAAAGCACCTTCTAATTACTATTTTAGGCGATAATATGCTTAGCGTAATAATGACCGTCTTTTTGGCATTTTTCACCTGTGTGGGGCGTCAGCATCGGCATCGAGCCCTCGATGAAGTATCTGGGGCTCGTACTCGATGGCCGGTGGAACTTCGGACATCACTTCCGAAGTTTGGTCCCAAAACTGAGGGGAGCATCGGCCGCACTCGCGCGGTTGATGCCCAACATCAGGGGACCTAACGCTCCCTACAGGAGGCTGTACCTGGGGATCGTGCGAAGCATGGCCCTGTACGGGGCTCCCGTATGGGCGGAGACCCTGACGGCCAGCAATGAGGCTAGACTGCTGAGCCCGCAGAGAGTGATGGCCGTCAGGGTGATAAGAGGATACCGCACGATCTCCGGTGAGGCGGCATGTCTCCTAGCCGGGACCCCTCCTTGGGACCTGGAAGCGAGAGCCCTTGCGTCACTGTTCAGATGGCGCAAGGAGGCGCTGGAGCGGGGCCAAAGGCCTACGTCTCGAGAAATCGAGGCCCAGCGGACCCTGCTCCACCAGGAAACCGTGGAGACATGGAAGGTGCGACTTGAGCAACTAAAGGGGGGATTCGCCACAATCGCGGCCGTCAGACCGGTCATGGACGAGTGGCTGGAGAGAAGACACGGTGCTCTCTCCTACCGGTTGACATAGATGCTTGCCGGGCACGGTAGCTTCGGTAGGTATCTGTGGCGAAAACACCGGGAAACCACGGCCGAGTGTCAGCACTGCGAGGACCGCAGCGATGACACGGCGCTCCACACGCTGGTGGAGTGCACGGCGTGGGCACAACAGCGCCAGGTCCTCGTAGTGGGTCTGGGCGTGGACACTCTCTCGCTTGAGGCCATGGTGCGAGCCATGCTCTCCAGCGGGAGTAAGTGGGACTGCGCCGCCTCTTTCTGCGAGCAGGTCATGCTCGCGAAGGAGGCGGCGGGCCGGGTGCGGGAGAGAACTCTCCCACCCGAGTTCCGCAGTCGGCGCCCGGGGCGCCGCCGACGTGTCTTCGCCGAGGACTATCGGCCTCCATGACCGGGGGTCTGAGGACGGTGAGAGGCGCTCACCGTCCTTACAGAAGCAGGCCCATGACGGCAGCGTGACGTGAGCAACTCACGCACGCCCCCCCTTAGAAGCGGGGTCACACCCGAAACCCCCCATAGACGCGGGATTGCACCCGAACCACCCCCTGGGCGAGGCCGCAGCGGCGGCCGTAGGTCTGTTGGGAGTCACGGGACATCCTTCCTGAGGGCTTACCCGGGGCTCTCAACCATAGGCTGTTGGGCGTTACGTGAGGCTTTTTAGTCGGTAAGAGTCCGGCATAGCATCCTACGAGGATTTTCCCTCACGTTAAAAAAAAAAAAAAGGAACGTATTTATCGATACAATTTCCTTCGGCGTCCGCTTTCTTTATTACGCGTTTCAATGTCTTGACGGCATTTTCAGCAGCGCCGTTCGATGCCGGATGATACGGGGCTGTGAATATATGTTCGATTCCGTCTTTATATAGAAACGTTTCGAACTCCCTACTCGTAAACGGAGAACCATTATCTGACACTATTTGCTTAGGAACCACCATCCTACTCCATAATTCGTCAAGCCTATGAATGGTACTACTGGCCGCTGTACTCGGAACCCTAAATATTTCCATCCACTTAGACATAGCATCTATCACGATCAAATATGGTTTTCCCGCCTCGTCGAGGCCGGGCCACCAGACGTAGCTGCGAGCCACCGACTTCGACTTCACTATCCCCATGTGCGGTTCGTGAATGCATGCCAATTGCCAACACCTTGGCTTGACAGTTACTCGGCACTTGATAAAAAATATAATTTGGGCTAAATTAAAAGTAAAAATTCAAGTCAAGAAGTCTTCAGGGTGCTATATTTTTGAATTTTGAATCAGATTTTTGAATTAGCCGTCTTTTTCTAGGGACAAGAGTGACAAGACTCGCTTGACAGACTACTATATTTTCTTTAAGAAAAGGTGGCAACCCTACCTGCCTGTGACCCCACATTACGCAGCCTAGCTCCTCGTACAGCTCTGCCTTCCTAATGAAGTAAGATTGCATGTTGAATATTTCACACTGGGCTGGCCAACCGTCGCGGATATAACTCAACACCCTACTCAGAATGGGGTCTCTGGCGGTTTCTTTTTTTACCCCATTATAATCTAACAATAACGCGTCTTGAGCAAAGTGTAAGTATGTTTGTTCGGGTGCGGAAGCTCCGCCCCCTTCCTTTGATTTTATCGGTAAACGCGATAACCCATCGTCGCAATTATCTTTTGTCGATACATACCTACCGTGGAATACGCCAACATTACCACCAGGGAAAATTTTGCCCGAACATACATTTTTAAGCAAATCTTTAAAGTGTAAAAATATCTGAATACTATGGTAAAATTTATCAACTTTGGCAGAAAATAGGTTATATGTCTAGCAACACTGTCTATCGGTTGGGTCGCTAGATAAGGTACGCAGCAGTTCTCTCTCCGAAAACATTTACCTACTGCTCCGACCGAGACCAATTTTCTAAAGGGTTTTCATTTGGGCATGGTATAAGATATTTCTTGTAAAATACATTGATAAAAAAACGATTCTAAGTATATGAAAACTATAAATTTTAAATATGGAAAAAGAATTGGTTTCGAGCAGGATTCGAACCTGCGTCTTCGGCGATCCGTGCCGACGCGATAGGTGCAATTCTATACATTCGTGCCGTGTAACGTTCTAAAAAGTGCCGGTGCCTACGTCGCCCCAAGACGTATAATAAGGTGGAAAATTTGGTTGGTTCCGAGTAGGTTTCGGTGGCGGAGTGGATAACGCGTCGGCACGGATCGCCGAAGACGCAGGTTCGAATCCTGCTCGAAACCAATTCTTTTTCCATATTTAAAATTCATGATCAGTTAGCATACTAATTGTTTTTCAAAAATAATCTTATGAAAACTATAGTTACGTAACCCTGTGTATGGAGAAAACTTTATAGTACTTATTCACTATCAATATTCCTATATTTTTGTTTAAAAACATGTGGTACAACTTTTTTTTTGCGAAGTCTAATTGGAGTTCACGATTTCGATAAAGATAGGGCTTATACGTTCTCCCATAGCTCGTTATGCAGTATCCGATAATGGATATCAAATTAGTAGCGTCCAAGTTTTGCACATAATTAATCGTATAATTGGTAATGATGCTCAACACTATATAATTCTACTATGTCAACACCCTCGATTTTTGGACAAGTAGGTACAACAGTTGTTATAGGCAGCTATCAAGTTCCTTCATATGTTTTTTTTTGTAATCACTGTACTTTTAGGCCTAAAACTGCATCTCAGCGGAGGGCGGGGCGGCGGCGGGAGCGGGGCGGTGTAACGTATGGAGTCTCATAGAAGTGAACTGCATGTCAGCGTGGCGACGGCGGGGCGGGCAGCGGTGCACGAGCGGGGAGCGCCAGGCGCGCGATATCGCTGCAACTGAGCTGACGTAGTGCCATTCCTCTATGTATTTTATCGTATGATGTAAGCGGAGAAATTAATTGGTATATTTTTGATAGATCGCCAATTTGGCCAAGGGAACATGTTAGTCATAAAAATACATACATAATATGATCACGCCTATTATCCCCGAATGGGTAGTCAGGTGCATTTTTCTTTCTTTCTATCTTTCTAGACATCAAAAAGTGATTTTATAATAAAAAACCGGCCAAGTGGGAGTCGGACTCGCCCTTGTAGGGTTCCGTAGCAGCAAGTACCATAATATAAAAGTTCTTGTAGTTCGTTGTAACTTTGATTGATGTTTTAACACTTTCGCTGTGGTAAGTAGTAATTATCTAAGCGAAAATCGCTGTTTATTATGACGTTTCAAAAAAAACTACTGACTAGATCTCGTTCAAACCAATTTTCGTTGGAAGTTTTTATGGCAATATACATTTTTTTTTGATTTATCATTCTCTTAGTTTAGAATGTAGAGGGGGCGGGGGACAGACACATTTTTCTACTTTGGAAGTGTCTCTTGCGCAAACTATTCAGCTTAGAAAAAAATGATGTTAAAAACCTCAATAGCATTTTTAAAGACCTATTTAAAGATACCCCCCCACTCGTATCGAATGGGTTTGATGAAAATCAAAATGACTTTTGGTTCTTTTGAGTATAGGGAGCCCCAAAACTTACTGCTTTTTTCAAATTTTATGTAGAAGTCGGTTCACAGAATACATCTACTTACCAATTTTCAATAGCATGGGTCTTATTCTTATAGTTTCAGAGAAAAGTGGCTGTGACATACGAATGGACACACAGACATGACGAATCTATAGGGGTTCCGTTTCTTGCCATTTGGCTACGGAACCCTAAAAACGTTGGCATGTATGGCAGCCCCTTTTATATTAGATGATATACAGTCTCGTGACGAACATTCAGATAGATGGACGGCGAAATCTCATGAATATAGTCCAGTTTTTACCCATTGGATACAATGGGTAAAAACTGGACTAAAAAGGAATCCTAAAAAGTACATAATCACAAGTTGATAGGTCATTGGGAACACATATTGGGATAATGTAGCTTCCCAACAGTAGTGTAAGAATTATTGAAATAGGTTCAGTACCTAGTAGTTTCGGACCTATTAGATGCCAAACAAACAATCAAATCTTTTCTTTTTATAATATTAGTATAAAAATCGCGTTTTTGTTTTCTTTGTTTATTGTAAAGATCAATAATCTTTTTTTGCCTACAATAAATCATACGAAACAAAAGCACTCCGTTCCGAAAGATGTGGTTGCCGGGTTACCGCCAAACCCAACACTTCGTCGCCGCGACACGAGCGATCCGGCCGCTGAGATCAAGTTCGGTCAAGATCCGCCCCGCCCCGCCCCGCTGTCGCCGCCGCTCCCGCCCCGCAGTCGCTGACATGCAGTTTTCGGCATCTGGACCGGACAAACGCAAACGCAATCCGTTGGAATATTTTCCTGTTTTAAGACAGTAGGTACTAATGTGGCGTAGCGTGCCGTGCGGAGGCTCTGTATCAAAATTAGTTGGGGGCCCTCTAAATGAAAAGTACCTATAGTTTTCTCAGAAAATAAACAAAAAAGCTTTCATTAATCTATACATCTATACCTAATAATAATAAAGCCGTAGAGGATCGAAAATCAGTATTAGCGAATGGGTAATTCGAATTATTTAATTCGAATAATTCGAATAAGTCAGTTGATTCGTTAATTCGAATTGCTTTTGCCTGAAACCGAATCAATTCGTTATCTCGTGTCGTACTCGTAGCAGGCCTCCGTCACTCGCTCAAAACCGCGCGCTATGTACCTACCGCTCGGCATATCCCTGGGGATATAACTGGCAGAGGGCTGCCGAACGCCCGACTGAGCGCTCGCATCGCACCGCACCGCACGTTTCCCGCCCTTACGCTTCGAAATGCCGAAACCACGTAATTATTGTGCAGTGGATGGGTGTAATAGTACAAAAACGAAAGAAAATTTGTCGTTTTTTAAATTGCCGAGAGACGAAGAAAGCTGAGTAATATTTTAAATCTTATCAATATGAATGTTTTCACCATTTATTTGTTTGAATATAAGTAGGTAGGTGATAAATATGTAAATCGTAAATTAAGGAGTTATTTGAGTCAGGTAAATAAAAGTGTTGTTTTTTATAAGCAATTTTTATAGGCAATAGGCAATTTTATAGAATTTATAGGTAAATAGGTTTTATAGGCAGTCGAAGCGCTCGTGGCCCCGCGGACTTAGTGTTCTGTAATCGATCACTGTAGTAAGCAACTTTCACTATGGCCAGTTCTTGGATGGGTGACCATTCTTGTGACCACTTTGTGACTTTTATTTGAGCGTTTCCGTGCTTCGGAAGGCACGTTAAGCCGTTGGCCCGGTTGCCAATAAAACAGAAGTCAGCCAAGTTTGAGACCTTTTTAGGCGATTTGAAAAATTTAAACAGCAGACGGTCACAACCTGCCTGCTCACCACCTACTACTTGGGACAAACTATAAAAAAAAATGAAATGTGGGCATCTAATATGCCTCGACCTTCCCCTTCGGAGATCAACGCGTGACCATATGTATGTGTGTGTAACATAGTAAGGTAGGATGGCCGGGTGGGATAGGTGAATAGCCGGTACTTACGCTAAAGGTAATGTCAGTTAATTTTAAATTTCTTTGATATTTTAGCTATGGGTAGGAATAAGATAAACAATATAAATATATAGGTATACCTACCTACTGTGTATATTATACCTGTGTGTTCATAATTTATTTTTGGTTTTTACGTGCATTTAAAAAAGCGTGTTTTTCTAGGGTTTTTTTAAACCATTCATAATTTTTTTCCTTACATTCCATTACATTGTTAGTTACACACACGTCGACCTAATAAAACTGTATTAAAACATGGTTGATTCGTAATATTCGTTTTATTACAACAATCATTATAGGTTCAACCCTAGCGCATTCTTACGATGACGTCACTCGCACAGCGGGCAACACAGTCTCGACGCTATGAGCACGCGTTTAAGGTACAATTCTTCTCGTTCTGAACAGCAGGTATTATTATTAAAATTCTGTAGGCTAATATAGCGTAGGTATTGTCGCTTTTGTATGGGAGTGATGTATCTGTTACGTAGTAACTATTTAGTGATCTGTGCTCGTAGGCAGATAGATGCCCGCAGCGTGGCCGTGGGAGGCCGCAAACTCGGTTTGATTCGACATTCGTTGATTCGCTCTCTCGTTCTGATACGTATTCGAATATTGTTCTAAAATCATGATTGGTTGGATACAATTTGATAGGTAATCGTTTCGTTTGACGAACGGTACCTATTACATTAATATTTAAAGTTATTAGTATTTTGATTTAAAGTTGATTTAACGGACAATTACTAATCTCTACCTACTATTATCAGACAGACCAACCCGACGTGGTCTCAGAGAAGTACTTCAGCCTCTCGCAGCTGGCAGTGGGCGAGCTAGTGGCAGCTACTGTCAAGAGCGTGGCGGATAGCCATGTGGTGCTTAGTGTGGGACGGCTCTCGGGTAAGTGGGACCATGTGTTGTTTGCTACTTGTGTCGGAGCAGTATCAGACAGACCAACCCGACGTGGTCTCAGAGAAGTACTTCAGCCTCTCGCAGCTGGCAGTGGGCGAGCTAGTGGCAGCTACTGTCAAGAGCGTGGCGGATAGCCATGTGGTGCTTAGTGTGGGACGGCTCTCGGGTAAGTGGGACCATGTGTTGTTTGCTACTTGTGTCGGAGCAGTATCAGACAGACCAACCCGACGTGGTCTCAGAGAAGTACTTCAGCCTCTCGCAGCTGGCAGTGGGCGAGCTAGTGGCAGCTACTGTCAAGAGCGTGGCGGATAGCCATGTGGTGCTTAGTGTGGGACGGCTCTCGGGTAAGTGGGACCATGTGTTGTTTGCTACTTGTGTCGGAGCAGTATCAGACAGACCAACCCGACGTGGTCTCAGAGAAGTACTTCAGCCTCTCGCAGCTGGCAGTGGGCGAGCTAGTGGCAGCTACTGTCAAGAGCGTGGCGGATAGCCATGTGGTGCTTAGTGTGGGACGGCTCTCGGGTAAGTGGGACCATGTGTTGTTTGCTACTTGTGTCGGAGCAGTATCAGACAGACCAACCCGACGTGGTCTCAGAGAAGTACTTCAGCCTCTCGCAGCTGGCAGTGGGCGAGCTAGTGGCAGCTACTGTCAAGAGCGTGGCGGATAGCCATGTGGTGCTTAGTGTGGGACGGCTCTCGGGTAAGTGGGACCATGTGTTGTTTGCTACTTGTGTCGGAGCAGTATCAGACAGACCAACCCGACGTGGTCTCAGAGAAGTACTTCAGCCTCTCGCAGCTGGCAGTGGGCGAGCTAGTGGCAGCTACTGTCAAGAGCGTGGCGGATAGCCATGTGGTGCTTAGTGTGGGACGGCTCTCGGGTAAGTGGGACCATGTGTTGTTTGCTACTTGTGTCGGAGCAGTATCAGACAGACCAACCCGACGTGGTCTCAGAGAAGTACTTCAGCCTCTCGCAGCTGGCAGTGGGCGAGCTAGTGGCAGCTACTGTCAAGAGCGTGGCGGATAGCCATGTGGTGCTTAGTGTGGGACGGCTCTCGGGTAAGTGGGACCATGTGTTGTTTGCTACTTGTGTCGGAGCAGTATCAGACAGACCAACCCGACGTGGTCTCAGAGAAGTACTTCAGCCTCTCGCAGCTGGCAGTGGGCGAGCTAGTGGCAGCTACTGTCAAGAGCGTGGCGGATAGCCATGTGGTGCTTAGTGTGGGACGGCTCTCGGGTAAGTGGGACCATGTGTTGTTTGCTACTTGTGTCGGAGCAGTATCAGACAGACCAACCCGACGTGGTCTCAGAGAAGTACTTCAGCCTCTCGCAGCTGGCAGTGGGCGAGCTAGTGGCAGCTACTGTCAAGAGCGTGGCGGATAGCCATGTGGTGCTTAGTGTGGGACGGCTCTCGGGTAAGTGGGACCATGTGTTGTTTGCTACTTGTGTCGGAGCAGTATCAGACAGACCAACCCGACGTGGTCTCAGAGAAGTACTTCAGCCTCTCGCAGCTGGCAGTGGGCGAGCTAGTGGCAGCTACTGTCAAGAGCGTGGCGGATAGCCATGTGGTGCTTAGTGTGGGACGGCTCTCGGGTAAGTGGGACCATGTGTTGTTTGCTACTTGTGTCGGAGCAGTATCAGACAGACCAACCCGACGTGGTCTCAGAGAAGTACTTCAGCCTCTCGCAGCTGGCAGTGGGCGAGCTAGTGGCAGCTACTGTCAAGAGCGTGGCGGATAGCCATGTGGTGCTTAGTGTGGGACGGCTCTCGGGTAAGTGGGACCATGTGTTGTTTGCTACTTGTGTCGGAGCAGTATCAGACAGACCAACCCGACGTGGTCTCAGAGAAGTACTTCAGCCTCTCGCAGCTGGCAGTGGGCGAGCTAGTGGCAGCTACTGTCAAGAGCGTGGCGGATAGCCATGTGGTGCTTAGTGTGGGACGGCTCTCGGGTAAGTGGGACCATGTGTTGTTTGCTACTTGTGTCGGAGCAGTATCAGACAGACCAACCCGACGTGGTCTCAGAGAAGTACTTCAGCCTCTCGCAGCTGGCAGTGGGCGAGCTAGTGGCAGCTACTGTCAAGAGCGTGGTGGATAGCCATGTGGTGCTTAGTGTGGGACGGCTCTCGGGTAAGTGGGACCATGTGTTGTTTGCTACTTGTGTCGGAGCAGTATCAGACAGACCAACCCGACGTGGTCTCAGAGAAGTACTTCAGCCTCTCGCAGCTGGCAGTGGGCGAGCTAGTGGCAGCTACTGTCAAGAGCGTGGTGGATAGCCATGTGGTGCTTAGTGTGGGACGGCTCTCGGGTAAGTGGGACCATGTGTTGTTTGCTACTTGTGTCGGAGCAGTATCAGACAGACCAACCCGACGTGGTCTCAGAGAAGTACTTCAGCCTCTCGCAGCTGGCAGTGGGCGAGCTAGTGGCAGCTACTGTCAAGAGCGTGGCGGATAGCCATGTGGTGCTTAGTGTGGGACGGCTCTCGGGTAAGTGGGACCATGTGTTGTTTGCTACTTGTGTCGGAGCAGTATCAGACAGACCAACCCGACGTGGTCTCAGAGAAGTACTTCAGCCTCTCGCAGCTGGCAGTGGGCGAGCTAGTGGCAGCTACTGTCAAGAGCGTGGCGGATAGCCATGTGGTGCTTAGTGTGGGACGGCTCTCGGGTAAGTGGGACCATGTGTTGTTTGCTACTTGTGTCGGAGCAGTATCAGACAGACCAA
Organism: Miltochrista miniata; assembly: GCA_933228765.1. Classification (NCBI taxonomy): domain Eukaryota; kingdom Metazoa; phylum Arthropoda; class Insecta; order Lepidoptera; family Erebidae; genus Miltochrista; species Miltochrista miniata. The sequence continues at coordinate 30,166,030 of OW121764.1, read as the reverse complement.
CCCGACGTGGTCTCAGAGAAGTACTTCAGCCTCTCGCAGCTGGCAGTGGGCGAGCTAGTGGCAGCTACTGTCAAGAGCGTGGCGGATAGCCATGTGGTGCTTAGTGTGGGACGGCTCTCGGGTAAGTGGGACCATGTGTTGTTTGCTACTTGTGTCGGAGCAGTATCAGACAGACCAACCCGACGTGGTCTCAGAGAAGTACTTCAGCCTCTCGCAGCTGGCAGTGGGCGAGCTAGTGGCAGCTACTGTCAAGAGCGTGGCGGATAGCCATGTGGTGCTTAGTGTGGGACGGCTCTCGGGTAAGTGGGACCATGTGTTGTTTGCTACTTGTGTCGGAGCAGTATCAGACAGACCAACCCGACGTGGTCTCAGAGAAGTACTTCAGCCTCTCGCAGCTGGCAGTGGGCGAGCTAGTGGCAGCTACTGTCAAGAGCGTGGTGGATAGCCATGTGGTGCTTAGTGTGGGACGGCTCTCGGGTAAGTGGGACCATGTGTTGTTTGCTACTTGTGTCGGAGCAGTATCAGACAGACCAACCCGACGTGGTCTCAGAGAAGTACTTCAGCCTCTCGCAGCTGGCAGTGGGCGAGCTAGTGGCAGCTACTGTCAAGAGCGTGGCGGATAGCCATGTGGTGCTTAGTGTGGGACGGCTCTCGGGTAAGTGGGACCATGTGTTGTTTGCTACTTGTGTCGGAGCAGTATCAGACAGACCAACCCGACGTGGTCTCAGAGAAGTACTTCAGCCTCTCGCAGCTGGCAGTGGGCGAGCTAGTGGCAGCTACTGTCAAGAGCTCGGCGGATAGCCATGTGGTGCTTAGTGTGGGACGGCTCTCGGGTAAGTGGGACCATGTGTTGTTTGCTACTTGTGTCGGAGCAGTATCAGACAGACCTTCTGCAAATTCTCAAAACCTGGACTTGACTACTATAGATCTTACAGGTGACAGTCCATATCAACAGGACAAGTCGGTTTTGTTTTGCAGCAGAAATAAACTAAAAAAATATCTTAAAATTAAAAAGTTCATACAGAAATCAAAAAAGCAATTAAAATTCCATAAAATGTTAATCAAGAAGTGTAAAAATATAGGTTCTGGTTTAAAATTTAGAGAACAAGCTAAATTGTCAATGTTAGAGCTGGAACAAAGTCATTTAAAATATTGCACTGACACACAAAAATTAGAATCAAAAATACAAAGTTTGCAATTTGAGCTACAATATATGACTAAAAAATATGAATGGTCCCTTAAGGACTTTACTAAATGTTCTGTAACCATAGATAAGGTACTCAAAACATCAAATGATAACACTGAGCGCCTTAATTGTTTCCTAAATGACCACTTATGCAATATTAACTGCCCTAAAGCAATTGAGCCGGTGGAGGCTCAGGGTGAACCGGTTACCGCTGAGCCCTTAGCTCCCATTACTATGTGCCCGCCCAGTACATCAGTGGATATATTGTGTGACAGTGTAAATAATAGTAATCGTTGTACTAAATTAATTGTATTTAGTGATGATATTGGTACCAATCTAAGTTCATTTTTAAAACAAAACTTAAATTCAAGTTATTACTCGGTTATTAATAATTGCTATCCGGGTGCTTCATTAAGTGATATTATGCAAAAGATATTAGAATATAAATTTGAAGCTAACAGTAAAATAATAATTTTCTGTGCAAACAGGGGCAAAATTAGCAATGATGATTTGTCCCTATACATGAATTACATCTTAAACTTAAATGTCATACAAGTTGTAATGTTCACACTTCCATTTATAAAAGGTGTGCCAGACTCGGAAAATTCATTTAGATATAAGATGAATTTACGTTTAAACTTAATAAGTCAGTATAATAATAAATTCAATGTAATTGACTTTAATTCTGTATTTGACACAAATTTGTCACATAGCAAGTATAAAGTCTATAATAATCACAAGGGTAGGTATTGTCTACCCAAATACTATAAAAGACAAATAGCAAGTTTGCTATTCAATTATTTTTACTCTATAGCCAAAAACTTGGCTGACAAAACTGCTTTATTTGAGCAGAGTAGATTTAGGACTTTGGAATCAGTTCCAAGTAATTTAAATTAACTTCTGGGACAACAGAGGATTTACCCTCTAGCCAAAATTGTAAATTGATAGAGTTGAATTTAATTGCAAATCATAACTATATCGGAAACTGTCCTCCGAACAAAACTAATTTAAAAAATGTAAATTATATCAGCCTGGTGCATTATAATATAGCAACATTAACGCAGGTCAAAGAGTTTGAATTGGAGCTGTTCATGAGCTCAGAAAATATTGAAATAGTTTGTCTTACAGAACATATGCGTAAGGAGTATGAGCTCATGTTCAGCTTCAGTAGTCACCGGGTTGGTAGTGCGTTCTGCAGGGTCAACACAACACGGGGGGGTTCGTTGATTTTATTAAATAAGAAGTTAAAGTATAAGGAACGGAAAGATGTTGTGTCCCTCTCTGTAGAGTGTACAGTTGAAATATCGTGCGTAGAATTGGAGCAATTCATAGTAGTATGCGTATATAAACCTGGAGTCTCACCCTTTTGTGAGTTTGAGGAAGTAATGGATAAAGTGCTATTTAAACTTGGAAAAACTAATAAACACCTAATAGTGTGCGGTGATTTTAATGTTAATATACTTATAAATACACGTCAGACCAATGATATCTTAAATTTATTTAAATCACACAATCTCACTAACTTATTTTTAGAGCCTACTAGATATTGTGATACAACAGCTACTTGTCTGGACAATATATACAGTGATATGTTGCCAGAAAGTAAGAGTATTATAAATAAGATAAAATCAGATCATACTGGGCAAATAGCATCTTTCAAGATCACAAGAGAAAAAGTTAAAAGACGTAAAATATTATGTAGACCAGTAACTAGTGACCGCTTGGAACGTATGCGAGTTGGACTTTGCAATAAACTTCCATTTTTAGACACTGGCTTAGATTCAAATGTAATGTATAAGTTATTTTTTGATTCCTTTTACAATGAGTTCAACTCCATATTCAAGTCTAAGGAAGTCACAATCGGAGACAGGCCAGCCTTCAGTGAATGGGCCACTGAGGATATACATAAAAGTAGACAAAAACTGTATGAACTATACTCAGAAAGACAGCTTAATAGAACAGATGAATTTCTAAATTATGTTAAAACTTATTCAAAAAAGTTTAAAGCAGACTGCTTAGCGGCCAAAAGAAAGTATATAAGTAATAAAATTATCAATAGTGTAGACAAAGTTAAATCTACTTGGAAAATAATTAACGCAGAAAGAGGCCAAGCAAAATCAAATGATAATAATTTTAAACTTAAAGTAAATGGTAACATCATTACAACAGATGCCGAAGTCGCTAACGAATTTGAACATTTTTTCTCTCGAATACCAGTAGATTTGACCAGAGGCCTAGGTTCTTCTACCCCAATAGCAGAATCCTTGTTAAAAGCAAATGTTCCTTGCTGTAATGAAATATTTAAATTCAGTAAAATTAGTATACACACTATCATAAAAACTTTTAAATCTTTAAATATTAAGAAAACGGCTGACCTCTGGGGAATTTCTGTACATTTAGTTAATTCGTTAATTGAAATGGTTGCCCCTGAATTATCAATAATATTTAATAATTGTGTTGATAGTGGTGTGTTTCCTGACTTAATGAAGTTTAGTAAAATAACTCCTCTGTTTAAATCGGGTAGCACCTCGGATCCGTCCAATTTTCGTCCTATTTCTGTACTACCCACGTTTAGTAAAATCTTTGAAAAGGTAATGCTTAATCAAATGCAAAATCATTTTAATACAAATAAACTATTCCATACTAAACAATTCGGTTTCACGCGCGGTCGGTCTACCACGGATGCTGGAATTAAATTATTAGAGTGTATATATGAGGCCTGGGAGGAGTCGTATGATGCTTATGGTGTATTCTGCGACTTATCTAAGGCCTTTGATTGCGTCCAGCATCAGACTTTAATTCAAAAACTTGATCATTATGGGATCCAGGGGACGGCCTTGGATTTAATTAGTTCTTACCTAAGAGATAGAGTACAGAGAGTAGTTATAAATGGTAAACAGTCACATGGGTCTGCTGTAACAATGGGGGTGCCTCAGGGTTCAATTCTGGGACCTTTTCTATTTTTAGTGTACATAAATGATCTCCCTCACCTTATAAGAGACGATCACGAGGTAGTTTTGTTTGCTGATGACACATCTTTAATATTTAAAGTTGAACGTGGACAACGCAATCTTGACGAAGTAAACAATGCCCTCTCTAGGGTAGTCCACTGGTTTAACGCAAATAATTTATTGTTAAATGAAACTAAAACAAAATGTATTAGATTCACCTTGCCAAATGTTAGGCTCGTTAACACCAGTATTAGGATTAGGGATGATCAAGTAGAATTGGTCGATGAAACTGTCTTTCTGGGCATAAAGTTAGACTCCAACTTGCAGTGGGGGCCTCATATCGAGAAAGTCTCGGGCAGACTGAGCTCTGCAGCCTATGCCGTTAAAAAGATCCGACAACTGACAGACATTAGAACAGCGCGTCTTGTCTACTTTAGCTATTTCCACAGTGTCATGACCTATGGCATACTATTATGGGGTAACGCTGCCGACATCGAATGTATCTTTGTGTTGCAGAAAAGGGCTGTCCGGGCTATCTATGGTATGGGGTTTCGGGAGTCATTAAGAGAAAAGTTTAAGGATATCAACATCCTTACTGTGTATTCACAGTACATATATGAAAACTTATTATATACTCATAAAAATAATAGTAAATTTATTAAAAATAGTGATATCCATAACCTAAACTTAAGAAATAAGAATAAATTGGCTGTACCTAGATTTAGGCTTAATAAAATAAGCAATTCTTTTGCGGGCAATTGTATTCGAATGTACAATACATTGCCGACAGCCGTAACAGGTTTGTCAGTTAATAAATTTAAAAAACTAATAAAACTTAAATTGTGCCAGAAAGCTTATTATAGCATTAAAGACTTTCTAGAAGACAAGGCTGCCTGGCAGTGACACGAATTGCTCCTTTCTACATTAAAAAAAAACTGTATTAGATACTAAGATGAATTAATAGGGACCGGACTGAGTTTCTTGGGGTGTTCTTCTCAGTCTGTAGCATTTCCGAACCCCCGGTAGAGTCACAAAAATTTTGACAAACCTAAATAATTTTTTAAAAATTTCAAAGGGAATAAATTTTATTTTATTTTATTTTTTTATTATTAGACCAACCCGACGTGGTCTCAGAGAAGTACTTCAGCCTCTCGCAGCTGGCAGTGGGCGAGCTAGTGGCAGCTACTGTCAAGAGCGTGGCGGATAGCCATGTGGTGCTTAGTGTGGGACGGCTCTCGGGTAAGAAGCTCACACTGGTTCTATTGCACTTTCGCCAAAGATAATTTTAATAGTAGATATTACATACAGATAGGCAACTCCCTGCCCCCCACTGAGCAAGCTTCCCCACCCCCGCCACAGCTGTCATTATAGTTGGAGGGTATTTTGAGGGAACATTTGATTTACCTTATTGGTCACACACACATTCAAGCTCTGTACAAAAATAACGTGTTTGTTAGTGTAGTTGACAGAATTGAAAACGAATCATTTGTATGGAGTTTCCGCCCTCAGGGCACCGATTCTCGCTTCACACGACATGAATGCGTGGACGGAAATCGGCGGGTGACGCGTCGCCTGTCTCATATTTAGGAACGGCGAAACATGAGACGGGCGACGTTTCACCCGTAAATTTGCGTCCACGCATTCACGTCGTGTGGTCGAGAATCGGCGCCCTGGGCACCGACTCTCGCTTCACACGACATAAATGCGTGGACGGAAATCGGCGGGTGACGCGTCGCTTGTCTCATATTTAGGAACGGCGAACATGAGACGGACGACGTTTCACCCGTAAATTTGCGTCCACGCATTCATGTCGAGTGGTCGAGAATCGGCGCCCTGTGCTTTCGCTTAGTCCAGTCGCATTATGGGTTAGATAAGACCGCCGATTGTACCCTAAATATAAGTCTTTAGGTACTAATATTATAAAGAGGAAAGATTTGTTTTTTGTTTGTTTGTTTGTACGAATAGGCTCTGGAACTACTGGACCGATTTGAAAAATTCTTTCACTGTTGGGAAGCTACACTCTTTGTGGTGAACATAGGCTATATTTTATAACCGTATTCCCACGGAAACGGGAACTACGCGGGTGAAACCGCGTGACGTCCGCTAGTATGTAATAAAATAGCATAAGAAAATTATTGTAATGTTGTTATGTATGTTTATGGTATACAATACAATAAAGCATATTGTGTTGTATTGTATTATTTGTATTGTATTGTAGTTTCACTGTAAAACATTTGAACTACAGTTTTCGATTCACGTTTTTTAGGTTTGATTGTATGCATTTTAAAAATAAACATACTTTATTTAACCGTCTATTTTCAGGTTACGTACCAAATACTCACCTGACAGACACAGGCGTGTTCTTGGACCCCAAAAGTGCGTCCACCTCCAAACTGTCCAAGAAGAAGTATAAGGTAAGGATCAAATATTGTGAGGGTCTCACAGGGTAGTAACATTGGTCCCGAAAAATCATGGACCAATTTTCCCCTCCGCGTGGTGAACTTGTTGTTAACTATAGTACCACGATATAGACATAGAGGCTGGAGTTAATTTTACATACATACATACATATATTCACACCTTTATCCCCGAAGAAGTAGGCAGAGGCATAGTATACGCCCACATTTCACCTTATAGTTTTATGTCCCACGTACAGGTGATGAGCCTATTTACATTTATGACTTCGTATGTTTAAATTTTTGATTTTCTAAAATAATTTCTGTATCTAACATCTGCGGCTTACAATATTTTTCCTATATTCAAGGTGGGTCAAGCAGTGACCGCCCGCGTGCTAGCGGTGGACCCTCTCAAGCAGACCCTGTTCCTGACCCTGAAGCCCTCACTCCTGGCCGAAGACCTGGAGCTGCTGGACAGCTATGAAAACGTGGACATCGGGAAAGGTTATACCGGCGTTATTAAGGTATGTTGGTACTTTGTATTGGTAGTCTTTAGGATTCTGTATCCAAAGTTTAAAACCCTAATACTTCACTTTGGGTTTGACACATACCGTCCCATTCGCATTTCGTCACGAATTCAAAAATGGTCCCATGCGCATTCGGTCATCTTTCGCATTCAGTCCCATTCGCATACGGTCCCATTCGCTTTCGGTCCCATTCGCATTTTGTCACATTCGCAAAATGGTCATACTCAGATTTACCTATTTAGTCAATGACAATGACGATGATGAATAGGTTAGGTTAGAAGGCTAAATTGATGTTGGTGTTCGTATAAAACAAAAACTACGAAGGCGAATGCGGGAGCAGAGCTAGGGACTAGAGGGACTGAATGCGAATGGGACCATATGCGAATGGGACCAAATGCGAATGGGACCGTATGCGAATGGGACTGAATGCGAATGGGACCGTATGCGAATGGGACTGAATGCGAATGGGACCGAATGCGAATGGGACCATTTTTGAATTCGTGACGAAATGCGAATGGGACGGTATGCGTCACTTCACTTTCCGTCTCTCTGTATGTAACCACGCTGTATATGTGCATGAACCGTGATAGCGCAGATGGAAATCTCATGTATGTACTTTTTTTTCACACCTACCCTTTGCTACACACAGTCGTGCACAAATCTGTATCGAAAACTACTATGAAAATGTTTGAACTCGTGTCTGTGAACTCTGTAAGCGGTGTCTATGTGTGCGTAGCCTCAGCGAATTTAGTGTGTATATATTGATGTTTTTGGTGGGATTTTAATACTTTTTTTCAAGAAACCGTGCCTATTTTTTCTTTAATAAGCTTTAAAGTGTGCATTATGTATACATGACATTATTTTACACCCCCTCCCCCTCTCCTCCCCCCCTCCTCATTGTATTCTCATTTTATCACCGATTCATAAATATTTTTATAAGAAAATCGATTTTCGATTAAGCCAACTCAAGCGTTATAATATGAAGTCCACGTTTAAAGCTTACATACTTCTTAATAATATTCGTGCAAAATTTTCAGTTTAATCAATCCAATAGGTTAATCCCCAATTTACATAGTTTATTAGCCTTCTGCTTACCCCCAAGGTTATTTAGTGTGATTATATACAAATGTATATTAATGTCATTACAATAAAATATAGCTTATGTTTAGAATATAACCGGCCAAGTGCGAGTCGGACTCCCGCACGGAGGGTTCCGTACCAAAAAAACAACAAAAAGTCGTACCTATTTGTTGCATGGGAGCCCCCCTTTTTTTACTTTTATTTAACGAGATGGAAAATCCTTAATGGATGATATGCCGGACTCCTCTCTCTCAACAAGACAAGCTCTCGAAAGGATGTCCCAGTAAAGGTCCATTTTGTTTCAATTATTATTTTTTTATGAAAATACAATGCTCGATATTCTGTGAGTATTTCAAGCGTCTACTGGTTGCCCTCATTACCTATTAACACAGAGCAACGCGCGCCTTAGACATTTCGCGTTGCTCTATAGTGTAATACAACGCGCGTCTTTAGACAGTTCGCGTTGCTCTATAGTGTTATACAACGCGCGTCTTTAGACAGTTCGCGTTGCTCTATAGTGTAATACAACGCGCGTCTTTAGACAGTTCGCGTTGCTCTATAGTGTTAACTATCCTTGTATAGATCCTCTACGGTAGGTACAGTATATATTTCAAAAAGAGTTTGTGAACTCTATGTTTAATTTCTTTTTCAGAATATTGATGACATTATAAACGTCTACAACATAAATTGTGTGTTTGTACGTAAATTGTTTATACTGAAGAAAAATCTAAAATATGGACTATTTGTTTACTATTTCCTATGAAATAGCTATCTTTGAAATATTACACCTACCTAAAGTAATCTGCTGAAAGCGTTGTTCACTTTTTAAAGAACAAATTTACGATGAAAGTCGAAAAATAAGTTAGTATGTGACCCGTATAATGTTCAATCATGGCGACACGAAATTAATTTCATTGAGCAACATTTGATTGTGCTATACCTCCTAAAGTATTCATTTAATTTGCATGGTGTAAAGGGAATGAATGATTTTGATGAAATGTTCAAATTAACTAACGTATTTAAATTGTGAAGGATACCTTATTACCGAATATATATAAGACAAAATCGCTAAAAAACACGTTTGTTGTATGGAAGCCGCCCTTAAATATTATTATGTTTTTGTTTTCAGTATTTGTTGTTATAGCGGCAACAAAAACACATAATCTGTGAAAATTTCAACTCTCTAGCTATCACCGTTCATGAGATACAGCCTCCTGACGGACAGACAGACAGACAGACAGACAGACGGACAGCGAAGTCTCATGAATAGGGTCCCGTTCTTTACCCTTTGGTACGAAACCCTAAAAAGGATGACTCACGCTACGCCGTGCCGGGTCCGAGCCGAGTGCCGGCCGCAGCAAGGTCAATTAATATTATATATTTTTTGTGTGAACAAACTCACGTTAAACCATAGATTTAGAATTTTTCACGCTAAGGGCGAGGCCACACTTGCGGTTATCGCGGCGGTTTCTAACCTCAAAATGTCAAAACATTGACTTGATTTCATTGATTTTGACAGTTTGATGACATTTTGAGGTTAGAAACCGCCGCGGAAAAACGCAAATGCGGCCTCGCACTAAATCTATGCGTTAAACTGAGCGGCAACTGAGTGACAGCCGAACTACGGAAAGCGCTCGGAAACAACTCGGTCCCGCCTCGGCTCGGCCACGGCCCGTTGCATGAATACAGTGCCGCCGAGCTTCGCCCGAGCAGTCGTGAATGCAACCGGCTCGGTGACCGTGCTACGGCCGACACTCGGCTCGGACCCGGCACGGTCTAGCGTGAGTCATCCTTCAGAATGCTTGCTGATCTCTAAACTACTGGACGGATTTGATCCAAATATTTCACAAATATTAATAACAATATTCAATGTGCAGTATTGACTTTTCCATAATTTGTATGTATAGAGTATTTGATTGACATTAATCAAAACATTGACAACATCTTTCTCAAATCTGATTGAGTTTTTAAACATGACATGTGTGAAAATAAAAAGTAAATTAAATCAAAAGAGTCCTCTCATCACTAAGAAGTATGGTTAGAAATTCGAATCAAACCCCCCCGACGAAAACAATTGTTACCCCCTTTTAGCCATGTTCTGGAATGAATTTCAATAAAATACGAAACACATCTTCCATCAATTATGTTAGAGATGATTTAAGCAAAATTTGAAGAAGATCCGACCAAGGAATCCTGTGGTCCCATACAAACTTTGTAACCCTTTTCCAACTCACGCTTGGCCGATTTCTTAAATTTCTCAATTTTTCGTTAATCTAGATATAACACTTGATCTGTGTGCCAAATTTCATAACGCTAGGACAATTGGAAGTGGCCTAGAGGTTTTGATGACCGGTCAGTGAGTGAGTCAGTCTCAGTGCCAAAATTAGCTATATTCACAGGGTCATATTTCAGGATCTACTAAAGCTACATCTGTGAAATTTGGTACACTGCCTTAGTACTAGTATATGATTACGTACGTACAATTTTATTTCTGTACTTGCAATAGGCACTGAGCTACAGGGGGGTCAAAAGTGGGTCGAAGCGGTTCGTGTAAATAGAGTACGGCATGCGCTCGGCCTGTTGCTGGAACTTGGCCTGCGCACTGCCGTGCGCTTAGATCAACTTACTACGAAAATTATACCTATAACATAAAATATAAATAACGAAAGATTTTGAATATGGGTAAGTATAGCAATTTTAATGCATTGATTAAGTTGATAAAATAAAAGTAAATGACTTTAAAAAAAATGCAAAAAGAATCGTGTTAACAGCGGGATTTGAACTGACATTGCAAGCATCGGGTACTGCCCGCTTACCCGTCTGTGCTAATTAAGTGATTGCGTCATGATTGAAATAACTAAATAATCTATCAAAACAGTTGAAACGAATTCAAAGACCTTGTTCAAAGTTAAACATTTTGTTAAAAATATTGTCGCCATCTAGTAATATTTGTGTATTCCCACATTGACAGATAGGCCGCCAGGTCTGTGGAGCCGTGGAGCGAGTTACGAGTGTAACCGATTTTTGTTCCTGTTCGTGCATCTGTATAGAATATATTATATAATCTGTGGTATTAGCAAAGTTACAGTCAACTCTGAAAAAACCATTGAACGTTATTGGATGTGGTGCCAATTTGATTCAATCAATCAGATCAGCCTATGGCAGTCCACTGCTGGACTCAGACCTCTTCCAATTAACGCCACAATACACGGTCCTGCGCCTTCCGCATCCAGTCCCAGCCTGCGACCTTTACCAAGTCTGGCGGGTCGGCGTTCTACTCTACGTTTTGACGTGATAACGTCATATAATTCGATGGAGCCGACTGCACGCACGAAAAAATATGACTCATTTGGCGTTACCTCCCTCGCGTTACTTCGCTCTGCCTCGCTCTGAGGCGTTCCATTTATTTTTGTAATGTTTTCAACAGATGGCGCTATAATCAATTAATGTATTATTACCTAGTAAATGTACTACGTTCTAACTCACGATATAAAATAAAATTTAAAAAATAAGAAACCATTCCATCAGTATTTACATAAGACGTCGTTGTCACGTTCAACTATCGTCAGTAAACCAACTTTACAGACAACCGATTTTTTTGCTGAGTCGCGGTCTTCATTTTTGAACCCGTTTTCTCCATCGGCCGTCAGTCACCTGCAGACGTGACCTGCTCACTGCCACTTTGATGTGCTTATTGTCGACAACTTTGGTTCTCTGCCGGATAACCTCATTTTGGAGTCTATCACTCAAAGATACTCCAAACATAGCTCGTTTCATAGCTCGCTGCGTCATTTGATTCACAGTGTAATAAAATCGGCTGCAGACCTTTAGATTACGAAAGTATTGTGGTAAAAATATATTCTTCATTTTATATTTATACGGTTCGAGTTGAAGATCTAAAGGAGTTTAGCGCTGAAGCTGAAATAGAACATTGCTAAATGCTCAGCTATAGTAAAACAAGGTGACTTGTATTTATGCGTGCCTTGGAGAGGTTTTAAAAATGTACCAGTCATTAAAAGACTATTTTTAATCATTGAAGAAAAAAGGATATATAGATTTGAAAGGTGCGACTTGAGCAACTAAGATGGGAAACGGCACAACCGGGGCGATCAGACCGTCTTGGACGAGTGGCTGGAGCGGAACCACAGCGCTTTCTCCTACCGGTTGTCACAGATAAGTATCGGGCACGGGTGCTTCGGTACCTAAGTATCTGAGGCGAATACACCGAGAGACTACAGCTGAGTGCCAACACTGCAAGGAACGCAGCAAGGGCACAGCGCTCCACACAATTCTGGAGTGCTCAGCGTGGGCGCAACAGCGCCTTGTCCTTCACAGCACAACAGGTCTGGACCATCGATATAGATAAGACTAGATGACTAACGACCGCGCCAACATCACGCCTACCTAACGTAAGCCCACAGGCTTAGGTGAGCCAAACGTCAGTTCAGTCTGACGCCGTTACGCCAATCGTACGTACAAATTGAACCGGGCGACAAAATGGGCAAATGCACAGTAAAAGATTGCGATTCTAAAACATAAAAACACAATTAGTCATGTAGAAATACTTTTCACACGTAATTATACTGTTTACGCATTGATATCAGCGTAAATACCGCTATAATCGAATTTGGAAATATAATTTGTGATTGCCATTCAGTGTTACCACTAAAATATCGGTTTGGTTTACCCACATCAGTGAGAGAATTAGTAATTAATTACCTATGTAAGATACATTATAGTAAGTTCAACTCATCAGTGCGCGCGGCGCTATGTGTGCGTGCGCTAGTAATTATACAGCTTTCATTTGTGTGCCAGTGACGCAGCCATCTTCACAGAGTACATTTGTTTATTATGAGATAGAGACGTTACTCGACTTATTGACGACACCAGCGGTGCCAAGCAGTCTTTGCAGGAAACTCTCTACGTCGCCGCGAAATAAAAATTATAATAAACAAAAACCATACAGCGTCATCTACCACGTTTTGAAGGCAACTCTTACGTTATAATGAAACAAAATTAAATATCATGACAATTCTCAATGTAACTGCAATGTTGACATCCTGTGTAAGTTGATTACATTATAATCCATTACACAGTGTTCTAAGTGATAATACCATGGGTACAGTCGTTAAAGAAAATGTCTAGTTCTTCACGGAGAAAATGTTTAAGAAGTCAGATAAATATTTTTGATGTGTCAATTCGATGTAATTAATATTTTTTATCACTACATATATATTATTTATTATAAAACAAAGTTCCCGCCGCGTCTGTCTTCACGACAAACTTAAAAGCTACTGCATTGATTTTCATGCTGAGATCACCAATGATTCTTGAGAACGGTTTGCGTACCTATATAATTTGTTGAGTTTGTTTGACATTGACTAAAATATAACGATATCAGTTGGAGATGTCGGAAAAAAATCAGGTGTATGGGAGCTTTTAACGAAAACGTTGCCTAAACCCTTCGAGGCATAACAATATAATGTATGGCAGAATCGTGTAACTTTTAAAGGCCTACAGAATAGTCGAAAATGATAGAGCTCCAAATCCTAATGCAGAAAAAAATAGAAATGCAGAGATGATGGTCGACAGAAAAAAACATTGCTTATACAGCAAATATGACAATAATTTTACTGTATGACTTGATTTTAAAAGTAAAAAGACCATACTCTATACATCTAAAAAAAACTGTGGAGGGTCGAGAGTCTGTACAATTGGAAGAAAATTTGAAAATATTAATTGTAGGGCGTCTCTTATCGATACATACTGAAGCCGAAAATGTAATTGAAAATGTTCATGTCCGTCTGTCTGTCTATCTGTATCCCGAATAAGTATCACGCTGAAACTACTGAATTGATTTTAATGAAACTTGGTACAATCTCAGCTTATGATCCGAAGAAGGTTCTGGGATACTTTTGATCCCGATATTTTGCACGGTTCCTTTGGGATAGGGCAGGGCAGTTTTACACGCTGCTTGATGAGTCTGATGAAGAAATACCTCTCCTTTCGTACACCTTATGTGACGCAAACGAAGTTGTAAGGGTCAGCTAGTTTGTAATAAGATTGATGACATTCCATCAGCCACATGGCTTAAAAGTTCTTCGGCTACCACCGCGGCACCGTATCATGCTGAACTAAACCCAATCGAAAATGTAGGGGGAATTAAAAAAAATATATAATGCCTCGCATAGCATCGAATAAAATGTGATGGGAATAATGAAATTAATAAACGAAAGTTAAGGTCAAATTGATGAAGAGATGTGGCGTAATACAAAGAAGAAGTATGCTATGGACATTTTGATATGGAATCTGAATTTATAATTAACCTTGTAGAGAGCAGCGAATCCTAAATTTCCTCAATTTTATTCTTTTAGCAGCAAAACATATTAATATGTTTAACATACATTTCACCCTTTGAGTTTTTTATTTTAGTTAAACGAGTGTTTTTGTATTTTGTACTTCACTGTACCTCTTGTCACGCACACGAAGTCACTGTGTTTATATGAGGTTTACCCACACATAGGGCCGCGCGCACAGATGAGTTGAACTTACTATAATAATGTTACCCGACTAAGGCAGGGTTTTGATTTTGACAGGCTATATGAGGAGCGTTTTCACATAGTGAAATATCTGCAAAAAATCATATCAATTTTTTTTAACGGTTTTGTGTTCTTTGTTATGGGAACTAAGACTTGAGAAAAGAAAATTTTATCAAAGCGTGATATCTTTGCTTGTATGCTTACCCAAATATAGTGAATTTTTACAAAGTGAAATATCTACAAGTAAATAGTTTTCACAAAGCGAAATTTCTGCACGATTGATTAGGTAAATTTCTGCACGATTGATTAGGTAAATTTCTGCACGATTGATTAGGTAAATTTCTGCACGATTGATTAGGTAAATTTCTGCACGATTGATTAGGTAAATTTCTGCACGATTGATTAGGTAAATTTCTGCACGATTGATTAGGTAAATTTCTGCACGATTGATTAGGTAAATTTCTGCACGATTGATTAGGTAAATTTCTGCACGATTGATTAGGTAAATTTCTGCACGATTGATTAGGTAAATTTCTGCACGATTGGTTATATAACTTGTGTATTATGCAGCATAGAGATGATAAAAAGCAACTAAAAGAAGACATATGTTTTTATGCCCGGTTGGAGACACAAGCTCCCAGAGGGGCGAATGAGATATCTTCAGCCTTGTTGCATTACATGCAAGAACTAGACAAAAATCTTTTTGTAAAGGGTGAACAGAACTTGACTTTGAAGCTATTTTCGGACTCTTGTAGCAGTCAAAATAAAAACTCAATCGTTCTTGGAGTCTTGTCACATTTTTTACTAAAATGCAAAGCTTTTAATAAGATCATTCATTACTTTTTTCATTATTCGTGGTCATAGCTACATGCCACCAGATCGTGTCTTTGGACGAGTAGAAAAGGACTTCAGAAAAAAAGAGTTCATTTTGAGTCCAAATGATTATAGCAAAATCTTGATGAAGCATGGAGTTGAAAAAAAGTGGGGCATTGACTGGAATAGCTACGATTTTAAGTCTACAACAAAGAAAATGTTAAAAATGAGACTACCTTTTAAGATGACTCATGCTCGAATTTTGCAGTATGAGAAGGAGAGGAACAAAGTTAAACATTATTTCAGCGAAACGTATTCGGGAAGCCCGGTCGATGTTGAAATTTTTAAGCCTAAAATTAAATCTATGGAGTCTTTGGTCGAAAAATCCGAAAAGAAACAGAAAATGAATATGGTTTCTGAAAGAAAAAAGAAGACGTCAAAAAACTTTTAGCTTTTTGTGACTTGGATGATGATGCTCAGCAGTTTTATGACGAAATGCTTGTCGCAAATTCAGTTCCTGAGAATGAAAATGATAATATTTGACGTGATTTTGACGAATTTGAACCTTTACTATAAAATTATTTGCATTATATAAAAAACAAAAATTAGTTAAATGTTAAGAAAAAGTGCAGATATTTGGTTTTTGTGAAAATTGTTGTTTTTAGTTAGTATTTTTTTAATAAAAACCTATTACAGAAAAGAAGTGTTTTTATGTCATGTGTGCCAGTTTCATTAAAACATCCTTTAAATTGAATTTTACCTAAGTCACAGCCAAACAAAAATAAACAATTAAAACCTCATACTGAAAAATAACATAATTGTAGATATTTCACTTTGTGAAAACGCTCCTCATATACGTATGTCTGTATGTTCATGTATTCCCTCAGAGCTCCTCAATAGGTACTTATTAGAACTGGACTAATGAGATATTGTTAGAAGTGTCTTGACGTTCGACTGGTTATAAGCTATATATCGTGTCACTGAATTTAATGGTGCGCCCTCTAGCGGCCATAAAGTACTGTTAAAATAAATTTAAGAAAAAAATATCGTGTTTGGTATTAAATGAAAGGGTTAGACGTTTTGTAAGTAAGTGCCTTTTTAATGGTCTATATAGAATACTAGCGGACGTCACGCGGTTTCAGCCGCGTAGTTCCCGTTCCTGTGGGAATACGGGAGTAAAATATAGCCTTTGTTCACCGGGAAGAGTGTAGCTTCCCATCAGTGAAATAATTTTTCAAATCGGTCCAGTAGTTTCGGAGAGAGTTTGTTTAGTACACCGGGAACCAACCCTAAGGACGCGGGATAGGACCCCCTATGCGAGACGGCAGTGTTAGCCAAGGTCTGTCGGGATGCGATGCGATATGGTCACGCCTTTATCCCCGAAGAGGTAGGCAGAGGCATTTTATATGGTCAAAATTCACCTTTTTTTATAAGAATATAACCCACGTCATATGTGGTGAGACGTACTGCCGTTGCCGTGTTGAGATGGACAGGCAAGGTTGTGACAGCCTGCTGTTGAAATTTTTCAACCTTCGTCAAGTCTTTCAACTTGGCTTAACGACTGCCATTTTAATGGCAACCGGGACCAACAGCAACGTGCCTTCCGAAACACGGAAACGTCGCAAACGCTAAAATAAATGCCAGCCGGGACACCCTTCGTAGGCAGTAGCAGGGCGCAGTGTGGTTTTAGCTAGTAGGCGTTCGCAATAGCATCCATGCGTAATTTCAAATGTAAAAGAGAGAAACCCATCTTAAGGTAGAGAAATTTCTAAATTGGACATCAGAGAAGATTTATATCCATCGTTGATTAATGACACTTGGTGAAACATGCTGCACATATTGCAAAAAAAAATCGGCCAGGTGTGAGTCGGATTCGCGCACGGAGGGGCAAACGCGAGACTCTATGAACGAGACATGAGGCTTTGCCGTCCGTCTGTCTGTTAGTCACGAGGCTGTATCGCAGGAACTGTGGTTGATAGAGCAAATTTTTTCACAGGTGATGTATGTTTCTGCCACCATAACAAAAAATACTTACTAAAAGCAGAAAAAGACCCCACACAACAAACGTAAATTGCCGTTTTTGTATGGGGACCTGCTGTGCTTAAATTCGACTCGCACTTGGCCGGTTTTTTTTAATATGAACACGTGAGTTTCGGTTTCAACCGAAATAAAATAATAAATTAAATAGGTACATAATAATTTTAAATTAGTTTAGTAATTCTATAATTATCGTGGGTAAAAATTTCATACAGTAGTCAACACTGGCCCACGTTCGTCATGTTTATGTTTTTGTCTTTGTCTAATCGCAGTGGCGGCGGTGTTCACCGTACGCGTGTGAGTGAGACAGATATATATTTACCATCACTGCTTAAAAAGTTTCATAGTTACGTCTTCTCAGCTCATAAGTAGCCGTGCTTTTGTCGAGACGCGATGTTCGTGCTTGCCTCTCTAATGATAATATATATAACTCTATGGTCTGGACATAGAAATGTTTACGCTGGACACCGTGGGAGGGCTGCTCGCCGTCCTTACAGAACCAGGCCAAAGACGGCAGCGTGATGAGAGAGTTTCACGTTTTTGCATTAAATAACACTTTTTCTAAATAAAGAATTTCTATAACCTTATAACTGGGGTATTTACAGGGCCGTCTTTATCCTATTGGAGGCCCTGGGCATATTAGGATAATGGGGCCCTATGACTTTGACAGGACACTATTTTCATGGAATATACAAAGAAAGTAGATAAACCATGTTAAACATTTATTTTTATTAACAACTAGCGGTTACCTGCCACGCTTCGCTGTGGCTTTTTTTGTGGTCGTTTCATGTACCTATGAGAAATGAGTAACAAACCAAAGGATGGGTACATTTCAAAAAAGTTTAATGTTGAGCCGCAACCCAAAATTATAAATCTTCCAGAAAATCCAATTAAGATCCGAATCAAAAGCAGCTTCACTTGAAAAAAAAAAATCTATTCTGTGATCAATGTTCAGTTTTTAAAACATCGTGCGCACGCTTCAAAAAAACACTTTCACTCTGTGCTAATACTTTGCTACCGCGCCAAAACTCTAACTTAAAAAAAAACATACCTATCTGACCTCTTTTTAAGGTAGGTAGTTATTCTCTTTTTTTATTCTGAATGCAAGGAGGCCGCAATCAAACTTCTTTAAAAATCAGCAATCTGGTTGGTACCTTCTATCTTTAAATAGATTGTTTATAATATTTTGATCTGAAGCTGGCAGAACATAATTTTAAAAAAAACGACAAGCGCCATCTGTTGGTACAATAGATGGCGCTTGTCGTTACAACTTTTTAAAGCTGTTTTATTCATATTGCTAATATGATAAAAATGTATAAAGTAGTCTAAAACCATCTCTGAATCCTGTTATATATCGTGTCCAATTTTGAGCTCAATAGATTCCGTAAATTTGGAGTTTTTAAAGATTAGGTACGTACAAAAAGAAACAAACAAACGATAATTTTGAATAACGAATACCTCGGAACACAATAACAAACACAATAACAAACACAAACAAAACAAACGTCACTGTTGTGACAGCCGTGACAGGTCGGGAATTCCCCTATATTATACAAATACAAGGGTAATTCCCGACCACCACCGAGTCGGTTTATTTAAATTATTCGGTCACGTTCAGTCATAGTCGCAGTATACATAGTAAGTATACATATTATGTATACTTACATCATTGTGTGGATACTGCGACTAAGCGGTGTCGAAAAATTACTTTAACAAATATTTTATTATATAGGTATACAGGTGAATTTTTGAAGAGGGCTTGGATGGCCAAATCCGAAACTATAAGGAATAGCGAAAAATGCTCAAAGGA
The DNA here is from genome assembly GCA_933228765.1 of Miltochrista miniata. Classification (NCBI taxonomy): domain Eukaryota; kingdom Metazoa; phylum Arthropoda; class Insecta; order Lepidoptera; family Erebidae; genus Miltochrista; species Miltochrista miniata. Next base: position 30,146,691 of record OW121764.1, on the reverse strand, counting down.
GTCACGAGCCCGATTTTGATGAAACTTAAAACCTCATCATTCGATTTTTGAAAAATCAATAATCCTAGCTGGGAATCGAACCCATTGATTTAAAAAAAAAACACATCCTTTATTATTACACCATACGATAGTGTCGCTGATAAGGATCAAATTATCATAATTTGTTTCGTTCGAAATCCCAGAATAGATCATACATAACTATTCCGTGTATTAAATCATGCTCAGAATGATTCTTTGGAGAATATTCTAAACGGAATCAATCATATTTAATGAAGAACGATCCTTGAGGTCTCGAATCCAGCAATGTATTAAAATCAATGGTCTAATTTTTTTTTTTTTTTTTTTTTTTTTTATATTCAGCTCGCCAAATTGACGTCGCCACCAGCCCGATGGTAAGAAAGCAGTGGCGCATCTAGCGATTGGGGGCCACTTCTTACAGTGGTCCTCAAGTTGGCGGCCCCGTGATGTGCCTCTTCACGCTCCTCTTGAAGAACCCGGGATTGTAAGATAAGGGAAAGACGTGTGCGGGCAGGTCGTTCCATGTTTTTAAAGTTCGACAGAGGAACGATCTTTTGAAACGCTCGGTTCTGGCGAAGATTCTCTCCACTGTGTATGAGTGGCATCTCTGCCCGGCACGCGTTGTTCGGGATCGGAAAGGAGATGGTGGGATCAGGTTGAAGAGCTCTTCAGAACATTCGCCGTGATACATTCGATAGAAGGCAGCCAAGGACGCTATGGTTCTTCGCTGCGACAAAGGTTCGAGGCCTCCCGTCACCTCAGGACAACCAATTCTTCGGATAGCACGTCTCTGCATAGCGTCAAGCGCGTCTAACAAGTACCTCGCGGAGTCATCCCAAAGGTGAGAACAGTACTCGACGCAGGGACGAATCTGCGTCTTGTACAGTAAACATCTCTGATGTGGCGTGAAATACCGTCTCACCTTATTCAGGATTCCCAGTTTCCGCGAGGCCAGACCAATACAGCTCTCTATGTAGTTTTTGTGATTGAGCTCACGCCGGACGTCTATACCGAGGATCTCCAGGTTGTCCTTTAGTGGAATTGTAATGCTCTGAAGAGAGGGCAGGGGTAGGAATGGGGACTTCTTAGCTGTAAACGCACACGCCTGTGTTTTTCTGGCATTGAACTCGACCAGGTTGTCTGAACCCCATTGGGCAATGCGGCCCAGGTCCAGATCGAGATCCGCCACGAGTTGCCGTCTCTTCTCATCCACGTCGCCTCGCCCTGCCGCTGGACGGCCAGAATAGCTCCCATGAAGAGTACTGTCATCCGCATAACAATGAATGCACCCAACACAACAATGGGACAGCATGTCATTGATATGCAGAAGAAAGAGAGTTGGGGACAATACCGATCCCTGTGGTACTCCGGCATTTACCTGAAAAAAACAGGAAGCCTGACCATCACAGAGGACCCGAATCCGTCTCCCGTTCAGGAAGCTGGCCAACCAGCGGCACTTAATCAGTTTCCTTAAGAAAAATAAATTGTATTTTGTTAAAGATGAGCACTTTCTCTTAGTTTGCCGTATGTCATTACTTCCCAGAATAAGATCCTTAATATCAACACTATCGTATGGTGTAATAAAAAAAAAAACCACAGCCTATGCTGTGGTTTTTTTTTTTTCAAAATCAGTGGGTTCGATTCCCAGCTAGAATAATTGGTTTTTCAAAAATCTAATGATGAGGTTTTAAGTTTCATCAAAATCGGGCTCGTGACTTCTTTGAGCATTTTTCGCTATTCCTTATAGTTTCGGATTTGGCCATCCAATCCCTTTTGAAAAATTCACCTTTATACCTAACTAGCTGACCCGCGCAACTTCGTTTGCGCCATATAAGAGAAAGTATTACTGTAGTGCAGTACTCCCGTAGCGTCATGTCGTTAATATTCAATACTACGTGAGAGAGAGAGAGAGAGAGAGAGAGAGAGAGAGAGAGAGAGAGAGAGAGAGAGAGAAAGGTTTCTCGTCGCGTGTATTCCCGTCGCATTATATTTAAAAACAATTTCGTTTATGAAAGAGGTATCTCGTGGCATTATTGTAGAAAAAAATTGATTGCCATTAAAATGGTTATTGCGCACCAACCCAAAGATAGACACATGCTATCGCGCAATTTTTTTAGAACTTCTTTTTTAGAGAAACAATATTTTAGTACATATTTTTTACATAACTATAAATATTTACGCAGCACACGCAACGAAGCTCTCAAAAGGAATAAATTTTCCCCCGTTTTTGAAACATTTACTATTACTGCTCCGCTCCTAATCGTTGTAGCGTGATGCTATATAGCCTATGACACTCCACAATAACGTAGCTTTCTATTGGTGAAAGAATTTTTAAAATCGGTTCAGTATATCCCGAGATTACCCCTTACAATTTAAAAAATATACAAACACACGAGCTTTACTTTTTCATAATATTAGTATAGATGAAAGAGGTATCCCGTGGCATTATTGTAGAAAAAATTGATTGCCATTAAATTGGTTATTGCGCACCAACCCAAAGATAAACACCTATCGCGCAATTTTTTTAGAACTTTTTTTAACCCATTCGACTCCGGCAACGCACACCTTGCGTGTAGGACACTTTTTATCCTGTGCCGCCAACGCAAGGTACAGTTTGTCTATAAAGTCGTGACATGAATGTTTGAGGAACTAAAAATAGTTATGTGTGTGGCAACACTGGCAACACGAAACATTAGTACGTCAGTTGTCAATACTATCGTCGAATTTCGTTTACTCTCTTACGTAACTTTAATGTTTGGATTAAACTGCAACAAATTTAGACCAAACTACGCATAAAGGTTTGAGAAATGAGTAAAGAAAATCGGAGTGGTGCGCAGGAAGTGATTTCAATAGTTTTCCAGTGATGTTTCGTGGAGTTCCAAGCTGGACAATTGTTGTGGGATTTTGAGGATGTTTATGAGCGAACAGCATCTTTGGTGGGTATGTAATCATGTTATTGTTTGTTTTGAATCTGTCTGAAGTTACAAATTTACTGAATTTACGATTTGGAGACAAAAAAAAGGCATTGTTTGCATATTTTTAGGTTAGAATCTTAAACTTACAATCTACCTATAATGTAAGTCAGTGGCTAGAACAACATGGTTATTTTATAGTACGACCTACATTTTTGATACTCAGTTCAATCTGGTTTTCTACCAATTTTTATTTTGAATTAATTGCTTCATGTCAATAGTTTGTTTCCAATATGTAATTAATTTTCTTTTTTTACTCTTTTCAGGAAAATCAGAGAGTACAGTTAGGCGAATAGTTAACGAAGGTTTTAATAATGAAGGAAAGTTTGAAACTCCTGGTAAACACAGAAAAGGTCGGCAAAGAAAGAAATAGACGATTTTAATATTTGAGCACTGCGCCAAAAAAATCCTTGTCAGATGGGGGAAAGTTACAGATAAAACATGTAATTACATGATTGTGGCAAAGCAATTGGGACTGCTAGGCACCTGCTGGTGGGTTGTAAGACGCTATTAGACCGGGGCTTCTGGATCTGGTTCAATAACTTTATTCTGGATCTGATTCAATAAAACAGAAACAAAATTAAAAATGTATAATGTGTTTTATTTATTAACTCACTAGCTGATGCCCGCAGCTTCACCCGTGTCGAATTTGTTCTCGTTCCCGCTTCCCGTAGGAACTTATTCCCGGGATGAAAAGTAGCCTATGTGTTATTCCAGACTATAATGTATCCCTGTACCAAATTTCAGCCAGATCAGTTCAACTGTTTGAGCGTGAAAGAGTCTCACATCCACACTCATAAGCTTTCGCATTTATAATATTTGTATTGTTCCCGTTCCCGCTTCCCGTAAGAACTTATTCCCGGAATAAAAAGTAGCCATGGTTATTCCATATTATAATGTATCCCTGTACCAAATTTCAGCCAGATCCCTATAACCGTTCGAGCGTGTAAGAGTAATAAACATCCACACTCACAAACTGTCGCATTTATAATATTAGTAAGATTTTACTCGGAACGAACTCCTCGTATCAAAATCATTTTGGTCGTACTATATAGGGTTGCATACATGCATTCAGCAGCGCCCTCATTTAATTTCACGACTTTATGCGTTGTGAGTACCGTATGATATTTTTGTACATTTTTTGGCTGCGTTCACAATATTCCAAATATTTTCAACGACAAACCATAGACAAATAGTAGTGACAGTTACACATAGTGATGGTTTGTCAATGTCAAATTAAAAAGTGGCATTTCCTAACGGTTATAGTACGATCGTAAAACGTTCTGTCGATTTACGCGAATTTTTAAATTGTTTTCAATTATTCAGTGATTATTTGTATAATTATCAAAAGGTAAGTGCTTTTACTATATAATAATACAGTAAATTTGTAATTATTTAAATAGTTTTGTAAGAAATAGTGAATAAAATATATCAAACGCAAGCGGTGCGTTCCATGGCACTGACGAATAACATTTAGAGGGATGGTGTTATGCTAATTTTGATTGTAAATTATGTAGGTACATACAGACCTATCATCATGCTCATATCATCGAAGGGGTAAGCAGAGGTGCATTACACATCCACACTTAACCATTACATTGTGTCAGGTTATAGGTATAATATGCCAAAGCCTTCCGGGCAAAAGGCGAGATACACGGTGTTTCTTTTAGGGTGTCAAGCCGCCACTAGCTGGTAGCAGGGTTCCATACCTATCGATTTAACCCCCATGTATGTTCTACGATTTTTTGTAGTTTTCGAGATATAATTTTTTTCGTTATTTTTTATGATGGTTTAAATAATTACAACTTTTTTTTGATTCGACTTTTCTTGGATATTTTTTTATTAATATAATGCCTATTGATTGCAGTATTATGGACAAAATAATCTCCTTCCTAACTTTGATACAAGACGTTAATTTTTTTATCGATAATAAAAAAATAGGGAATTATGCAGAAAAATAATGGAAATTCGGACTTAAATAAAAAAAAGAAAGGTATTCCATAGCTTCTTACTAATTTTAAAACTGTCTAACCTCATAAGCTTTCATAATAATAGAAAAAAACGAAAAAAAATTATATCTCGAAAACTACAAAAAATCGTAGAACATACATGGGGGTTAAATCGATAGGTATGGAACCCTGCTACCAACTAGTGGCGGCTTGACACCCTAAAGAAACACCCAGTATATGTATCGTTCTGGAACTCATCTGAAAACTGTGTTATATAATGGAAAATGTGAACACATTACATACATACATATCATTACGCATATATTCCCGAAGGGGTAGGCAGAGGTGCAGTACACACCCTTACATTGTCTGTAGGTTTGTTGATCCTACGTAATAGGGGGCAATCCTACTGCCGTTATCGGGCACTATAGAAAATCCATAAACCCTTTGTACTCCAAACCAAAATGCGAACAGCCAAGACAAATGTTGAGTGGTATTTAACCACTCAATATAATCTTTGTGGGACAAATTATAGAAGGTTGAAATGTGGGCATATAATATAATAATAATAATAATAATAAATCTTTATTGTCAGGCAACATTAGAAAGTTACAGTTGGTATTAACTTATTCTACGGCCCATAGATAAATACCTTACTATATATAATATGCCTCTGCCTATCCCTTCGGGGATAAAGGCGTGATGATGAACCGTTATTGTAATATCTACCTATTATATAATAATAGTAGTCAACGAAATTGTTTTCTTTTCCATTTCCTAAATAAAACGGATTTTGACACAATTTATTTGTTTCATTTTGAAAAGATATAATTACGGCAATAAGCTCACCACCTGACGTGGGACAAAAAAAACGAATGGTGAAATGTGAGCATATGCCTCTGCCTACCCCTTAAAAAAATAAAGGATAAAGGCGTGAGTATATATGTTATTGTACGGCAATAGGCTCACCACCAATAACATGGAACAAAAATATAATTGTTGAAATTGGGGTAGGCAGAGGCGTATGCTATGCCTCTGCCTACCCCTTCGGAGAAAATAGGCGTGACGATATGTATGTAGATATGTTTATAATTATGATCCTAAGTATGGTACCTACCTAATGTTAGAAATTGTCACTGTTACCTCTCCTACATAATGCATAATACCGTCCAATGTACCAACGCCAGGTTTGCGTTGTCGGTTATGGCTACAGAAAATTATAGCTGTGTGCCAGCAACGCACCTATTGAGTTTACCCCTTTTTTGTTATTTTCAATATGTATTTCCGATATTTGTTTACTTATCTTATTAAAAATATATATTCCTAGACAGATTCAAGAAAAAAAACAAGTGGACATTCACGAATATTTTTTAATTTACTGCGGAGTTGAATGGGTTAAGAGAAACAATTTTGTAGTACATATTTTTTACAAAACTATAAATATTTACGCAGCACACGCAACGAAGCTCTCAAAAGGAATAACTTTTCCCCCGTTTCTAAAACATTTACTATTACTGCTCCGCTTCTATTCGTTGTAGCGTGATGCTATATAGCCTATGACACTCCACAATAACGTAGCTTTCTATTGAAGAAAGAATTTTTAAAATCGGTTTAGTAGATCCCGAGATTACCCCTTACAATTTAACAAATATACAAACACACAAACTTTACTTCTTTATAATAATAGTATAGAAGTATAGATATAATTTAAAAAAAACATACAAATAATAATTAAATATGTTGCATTAGAGGCCCCATACACGTACAATAATATTGATCAATATAAGTAATAGTTCAAGAAATTCACTGGGTAGGGATAGCATTGTGGTTGGGGTAAGAACAGACATGTACTCGGACGGAAATAAATGTCGATGCAATGTTATTGAGTCAATATTATTGTAGGTGTATGGGACGGGGGACCTTAGAGATTGCACTAAAGATAAAACATATTAATAAAGGTATATAATTTTATTAAAAAATCACAGAAAATCTTTACTGTGGTTTTTGAAGGCCGTCGTACGCCTAGGGACTAGGGTCTAGGACTAGGGACTTTGTATTTGGTATGAGGGGGCCCTTTCGATCGCGGGGCCCTGGGCAAGTGCCCATAGTGCCCAGTGGAAAAGACGGCCCTGGGTATTTATAAAAACTTATGTCCCGTTTTGAGTTAAAAAATAAATGGTCAGTTTACGTATTGAGGACACCAACGCTACCAAGCAGCCAATGCAGGAAACTCTCCGGCTGCGTGACCGTGAAAGAGTTATTTGCGTTTAAAGTTACAGCGTCACCTAGCACCTAGAGCAGTCAACTCTTACGTTATAATGAAACGTAGAAGTAGGAGCAAGGGGAATACATGTATTCTGTTAGTCTGAGGGGAATACCAGCTTAATATCTCAGACTAACAGAATACATGTTCACAAAATAAATAAATGAAATAAATAAATAAATGAAAAAACATTAGACGGAGCGTACAATTCTAGCGAGTGAAGCCGCCAAAAGGAATACTAAATAACAATGGAATACCATTTCGCTCGCCACTCATTATGAGCCGCGAGCGAGAGCGCACGTCCGACCACAGAGTACATTTGTATATTATGAGACGTCCGACCACTGTTAAACAAAATAATTATAAATATGCCGTATCGTGTGGTGAAAAGGTTTAAAAACACTTCAATAATTGAGGTGTAAAAACAATAATAATACTAGAATTTTGTTTCATGGGTATTTAACTATTTCCTAATAGATTTCATAACATTTCTCGAAATATTTTACTTACATAAACTAGGAACACAAAACCTCAACCATATTCTACAATGTTGCCATAGATATTTTTTTCTTTTCCTTAAAATATTTCGCAGTATTTGTGGGAATCTAAAAAGTAGTAATTAAAAAAAGAGGGTCATAAATATTGACAAGCTCGTTCTTTCTAATCATCAACATCATCATTTTGCGTTAGTCCCGAACTCCCGATTGCATTGTGTCCGGGGTCTTATAATGTGGCTTGGTATTTTTAGCAATCTTAAGAGTGACTGCAGTCTAACCTCCCAGCTCGAGTTCTGATTAGTGGCCAACCACTTACAGAAATATTCAGGTTACTTATGTAGCAGCATGCCGTACATAGGCATGCTGCTACATAAGTAACCTGAATATTTCTGTACTATGTAGATAACCTGAATCTTATGTAAATTACTTATGCCTCAGTCTTAACCTAACAACTATTGACATCAGGGACCGACGTTTTACGTGCCGTGCGAGACGAAAGCACTCAGATGAAATACCATTACGTGGTAACCCATCCAATTTACAACCGCATTTATGTTCCTTAACCCACTGATCGTTCAGCGAAAAGTGAGCGCACCTCACCACTATCTTCAACTGTTATTGTGATACATAAATTGTTTTAACCGACTTGTAAAAAGGAGGAGGATTTGGATGTTTAGGTACCTAGTTTGTTTTGTACGTGCTAGCTCCGCCATGTGCGTAGAAGGATTTGTGGAATCATTTTCTGTTTCAAAGAGGTTTATTTATACCACTTACGTGGCAGACAAGACATGGTTTATTCAGTAATGGTCTTAAAGGTCTGATGATGAGTTTAGTGACAATGACAATCCACGGAACTATTTATGTGCAAGGAAATCAACCGTGACTATGTATAATCGTAATAAAATATTGGTTTATGTAATCACACGTCAACCAATATCTTACTCACTTTTTACTTACCCCAAAAGACATGACATGTTATTTTGACGTGCAAGCATGACAACTCGTGAAAATCAACAACTTATTTATTTTTACTTTTTGCAAAATCATAAACAAAACAAGAAATATATTAGGTAACTACTAGCGGATGTTACGCGGTTTTACCCGCTTAGCATAGTATAGATTATTTTATAAAAGAAATCTTATAATTACCAAAAAAAATAGTAGGTAGTTAAAGTGTGTTTCAGTCAGTGTTCATCACGTTTTTGTTCATTTTAAGAGTTCCCTATTTTAGGCACTCAATAATAATATTATACTAGTACTTAAAGAAGCATTTGTCTGAATGATGTAAAATAATTGCAGATAACATTTACTATACCAAATACGTATTAACATTCCATATGATAGCGGTGGGAGATTTTGTCATTTCCTGGCAACATTACACACCCGCCGTTAGTGGTATCGGTACACGGAAATCAAGGTCAAACGCACACACTGAAAGGGTCATTTGGCGTAACGTGTTATTCTAAAGTTTCTATCTATGTAATCTGAGCTTAATATCTATTTATCCTATTTAAAGACCTAGGATTGTCAAGAGCTTCAGTAAACTCTTCATTAAAACGAATATCCAAACGTTTATGCGTATAGAAAGGTGGCCACCCTAAACCTACTCAAATGGGTCGCAACTCCCAGACACCCTCACAGTATTTCCCTCTGTACCACGCTATGGACCCGGCACGGCGCCGGCGCCCTCACGGTGAATCCATGGAATGCCCACATAAGACTTGTTTTTCGTCAGGTCCCTTAAACTTGAATATTTTATTTTTATTGTATTACTTATTATTTTTATTGTATGTGACTTGATTACTTTTTTATTGCGCTAATAGTAAAGGTAGCTTAAAACTCAAAATATGTTTTGCGCCCCCCCCCCCCCCTGAACTTTTTCTGTATCCGCCACTGGGCGGAGAAAATTCCAACGAATCAATAACCATGAATGTTGGTTCAGCAGATCTCGAGTTATAAATGTTGTAACAAACCCGTCTTTGTTTTATATATTAAGATTATTATTTACAACCTCTGACGGAAAACCAGGGCTGTTATAAGTTTAACCTGTGTATATGTGTGTCTGTTTGTGGCATCCTAGTGGCCCCACGGACGGACCAATTTTCATGCGAATTTTTAGGCTTTTCAATATTCGCCATAAATAGTGGAAGGTTCTTACTATACCACCATTAGTATTTGAGTAGCAATTATTGCTCTAATTATTTACCACATAGGGGTCGTCCATTAATCGCGTGAGGCTCGAAAGGGGGGGAGGGGGTCTGACAAAGCTGTACCAAAAAAAAGGCAAAAAATCACGTTTGTTGTATGGGTGCCCCCTTAATTACTATTATTATTCTGATTTTAGTATTTATTGTTATAGTGGCAACAGAAATACATTATCTGTGGAAATTCCAACTCTCTAGCTATCACTGTTCCTGAGATACAGCATCGTGACGGTCAGATAGACAGACAGACGGACAGCGAAGTCTCATGAATAGGGTCCCGTTCTTACCCCTTGGGTACGGAACCCTAAAAATCGATTAATTTTCTTTAAAAAGCAGTATTTACCGCTTCTTTTAGAAATTTTATTTATATGTGTGTTCCCTCCCCAGACGTATCAGTGCTCGTCCAGTTCGCGCTGCTAGGACGCAACCACGGCGCTCGGGAGCGAGCAAAGGCGCTGTTCGAACAAGTACTGGCGGTGTACCCACAGCGGGTGGACGTCGCTAGTGATAGAGATTATAACAGGACACTGTCGCCTTAACAGGCATCTAACAGTAATAGGAGTAAAGGACGACCCAATGTGCCCAGAGTGCCAGGAAGAAGAGGGAACCAGCATCCACCTTTTAGCTGAGTGCCCAATGTATTTGCTGAGCAGATGGGAAATAATGGGAATAGACAAAATCGAACAAGATGATCTGAAGAATCTGAAGGTGGATCAGATAGCAGCGCCTCCAAAGTCAGGGATTTGATTTTACTCTCCAATTGGTCCACATTTTTTTTCCGAAACTTGTTTGACAAGTTCCAAATGTATTATAAGGGATGGAGGTCGCAGTTATACGGTGGCAATCTTACGACTTCATGACCATTGTCAGCTAATAATTTGTCGATTTTATAATTTTTCGGCGGTTTGTGCTGTTTTATTAATTATTCAAATATAGTAATATAATATATATAAATAATAATAGCTTGTAGCCTCATCCTTGGGAAGCTGCGAACGGTAGGTACTAACGGCTCAACTTCACATACGTCACCAAGATGACCGCCAATCGCAATATCAACGTGCTGGGCTAGTACATTAGAGCTTCCCTTGTGAACTATTTATTAATCTGTGGTTGTGTGCGCATCGTAAATATTCGTCACAATCGTGCAGGAAGTTTTAATTGTTTCTAGTTTTAAGTTTAAGTTTAAGTTTCAGTTTTTAGTTTTTAAGTTTTAGTTTTAAGTTTTAGTAGTGTAACACCTTGAATATGATAAATTTTCAACAACTTATTTACTTTAATTACTAATTCAACGTGAAACTAATTTATGAATACATAAAAATAATATTTTTTACATTTTGCGTTTTGGCTGTTTAGCGTAATTGTTCGTGCCTACGCTCGAACAGCTATTCCGCGAGCAGAAAAAAATATCAGTGTGGAGCGCGCCATTTTTTAACAAACTTTTCGTCAGTGATGCCAACTTGGGGGTTTTCCCCCCAAATTTAGGGGGAAAAAAGTTGCCTAGGGGTTTTTTTAGGGGGTATATTTATTTAGGGGGATTTTTAGGGGGTATATTTTCACAATGGGTGTACCATAGTTCTTGAATATTTTCCATAAAATTAGGAAAAAATAGGAAATAAGTTTTGATTTTGCTGTACCCATACTTAATTTTAAATTTATATTAATTTTTCACGAAGCCATACCTATTTTTCATTTTATTATTGTTATTACTACTTTCCTGACATGTACATCAGTGAATAATAAAATAAATATGGTAGTATGTGTTCTGTTCTGTTCCACGTTTATTGTCGTTAATTAAAGAATACAACATTTATTTTACACAATCAGCGTTAAGTTAAATACGAACAGTTTAAATGGGAAATTTTTCAATTTAGGAAATTTTATGGCTTTTGTAATGAAACTATATAATATAAATATTGCAATTATTCTAACATAAACAACTTTATCTACCTACGCAGAATTGCCGACGCTTTTGTTAAGTCCTAGCTTTGGTCGTGACTGTGCACCTTGGGATTTTTGTGTGTCAATGCTTGAATTTAAAAAAAAATATTTGAAAAAAAAAAAAGAGTTTAGGGGGTTTTCCAGATTTTTAGTCAAAATTTAGGGGTATTTTAACTCGGTTCTAGGGGGACCATTCTGTAGGAGTTGGCATCACTGCTTTTCGTCTGTGGTGCTGTAAGCATTGTTTATTTGAGTGTACGAATAATTATAAAATTCGTTTTTTACTCGTAAGTGTGTTGAAAAACGTCGTATGACACACGTGAGGTTTGGTCATTACACTCTCGGTTTCCTTACAGCCCTCGCCTTCGGCTCAGGCTGTGCAATATCACCTCGAGTGTAATGACCAACATACCTCACTTGTATCATAATAGTAGTTTATGACACTGTTGCATAATAAGGGTTCTTATAACACGAGTGTGTTTTAAAAAAACGAGCCGTAGGCGAGTTTTTTTATAGTATCACACGAGTGTTATTAGACCAAGTTATGTACAGTGTCATACACTACTTTATCTACTCTCATAATATAATACCTGATTTCATTTTGTTGTGATATATAGTTGCTCCTTGATTTCGCCGGTAACAGGTTCATGGTCATGTTTGACGCAGTTTCCAGAATGTCTGGTGGTGTAGATACAATTACCACCATCCTCGCTTTAAGACATGTTTTTACACAAAAACTAATTTATTTTAAAAACAAAACCAAACTTTGTTTAGTTTAAATGTAAAATGTTGGCGCCAAGGCGCAAACATCGATTGCGCATGCGTGTTTCTTTTTTTTTTTTAGGCTGCGGAGACCATAGATTTAGGATTTTTCGCTACTCTGGAGACACAATTTTTTTTTAAAGTAGAGATTCAAACTTCTTTTTCAGCTGGAGATTGTTTATGGTGTATCGTAATGATTAAAAAGTTTTATTATGATATAGGTGTCTATACAAGACCTGTATCGTAATAAAACTTTTTTTTTGGCCTGTGCGTAATGTTTGTCATAATAGTATTGATTTCAATTTTATAATCTTTGTATTATAGTATCAGAGTAGATAAATAACTATTATTATTCATAGTCACATTTTTAAAACTTTGATTTCTTAATATACTTCAAAGCTCGCTGCTTTACACTCTCAACTTGTTCAGGGGTTCCAATCTTTTCTTCTACTTTAATCCATTTATTATATCATATTTTCATTTTTCGTGCTGGCAACTTCTGTGACGTCATGCGCTCCATTACTTGCCTGTAAAGAAAACAAAACGATCAAAATTATAATCTGTTTCCTTACTTGCCTGTAAAGAAAACAAAACGATCAAAATTATAATCTGTTTCCACCGAACTCATGAACATGCATGCATAGGTCTCCCAAGTGACTCTCAACTTGTTCAGGGGTTCCAATCTTTTCTTCTACTTTAATCCATTTATTATACAATATTTTCATTTTTTGTGCTGGCAACTTCTGTGACGTCATGCGCTCCATTACTTGCCTGTAAAGAAAACAAAACGATCAAAATTATAATCTGTTTCCTTACTTGCCTGTAAAGAAAACAAAACGATCAAAATTATAATCTGTTTCCACCGAACTCATGAACATGCATGCATAGGTCTCCCAAGTGACTCTCAACTTGTTCAGGGGTTCCAATCTTTTCTTCTACTTTAATCCATTTATTATACAATATTTTCATTTTTCGTGCTGGCAACTTCTGTTTTTTTTTTTTTTTTTTTTTTTTTTTTTTTATACCACTAAGGTGGCAGACAAGCATACGGCCCACCAGAAGGACCGGTGGTCACCGCAGCCTATGAACGTTTGCAACACCAGAGGTGCCACACTCGCGCTGCCGACCCTGTAAAAACCTTCTAAGACCCCTTTTGAAGAACCCCATACTGTAGGTGTTTGGGAAAACCGAGGCAGGGAGGTCATTCCACAACCTAAGCGTGCGTGGAAGAAAACACCTATCGGATCTAACCGTGCTGGAACGCACCGGACGCAGAGTGTGAGGATGAACTCCCTGTCTGTGGCGAGCGGTGCGATGATAGAACGTAGCCGTGGGCATCATATCAAACAATTCCTCAGAGCACATACCATTGTACAGGCGGTAGAACACGCATAAGGAGGCAAAGTCTCTCCTGTCGCGAAGAGGTTCCACACCAGCTGTAAGTACAGGATCGTTGACAATTCTTACAGCTCGTCTTTGCACCGAGCCAAATGGACGAAGCTGATATTCAGGTGCTCCCGCCCAGAGGTGACAGCAGTACTCCATATGCGGCCGCACTTGCGATTTATAGAGAAGCAGTGTTTGCGCCGCAGTGAAGTACCGCCGCGCCCTGTTGAGCACACCTAGCTTCTTGGACGCCAGCTTAGCCTTGTCCTCCAAATGACTACGGAACTGAACGTCACTGGAGATGTCAACGCCAAGGATCCCTATACTTTTGGCGATGGAAAGAGATGTGCCCTGAAATTGCGGCGCTACAGTAATTGGGGTTTGCTTAGCGGTGAAAAAACACGCTTGTGTCTTGGAAGGGTTGAACTGGACAAGATTTTGTCCACCCCAATCGGACACTCTAGTAAGAGTAGCCTCGATTTCAGACACAAGCTGTTCACGATTTTCCTCTACTGTGTCCCGAGAGATACCGGGGCGGCCCGTGTAACAAGTGTCCCCCGTACTGTCGTCCACATAACAATGAATGCCATCAATAGACAACATGTCATTGATATGCAGCAGAAACAGAGTAGGGGACAACACTGAGCCTTGCGGGACTCCAGCGTTTATGGCCATGCAGTCAGAACAGCTGCCGTCAACGACGGCCCTGATGCTTCTACCGGCCAAGAAGCTGGACACCCATCCGCATAATCTCTCAGGTAGTCCATATGAGGGCAATTTCGTAAGAAGACCACGGTGCCAGACCCGGTCAAAGGCTTTAGAGATGTCGAGGCTCACTGCTAGAGCCTCACCCTTACTCTCGATAGCCGCCGCCCATCGGTGTGTTAGGTACACAAGAAGATCGCCCGTCGAGCGACCGTGACGGAAACCGTACTGCCGGTCGCTGAGCAGGTCGTGTTCCTCAAGGTACCCCAGGAGCTGTGTATTAATTACACGCTCCATCACCTTGGATAAAAGGGAGGTGACGGCTATAGGCCTGTAATTGGCCGGGTCGGTCCTGTCACCCTTCTTGGGTACAGGATGTACATACGCGATCTTCCACGACGCCGGGACTTGTCGCATGGAATAGGAAAGTGCGAAAAGACGTGTAAGTACCGGACACAACTCTGGACCACAATGCTTTAGTACCACCGCGGGAATGCCGTCTGGCCCACTCGACTTATGAACGTCCAGGGATTGAAGCTCCCGCCGGACATTCCGCTGTGTAAATTTAACTTCCGGCATGGAAGTGCCACAACTCGGAATGCACGGCGGTATTGCACCCCCGTCGCTCATGGTCGAGTTACAGGCAAAGAGATTACCCAAAAGGTCGGCTTTCTCCTTGGCACTCTGGGCCAAACTACCGTCGGGTTTAAGCAAGGGTGGTAATCCTGACCGACAGAAGTTTCCCTCGGCAGCTTTGGCAAGCGACCAAAATTCACGACTTCCTGAAGGGTAGCCTGCTAGCCGTTCGCCAATTCTGCCGACGAAATCGAACTTGGCCTTGACAATTGCTCTTTTACTGGACCTCGAGGCGGCATTTAATTTGCGTTTTACCTCAGAGATGTTTGGATCTGAATTTGCACGAGCCGTGGTCCAAGCTCTGTAGGCAGATTCTTTCTGCATTAGAGCTTCTCTGCAGAGCCGATTGAACCACGGTCGCTTTTTTGCACCTACAGGGATCCAGCGGTTGGGAATGTAGCATTCCATACCCTCCAAGATCCCCTCAGCGACTGCTATAGCACAAGAATCCAGATCCTCTGAGGCAAAACAAAGCCGCCACCACGGGTACGACGCATAGAACTCTCGCAGTCCATCCCAGTCTGCTGACTTGTAGTGCCACACATGTCGCCACTCCTTGGGCCGAGGTGGTTCAGGCCTTGCGAGAGGCACATGCGTCCGAACGACACAGTGGTCCGACGATCCTAGCGGAGCATCCACTGAAACACTGTATCCGTCCGGACGCGTTGTCAGCAGGAGGTCCAGCAATGCACTATGCTCGTTCTCCCTGTCTGGTATCCTTGTATGGGATTTAACCAGCTGTGACGTCATGCGCTCCATTACTTGCCTGTAAAGAAAACAAAACGATCAAAATTATAATCTGTTTCCTTACTTGCCTGTAAAGAAAACAAAACGATCAAAATTATAATCTGTTTCCACCGAACTCATGAACATGCATGCATAGGTCTCCCAAGTGACTCTCAACTTGTTCAGGGGTTCCAATCTTTTCTTCTACTTTAATCCATTTATTATACAATATTTTCATTTTTCGTGCTGGCAACTTCTGTGACGTCATGCGCTCCATTACTTGCCTGTAAAGAAAACAAAACGATCAAAATTATAATCTGTTTCCTTACTTGCCTGTAAAGAAAACAAAACGATCAAAATTATAATCTGTTTCCACCGAACTCATGAACATGCATGCATAGGTCTCCCAAGTGACTCTCAACTTGTTCAGGGGTTCCAATCTTTTCTTCTACTTTGATAAATTTATTATACAATATTTTCATTTTTCGTGCTGGCAACTTCTGTGACGTCATGCGCTCCATTACTTGCCTGTAAAGAAAACAAACCGATCAAAATTATAATCTGTTTCCACCGAACTCATGAACATGCATGCATAGGTCTCCCAAGTGACTCTCAACTTGTTCAGGGTGTGGCGACCATGAGTAGCCCGCCTTATATTACCATTCCGTCCATGGACCGCTGTAGTTCCTAACCTACGTGTGGTAGCACTGGAAGCGGCCATGAGGTTGGCAGCATGTTGAGCACCGACCGACATTGAACAGGATACTTCCTCCCTGGTGTTTGCTCGTCTGTACGAACATATCTAGCAACTTGGAGTGCACTTTGAACGGCTCGTTCGTTTGGAGGACTTCGTCTAGAGAGGCTTCGAGCGATTCCTGTGGAGTTTGGAGTTAATTTGAATATATTTATAGTAATTACAAAATTACTATAAATATTTAGAATGGGAGATTATCGCTCCCATAAAAACTACAAAATATTTGTAGTTTTTATGGGAGCGATGCGGTCCAACTGTCTACTGTGACTATCGGACCCAAGTCTAGTAAGACGTCGTAAATATCACATTAGCCATTTATAAGTTCTGAAAGGAACAGGAATGTATCATTTTTTTAAAATAAGGTACCTCCTCAGCATGAGGTCGACCAACGCAGATAGTTCCTGGTGTTTGCTCGTCTGTACGAACATATCTAACAACTTGGAGTGCACTTTGAACGGCTCGTTCGTTTGGAGGACTTCGTCTAGAGAGGCTTGGCGCGATTCCTGTGGAGTTTGGAGTTAATTTGAATATATTTATAGTAATTACATATTTTGTAGTTTTTATGGGAGCGATGCGGTCCAACTGTCTACTGTGACTATCGGACCCAAGTCTAGTAAGACGTCGTAAATATCACATTAGCCATTTATAAGTTCTGAAAGCAACAGGAATGTATCATTTTTTTAAAATAAGGTTCACTTAACTGGACAGAACGCTACTGTAACATGCTCATAAGGGTGGTTCAAGTTTGCCGTCCGAGACCAGAGCCTTAGCATCACTCCCGCAACAGCCCATCGTTTACCCTCTATCTTTTCTTCTACTTTAATCCATTTATTATACAATATTTTCATTTTTCGTGCTGGCAACTTCTGTGACGTCATGCGCTCCATTACTTGCCTGTAAAGAAAACAAAACGATCAAAATTATAATCTGTTTCCACCGAACTCATGAACATGCATGCATAGGTCTCCCAAGTGACTCAACTTGTTCAGGGTGTGGCGACCATGAGTAGCCCGCCTTATATTACCATTCCGTCCATGGACCGCTGTAGTTCCTAACCTACGTGTGGTAGCACTGGAAGCGGCCATGAGGTTGGCAGCATGTTGAGCACCGACCGACATTGAACAGGATACTTCCTCCCTGGTGTTTGCTCGTCTGTACGAACATATCTAACAACTTGGAGTGCACTTTGAACGGCTCGTTCGTTTGGAGGACTTCGTCTAGAGAGGCTTGGAGCGATTCCTGTGGAGTTTGGAGTTAATTTGAATATATTTATAGTAATTACATATTTTGTAGTTTTTATGGGAGCGATGCGGTCCAACTGTCTACTGTGACTATCGGACCCAAGTCTAGTAAGACGTCGTAAATATCACATTAGCCATTTATAAGTTCTGAAAGCAACAGGAATGTATCATTTTTTTAAAATAAGGTTCACTTAACTGGACAGAACGCTACTGTAACATGCTCATAAGGGTGGTTCAAGTTTGCCGTCTGAGACCAGAGCCTTAGCATCACTCCCGCAACAGCCCATCGTTTACCCTCTATCTTTTCTTCTACTTTAATCCATTTATTATACAATATTTTCATTTTTCGTGCTGGCAACTTCTGTGACGTCATGCGCTCCATTACTTGCCTGTAAAGAAAACAAAACGATCAAAATTATAATCTGTTTCCTTACTTGCCTGTAAAGAAAACAAAACGATCAAAATTATAATCTGTTTCCACCGAACTCATGAACATGCATGCATAGGTCTCCCAAGTGACTCTCAACTTGTTCAGGGGTTCCAATCTTTTCTTCTACTTTGATAAATTTATTATACAATATTTTCATTTTTCGTGCTGGCAACTTCTGTGACGTCATGCGCTCCATTACTTGCCTGTAAAGAAAACAAAACGATCAAAAGTATAATCTGTTTCCACCGAACTCATGAACATGCATGCATAGGTCTCCCAAGTGACTCTCAACTTGTTCAGGGGTTCCAATCTTTTCTTCTACTTTAATCCATTTATTATACAATATTTTCATTTTTTGTGCTGGCAACTTCTGTGACGTCATGCGCTCCATTACTTGCCTGTAAAGAAAACAAAACGATCAAAATTATAATCTGTTTCCTTACTTGCCTGTAAAGAAAACAAAACGATCAAAATTATAATCTGTTTCCACCGAACTCATGAACATGCATGCATAGGTCTCCCAAGTGACTCTCAACTTGTTCAGGGGTTCCAATCTTTTCTTCTACTTTGATATTTTTATTATACAATATTTTCATTTTTCGTGCTGGCAACTTCTGTGACGTCATGCGCTCCATTACTTGCCTGTAAAGAAAACAAAACTATCAAAATTATAATCTGTTTCCACCGAACTCATGAACATGCATGCATAGGTCTCCCAAGTGACTCTCAACTTGTTCAGGGTGTGGCGACCATGAGTAGCCCGCCTTATATTACCATTCCGTCCATGGACCGCTGTAGTTCCTAACCTACGTGTGGTAGCACTGGAAGCGGCCATGAGGTTGGCAGCATGTTGAGCACCGACCGACATTGAACAGGATACTTCCTCCCTGGTGTTTGCTCGTCTGTACGAACATATCTAGCAACTTGGAGTGCACTTTGAACGGCTCGTTCGTTTGGAGGACTTCGTCTAGAGAGGCTTCGAGCGATTCCTGTGGAGTTTGGAGTTAATTTGAATATATTTATAGTAATTACAAAATTACTATAAATATTTAGAATGGGAGATTATCGCTCCCATAAAAACTACAAAATATTTGTGGTTTTTATGGGAGCGATGCGGTCCAACTGTCTACTGTGACTATCGGACCCAAGTCTAGTAAGACGTCGTAAATATCACATTAGCCATTTATAAGTTCTGAAAGGAACAGGAATGTATCATTTTTTTAAAATAAGGTACCTCCTTAGCATGAGGTCGACCAACGCAGATAGTTCCTGGTCATGCGCTCCATTACTTGCCTGTAAAGAAAACAAAACGATCAAAATTATAATCTGTTTCCTTACTTGCCTGTAAAGAAAACAAAACGATCAAAATTATAATCTGTTTCCACCGAACTCATGAACATGCATGCATAGGTCTCCCAAGTGACTCTCAACTTGTTCAGGGTTTCCAATCTTTTCTTCTACTTTGATAAATTTATTATACAATATTTTCATTTTTCGTGCTGGCAACTTCTGTGACGTCATGCGCTCCATTACTTGCCTGTAAAGAAAACAAAACGATCAAAATTATAATCTGTTTCCACCGAACTCATGAACATGCATGCATAGGTCTCCCAAGTGACTCTCAACTTGTTCAGGGGTTCCAATCTTTTCTTCTACTTTAATAAATTTATTATACAATATTTTCATTTTTCGTGCTGGCAGCTTCTGTGACGTCATGCGCTCCATTACTTGCCTGTAAAGAAAACAAAAAGATCAAAATTATAATCTGTTTCCACCGAACTCATGAACATGCATGCATAGGTCTCCCAAGTGACTCTCAACTTGTTCAGGGTGTGGCGACCATGAGTAGCCCGCCTTATATTACCATTCCGTTCATGGACCGCTGTAGTTCCTAACCTACGTGTGGTAGCACTGGAAGCGGCCACGAGGTTGGCAGCATGTTGAGCACCGACCGACATTGAACAGGATACTTCCTCCCTGGTGTTTGCTCGTCTGTACGAACATATCTAGCAACTTTGAGTGCACTTTGAACGGCTCGTTCGTTTGGAGGACTTCGTCTAGAGAGGCTTCGAGCGATTCCTGTGGAGTTTGGAGTTAATTTGAATATATTTATAGTAATTACAAAATTACTATAAATATTTAGAATGGGAGATTATCGCTCCCATAAAAACTACAAAATATTTGTAGTTTTTCCAGTTTGAAGCAAGCGGCTCCACACATGATGTAAGTGTTGGGGTCTCGTTTGTACCTCCTTAGCATGAGGTCGACCAACGCAGATAGTTCCTGGTGTTTGCTCGTCTGTACGAACATATCTAACAACTTGGAGTGCACTTTGAACGGCTCGTTCGTTTGGAGGACTTCGTCTAGAGAGGCTTGGAGCGATTCCTGTGGAGTTTGGAGTTAATTTGAATATATTTATAGTAATTACATATTTTGTAGTTTTTATGGGAGCGATGCGGTCCAACTGTCTACTGTGACTATCGGACCCAAGTCTAGTAAGACGTCGTAAATATCACATTAGCCATTTATAAGTTCTGAAAGCAACAGGAATGTATCATTTTTTTAAAATAAGGTTCACTTAACTGGACAGAACGCTACTGTAACATGCTCATAAGGGTGGTTCAAGTTTGCCGTCCGAGACCAGAGCCTTAGCATCACTCCCGCAACAGCCCATCGTTTACCCTCTATCTTTTCTTCTACTTTAATCCATTTATTATACAATATTTTCATTTTTCGTGCTGGCAACTTCTGTGACGTCATGCGCTCCATTACTTGCCTGTAAAGAAGACAAAACGATCAAAATTATAATCTGTTTCCACCGAACTCATGAACATGCATGCATAGGTCTCCCAAGTAACTCTCAACTTGTTCAGGGGTTCCAATCTTTTCTTCTACTTTAATAAATTTATTATACAATATTTTCATTTTTCGTGCTGGCAACTTCTGTGACGTCATGCGCTCCATTACTTGCCTGTAAAGAAAACAAAACGATCAAAATTATAATCTGTTTCCTTACTTGCCTGTAAAGAAAACAAAACGATCAAAATTATAATCTGTTTCCACCGAACTCATGAACATGCATGCATAGGTCTCCCAAGTGTCTCTCAACTTGTTCAGGGTTTCCAATCTTTTCTTCTACTTTGATAAATTTATTATACAATATTTTCATTTTTCGTGCTGGCAACTTCTGTGACGTCATGCGCTCCATTACTTGCCTGTAAAGAAGACAAAACGATCAAAATTATAATCTGTTTCCACCGAACTCATGAACATGCATGCATAGGTCTCCCAAGTGACTCTCAACTTGTTCAGGGGTTCCAATCTTTTCTTCTACTTTAATAAATTTATTATACAATATTTTCATTTTTTGTGCTGGCAGCTTCTGTGACGTCATGCGCTCCATTACTTGCCTGTAAAGAAAACAAAAAGATCAAAATTATAATCTGTTTCCACCGAACTCATGAACATGCATGCATAGGTCTCCCAAGTGACTCTCAACTTGTTCAGGGGTTCCAATCTTTTCTTCTACTTTGATAAATTTATTATACAATATTTTCATTTTTCGTGCTGGCAACTTCTGTGACGTCATGCGCTCCATTACTTGCCTGTAAAGAAGACAAAACGATCAAAATTATAATCTGTTTCCACCGAACTCATGAACATGCATGCATAGGTCTCCCAAGTGACTCTCAACTTGTTCAGGGGTTCCAATCTTTTCTTCTACTTTGATAAATTTATTATACAATATTTTCATTTTTCGTGCTGGCAACTTCTGTGACGTCATGCGCTCCATTACTTGCCTGTAAAGAAAACAAACCGATCAAAATTATAATCTGTTTCCACCGAACTCATGAACATGCATGCATAGGTCTCCCAAGTGACTCTCAACTTGTTCAGGGTGTGGCGACCATGAGTAGCCCGCCTTATATTACCATTCCGTCCATGGACCGCTGTAGTTCCT
Organism: Miltochrista miniata; assembly: GCA_933228765.1. Classification (NCBI taxonomy): domain Eukaryota; kingdom Metazoa; phylum Arthropoda; class Insecta; order Lepidoptera; family Erebidae; genus Miltochrista; species Miltochrista miniata. The sequence continues at coordinate 30,124,249 of OW121764.1, read as the reverse complement.
AACCTACGTGTGGTAGCACTGGAAGCGGCCACGAGGTTGGCAGCATGTTGAGCACCGACCGACATTGAACAGGATACTTCCTCCCTGGTGTTTGCTCGTCTGTACGAACATATCTAGCAACTTTGAGTGCACTTTGAACGGCTCGTTCGTTTGGAGGACTTCGTCTAGAGAGGCTTCGAGCGATTCCTGTGGAGTTTGGAGTTAATTTGAATATATTTATAGTAATTACAAAATTACTATAAATATTTAGAATGGGAGATTATCGCTCCCATAAAAACTACAAAATATTTGTAGTTTTCATGGGAGCGATGCGGTCCAACTGTCTACTGTGACTATCGGACCCAAGTCTAGTAAGACGTCGTAAATATCACATTAGCCATTTATAAGTTCTGAAAGGAACAGGAATGTATCATTTTTTTAAAATAAGGTACCTCCTTAGCATGAGGTCGACCAACGCAGATAGTTCCTGGTGTTTGCTCGTCTGTACGAACATATCTAACAACTTTGAGTGCACTTTGAACGGCTCGTTCGTTTGGAGGACTTCGTCTAGAGAGGCTTGGAGCGATTCCTGTGGAGTTTGGGATTAATTTGAATATATTTATAGTAATTACATATGTTGTAATTTTTATGGGAGCGATGCGGTCCAACTGTCTACTGTGACTATCGGACCCAAGTCTAGTAAGTCGTAAATATCACATTAGCCATTTATAAGTTCTGAAAGCAACAGGAATGTATCATTTTTTTAAAATAAGGTTCACTTAACTGGACAGAACGCTACTGTAACATGCTCATAAGGGTGGTTCAAGTTTGCCGTCCGAGACCAGAGCCTAAGCATCACTCCCGCAACAGCCCATCGTTTACCCTCTATCTTTTCTTCTACTTTAATCCATTTATTATACAATATTTTCATTTTTTGTGCCGGCAACTTCTGTGACGTCATGCGCTCCATTACTTGCCTGTAAAGAAAACAAAACGATCAAAATTATAATCTGTTTCCTTACTTGCCTGTAAAGAAAACAAAACGATCAAAATTATAATCTGTTTCCACCGAACTCATGAACATGCATGCATAGGTCTCCCAAGTGACTCTCAACTTGTTCAGGGTGTGGCGACCATGAGTAGCCCGCCTTATATTACCATTCCGTCCATGGACCGCTGTAGTTCCTAACCTACGTGTGGTAGCACTGGAAGCGGCCATGAGGTTGGCAGCATGTTGAGCACCGACCGACATTGAACAGGATACTTCCTCCCTGGTGTTTGCTTGTCTGTACGAACATATCTAACAACTTGGAGTGCACTTTGAACGGCTCGTTCGTTTGGAGGACTTCGTCTAGAGAGGCTTCGGGCGATTCCTGTGGAGTTTGGAGTTAATTTGAATATATTTATAGTAATTACATATTTTGTAGTTTTTATGGGAGCGATGCGGTCCAACTGTCTACTGTGACTATCGGACCCAAGTCTAGTAAGACGTCGTAAATATCACATTAGCCATTTATAAGTTCTGAAAGGAACAGGAATGTATCATTTTTTTAAAATAAGGTTCACTTAACTGGACAGAACGCTACTGTAACATGCTCATAAGGGTGGTTCAAGTTTGCCGTCCGAGACCAGAGCCTTAGCATCACTCCCGCAACAGCCCATCGTTTACCCTCTATCTTTTCTTCTACTTTAATCCATTTATTATACAATATTTTCATTTTTCGTGCTGGCAACTTCTGTGACGTCATGCGCTCCATTACTTGCCTGTAAAGAAAACAAAACGATCAAAATTATAATCTGTTTCCTTACTTGCCTGTAAAGAAAACAAAACGATCAAAATTATAATCTGTTTCCACCGAACTTATGAACATGCATGCATAGGTCTCCCAAGTGACTCTCAACTTGTTCAGGGTTTCCAATCTTTTCTTCTACTTTAATAAATTTATTATACAATATTTTCATTTTTCGTGCTGGCAGCTTCTGTGACGTCATGCTCTCCATTACTTGCCTGTAAAGAAAACAAAAAGATCAAAATTATAATCTGTTTCCACCGAACTCATGAACATGCATGCATAGGTCTCCCAAGTGACTCTCAACTTGTTCAGGGGTTCCAATCTTTTCTTCTACTTTGATAAATTTATTATACAATATTTTCATTTTTCGTGCTGGCAACTTCTGTGACGTCATGCGCTCCATTACTTGCCTGTAAAGAAAACAAACCGATCAAAATTATAATCTGTTTCCACCGAACTCATGAACATGCATGCATAGGTCTCCCAAGTGACTCTCAACTTGTTCAGGGTGTGGCGACCATGAGTAGCTCGCCTTATATTACCATTCCGTCCATGGACCGCTGTAGTTCCTAACCTACGTGTGGTAGCACTGGAAACGGCCATGAGGTTGGCAGCATGTTGAGCAACGACCGACATTGAACAGGATACTTCCTCCCTGGTGTTTGCTCGTCTGTACGAACATATCTAGCAACTTGGAGTGCACTTTGAACGGCTCGTTCGTTTGGAGGACTTCGTCTAGAGAGGCTTCGAGCGATTCCTGTGGAGTTTGGAGTTAATTTGAATATATTTATAGTAATTACAAAATTACTATAAATATTTAGAATGGGAGATTATCGCTCCCATAAAAACTACAAAATATTTGTAGTTTTTATGGGAGCGATGCGGTCCAACTGTCTACTGTGACTATCGGACCCAAGTCTAGTAAGACGTCGTAAATATCACATTAGCCATTTATAAGTTCTGAAAGGAACAGGAATGTATCATTTTTTTAAAATAAGGTACCTCCTTAGCATGAGGTCGACCAACGCAGATAGTTCCTGGTGTTTGCTCGTCTGTACGAACATATCTAACAACTTTGAGTGCACTTTGAACGGCTCGTTCGTTTGGAGGACTTCGTCTAGAGAGGCTTGGAGCGATTCCTGTGGAGTTTGGAGTTAATTTGAATATATTTATAGTAATTACATATTTTGTAGTTTTTATGGGAGCGATGCGGTCCAACTGTCTACTGTGACTATCGGACCCAAGTCTAGTAAGACGTCGTAAATATCACATTAGCCATTTATAAGTTCTGAAAGCAACAGGAATGTATCATTTTTTTAAAATAAGGTTCACTTAACTGGACAGAACGCTACTGTAACATGCTCATAAGGGTGGTTCAAGTTTGCCGTCCGAGACCAGAGCCTTAGCATCACTCCCGCAACAGCCCATCGCTTACCCTCTATCTTTTCTTCTACTTTAATCCATTTATTATACAATATTTTTATTTTTCGTGCTGGCAACTTCTGTGACGTCATGCGCTCCATTACTTGCTTGTAAAGAAAACAAAACGATCAAAATTATAATCTGTTTCCTTACTTGCCTGTAAAGAAAACAAAACGATCAAAATTATAATCTGTTTCCACCGAACTTATGAACATGCATGCATAGGTCTCCCAAGTGACTCTCAACTTGTTCAGGGTTTCCAATCTTTTCTTCTACTTTAATAAATTTATTATACAATATTTTCATTTTTCGTGCTGGCAGCTTCTGTGACGTCATGCTCTCCATTACTTGCCTGTAAAGAAAACAAAAAGATCAAAATTATAATCTGTTTCCACCGAACTCATGAACATGCATGCATAGGTCTCCCAAGTGACTCTCAACTTGTTCAGGGTGTGGCGACCATGAGTAGCTCGCCTTATATTACCATTCCGTCCATGGACCGCTGTAGTTCCTAACCTACGTGTGGTAGCACTGGAAACGGCCATGAGGTTGGCAGCATGTTGAGCAACGACCGACATTGAACAGGATACTTCCTCCCTGGTGTTTGCTCGTCTGTACGAACATATCTAGCAACTTGGAGTGCACTTTGAACGGCTCGTTCGTTTGGAGGACTTCGTCTAGAGAGGCTTCGAGCGATTCCTGTGGAGTTTGGAGTTAATTTGAATATATTTATAGTAATTACAAAATTACTATAAATATTTAGAATGGGAGATTATCGCTCCCATAAAAACTACAAAATATTTGTAGTTTTTCCAGTTTGAAGCAAGCGGCTCCACACATGATGTAAGTGTTGGGGTCTCGTTTGTACCTCCTTAGCATGAGGTCGACCAACGCAGATAGTTCCTGGTGTTTGCTCGTCTGTACGAACATATCTAACAACTTGGAGTGCACTTTGAACGGCTCGTTCGTTTGGAGGACTTCGTCTAGAGAGGCTTGGAGCGATTCCTGTGGAGTTTGGAGTTAATTTGAATATATTTATAGTAATTACATATTTTGTAGTTTTTATGGGAGCGATGCGGTCCAACTGTCTACTGTGACTATCGGACCCAAGTCTAGTAAGACGTCGTAAATATCACATTAGCCATTTATAAGTTCTGAAAGCAACAGGAATGTATCATTTTTTTAAAATAAGGTTCACTTAACTGGACAGAACGCTACTGTAACATGCTCATAAGGGTGGTTCAAGTTTGCCGTCCGAGACCAGAGCCTTAGCATCACTCCCGCAACAGCCCATCGTTTACCCTCTATCTTTTCTTCTACTTTAATCCATTTATTATACAATATTTTCATTTTTCGTGCTGGCAACTTCTGTGACGTCATGCGCTCCATTACTTGCCTGTAAAGAAGACAAAACGATCAAAATTATAATCTGTTTCCACCGAACTCATGAACATGCATGCATAGGTCTCCCAAGTGACTCTCAACTTGTTCAGGGGTTCCAATCTTTTCTTCTACTTTAATAAATTTATTATACAATATTTTCATTTTTCGTGCTGGCAACTTCTGTGACGTCATGCGCTCCATTACTTGCCTGTAAAGAAAACAAAACGATCAAAATTATAATCTGTTTCCTTACTTGCCTGTAAAGAAAACAAAACGATCAAAATTATAATCTGTTTCCACCGAACTCATGAACATGCATGCATAGGTCTCCCAAGTGTCTCTCAACTTGTTCAGGGTTTCCAATCTTTTCTTCTACTTTGATAAATTTATTATACAATATTTTCATTTTTCGTGCTGGCAACTTCTGTGACGTCATGCGCTCCATTACTTGCCTGTAAAGAAGACAAAACGATCAAAATTATAATCTGTTTCCACCGAACTCATGAACATGCATGCATAGGTCTCCCAAGTGACTCTCAACTTGTTCAGGGGTTCCAATCTTTTCTTCTACTTTAATAAATTTATTATACAATATTTTCATTTTTTGTGCTGGCAGCTTCTGTGACGTCATGCGCTCCATTACTTGCCTGTAAAGAAAACAAAAAGATCAAAATTATAATCTGTTTCCACCGAACTCATGAACATGCATGCATAGGTCTCCCAAGTGACTCTCAACTTGTTCAGGGGTTCCAATCTTTTCTTCTACTTTGATAAATTTATTATACAATATTTTCATTTTTCGTGCTGGCAACTTCTGTGACGTCATGCGCTCCATTACTTGCCTGTAAAGAAGACAAAACGATCAAAATTATAATCTGTTTCCACCGAACTCATGAACATGCATGCATAGGTCTCCCAAGTGACTCTCAACTTGTTCAGGGGTTCCAATCTTTTCTTCTACTTTGATAAATTTATTATACAATATTTTCATTTTTCGTGCTGGCAACTTCTGTGACGTCATGCGCTCCATTACTTGCCTGTAAAGAAAACAAACCGATCAAAATTATAATCTGTTTCCACCGAACTCATGAACATGCATGCATAGGTCTCCCAAGTGACTCTCAACTTGTTCAGGGTGTGGCGACCATGAGTAGCCCGCCTTATATTACCATTCCGTCCATGGACCGCTGTAGTTCCTAACCTACGTGTGGTAGCACTGGAAGCGGCCACGAGGTTGGCAGCATGTTGAGCACCGACCGACATTGAACAGGATACTTCCTCCCTGGTGTTTGCTCGTCTGTACGAACATATCTAGCAACTTTGAGTGCACTTTGAACGGCTCGTTCGTTTGGAGGACTTCGTCTAGAGAGGCTTCGAGCGATTCCTGTGGAGTTTGGAGTTAATTTGAATATATTTATAGTAATTACAAAATTACTATAAATATTTAGAATGGGAGATTATCGCTCCCATAAAAACTACAAAATATTTGTAGTTTTCATGGGAGCGATGCGGTCCAACTGTCTACTGTGACTATCGGACCCAAGTCTAGTAAGACGTCGTAAATATCACATTAGCCATTTATAAGTTCTGAAAGGAACAGGAATGTATCATTTTTTTAAAATAAGGTACCTCCTTAGCATGAGGTCGACCAACGCAGATAGTTCCTGGTGTTTGCTCGTCTGTACGAACATATCTAACAACTTTGAGTGCACTTTGAACGGCTCGTTCGTTTGGAGGACTTCGTCTAGAGAGGCTTGGAGCGATTCCTGTGGAGTTTGGGATTAATTTGAATATATTTATAGTAATTACATATTTTGTAATTTTTATGGGAGCGATGCGGTCCAACTGTCTACTGTGACTATCGGACCCAAGTCTAGTAAGTCGTAAATATCACATTAGCCATTTATAAGTTCTGAAAGCAACAGGAATGTATCATTTTTTTAAAATAAGGTTCACTTAACTGGACAGAACGCTACTGTAACATGCTCATAAGGGTGGTTCAAGTTTGCCGTCCGAGACCAGAGCCTAAGCATCACTCCCGCAACAGCCCATCGTTTACCCTCTATCTTTTCTTCTACTTTAATCCATTTATTATACAATATTTTCATTTTTTGTGCCGGCAACTTCTGTGACGTCATGCGCTCCATTACTTGCCTGTAAAGAAAACAAAACGATCAAAATTATAATCTGTTTCCTTACTTGCCTGTAAAGAAAACAAAACGATCAAAATTATAATCTGTTTCCACCGAACTCATGAACATGCATGCATAGGTCTCCCAAGTGACTCTCAACTTGTTCAGGGTGTGGCGACCATGAGTAGCCCGCCTTATATTACCATTCCGTCCATGGACCGCTGTAGTTCCTAACCTACGTGTGGTAGCACTGGAAGCGGCCATGAGGTTGGCAGCATGTTGAGCACCGACCGACATTGAACAGGATACTTCCTCCCTGGTGTTTGCTTGTCTGTACGAACATATCTAACAACTTGGAGTGCACTTTGAACGGCTCGTTCGTTTGGAGGACTTCGTCTAGAGAGGCTTCGGGCGATTCCTGTGGAGTTTGGAGTTAATTTGAATATATTTATAGTAATTACATATTTTGTAGTTTTTATGGGAGCGATGCGGTCCAACTGTCTACTGTGACTATCGGACCCAAGTCTAGTAAGACGTCGTAAATATCACATTAGCCATTTATAAGTTCTGAAAGGAACAGGAATGTATCATTTTTTTAAAATAAGGTTCACTTAACTGGACAGAACGCTACTGTAACATGCTCATAAGGGTGGTTCAAGTTTGCCGTCCGAGACCAGAGCCTTAGCATCACTCCCGCAACAGCCCATCGTTTACCCTCTATCTTTTCTTCTACTTTAATCCATTTATTATACAATATTTTCATTTTTCGTGCTGGCAACTTCTGTGACGTCATGCGCTCCATTACTTGCCTGTAAAGAAAACAAAACGATCAAAATTATAATCTGTTTCCTTACTTGCCTGTAAAGAAAACAAAACGATCAAAATTATAATCTGTTTCCACCGAACTTATGAACATGCATGCATAGGTCTCCCAAGTGACTCTCAACTTGTTCAGGGTTTCCAATCTTTTCTTCTACTTTAATAAATTTATTATACAATATTTTCATTTTTCGTGCTGGCAGCTTCTGTGACGTCATGCTCTCCATTACTTGCCTGTAAAGAAAACAAAAAGATCAAAATTATAATCTGTTTCCACCGAACTCATGAACATGCATGCATAGGTCTCCCAAGTGACTCTCAACTTGTTCAGGGGTTCCAATCTTTTCTTCTACTTTGATAAATTTATTATACAATATTTTCATTTTTCGTGCTGGCAACTTCTGTGACGTCATGCGCTCCATTACTTGCCTGTAAAGAAAACAAACCGATCAAAATTATAATCTGTTTCCACCGAACTCATGAACATGCATGCATAGGTCTCCCAAGTGACTCTCAACTTGTTCAGGGTGTGGCGACCATGAGTAGCTCGCCTTATATTACCATTCCGTCCATGGACCGCTGTAGTTCCTAACCTACGTGTGGTAGCACTGGAAACGGCCATGAGGTTGGCAGCATGTTGAGCAACGACCGACATTGAACAGGATACTTCCTCCCTGGTGTTTGCTCGTCTGTACGAACATATCTAGCAACTTGGAGTGCACTTTGAACGGCTCGTTCGTTTGGAGGACTTCGTCTAGAGAGGCTTCGAGCGATTCCTGTGGAGTTTGGAGTTAATTTGAATATATTTATAGTAATTACAAAATTACTATAAATATTTAGAATGGGAGATTATCGCTCCCATAAAAACTACAAAATATTTGTAGTTTTTATGGGAGCGATGCGGTCCAACTGTCTACTGTGACTATCGGACCCAAGTCTAGTAAGACGTCGTAAATATCACATTAGCCATTTATAAGTTCTGAAAGGAACAGGAATGTATCATTTTTTTAAAATAAGGTACCTCCTTAGCATGAGGTCGACCAACGCAGATAGTTCCTGGTGTTTGCTCGTCTGTACGAACATATCTAACAACTTTGAGTGCACTTTGAACGGCTCGTTCGTTTGGAGGACTTCGTCTAGAGAGGCTTGGAGCGATTCCTGTGGAGTTTGGAGTTAATTTGAATATATTTATAGTAATTACATATTTTGTAGTTTTTATGGGAGCGATGCGGTCCAACTGTCTACTGTGACTATCGGACCCAAGTCTAGTAAGACGTCGTAAATATCACATTAGCCATTTATAAGTTCTGAAAGCAACAGGAATGTATCATTTTTTTAAAATAAGGTTCACTTAACTGGACAGAACGCTACTGTAACATGCTCATAAGGGTGGTTCAAGTTTGCCGTCCGAGACCAGAGCCTTAGCATCACTCCCGCAACAGCCCATCGCTTACCCTCTATCTTTTCTTCTACTTTAATCCATTTATTATACAATATTTTTATTTTTCGTGCTGGCAACTTCTGTGACGTCATGCGCTCCATTACTTGCTTGTAAAGAAAACAAAACGATCAAAATTATAATCTGTTTCCTTACTTGCCTGTAAAGAAAACAAAACGATCAAAATTATAATCTGTTTCCACCGAACTTATGAACATGCATGCATAGGTCTCCCAAGTGACTCTCAACTTGTTCAGGGTTTCCAATCTTTTCTTCTACTTTAATAAATTTATTATACAATATTTTCATTTTTCGTGCTGGCAGCTTCTGTGACGTCATGCTCTCCATTACTTGCCTGTAAAGAAAACAAAAAGATCAAAATTATAATCTGTTTCCACCGAACTCATGAACATGCATGCATAGGTCTCCCAAGTGACTCTCAACTTGTTCAGGGTGTGGCGACCATGAATAGCTCGCCTTATATTACCATTCCGTCCATGGACCGCTGTAGTTCCTAACCTACGTGTGGTAGCACTGGAAACGGCCATGAGGTTGGCAGCATGTTGAGCAACGACCGACATTGAACAGGATACTTCCTCCCTGGTGTTTGCTCGTCTGTACGAACATATCTAGCAACTTGGAGTGCACTTTGAACGGCTCGTTCGTTTGGAGGACTTCGTCTAGAGAGGCTTCGAGCGATTCCTGTGGAGTTTGGAGTTAATTTGAATATATTTATAGTAATTACAAAATTACTATAAATATTTAGAATGGGAGATTATCGCTCCCATAAAAACTACAAAATATTTGTAGTTTTTATGGGAGCGATGCGGTCCAACTGTCTACTGTGACTATCGGACCCAAGTCTAGTAAGACGTCGTAAATATCACATTAGCCATTTATAAGTTCTGAAAGGAACAGGAATGTATCATTTTTTTAAAATAAGGTACCTCCTTAGCATGAGGTCGACCAACGCAGATAGTTCCTGGTGTTTGCTCGTCTGTACGAACATATCTAACAACTTTGAGTGCACTTTGAACGGCTCGTTCGTTTGGAGGACTTCGTCTAGAGAGGCTTGGAGCGATTCCTGTGGAGTTTGGAGTTAATTTGAATATATTTATAGTAATTACATATTTTGTAGTTTTTATGGGAGCGATGCGGTCCAACTGTCTACTGTGACTATCGGACCCAAGTCTAGTAAGACGTCGTAAATATCACATTAGCCATTTATAAGTTCTGAAAGCAACAGGAATGTATCATTTTTTTTAAATAAGGTTCACTTAACTGGACAGAACGCTACTGTAACATGCTCATAAGGGTGGTTCAAGTTTGCCGTCCGAGACCAGAGCCTTAGCATCACTCCCGCAACAGCCCATCGTTTACCCTCTATTTTTTCTTCTACTTTAATCCATTTATTATACAATATTTTCATTTTTCGTGCTGGCAACTTCTGTGACGTCATGCGCTCCATTACTTGCCTGTAAAGAAAACAAAACGATCAAAATTATAATCTGTTTCCTTACTTGCCTGTAAAGAAAACAAAACGATCAAAATTATAATCTGTTTCCACCGAACTCATGAACATGCATGCATAGGTCTCCCAAGTGACTCTCAACTTGTTCAGGGTTTCCAATCTTTTCTTCTACTTTGATAAATTTATTATACAATATTTTCATTTTTCGTGCTGGCAACTTCTGTGACGTCATGCGCTCCATTACTTGCCTGTAAAGAAAACAAAACGATCAAAATTATAATCTGTTTCCACCGAACTCATGAACATGCATGCATAGGTCTCCCAAGTGACTCTCAACTTGTTCAGGGGTTCCAATCTTTTCTTCTACTTTAATAAATTTATTATACAATATTTTCATTTTTCGTGCTGGCAGCTTCTGTGACGTCATGCGCTCCATTACTTGCCTGTAAAGAAAACAAAAAGATCAAAATTATAATCTGTTTCCACCGAACTCATGAACATGCATGCATAGGTCTCCCAAGTGACTCTCAACTTGTTCAGGGTGTGGCGATCATGAGTAGCCCGCCTTATATTACCATTCCGTTCATGGACCGCTGTAGTTCCTAACCTACGTGTGGTAGCACTGGAAGCGGCCACGAGGTTGGCAGCATGTTGAGCACCGACCGACATTGAACAGGATACTTCCTCCCTGGTGTTTGCTCGTCTGTACGAACATATCTAGCAACTTTGAGTGCACTTTGAACGGCTCGTTCGTTTGGAGGACTTCGTCTAGAGAGGCTTCGAGCGATTCCTGTGGAGTTTGGAGTTAATTTGAATATATTTATAGTAATTACAAAATTACTATAAATATTTAGAATGGGAGATTATCGCTCCCATAAAAACTACAAAATATTTGTAGTTTTTATGGGAGCGATGCGGTCCAACTGTCTACTGTGACTATCGGACCCAAGTCTAGTAAGACGTCGTAAATATCACATTAGCCATTTATAAGTTCTGAAAGGAACAGGAATGTATCATTTTTTTAAAATAAGGTACCTCCTTAGCATGAGGTCGACCAACGCTGATAGTTCCTGGTGTTTGCTCGTCTGTACGAACATATCTAACAACTTGGAGTGCACTTTGAACGGCTCGTTCGTTTGGAGGACTTCGTCTAGAGAGGCTTGGAGCGATTCCTGTGGAGTTTGGAGTTAATTTGAATATATTTATAGTAATTACATATTTTGTAGTTTTTATGGGAGCGATGCGGTCCAACTGTCTACTGTGACTATCGGACCCAAGTCTAGTAAGACGTCGTAAATATCACATTAGCCATTTATAAGTTCTGAAAGCAACAGGAATGTATCATTTTTTTAAAATAAGGTTCACTTAACTGGACAGAACGCTACTGTAACATGCTCATAAGGGTGGTTCAAGTTTGCCGTCCGAGACCAGAGCCTTAGCATCACTCCCGCAACAGCCCATCGTTTACCCTCTATCTTTTCTTCTACTTTAATCCATTTATTATACAATATTTTCATTTTTCGTGCTGGCAACTTCTGTGACGTCATGCGCTCCATTACTTGCCTGTAAAGAAGACAAAACGATCAAAATTATAATCTGTTTCCACCGAACTCATGAACATGCATGCATAGGTCTCCCAAGTGACTCTCAACTTGTTCAGGGGTTCCAATCTTTTCTTCTACTTTAATAAATTTATTATACAATATTTTCATTTTTCGTGCTGGCAACTTCTGTGACGTCATGCGCTCCATTACTTGCCTGTAAAGAAAACAAAACGATCAAAATTATAATCTGTTTCCTTACTTGCCTGTAAAGAAAACAAAACGATCAAAATTATAATCTGTTTCCACCGAACTCATGAACATGCATGCATAGGTCTCCCAAGTGTCTCTCAACTTGTTCAGGGTTTCCAATCTTTTCTTCTACGTTGATAAATTTATTATACAATATTTTCATTTTTCGTGCTGGCAACTTCTGTGACGTCATGCGCTCCATTACTTGCCTGTAAAGAAGACAAAACGATCAAAATTATAATCTGTTTCCACCGAACTCATGAACATGCATGCATAGGTCTCCCAAGTGACTCTCAACTTGTTCAGGGGTTCCAATCTTTTCTTCTACTTTAATAAATTTATTATACAATATTTTCATTTTTTGTGCTGGCAGCTTCTGTGACGTCATGCGCTCCATTACTTGCCTGTAAAGAAAACAAAAAGATCAAAATTATAATCTGTTTCCACCGAACTCATGAACATGCATGCATAGGTCTCCCAAGTGACTCTCAACTTGTTCAGGGGTTCCAATCTTTTCTTCTACTTTGATAAATTTATTATACAATATTTTCATTTTTCGTGCTGGCAACTTCTGTGACGTCATGCGCTCCATTACTTGCCTGTAAAGAAGACAAAACGATCAAAATTATAATCTGTTTCCACCGAACTCATGAACATGCATGCATAGGTCTCCCAAGTGACTCTCAACTTGTTCAGGGGTTCCAATCTTTTCTTCTACTTTGATAAATTTATTATACAATATTTTCATTTTTCGTGCTGGCAACTTCTGTGACGTCATGCGCTCCATTACTTGCCTGTAAAGAAAACAAACCGATCAAAATTATAATCTGTTTCCACCGAACTCATGAACATGCATGCATAGGTCTCCCAAGTGACTCTCAACTTGTTCAGGGTGTGGCGACCATGAGTAGCCCGCCTTATATTACCATTCCGTCCATGGACCGCTGTAGTTCCTAACCTACGTGTGGTAGCACTGGAAGCGGCCACGAGGTTGGCAGCATGTTGAGCACCGACCGACATTGAACAGGATACTTCCTCCCTGGTGTTTGCTCGTCTGTACGAACATATCTAGCAACTTTGAGTGCACTTTGAACGGCTCGTTCGTTTGGAGGACTTCGTCTAGAGAGGCTTCGAGCGATTCCTGTGGAGTTTGGAGTTAATTTGAATATATTTATAGTAATTACAAAATTACTATAAATATTTAGAATGGGAGATTATCGCTCCCATAAAAACTACAAAATATTTGTAGTTTTCATGGGAGCGATGCGGTCCAACTGTCTACTGTGACTATCGGACCCAAGTCTAGTAAGACGTCGTAAATATCACATTAGCCATTTATAAGTTCTGAAAGGAACAGGAATGTATCATTTTTTTAAAATAAGGTACCTCCTTAGCATGAGGTCGACCAACGCAGATAGTTCCTGGTGTTTGCTCGTCTGTACGAACATATCTAACAACTTTGAGTGCACTTTGAACGGCTCGTTCGTTTGGAGGACTTCGTCTAGAGAGGCTTGGAGCGATTCCTGTGGAGTTTGGGATTAATTTGAATATATTTATAGTAATTACATATTTTGTAATTTTTATGGGAGCGATGCGGTCCAACTGTCTACTGTGACTATCGGACCCAAGTCTAGTAAGTCGTAAATATCACATTAGCCATTTATAAGTTCTGAAAGCAACAGGAATGTATCATTTTTTTAAAATAAGGTTCACTTAACTGGACAGAACGCTACTGTAACATGCTCATAAGGGTGGTTCAAGTTTGCCGTCCGAGACCAGAGCCTAAGCATCACTCCCGCAACAGCCCATCGTTTACCCTCTATCTTTTCTTCTACTTTAATCCATTTATTATACAATATTTTCATTTTTTGTGCCGGCAACTTCTGTGACGTCATGCGCTCCATTACTTGCCTGTAAAGAAAACAAAACGATCAAAATTATAATCTGTTTCCTTACTTGCCTGTAAAGAAAACAAAACGATCAAAATTATAATCTGTTTCCACCGAACTCATGAACATGCATGCATAGGTCTCCCAAGTGACTCTCAACTTGTTCAGGGTGTGGCGACCATGAGTAGCCCGCCTTATATTACCATTCCGTCCATGGACCGCTGTAGTTCCTAACCTACGTGTGGTAGCACTGGAAGCGGCCATGAGGTTGGCAGCATGTTGAGCACCGACCGACATTGAACAGGATACTTCCTCCCTGGTGTTTGCTTGTCTGTACGAACATATCTAACAACTTGGAGTGCACTTTGAACGGCTCGTTCGTTTGGAGGACTTCGTCTAGAGAGGCTTCGGGCGATTCCTGTGGAGTTTGGAGTTAATTTGAATATATTTATAGTAATTACATATTTTGTAGTTTTTATGGGAGCGATGCGGTCCAACTGTCTACTGTGACTATCGGACCCAAGTCTAGTAAGACGTCGTAAATATCACATTAGCCATTTATAAGTTCTGAAAGGAACAGGAATGTATCATTTTTTTAAAATAAGGTTCACTTAACTGGACAGAACGCTACTGTAACATGCTCATAAGGGTGGTTCAAGTTTGCCGTCCGAGACCAGAGCCTTAGCATCACTCCCGCAACAGCCCATCGCTTACCCTCTATCTTTTCTTCTACTTTAATCCATTTATTATACAATATTTTCATTTTTCGTGCTGGCAACTTCTGTGACGTCATGCGCTCCATTACTTGCCTGTAAAGAAAACAAAACGATCAAAATTATAATCTGTTTCCTTACTTGCCTGTAAAGAAAACAAAACGATCAAAATTATAATCTGTTTCCACCGAACTTATGAACATGCATGCATAGGTCTCCCAAGTGACTCTCAACTTGTTCAGGGTTTCCAATCTTTTCTTCTACTTTAATAAATTTATTATACAATATTTTCATTTTTCGTGCTGGCAGCTTCTGTGACGTCATGCTCTCCATTACTTGCCTGTAAAGAAAACAAAAAGATCAAAATTATAATCTGTTTCCACCGAACTCATGAACATGCATGCATAGGTCTCCCAAGTGACTCTCAACTTGTTCAGGGGTTCCAATCTTTTCTTCTACTTTGATAAATTTATTATACAATATTTTCATTTTTCGTGCTGGCAACTTCTGTGACGTCATGCGCTCCATTACTTGCCTGTAAAGAAAACAAACCGATCAAAATTATAATCTGTTTCCACCGAACTCATGAACATGCATGCATAGGTCTCCCAAGTGACTCTCAACTTGTTCAGGGTGTGGCGACCATGAGTAGCTCGCCTTATATTACCATTCCGTCCATGGACCGCTGTAGTTCCTAACCTACGTGTGGTAGCACTGGAAACGGCCATGAGGTTGGCAGCATGTTGAGCAACGACCGACATTGAACAGGATACTTCCTCCCTGGTGTTTGCTCGTCTGTACGAACATATCTAGCAACTTGGAGTGCACTTTGAACGGCTCGTTCGTTTGGAGGACTTCGTCTAGAGAGGCTTCGAGCGATTCCTGTGGAGTTTGGAGTTAATTTGAATATATTTATAGTAATTACAAAATTACTATAAATATTTAGAATGGGAGATTATCGCTCCCATAAAAACTACAAAATATTTGTAGTTTTTATGGGAGCGATGCGGTCCAACTGTCTACTGTGACTATCGGACCCAAGTCTAGTAAGACGTCGTAAATATCACATTAGCCATTTATAAGTTCTGAAAGGAACAGGAATGTATCATTTTTTTAAAATAAGGTACCTCCTTAGCATGAGGTCGACCAACGCAGATAGTTCCTGGTGTTTGCTCGTCTGTACGAACATATCTAACAACTTTGAGTGCACTTTGAACGGCTCGTTCGTTTGGAGGACTTCGTCTAGAGAGGCTTGGAGCGATTCCTGTGGAGTTTGGAGTTAATTTGAATATATTTATAGTAATTACATATTTTGTAGTTTTTATGGGAGCGATGCGGTCCAACTGTCTACTGTGACTATCGGACCCAAGTCTAGTAAGACGTCGTAAATATCACATTAGCCATTTATAAGTTCTGAAAGCAACAGGAATGTATCATTTTTTTAAAATAAGGTTCACTTCACTGGACAGAACGCTACTGTAACATGCTCATAAGGGTGGTTCAAGTTTGCCGTCCGAGACCAGAGCCTTAGCATCACTCCCGCAACAGCCCATCGTTTACCCTCTATCTTTTCTTCTACTTTAATCCATTTATTATACAATATTTTCATTTTTCGTGCTGGCAACTTCTGTGACGTCATGCGCTCCATTACTTGCCTGTAAAGAAAACAAAACGATCAAAATTATAATCTGTTTCCTTACTTGCCTGTAAAGAAAACAAAACGATCAAAATTATAATCTGTTTCCACCGAACTTATGAACATGCATGCATAGGTCTCCCAAGTGACTCTCAACTTGTTCAGGGTTTCCAATCTTTTCTTCTACTTTAATAAATTTATTATACAATATTTTCATTTTTCGTGCTGGCAGCTTCTGTGACGTCATGCTCTCCATTACTTGCCTGTAAAGAAAACAAAAAGATCAAAATTATAATCTGTTTCCACCGAACTCATGAACATGCATGCATAGGTCTCCCAAGTGACTCTCAACTTGTTCAGGGTGTGGCGACCATGAGTAGCTCGCCTTATATTACCATTCCGTCCATGGACCGCTGTAGTTCCTAACCTACGTGTGGTAGCACTGGAAACGGCCATGAGGTTGGCAGCATGTTGAGCAACGACCGACATTGAACAGGATACTTCCTCCCTGGTGTTTGCTCGTCTGTACGAACATATCTAGCAACTTGGAGTGCACTTTGAACGGCTCGTTCGTTTGGAGGACTTCGTCTAGAGAGGCTTCGAGCGATTCCTGTGGAGTTTGGAGTTAATTTGAATATATTTATAGTAATTACAAAATTACTATAAATATTTAGAATGGGAGATTATCGCTCCCATAAAAACTACAAAATATTTGTAGTTTTTATGGGAGCGATGCGGTCCAACTGTCTACTGTGACTATCGGACCCAAGTCTAGTAAGACGTCGTAAATATCACATTAGCCATTTATAAGTTCTGAAAGGAACAGGAATGTATCATTTTTTTAAAATAAGGTACCTCCTTAGCATGAGGTCGACCAACGCAGATAGTTCCTGGTGTTTGCTCGTCTGTACGAACATATCTAACAACTTTGAGTGCACTTTGAACGGCTCGTTCGTTTGGAGGACTTCGTCTAGAGAGGCTTGGAGCGATTCCTGTGGAGTTTGGAGTTAATTTGAATATATTTATAGTAATTACATATTTTGTAGTTTTTATGGGAGCGATGCGGTCCAACTGTCTACTGTGACTATCGGACCCAAGTCTAGTAAGACGTCGTAAATATCACATTAGCCATTTATAAGTTCTGAAAGCAACAGGAATGTATCATTTTTTTAAAATAAGGTTCACTTAACTGGACAGAACGCTACTGTAACATGCTCATAAGGGTGGTTCAAGTTTGCCGTCCGAGACCAGAGCCTTAGCATCACTCCCGCAACAGCCCATCGTTTACCCTCTATCTTTTCTTCTACTTTAATCCATTTATTATACAATATTTTCATTTTTCGTGCTGGCAACTTCTGTGACGTCATGCGCTCCATTACTTGCCTGTAAAGAAAACAAAACGATCAAAATTATAATCTGTTTCCACCGAACTCATGAACATGCATGCATAGGTCTCCCAAGTGACTCTCAACTTGTTCAGGGTTTCCAATCTTTTCTTCTACTTTGATAAATTTATTATACAATATTTTCATTTTTCGTGCTGGCAACTTCTGTGACGTCATGCGCTCCATTACTTGCCTGTAAAGAAGACAAAACGATCAAAATTATAATCTGTTTCCACCGAACTCATGAACATGCATGCATAGGTCTCCCAAGTGACTCACAACTTGTTCAGGGTTTCCAATCTTTTCTTCTACTTTGATAAATTTATTATACAATATTTTCATTTTTCGTGCTGGCAGCTTCTGTGACGTCATGCGCTCCATTACTTGCCTGTAAAGAAAACAAAAAGATCAAAATTATAATCTGTTTCCACCGAACTCATGAACATGCATGCATAGGTCTCCCAAGTGACTCTCAACTTGTTCAGGGGTTCCAATCTTTTCTTCTACTTTGATAAATTTATTATACAATATTTTCATTTTTCGTGCTGGCAACTTCTGTGACGTCATGCGCTCCATTACTTGCCTGTAAAGAAAACAAACCGATCAAAATTATAATCTGTTTCCACCGAACTCATGAACATGCATGCATAGGTCTCCCAAGTGACTCTCAACTTGTTCAGGGTGTGGCGACCATGAGTAGCCCGCCTTATATTACCATTCCGTCCATGGACCGCTGTAGTTCCTAACCTACGTGTGGTAGCACTGGAAGCGGCCACGAGGTTGGCAGCATGTTGAGCACCGACCGACATTGAACAGGATACTTCCTCCCTGGTGTTTGCTCGTCTGTACGAACATATCTAGCAACTTTGAGTGCACTTTGAACGGCTCGTTCGTTTGGAGGACTTCGTCTAGAGAGGCTTCGAGCGATTCCTGTGGAGTTTGGAGTTAATTTGAATATATTTATAGTAATTACAAAATTACTATAAATATTTAGAATGGGAGATTATCGCTCCCATAAAAACTACAAAATATTTGTAGTTTTTATGGGAGCGATGCGGTCCAACTGTCTACTGTGACTATCGGACCCAAGTCTAGTAAGACGTCGTAAATATCACATTAGCCATTTATAAGTTCTGAAAGGAACAGGAATGTATCATTTTTTTAAAATAAGGTACCTCCTTAGCATGAGGTCGACCAACGCAGATAGTTCCTGGTGTTTGCTCGTCTGTACGAACATATCTAACAACTTTGAGTGCACTTTGAACGGCTCGTTCGTTTGGAGGACTTCGTCTAGAGAGGCTTGGAGCGATTCCTGTGGAGTTTGGAGTTAATTTGAATATATTTATAGTAATTACATATTTTGTAGTTTTTATGGGAGCGATGCGGTCCAACTGTCTACTGTGACTATCGGACCCAAGTCTAGTAAGACGTCGTAAATATCACATTAGCCATTTATAAGTTCTGAAAGCAACAGGAATGTATCATTTTTTTAAAATAAGGTTCACTTAACTGGACAGAACGCTACTGTAACATGCTCATAAGGGTGGTTCAAGTTTGCCGTCCGAGACCAGAGCCTTAGCATCACTCCCGCAACAGCCCATCGTTTACCCTCTATCTTTTCTTCTACTTTAATCCATTTATTATACAATATTTTCATTTTTCGTGCTGGCAACTTCTGTGACGTCATGCGCTCCATTACTTGCCTGTAAAGAAAACAAAACGATCAAAATTATAATCTGTTTCCTTACTTGCCTGTAAAGAAAACAAAACGATCAAAATTATAATCTGTTTCCACCGAACTCATGAACATGCATGCATAGGTCTCCCAAGTGACTCTCAACTTGTTCAGGGGTTCCAATCTTTTCTTCTACTTTGATAAATTTATTATACAATATTTTCATTTTTCGTGCTGGCAACTTCTGTGACGTCATGAGCTCCATTACTTGCCTGTAAAGAAAACGAAACGATCAAAAGTATAATCTGTTTCCACCGAACTCATGAACATGCATGCATAGGTCTCCCAAGTGACTTTCAACTTGTTCAGGGGTTCCAATCTTTTCTTCTACTTTAATCCATTTATTATACAATATTTTCATTTTTTGTGCTGGTAACTTCTGTGACGTCATGCGCTCCATTACTTGCCTGTAAAGAAAACAAAACGATCAAAATTATAATCTGTTTCCTTACTTGCCTGTAAAGAAAACAAAACGATCAAAATTATAATCTGTTTCCACCGAACTCATGAACATGCATGCATAGGTCTCCCAAGTGACTCTCAACTTGTTCAGGGGTTCCAATCTTTTCTTCTACTTTGATAAATTTATTATACAATATTTTCATTTTTCGTGCTGGCAACTTCTGTGACGTCATGCGCTCCATTACTTGCCTGTAAAGAAGACAAAACGATCAAAATTATAATCTGTTTCCACCGAACTCATGAACATGCATGCATAGGTCTCCCAAGTGACTCTCAACTTGTTCAGGGTTTCCAATCTTTTCTTCTACTTTGATAAATTTATTATACAATATTTTCATTTTTCGTGCTGGCAGCTTCTGTGACGTCATGCGCTCCATTACTTGCCTGTAAAGAAAACAAAAAGATCAAAATTATAATCTGTTTCCACCGAACTCATGAACATGCATGCATAGGTCTCCCAAGTGACTCTCAACTTGTTCAGGGGTTCCAATCTTTTCTTCTACTTTGATAAATTTATTATACAATATTTTCATTTTTCGTGCTGGCAACTTCTGTGACGTCATGCGCTCCATTACTTGCCTGTAAAGAAAACAAACCGATCAAAATTATAATCTGTTTCCACCGAACTCATGAACATGCATGCATAGGTCTCCCAAGTGACTCTCAACTTGTTCAGGGTGTGGCGACCATGAGTAGCCCGCCTTATATTACCATTCCGTCCATGGACCGCTGTAGTTCCTAACCTACGTGTGGTAGCACTGGAAGCGGCCACGAGGTTGGCAGCATGTTGAGCACCGACCGACATTGAACAGGATACTTCCTCCCTGGTGTTTGCTCGTCTGTACGAACATATCTAGCAACTTTGAGTGCACTTTGAACGGCTCGTTCGTTTGGAGGACTTCGTCTAGAGAGGCTTCGAGCGATTCCTGTGGAGTTTGGAGTTAATTTGAATATATTTATAGTAATTACAAAATTACTATAAATATTTAGAATGGGAGATTATCGCTCCCATAAAAACTACAAAATATTTGTAGTTTTTATGGGAGCGATGCGGTCCAACTGTCTACTGTGACTATCGGACCCAAGTCTAGTAAGACGTCGTAAATATCACATTAGCCATTTATAAGTTCTGAAAGGAACAGGAATGTATCATTTTTTTAAAATAAGGTACCTCCTTAGCATGAGGTCGACCAACGCAGATAGTTCCTGGTGTTTGCTCGTCTGTACGAACATATCTAACAACTTTGAGTGCACTTTGAACGGCTCGTTCGTTTGGAGGACTTCGTCTAGAGAGGCTTGGAGCGATTCCTGTGGAGTTTGGAGTTAATTTGAATATATTTATAGTAATTACATATTTTGTAGTTTTTATGGGAGCGATGCGGTCCAACTGTCTACTGTGACTATCGGACCCAAGTCTAGTAAGACGTCGTAAATATCACATTAGCCATTTATAAGTTCTGAAAGCAACAGGAATGTATCATTTTTTTAAAATAAGGTTCACTTAACTGGACAGAACGCTACTGTAACATGCTCATAAGGGTGGTTCAAGTTTGCCGTCCGAGACCAGAGCCTTAGCATCACTCCCGCAACAGCCCATCGTTTACCCTCTATCTTTTCTTCTACTTTAATCCATTTATTATACAATATTTTCATTTTTCGTGCTGGCAACTTCTGTGACGTCATGCGCTCCATTACTTGCCTGTAAAGAAAACAAAACGATCAAAATTATAATCTGTTTCCTTACTTGCCTGTAAAGAAAACAAAACGATCAAAATTATAATCTGTTTCCACCGAACTCATGAACATGCATGCATAGGTCTCCCAAGTGACTCTCAACTTGTTCAGGGGTTCCAATCTTTTCTTCTACTTTGATAAATTTATTATACAATATTTTCATTTTTCGTGCTGGCAACTTCTGTGACGTCATGAGCTCCATTACTTGCCTGTAAAGAAAACGAAACGATCAAAAGTATAATCTGTTTCCACCGAACTCATGAACATGCATGCATAGGTCTCCCAAGTGACTTTCAACTTGTTCAGGGGTTCCAATCTTTTCTTCTACTTTAATCCATTTATTATACAATATTTTCATTTTTTGTGCTGGTAACTTCTGTGACGTCATGCGCTCCATTACTTGCCTGTAAAGAAAACAAAACGATCAAAATTATAATCTGTATCCTTACTTGCCTGTAAAGAAAACAAAACGATCAAAATTATAATCTGTTTCCACCGAACTCATGAACATGCATGCATAGGTCTCCCAAGTGACTCTCAACTTGTTCAGGGGTTCCAATCTTTTCTTCTACTTTGATAAATTTATTATACAATATTTTCATTTTTCGTGCTGGCAACTTCTGTGACGTCATGCGCTCCATTACTTGCCTGTAAAGAAAACAAAACGATCAATAGTATAATCTGTTTCCACCGAACTCATGAACATGCATGCATAGGTCTCCCAAGTGACTCTCAACTTGTTCAGGGGTTCCAATCTTTTCTTCTACTTTGTTAAATTTATTATACAATATTTTCATTTTTCGTGCTGGCAACTTCTGTGACGTCATGCGCTCCATTACTTGCCTGTAAAGAAAACAAAACGATCAAAATTATAATCTGTTTCCACCGAACTCATGAACATGCATGCATAGGTCTCCCAAGTGACTCTCAACTTGTTCAGGGTGTGGCGACCATGAGTAGCCCGCCTTATATTACCATTCCGTCCATGGACCGCTGTAGTTCCTAACCTACGTGTGGTAGCACTGGAAGCGGCCATGAGGTTGGCAGCATGTTGAGCACCGACCGACATTGAACAGGATACTTCCTCCCTGGTGTTTGCTCGTCTGTACGAACATATCTAGCAACTTGGAGTGCACTTTGAACGGCTCGTTCGTTTGGAGGACTTCGTCTAGAGAGGCTTCGAGTGATTCCTGTGGAGTTTGGAGTTAATTTGAATATATTTATAGTAATTACATATTTTGTTGTTTTTATTGGAGCGATGCGGTCCAACTGTCTACTGTGACTATCGGACCCAAGTCTAGTAAGACGTCGTAAATATCACATTAGCCATTTATAAGTTCTGAAAGGAACAGGAATGTATCATTTTTTTAAAATAAGGTACCTCCTTAGCATGAGGTCGACCAACGCAGATAGTTCCTGGTGTTTGCTCGTCTGTACGAACATATCTAACAACTTGGAGTGCACTTTGAACTGCTCGTTCGTTTGGAGGACTTCGTCTAGAGAGGCTTGGAGCGATTCCTGTGGAGTTTGGAGTTAATTTGAATATATTTATAGTAATAACATATTTTGTAGTTTTTATGGGAGCGATGCGGTCCAACTGTCTACTGTGACTATCGGACCCAAGTCTAGTAAGACGTCGTAAATATCACATTAGCCATTTATAAGTTCTGAAAGCAACAGGAATGTATCATTTTTTTAAAATAAGGTTCACTTAACTGGACAGAACGCTACTGTAACATGCTCATAAGGGTGGTTCAAGTTTGCCGTCCGAGACCAGAGCCTTAGCATCACTCCCGCAACAGCCCATCGTTTACCCTCTATCTTTTCTTCTACTTTAATCCATTTATTATACAATATTTTCATTTTTCGTGCTGGCAACTTCTGTGACGTCATGCGCTCCATTACTTGCCTGTAAAGAAAACAAAACGATCAAAATTATAATCTGTTTCCTTACTTGCCTGTAAAGAAAACAAAACGATCAAAATTATAATCTGTTTCCACCGAACTCATGAACATGCATGCATAGGTCTCCCAAGTGACTCTCAACTTGTTCAGGGGTTCCAATCTTTTCTTCTACTTTGATAAATTTATTATACTGTTGGGAGCAAGATGACGCAGCGCTAGGGTTAGCTGTTAGGTACTAGATGACGCAGCGGGAGGGTTAGCTCTGTAGAGGGGATTTACATCTATATAAGCTACTGCATACCTTTACTCGCTCTCTTTTTGCTTTTCTCTGCACATTTGTTCAAAACATCATTCTGGTAACCTCTTTCCTTATATTTTCTCTTGTATGTGTGTCAATCTGCATAACTTGTCTTTGAATTGAATATTAGAATTTAGTAACTCTCAAGTCATGTTGCGTTTGCGGTTAAGAATGAAATTAATTATAACGGTTGTGTTTGTAGATGTATTTTCTAGTTAAGTGTGTATTACTGATAGTTCTCTTTAAATTTAGTGATTTGTGCTATTTACCTAAGTAAAATCATAGTTGTACTGTTTAAGATTCAAATAAATTGTATCTTTCATGTCGGTAGCTGTGTATTATTTTATGAATCTTTGTACAGGTTAGTTGTAGTTTCCCAATAATACAATATTTTCATTTTTCGTGCTGGCAACTTCTGTGACGTCATGCGCTCCATTACTTGCCTGTAAAGAAGACAAAACGATCAAAATTATAATCTGTTTCCACCGAACTCATGAACATGCATGCATAGGTCTCCCAAGTGACTCTCAACTTGTTCAGGGGTTCCAATCTTTTCTTCTACTTTGTTAAATTTATTATACAATATTTTCATTTTTCGTGCTGGCAACTTCTGTGACGTCATGCGCTCCATTACTTGCCTGTAAAGAAGACAAAACGATCAAAATTATAATCTGTTTCCACCGAACTCATGAACATGCATGCATAGGTCTCCCAAGTGACTCTCAACTTGTTCAGGGGTTCCAATCTTTTCTTCTACTTTGTTAAATTTATTATACAATATTTTCATTTTTCGTGCTGGCAACTTCTGTGACGTCATGCGCTCCATTACTTGCCTGTAAAGAAAACAAAACGATCAAAATTATAATCTGTTTCCACCGAACTCATGAACATGCATGCATAGGTCTCCCAAGTGACTCTCAACTTGTTCAGGGTGTGGCGACCATGAGTAGCCCGCCTTATATTACCATTCCGTCCATGGACCGCTGTAGTTCCTAACCTACGTGTGGTAGCACTGGAAGCGGCCATGAGGTTGGCAGCATGTTGAGCACCGACCGACATTGAACAGGATACTTCCTCCCTGGTGTTTGCTCGTCTGTACGAACATATCTAGCAACTTGGAGTGCACTTTGAACGGCTCGTTCGTTTGGAGGACTTCGTCTAGAGAGGCTTCGAGTGATTCCTGTGGAGTTTGGAGTTAATTTGAATATATTTATAGTAATTACATATTTTGTTGTTTTTATGGGAGCGATGCGGTCCAACTGTCTACTGTGACTATCGGACCCAAGTCTAGTAAGACGTCGTAAATATCACATTAGCCATTTATAAGTTCTGAAAGGAACAGGAATGTATCATTTTTTTAAAATAAGGTACCTCCTTAGCATGAGGTCGACCAACGCAGATAGTTCCTGGTGTTTGCTCGTCTGTACGAACATATCTAACAACTTGGAGTGCACTTTGAACTGCTCGTTCGTTTGGAGGACTTCGTCTAGAGAGGCTTGGAGCGATTCCTGTGGAGTTTGGAGTTAATTTGAATATATTTATAGTAATAACATATTTTGTAGTTTTTATGGGAGCGATGCGGTCCAACTGTCTACTGTGACTATCGGACCCAAGTCTAGTAAGACGTCGTAAATATCACATTAGCCATTTATAAGTTCTGAAAGCAACAGGAATGTATCATTTTTTTAAAATAAGGTTCACTTAACTGGACAGAACGCTACTGTAACATGCTCTTAAGGGTGGTTCAAGTTTGCCGTCCGAGACCAGAGCCTTAGCATCACTCCCGCAACAGCCCATCGTTTACCCTCTATCTTTTCTTCTACTTTAATCCATTTATTATACAATATTTTCATTTTTCGTGCTGGCAACTTCTGTGACGTCATGCGCTCCATTACTTGCCTGTAAAGAAAACAAAACGATCAAAATTATAATCTGTTTCCTTACTTGCCTGTAAAGAAAACAAAACGATCAAAATTATAATCTGTTTCCACCGAACTCATGAACATGCATGCATAGGTCTCCCAAGTGACTCTCAACTTGTTCAGGGGTTCCAATCTTTTCTTCTACTTTGATAAATTTATTATACAATATTTTCATTTTTCGTGCTGGCAACTTCTGTGACGTCATGCGCTCCATTACTTGCCTGTAAAGAAAACAAAACGATTAAAATTATAATCTGTTTCCACCGAACTCATGAACATGCATGCATAGGTCTCCCAAGTGACTCTCAACTTGTTCAGGGGTTCCAATCTTTTCTTCTACTTTGATAAATTTATTATACAATATTTTCATTTTTCGTGCTGGCAACTTCTGTGACGTCATGCGCTCCATTACTTGCCTGTAAAGAAAACAAAACGATCAAAATTATAATCTGTTTCCACCGAACTCATGAACATGCATGCATAGGTCTCCCAAGTGACTCTCAACTTGTTCAGGGGTTCCAATCTTTTCTTCTACTTTGATAAATTTATTATACAATATTTTCATTTTTCGTGCTGGCAACTTCTGTGACGTCATGCGCTCCATTACTTGCCTGTAAAGAAAACAAACCGATCAAAATTATAATCTGTTTCCACCGAACTCATGAACATGCATGCATAGGTCTCCCAAGTGACTCTCAACTTGTTCAGGGGTTCCAATCTTTTCTTCTACTTTGATAAATTTATTATACAATATTTTCATTTTTCGTGCTGGCAACTTCTGTGACGTCATGCGCTCCATTACTTGCCTGTAAAGAAAACAAACC
The DNA here is from genome assembly GCA_933228765.1 of Miltochrista miniata. Taxonomy (NCBI): domain Eukaryota; kingdom Metazoa; phylum Arthropoda; class Insecta; order Lepidoptera; family Erebidae; genus Miltochrista; species Miltochrista miniata. The sequence continues at coordinate 30,097,516 of OW121764.1, read as the reverse complement.
GATCAAAATTATAATCTGTTTCCACCGAACTCATGAACATGCATGCATAGGTCTCCCAAGTGACTCTCAACTTGTTCAGGGTGTGGCGACCATGAGTAGCCCGCCTTATATTACCATTCCGTCCATGGACCGCTGTAGTTCCTAACCTACGTGTGGTAGCACTGGAAGCGGCCACGAGGTTGGCAGCATGTTGAGCACCGACCGACGTTGAACAGGATACTTCCTCCCTGGTGTTTGCTCGTCTGTACGAACATATCTAGCAACTTTGAGTGCACTTTGAACGGCTCGTTCGTTTGGAGGACTTCGTCTAGAGAGGCTTCGAGCGATTCCTGTGGAGTTTGGAGTTAATTTGAATATATTTATAGTAATTACAAAATTACTATAAATATTTAGAATGGGAGATTATCGCTCCCATAAAAACTACAAAATATTTGTAGTTTTTATGGGAGCGATGCGGTCCAACTGTCTACTGTGACTATCGGACCCAAGTCTAGTAAGACGTCGTAAATATCACATTAGCCATTTATAAGTTCTGAAAGGAACAGGAATGTATCATTTTTTTAAAATAAGGTACCTCCTTAGCATGAGGTCGACCAACGCAGATAGTTCCTGGTGTTTGCTCGTCTGTACGAACATATCTAACAACTTTGAGTGCACTTTGAACGGCTCGTTCGTTTGGAGGACTTCGTCTAGAGAGGCTTGGAGCGATTCCTGTGGAGTTTGGAGTTAATTTGAATATATTTATAGTAATTACATATTTTGTAGTTTTTATGGGAGCGATGCGGTCCAACTGTCTACTGTGACTATCGGACCCAAGTCTAGTAAGACGTCGTAAATATCACATTAGCCATTTATAAGTTCTGAAAGCAACAGGAATGTATCATTTTTTTAAAATAAGGTTCACTTAACTGGACAGAACGCTACTGTAACATGCTCATAAGGGTGGTTCAAGTTTGCCGTCCGAGACCAGAGCCTTAGCATCACTCCCGCAACAGCCCATCGTTAACCCTCTATCTTTTCTTCTACTTTAATCCATTTATTATACAATATTTTCATTTTTCGTGCTGGCAACTTCTGTGACGTCATGCGCTCCATTACTTGCCTGTAAAGAAAACAAAACGATCAAAATTATAATCTGTTTCCTTACTTGCCTGTAAAGAAAACAAAACGATCAAAATTATAATCTGTTTCCACCGAACTCATGAACATGCATGCATAGGTCTCCCAAGTGACTCTCAACTTGTTCAGGGGTTCCAATCTTTTCTTCTACTTTGATAAATTTATTATACAATATTTTCATTTTTCGTGCTGGCAACTTCTGTGACGTCATGAGCTCCATTACTTGCCTGTAAAGAAAACGAAACGATCAAAAGTATAATCTGTTTCCACCGAACTCATGAACATGCATGCATAGGTCTCCCAAGTGACTCTCAACTTGTTCAGGGGTTCCAATCTTTTCTTCTACTTTGTTAAATTTATTATACAATATTTTCATTTTTCGTGCTGGCAACTTCTGTGACGTCATGCGCTCCATTACTTGCCTGTAAAGAAAACAAAACGATCAAAATTATAATCTGTTTCCTTACTTGCCTGTAAAGAAAACAAAACGATCAAAATTATAATCTGTTTCCACCGAACTCATGAACATGCATGCATAGGTCTCCCAAGTGACTCTCAACTTGTTCAGGGTGTGGCGACCATGAGTAGCCCGCCTTATATTACCATTCCGTCCATGGACCGCTGTAGTTCCTAACCTACGTGTGGTAGCACTGGAAGCGGCCATGAGGTTGGCAGCATGTTGAGCACCGACCGACATTGAACAGGATACTTCCTCCCTGGTGTTTGCTCGTCTGTACGAACATATCTAGCAACTTGGAGTGCACTTTGAACGGCTCGTTCGTTTGGAGGACTTCGTCTAGAGAGGCTTCGAGTGATTCCTGTGGAGTTTGGAGTTAATTTGAATATATTTATAGTAATTACATATTTTGTTGTTTTTATTGGAGCGATGCGGTCCAACTGTCTACTGTGACTATCGGACCCAAGTCTAGTAAGACGTCGTAAATATCACATTAGCCATTTATAAGTTCTGAAAGGAACAGGAATGTATCATTTTTTTAAAATAAGGTACCTCCTTAGCATGAGGTTGACCAACGCAGATAGTTCCTGGTGTTTGCTCGTCTGTACGAACATATCTAACAACTTGGAGTGCACTTTGAACTGCTCGTTCGTTTGGAGGACTTCGTCTAGAGAGGCTTGGAGCGATTCCTGTGGAGTTTGGAGTTAATTTGAATATATTTATAGTAATAACATATTTTGTAGTTTTTATGGGAGCGATGCGGTCCAACTGTCTACTGTGACTATCGGACCCAAGTCTAGTAAGACGTCGTAAATATCACATTAGCCATTTATAAGTTCTGAAAGCAACAGGAATGTATCATTTTTTTAAAATAAGGTTCACTTAACTGGACAGAACGCTACTGTAACATGCTCATAAGGGTGGTTCAAGTTTGCCGTCCGAGACCAGAGCCTTAGCATCACTCCCGCAACAGCCCATCGTTTACCCTCTATCTTTTCTTCTACTTTAATCCATTTATTATACAATATTTTCATTTTTCGTGCTGGCAACTTCTGTGACGTCATGCGCTCCATTACTTGCCTGTAAAGAAAACAAAACGATCAAAATTATAATCTGTTTCCTTACTTGCCTGTAAAGAAAACAAAACGATCAAAATTATAATCTGTTTCCACCGAACTCATGAACATGCATGCATAGGTCTCCCAAGTGACTCTCAACTTGTTCAGGGGTTCCAATCTTTTCTTCTACTTTGATAAATTTATTATACTGTTGGGAGCAAGATGACGCAGCGCTAGGGTTAGCTGTTAGGTACTAGATGACGCAGCGGGAGGGTTAGCTCTGTAGAGGGGATTTACATCTATATAAGCTACTGCATACCTTTACTCGCTCTCTTTTTGCTTTTCTCTGCACATTTGTTCAAAACATCATTCTGGTAACCTCTTTCCTTATATTTTCTCTTGTATGTGTGTCAATCTGCATAACTTGTCTTTGAATTGAATATTAGAATTTAGTAACTCTCAAGTCATGTTGCGTTTGCGGTTAAGAATGAAATTAATTATAACGGTTGTGTTTGTAGATGTATTTTCTAGTTAAGTGTGTATTACTGATAGTTCTCTTTAAATTTAGTGATTTGTGCTATTTACCTAAGTAAAATCATAGTTGTACTGTTTAAGATTCAAATAAATTGTATCTTTCATGTCGGTAGCTGTGTATTATTTTATGAATCTTTGTACAGGTTAGTTGTAGTTTCCCAATAATACAATATTTTCATTTTTCGTGCTGGCAACTTCTGTGACGTCATGCGCTCCATTACTTGCCTGTAAAGAAAACAAAACGATCAAAATTATAATCTGTTTCCACCGAACTCATGAACATGCATGCATAGGTCTCCCAAGTGACTCTCAACTTGTTCAGGGGTTCCAATCTTTTCTTCTACTTTGATAAATTTATTATACAATATTTTCATTTTTCGTGCTGGCAACTTCTGTGACGTCATGCGCTCCATTACTTGCCTGTAAAGAAAACAAAACGATCAAAATTATAATCTGTTTCCTTACTTGCCTGTAAAGAAGACAAAACGATCAAAATTATAATCTGTTTCCACCGAACTCATGAACATGCATGCATAGGTCTCCCAAGTGACTCTCAACTTGTTCAGGGGTTCCAATCTTTTCTTCTACTTTGATAAATTTATTATACAATATTTTCATTTTTCGTGCTGGCAACTTCTGTGACGTCATGCGCTCCATTACTTGCCTGTAAAGAAAACAAAACGATCAAAATTATAATCTGTTTCCACCGAACTCATGAACATGCATGCATAGGTCTCCCAAGTGACTCTCAACTTGTTCAGGGTGTGGCGACCATGAGTAGCCCGCCTTATATTACCATTCCGTCCATGGACCGCTGTAGTTCCTAACCTACGTGTGGTAGCACTGGAAGCGGCCATGAGGTTGGCAGCATGTTGAGCACCGACCGACATTGAACAGGATACTTCCTCCCTGGTGTTTGCTCGTCTGTACGAACATATCTAGCAACTTGGAGTGCACTTTGAACGGCTCGTTCGTTTGGAGGACTTCGTCTAGAGAGGCTTCGAGCGATTCCTGTGGAGTTTGGAGTTAATTTGAATATATTTATAGTAATTACATATTTTGTAGTTTTTATGGGAGCGATGCGGTCCAACTGTCTACTGTGACTATCGGACCCAAGTCTAGTAAGACGTCGTAAATATCACATTAGCCATTTATAAGTTCTGAAAGGAACAGGAATGTATCATTTTTTTAAAATAAGGTACCTCCTTAGCATGAGGTCGACCAACGCAGATAGTTCCTGGTGTTTGCTCGTCTGTACGAACATATCTAACAACTTGGAGTGCACTTTGAACGGCTCGTTCGTTTGGAGGACTTCGTCTAGAGAGGCTTGGAGCGATTCCTGTGGAGTTTGGAGTTAATTTGAATATATTTATAGTAATTACATATTTTGTAGTTTTTATGGGAGCGATGCGGTCCAACTGTCTACTGTGACTATCGGACCCAAGTCTAGTAAGACGTCGTAAATATCACATTAGCCATTTATAAGTTCTGAAAGCAACAGGAATGTATCATTTTTTTAAAATAAGGTTCACTTAACTGGACAGAACGCTACTGTAACATGCTCATAAGGGTGGTTCAAGTTTGCCGTCCGAGACCAGAGCCTTAGCATCACTCCCGCAACAGCCCATCGTTTACCCTCTATCTTTTCTTCTACTTTAATCCATTTATTATACAATATTTTCATTTTTCGTGCTGGCAACTTCTGTGACGTCATGCGCTCCATTACTTGCCTGTAAAGAAAACAAAACGATCAAAATTATAATCTGTTTCCTTACTTGCCTGTAAAGAAAACAAAACGATCAAAATTATAATCTGTTTCCACCGAACTCATGAACATGCATGCATAGGTCTCCCAAGTGACTCTCAACTTGTTCAGGGGTTCCAATCTTTTCTTCTACTTTGATAAATTTATTATACTGTTGGGAGCAAGATGACGCAGCGCTAGGGTTAGCTGTTAGGTACTAGATGACGCAGCGGGAGGGTTAGCTCTGTAGAGGGGATTTACATCTATATAAGCTACTGCATACCTTTACTCGCTCTCTTTTTGCTTTTCTCTGCACATTTGTTCAAAACATCATTCTGGTAACCTCTTTCCTTATATTTTCTCTTGTATGTGTGTCAATCTGCATAACTTGTCTTTGAATTGAATATTAGAATTTAGTAACTCTCAAGTCATGTTGCGTTTGCGGTTAAGAATGAAATTAATTATAACGGTTGTGTTTGTAGATGTATTTTCTAGTTAAGTGTGTATTACTGATAGTTCTCTTTAAATTTAGTGATTTGTGCTATTTACCTAAGTAAAATCATAGTTGTACTGTTTAAGATTCAAATAAATTGTATCTTTCATGTCGGAAGCTGTGTATTATTTTATGAATCTTTGTACAGGTTATTTATTTATTTTTTTATTTAAAACTTTTTGCACAAAAACATGTACAAAGGCGGACTTAATGCCAATGGCATTCTCTACCAGTCAACCTTTGGGTGATGCAGAGATAAGATAAAGCAGGTGCTAAAAGTATAAAGACGAAAGGTTTGTATAAAATGGTACAAATTAAATACAAGAAAGAAATATTAAGAATTTACTTACTAATTACATAAATTAAAACATACTACAAAGATTATATATGTATGTAGATACTTATATAAATGAATATAGATAAATATTTCTATGTAAATACAATATAATAAATAGATATTATCATACATAATATGAATAAATAAATACAAACATGAAAATCCTTAACAATAAAGTAATATTCTGCTTAAGGGACCCTATAGAGTTGACGTACTCGGTTTCTGAACGAGAGACGGTTCGTCAAAGTCCTGACTTCGAGAGGAAGGGCGTTCCAGAGAAGAATAGATCGCACTAGAAAAGAGGAATGGACAAGATTTGAAGTGTGAGTTGGACAGTGCAGTAGAAGATTATTAGAGGAGCGTAAATTTTTGTTATGATTAGAGCCAAGTAGATGAAGATGAGATTTTAAGTAAGTAGGGGCATCGGGAGATTTTAAGAGTGAAAAAAGTAAACAGACAGCTCGCAGACTGCGCCGCCGTCTAATAGGTAACCAACCCAACTCATCACGAAAAGCCGAAACGTGGTCATACTTCCTAAGATTGTAGACGAATCGAATGCAATTATTGAGAAGTCGGTCAAGTTTATTGAGCAGATCTGCATTCAGGTCGAGATAGCACACATCACCATAGTCGAAAATCGGAAAAATTAAAGTCTGCATAAGCATTGTCTTGGTTTTGACTGGTAGAAAATTTTTGAGTCGATAAAGAGCCCGAAGTGTTCCAGTCACCCTTTGGCTAACGTTAGTGACCTGAACCCGCCAACTCAAGGTTGAGTCAATGTGTAAGCCCAGATTTTTAACACTGACAGTTACTGGAAAAACTTTTGAGTTAAAAGTTATCGATGGAAGAGTCACATCTTTTAACTTGTTGATCATATAGTTAGTGCCAATTATAATACTCTGGCATTTGTCAGGGTTAACGGCCAGCCCAAACTTATCACACCACCCCCCTATCAGCCCCAAATCCGCATTCACACAATCTATCGCCTCTGAGATGTTATCCACAGAGGCTTGGCTATATAATTGCAGGTCATCAGCATACAAGTGATACGCACACTGAAGATCGGTGGTTAAGAGGTTGATAAATATCGAAAAAAGAAGAGGAGATAGTATGCCGCCTTGAGGGACCCCAGAGTCAAGATTGCACCAACTCGAAGACATCTCATCGACACAAACTGACTGCTGGCGACCCTGAAGATATGAGGAAAACCAATCCAGCTCGTCAGAAGAGATCTTAATGTGGGCAAGGATGGATAAAAGTATGTCATGGTTAATGCAATTGAACGCATTTGAGAAGTCAACCAAGACCATCACTGTGGCCTTACCTTTCTCCATCCCATCCCCAATGTCACCCGTTACTTTAAGGAGTGCGGTCGTCGTGCTATGTCCTGGTCTGAATCCTGATTGTAAGGGGCTAAGTATTGAATTCCTGTGGACAAAGTTGGACATCTGTCTATGTACGCACGCTTCCAGCACTTTCGATAAAAAAGGAAGGATTGAAATTGGACGAAAATGGTTTGGAAGAGAGGGATTGGAAATTTTGGGCAGGGGACGAACGTAGGCTTTACGCCACAAGTTTGGAAATTGCCCAGAAGCAAGGGAAAAGTTAACTATGTGTGAGATAGCAGGAAGAAGGAGGTCCAGGATAAACAGGATCATACGACGACTTATGTTGTCGCAGCCCACTGCTTTAGATTTAATAGCTAAAATAATCCTTTTGATCTCAACTGGCGTGACTGGAGAAAACTGAAAGGGTGAATAACTGGGAATGGTTAATCCGGCTACGAAGTCTACCGTTTGACGCTTGGTTAGGCCATCAATTGCGAGAGAGGTGGAAAAATGCCGATTGATAGCATCTAACTCAATCGTCTTAGGTAGCTCCATCTGCCTTGGTTTACCTATTCCCAGTGTCCCAAGGAACTTCCAGACATGAGCTGGCGATGAGTTAGTTATATTGTCAAAGATGTGTCGGCGTTTAGCGTTCCGTATCACTTGGTTACATCGATTCCTGGCAGTTTTGTAAGAGCTCCATAGCATGTCTGTACGATGTTTTTTATATTTATGAAAGGCCCTATCTCTACGTTTCATGGCAATTCGGACATCATTTGTTAGCCACGGCGCCGGGGGATGCTTTAATTTTACCCTCCTGACAGGAGCATGAATGTCGTAGAGGCTATTTAAAGTTTCATTGAAGAACAAAACTTTGTCATCAACTGTGGTAGCCTCTCCTAAAGGTTCCCAGTTTATTTCCGCGGCATCCGCACACAATTTAATGACGTCCATCCGTCCAAAACAACGCCTATGCAGCACTTTAGGTTTGAGTTTAGGAGGTTTGAGAATATACGATAGATAAATTAGATCATGATGGGAAAAAGCCGGCGCTAAAAGCTGACCGTGTGAATGTACAAGAGTAGGAGAAGAAGTAAGAATTAAGTCGAGCCAGGTATCATCTGTATCTTTATTGTGGTGTGTGGCCTCAAGTGGCAAAATATGGAGACTGGCTGACTCAACTATGTGAAGCAGTTTTTGAGCTCTTGAAGAGTCTACAAGAAGATTGGTGTTAAAGTCACCCATGATGATGTGATGCTCATAATCAGACCCTAAAGACTCTAAGACCAATTCGAAATCGGTGAAATAATCAACACAAGGGGGACTATAAACAACGCCAAGAACAGTTTTAATACCCTTGACCCAAACCTCAAGGAAGAGGAACTACGCAGAAGCGGAGTAATGTGGAGGAGATGAGGCAACTATTTTGAAAGGTAGATCACTACGAAGGTATATTGCAACCCCACCTCGCTCCTTCCCGATCCTGTCGTTTCTAACTAAAATAAATCCCGGGAGAGGAAATGAAGTAGAGAGTAGGTCAGGCTTTAGGAAGCTCTCGGAAATCAGAACCGCATGAACGTGGGAGTTAGCGAAAGTAGCTACAAGGTCACTGTAATGACTAGCCACACTTTCTGCATTTATATGACAGACATTAAATGACCGTCCCAATTCTTGTTCAAAATGCGTACGGAGTACATCACCAACTGTTACTGTGGTTGTATTGTCTGTAATTGAGCAAAAGCTGTCATTCTCAGACGGTGTATCGTAAGCAGAGTGGAAAGAATCATTATCTGCAAATAAGTCAGTCATGTAGTTTAAAATAATGAATAATATAAATATAATAAGTATTTAAATACCGAATAATAATTAATATGGCTATTTCTACTTTTTACGATTCTCATCGTCACCTTCATGGTAAATTTTGAATACTGATTATTTCAACAATTTTTTTAAACAAACACAAAGCGTTTGGTAAGTTAAGTAACATATATAAGTCAACAAGTTAAATTTTGAGTCAGATTTGGAAGAATAAGGTTTTGAATTATTTGATCCCACGTAGGTGACGCGACAATCCACGAAGGTGACGCAGTAGCTTTACAGACATTATTAATCATTATTTAAGTACAAATTATAAGTTAATTTGTTCCTTCGGCAGTTATATGGTAACAGCTACTTGACTAAAAACAATTACCAGATCAAACACCTACACATGCTTTTGACGTAAAAGTTATTCTGGAACCATAATATTATAAAAATAACACAGTACATCTCTTTGGCACAAACTGGCAAATTATCAGTTGTCTAGATCCCATAGCATAAGCTTATATTGTCTTAATTTGGGCTAGATGATGTTGTGTGAGAATGTCCGAACCTGGCTACTTATAATGGAAGCACTCTGCGGCTGGACGATCGGCTCACCGAACTCGAGGTAAAACTGCGTCGCATAAACTGGCACATACTGGTGTTGTGCGAAGTCCGAAGAAAGGGGGAGGACACGCTAATTCTTGGGTCGGGTGACCTATTCTACTTTCGGGAAGGTGATGGAAGACATTCTTCCGAGGGCGGTGTCGGCTTTACGGTGAAAAAGGAACTCGTTAGCAGCATTGTGGAGATCAGGAGTGTTTCGCCTCGGGTAGCATACGTAATACTGAGACTTACCAACAGGACTCCCTGAAGGGGATTCTATGCCCCAACTTCGAGAAGCACTGACGAGGCAGTTGAGACCGTGTACGAGGACGTGCTGAAAGCATTACACGGTACTGCCAAGATTCACAACAATGTTATGATAGGGGACTTCACTATCAAAGTGGGAGTACAAGAACGCGGTGAAACGAAAATCGGACTTTTTGGTGTTGGGCGTAGAAATGACAGTATGCTTATCAACTTTCTTGAGGCTCAGGGGCTCTTCTTGATGAACTCATTCTTTAAGAAGAAACCCCATAGAAGGTGGACTTGGCGAAGCCCCAACAAGGTCACAAGGAACGAGATAAAATTCATCATGTCGGACAGGAGGTGTATATTTGGAGAAGATGTCTCTGTGATCAACAGGTTTAATACCGGAAATGATCACCGACTCGTCAGAGCGTCTCTGAATTTAGACTTCCGCGTCGAAAGGGCCCGGATGATAAAGCCTACTCTACGACCTACTGCGCTCCAAATAGCTTTGTGTGCCGAGAAGTTTCAATTGGAGCTTCAAAATCGTTTCGATCTGCTGGAAACCACTGGCAAGGATCACGATAAGGCCGACACTGTAGTCAGGACGCTACAACAAGTGTCCCGAAGGTTTCATTCTGGAAAAAAGCAAAAATAGGTGTTCCCAGCTTTCGCCCGAGACCCTCGAGCTCATGAGAATCAGACGGGAAACGCCATCTACATTTCATTGAAGTGCGAATATTAGGATGCATGCTGTGTTCGCACTGAGTTCTCGGTTGAACTGAGTCTAAATGAGCGATGTTGAATAATCTTGCCGAGAATCCAGTTTGCGAACCTCAATAAAAAAATTTAAATCTATGCATACTTACTTTTACTTACTTTTGGTCTTCGTCAGACCAGAGAAATTTAAACATCAAATTCCGAAAGCTGCTATGACGCGACCTCAGGCGTTATAACACCAACATCGTAGAGGCAGGGATCACACAAAATTGTGGTACTAAAGTCTTTGCCCAACAGCTCGGAAGACCTCGTCTGACAAAATTGAAGACAGCGGGTGGCAAAACCGAGACCTCGAGGTTCGAGATTCTCGAAGAAGTTAGGAGCTTTTACAGAGAACTATATGCATCACGGAAAAAAAGACCGACGGGACCTAGCGACCGTGACCACAGAGCCCCACTAATGCGCCACTATACCGAAGACATTCTGGATATTGACCAGGGCAAGGTCAGGGCTGCTCTCGAACAACTAAAAACCAATAAATCCCTGGAGAGGACGGAATAACGACTGAGCTTCTTAAAGCTGGCGGGACTCTAGTTCTCAAAGAGCGGACGAGTCTCTTTAATTCCGTCCTCCAACAGGGACAAACACCTAAAGCGTGGAGCGGGAGTGCGGTGGCTCTATTTTTCAAAAAAGGTGTCAAGACCTTGCTCAAGAATTATATACCCATGTCACTCCTTAGCCATGTTTACAAGTTGTTCTCGAGAGTAGTCACAAACCGCCTTGCCGGAAAACTCGACGAGTACTAGGTACCTAAATGTATTTAAGTTGATATAAGTATAAGGTAGTAGGTGCGTTGATTAAGCTTTAGGTGGCATGACTCTTTCCCAGGATTTCTTCTTGAGACTTAGACGCGGAGGTCATTGTGTCTTTGTTCAAAAGTTCTTAGCATGCCGCACGCCTCAAGAAGGGGAAAAGCATCTGAACTAACCCAAAAGACGCAAGATAACACCCGAACCCGTAGGCGAGGCCACGGTGATAGCCTAAGCCTGTCGGGTACCCTGATACATCATTCTAAGGAGTTGCCCGGGGCGCCTAATACTAGACGGGTAAGTAGCTACGATGTCGGTTTTAGACGGTTTGGATCTGGCATAACGTCCGGTGGGATTTCTACTCCTATAAAAGGGCTTCACACGGAATGCTATAGGTATTGCTCTGTCCTTTGCCATGATTGTAGGTACCTACTTATTTGTTCTACTATTATTCCGCTACATATCTACTACAATACGAATCTAAAAGAGTACTACTCTTACTGGAACTAGTCAGAGATCACCTTCGTGGCATAAACTCACCTTCGTGGGTAAAACGCCACGAAGGATGTGACACGAAGGTAACGAAAACATAGCTTTTTTTAAAATTCCGACAAAGTTTAGCCGTTACGTTTTAAATCAAATACTACATAAATATCTCAATTAATTTGCGGTTTCGATGAATAAACTCTGACTTCAATAGCTATTATACAATGTACAAAAAGTCACCCACGAAAAGTACTCGAATTAAGTGTCAAATGTAGAAACTTACTGATATTTTTTTTTCTCAAGGAGCCAGGAGTTGCACGTTGCACTCCCGCGATGCCCAATCACGAATAACGTTCAGTTAAGTTGAGTTTTGTTATTGGGGCGGTCGTTTTGGTCAACAGTAAACCGTTTACTACGCAAATTTAGAGTACCTAGATTCGTGTGACCGATGTATATTGTGTTTTAAGTTTTAAATAATAGTTAGAAGATTTTTTTTGTAATACTGTGTGTGTAGTGTATGTTATTACGGTGAATTTAGTGTATGTAACTTCAAAATCTATGGAAATTTGGTGATGCAGTAACCAAATGTTTAACTGAATCGGGAAGTGTGACACGAGTAGAATGCGAGAAATGACCCCGATTTTGACCTTCCGTGTTAATTTTTGGTATGAATATTTACTTCTATTGCAACAAATTTCATGTATTTTATAGCTTAATAGCTGTTTTATCCACTATTTTAAAACATTTCTTTCTAACTCATACGGTTTAGAAAATATAAGCGTGTGACCATCAAATTTAAGCAACCAGGAGAAATAGCCATATATAAAAAAATATAATAACAATAAATACGATAAAAGTACCAATACAATATTTACACGCAGTTGATATAAGTCTCACTCTCTGCACCACCCGCCAGCAAACATTCACAATACTGTAACAGAGAAATTAAGTTTAACATAATACTATTATAAAGATTTCTAGAACAAAATGAAAACCAATATTATTTACAAAAAAAGTGGTATGTTAGTATAAAAAAACACTGCACGATCAATAAGCTGCAACGGAACGCAAAAGTTTTTACACGAATAAAGAATATGTACTAAATATCGTGCCTACATATTTCTGAACGAAACGGTTCACTAATTTGATGCTGCGGTCAGATTTTGATATACGTCACAAATGTCAATGTCACATCAGTCAAACTAATGCGGCTAATTTGTAAACAAACAAACCAAGATAAATTATTAAGTTGTGGGTAAAAGAAGTAATTTAGTGTTAAGATAAGTGATATGACTGTTACACAACAGTTAGTATAGATATAGACAGTTAAATATTACATGACCTTAACAGTCTTGATTGATGAATACTTTAAAACATAACAAAATATGCAAACCGGACCGCTAAACGAAGCACCACCATAAAGTCTCAGTTCTTTCGCAATCTTGCCTTTGCGTTATCCGCACTAACTGCATCACTCTTCGATGGAATGGCACCCCGCTCAACAACCACCTTGGGATGCTTAACAGTCAAAGAACTAAGCTCATCTATGGATGTTATCTTGTGACGACTGCCCCCAATGTTGACAACAATAACACCGTCCTGTGTCCAGCATGCCCGTACACCAAAATGTTGCCTGGCTTTGCTGAAGACTGCCTGCCGAGCTTTTGTCAAATTCTCCTTGACTGATACTGAAGAGCCTTTGAGTTTAGTCTTACAGCGCCATATGCTTGATCTTATATGAAGTGCAGAAAACCTCACCAAGACTGGACGGGGATGATCGCCAGGAGCTCCCAACCTATGACTGTATGCAATATCAGCAGCAACAATGCTATTCAGCGCCAACTTCTTCTGAACCACATCAAGGATAGCAGTGGTGCAGTTCTCATTCTCCGCTTCAGCCACTCCCATGAAAAAAAAGGTTAGTTGTAGTTTCCCAATATCAGAAGTGGGATACAATGCAATTGAATTGTATCCTAGTCCTGCGTCCTGATCGCTTTGCTATCTAATGAACGGCAGATAAGTTATGCAGGTTGACGATTTCTTTATTTGAAATTGTTGATTGCCTATGTGTGTGGGTATTTTGTTTTTTTTTATTTTATTAAAGGAAAGACCTGGTGAGTTATGTAATCAGCAGGTGAGTACGTTACGATCTCTAAAGTGATTATTAGTGTGAACCAACTTGATTGCAATGCTACTATACAGTTGTTGTGGTTATTTGTTCTCCTCAACACTGTTAGTCAATCCGTTTAGAGATCGTAAGTGTGTAATGGATTTCGATTTTATGCAGTTTAGGGTCGGCAGCGTGAGTGTGGCACCACTGGTGTTGCAAACCGTTCGTAGGATACGGCGTGCATTTTCCATAAGATTCTATACCGCCGTATACTTTTCTGCCGCCTTAGTAAAAAAGTTTATTGGTGATCGTCGTGTGTAAAGAACAATAAATGCCTAGGCAAGGTAGTGCAAGCTGTTTGAAGCGTCGTTACTCACATCGTAGGTACAGTCAGGTTCAAAGAACTTTTACCATGATAATAGAGAAATATGCTCAGCGAATTTCATTGCTGACCGTACTCTTAATCCAGTGATTTAGGTATCACTGTATCTTGCTCTGGTCCTTGTAGCGTGGCCTACATTCATGTCACACTCGCATGTAGTAGACCGTCTTCTACCAATGCATTACGTAACCAAATGCAGCAGATTATGAAAACAATTGACTGCACTTGGGCGACGTTGGTATCGTCGGTGTCAGTCGCCACGGCCACGAATGAAGTCGTCGTGCGGCGCCAACCGAGAGCCAGCGCCAGCACCTCGCCGGGAATGCTGCAGCGGGCGCGAGCGCTGCCCAGCCCTGTTGCAGAGCGGCGCGGCGTGAGGTAGTGTGCTACTCGCCGGAGCGATGCTTCTAACCAGGAGTCTGCGAGCTACACGGACCGCATCATTGGTGCGCTAAGTGCCATTAACGCCACGGTGAGATCGAACCATTCTTATTTAGTCTCTAGCTTGTATCTGAGCATCCAAGACAGATACCTGGAGGTAGTTAGTGCCGAATTAAAAAGAACCTTTCTCGCATTGGGAGCTGTCTAAAGGTGATGCAAGGGTATGAGACTTCTTTCGTAACGCAGACTTCAGGAAAGCAGTTTTTGTCTTGATAATTGTTATCTTATTGTTGAGACTTTTTGGTGGCGCAGACTTTCATCTGACCTATGGCTACTTTGTGACCAAATAATGTCAACCTAGTGAGGGTAGATAATGTTCTTTTGAATCAATCACTGATTCACACGTTACTTACCGATTGATAACGAGTTGGTTATTTGTATACTAGACTACCCACACTCTAGTAACACTGTGTATTACCATTATTGTCCGTGATATGATGTGACTTTTTTCCGCTAATATGACTTTTACTTTGGAAAATCAAGTACCTACCTAAATCGCAGCACCGAGCCATAGAAGCGTTATTAGGATATTAGATAATTTGAAATTCGGAGCTATTAGTTGAAGCTTGGAGTTAAAGATTTAACAACAAGTCACTGTGTTGTGTTTTAGGCAATAAACTGTTTGTGGTTATGTGCAGTAATACAAATAAGTACCCGACATAGGTAGTATCCGAGGTATTGCTGACTCACAAATCCGTGCTTCGGCAATAAGCGTCAAATTACAACCGAATGTATTAGTTGAATGGTTCTCTATGCTTGTTTTATCTATTTAAGCCTGAGCCGTGTACTTTTTGTAGTGTCCATTTCGATTGCTCGGCCAATATGTCGTAGAAAAAAGAAACTTATGTCAGCATTTCGAAGGAATTCGTAGAAAACGAACAGTGAAAACCGCAAATTCGAAGAGTCAATATTTAGAAAGTTATAAGGGTTTAACCGTGGCCGCGCAGTCCGCATGAATTCAACTGCGCGGCCACCAGTTCTCTTGAACGGAGCTACCTACAAGTCTAATTCTTTTTGCTAATCACTGACACGATTTCGAAGAAAATGTAGATTATAAAAATAAAGCCCTACTATTTGAACTTCACAACATACGGCACTCCAAAGTTATGGCCGCGCAGTCCGCACAATGCGAACCGCGCGGCCACGGTTTTTCTTAAATGGAGCTTAAACGGAGCTTAGTAGAAGTCCCATTCTTTTTGCTAATTACAGATACCATTTCGAAGAATATGTAGACAGTATGAATAAAGCCTCAAATTAAGAACTAAATGACGTATAGAACTTAAAACCTATAATCGAAGGAAAAAATAGGGTGACCAAGATTTATAGTGTGTGAATCCAGGCTTTTTACTATTTTAATATCATAGTGTAAATATATTTATATAGCAAGTAGCTTTTCTTGTAAAAAGAGCTACTGATTGTTTCAATTGAATTCCAATTCAATTCAATTGAGAATTAGTGATTCGAATTAGTCTTACGAAAATGTGCTTGTAAGCTTTTAAGTAAATAGGTTTATTAAAAAGAAAACATATTTGCTGGCGATTGGTAATCATTCATTCTACATGGCGCTGTGTGAAATAGATATTCCACTACATTTAATATTGGTTTTTGGTGCAGGACCTCCTCACTCCCACAGTTCAACAATCCCAACCACAGCAACCACCAAAAGGAAACAAACCTTAGCAAATCACCACGACGATAACGAACTGCCCAACCCAAAGAAGACAAATGGACGGAACGATAATTCGCCTGATGGCATTTGTAACTTTTTCTAAGATAAAGCGGTCCACAACTATTCTGAGCATTTTCCGTACTTATTTATATAAGGTGTTATTTACTAACTAGAAGTATTCTTCTGTAAATGTAGGTATTAAAATGTCGTTTATAAAAAAAGTATAGTAAGTAGGTACATATAAGTAAAGTATTGACTTTCGATTACATTACATTAATTAAGTACTATACGTAAAAACACCATACAGTACCTCATTACCTACCAACTTAAATATTGGGTAAAAAATATTAGTATTGCGGAAATACCTTACTTGATATTGTTATTGTCCAGACTACCAACGTTATAGGTTAAACGCAAAGTTTATATTACTTGAATAGTGGTATTTAGATTCAATTTACGTAAAACTAAAGCATTTGAAATTAAATCAGCAATTAAAAATGGTCGAAAATAAGGACGTATCATAGCTATACACATCGACATCGCGACTTTAAAAAACAAATAAACTTTTATAAATTTGAAAAAGAATTCTATAAATTATCTGTAGTAGCATGCATGAAGTAAACATATTTGCTGGCGAAAGAAAAAAAGTCAATATCAGAGGAACGTGGAGTAAAAAGGAAACTTGAATTTCACTTACTAAGACATATGATTACCTACTTAATGTGTTTACGGGTAAAAAGTAATAATTAAATTTATAAAATGTTAGTGCTGTTTATCGGATTAGTAATTACTGGCGTAATTTAAGTCATAAAATCAAACTATAACAATACCATAAAGAAACATCTATTTAATAAGTAATAATTCAGTACATAATAAGTAATCAAAATATTTTTAATTTCAATCATTTTAATAATCTTAATATATTATTATTTTGTTTTACTTTTTATTTATAGAAACATAATTAAATAAAATGAAATCTACTAGCAAAATAAAATATTAAGTAGTACAAAATCTCCCCAACATCCCCTTGTGGGTCGCGCCAAACCACCACAGAATACAGAGTACATTTTTTATTCCAGTTTTTATGGTACGACAGAGAAACGATCTTTTGAATCGTTCAGTTGTAGCGAAGTAAGAGTGGCACCTCTGTCCAGCAGGCGTTGTTCGGGAAGGAGTGGGCGGGATTAGGTTGAAGAGTTCAGAACACTCACCGTGAAAGATACGGTAGAATGCAGCCAAAGACGCAATAGTTCTTCGCTGCGCTAACGGCCTTACCTTACCTCACCCATTATATAACAATATGTACCTATATTGTGATCATCACCATTTACTGAAATATAAATCAATCGATGAGTGTTTTTTTTCTTATCTTCTTATCTTTGACTGCCTCTGTGGCACAGTCGGTAGAGATACCGCCTGCGGCGCTGGAGGTCGTGGGTTCGATTCCCACCGGAGACAAATATTTGTGTGACCCATAAATGTTTGTCTCAAGAGTCTGGGTGTATCTATGTATAATATGTATGTATTTAAAAGTATATAAGTATTAATATCCGTGGTGGATCGTGGATACCCATAACACAAGCAGGTTATTCCTAGCTTACTTTGAGATCAGATAGCGTTGTGTGAGATGTCCGTGAATATTTATTTATTTATATCCTAGAAGTAAACTTCTCTATTCAAATTCAAACCAAGGGACTACAACTATTTGCTTTTTACGATTAAAAGTATAGCAATATACGTGACATTAAAAAGTCTTATTAACCGACTTCAAAAAAGAGGAGGTTCTCAATTCGTACGCTATGTTTTTTTTATGTATTAAGTATTACGCGATAGCGGCGCCGATTTTGATTTTTTTTTGTTTGAATGAGGTTACTTCTGAGGTGGTCCCATATCCAGGGTATCAAGATCTGATGCTGGGATCCAGGAGAAATCGAGGGCAACTACCGAAAATTGTTGGAACAACTAGTGCGTTTGCTAACTTTTTGATTAAGTGCTTTAATAAGTAAGTATACCTACTACAATTTAATAAAGGTCTGGAGTCGATATGATGATGGAACCGAAAGACAGTTGAGGGAATTTCTTAACGATTTACAGCAGTTTACCTTGTGTTTCGGCTTGATTGATTTGTGTTGATGAGAACTTTACACCTAGATAGATATACTTATCGGTCTACCCGTCACTTAAAATAATAATAAAAATATAATTAAACAATAGAACCGACTTCATACAAATCCTTAAAAATAAAATATACCTAGCGCATAGTGATATGTATTTTGATTTATCAGATTTTATTCAATTTTATATGGAAGTTGTTGCCATTAATAATACCTACCTACCTATACCTATGGGTTTACTTGGCGCCGACTTCAATATGATATTGAAAAAAATCTGGTAAATCAAAATAATAACTTTGTGCTAGGTAAATATTTTAAAGGATTTGTATGAATTCGGTTCAATTTTTTTTTGGGAATATCTCGTCGACGCAACGTAAATCATGGTCACCCTTCTTTTAACTCGAGTTACAGGGTTTAAGTTTTGTAACTCGTGATTTTCAAGCATTAGAACTTCATTCATGATATCTACATATTCTTCGAAATCGTATCAATGATTAGCAAAAATAATGAGACCTCTACCAAATTCTGTTTAAGCTCCACTTTAAGAAACACGTGGCCGCGCGGTTCGCCCTTACGTAAGTGCTGTAGAACGAGAAGTTCAAACTTTAGGGCTATATTTTTCAAATCTACTTTTTCTTCGAAATCGTATCAGTGATTAGCAAAAAGAATTAGACTTCTACAATGCTCCGTTAATGAGAACTGGTGGCCGCGCGGTTCGCTTTATGCGGACTGCGCGGCCATAAATTTGGAGTGCCGTATGTCGTGAAGTTCAAATAGTAGGGCTTTATTTTTATAATCTACATTTTCTTCGAAATCGTGTCAGTGATTAGCAAAAAGAATTAGACTTGTACGTAGCTCCGTTCAAGAGAACTGGTGGCCGCGCAGTTGAATTCATGCGGACTGCGCGGCCACGGTTAAACCCTTATAACTTTCTAAATATTGACTCTTCGAATTTGCGGTTTTCACTGTTCGTTTTCTACGAATTCCTTCGAAATGCTGACATAAGTTTCTTTTTTCTACGACATATTGGCCGAGCAATCGAAATGGACACCTTTTTGTATATAACCGGGAAATAGCTACGCGAGTACCTGTTTTGACAAACTGAAGACCGTGTTTCTTGTGATTCGAATGTATTTTTTTTTGTCAAAAGTACCACACGAACAACAAAGAAATAGTTGTAGCAGTCATTCAGTGAATCCCTGTTGATTTTTTTTTTATGAGCGGTGGTTAAAGCTTTGCCTTGATTTCGTAGTCATTGTTAGAGCATTTTGCAGGCGAGTGGACAAGCTTTTAGTATTAAGGGGTCTCTGTGAACAGGAGTTTGAGTCAACTGATATCGTCACGTTACCAATAGCTTAGTGAGATTACTTTGAAGGTGAACTTGCAGGCTGTGTCGCCGGAATCAATGAACACGCTTATCATTGTAGGCACTAGGCACAGATGTATTTAAACGCGAAGTGTGTTGGTATATGCGCACAAGTGATTACCAACATGTCATTTACAGGCCTAGACCACTGAATGATGGAATACAGAACGCAAACTACTGTAGGTACTATGAAAATCCTTTGACCTTGTGTCTGTGAACTCCGTGAGCGGTGTCTACAGGGTGCGTGGCTTGAGCGAGCGCACTTTGTACCTATGTAGGTTTCCTTCTGTACCCTATCTAGCGAATAGTGTAATGTTCCGTACATCCTCCATGATGACAAGACTGATGAATACTTCTTAGGTCGTATGAATTTTCGTAAGTTTTTTATATCGGGAACTGTAACTTTCTCTGTCAATACTGGTAGTACCTATGGCGATAAAGTTAAACAGTAGTACACCCATTGAATTAGTTCGTATCGCCTCTCACGTTCGGAAACGTTGGGTCTGTGAAATCATCAAAGACCCTCATATCAAAAAGGTAAACTATGGTAGGAAAACTGGGTGTGGCCGTGTGCACTCCTGCATTTCTACCATTAGACGATGTTCGTCAATTTGCACCCGCATCCGTTGACCTGATTCGGACGGAAGTGGCTGCAAACCTTCCTTAAACTTACCCCAACAGTAGTGTCTTCATCGCATGAATCCTACAAGCCATTTTGAAGTTTTAGTGACACGACCAAATTTGATAACCGAGTTGGCTGGTTGGGTAAACGCAATTACTTTTTACTTTAAAACGGCAACAGCATCGGAGTTCCAGATAAGTTTAGATGCCGATTATTATGTGCCGTTGTTGACGAGATTCGTTGGACACAACGGACACCTATAAGGAATATTTGAAAATGCCGTATTGTCTCGCCGATGATCTTTTTGCATATCAGTGTATTATCTCAAATAGTTTGAGTGAAGTATTGGTGAACACCAATGATGTAGGTATTAGTTTTGAGCAATACCTACTCAGCATGATGGTCTAATCATCGTTTGAAAGGTGATTCAAACAGTGCACACATTGTTTTGTATTTATTATGTTGTGTTTTTGTTTTATTTCATTGAGCGCAGGACGACGCGTGATCGTAGTGTCAGGGGGCGCAAAGGACGCGGTGCTCGCAGAGAAAGCGTGGTCGCCTCCGACACAGTGCGGCGCATTCGGGTGCGCCTACATAACCAACATTTGGCAGTGGCTTACGAGCAACGCTTTAGAACGATCGAAAGAGTGGCTGCCCGCGGACCTATCTGGCTTGGGCGCCGCCGGATCGCTGTTGCACATTAACAAGCCTGCCTGTTTATTGCTTTTTGTGGTGATTTATATCTTTTTTTCCAAAAACACGCTTACAGTATTCCCAAATTAAGTTTAGTATAGGGCAATTAGCGAATTTATTAAGGGCAATTAGCGAATTTTTTTAGGGCAATTAGCGCAATTAGCGAAGATCTGCATGTGCATTATTGATTTGGGAATACTGTACACGAGTGTTCTTTTCTGCCTACTGTGATACAGAACTTTGGAACGTACAGTCAGTTAAGAGTCAGGTACAGCCGAGTGCATTAAAAATCTCAGTATTGCTTGAGTTGATGCACCCATTTTTAGAACGACGCAGATGTACCTAGTAAGTACGTCAACATCAAACCGTGCGTCATTGAGAACGATGCATAGGAGCTGTAAGTTTGGGTACTAACCAGCAGTAATACTGGCATAAGACTGTTAGCGCTCTTAAATCTCCTCGATCATTGGTAATTTTTTTTTGTTTTTGTCATTGAACAGGCTGCGGCGGAATTCGTGGTTCCGTGTGTCATTGAACAGACTGCGGCGGAATTCGTGGTGCCGTGGCGAGGAGCTACTCTGAAGGCATGTGCTGCCTTCTTTGAAGATACCTACATGGCGCAGAGATGTTCTTCATCTCTGTGCTGTGTGTAGGAGCCAGAGAGAGCGAAACGATGTGCCACCTCTCTGTGCTGCCGGAGTTAGCAAACGTGCTTCCTGTCCGTGATTTTTGGAGTCAGAGATAGCCGAACGATGTGCTTCTTCTCTGTGCTGCCGGAGATAGCAAAGGTGCTCCCTCTCCGTGAAGTGTGTGGTACCACAGATAGCAAATGATCCGTGATATGTGTGATGCCTGAGATAGCGAATGATGTGGTTTCTCCCCGTGATGTGTGCAGAGCCAAAGATAGTGAATGAGGTGTCATCTCTGTGTGGTATGTGTGATGCCAGAGATGGCGATTGATGTGCTTTTACGCTTTACTCTTTATGTTTGTGTTTTATTCTGGGTCGAATCTCCGTTGACGAACGGAGACCCGACCCAGCCCTAGTGCAGTGTGTGGCGGTGCGACGGAGGTGTCTGCAGCATCTCTATTGCATCACCACATATTGTATAGGTAGCTTTCAAACATTGATACTTAGAATATGCTTGTCCTGAAAAAGTTATTTTCTCGGATACAGGCTGAATGATAACCGAGAATCCACGATTGAGCGAGGTGTCGGCAACGAGGACGCGCCTTCTCGTGTGGCGTCTCCGGTGCCCGTGCTGAGAGTCTTCGGTGCCTGTGCTGAGGCGCCTCCGGTGCCTGAGCTAGGCGTCTCCGGTGCCTGTGCTGGGCATCTCCGGTGCCTGTGCTGGGCATCACCGGTGCCTGTGCTGGGCATCTCCGTTGCCTGAGCTAGGCGTCTTCGGTGCCTGAGCTAGGCATCTCCATGCCTGTGCTGGGCATCTCCGGTGCCTGTGCTGGGCATCTCCGGTGCCTGTGCTGGGCATCTCCGGTGCCTGTCGTGGGCATCTCCATGCCTGTGCTGGGCGCCTCCGGTGCCTGAGCTACGCGTCTCCGGTGCCTGCGTCGGGGCACGCTCCAGTGCGGCACTGATTCTTCAGCCTGAGAATTAGGAGTACGAGGACGTCCTCCAGTCAGGAGAGGCCGTGTTGGGAGCAAGATGACGCAGCGCTAGGGTTAGCTGTTAGGTACTAGATGACGCAGCGGGAGGGTTAGCTCTGTAGAGGGGATTTACATCTATATAAGCTACTGCATACCTTTACTCGCTCTCTTTTTGCTTTTCTCTGCACATTTGTTCAAAACATCATTCTGGTAACCTCTTTCCTTATATTTTCTCTTGTATGTGTGTCAATCTGCATAACTTGTCTTTGAATTGAATATTGGAATTTAGTAACTCTCAAGTCATGTTGCGTTTGCGGTTAAGAATGAAATTAATTATAACGGTTGTGTTTGTAGATGTATTTTCTAGTTAAGTGTGTATTACTGATAGTTCTCTTTAAATTTAGTGATTTGTGCTATTTACCTAAGTAAAATCATAGTTGTACTGTTTAAGATTCAAATAAATTGTATCTTTCATGTCGGTAGCTGTGTATTATTTTATGAATCTTTGTACAGGTTAGTTGTAGTTTCCCAATAATACAATATTTTCATTTTTCGTGCTGGCAACTTCTGTGACGTCATGCGCTCCATTACTTGCCTGTAAAGAAAACAAAACGATCAAAATTATAATCTGTTTCCACCGAACTCATGAACATGCATGCATAGGTCTCCCAAGTGACTCTCAACTTGTTCAGGGTGTGGCGACCATGAGTAGCCCGCCTTATATTACCATTCCGTCCATGGACCGCTGTAGTTCCTAACCTACGTTTGGTAGCACTGGAAGCGGCCATGAGGTTGGCAGCATGTTGAGCACCGACCGACATTGAACAGGATACTTCCTCCCTGGTGTTTGCTCGTCTGTACGAACATATCTAGCAACTTGGAGTGCACTTTGAACGGCTCGTTCGTTTGGAGGACTTCGTCTAGAGAGGCTTCGAGCGATTCCTGTGGAGTTTGGAGTTAATTTGAATATATTTATAGTAATTACAAAATTACTATAAATATTTAGAATGGGAGATTATCGCTCCCATAAAAACTACAAAATATTTGTAGTTTTTATGGGAGCGATGCGGTCCAACTGTCTACTGTGACTATCGGACCCAAGTCTAGTAAGACGTCGTAAATATCACATTAGCCATTTATAAGTTCTAAAAGGAACAGGAATGTATCATTTTTTTAAAATAAGGTACCTCCTTAGCATGAGGTCGACCAACGCAGATAGTTCCTGGTGTTTGCTCGTCTGTACGAACATATCTAACAACTTGGAGTGCACTTTGAACGGCTCGTTCGTTTGGAGGACTTCGTCTAGAGAGGCTTGGAGCGATTCCTGTGGAGTTTGGAGTTAATTTGAATATATTTATAGTAATTACATATTTTGTAGTTTTTATGGGAGCGATGCGGTCCAACTGTCTACTGTGACTATCGGACCCAAGTCTAGTAAGACGTCGTAAATATCACATTAGCCATTTATAAGTTCTGAAAGCAACAGGAATGTATCATTTTTTTAAAATAAGGTTCACTTAACTGGACAGAACGCTACTGTAACATGCTCATAAGGGTGGTTCAAGTTTGCCGTCCGAGACCAGAGCCTTAGCATCACTCCCGCAACAGCCCATCGTTTACCCTCTATCTTTTCTTCTACTTTAATCCATTTATTATACAATATTTTCATTTTTCGTGCTGGCAACTTCTGTGACGTCATGCGCTCCATTACTTGCCTGTAAAGAAAACAAAACGATCAAAATTATAATCTGTTTCCTTACTTGCCTGTAAAGAAAACAAAACGATCAAAATTATAATCTGTTTCCACCGAACTCATGAACATGCATGCATAGGTCTCCCAAGTGACTCTCAACTTGTTCAGGGTGTGGCGACCATGAGTAGCCCGCCTTATATTACCATTTCGTCCATGGACCGCTGTAGTTCCTAACCTACGTGTGGTAGCACTGGAAGCGGCCATGAGGTTGGCAGCATGTTGAGCACCGACCGACATTGAACAGGATACTTCCTCCCTGGTGTTTGCTCGTCTGTACGAACATATCTAACAACTTGGAGTGCACTTTGAACGGCTCGTTCGTTTGGAGGACTTCGTCTAGAGAGGCTTCGAGCGATTCCTGTGGAGTTTGGAGTTAATTTGAATATATTTATAGTAATTACATATTTTGTAGTTTTTATGGGAGCGATGCGGTCCAACTGTCTACTGTGACTATCGGACCCAAGTCTAGTAAGACGTCGTAAATATCACATTAGCCATTTATAAGTTCTGAAAGGAACAGGAATGTATCATTTTTTTAAAATAAGGTACCTCCTTAGCATGAGGTCGACCAACGCAGATAGTTCCTGGTGTTTGCTCGTCTGTACGAACATATCTAACAACTTGGAGTGCACTTTGAACGGCTCGTTAGTTTGGAGGACTTCGTCTAGAGAGGCTTGGAGCGATTCCTGTGGAGTTTGGAGTTAATTTGAATATATTTATAGTAATTACATATTTTGTAGTTTTTATGGGAGCGATGCGGTCCAACTGTCTACTGTGACTATCGGACCCAAGTCTAGTAAGACGTCGTAAATATCACATTAGCCATTTATAAGTTCTGAAAGCAACAGGAATGTATCATTTTTTTAAAATAAGGTTCACTTAACTGGACAGAACGCTACTGTAACATGCTCATAAGGGTGGTTCAAGTTTGCCGTCCGAGACCAGAGCCTTAGCATCACTCCCGCAACAGCCCATCGTTTACCCTCTATCTTTTCTTCTACTTTAATCCATTTATTATACAATATTTTCATTTTTCGTGCTGGCAACTTCTGTGACGTCATGCGCTCCATTACTTGCCTGTAAAGAAAACAAAACGATCAAAATTATAATCTGTTTCCTTACTTGCCTGTAAAGAAAACAAAACGATCAAAATTATAATCTGTTTCCACCGAACTCATGAACATGCATGCATAGGTCTCCCAAGTGACTCTCAACTTGTTCAGGGTGTGGCGACCATGAGTAGCCCGCCTTATATTACCATTCCGTCCATGGACCGCTGTAGTTCCTAACCTACGTGTGGTAGCACTGGAAGCGGCCATGAGGTTGGCAGCATGTTGAGCACCGACCGACATTGAACAGGATACTTCCTCCCTGGTGTTTGCTCGTCTGTACGAACGTATCTAACAACTTGGAGTGCACTTTGAACGGCTCGTTCGTTTGGAGGACTTCGTCTAGAGAGGCTTCGAGCGATTCCTGTGGAGGTTGGAGTTAATTTGAATATATTTATAGTAATTACATATTTTGTAGTTTTTATGGGAGCGATGCGGTCCAACTGTCTACTGTGACTATCGGACCCAAGTCTAGTAAGACGTCGTAAATATCACATTAGCCATTTATAAGTTCTGAAAGCAACAGGAATGTATCATTTTTTTAAAATAAGGTTCACTTAACTGGACAGAACGCTACTGTAACATGCTCATAAGGGTGGTTCAAGTTTGCCGTCCGAGACCAGAGCCTTAGCATCACTCCCGCAACAGCCCATCGTTTACCCTCTATCTTTTCTTCTACTTTAATCCATTTATTATACAATATTTTCATTTTTCGTGCTGGCAACTTCTGTGACGTCATGCGCTCCATTACTTGCCTGTAAAGAAAACAAAACGATCAAAATTATAATCTGTTTCCTTACTTGCCTGTAAAGAAAACAAAACGATCAAAATTATAATCTGTTTCCACCGAACTCATGAACATGCATGCATAGGTCTCCCAAGTGACTCTCAACTTGTTCAGGGTGTGGCGACCATGAGTAGCCCGCCTTATATTACCATTCCGTCCATGGACCGCTGTAGTTCCTAACCTACGTGTGGTAGCACTGGAAGCGGCCATGAGGTTGGCAGCATGTTGAGCACCGACCGACATTGAACAGGATACTTCCTCCCTGGTGTTTGCTCGTCTGTACGAACGTATCTAACAACTTGGAGTGCACTTTGAACGGCTCGTTCGTTTGGAGGACTTCGTCTAGAGAGGCTTCGAGCGATTCCTGTGGAGGTTGGAGTTAATTTGAATATATTTATAGTAATTACATATTTTGTAGTTTTTATGGGAGCGATGCGGTCCAACTGTCTACTGTGACTATCGGACCCAAGTCTAGTAAGACGTCGTAAATATCACATTAGCCATTTATAAGTTCTGAAAGGAACAGGAATGTATCATTTTTTTAAAATAAGGTTCACTTAACTGGACAGAACGCTACTGTAACATGCTCATAAGGGTGGTTCAAGTTTGCCGTCCGAGACCAGAGCCTTAGCATCACTCCCGCAACAGCCCATCGTTTACCCTCTATCTTTTCTTCTACTTTAATCCATTTATTATACAATATTTTCATTTTTCGTGCTGGCAACTTCTGTGACGTCATGCGCTCCATTACTTGCCTGTAAAGAAAACAAAACGATCAAAATTATAATCTGTTTCCTTACTTGCCTGTAAAGAAAACAAAACGATCAAAATTATAATCTGTTTCCACCGAACTCGTGAACATGCATGCATAGGCAGAATCAAAGAAATCAATGAAGATCAACAAAACAAATAATTTGTTTTGTTGATCTTCATTTGTTTCACCGATCTTCATTTGTTTTGTTGATCTTCATTTGTTTCACCGATCTTCATTTGTTTCACCGATCTTCATTTGTTTCACCGATCTTCATTTGTTTTGTTGATCTTCATTTGTTTCACCGATCTTCATTTGTTTTGTTGATCTTCATTTGTTTAACCGATCTTCATTTGTTTTACCGATCTTCATTTGTTTAACCGATCTTCATTTGTTTTGTCGATCTTCATTTGTTGCAATTTGTACATTTTGCGTGTGGTAGTCATTTTGTGTTTTGCACATTTTGCTCCGGAGGGGACGACACTACCGGTAGTGTGGCTTGGTAGTGTAGTGGGTAAAAAGGACTGCTAGTGCAGAATTATTCCCTACGACACTACCGGTAGAGTATTTGGTAGTGCGGTATCTTATAGTAGTGTCGATGGGAACGGAGATGTAAGACCTTTTAGAAATTACCCGCGACACTACTAGCTGGTAGTGTAGAAGGGAAAGAAATTTCCCCACGACACTACCGGTAGTGTGGCTTGGTAGTGTGGTGGGTAAGAAGGGATCGGAACCCCTTCTTACCCACCACACTACCAAGCCATATCGGAACCAAAAAGCCATAAATTTGGGGAGAAAAAATTGTTTTTAGCTATTTCCTTCTTTCTCGTGAAAGATATCGAAAAATGTCCTGAATGAAAATTGGTGAGCGTGTTCAGACCTACAAATTCGTTATTTTATTTTTTATTTTCGATAAGAATTACGACCTCTAGCGCGGCGCAAAGTCAGTAAGACTGTGCCCGGTTTTGATTTAGCCGCTCGCACGGTTGTATCCATACGTCAAAATGGATGAATGGTTGTTCAAGCAATTATTGCAATACAAAATAAATTACTAAACCAGCCAAATTATAAATCAAACACATAAAAATTATTGATCAAATAATTTTTATGCTGCAAAAAACAATAATTACAGGTGGTAATTTTTTCACATGTTTTTCGCCGTTTCGATGGTCCTGGCTGTAGAAGTTCTTCCTCGGTAGACTCTTCGAGCCGTGAAAACTCTTGAATCGCAGTAAATGATGCTGGGACGGTTGAAAAAAACATAATCATCATCATCGTGATCGTCGTTGAATAAAATCTCGAATACGAATACGAATATACCACGAATACGCTCGATGATTGAAGTGGCAAATTCATCGTCACGTCCAGACAGGTATCCCATAACTTTTTCATTCATTGATATTTATACCACGGAATGAATTTCTTTCCGTTTATGCACTGACAATCTTGATTCGTCACAAAAATAAATATAAATTTTTAAAATCAAATGTGGGAATGACCTTCTGTTGTTCTTTGGGTTCAGGTTCTTGCGATGGAGACTCGTTTCGTCGAGAAGCAATTGACGCTAGCCGTTGGTTTCCATATTTTTTGTAGCACGAACTATGAACACTCACTGAGTAAATATTTTGTAACATCTGTTGATGCTCCATACGTCCTCTTTTCACGCTCGCCGCTAAGAGAGTCTGGACAGCTCTCTTTTTAGCCACATAAATATTGTCAATCAGAGGGTTTTTGCAAATGAAACAATCACCCATTTTCACAAAATTTTCAAACACGTGTACGCTCGCTTCAAAAGACTCGAGACGCGCTGGGGCCGACTTTGTGGCGCCATAGAGGTCGTAATTCTTGACGAAAATTAAAAATAAAAAAACGAATTTGTAGGTCTGAACACGCTTAACAATTTTCTTTATGGACATTTTTCGATATACACTCATTTGCAAAAAAAAACGGGCGGTTTTGATTTTCATTCATCTTTAAAAAGATACAATACCAAAAAGGTTTCAATCGTTTGTACACGTTACTGGCCGGTTTTAAAAATGCCGTGGTATTTAAAAAAGTACGTTCTAAATTCAAATTTTCATTTGATGCTCATTTTTACAGAAAACCCCTTTTTATCCTACATTTTTGGCGCGAAGTTCCAGAAGTTAACATCGACTTTTATTCAATTTTTATCGCTTAATTTCATATCCTCGACTGTCAAAGCTTTATTTATTTATTTGACTGCCTCTGTGGCGCAGTCGGTAGTGATACCGCCTGCGGCGCTGGAGGTCGTGGGTTCGATTCCCACCGGAGACAAATATTTGTGTAACCCATAAATGTTTGTCTCAAGAGTCTGGGTGTTTCTATGTATAATGTGTATGTATTTAAAAGTATATAAGTATTAATATCCGTGGTCTGATACCCATGACACAAGCAGGTTATTCCTAGCTTACTTTGGGATCAGATAGCGTTGTGTGAGATGTCCGTGAATATTTATTTTATTTATTTATTTATTTATTGCTGTTTGGCTGTATCCAAAATGGTAGATAAAGTGGTAAAAGCTACCAAAATTATCGCGCTGCTTGAAGAGGGTTGCAGCCAATGTTTCGTGGCTAGGAGGCTAAATGTTAGTCGCTCGACGGTCCAAAGGACCTGGCAGCGATATCAGGAGACTGGTTCCGTCGAGAGAAGGCCTGGTTCTGGAAGAAAACCATGTACCCTACCACGGGATGATCGTTTTCTTGAAAGTCGCGCATTTAGAAATCGCAAATCTTCGTATGTGGATCTTAAGAACAACCTCCAAGAAGTAAGAAATGTGCATATTAGTCTATGGAAGGTCAGGAGGAGGCTTCTCGCTGCCAATATACGCAGTCACCGCCCGGCCCGCGGCCCCAAATTACTCCGTGAGCACAGAGTTCACAGGTTTAGGTTCGCTAGAAATTGTGAATCATGGACTCAAGAAGATTGGAATAGGGTTTTGTTCTCTGATGAAGCCAGGATATCTCTGTTCGGTGAAGATCGACGTCGGCGAGTGCTAAGAAGACAAGGAGAGCGCTTTGCAAATGCATGTTTCGAAGAAATCACACCTTATGGTGGGGCCTCTGTTATGTTTTGGGCAGGAATAAATTCAATGGAACGTACAGAGTTAGTCTTCATTGAAAACGGCTCACTGACTGGGCATCGATACATAACGGAAGTTCTAATTCCTCATGCACAACCCGCATTGGCCGCTCTAGGTCAAGACTCGATTTTTATGGACGACAATGCTCGCGCCCACCGATCCCGTGATGTTAATGCGTATGTGCAAGAGGTCGGCATTCGTCGTTTGAATTGGCCAGCTCGAAGTCCCGATCTCAATCCCATAAAACATATCTGGGACGTTCTAAAACGGCGTGTGAGATCAGTACACCCGGCTCCGCAGACCATCAGAGAGCTGAAGAATGTGATTACTGCGGAGTGGGAACGTATTCCGCAAGCAAGTATCCGGGATATACTCGCTAGCATGCCCAGACGAATTCAAGCTGTGATTTTAGCTAGAGGGGGTCACACTCGATACTAAACATTTATCTGCTTTTACTTTATTAAAGAAAAACAAACAAAAATACTTTTTTATTTTTACTTCATGAGCATATGCACTACTAGCGAACATACACTACTAGCGAGGTTTAGCATTATTTCCCATAAATTGTAACAAAATTTTATGAAATACTGATGAAAACGATTATTTTCTTATTAATTTACCAAATTGTGAGGATAAAACTACCTATAATTATCAAACAAAGCAATATTAACATTTGAAATGGTTCATTGCTTAGGTGCCCGTTTTTTTTGCAAATGAGTGTATTTCACGAGAAAGAAGGAAATAGCTAAAAACAATTTTTTCTCCCCAAATTGCGGCTTTTTGGATCGATATTTCGATAACGGTGATCGATACGTGAAAAATGTGTAAACCTTAATTTATTGAAGATCGTACAAAGAGCAACAAAAAACTTTCATTAAAATTTTCGTATCTCAACGGGGAACCGAATTATGATGAAAAAACTGAATATAACCCTTTTTTCAAGATGGCGGAAAACCCACCAGGTTATTGTGGTCGACAATTTGAATTTAAGCTTTTCTAGCCCCTCCCCACGTAATATCCAAAATTTGGCTTTCTCGGTTCATTTGCATTTCCAAATGTATATAATGACTGGACTATACTGGTAGTATCGCTGGTAGTGTCCTTACCATAAGAGGGAAATGTGGGCGTATACTACGCCTCTGCCGAATATCTAATCTGCTCTCCCTTCGGGAATAAAGGCGTGATTATATGTATGTATTTAGTTATCATCATCTTCGCGTTAATTCCAGTCGCATCCAAAACTTTGATCTCACGAGTCCGGGTCAGCTTTTTATCGATATTTTCCGTGCAGCGAGTACCATCTGACCTCCTCAACCATTACGGTACGGTACCCAAGGGTTTCGGTTAGACCAGGGGTCGGCAACCCGCGGCTCGCGAGCCACTTGCGGCTCTTTGGGTCTGAAGCTGGGGCTCTTTAGTTCCTGGCACATCCATTCCTTATATTAAAAAAACGTTGCTTTTATTCTGAATTGATTGATTAACAATGATCAAAGAATATGATTGTGATCTAAGAAGTCCTTCATTTAACATGAATCGATAACGAGGACATCTAAAATGATTAACTAGTATATTAGCTGATATTTTACTGTTACTCTGATAACTTAGCTGTAAAAAACTACAATATTGACCTAATATTTTAAAATTAGGAACTACTTAATGACTGTACTTACTAGGATCACATTTTCAAAAGTTCTGGTAAATTTTCTAGGTAAAACTACATACAAAGCTTACCGAAAGCTTATTATTGATTCTGAAAAGGTCTTTTTAGAATTTCAACTTTTCCTCTTCGTATCTTTGCCTCTCGCGCAGCTATATTGTCTAATGGTGGCTTAGAGTAGTTTCTTGACGTGAAATTAGAGAAAATTTCGTGCAGTTAATTTCTTTACATTTTTAATAAAATTGATAGTTTCGGCACTCGAGCGCCTCAGCTAAATTTCATACCACGTTGAAGCTGTGCAATTTTTTTTACTTGATTACCCCAGTAATAATATTATGTAGATGTCGTCTATAATTCTGAAATCTTGCAAAACCATCGTACATATTCAATTTAAAAATTGCAAATACATCGTAGATTCTGTTCTTGATGGGACTGGTGTTGCCAGTTCATGGTATTCACTAGCGATTAAAAATTATATTATGCTTCTCCGCATTTTAAAAACACCACAACAGCCTTAAACAAACAGCCACGCCTATTGGCGGTGTGCTGCACTCGCAATTTTTTTTGCACCAGTTTGGGCGGACGCTCCTAGTCTTCCCCATAGGATTCTACTGTAGCTTCTGCCGCCGGCCATAACCATATAATAATTAGAAGATTATCCTATACT
Source organism: Miltochrista miniata (assembly GCA_933228765.1). Taxonomy (NCBI): domain Eukaryota; kingdom Metazoa; phylum Arthropoda; class Insecta; order Lepidoptera; family Erebidae; genus Miltochrista; species Miltochrista miniata. The sequence continues at coordinate 30,064,955 of OW121764.1, read as the reverse complement.
TATCGGCCAAGCTATCTAGCCAGGCCGGTAAGTATTGAGCTCGACTCAGCTATCTAGCCCATTCTGAGGTAGAAAGGCTACACGGTGCTCCGACATACCACTGCACAAAGCTGCTCACGGGGCACTAATCTTTTAGTAAATATCTGTGTGAGGTAGTAGACATTGAGCCTGAGACGACGTGCCGTCACTGCGAGAACAGCACCGTGTATAAAGTCCTGAACACGCACGCCTTTTGTGAGTGAAGTGGTGAACGCTCCACAGTAGAGACCCTAATTGGCCCAGTCGCTTCGCTGTCGCTACCATAGTCTCCACTATGTTAGGCAGCGTAGAAAATTGGTTTGCCGTCGCCTCCTTCGCCGGGACAGGCATGACGGCAAAGAGAAAAGCACTGCGAGTGTGAGAGCGGGGTGGTCTCATACTTCCACCTCGCCAACCTCGCACGCGTGGTCGACGACGCTACGGCATGCAGCTTTATGCCAGCCGTGCGACTCCTCGTGTTTCGGGGTTGCAGTCCGTGGAGTTTCGGGGGGTAATTTTTAGATCCCCAGAGTCGAACCAGTTGCCGGTAGCGCTAGTTGGGTCGTGGAAGTAGAACGCTCGTCTTTCCTCTGACCTAACAATAGCGACAAAAAGGAAAACTTCAGAATTTTTGTAGGTATACAAATTTTGGGGTGTCCCACATAATCACTCTGCTCATGTACGGTGTGGTATCCATAAAAGATATCCCTGAATAATTTAAAAAAATCAAACAGACCTATATACCCGAAGAGGTGCAAATGCTACGTTACCTAATACCTACGTATGAACAACAAAAACTTATCGTGGCTCTTTAAAAATATAGAAGTTTAATATTATAGGTTTTTGGCTCTTCCGACTCAAAAGGTTGCCGACCCTTGGGTTAGACCATAGATTTAGAATTTTTCGCTGTTGACTATTTAGGGCTCCAACAACTTGTAACAACTGCTATAGATGGCATTTCCGTGCTATTCACTAACGATTTATTCACGAATATACATATTTGATTGAGCGGGAGTTGAAGCCGCGTCTCCTGTGTTATGACTTATGGTGTAAGTACAGTACCTACATCCGAATATGACACCCCTGGTGTTGCACACGTCCGTAGGCCCTGGTAAGCACTTTCTATCAGGTGGGCTATGTGCTTGTCGGCCACTTTCTGTCAAAATTCTATTTTAATGTATAACTAATAAAACAATGGTATGTATGTAAAAATCGATGTAATTTTTAAAACTCAACTAATTCAGGGTTCTAATCTTTTCTTCTATTTTTAAAAATTTATTACGCAATATTTTTGATTCTCGCGCTGGCAACTTTATTGCCGACATGCGCCTCATTACTTGCCTGTAAAAGAAAAGAAAACGATCAAAATTATATTGTTTCCGTCGAATTTGGTAAGTAAAAAAAATATCAGTCAATATTTAGTGTTGCCAACAAAAAAAGGTCAACAAAATAACATTCTATTTAGAGCGACTTTTGTGATATTTCTACCACGATTATTTAAATAATATAAAATCCATCTAACAAACTTGTCAATATTTATTTTGTCAAAATCAATTTCATTCAATTATTTTATTACACTGTCTAAGGAAATTGTTTGGGACATACTACCATATTTTTTCATTTATACTCTTGATTGCTGGCACTTGGTGGAATTTCTTGTAACATATTATGCACTTTTTGCTTAATCACTTGTACTTTATTCCACAATTTTTATTATTAATACATAGATATAACCTGACCGGTTTCGCTTTTATAGCATTGTCAAAGGTAATTTAACTGTTCATACACTTAAGTTTCTAAACACAATGATCTTTTTTAAACTCAAGTGGGTATACAAATAAAGTATTGACGTTCAAAAATTTTTCCCTAAAAAAGGGGAAATTTGAAATTAACCATGAATTGACCCAAATCAAATCATCAGGTCAGGTTATATGTATTAATAATAAAAATTGTGGAATAAAGCACAAGTGATTAAGCAAAAAGTGCATAATGTGTTACCATATTTTTTCTACTATAGATTGGCCCACTATACAATTGTAAGCTTATAATCAATTTTAAAAATTTAATGTCGAAAAAATATCAGTCTTGAGCAGGACTGATGGCAGACACTTATAATCTGGCCATACCAAAAGCAGCAGGTTCGAATCCTGCTCAAGATTTATAATTTTTCCACAATAAATTAATATTTGAAGCGCTCGTGGCCCCGCGGACTCAGTGTTCTGTAAACGATCACTGCAGTAAGCAACTTTTACTATGGCCGGTCCATGGATGGGTGACCATCCATGTGATCACTTTGTGACATTTATTTGAGCGTTTCCGTGCTTCGGAAGGCACGTTAAGCCGGTGGTCCCGGTTGCCAGTAAAATGGCAGTCGTTACGCCAAGTTGAAGGCTTTATTTCAACAGCAGGCAGTCACAACCTGCGCCTGTCCATTTAAACACGGCAATACGGCTCACCACCTATTACGTGGGATAAATTATAAAAAGGTGAAATGTGGGCATATAATATGCCTCTGCCTACCCCTAGGAAAAAGGCGTGACCATATGTGAAATTTATATTTAAATAATGTCTTACCTCACGTTATCCACATCGCCGCTCTTGACCAGCATGTCCACATAAGTACAAGCGACGTCCACCCGCTGCGGGTACACCGCTTGGATTTAATTAGTTCTTACCTAAGAGATAGAGTACAGAAAGTAGTTATAAATGGTAAACAGTCACATGGTTCTGCTGTAACAATGGGGGTGCCTCAGGGTTCAATTCTGGGACCTTTTCTATTTTTAGTGTACATAAATGATCTCCCTCACCTTATAAGAGACGATCACGAGGTAGTTTTGTTTGCTGATGACACATCTTTAATATTTAAAGTTGAACGTGGACAACGCGATCTTGACGAAGTAAACAATGCCCTCTCTAGGGTAGTCCACTGGTTTAACGCAAATAATTTATTGTTAAATGAAACTAAAACAAAATGTAGATATTAGATTCACCTTGCCAAATGTTAGGCTCGTTAACACCAGTATTAGGATTAGGGATGATCAAGTAGAATTGGTCGATGAAACTGTCTTTCTGGGCATAAAGTTAGACTCCAACTTGCAGTGGGGGCCTCATATCGAGAAAGTCTCGGGCAGACTGAGCTCTGCAGCCTATGCCGTTAAAAAGATCCGACAACTGACAGACATTAGTACAGCGCGTCTTGTCTACTTTAGCTATTTCCACAGTGTCATGACCTATGGCATACTATTATGGGGTAACGCTGCCGACATCGAATCTATCTTTGTGTTGCAGAAAAGGGCTGTCCGGGCTATCTATGGTATGGGGATTCGGGAGTCATTAAGAGAAAAGTTTAAGGATATCAACATCCTTACTGTGTATTCACAGTACATATATGAAAACTTATTATATACTCATAAAAATAACAGTAAATTTATTAAAAATAGTGATATTCATAACCTAAACTTAAGAAATAAGAATAAATTGGCTGTACCTAGATTTAGGCTTAATAAAATAAGCAATTCTTTTGCGGGCAATTGTATTCGAATGTACAATACATTGCCGACAGCCATAACAGGTTTGTCAATTAATAAATTTAAAAAACTAATAAAACTTAAATTGTGCCAGAAAGCTTATTATAGCATTAAAGACTTTCTAGAAGACAAGGCTGCCTGGCAGTGACACGAATTGCTCCTTTCTACATAAAAAAACTGTATTAGATACTAAGATACTAGAAGAGAAGGGACCGGACTGAGTTTCTTGGGGTGTTCTTCTCAGTCTGTAGTATTTCCGAACCCCCGGTAGAGTCACAAAAATTTTGACAAACCTAAATAATTTTTTAAAAATTTCAAAGGGAATAAATTTTATTTTATTTATTTTATTTTTTATTTTATTTTACCGCCAGTACTTGCTCGAACAGCGCCTCTGCTCGCTCCCGAGCGCCGTGGGTGCGCTCTAGCAGCGCGAACTGGACGAGCACTGATACGTCTGCGGGGGGAACACAGATATGAATAACATTTTTAAAAGAAGTGGGTAAAATAACTAGGTTAGGTACTATGTATACTGCCTCTGTGGCGCAGTCGGTAGTGATACCGCCTGCGGCGCTGGAGGTCGTGGGTTCGATTCCCACCGGAGACAAATATTTGTGTGACCCATAAATGTTTGTCTCAAGAGTCTGGGTGTTTCTATGTATAATATGTATGTATTTTAAAAAATATATAAGTATTAATATCCGTGGTCTGATACCCATAACACAAGCAGGTTATTCCTAGCTTACTTTGGGATCAGATAGCGATGTGTGAAAATGTCCGTTTATGTATTGTTTTAAGAAAAGTTGGCTGCCGTAAAACATAAAAATTATTATTATTTTGTACAAGTCATAAACTTAAATGGACAGATTGGATATTGCGGCACAAGGCAACCGAGATCCGAAATAGCAACTATCAGATCCGAGATGTTTTCAATTCTAACACATTTAAAATAGGTAATGATAGCAATTGGACGAGTACTGATACATCCGGGCAGAAAAAAAAAACATTATAATTATGGTTTCAAAGAAAACCGGCTAAGTGCGAGTTAGACTCGCCCATGAAGGGTTCCGTAGCAGTAAGTAACATAATATAGTTCTTGAAGTTCGTTGTAACTTTGATTGATGTTTTAACACGTTCGCAGTGGTAGTGATTTTTAACTCGATCTCGTTCAAACCAATTTTCGTTGGTAGTTTTTATGACAACGTACATCATATTTTTTTTTTAGATTTATCATTCTCTTAGTTTAGAAGTTAGGGGGGGGGGGGAGGGGTCACACATTTTTCCACTTTGGAAGTGTCTCTTGCGCAAACTCAATAGCATTTTTAAAGACCTATCAATAGATACCCCACAAGTGTGGGTTTGATGAAAACAGACAGACAGATGGCGCTAGCTGTCAAGTTAACATCGTGTCCGTGTTATTAAATCTTTAAGAAATATAAAAACAGTTTATAAAAGTGTATTGACCTATAAATATGTGGAAGAACATCTAAATATTCAGTGACACTGTTATCTAGTGAATTGTGATACAGAAAAGTGAAAAAATACGATTAGAAAATAACCTGGAACATTGGAACATTATATTGACCTAGTAAGAACGCGAAATAAACTAAAACGTTTTTAGACTCAAAAAGTTATATTAAAAAGTGATCAAGTGCATTTTAAAACTAAATAAAGAACAATCAAAGTGTTACAAAATAATAAAGTACCCAACAAAATAGCTTCGAAATGCAGAAATATTTTCTACATGAGTCATAGCTAACGAAACTGCTCAATTCAAAATAAATAGTACGACACAAACAGACGACTAATTCAACTCACCGGCCCGGTGGATAACACTGCGAGATAAGTTACACTCTATAGGTCGGGGGTTCAAATCATTCAATAACATATTCTTTTTGGTAAATGAAATTTACTTTCCATTCTTTGGTTCTCAAAAAAAAAATTATAAAAGCAAAATGGAGAATGTGACTATCCGAAATAAACTGACAAGAACACAGTCAGAAATAAATTTATCACATACAAGCCAAGACTTACTAAATTCTACGATGTTAGACTCGAGTATTATGAGTATGAAGAGTGCAACACAATACTCGTATAAGGATCAATTCTTTCTGATGATGAAAATCTTGCTGATGACTTGAAACATGAAATCTATTTAATTAAACATCAATTAAAAAGTGCTGATAGCGAGATAGAAAATTTAAATCAGGAAAATATACTACTAAAACAGGACATACAGGCTCAACAACGACAGATAGATTTCCTTAAAAAAATTAGCTGCACTACTCCACGACAAAAGCACAATTCTTCACCTGTCTCGAGTAGAATCTATACTTATAATAAAACTGTTAAGGGTCGAGAGTCTGTACATGGAAGATATTTTGAAAATTTTAATTGTAGGGCGTTCTCTAATCGATACGAAAGCCGAAAATGTTGAGGGTTTTGTAGTTCAGGAATTAGAGAAACCTCAACTATCGCAAAACCTAGAATTCAACGGTTCCTTCGAATTTGTGGGTAAATCTAAACTGGCGTGTTGGCTTAATCATAAAAGAGCTTAATGATTAAGGTTATTGTAAAATGATTCAGTCCACGCCGGAGGCGTGGGCTGAATTGTTATAGAATAGACTTAATCTTTAAGCTCTTTTATGATTAAGCAAACAGGGCAGTTTCATACGCTGCTTGATGAGTCTGATGAAAAAATACACTTCCTTTCATACACCATGTGTGACGTAAACGAAGTTGCGAGGGTCAGCTAGTATTAAATATGAATGTAAACACTTCACGACACTCTCCCCTGCATCTTGCAAAAAGTATCTGTACAAATACTTTGAATACAGATCGGCGTAACACTCAACCAACACAGCAAAAACAGCCAGACACTCACACTCAATTACAATTGTCATTTTGCTACAGAAAAAATACAGAAGATATACCACGCCCTTTTACTGAAAGTGCACCAGTGGGAACACAAGTAAGAAAGCACAAAGTAATAATTCTAGGCGATGGTCAGGGACGAGGTCTACGATATATACTACAAAATCTGCTTGCTGGTGCTCCACTTAATGAGATTTTGCAAAATTCCAGTAATGAGATCAGTGCCTTAACGAAAAGCGACTATGTTGTTGTACTGGGAGGCTGCTGTGAAAAAACCCCATATGATATTGACATCAACTTGCATCGATGGCTGACTACAACTGCCAATACGAACGTAATCATAAGCGTGGTACCAAAAAACAGGTTTTTAAACGAAACGAAATTAAACTATCAACTAAGATTTATTTGTAACAGATTTAAAAATGCATTGTACATGAACATGAACTATTCTAGATTTGTACCTAGTAGAAAAACATATGTATTGAATCTTGCTAGGTCGCTTTTAAAGGAAATATTATGTTTAAATTATCACTTCCAAATATCACAGCATGAGTCAATGTCAAAAAATAAAAAATTTGTAGATCAATGCACTCAGGTGAATTTAGATCTCGAACAGGATCTTCTAGACAAGAATATGAATAATAGTGATTCCACAAATAAACCAGGTAACGAACATAGCTCAGGTCCAAACCTAGTAAGTGATTTATTTCGTGTATAATACTCTTACGGTCTTGCATCAAAATATTGATGGATTACTGAACAAATCTGACATGCTCTGTTAGTATTAATAATTATAATTTGACTGCATTAAACATTTCAATTGACATATCCATACTAATATTATAAAGCTAAAGAGTTTGTTTGTTTGTTTGAACGCTAGGATCTCAGGAACTACTGGTTGGATTTCAAAAATTCTTTTACAGTTTGATAGTTCATTTATCAAGGATGGCTATAGGCTATATAACATCACGCTAAGACGAATAGGAGTGGAGCAGCAAACAATAATGTTTTGAAAACGGGGAATATTTTTTACCGCCTAAGAGCTTCCGAGGCGTACGCTGCGTAAATGGTTAAAGTTAGGTAAAAATTGTGTATTACAAAATTGTTTCTCTTAAAAAGTTCTACAAAAAAGTCCGCGACAGCATATGTCTATCTTTTAAGGTTCGCTCACAATAACGTAATTTGTCTATCTCTTAAGGTTCGCGCACGATATATTGAAACTGAAGAGTTTGTTTGTGCTAGGATCTCAGAAAGCACTGGTTGCATTTGAAAAATAATTTTACAGTTTAATAGTCTATATATTGAGGTTGGCTAATGGCGCTATAACATCACGCTAAGACGAATAGGAGCGGAGCAGCCATGAATAATGTTTCGAGAACGGGGATTATTTCTTTCTTTTGAGAGCTCCCATTGCGTACGCTGCATAAATAGTTAAAGTTACGTAAAAATTGTGTATTACAAAATTGTTTCTCTTAAAAAGTTATAAAAATAAGTCCTTAACAGCATATGTCTATCTTTTAAGGTTCACTAACAATAACCCTCTTAAGTTTTAAAGTATGAGCGACGCGACGGGAGTAAACTTGGTCTGCAGTGGCAGCCAGTCAACTGAACGATAAAAACCGGCCAAGTGCGAGTCGGGCTCGCACACGATGAGTTCCATACCGAAAAACGGATGGGTGAAACTAAAAGCGAGGGGAAACATTATATCACTTTAACACCTCTTTCCTTCTCAATCTCATGTGACGCAAACAAAGATATGCGGTTCAGCTCTAATGAATTCAAGCGACGCGACGCGACGGGGGTAAATGCAACGGGAAACATTATAATACTCAAAATATTTATACCATACCTCTCTCTTTCTCACTCTTTTGTGACGCAAACGAAGTTGCGCGGGTCAGCTAGTTATGTATAACTGAGCACAACATGGTCGAGGGTGATGAGGAATATCTTACAATGCCAAACTACAAACTTGTCTCTTTTTATATGAGAAATAGTAGACATGGAGCCTCTTGTATATTAATAAAAAAGTACCTAGAATGCAGGCTTCTCAATGATATAACAGAGCTTTCAATTCAAAATATCATAGAATGCTCTGCCATTGAAATAGTAGGACATAAAATCATAATTTTATGTGTGTATAGATCACCAGACTATTCTGTTAGTTCTCTAAGCAGTTTCTTTACAGAGTTTACAGCATTAAATAAAGTATTATATAAATTGTGTCTGAATGGCAAGAAGATTATTTTGTGCGGAGATTTCAATATTGATATTTTAAAGCAAACCAAAAACTCGTTAAAATTGAAATCTTACTAACTCATAATTTAAAATTACAATTTAAGGAAATAACAAGATTTGCTGGTAAAACCTGCATAGACAACATAGCCCACGCTTATGGTGTTAGAGGTAATGTGTACAATCTAGTAAAATCGTACCTTTCTTACAGACAACAAACTTCTGACACTGGTACTGCTAAATTTGGTGTACCACAGGGCAGCATCTTAGGCCCCCTACTCTTTCTTGTCTATATTAATGACATGCCTTCGGTAACAAAACATGACATTACATTATTCGCTGACGATAGCACAATACTTTTTACTAATGATGACACAGTAAATTTAGAATCAGACATCAATCAATCTTTAGTTCAAATTATAGACTGGCTTAAAACTAATAATTTAACAATCAACATTGACAAAACGAAAATAATGAATTTTAAAATTCGAGTAGATCGCGTAGGACCTTTAAAAATCCGATATCTGAACAATGCCATTGAAGAAACGGAAGTGACCAAATTTCTAGGGTTGCATATTGATATTAAAATAAATTGGAAAATGCATGTAGAATATGTATGTAAACAACTAGCCCAGTTCTCATACGCATTAAAGAAATTAAGAAAGATAGCAAATAAGTCCACTCTATTATCAGCCTACCACGGGTACGTTAGCTCAGCTCTCAGATATGGTGTGATATTTTGGGGCAACAGTACAGACCGTGAACGTGTGTTCATTGCTCAAAAAGTTTGCATCAGGGCCATGTTTAACTTTTATGCACCTGACTCCTGTGAACCATACTTTAAAGGAAATAATTTATTAACAATGCCATGCATATATATACTGGAGGTCGCGGTATTTGTGAAGAATAATACTGACTTATTTGACTATCGTACTCGAGCACGACATCAGACTAAATTGCACGTAGTCGCAAGCAAGACACAACTAATGCATGAAAGTATATTCTGCTTGGCCCCGCGGATTTCAATAATGTTCCGGAATGTATCAGAACAATTACAAAGATAATACTATTTAAAAAGCAACTGCGGGAATTATTAATAAATAAATGTTATTACTCCGTAGGGGATTTCTTTTCAGATGGCTCATTGCGACACTACAAATTGCCTTAGCTGTGGTGTGTTCAGTATACATTTGATGCAAATTTATCTTGACAACTTTAAATAATTATGTTTGAAATTCACTACTACAATACCTATTGAATACTAAAATGATGTTGTAAACCATATAGACCGTAAGGATTAAGATATTATTTGGTATTTTTGCGTAGTGACATTACTAATATTATCTAATATTTGTTTTTAATTTGTATTGATTTTAATTTGTTTATGATTAAGATTTTATTTAATATTATTGTGACATTGAGCGTATAATGAATGTAATGACTATTTGACAAATTCATTTTATATAGAGTAACACTATTTTGATAATTTAAAGAATTATCACCTACTGTTTGAATTGCATGCCTATAATGGTGAAATATGGTGAAACTGAACCTACCTACAGCCCTAACAACTATGTAACCCATATTTGCACATATTTAATGAATAAATAAAAAAATAAATAAAAAAAATTTAGAGTTTCAGTTCTGAGTATGGGGACCCCCAAAATTTACGACTTTTTTTCTAGTTTTATATGAAAATCTTAATGCGGTTTACAGAATACATCTACTTACCAAGTTTCAATATCATAGGCCTTACTAGTTTCGGAGAAAAGTGGCTGTGACATACTGGCGGACAGACGGACGGACAGACAGACAGACAGACAGACAGACAGACAAACAGACAGACAGACATGACGAATCTATAAGGGTTCCGTTTTTGCCATTTGGCTACGGAACCCTAAAAACTAGATAAATTGCCTGTATATTTTTATTTTGTTTAACGTGAGGGAAAATCCTCATGGATGTTATGCCGGACTCCTACCGACTAAAAAAACATCACGTAACTTCCAACAGCCTATGGTTGGGAGCCCCGGGTAAGCTCTCGGAAGGATGTCCCAGGACCGCCTGTATATTTAAGAAAAACTTTGTTTTTTAGGATTAATTTACGTCAACAATGTAACAAAAATATTCAGAACAATAATTGCCACAAAAAATACTAATGGTGGTGTCGAGGGTTAAAAATAATAATATTTGATATAAGTACTTACGTTCTTTTTTCTCGAGAGCGGTGATCGCCTTTTGCATGACCTGTGTAAAAGAAATATCTACATTAATAGACATATAACTGGGCGAATTCTCAGTTCATCGTAGGCGGTACAAGACTGAGTCGGATAGGTGTTACAAATTGCACATTAACTCTGTCGAGGACAGCATCAAGTCCAATGTTAATAACTTTTGGACTTATATCTCGAAGCGCAAGGGCAATACAAATATACCTGCGAGCATGTACCATAATAACATAAAGTCAAATGAGCCAATTGAAATATGCAACATGTTCTCAGAGTTTTTCAAGTCAGTTTATGAACCCACTTCGCTTGATATCAACCAATGGCACCCCTCCGACAACTACGCACATGACTCATCTTGCATCTCCAATATATATCTCACCATTGATAGTATAGAAACAGCACTCAACAAATTGGACTTAAATAAAGGGCCCGGGCCGGATGCTTTGTCTCCTTTTTTCTTGAAGCACACTGCTAAGTATCTCTCCCTACCCCTCCACATTATCTTTAATAAGTGTTTAGTAGAAGGCGTATTTCCTAGTGTCTGGAAACGGGCATTTATCACTCCCATACATAAAAGTGGTGACAAGAAAAGCATTGAAAACTATCGTCCAATTTCTATACTGTCCGCCTTGGCAAAGCTTTTCGAGAGTCTTGTTCATGGTCAACTATATCCTTATTTTCACCACATTATTATACCCAATCAACATGGCTTTGTTAAACACAGATCTACAACAACCAACTTACTATTGTTTACCACCTTCTTGTTTGAAAGTATGGATAAAAGAGTGCAAGTTGATGTAGTGTACACTGATTTTCGGAAGGCTTTCGACAAGGTGGATCACAAAATACTTTTAGATAAAATCGCTTTTAACGGTATTCGTGGAAATTTGTTGAGATGGTTCACGGCCTACATTTTCAATAGAACTCAACAAGTTGTTGTTAATGGATTTGAGTCTAATTCTGTCACCGTCTCCTCTGGTGTGCCTCAGGGTTCTATATTGGGACCCCTTCTCTTTATCCTATTCATTAATGACATAAGAAACTGTTTCATTCACTCTAAGTTCCTCATGTACGCTGACGATATCAAAATATACTTGCCGTGCAGGAATACACAGGACTGTCAGCTATTGCAAGAGGACTTAAACAGGCTCTCCATTTACTGCTATAACAACAAACTTCAACTAAGTCTACCTAAATGTAATTCCATATCCTATACGAAAAATGTTAATGTAATTAATTATGATTACTATCTACAAAATATGTGCTTAAAGAAAGTAGAATCAATTCGTGATCTTGGTATCTTGCTAGATTCCAAGCTTCACTTAGATTTACACATTGACAATATTATTAATAAGGCCTACAAGATGTATGGGTTTGTTATGAGATCGACGATTGACTTTAAGAAACCTTCCACATATTTATTGTTATACACTGCCCTCATTCGCTCTCAACTAGAATATGGAGTCCAAATTTGGAGTCCCTTCTATGACAAATACGTGACAAGACTTGAAATGGTTCAAAAGAAGTTTTTGCGAGCCATGAATTATAGGTGTCGCCACCCCAAATTGTCGTATTTGGAACTGCTGCAAAGGTATAATCTGCTGAGCTTGGAATCTAGGCGTAGTTATTTGATGGTCTTTGTAACAATAGGTTTGACTGCCCTGATATAACAAGACAAATACTTTATATTGTACCAAGAACTGTGTGTCGCAGTGTGCGCGTGACGAGGTTATTCTTCACTGCCAAGTGCAATACGAATGCGGGCAAGCGTGCCCCCGTGTGCCGTATTTTGGAAACGTATAATTTCTTCGTCACAGACCTCGATATTTTCACCCTATCTGAATACCAATTTAAACGACTAGCTCGAAATATTTTGGCCAATAAATAATATTTTTTTCTGCGTTAGTATATTTTAGACTATAGGGTCCTTTCTGCAGAACACAGTTAATCACTTTTTTGCAATTGCATGTATTTACTATAATTCACTCACATACTTTATTTAGATTGAGGACATCGGTGTGGGTTATACGTTTACCAATTATAATTACCTTATATTGTTCATGTTTATATATAATGTATAACTGTTTGATGTTCCAATAAAGAAAAATAAAATAAAAATAACATATGGTCACGCCTTTATCCGCGAAGGGGTGGGCAGAGGCATAGTATACGCCCACTTTCCACCTTATAGTTTTTGTCCCACGTAATAAGTGGTGAGTCGTATTGCCGTGTTGCAATGGACAGGCGAAGGTTGTGACAACCCATTTAGGAAAATTTTCAAGCCGCTCATAAGACTTTCCACTTGATTTAACGATTATCCTGTCATTGGCAACGGGGACCAACGGCTTAACGTGCCTTCCGAAGCACGGAAACGCTCGCAAATAAAAATGTCATAAAGTTGTCACGTCGTGGTCACCCATCCAAGGACCGGCCATTGTAGAAGTTGCTTACTACAGTGATCGTTTACAGAACACTGAGTTCGTGGGGCCACGAGCGCTTCATGTTCAATAATGTATTAACATTACGTGAATAACACATAGATTACTCACCTGTCTAGCCTTATCAACTAAGTCCAGTTTGAAGCAAGCGGCTCCACACATGATGTAAGTGTTGGGGTCTCGTTTGTACCTCCTTAGCATGAGGTCGACCAACGCAGATAGTTCCTGGTGTTTGCTCGTCTGTACGAACATATCTAACAACTTGGAGTGCACTTTGAACGGCTCGTTCGTTTGGAGGACTTCGTCTAGAGAGGCTTGGAGCGATTCCTGTGGAGTTTGGAGTTAATTTGAATATATTTATAGTAATTACATATTTTGTAGTTTTTATGGGAGCGATGCGGTCCAACTGTCTACTGTGACTATCGGACCCAAGTCTAGTAAGACGTCGTAAATATCACATTAGCCATTTATAAGTTCTGAAAGCAACAGGAATGTATCATTTTTTTAAAATAAGGTTCACTTAACTGGACAGAACGCTACTGTAACATGCTCATAAGGGTGGTTCAAGTTTGCCGTCCGAGACCAGAGCCTTAGCATCACTCCCGCAACAGCCCATCGTTTACCCTCCAGCTACTGGTACGACCAGATAACACGAGTCCATCTCCGCGTACTTTTGGCGTTTTCTGTAAGCAGCATCTTCCGCTGCGGCCGCCGGTAAATAGACTATACGAGCGAAGTGACTGGCGGTGAAAGTGCTGCCGCATGTTGCGTCCCACACTAAGCACTTGCCGTTCTTCCATGGCACAAGGGTCAGAGCGTCCGGTCTCTTGCCATCTGCGCAGGACAAACCTGGTGGTTCAAGGATACAGGATACCTCGGCCGACACCAGTGCCCGCCGGATTAACTAATTGAGAGCGTGGTTACGCGGATGCCTACCGGTGCAGCGACGACAACTCAGAGCATGATGACCATCGCTCTCCACCATGGCACCGCAGATGTATACGCGACATTCCCCACAAAGTAAAAAGAGGAATCGACCCTCCGACCAAAGGAAAATTACAATGTAACCAAGGAAATAATTCTTTTCTCTTTCTTTTTTCGACATTCGTCACAGCCTGCCACGAGAAGCCGCAGCGCGCGAGACGTACAGTTGATTAACCTAGAAAAATAACCCACTTGGATGAATGCTTCGTTATTCGCAATGTACCTATGCAATCTGCAGAGAATACTACCTATCAGTCTTCGTAAAAACAGAGAAAATAGTTAATCTCGCCTTTGTACATCTAATTTATATAATAAATTTTCACCACCTATTCCGTGTAAAGAAAAATAATCTTAAATACGCGCACGCGCGCACACGCGCACACGCGCGCACGCGCGCGCGCGCACACACACACACACACACACACACACACACACACACACACACACACACACACGCAGACACACAGACACAGACACACACACACAGACACACACACACACACACAGGCACACACACACACACACACACACACACACTCACACACACACACACTCACACACACACACACACCATGCCATTTTATACATTTACCCCCAGAAGCTGCTAATTAGACAATACCATTTAATTACACAATATTATACAAAACTAACTTAGCAATATTGGATAATTATAATTAATAATTTTAGTAAGTACTCGATACAACACATAGTTATCATGTAAATAAATAATTATACAACTAAATAGTGATGTTGAGTATGTTGGAGTACGCGCCATCTATCGTGGCGTATTTGTAACACTCGGCCATCCTGTAAAGGTCGTGTCCCACGGCCCTCATGGTACGGTACATTGTGCTCATGGCTTGATTCGTCATTCGTCATTCGTCAGCGTATAGAATCGGGAGTTCTGAAACAAACATTGGCGCTAGACAGACGACGGGGCGGGCCGGGCTTTTTGCCCGCGACGTATTAAAGACCGCGTCTGTCCGCCGATGCCCGCGACTGCCCGCCCCGCGAACGCAACGCACACGACGGCGACGGGCGGGCAGTTAGTTCACTACGTTCGTTCTAGTGAAGAGCGCGTCAGTGAAAATGGATACCCAGAGAATTCGAGTCGTTGCTTATTTAATGTACAAAAAAAGAAAGAGACGCAATCGTAATATAGTCCATTGAAATGTTACATGAGCTTTGCATTTATTAGAGGACGCAATTTTATTTTCGGGACATATGTGGGGGGTCAATAGAAGCTTAACCTCAAGTTTGTGGGGTCGCCACCCTTGTCCCCCGGCCGCCATCTTGAAAAGAGTGGGGAAAAAAACACTTTTTTCGCAACATTTCGGAAACTATGAGTCTTACAAAAAAAATGTAGAAGCATAATTTGTAGCATATTGTGTTGCCTACAAATGTGTTTATAACTTAACAAAAAAATTTGAATTTTTTTATAAAAACTTTCTTTTTTGCTCTTTAACTTTTTTTATACATTTTACAAAAATAATACCTCAGACTAATCTTGTAGATGATCTTAAAAGAGAAATTTAAAAAAAATGCCACAGAGCAAAAAAGAAAATTTTTATAATTTTATTTTCAATTTTTTGTTTATAATTTTTAATTTAGGACAAAAATTTGTTTGACATATTTGTAGGCAAAACAATTTTCACAATTTTTTTGTAAGACTCATAGTTTCCGAGATATTGAGGAAAAAGTGTTTTCACCCCTTTTAAGATTGCGGCCGGGGGACAAGGGTGGCAACCCCACAAACTTGAGGTTAAGCTTCTATTGACCCCCCCCACACATGTCCCAAAAAAAAATTGCGTCCTCTAACAAATGCAATATTCGGTCCTTAAATTGTAACATTTCAATGGACTAATAGGGAGTACTGGGTACTCGATGACAACTCATCCCATACTGCAGGCGTATATATTGCCTGGCATATTTGGTTCCATAGCTTCCTCTTTTCATTTACATCGTGATATTCTTTTAATGCCGTATTATAAATCGGCGATCTTTTTTCGTCTTGAGAAATTAAATTTTCGACGTCGAAGTCGTCCATCACTAGAAAACGTGCGGCGAGGACTGAGCCTGGCCGGCCCGCGCCCCCCGTCTGCGTTACTTCATACAAACTGGTTTGTGTGATTCATGGCGGCGAGCCACGGACATGCCGCGCCGCCAGTGCCCGGCGGACAGCGGCGGCGCGGTCTTATTGCCCTTCGTGTGCGTTGGTAGTATAGGATTCCTTTAGCGCTATCGTTCGCGGCGAAATTGACCGGCCCGGCCCGCCCCGTCGTCTGTTTTACGCCTTAACAGCAGTAACTTGTGTTCAACAACATTACGTGTTCGATTGTAGTCAGCCTAACAAACATTTTGTTCATTTATTGATAATTATTATACATATAATAAAATGATAGAAAAATCAAAACTGTACATTGGAAATATTGAAAAAAAATACTCGCTGGGTGTTCAACATAAGATACCGAAGCCGAAAATATAGTTAGAATTTTTTGTCTGTGTCGGTTTGTCTGTTTGTCTGTTTGCTTCGCTTAGTCCGGAAGGATCTCGAAAAGCACTTAATAGATTTGATTCAAATTTTGCACAAATATTAACTAGGGGTATGGTCTTCAAATAGGCTATATATTATCACGCTACATATCCTAGCTAGGGGCTAAGCAGAGAGCAATCAAAGTGGCATTATAACATAATTTTCACGCTTACGAAGTCACGGGCAACAGCTAGTACCTGTATAAAATACTTAATAACAGGGTAGGTAGGGATGCATTAATTTTTTTAAATAATTGGAGTTTATGCCGACTGCATCATAAATATAAACATGCAGACTCTCGAGACAAATGTTTTTGGGTCGCACAAATTTTTGTCTTAGGTGGGAATCGAACCCACATCCATCCGGTTACAAGTCGGCTAACATGCTAATGTGAAAAAAAAAACATACGGTAGAAAGAGTTCAGTTCTCAGTTTTGAAGTTGGTTATTAAAATACGTATATCAGTCTCGAGCAGGACTCGAACCCACATCTCTAGCTCTATTCACACAGTAATCGGTTTAAATGCATGGGATTGATCACCCAGCAATCCTTACTTGTATGAATTAATTCACACAGAATCACACCACAATCCATTGACATATAGGGATTTGTCACACAGTCATCAATGTAAATACAAATGACATCAATGTAAATATGGATTTGTCACATAGACACAGCTTATCACAAAGTTTATCACACAGCATATCACAAAGTTTATCACACAGTTTATCACACAGATTATCACACAGATTATCACACAGATTATCACACAGATTATCACACAGATTATCACACAGATTATCACACAGATTATCACACAGATTATCACACAGATTATCACACAGATTATCACACAGATTATCACACAGATTATCACAGTCATAGTCATTGCTAAGAGAGATCTCTGACATAGGTCTATAACTTTTTTGTAGGGCAACGTATGCGTTTTCTTTCAACAGACTAGTAACCATTCAAGAAGTTTACAGAACTAAATGGCCTAAACCACAAGGCCTAACTATTGTTCAATGAAGCCTGGAAAAGATCCTTCTCTACTAGGTAGATTCCCAAAATTATTTTTTGATTTTCTACGTTGTAGAATAGAGAACCAAAATTAATAAGCCCACAAAAGTTTCCGGCCGGTTCCTCTCAGGACGGTGCTGAGTTGTGAACTAGGGGTAAAATTTACTTTGAATCATTGGCATTTTATCAGCGTTATGTATAAATCTATATGAAATAAATGTATCTTGACTTATTATAAATTAATCCACACAGCATATTTACACTTAACACGAGTTTTCAGTATGCACTCACTCGACCACATCTATACACTATTATACTAATATTATAAAGAGGAAAGATTTGATTGCTTGTTTGCATCGAATAGGTTCCGGAACTACTCGACCGAAGGGAAGCTGCACTCTTCGCGGTGAACGGATATATTTTATTCCCGTATTTTCATCGGAACGGAAACTACGCGGGTGAAACCTCGTGACGTCCGCTAGTAGTTTACATTATTATGGTTTTGTAAATTCACTCCCACAATTTCATAATTATTATTTCGACTGGCAGTAGGCATATATTTACACTATATAGCTTATTGAAAATCGCAGAACAAAAGTACCTTTTGATCAATACCGGAAGTAGATTCCTGAATTATTTTACCTTTTTACCGATGCTAATACTTTTGAATTTTGAATACTACTCACACTGGAAATTGCCATACATAATAGGCCTGTTGGAATCATAAGTTATTTTTATTCCTACCTGTTTTGTTTGCATATTAATAGGAAAACTAACAACCTATAACCCCCAGTATGTAGGCATGAAATTTGCGGGTGCATATCACTAATTATTTTATCAAAACATTCCCTCTGGCAGTTGTCATCAAATAAGTGCACGTAAATGCTACTTTGTGTTATATGTAGATCTATAGATAGTTTTTAGTCCTAGCTTTCGTTTAAGTTGCAACGACCAAAGTAGGTATATCTATGCATTATAATTATGTAATATGTACCAAATACTGAGTTTTATAAGATGTACTCACATCTGCGTCCAAATCGTAAAGGTGGTGCAATAACAATAGTTCGAAACTGCTTTAAATTCACTGTCAAGATACTCCGAATACACCTTTGAAAGTATAACAGGCACTTTAATCGCGAGCACGATAATTAATAACAAAAATGTTAACTGTGTAATTTATATTATAGACCTCCATCGAATAGCGAACTAGGTAGGTATGTGTGTTTCCGAACTTGACAAACTCATAACGAAATGCAGTCTCACTGAATATAGGTCACTTTGTGACACAAACACATCCCTCACATCGAGACTCTTATTTGAATGAAATCTAGGCACGGTTTTGTGTATGGCATATCAGATTATACCGAATCAGCAAGACTGGCGGATCATCGCATTGTAGTACTCGCTCCGAATAAAAATTAACTGAATTGCTATGATCGTCGTATTTTGCACAATGAACTTAATTCAATCGATTGGTATATCATTAAGGGCATAAGCTGTCCTGGCTGAATATGATAGTTTTCGAGTGCATTTAGTACAGCCCAGTTTAGTAACTACTCGCAATGTCATTCACCACAAACAACCGAAGATTTTAACTTATGTCAAATAGGAGACAAATTATTTGCCACATGGAAGTCAGCTCCCACTAATAGATAGACATCCAGGACTGCACTCATCAGCTACAGTATAAAAAGTTACGCAACAAAACTCATAAAAAAACTGAATATTGTAGAAACGACTTCTAGATAATATTAAAAACTTTGGCAAAGCTACAAAATCTGTGGCATTTAATTATTGCTATTTGCGGAAGGGTCTCTCGCAGCAACAGATGATATTATTACAAGAGCGTTTAGCTATCAGAACCTACCCTCCTATGAAATAGCCAATAAATTTGCAGTGAAATTTCAAAGCTCGGTTAACGAGTTGATGACACAGTAACATTCCTCTTCTTGGCAATAAGAACTATTTTCAAAATGTGTAACTCAGCATGCAATTATCCCCAGGCAAATTAAACACTATTCTAAATAAGCTTGTTACCTATACCTATAGCGCCTGATAAATATAAGTTTCAAATTTCGTCAGTCTATTGCTAACCACATTAATACTAGTCTCAAAACAGGAAAATATTCCAACGGATTGCATTAGCGTTCGTCGGGTCCAGAATTTTAGTCAACAGTAATATCTACAAAATCAATTTGACTTTCAACCGAGAAAAAAAGGAAAAGTTGACTGTATTATCAATATTTATAGCCTAAAAATACAGTGTATATAAAAAAAAACATTTGAAAAAGCTTGATAGCTGCCTTTAAGAACTGCTTCACTTGTCCAAAAATCGAGGGTGTTGAGCATCATTACCCATTATACCATTAAGAAATTTTATTGGCTTCCTCATATTCACTTACTAATTATGTGCCAAACTTTGAGCTTTTCTGGCAAACATGTTATTGAAGATAGAGTACCATTTAAAGTTGAACTCATGCTATATAACGTACCTAGTGGTACTTACATTACCTACTAACTGATATTGATTATCGGATACTGCATAGCGAGCTATAGAAAAACGTATAAGCCTTATCTTGATCGAAATCGACTTCTCAAAAATATAGAAATAATGATAGCGAATGCTATAACTCTTGTAAAGTTTTCTCCATACACACGGTTACGTAACTAGAGTCTTCATATACTAAGAATAGTTTTTTTTTATCAATGTATTCTACAAGAAATATCTTATACCATGCCCAAATGAAACAATAGAAAAATAGTATCGGTTGGAGCAGTAAATGTTTTCGGAGAGAGAACTGCTGCGTACCTTATCCTTCGCATTAGATATAGCTAGTACTATATTTCGGAGTGTGTACGGATAAATAAAACATTCACTTTCTGCAGTTGTAGCTACACAAAGCATATTGTTCTGTCGTGTGTCCAATAAGTAGGTAGATTTTTTTTATAATGTTCGAATGAGTAATATCGTAGTAAGTAGGGTTTTCACATTATGTAACAAATGTAAAATCAGTGAATGGCAAATTAGATGTAGAATCACACAGTTAATTTGACTGGCCAATATTAAGCATAAAATAGATATTCATCACACAGATGTATTCATCACACAGATGTATTCATCACACAGATGTATTCATCACACAGATGTATTCATCACACAGATGTATTCATCACACAGATGTATTCATTAAGCTGGATTCAAATTGTCATCTGCAGAATGTACGGTACTCTGCATAAACCCTGCGTATTTTTGGTTTGCTATTGGGGTTATTTCATATTATATGAAAGTAAAAAAATATTAACTGATTTGACAATTTTCAAATGAGAGGTACTGTTTAATAATAACAGAAGGTAGTCACGTTTCCTAAATGCATTCGTAGTGCTTATAAATAGAATGGCGTGGTCATTTTCGATTTTTATAATTGTCTACCCACATAAACATCGCCTTGATTTTTATTTGAACGCTGCAACCAATCTAAATTAACTGGAAACTACTCAATACAGTTAGATGCGGGTTGATACATGTCCCTTCAACACAATTATCTTAAAAGACGATCTTAACTAAACTAGTACAAAAGATGACACTTACTACGCAATTGATATTAAATTTTTCTTTGAACTCAATAACCTATCCGATATCATACAATCAACTAAAACTATGCCTTTCCGTCAGTCTCTCAATGATAAGAAATATGTAGGTTCAAATCTTCATCACCTGTTTCTACAAAACCTCACGATCGTCGGTCTTGGTACCGAGTCCGATTATAATGCCTATATTTGACTTTCGACAAAAGCTACACCTATTAATTTGCTGCCAGTGTCTATATATGCCTCGAACTGGTGATCATTCTCGGTCACGAATCTTTAGCAATTATTAACACAGATCTCAAACGAAGAAAGTAATGTTCAACTGACCTTTCTATCTGGATGATGTCGTGAGCTCCTCTCAAATCCTTTTACCCCCCTTACCTTTTATTGCGATTTCTGGACTAGATTCTATGTACATAGAGGCTGAATGCCCGAAGGTCACCAACTTGTACCTCTGCGACCAAAAATCGAAGTACAAGATTCGTGAAGAACCCGACTGTATCCAGCATCTGATCACCAACCAAGAACTTCACTCAACCTGTAACCCTGTTCCGGTTGTCCTGAAGAAACAAGCTGTAGAACAATTGGACGAAAAACACTACGCAATGAGCTTCCCGCAACCAACTAAGGTCAAGATATCCTGTGGTCACGAAACCTACAAAACCCTTCAAGGAAGCTATCTGGCCATTGTTCCCTACAACTGCCACTTGAAGACTCCCGAATTCACTATAGCAAATTCAAATAACCACATTAAAGGTTTTGCCCTAGAGATAATGCAGCTACCTAATTATGAAGTAATTGAGACGTCAAGCGAACCGCCGATAACCTTAAACTCCATAGATCTAAGAGATTTACATTCCATCAATACTGAGATACTAATACAACCTCCAGTTAAACTAACCGCTAGCGACATGAGCATATATCATACAACGATCCCGATTTATCTTATTTTATTTGGATCGGGTGGCGCTCTCGTTATTATCCTGTTTTACCGACGTTGGCGGCGCAGTTCGAAAAATCATCCACGGAGTACCAACCCTGTGGAATTAGACAACGTGATACCTCCAGGAATCTACGCCGAGATCTCAGAACCCGGCAATATCAGCCCCAGCAAAATAAGAATCGATCACAGCAATATTTCATCATCTCTACCTGAAAAGATTTCGAAATAGTTGCTGATGTATGGGGGGAGGTGTTACATAGTTGCTATGCACTGGAAACGCTGATAAGTATTTACTGCATAACTGCGTAATTCTCATGCTTGCAACTATTGCATCAGCCACGACCCACGAGGCGCCAAGTCAGCACAACGTGCCCCGCAACAGCAAGACTCCCGACGCCCGGCATCGCGTGGAGCGGTCACTTTGGAGTCTTTGGACACAGCACAGCATCGGTCTATTGTCGACGTACCTACTATTAATTTTTGCACTTATAATTTTTTGTAATTCTTTTTAGTTTGAAGTAAATTGTATTTTTTTGCGTCCTTCGGCTACAGCCTACGTATTTCGCCGCCTTCTTTCGGGGGAGCAAGGCGGCTTTGTGTGGGACTCACGGTCAACATGGGACCGTCCTACCCACTAAACCCCGCGGTGTTCCGCCTCGCCTTAACCGGGTCGCAGGATAGGCCGGTGGATAAATCACTGCGGCCCAGCAAAGGTTCGCCCCGTTACATCGGTACTCTCCACGGGGGGGGGGGGGGGGGCTTGATGGGCTGCCCCCTCCCTCAAATCCTAATGGAGTTTGAAGTGCTGATTCCGTCGGTCCGCTCTCGGATGCCCCACTGGCCTCTGTAAGCAGAGGGGGTAGAGAGCGGCCAAGCGGGCGGGCGCTAAAAGCACCCCCGGAATGACAAGTTTTTATTTATTTTGCAATCGGAAAACTTCAAAACGTCAAATTCAAAAAAGTTGCGGAATCGATCAGCGTCCAAGAATGTATTCAATATTATTTAGATAATAGTTTATATATATTAGATGACCTGTTTGGTTCGGAGGCAAAAATACTGTCTTTTAATCAAGAGGTCGCGGCTTCGATCCAATATGGCCGCTGCGCCGTAATCACAAAATATCATGATGGGTATTGTTTAAGGGGATTTTTGGTATGCTAAGTACGAATCAGTTGATAATTCTGCAATTCAATATGGCCGCAGCGCCGTCATCACAAAATTTCCTGATGGGTATCGTTTAAGGGGTTTTTTGGTATGCTGAGTACGAATCACATGATAATTTTGTAATCCAATATGGCCGCTGCGATGTATTCACATAATATCATGATGGGTATCGTTTAAGCGATTTTTTGGTATGCTGAGTACGAATCACATGATAATTTTGCAATCCAATATGGCCGCCGCGCTATTATCACAAAATTCCATGATGGGTATCGTTTAAGCGGGTTTTTGGTATGCTGAGTACGAATTTCGGGTTAATTTTGCAATCCAAAATGGCCGCCCACCACCGTTGTAAATTTTCATGTTGGATATCGTTTAAGAGGGTTTTTGGTATGCTGAGTACGAATTTCGGGTTAATTTTGCAATCCAATATGGCCGCCGCACCACCGTTGTAAAATTTCATGTTGGTTATCGTATAAGGAGATTTTTGGTATGCTGAGTACGAATTTCAGGTTAATTTTGCAATCCAAAATGGCCGCCGTGCCACTGTTGTCAAATTTCATATTGGATATCATATAAGGGATTTTTTGGTATGCTAAGTACGATTTTCGGGTTAATTTTGCAATCCAAAATGGCTGCCGCGCCACCGGTGTAAAATTTCATGTTGGATACCGTATAAGGGGTTTTTTGGTATGCTGAGTAAGAATTTTGGGTTAATTTTGCAATCCAAAAAGGCCGCCGTGCCACTGTTGTGAAATTTCATGTTGGATATCGTATAAGGGGTTTTTTGGTAAGCTGAGTGCGAAGCCTGACGGAGGAAGCAGTCTCACAGGGTGAGGTGGTGGTGGCGGTGTCTCTCGACAAGCCAACGCATTCAACACCTTGCCCTGGAGCTGCGTCAGGGAGGCGCTTATCTATCATGGAGTGCCTCCCTACCTCCGTCGAATTGTCGGGGCTTATCTCTCCGAGAGAGCCATAACTTACCCGAGCTGGCTAGGGCCGGGTCGGCGAGATGTGTCGTGCGGTGTTCCACAGGGATCGGTTTTAGGGCCGCTCCTGTGGAACATTGGTTACGACTGGGTGCTGCGTGGTCCGTTGCTCAGAGGGGTCGGCGTAACGTGTTACGCCGACGACACCCTCGTTACGGCGCGGGGAGCAACGCACCGTGCCGCAGCACTTAAGGCCACGGCAGGGGTTGCTCAGGTCGTGGGTCGGATTCGGCGGCTGGGTCTCGAGGTCGCCCTTCACAAATCCGAGGCTCTGTGCTTCCACGGACCTCGGATGGGGCCACCTGAGGGATCCAGCCTACAGGTAGGGGGCGTCAGCATCGGCATCGAGCCCTCGATGAAGTATCTGGGGCTCGTACTCGATGGCCGGTGGAACTTCGGACATCACTTCCGAAGTTTGGTCCCAAAACTGAGGGGAGCATCGGCCGCACTCGCGCGGCTGATGCCCAACATCAGGGGACCCAACGCTCCCTACAGGAGACTGTACCTGGGGATCGAGCGAAGCATGGCCTTGTACGGGGCTCCCGTATGGGCGGAGACCCTGACGGCCAGCAATGAGGCTAGACTGCTGAGCCCGCAGAGAGTGATGGCCGTCAGGGTGATAAGAGGATACCCCACGATCGGTTTACTAATGTTTGCCATAATTTAAAATGCCATAATTTCATATGCCATACTGGTATTTGCCATAATTTCATTAGATATAACGCTTCAGTTGCCATAATCGTGAAATGACATAAAATGACTTTCAATAATTCCATTGGTCATAATCGATCAAGTGTCATAATAATTTAAATCCATAAATGTACATATTTGTCATAATTTTCGTTTTCAATAATGCCATTTTCCATAACTTTTATTCACCATAATATAAATAAAGATAATTTATACGACACAGATTTTTTATTAACAATTTAACCTAAAACAAAACCTCATATGGCGTCTCTAGCTAACTAAGCTCGACGGAGCCTCGCTTTGCGGGGCTGCTACTTCTGTGTGGTTTAAAAAAAAACCACGAAGACTAAGGCGGGAGCTCCGCTTCGCTTTGCTCCCGCCTTAGTCTTCTAACCTAAACTATCCGAGTCGGATTGCACTGAGTCGGGGTGTTAACGATAATTAATTTCGACCTTACAATATTATGCATTATTTACATAATTACATCAAATTTGATTATGTCAAGAGTCGATTATGAGATGTGTTACTTATGGAAACTAATTATTATGAGAAATGTTGTTATAGAAAGTCATTTTATGGCAAATAAAAGTTATGACTGTTGAGTTGTTATGGCAAACGTTATTAGTATAAATGAAAATAGTGCAAGTAAATATTATGATCTGGGATGATTATGGCAAACAATAATAGTGCAAATGAATTTATGGAAAACGAGAGAAGACCCCCACGATCTCCGGTGAGGCGGCATGTCTCCTAGCCGGGACCCCTCCATGGGACCTGGAAGCGAGAGCCCTTGCGTCACTGTTCAGATGGCGCAAGGAGGCGCTGGAGCGGGGCCAAAGGCCTGCGTCTCGAGAAATCGAGGCCCAGCGGACCCTGCTCCACCAGGAAACCATGGAGACATGGAAGGTGCGACTTGAGCAACCAAAGGGGGGATTCACCACAATCGCGGCCGTCAGACCGGTCATGGACGAGTGGCTGGAGAGAAGACACGGTGCTCTCTCCTACCGGTTGACACAGATACTTGCCGGGCACGGTAGTTTCGGCACAACAGCGCCAGGTCCTCGTAGTGGGTCTGGGCGTGGACACTCTCTCGCTCGAGGCCATGGTGCGAGCCATGCTCTCCAGCGGGAGTAAGTGAAATTTCATGTTGGATATCGTTTAAGGGGTTTTTTGGTATGCTGAGAACGAATTTCAGGTTAATATTGCAATCCAATATGGCCGCTGCACCACCGTTGTAAAATTTCATGTTGGTTATCGTATAAGGAGGTTTTTGGTATGCTGAGTACGAATTTCAGGTAAATTTTGCAATCCAAAATGGCCGCCGTGCCACTGTGGTTAAATTTCATATTGGACATTGTTGAAGATTGCATACAGGAACCGTGAAACGCCAACTACTTTTTAAATAGCAATAGGTACGTTATAGTTTAGAGGTTTAGACTAATTGATATTTTTTACGCACAGGATCTCCTGTTATGTATGACACTTGTGCTAAGTCATTAAAGGTCGAAGGATCACTTCCTTAAAATATTCCTGAACTTTTACTTAAATGCTACCAAAGTCGCTCCAGATCCCGAACATGGTCCTTCGAGCCGGATATAAAATATTAAGAAGAATTTGGCCATTATTTTGAGATAATTTCTTGGATGAATCGAGATTGAGAAATTACTGAGGTCAAGTCAAGGTGATCAGTGCATTCACTAAGGACAAAGCTGTGATTTATTAATTTAATTTAACCCATCACTCTTTAAAGGTAGTATTTAAGATTATTAAGTGGATTTAAAAGGTTAGTGTATTATTTTTGTTAATTTTTAACCGACTTCAGAAAGAAAGAGGTTATTTGTTCGACTAAGATTATTTTGTTAATTGTGTAATTGAAGGTCGTAGATAATAATTGTTACAAATTAATCATTTTCTATTTAATTTGGTTAATATTATGCTATATTTAATATAATTGGCATAGTTAGCTTTAATAAGCTACATCTATTAACTAATTAATTAAATTTGTAACAAAAGTTTAAACTTATTTCCTACGCTTACACTAAGACTTAGTCATTAATAACAAAAATCAAATATACAGGGTTACAGGAAAAGTTGTGCTAGATCCGTTAAGGGCGTGGAGTACCCATTATTTCTGACTAATTTCACTATGAAACACCCTACCCTAAACTTAACCCTGTTCGAGATATTCGACTTTTAATATTTTTATTGAAAATTGCCGATTTTTAGGTTACAAAATTTTAATTTTTTATTTTGGGCGCCTTATTTATTATTTTTGTTGCATTTTGACATGTGTAATAAGATGCTCCAAAACGTCAATCATTGAAATAGTGCATAAATTAATTGAACATGTCGTAGAAGACAAGTAAAAGTTAAGAAAAAAAAAATAGTAACAAGTTTATTTTTCTCTAAGGGATATGTAAAAAAAATATTACGGCAGTCATTCGGCAGATGTTTTTTAAAATATCTACATTTCATCAGCTATCTAACGACGTATAGCAATGTAGGGTTGTATTTAAATTCATTGAAAAAAACTTAGTTTCAAAAGCGACAGTGGAGAAGAAAATTAATACTTAGCCCTAAAAAGTAAAATAAAACAATAGGAAAAGATGCAATGTCATTTATTAAACAAGGTTTTTACACAACTTTTTCATACTCTACAGTTCATGTTCAACATGGCCGCCTCGGTTATGAATACATTTTCGCATCCTTCTACGGTGACCAGTCTTTACTACTCCAGTGGTCAATGTTGTCCTCATTTGATTGGCTGCGTCCACAATCCTTTCTCTTAATTCTTCCACAGACGAAACTGTATTTGGCGGTTTTAGTGTCACGCGTGTGTTTTTAGGGTTTCGTAGCCAAATGGCAAAAACGGAACCCTTATAGATTCGTCATGTCTGTCTGTCTGTCTGTCTGTCTGTCCGTCCGTGTGTCACAGCCACTTTTCTCCGAAACTATAAGGCCTATGCTATTGAAACTTGGTAACTAGATGTATTCTGTGAACCGCATTAAGATCATTATATAAAACTAGAAAAAAAGTAGTAAATTTTTGGGGTCCCACTACTCAGAACTAAAACTCAAAATTTTTTTTTTCGTCATACCCATACGTGTGGGAAATCTATAGATAGGTCTTTAAAAATGCTATTGAGGTTCCTAAGATCATTTTTTTCTAAAGTGAATAGTTTGCGCAAGAGACACTTCCAAAGTGAAAAAATGTGTGTCCCCCCTCTAACTTCTAAACGAAGAGAATGATAAATCTAAAAAATATATATGATGTACATTGCCATAAAAACTACCAACGAAAATTAGTTTGAACGAGATAGAGCTAGTAGTATTTTTTTAATACGTCATAAACCGCAATTTTTGGTTAGAAAAACACTACCACTGCGAACGTGTTAAAACATCAATCAAAGTTACAACGAACTATAAGAACGTTTATATTATGTTACTTGCTGCTACGAAACCCTTCATGGGCGAGTCCAACTCGCACTTGACCGATTTTTTAGTTGGTAGGAGTATGACATAGCATCCATGTAGGATTTTTCACACGCTTAGAAAAAAAAAAGGGTTTGTATTACAATTCGTAGAAAAAAAAGTAGTTGGGACGCTTCAGGTAGCAGTTCTAATGGTCCGCGCCTATTGTCCTTCAAGTTAAGACGCACCGTGCGAGCGAGACAAGTGACAATTTATGCAAGTGTGAATGAAAGAACATAGTGACCGGTTGGGGTTGGGAATACAACACGTGATATTGTTTTGGTTGTTAGTCTGCTTTTGTGCTTCGTACATAGTAGATGTGATATCGTTTTGCTCTTTTTCTCGACTTGGCTCGAAATTTGATAAAGATGGAATAACAAATTATCACAAATTTTTTACTGGGCTTACTGGGCCCCAAAAGCACTGAAGAATCCCAATAAGAAAAGAGTGACGGGGTCCCAGCGTCGATTCAGCGTGAATGTGTGGATGGGCATTATCTCCAATTATTTAATTGGACCTTACTTTCTCCCGGACACTTTAAATGGGGAAACATACGAAAACTTTTTAAGAGGAGACTTAAATGATCTGCTGGATGATCTGCCACTAAACTTAATCAGGGACATGTGGTTCCAGCATGATGGCTGCCCTGCCCATTTCAGAAGAAGTGTCCGAGACTGGCTGGACACAACTTACCCAAATAAATGGATAGGACGAGGTGGGCCGTTGCCATGGCCAGCAAGAAGTCCGGACTTAACCCCCATGGATTTTCATGTGTGGGGGGTTATGAAAAGTCTTGTGTACAGCGAGCCAAATCCAGTTTCGTCTGTGGAAGAATTAAGAGAAAGGATTGTGGACGCAGCCAATCAAATGAGGACAACATTGACCACTGGAGTAGTAAAGACTGGTCTCCGTAGAAGGATGCGAAAATGTATTCATAACCGAGGCGGCCATGTTGAACATGAACTGTAGAGTATGAAAAAGTTGTGTAAAAACCTTGTTTAATAAATGACATTGCATCTTTTCCTATTGTTTTATTTTACTTTTTAGGGCTAAGTATTAATTTTCTTCTCCACTGTCGCTTTTGAAACTAAGTTTTTTTCAATGAATTTAAATACAGCCCTACATTGCTATACGTCGTTAGATAGCTGATGAAATGTAGATATTTTAAAAAACATCTGCCGAATGACTGCCGTAATATTTTTTTTACATATCCCTTAGAGAAAAATAAACTTGTTACTATTTTTTTTATTTTCTTAACTTTTACTTGTCTTCTACGACATGTTCAATTAATTTATGCACTATTTCAATGATTGACGTTTTGGAGCATCTTATTACACATGTCAAAATGCAACAAAAATAATAAATAAGGCGCCCAAAATAAAAATAAAAAATTTTGTAACCTAAAAATCGGCAATTTTCAATAAAAATATTAAAAGTCGAATATCTCGAACAGGGTTAAGTTTAGGGTAGGGTGTTTCATAGTAAAATTAGTCAGAAATAATGGGTACTCCACGCCCTTAAAGGATCTAGCACGACTTTTCCTGTAACCCTGTATATGTACCTTACATAAGTGTATTTTACACTACTAAAGTGGCAGGCAAGCATACGTCCCAACTGATGGTTTTTTACAATAGCCTATGGGCGTTTGCAACACCAATTAGTTTGTAATTATTAGCATCATAGTGAATTATAAACAGTGGTAAATCATTATAAATTGTTATTGTAAATCATTATTTAATGTAGGTACCTACTTAAAACTTTAATTAGGTAGTAGCCAGCCAGTAGACAGTTATCCCTCAGTTATTTGATTGCGAGTTATGAAATTGTTTGGTACCTAATTAGGATATCCTAATGATACCTAATTTGGTACCTAATTAGGATATCCAATCAAAGTCACGCCCTTATCTTTGAAGGGTTAGGCAGAGGCATACTATACGCCTACATTTCACGATATTTAGTTTAAATCCTTCAAAACTTATTTGATATTTTGTATTATAGTTTGTTAAGCTTGCTATTGTATAAATTCCAGGATTACAAGTGCGTCTCCCACAATGGTTAATGAAAAAGAACTTATTAAAAAGAGAGGCAGTTTCAAGGGACGTTTGACTGCATTTTCAACCTATTTAAATTCTTTGGATGTTACTTCATTGACGTCTATCGATGCCAGCGAATTGCAGATACGAATTAGTAAAGTGGAGACCTTGTACGAACATTATGATGAGGTACAGTTACAATTGGAGTGTAGTAGTGATTCTGGTGAGTTACAAATATCAGAACGTAATGAATTTGAATCCCTTTATTATAATTTACTCGCTAAGTCCAAAGATATATTAAATAAATTTAATAATGAACGAGAACAGTTTCAGTCAACTGGTAGTGAGAAGGGTTCACGTTCTGGTAATAATTGTAGGTTCGTCAAGTTGCCCACTATACAACTACCGAAGTTTCGTGGTTCGTATGATTCGTGGCTTGAGTTTCATGATACCTTTGCAAGTCTCATTCATTCCAATGACGAAATGGATAGCATAAATAAGTTCCACTACTTAAGAATGTAAAACCTCAGAAGAAAACACAGAGATATCATCACTCCTTCTTTATTTTTCACATAACAAATACAATTATTAAAACTTATACACCACGTGGCACAAGGAAGAACATTGCAACAGCGTCTGGGGCTTGCGACCCATACAGCAGGTTTAGGGTGGCCACCTTACTATGCATAAACGATCACCTTCCACCGTCAACAATGCTCCCCATTGCCCAATTACACTTTTACGTTTCTATCTAGCGACGTGTAGTTTACGACTACGACTGAGAGCCACAAAATGGCGTTGCTGCTTTTTATTGACAATCCCCACCAGTTGAATTCTCAAACTACCTTCATTGCCATATTGCAAAAATTCAGGCAAAAATCACGAAACCTTGCACTCGACCATCCTGACGACGTGTATGTCCTCATACACGCATCTGGTGAAACCTTACACTCTGCCCGTCAAGATTAATGTTACAGAATACCCATTTAATGCAATGGCAAATCGATAAACAAATTTAACATTCAACTGAGCTGGTGATAACCTTCTAAATAAATTAGATCAATTTAACCAATCCAATGTAACTCAATACAATCTATCAATGACATATAAAAAAACATTTTTACCATGTTCTAGTTTTCCATGTGTCGTGTTTGACACAATTTTACATAATTTCAGAAACTTTCATTTATCTGATACTTTATAATATCTAATACATTTACAAATTAGAACATCAGTTAGTCTGTAGTGAAAGATAACCATCACGATTTAAATATTTTCTCTTCAAGAATTTCTATGTTCAACTAACTTTATCAATAAAGAAATGAACTTTCTCCACTTTCAATCGTCAAAAGTCACCGCCATCAATCTCAACAATAGGAAGTCCTTTCAAGTTTCGCTTACTAGTAGTGGCTTATACCTGAACAAGTCTTTTAACTTTCACTTGAATAGTAACCAACGGTATACCTGAATAATGGGAAATCTTTTAACTTTCGCTTAAACAATAACAAACTATCTGAACACCGGAAAATCTTATAGCTTTAGTTGGTACAATAACACACTGTATTTGAAAAATCTTTTAACTTTCGCTTAAACAATAAACTATCTGTCTGAACAATGGAAAACCTTTTGACTTTCATTTAAACAGTAACAATCTATATGAACAGTGGAAAATTCTTTAACTTTCACTTAAACAATAACAAACTATCTGAACACTGGAAAACCTTAAAGCTTTAGTTAATACAATAACAAACTGTATTTGAACAGTTGCAAAACTTTTAACCTTCGCTTAAACAATAAACTATCTATCTGAACAATGGAAAACCTTTTGACTTTTGTTTAAACATTACCAAACTATTTATCTGAAGTTTAAACATTACCAAACTATTTATCTGAACAGTGGGAAATATTAACTTTTGATTAAACAATAAACTATCTAAACAATAGGAACTTACTTTCGTTTAAACAGTAACAAGCTATTAATTGAAATAATGGAAAACCATTTTGACATTAGCTTAAATAGTAACTAACTATGTATCTGAACAATGAATAATCTTTCAACTTACTCTTTTCATAGTAACCAGCAATCATTCTTAACAATGGAAAATCTTTCAACTTACTCTTTTCATAGTAACCAGCAATCATTCAACAATGGAAAATCTTTCACCTTCCTCTTTTATCGTAATCAGCAATCATTCTAAACAATGGGAAATCTTAAAGGGCGATGTTTACACGACTATGGAAGCTCGTATCACTTTGAAGTTTGAGGTACCAAGGAAAAAAAACCTGCGTCGTGATGGTATTATCGTGTATTTTAAGAAATTAAAATAAATTATTATGTGACACTACGGATTTCATGGCAAATCGTACATAGGATTAGGTGTGGAATGCCTTGATTTCCTGTACTATTGGCCACAAAGAGTTCGATAATACCTTTTTGATTACTTATTGAGGTCCAAATGATAAATGGATAGTCGAAGCTAATTATTGGTTATGCTTGTGGTAAGTAATTATCATCATCCGAGCGTTGTTCCTGACATTTTTTGGGTCAACGTCAACTGCAAGTGGTGAACTTGCTGACCAGCGGAGGCTTTGGTGCAGATGTTCATGTAAGGTGGGATTCTAGATTCTTCATCATCAACAAAAGTGTAAAACAGGCAGTAAAAAGGATATTAATAACTAATACTAATAAAAACAGCATACAGCGAAAGCATATCAATTGCAAGTGAGTTACTCTGGCGTTGACTGCATTCTCAAAAGTTACAGTACCACAGCTTTAATGAGAATGGAAATTATTAGTAATAAATAATACAATACAGTACAATATGAATTATTTATTTGTAAATAACAACCTATGGTGCGCTGAGAACCTACTATTGATGGCGGTATTGCTACATAATATACATTTTCATAGGCAAGTAGATATTTAATGTTTAATGGGACTGTGACAGAACAGTTATTCTGTGACACTCACACCAAACTCCTGATAGACAATAGTATCATAAAAGGTGATATGTTAACAAACCTTTTACAGTAGGTACTACTATATTATGTGAGCATATTATAAAACTAGTGACGAAAACACCATTTCGATGACTGTGTCCGTTAGGAATGGCAAATTGAACTCCTGAAGAAACTGACTATTGAATTTACAGGATTATTATTATATTAACTAAGCACATTAGCAGCTCAGTGAGCTGATGTGTGTGTTTGTATCTAATCGATAGATCTGTAGACTTTGTCCAGACGGTTTTTGAATGCATTAACATTGTGTGCACCCACAACATGCTCAGGCAACTTATTCCATTCCGTGACTTCTCTATTGGGTAGAAAATGTTTCAGGGTTCAGTAGGTAGGTGTTTAGCTACTACTATCCTAAATAAGGCCTCAAACTGGATGTCCGCGGCGCGGCGAGCGGGGCAAAGTGATGCTAGGGCGCGCAGAGCACAAGAGAGGGCGGCGCCGGCGGCACTGTGCTCGCATATAAGGCACACCTGCGGTTTGTTATCGTGTGTTCGATGTTGCCTACTCACTTGTACGCGTGGGCCGCGCTCTCGCGTTAGTAGCTGTCGCCCCACTCACCGCTGACACCCAATTTGAGGCCTACTAGAATCACAAGTAATAGAACTAAGAAATGGGACGCTTACCGAACAAGAAAGTGAGGTGAAAGCAAATACTAAATCCAAACGTGAGTAAGTACTGTATATCTCTAGAAGTGAATACGCGAATAACACCGTCATGATATGACGGTATTATTCGCTGCACATAAGAAATCATTTGTTACTTATGGATGGTGTTCAGTACTCATTTTTGGATTCAATATTCGATTCTGCTTTCATGGCCTGACTTTCTTGATGATAACGCCATCTGTCTTTAAGTTCTATAATCTGTGAATAGAATATGTAATGATAACTGCTATCATAAGATATTCTGTTACATAGTTAAATAAAAGAGCATCTTAAATAACAAAGTTAAATGACAGAACATCTTGTAGCACTAGTATCTTAAGTAACGGAGCATCCCATCCTAAGGTGCTTATATCTTAATTTATCAAGTCACATTAACAGGTCATATTATTGGCATAGTGCTAGTGTCTTCAGAGTCAAATGACTGCTATACATAATAACTATTCACACAGATAATTATAGCCGGCTTGGTTTTAATTGGCATAGTATGTTTCCATAAAAGCCATCTCAGATAGTCATGTGACTTTTACCCAAATACCGTGGCACTAATTGTTCAGTCCAAATATCTCTAGCTTTATTCATGTAGCAATAACATGTAGTCCTGGATATATCAAATAACCCAGTCAACCTTTCGTTACTGTCACCAGTCCTTAATTTAAATGAAGGCAAATAGATACTAAGTGCTAAATGTATAATATTCAATAGATCATAGAACTGAGTAGCACTTATTCCTAGTCAATAGTGGCACAGATTATTGAACCGTATGAACATTACTGAAGTCTGGCTTTTTAGTGCTAATCCTTCCAACAGTCATTGTATAGCTACAAGTTTGTATAGTAAGTTCAACTCATCAGTGCGCGCGGCGCTATGTGTGCGTGCGCTAGTAATTATACAGCTTTCATTTGTGTGCCAGTGACGCAGCCGTCTTCACAGAGTACATTTGTTTATTATGAGATAGAGACGTTACTCGACTTACTGACGACACCAGCGGTGCCAAGCAGTCTTTGCAGGAAACTCTCTGCGAGGCCGCGAAGTAAAAATTATAATAAACAAAAAGCATACAGCGTCATCTACCACGTTTTGAAGGCAACTCTTACGTTATAATGAAACAAAATTAAATATCATGACAATTCTCAATGTAACTGCAATGTTGACATCCTGTGTAAGTTGGTTACATTATAATCCATTACACAGTGTTCTAAGTGATAATACCATGGGTACAGTCGTTAAAGAAAATGTCTAGTTCTTCACGGAGAAAATGTTTAAGAAGTCAGATAAATATTTTTGATGTGTCAGTTCGATGTCATTAATATTTTTTATCACTACATATATATTATTATAAAACAAAGTTCCCGCCGCGTCTGTCTTCACGACAAACTTAAAAACTACTGCATTGATTTTCATGCTGAGATCACCATTGATTCTTGAGAACGGTTTGCGTATATAATTTGTTGAGTTTGTTTTACATTGACTAAAATATAACGATATTAGTTGGAGATGTCGGAAAAAAATCAGGTGTATGGGAGCTTTTAACGAAAACGTTGCCTAAACCCTTCGAGGCATAACAAAATAATGTATGGTAGAATTGTGTAACTTATAAAGGCCTACAGAATAGTCGAAAAATGATAGACCTCCAAATCCTAATGCAAAAAAAAAATAGAAATGCAGAGATGATGGTCGACAGAAAAAAACATTGCTTATACAGTAAATATGACAATAATTTTACTGTATGACTTGATTTAAAAAGTAAAAAGACCATACTCTATACATCTAAAAAAAACTGTGGAGGGTCGAGAGTCTCTACAATTGGAAAATATTTTGAAAATTTTAATTGGAGGGCGTTCTCTAATCGATACATACTGAAGCCGAAAATGTAATTGAAAATTTTCATGTCCGTCTGTCGGTCTATCTATATCCCGAATAAGTATCACGCTGAAACTACTGAATTGATTTAAATGAAACTTGGTACAATCTGAGCTTATGATCCGAAGAAGGGTCTGGGATACTTTTGATCCCGATATTTTGCACGGTTCCTTTGGGAGAGGGCAGGGCAGTTTTACACGCTGCTTGATGAGTCTGATGAAGAAATACCTCTCCTTTCGTACACCTTATGTGACGCAAACGAAGTTGCAAGGGTCAGCTAGTTTGTAATAAGATTGGTGACATTCTTCAGCCACATGGCTTAAAAGTTCTTCGGCTACCACCGCGGCACCGTATCATCCTGAACTAAACCCAATCGAAAATGTAGGGGGAATTAAAAAAATATATAATGCCTCGCATAGCATCGAACAAAATGTGATGGGAATAATATAATTAATAAACGAACGTTAAGGTCAAATTGATGAAGAGATGTGGCGTAATACAAAGAAGAAGAATACTATGGACATTTTGACAAAGACAAAGACAAAGACATTTATTGCATAAACTGTGTGAAAAGTTCTTACAAAGCGTTTAGTATCAACAGTCTGCCCAATCGGGCGTTGCAATGTGAATTACTTAAATTCTATCATGCACAATGGTCAAACTATTTTTTTAGAAAAATATTCTTGTAGATTATAAAATACATTTTCAATTAACCATTTCCTCAACGCGCCCTTAAACGGCTTACAGTCGAGTTTCTTCAGTGCTATTGGTAAATGATTGAATACACGTATTGCGGTCACAAAGGTACTCTTGTAGTATATCATGTTCTTGGCCCTGGGAAGCACTAAGTTGTATCTATATTGTGTTCGGACATTGTGTTTTTGATTACATTTAAGAGAGAAAAAAGAAATGTTATTTTTAACAAATAAACACAATTGCAATATATAAATACTAGTTAAAGTGAGGAAACCTTGTTCTTTAAAAACGGATCTGAGCGTTTCGTCACTCTTCATACCGTAAATAATGCGTAGACATTTTTTTTGCATAACAAATGTTGATTCTACATTACAAGAGTTACCCCAATATATAATCCCATAATTCAACAGAGAATACACATAACCAAAATAAGCCGATTTCGCAACATCCATGGAAGTTGTTTCTACAAGGATAGATAGAACGTAGCAGTAACTAGAAATTTTACTATTTACTTTTTTTATATGCTCTTTCCAGTTTAAATGATGGTCTATAGTAACTCCTAGAAAGTTTATTTGATCTACCTCTTCAATTTCTGTGTTTGTTACCGATATATTTAAGAGTGATGGTTTATATTTATAATTTCTAAATTGCATCAACTTTGTTTTTGTTAGATTAATTTTTAAGTTCATAGATTTTAGCCAGCTAGTTATGGTTTCCAGAGTATTGCCTATTTCGTTCCTATAATCGCTATCATCTAAACCATTATTATTTATGAAAATCGTTGCATCATCGGCATACATAATACATGAGTGTTTTGTTATTGTTGGAAGGTTATTTATGTATATCAAGAATAAAAGAGGGCCCAAAATACTCCCCTGTGGAACGCCTGATAAAACTTTACGAAAACTAGACTGCACCGATACTACAGTTTTTGAGGAAATGTCATATGTGTCAATAATAGTGGCTTGTAATCTATTTTTTAGATATGATTCAATCAAAATTTTACCTATTCCTCTAATACCTACGCTTTCCAATTGATTTAAGAGTACATCAAAATGGACACAGTCAAATGCTTTTGACATATCTAGGAATAGGGCGGTACATCTCTTTTTGTCGTTCATACTATGCCATATATTCTTAAAAAGGTTAAAAATGGCTAATGAGGTAGTTTTGTTCTTACGAAAACCAAATTGATTGGGGCTTAAAATACTATTCTGGTCCAGAAATTTATTTAATCTATTGTAAATCACTCTTTCAAAAATTTTGGAAAAACCTGTCAACAGTGCTATGGGCCTATAATTATGAAGGTCAGTTTTTGCTCCTTTTTTAAAAAGGGGTTTGATTATAGCAATTTTTAAACTGTCAGGGAAAACACCGGTTTCCAGCATAAGGTTAATTATATGTACTAGAGCGTCTACAGTAAAGGATATGCTGGCTTTAATTATATTTATAGGTATGTTGTCAATGCCATAACTAGTTTTGTTCTTTAGGGATTTTGTAATATTTATGATCTCACATGTATCAACAGGGTATAGAAAAATGGATTTAGGATTATTTACAAATATTGACTTGTGAGCATTACCTACCACTGGATTATAATTTTGGGTTATGAAAAATTTATTAAATGTATTTACAATACTGGTGGGAGATCTTAATTCATTATTGTTTTGTATAATGCACTCAATTTTCGGTTTTAACGAGTTTGTTAGCTGGGTTTCTTGTTTTATAAGCGCCCATGTTGCTTTACTAATATTGTCACTTTTTTTTATATTATTAATATTAGTAATTCTCTTTGATTCTCTAATAACACGTTTCATTATAGAGCAGTATTTAGAATATTTACTCTTATGTATTGTACTATTACTTTTCCTGCATTGCACATACATTTTCCTTTTATTTTTGCTTGAAGTTATAATACCTTTAGTTTTCCAGCTCGTTCCTTTTTTATATGTTATTTTTACTCGTTGTAGAGGAAAGCATAAGTTAAAAATTAAAGAGAACATGTCAATGAATGCAGTGTATGCTGCATTTGGGTCTAATTCTATAAACACGTCACTGAATTTAATTTGTGATATATATTTCAAAAATAAATTTTTGTTTCCTTTTATATTTCTTTTGTGTATAAACCAAAATTTCTCTCTAAAGCTAACACTACAGGGTATTTCGATGCATTGACCAGTATGGTCTGAAATGCCTAAATCTAAGATTTCTGCCTTGTAGTTTTTGTGGTTTGTAATTATGTTGTCAATACAAGTTGCAGAATGTGATGTCAATCTAGTGGGGCTCTTCAAAGTAGTGCTTAAATTATACTTTGATAGTGTTTCAATGAATGACTTACACTTTGTGCTTGCGATTAAAATATCAATGTTGTAGTCACCTAATATAAAAACCTTTTTGTTCTTCCTCCTCGAGCAAACAGTCAATTTATACAGCAATATATCAAGTTTTTCCATGAACAAATTGACATCGCCCTTCGGAGATCTGTACAAACACACAATAAACCAATTTGTCTCTGGAATGAAAATACCACAACATTCAAAATGTAACTCAACCGAGACATCCATCAACCAATCGAGTTTATTGAAATGTATAAAATGCTTAACATAAATGCATAATCCCCCTTTCTTTCTAACTTTTCGGGTATAATGGTTTGCTAGTTTATAGCCAGGTAGTTGTAATATGTTTACATTATCTTTTTGAAAAAAAGATTCGCTTACACAAAATACATCAACATCTCTAGAGCTCAATAATAACTCCAATTGACCCAGTTTTGATCTCATACCCCGAACGTTATGATGCAGTATAGTAAACACATTAGTCCTCAAATTGGCATTGAAATGTCCCAGCCTGAAATGTTTCAGTTTGGACGGCAATATCTAATTTATTTACTGTCGAAACGAGATCCGATTGTGTTCCAACTGATCTAGTGCCTATGAGCACAGTATCTTTTGAGTTTAATGTTTTTGCAATAATGGTTTGGTGGTGTCTCTGTCTATGGTACAAGTGTAATATATTCCTCATCAAACACTTAGACACAATAAGGTTATAAGTTTTACGAGAAGCTACATAATCCAAACGAACAAATACGCCATAATTAAACTGGTTACATAGGTGGTAAAATAATTCATTTAATTTATACTCGCTCAAATACCTGTTTTTCACAATACCACAGACCAAAACATTTGTGTTTGTCAACTTATCTAAATAATAGTAAAGGGTAGTTTGAGCCTGAAGAGGGCTCCTGTCATTGTTTCCGCACATTATTACTACATAGTCAAATTTGTTAAAGTCTTTACAAGTTACCAAACATGATTCTAGGAGTTTATCACTTGTAGCTCCAGGTTTAGAAACGCACGTCACAAAATAAGAAGAGCCGGCAAGTCTCTGGAGCAAATTTCTGATGTTACCACTGGATTGGTCCGTGAATACAACAATCCTCTTTGATTTTTCTGCGTTACTCTTGAGCGGTTCACACATACTTAACTTTTGATGCATGAAATTATTTGACTGACTATATATTTTATTTTCTTTTGGCTCATTCGCAATATATATGTCATTATTTTGATCTATTGATTGACATGTTTTCTCGGGACTTGTCGGTAATGATTTATCATTTTCTTTGTAGCGGTGGTTTTGTGTTATGTCCTGAGTAACACTCTCTGTCGAATCAAACCGAAACAGTCTTTTACATACTTTCTGTGATTTGTTAGTGCTAGGGATATTTCTACATAATAATTTCAAGTGGTCAATCTTTTTTTGTTGTTGTGTAATAGTTGATATGGAATCTGAATTTATAATTAACCTTGTAGAGAGCAGCGAATCCTAAATTTCCTCTATTTTATTCTTTTAGCAGCAAAACATATTAAGTAATATGTTTAACATACATTTCACCCCTTAAGTTTTCTATTTTAGTTAAACGAGTGTTTTTGTATTTTGTACTTCACTGTACCTCTTGTCACGCACACGAAGTCACTGTGTTTATACGAGGTTTACCCACACATAGGGCCGCGCGCACAGATGAGTTGAACTTACTATATATGTTTGAATTTATGTTTCGTTCCTTGTGCCTAACTTGTGGCCGATACCAAGGTTCTGGTGGTAGAGATGATGGTAGAACTGCATTTTCTTGTATACAGATGCTCTGCATGGACCACATGGTTGGAATGTGAAGTGAATGCTGTTGTACTGCCATTCTAGCCCACCGTTAATAGCTGTGCATACTTTCTCCATGTGAGGACCTTGAATAGAAAAATATTTACAACATTAGATAGACTGTTTAAATAACTAGTAGTATTCACCTTCTGCATCCAGTCGCAGCTTGCAACCTTTTCTAGTTTATTGATCCATCTGGCAGGTGGATGTCCTACTCTAGAATGCCAGTTTCCATTTTAGAACTCAGTTGCTCCATTAATAGTCGGTTCTTCTGCAGATATAGCAAGCCCACTGTCACTTTAATGTACCTACTTATACAGCGAGCTATGTCGACTAGAGCATTTAACAAAGTTAATAAAAACATTACTGTATTTTGAACTCATTACTATATCACTTAGTCTATACCATTTATACTAATATTATAAAGAGGAAAGATTAGATTGTTTGTTTGTATCGAATAGGCTCCAGAACTACTCGACCGATTTGAAAAGTTCTTTCACTGTTGGGAAGCAACACTATCCCCGGGTAGGAAACATAGATTTTATTTCCATATTCCTACAGAAATGGAAGCTACATGGGTCAAACCATGTGACGTCCACTAGTCATTCATAATATAAAATTAATAAAAGAGATATTTATTGTGAGTACTTTAGAGATAACTAAGACTGATGTTCAGATGATTATACCAAAATAACTGTAATTAAATACATACCAAGTGAGAAGACATCTTGGTAAGCCATAATTATGTTCTTTTCTTCACAATAAAACAATTAGCCATAGCTGTAGATATTAAATCTACGTCCAAATGATGGGGCTACTTCCTTCCAGTTTGAAGAACAGATTGCAATAATTCATAGTATATTCTATGCAGTGTATTGTCATGTGATATCTATAACAGAAACAATTTTTAATTATTATGCTATAATGCACTAGCAAATCTTGGGATCAGATCATTGAACTTGTGTTTATTTATTTATTATAACTACGACCTGACCCGCGCAACAATGTTACCCTTACAGCTTGGCTATTTTGTACAATAGTGTATTGTATGTACTATAGGTAGTTAACCTTCCCCTTGAATCACTATCTGTTGCTGAAAACTGCAGTAAATTCAGCACTTATGACGTTCACAGTTTTGGTAGTTTGTCCCTATTTCTAGGATTGCTACCACATCGTCTAGGGACCGCATTAGGGCTTTGGCAAGTGAAGAATAGAAAACACCGCCCATATTATAACCTAACTGTCGGTCACATTATTCATAGGTTATATGTGTTTAGTTCATGTGTTGGTATTAATAATAACATACACTTACCAACGTTGGCGAAACCCCTGTGGATAATGGCAGTCAGTGTTGATTTAGGTCATTATTTTCCTGTAATGACTGCCACCGGCAATGTAACAATTGAACCGAACAAAAGAAACATCGACGAATATTCAATATAACCTAATGCAAAAGTTATAAAACGTAAAAGTACACTCTTTTCACACACCTTGCATTAAATTCGAACTTATTTTACTACTAAAAAGATGTTTTGAAACAACCAATGAAAGAAAATGAACCGATCTATGGCATGCATGGCCGGCTTTGACAAATAGTGCTGACAGTTTTGGACAATAACTAATCGTTAAATAAATCGATACTTTTCTTTAAATAATTCGATACCTATTTTAAATAAGGATTTCACCTTTATTTATTACGTAATTACTTTAATGAATCTATATGTACTAATACTCTATTAATATTATAAAGCTGAAGAGTTTGTTTGTTTGTTGTTTTTTTTAGTTTGTTTGAATGCTAGGATCTCAGAAATTAAAATACTATTTAGATTTCAAAAATTCTTTTATGGTTTGATAGTCCATTTATTGAAAATTGCTATAGGCTATATAACATCACGCTAACACGAAGAGGAGTGGAGCAGCAACGAATAATGTTTCGATAACAGGGTTTTTTACCTTCTGAGAGTTTCCGAGCCGTGTACGCTGCGTAAATGGTTAAAGTTGCGTAAAAATTGTGTATTACAAAATTATTCCTGTTAAAAAGTTCAAAAAAAAGGCCGCGACATCATGTCTAACTTTTAAGGTTAACTTGCAATAACCTACTTTGTCTATTTCTTAAGTTTCGCTCACAATATTATAAAGCTGAATAGTTTGTTTGTGCTAGGATCTCAGAAGCTACTGATTGCATTTCAAAAAATATTTTACAGTTTCAAAGTCCATTTGTTGAACATGGCTAATGGCTATATAATAACACGCTTACATAAATAGCAGCGGAGCAGCAATGAATTATGTTTTGAAAACAGGACAAAAATATTTATTTTGAGAGCGTCTGTTATGTCCGCTGCGTAAATGATTGAAGTTAAGTGAAAATTGAGTATTACTAAATTGATTCTCTTACAATAACCTTCTTAATAAGTTTTAAAATATTAGCTCCGCGACGGAAGTACACGCGATGGGAGTAAATGCGACGGGAAACGTGATTTTCAAATCCTAATACCACACCTCTCTCTTTCCCACTCTCAAGTGACGTAAACGAAGTTGTGCGGATCAGTTCTAACGAAAGTAAGCGACGCGACGGGAGTAAATGCGACGGGAAACATTATATTACTTAAAATATTAATACCATACCTCTTTATCACTCTTATGGTGACGCAAATGAAGTTGCGCGGGTCAGCAAGTCGTAAATATAAATAAATAATCGAAGCAGTCGATCATTGGTTTTAATCGATTCATATAAATTAAATCATTTTAGAATAGATATGCTCTTCCCTTAAGTCAACAGCCGCCATGATATATTTAATGGCTGTCAGGGCGGAAAATGCAATAGAAACTGTTAAAATGCTTTTGTGTTTGCCCTAGTACTACGAATGTTTTATTGTTAAATTAAATCGTAAAAGACATTTACAGAAATTAACATAATTTTCGATTTGAAGCACCACTTCGTTTAAAGTGATACCATAAAAAAACATTGCCCTTTTTGCCCTCCAAAATAGTAACCAGTTATAATCTTAACATTGGAAACTTGTGAATCTCGAATAAATAGTAACAAACTAGGTCTACTCGTGTCTAAGCAATGGAAAATCCTTCAACTTTATTCAAATAGTACAGTCATGTGATTGTTTTTCTTTTCCAGACGGCACATACTTTTATTCAATGAATTTATAATATAATCATTATATCTTTTGATAACTAACTGTGCTGCTGAACCACTCGACATTATAACACATTAACACTATCACACATACTAAACATATAACTTTATAGTATCAATTTGTAGGTTATCTCAGAGGGTAGGTAACGCGGTAGACTTTTCAAACTTATTTATTGCTCAACTCAGGTTCAGATATATACATAGAACTCCTCAGGAACAACACGTATAGCTCAACACTTATAAACGCCAACATATAGACCTTCAAAACTTATAGAAGGCTCAAAACTTATAAACGCCAACATATAGACCTTCA
The DNA here is from genome assembly GCA_933228765.1 of Miltochrista miniata. Classification (NCBI taxonomy): domain Eukaryota; kingdom Metazoa; phylum Arthropoda; class Insecta; order Lepidoptera; family Erebidae; genus Miltochrista; species Miltochrista miniata. Next base: position 30,020,375 of record OW121764.1, on the reverse strand, counting down.
AAACTTATAGAAGGCTCAAAACTTATAAACGCCAACATATAGACCTTCAAAACTTATAGAAGGCTCAAAACTTATAAACGCCAACATATAGACCTTCAGAACTTATAAAAGGCTCAAAACTTATAAACGCCAACATATAGACCTTCAAAACTTATAGAAGGCTCAAAACTTATAAACGCCAACATATAGACCTTCAAAACTTATAGAAGGCTCAAAACTTATAAACGCCAACATATAGACCTTCAAAACTTATAGAAGGCCTTATAGAAGGCTCAAAACTTATAAACGCCAACATATAGACCTTCAAAACTTATAGAAGGCTCAAAACTTATAAACGCCAACATATAGACCTTCAAAACTTATAAAAGGCTCAAAACTTATAAACGCCAACATATAGACCTTCAAAACTTATAGAAGGCTCAAAACTTATAAACGCCAACATATAGACCTTCAAAACTTATAGAAGGCTCAAAACTTATAAACGCCAACATATAGACCTTCAAAACTTATAGAAGGCTCAAAACTTATAAACGCCAACATATAGACCTTCAAAACTTATAGAAGGCTCAAAACTTATAAACGCCAACATATAGACCTTCAGAACTTATAGAAGGCTCAAAACTTATAAACGCCAACATATAGACCTTCAAAACTTATAGAAGGCTCAAAACTTATAAACGCCAACATATAGACCTTCAAAACTTATAGAAGGCTCAAAACTTATAAACGCCAACATATAGACCTTCAGAACTTATAGAAGGCTCAAAACTTATAAACGCCAACATAGACCTTCAAAACTTATAGAAGGCTCAAAACTTATAAACGCCAACATATAGACCTTCAAAACTTATAGAAGGCTCAAAACTTATAAACGCCAACTTATAGGCTTTCAAAACTTCATACGCACGCCGCTTGCATGCACGCTGCTCGTACGCACGCTGGTACTGCGCACGCCGCTGGTACACACGCTGCTGGTGACCCCTGACTGCGGACTCTGCAGCCGCTTGTGACCATGCGCGCCGTGCTTCTCCTCTACGCCGGCGATGGAGCAGCCACGGCGGCCACAGCACAACCGCTCACGGAGACGGTTGCCGAGGCCTCGGCGCTCTCCAGTTCATTTTTCGGAACTCGTCACATGAAAATTAACAAAATTTAGAGTTAAAGTACACCGGTAGCCAGTTACTGTACATGTCTTCCGAAAAACATTATGGGGAATGGCATGGCAGTGGCCACACCATTTCCTGAACAGATTAATCCCGTCCATGAAATAAGTGACGGTGACTCATACCTACATTTCATATCTATACCCAACATTTTGTATCACTCCTGGTCAACAAAACCCCCCCTTGGGCAACCATTTAACCATCCTGTAGCCGGTAACTTCCAACGACGTTACAACCCGAATCACTACTTAGTCTGATATCTTTTAACTAAATGAATTACATTATAATTTTCTAAGGAAATACGATCAGATCACATCAGTCATTCCAGGATTGCATTCTGGAGTCCATCCCAATCACGTTCGGTCAATAAAAATGTAACCCACAAATCATAATCTTGGCTCTTTGCTTGAAAAATTAGAAAACTCTAGTTGACCTGGTCAACCTCGTCTACATTAATAAAAAATCTAAATACCGACTGCAGCACCATCCGCCGGGCTGAGACTGATTCTAACCATCGAAGGCGCCACCCAACGTAAAGGTAGCAACACAGGTATCGACGAAGATTCCGTCGGTAGTTACATTTTAAAAATTCACTTTTACTTCCAACTTAACTAAAATTCAACAACTCTCACAAAATATTATGATCACACACACACAAACACTCATCACAGCCGAGTTAAGTTATTGCATCGAATTACCTCGTTTGAACCTGAAAACGTTTAAGCGGACACAACCAAAACCACTTTCACATCAGTTTACAGGGTAACTAACTGACCTTTTCATATCCCCAACCTAAGATACGTAGGTAGATATATATTCTCTTAACCAAAACCATTAACCGAACCATAGATCCAGACCTGCGGATCTCTAAACCTTTTACAAAACTACACGTTTTATTAAAACGCTGACTTGAATGCACCCGTCCTAGAACACTCTTGCAAGATCATTCTAATTCTAACTATTTTCGATTAAATACGATTATCAAACTTATAAAAACTTAGTTCTTGGTTAACATCTGTAACCGAGATATTGAAAAACTTCACTTACTTTTTAAACAATTCAAAAAGAAATCAAGGGCCTAAATGGCCAGGTATAATATCGAAACCACTAAAAAAAACTTATGGTAAGGTGATCTGCTTATCACATAGATATAAATAACCTCTAATAGAGCTTCCAATGTTTGTTGCGCTTTCCCTTATAAGCATTCATACCAATTAGGAACCCTTCTTATATATTGCAAATCTTTCCAAACCACCACTACCTGCAGTATTCCAATAGGTGTGACAAAGTCATCATACTAAGTGCAACTAGAAAAATCTCATAAGGATGGATGCCTACTCTTATCAATCACAATATCATTAATAGACGTATTTGTTAGCCTCTCAAAGCAGTAGGTACCCAAGTTTTTTCACACTCATCCTCGACACTAGGCGCTTGATATTCGTAGACCTAGTCTTAAACCGAGTACCTAGGTACTAACGCGACCAGCGCATTGCAAGGAGATAATGTTAATTGCGAAATCCATTGTAGAACCTAACTTTTGCACGAAAAACCAAATAAGTAGGTACACCTACACGAAACTCCATCCATGAACCAATTAACGATCTAAATATTCACAATAAAATGACTTGATAATGTATTCAATTTCAAATACCGAATCTACACAAACACAGTGTACCTAACCACTAAACTTGCAAGATTTCTTTTCTAGCCACTTATTCCACTTTTCTTTTATTAACAGAATCGCAACCCCTTTTTTTTTTTTTTTTAAAACTACTAGCATAAAACAACAAGGTACAAAACGCAAACTCATGTATCTACCGTTTACTTCCTTTTTCAAACCTACCCTCGCCTACGCGCACTCGCTTACAAACCAGTATCGAAATAACTTTGAAAATCCTTTGATCTCATGTCCATGAAATCTGTGCTACCATGTAGTTAAAACCTAACGGTCCATTTTCCCATCACTTAGCAAAACTCAGCATACTGTTAGATGAAAAGTACTAATTGAATTAACCAGCAATATCTATCGCCTTACTAAACCTTAACCAGCATTATCTATCCTTCATTATTAAATCTTAACCAGCAATATCCATCCTTCTTACCAAACCCATGTTATGGCAAGGCAGATACATAGTTTATCCTACTAACCAAAGTAACCATTTCACACAAAACTATGCGTGTACTTACATGGCGTGGATCACAGTGCCACTTCTGAGATGTAAAACCTCAGAAGAAAACACAGAGATATCATCACTCCTTCTTTATTTTTCACATAACAAATACAATTATTAAAACTTATACACCACGTGGCACAAGGAAGAACATTGCAACAGCGTCTGGGGCTTGCGACCCATACAGCAGGTTTAGGGTGGCCACCTTACTATGCATAAACGATCACCTTCCACCGTCAACAATGCTCCCCATTGCCCAATTACACTTTTACGTTTCTATCTAGCGACGTGTAGTTTACGACTGAGAGCCACAAAATGGCGTGGCTGCTGTTTATTGACAATCCCCACCAGTTGAATTCTCAAACTACCTTCATTGCCATATTGCAAAAATTCAGGCAAAAATCACGAAACCTTACAAGAACGTCATTGGAAGGTCCTGCGGCAGTAGTTATACAAGCTGTTGAGTTCTCAGCCAAGAATTATGAAGTAGCTTGGAGGCTTCTGTGTGATCGGTTTGACAATAAACGTTTGTTGTTACAAAATCACGTTACTGCCTTATTTAACATCGAGCCCATTACAAAGGAGTCCTCTGGCGCATTGAAACGAACTATAGATAATGTTAATAAAAATATACGTGCCCTAGAATCATTAGGTGAGCCTGTCATGCACTGGGATAACAGGGCCGTCTTTAACCTATTGGAGGCCCTGGGCATATTAGTATAATGGGGCCCCTTTGACTTTGACAGAACAGTCAGGGGCTGCTCTAGCCCATTAGACCATGTAGCAGTCAATAACCTGGCGCCCTGCGCTTCTTTAGGGGGGGGGGGGGTATGATAGTTCTTGTTAGATTAAATTAAGATCGACGGTCGAACAAATGAGTAAAAGAAGTCTCAGTAGTTCGACGGTCGGACTATTGGGAACAAAATTCCCACTAGTTCGACGATCGTTCAAGTAAGATTGACGGTCGAACAAATGAGAAAAAAAAGTCTCAGTAGTTCGACGGTCGAACTAATGGGAAAAAAATTCTCACTAGTTCGACGATCGAACTAATGAATCGAACTAGTGGGAACGAACGGATTTCACGTCAGGCCCTCGGCCGTGAGATGACGGGGTGTTGTTGTAGCCTGCGACGACCCCTCCGCTGGCTGTAAAACTTGCGCGGGAGGAGTTCTCTCCCGCTCCCTCCTAGCGGGTGGCGTCCCTTTTTCTGCTGCTGGGCCTCTCAAAGATCTCCAGCGTGAGAATGTTGACGCCTAGGCCGCAACGTGCTCAGCGCAGTGTCTCAATGCCGTGACACTCAGCAGGTGAGGCTGCCATGGCCCTTCTACAGCCACTGCTTCGTGACAGGCTTCACCACATCAAATAGTACCTACCTAGTTATCTACCTATTGTGTCTCCAATTTGTGGCTCAAGCCGCACCTTCCATGTTGAAACGCCTTTTTCTTTCATTTTCGTGTGGAAATCCTTTATGGATGCTATGTAAAATACAACGATTTCACTTGAGGTGAATCTGGACATCCTTGGCATAGAAGTCCAGACGTTGGGCTAACCTCAAGAAAATTAGGAGTCCTTAATAAGGTGAAGCGGTTCTTTACGTCAAACAAGAGGTGTCTGCTGTACAAGACACAGATACGTCCTTGTGTTGAATACTGCTCTCACCTGACGACGCTGCGAGGTACTTGCTTGTTGCGCTGGACTCTATGCAGCAGCGTGCTATTCACATTTTCAACTGCTAGGAGGTGATGGAAAGTCTGGAGCCGTTGGCGCAGCGAAGAACTATTGCGTCTTTGGCTGTATTCTACCGTATCTATCACGGTGAGTGTTCTGAAGAACTTTTCAACCTAATCCCACCCTCTCCTTTCCGATTCCGAACAACGCGTGCTGGACAGAGGTGCCACTCTCACAGAGTGGAGAGAATCTTAGCTAGAACTGAACGATTTAAAAGATCGTTTCTCTGTCGAACCATGAAAGCCTGAAACGACCTGCCCAGCGCACGTGTTTCCCTCCTCATACAATCCTGGGTTCTTCAAACGGAGCGTGGCGTGAAGAGGCCCATCATAGGGCCGCCAACTTGAGGGCCGCTTTCTATAGTCTTACAGACTGGGACGGTGGCCCCCAATCGCTAGATGTCGCTGTGACTTTCCATCGGACAGCGGCATCATTTTGGCGAGCTAAATATAAAAAAAAAGTCTGTCTCTTACCGACTAAAACCACACGTGCTTTACTACTATTGCCTAGGGTCGGGATCCCCGGATAAGTCCTTGGAAGGATGTCTCTGTATTCCTGACAGACTTCGGCTACCGCTGCAGCCTCATCTCGGTGGTTCGGATATTTTCCTGCATCTTTTAGGGTTGCATCTTTTGTGGTTTCTTGAGACGTGTGGCATGTGAAAAACTTTCACGTCACTCTGTCGTCTTGGTCCTGCTTCTGTATGAAGGGTGAGCAGTACTCTCGCCTTTTTCAAGCGCCCTGGTCCTGGAGGCTGATAGTCTGTGGTTTTTAAATGCACTTGTTCGTCGAACAAGGGACTTTGTATTTGATCTGGGTGGGGGCCCTATCGATTGCGGGGCCCTGGGCAAGTGCCCAGAGTGCCCAGTGGAAAAGACGGCGATACACTTTTAATATATAGGTATTGTCAGTAATAAATTAGATGTAAAAACCTATCGTGAGTGGGAGGAATTTAAGGGTCGTCTTGACAAAAATTCACCAGTTACATTCACACAATTCATCACTTTTATGCAAAATCGTGCAGACATGCTTGAGACCATTGAATTGTCACGTAACACTAGTCAATCTAGTACACAATTAAAGTCAGTTTCCAAGGTCAAATCAATGGTATCCGTTCAACAAAACGATTCTACTTCAAATGAAAAATCATGTCCTAAATGTACTGGTGATCACGACTTAAGTAACTGTCACCAATTCCTTTCCTTGTCCAATAGTGAACGGCTACAAATATTGCCTAATTATAAGATTTGTTTCAATTGTTTTCGGAAGGGCCATTATGCTAACAAATGTAAGAAGCCTGGGTGCAAGATCTGCAAACGAAAACATAAGTTCCTAATTCACAATTCTAATTATAAACAAAACAATAGCGAAGCGAAGACAAATCACTCCCCAGCGAGCGGGCAGCTCACCGGCGCGCGCGACGGCGATAAGGTGCCAGTTAGTTTATCAGCCAATATACAGGCGGCGGCGGCGCCAGCGTCGAGCGACGGCGATCAGCAGGTGCTCTTATCTACCGCTTTGGTCAAAATTCATGACGTACATAACAATGTGCATATAGCTCGCGCTGTGTTAGATAGTGGCAGTGCGTCTTGTCTAATGACGAAAAGGTTTTGCAAACGATTGGGTTTGCGTACTGTTAGTGTAGATAAATCAATCATGGGGATAAATAATGCTACTTCACGTATAGGTGAAATGTGTACAGTATCGATGCACTCGTTAAATGATAGCTATACGGCCAAGCTTCGTTGTTTTATTTTGCCGTCAACAACTAATAATGTTCCATCACATAATTTAAACTTAAAAAATATTATTATACCTTCTGAGCTTTGTCTTGCTGATCCCAAATTTCATTTAGAAAGTGCCGTTGATTTGATTATAGGCGCTGACATTAATTGGGAATTAATTGGTACACAGCAAGTTACGTTAGGTATTGGACAACCGATACTTCATGAAACCAAACTTGGTTGGGTGGTTTCTGGCCCAGTAAGCAGCGGCTATGTATCGGCTCCATCAAAAATAATTCATTGTAATTATTCTTCTGTTAATGATGACATTCAGAACCTACTTTCACGGTTTTGGCAGCTGGAAGAAGTGTGCCCTCAGTCGTCTATTTATTCCACAGAGGAAAAATTATGTGAAGAACATTTTATTAATAATACTACTCGTTTGAGTGATGGACGCTTTTGTGTTAAGCTCCCTTTAAAACAAAGTGCGACGGTTCTAGGTGATTCTTATCAGCGAGCAAAGAAATGTTTACTTTCTCTAGAACGCCGCAACTTAACTAAACCTAAGTTTAGTCAAATGTACTCGGACTTCATGGTGGAGTATGAAGCTTTAGGTCACATGACAGAGTGTGATCCAGGTAAAACCTCTTATTTTATACCTCACCATGGCGTCTTACGAGAGAGTAGCGTGACCACAAAGTTACGAGTTGTGTTTAATGCTAGTAGCCCTAGCACTTCTGGTGTGTCATTAAATGACATACAACTTGTTGGACCTACGGTACAGGACGACATTTTAGCCATTCTTCTTCGCTTTAGACAACATAAGTACATCCTGACTGACTGCGGATGTGGAGAAGATGTACAGGCAGGTGCTCGTACATCCAGATGATAGGCATTTACAGCAGGTTGTATGGCGTAAGGATTCGTCTGATCCAATCAAGACGTACCAGCTAAACACTGTAACTTATGGCACTGCTAGTTCAGCCTATTTGGCCACTAGGTGCCTTCATCAATTAGGGCTAGAATGTACAGACTCGACAATCAGCAACATTATTAAGCACGATTTTTACGTTGATGATTTGCTGACGGGTACTAATGACATATCTGACGCTTTACATATTCGCCAGGAAGTGACTTCTGTTTTAGCTTCAGCTGGTATGCACTTGCGGAAGTGGAAGTCTAATAACCGTCAGTTATTATCTGAGTGCGATGAGTCTGCTCTCAACTTAAATATTGGTGCCACCGAACCAAATAAGACTTTGGGTTTAGGTTGGTTACCAGCTTCTGATGTTTTATATTTTCCTGTAGGTAATTTAAATATGAAGGGAACTTCAAAGCGTGCTATTCTTTCTGTCATAGCACAGATATTTGATCCACTGGGATTACTAGGTCCCTGTGTCATTCTCATGAAAATATTATTGCAACAATTGTGGTTGGCCAAGGTTACGTGGGATGATCAGCTCTCGCCTGATATCTGCCACTCGTGGAAGCAGATATTAGATACACTTCCAAATCTCAATCATTTGCAAATTGCACGACGTGTTATCTGTGATTCAAGCCAATCGATTGAGTTAGGGGCCGTCCATTAATCGCGTGATGTTTTTTTGGGCATTTTTTGGACCCCCCCTCCCCCTTGGTGATATTTGGTGAGGTTTCAGATTACCCCTCCCCCCCTGGGCCGAATCACGTGTATTTTTAGTAACTACCTACAAAGTTTTTTTTAAAATTTTGTACATAGAAGCCTCTATTGATATTATCTATCCAAACTTCTAGCTAATCCGCGCAACTTCGTTTGCGTCACATAATAGAGACGGATATCGTATTAATATTTTAATACATTTCCCGTTGCATTTACTCCCGTCATGTTTCTATATACCTAATATTCATTATTTTGGAGCTAATAAAGAAGGTGTCAGTTTGTCAAGCTTAAAATCTTACGTTAGTTTGATCGCAGTTGGCTAAATAGAAACGAAGTTATGAGCAAAAGTTCAATAATCAAGGTTGAATTTCCATGCGATCATTATGCTTTTGGTCACGACTATCGATATCCACGTTGACTGAGCTGCGTTTTTTTTTGTTACGGGGGAATGCGGCTTGGCACCATCATCCTAACTGCGGGGCAGCACCTACCCACTAAACCCCGCGGTGTTCCTCCTCATCCTACAGCCGGCATTGTTTTTGTTACGGGGGAATGCGGCTTGGCACCATCATCCTAACTGCGGGGGCAGCACCTACCCACTAAACCCCGTGGTGTTCCTCCTCATCCTACAGCCGGCATTGATATCCAAAGATTATTCACGTCGGCCCAGCCCGGCCGGAGGCCCCCAACACTTCGGGGTTCTCGCCCGCATTGCACCGCTCTCGAGCGCTTCTCTGGAAGCAGAGAGGGTAGAGAGCGGTGAGCGGGTGGACTCTGGAGGCATCTCCGGAACAAGGAGAGGGGCCTTCCCCCAAATGATCTTCGGTGGAAGGGGTCATGGGAACACCCAAAAATTCCGAAATATGTTTTTCCGAATTTCAATATTCCGATGTTCAAAATTCCGAAGATTATAATTCCTAAGAAACAAAGCTCCGAATATTCAAAAGGACGATATTCATTTATCCGAAAGTCATAAGTACGAATTTTTATTTTTCCTAATTTCATTAGTACGAATAATCAAAAGACCGGACTGTTATTTTCCCGAAAAACATTATTCAGAATTTCAAATATCCGAAAATTCACTGTTTAAGTTTTTTTAATAAAGTACGGTCAAGTCTAACTACCGAAGATATTATTTCCAAGTGAGTGAAAGGCAAACAACAAAACAAAAAAAAAATAACCACGATGGCTAAGGCGACTCGAGGTGTTAACCATAATAAGTGAATGGTTAACACCCAGACTCAGAGTACCCCGACTCGGATAGGTTAGGTTAGAAGGCTAAGGCGGGAGCTCCGCTCCGCTTCGCTCCCGCCTTAGCCTTCGTGGTTATTTTTTTTGTTTTGTCGTTTGCCTTCCACTCACTTGGAAATAATATTTTCGGTAGTTAAACTTGACTATACTTTATTAAAAAAACGGGTGGAATCGGGAACATAAATAATCATCTGTAATAGTTATCAAAAATAGTTTTTTTGTATGTCTTTTTGTACCACGCTAAAACTATGGATTAAATAATATTTTAAATAATACTGACATAATTTGAGATTATTATTGATCGGATTGATGCCGATATTCTGCGCGGTTCTTTTGGGAGACACGATGAAAAACAAAATTATTTTTGTGTTGTATGATCAACGCATAGGTATTCCGATTTCAATTAATTTCTGATGAAAGAAAGGAATTAATTTTATTGCTTTATGAATTATTCCATACAAGTTTTAATATTGTAGGTTTTGTTGTTCAGAAATTACAGTGATCTCAAATTCAGGGTTGTAAAGTTGTTGGTCGAAATAAATACACGTGATATCTCACTACACCCCCCACCCCCCCTGGTGATGTTTCGTGATTTTTGTCAGACCCCCTCCCCCCCTTTCGAACCTCACGTGATTAATGGACGACCCCTTACACGTATTTACCTACTGACGCGTCACAAAGTGCGTATGGAGCTTGCGTTTATGTTCGCAGCATTAATGTGAGAGGAGAAGTTTTTGTATCTCTTTTAATGGCGAAGAGCAGAGTTGCTCCTATTAAGCCCACCACTATACCTAGACTGGAACTTTGCGGTGCTTTAGTTGGGGCTCGACTTTGCGAGAAGGCTGTCAGTTCTTTGCGTGTAAGCATTAATAAAATTGTGTTTTGGACTGACTCCACAATCGTTTTAGGTTGGTTAAATATGTCACCTAACAAATTGCAGCCCTTTGTTTGTAACCGGGTTGCCGAAATATTAGAAAAAACATCGAATTCTGTCTGGAGGCACGTTCCCACTGATCAAAATCCTGCTGATCATATTTCACGCGGCATCAGTTTAGATAAAATTCAACAGCTGGACATTTGGTGGTCAGGACCTAATTATTTAAAATTAGATGCTTCTGAATGGCCTTTAAATCCAAATACAGTGCATGAATTACCCGAGACTCGCTCGGAATTAGTTTTAAGTGTAACAGTTAATGATAGTACTCTTATTGATTTCAACAGGTTTCCTAACTTTCTTAGATTAAAACGTACGACTGCTTACGTTCTCCGTTTTATTAACTCTTGTCGCAAACGTCATGTTACGACTAATTACCTGAGTGACACAGAGTTACAAAATGCATTAAAAATTATTATCAAAATTTCACAAATGCATTCATTTCCGGAGTATCAGTTACTGTTGAATCAAAAAAGTTTACCTAAAAAGAGTCAATTATTAAAATTTAATGTTTTTCTTGATGAAGATAAAATTATGCGTGTAGGAGGTCGATTAGGTAACTCCGACTTTCCTTACGATAAGAAATTTCCTATTATTATACAGTCCACTAATAGATTTACCAAATTATTATTTGAATTTGATCATAAAAGATTATTGCATGCAGGTCCGCAATTCTTGTTGGCTACTATCAGAGAAAATTATTGGCCAATCGGTGGACGAAATTTGGCTAAGGCGTGTTTCCGAAAATGTGTACCTACTCTGTTGTCGTATGAAAGGCAAAACTGTTGCCCCAATAATGGGCAATCTACCTAAAACCCGCCTTTCTTATGGATGTTTCCCTTTTAATGTTGTCGGCGTGGACTACGCGGGTCCATTCATTGCTGCTAATCGTCAAGGTCGGAGCTGTAGACTTGTAAAGGTATACGTCGCGATTTTTATATGCTTTTCCACCAAGGCTGTTCATTTAGAATTGGTGGGTGACTTGACGAGTAATAGTTATTTGCTGGCATTACGTCGATTTATTTCACGTCGGGGAAAACCTTCTGATATTTACTCCGACAACGGTACCTCATTTGTAGGGGCATGTAAATATTTATCTAATTTTTTAAAAACTAATTGCGATTCGTTGGCGGAGAGTGCTGCTAATGAAGAAGTTAAATTTCATTTTATTCCTGCTTTTTCTCCACATATGGGCGGATTGTGGGAGGCGGGCTTGAAGTCCACCAAATTTCATTTATTGAGAGTGATGGGAAATTGTAACCTCACCTATGAAGAATTTTACACTGCATTGGTTCAGATTGAGGCCTTGTTAAACTCCCGGCCATTGACTCCACTGTCATCGGATCCAGAAGACTTGACGCCTCTAACTCCTGGCCATTTTCTCATTGGGCGAGCCATCACCTCTATTCCCGCAACGGACTACACAAATGAACCGCATCACCGCTTATCTCGTTTCCAGCGAATAGAACAATTGCGACAACATTTCTGGACTCGTTGGAGTAAGGAAGAACAGAACAGAACTCCAGCAACGAGTAAAATGGCGCACAGGCTCAAGCGTTTTAACTATAGACAAGCTTGTTCTACTGAAGGAGGATAACCTTCCACCGCTGAGATGGAAACTTGGACGTGTCGTCGCTATTTACCCCGGCACTGATGGTGTTAGCCGAGTAGCAGATGTGAGAACTACAAATGGAGTTATTCGCCGTTCTTTTTCCCGTATTTGCCCTCTTCCTGATGATGAAGAATTGGGTTGAAATCCAAGTATTTCAACGCCCGGGGGCATGTTGAAGAATGCACACGGGAACCATGAAACGCCTACTAGTTTTTAAATAGCAATAAGTTATAGTTTAGAGGTTTAGACTAATTGATATTTTTTACGCACAGGATCTCCTGTTATGTATGACACTTGTGCTAAGTCATTAAAGGTCGAAGGATCACTTAAAATATTCCTGAACTTTTACTTAAATGCAACCAAAGTCACTCCAGATCCCGAACAACAGGAAAAGTCGTGCTAGATCTACTAGAGACTAATTTCACTATGAAACACCCTACCCTAAACTTAACCCTGTTCGAGATATTCGACTTTTAATATTTTTATTGAAAATTGCCGATTTTTAGGTTACAAAATTTTTTATTTTTATTTTGGGCGCCTTATTTATTATTTTTGTTGCATTTTGACATGTGTAATAAGATGCTCCAAAACGTCAATCATTGAAATAGTGCATAAATTAATTGAACATGTCGTAGAAGACAAATGAAAGTTAAGAAAATAAAAAAAAAAAATTTTTTTCTAAGCGTGTGAAAAATCCTACATGGATGCTATGTCGGACTCCTACCGACTAAAAAACACACGCGTGACACTCAAACCGCCAAATCCAGTTTCGTCTGTGGAAGAATTAAGAGAAAGGATTGTGGACGCAGCCAATCAAATGAGGACAACATCCTCCACTGTCGCTTTTGAAACTAAGTTTTTTTCAATGAATTTAAATACAACCCTACATTACTATACTTCGTTAGATAGCTGATGAAATGTAGATATTTTAAAAAACATCTGCCGAACGACTGCCGTAATATTTTTTTTACATATCCCTTAGAGAAAAATAAACTTGTTACTATTTTTTTTATTTTCTTAACTTTCACTTGTCTTCTACGACATGTTCAATTAATTTATGCACTATTTCAATGATTGACGTTTTGGAGCATCTTATTACACATGTCAAAATGCAACAAAAATAATAAATAAGGCGCCCAAAATAAAAAAATAAAAAATTGTAACCTAAAAATCGGCAATTTTCAATAAAAATATTAAAAGTCGAATATCTCGAACAGGGTTAAGTTTAGGGTAGGGTGTTTCATAGTGAAATTAGTCAGAAATAATGGGTACTCCACGCCCTTAACGGATCTAGCACGACTTTTCCTGTAATCCTGTATATGTATATTATTATTTATTTTTTTTCGTTTCCGTGCTTCGTAAGGCACGTTAAGCCGTTGGTCCCGGTTGCCAGTAAAATGCTAACTTCTGTGTTGGCTGTACAATTTGATCTAAAATGGGCGCGGTAGTGTCGTTTATTGTAAACGACACTACTGGTAGTATCGCTGGTAGTGTCCTTACCATAAGAGGGAAATGTGGGCGTATACTACGCCTCTGCCCACCCCTTCGGGAATAAAGGCGTGATTATATGTATGTATTTAGTTATCACCATCTTCGCGTTAATTCCAGTCGCATCCAAAACTTTGATCTCACGAGTCCGGGTCAGCTTTTTATCGATATTTTCCGTGCAGCGAGTACCATCTGACCTCCTCAACCATTACGGTACGGTACCAGGCCTCCGTCACTCGCTGCAAGTCGTGTTATAAGCACCTACTCCTAAGTATAACGTAGCAGAACTAACGTGGCCGACCGGCAGAGGGCTGCCACACGCAAGACCGAGCGAAGTGCGCACAGCCAATGTACATTACCCGCGTAAAATAATATTTCGCTTTATTTAGTGTTGCTTTTTTTCATCTTACTTCTTACTAATATTCTTAAATTGAATGCGAAAGTGTTTGAGTGCGGATGTGTAGAGATGTGTTGATGTTTGTTACTCTTTCACGCTCTAACGGCTCAACGGATCTAGCTGAAATTTGATACAGGGATAGATTGTAGTTTGGAATAACACATAGGTTACTTTCTATCCCGGGAATAAGTTCCCATTGGAAGCGGGAAAAGGTACAAACTTTTACTTTTACTTTTATTTTTCGCTGTTGACTATTTAGGGTTCCAACAACTTGTAACAACTGCTATAGATGGCATTTCCGTGCTATTCACTAACGATTTATTTACGAATATACATATGTGATTGAGCGGGAGTTGAACCCGCGTCTCCTGTGGTATGGTGTAAGTACAGTACCTACATCCGAATATGACACCCCTGGTGTTGCACACGTCCGTAGGCCCTGGTAAGCACTTTCTATCAGGTGGGCTATGTGCTTGCCGGCCACATTTCTGTCAAAATTCTAAATACTAATAAAACAATGGTATGTATGTAATAATCGATTTAATTTTCAAAACTCAACTAATTCAGGGTTCTTATCTTTTTTTCTACTTCGATATTTTTTTTTATCAATATTTTTAATTGTCGCGCTTTCAACTTCTGTGCAGTCATGCGGCTCATTACTTGCCTGTAAAAGAAAAGAAAACGATCAAAATTATATTGTTTCCGTCGAATTTGGTAAGTAAAAAATATATCAGTCAATATTTAGTGTTGCCAACAAAAAAAGGTAAACAAAATAACATTCTATTTACCACGATTATTTAAAAAATATATAATCCATCTAACAAACTTCTCAATATTTATTTTGTCAAAATCAATTTCATTCAATTATTACACTGTCTATGGAAATTGTTTGGGACATACAACCATATTTTTTCAACTATAGCAGGGGTTCCCAATCTTTTGCAGGCCGCGGCGCCCTTATAAGTCTTGAAATTTTTCGCGGCGCCCCATCGTATCACGTGTAATCACCCCTCTCCCCCCCCCTCCCCCCCGACTAGTAATCCTCCGCTCAAGCCACTTTCCTGTGCCTTGGAGCCTCGGCCAAGTCATTACTTGCAGACTAAATCCGGGAAAACATGTGAAGCCGGCGTTATCTAGGGAAACTGTCTTCTTTTTAGGGTTTCGTAGCCAAATGGCAAAAACGGAACCCTTATAGATTCGTCATGTCTGTCTGTCTGTCCGTCTGTCTGTCCGTCCGTGTGTCACAGCCACTTTTCTCCGAAACTATAAGGCCTATGATATTGAAACTTGGTAACTAGATGTATTCTGTGAACCGCATTAAGATTCTTATGTAAAACTAGAAAAAAAGCAGAAAATTTTGGAGGTCCCCATACTCAGAACTGAAACTCAAATTATTTTTTTTCATCAAAACCATACGTGTAGGGTATCTATAGATAGGTCTTCAAAAATGCTATTGAGGTATCTAACATCAAATTTTTCTAAACTGAATAGTTTGCGCAAGAGACACTTTCAAAGTGGAAAAATGTGTGTCCCCCCCCCTCTCAACTTCTAAACTAAGAGAATGATAAATCTAAAAAGAAGATATAATGTACATTGCCATAAAAACTACCAACGAAAATTGGTTTGAACGAGATAGAGCTGGTTGTTTTTTTTTAATACGTCATAAACTGCAATTTTCGGTTAGAAAAATCACTACCACTGCGACCGTGTTAAAACATCAATCAAAGTTACAACGAACTATAAGAACTTTTATATTATGTTACTTGCTGCTACGAAACCCTTCATGGGCGAGTCCAACTCGCACTTGGCCGGTTTTTTACTTGTGGAATCTGTGTGCCGAAATCTTACCGACTGAAACCATACGGTGTTCTACCACTACCTACGGTCGGGAGCCTCGGGAAAGATTTCCCAGGATTCCCGACAGCCTTGGCTACCACAGCGACGTCATCTACTTTACTTCGTTTGGTTCGAGTACTTCCCCGCATCTTTGGGAGCTTTCGGGTGTCACTCTCGCTTCCTGGGTCGTGTGTCGTGCGAAAAACTTTAACTTCACGCTGTCGTCTTGGGCCTGCTTCTGTAAGGACTGTGAAAGCCCCCGCCCCGACCATAGGCCCCCGGCCATAGAGTCCGATAGTATGGGCAAAATCGAGTGTATGGCACCCTCGCCGCAGACTGGAAATCTCGGGTTGGAGAGTTATCTCCCTGCTCCCTCCCCGCCATCTCTTTCACGAGAATGACCTGCTCGCAGAAAGACGCGGCGGCGTCCGACGTACTCCCGTTGGAAATCATCGCTCGCACCGTAGTCTCCAGCGAGATAATGTTCAGGTCAAGACCTGCCACTAGGACATGGCACCCAGGCTATGCTCTGTATGGAGCGCTGTGTCCTCGCTGCTTCCTTCGCAGTGCTGACACTGAGCCGTGGTCTCCCGGCGTAATCGCCACAGATACTGATCGACTCATCCGTGCCTTTAATTATCGGTGACAACCGGTAGAAGAGATTGCCACGGCTCCTCTCCAGCCACTCGTTTATTATCGATCAGATCACCACCTAAGTTGAGAGGTCCACTAAGACTCTTCAAGATGGTCAACGCGGTGAGGACTTAGCTGATTTCCTTGGGCGGAAGGTGGCAACTTTCGCCTCTAACTATTCTCAGACACCGCGTAGATTAGTTTAAAAAAATCGAAATTGTTGTCTTGACAGACAGACCCTTTTTTGCAAAGGTGTTTTAGAGCGGAGTCCGCGACTCGGAAAACGACGGCGACGGGTCAAACTCAAACTCAAAAAACATTTATATCGCATAGTCCTACTACATAGGCACTTGCGACACGTTCATGAATACAAATCAAAGCATGAACGCGGCCCGCTGAAGCACAATTGGCAAAAATCTTGGCGTGCTATTCTTTTTGTGCTCTTTTTATTTTTTGAGATAGGGGCGCCGCGGGAGGCTTCGCGGCGCCCCAGGGCGCCGCGGCGCACAGGTTGGGAACCCCTGAACTATAGATTGGCCCACTATACAATTGTAAGCTTATAATCAGTTTTAAAAATTTAAAGTCGAAAAAATATCAGTCTTGAGCAGGACTGATGGCAAACACTTATCTGGCCATACCAAAAGCCGCAGTTTCGAATCCTGCTCAAGATTTATAATTTTTCCACAATAAATTTATTTGAAGCGCTCGTGGCCCCGCGGACTCAGTGTTCTGTAAACGATCACTGCAGTAAGGAACTTTCACTATGGCCGGTCCATGGATGGGTGACCATCCATGTGATCACTTTGTGACATTTATTTGAGCGTTTCCGTGCTTCGGAAGGCACGTTAAGCCGGTGGTCCCGGTTGCCAGTAAAATGGCAGTCGTTACGCCAAGTTGAAGGCTTTATTTCAACAGCAGGCAGTCACAACCTGCGCCTGTCCATTTAAACACGGCAATACGGCTCACCACCTATTACGTGGGATAAATTATAAAAAGGTGAAATGTGGGCATATAATATGCGCCTACCCCTTCAGGGAAAAAGGCGTGACCATATGTGAATTTATCTATACATATAATAAAATGATAGAAAAGTGAAAACTGTACATTAGATATATTTAAAAAAAAATACTCGCTGGGTGTTCTATATAAAATACCGAAGCCGAAAATGTAATTACAAAAAATTTTGCCTGTTTGTCTGTTTGCTTTGCTTTGTCCGGAAGGATCTCGAAAAGTACTCAATAGATTTGATTCAAATTTTGCACAAATATTAACTAGGGGCAGGGTCTTCAAATAGGCTATATATTCTCACGCTACATATCCTAGGAGCTAAGCAGAGAGTAATCAAATTGGCAAATAACATAATTTTCACGCGTACGAAGTCGCGGGCAACAGCTAGTATTTAAATAATGTCTTACCTCACGTTATCCACATCGCCGCTCTTGACCAGCATGTCCACGTAAGTACAAGCGACGTCCACCCGCTGCGGGTACACCGCCAGTACTTGCTCGAACAGCGCCTCAGCTCGCTCCCGGGCGCCGTGGGTGCGCTCTAGCAGCGCGAACTGGACCAGCACTGATACGTCTGCGGGGGGAACACGGATATGAATAAAAGTCAGAGTTCTTGGACAGTTTGGGCTTGGTCACTTAACTTTATACAGTTTGCATAGACTCAGGATAACTGTAATTAAATCGTAGAATAATTTTTAATATATATTTATATGGATATTTAGCTTAAGATGCGTCTGCTGCTGCTATGTGTTTCAGTGGGAAACCGATGGAAACTTTGTTTCTGATGTTCTGTTGAGCTGAGCTGAGACATTTGTAGTAGGTAGGCAGTATTATGTTGTTGAGGAACATTTATCTGTTGTAGGGTAGATACTTACCAGCCTACAGGTAGGGGGCGTCAGCATCGGCATCGAGCCCTCGATGAAGTATCTGGGGCTCGTACTCGATGGCCGGTGGAACTTCGGACATCACTTCCGAAGTTTGGTCCCAAAACTGAGGGGAGCATCGGCCGCACTCGCGCGGCTGATGCCCAACATCAGGGGACCCAACGCTCCCTACAGGAGACTATACCTGGGGATCGTGCGAAGCATGGCCTTGTACGGGGCTCCCGTATGGGCGGAGACCCTGACGGCCAGCAATGAGGCTAGACTGCTGAGCCCGCAGAGAGTGATGGCCGTCAGGGTGATAAGAGGATACCGCACGATCTACGGTGAGGCGGCATGTCTCCTAGCCGGGACCCCTCCATGGGACCTGGAAGCGAGAGCCCTTGCGTCACTGTTCAGATGGCGCAAGGAGGCGCTGGAGCGGGGCCAAAGGCCTGCGTCTCGAGAAATCGAGGCCCAGCGGACCCTGCTCCACCAGGAAACCATGGAGACATGGAAGGTGCGACTTGAGCAACCAAAGGGGGGATTCGCCACAATCGCGGCCGTCAGACCGGTCATGGACGAGTGGCTGGAGAGAAGACACGGTGCTCTCTCCTACCGATTGACACAGATACTTGCCGGGCACGGTAGCTTCGGTAGGTATCTATGGAGAAAACACCGGGAAACCACGGCCGAGTGTCAGCACTGCGAGGACCGCAGCGATGACACGGCGCTCCACACTCTGGTGGAGTGCACGGCGTGGGCACAACAGCGCCAGGTCCTCGTAGTGGGTCTGGGCGTGGACACTCTCTCGCTCGAGGCCATGGTGCGAGCCATGCTCTCCAGCGGGAGTAAGTGGGACTGCGCCGCCTCTTTCTGCGAGCAGGACATGCTCGCGAAGGAGGCGGCGGGCCGGGTGCGGGAGAGAACTCTCCCCCCCGAGTTCCGCAGTCGGCGCCCTGGGCGCCGCCGACGTGTCTTCGCCGAGGACTATCGGCCTCCATGACCGGGGTCTGAGGACGGTGAGAGGGCCGCTCACCTGAGCGAGGCCGCATTGGCGGCCGTAGGTCTGTTGGGAGTCACGGGCCATCCTTCCTGAGGGCTTACCCGGGGCTCTCAACCATAGGCTGTTAGGCGTGGCGTGAGGTTTTTTAGTCGGTAAGAGTCCGGCATAACATCCTATGAGGATTTTCCCTCACGTTAAACAAAAAAAAAAAAAAAGGGTAGATACTTATATTTGAAGTATTCTTTTTCTTTATTATTGTATTTATTTATAGTTATTTCTATTATAGTTAATTATTTATTTAAAAATGGAGGCTTGTTGTTAGCAACATTGTAACCTATTTGTAGTTAACATTTTTTATATTAGTCTGTAAGCCTTCTACAAGAGCAAATAAAAAAAAATTAAAAGAAGTGAGTAAAATAACTAGGTTAGGTGATTTCGGCGGGAAACTTTCAGACAAGCGATAAAATGTGTTTTAATAATTTTTCAAAACTAGCGTAATTTTGAGTGTTTATGTGTAATTTATGGTGGATTATTAAACATAAAGGTTCGACAACGTGCAGAAGTGTTGGAAAGTGATAAAGCGCAGTGAAACGCGAGTTTTTAGGTTTGTCGACGAATTCCACAGCAAGCCCTAGTAAGGTACCACCGCCTTACTAGAGTAGGACTTAGTCCAAAATTGGACATTTTTTTTTTTTTTATATTCAGCTCGCCAAATTGACGTCGCCACCAGCCTGATGGTAAGAAAGCAGTGGCGCATCTAGCGATTGGGGGCCACTTCTTACAGTGGTCCTCAAGTTGGCGGCCCTGTGATGTGCCTCTTCACGCTCCTCTTGAAGAACCCGGGATTGTAAGATGAGGGAAACACGTGTGCGGGCAGGTCGTTCCAAGTTTTTATAGTTCGACAGAGGAACGATCTTTTGAAACGCTCGGTTCTGGCGAAGATTCTCTCCACTGTGTATGAGTGGCATCTCTGCCCGGCACGCGTTGTTCGGGATCGGAAAGGAGATACATGGACATACATGAATACGCTGCTCATAAGAAGAATCATAACATGAAAATGATTTATATTTTCACAATGAAATTTACTTGACTTTGGCATACTCTCAAACCGAGAAAGTCCAAGAACAAGAAGAAAAAAAAAACTAGGTTAGGTACTATGTATTGTTTTAAGAAAAGTTGGCTGCCATAAAACATAAAAATTATTAATATTTTGTACAAGTCATAAACTTAAATGGACAGATTGGATATTGCGGCACAAGGCAACCGAGATCCGAAATAGCAACTATCAGATCCGAGATGTTTTCAATTCTAACACATTTAAAATAGGTAATGATAGCAATTGGACGAGTACTGATACCTAGGGGCTAAGAATACTAACTACCTAGAAACCCTCTCGCCTCGTGATCACTGCAACAAAAACTGCCGTACTAACGCATGATTGTGTGCGTGAGCGTGCTGTCTTACACACGCCTTGCGTCAGTGTGTAGTGACGCCGGCTAAAGACACTTCCCATTTTTTCGGGAAACTAATCATGCTAAAGTTTTGTTATTGTTTTATGCTGAGTTCGAATGTCGGGTTAATTTAGAGATCCAATATGGCCGCCGCGCCGTTATCACAAACTTTCATGATGGGTATCGTTTAAGGGGCTTTTTGCTATGCCGAGTACGAATTTTGGGTCAATTTAGAGATCCAATATGGCCGCCGCGCCGTTATCACAAAATTTCATGATGGGTATCGTTTAAGGGGTTTTTAGTATGCTGAATACAAATTTCGGGTTAATTTAGAGATCCAATATGGCCGCCGCGCCGTTATCACAAAATTTCATGATGGGTATCGTTTAAGGGGTTTTTTAGTATGCTGAATACGAATTTCGGGTTAATTTAGAGAACCAATATGGCCGCCGCGCCGTTATCACAAAATTTCATAATGGGTCTCGTTTAAGGGGTTTTTTGGTAGGCTGAGTACGAATTTAAGGTCAATTTTGCAATACAAGATGGCCGCCGCGACACCGTTGTAAAATTTTATGTTGATACCGTATAAGGGGTTTTTTGGTATGCTGAGTACGAATTTCGGGTTAATTTAGAGAACCAATATGGCCGCCGCGCCGTTATCACAAACTTTCATGATGGGTATCGTTTAAGGGGTTTTTTGGTATGCCGAGTACGAATTTCGGGTTAATTTAGAGAACCAATATGGCCGCCGCGCCGTTATCACAAAATTTCATGATGGGTATCGTTTAAGGGGTTTTTTAGTATGCTGAATACAAATTTCGGGTTAATTTAGAGATCCAATATGGCCGCCGCGCCGTTATCACAAAATTTCATGATGGGTATCGTTTAAGGGGTTTTTTGATATGCTGAGTACGAATTTCGGGTCAATTTAGAGATCCAATATGGCCGCGCGCCGTTATCACAAAATTTCATGATGGGTATCGTTTAAGGGGTTTTTTAGTATGCTGAATACAAATTTCGGGTTAATTTAGAGATCCAATATGGCCGCCGCACCGTTATCACAAAATTTCATGATGGGTATCGTTTAAGGGGTTTTTTGATATGCTGAGTACGAATTTTGGGTCAATTTAGAGATCCAATATGGCCGCCGCGCCGTTATCACAAAATTTCATGATGGGTATCGTTTAAGGGGTTTTTTAGTATGCTGAATACAAATTTCGGGTTAATTTAGAGATCCAATATGGCCGCCGCGCCGTTATCACAAAATTTCATGATGGGTATCGTTTAAGGGGTTTTTTGATATGCTGAGTACGAATTTTGGGTCAATTTAGAGATCCAATATGGCCGCCGCGCCGTTATCACAAAATTTCATGATGGGTATCGTTTAAGGGGTTTTTAGTATGCTGAATACAAATTTCGGGTTAATTTAGAGATCCAATATGGCCGCCGCGCCGTTATCACAAAATTTCATGATGGGTATCGTTTAAGGGGTTTTTTAGTATGCTGAATACGAATTTCGGGTTAATTTAGAGATCCAATATGGCCGCCGCGCCGTTAACACAAAATTTCATGATGGGTATCGTTTAAGGGGTTTTTTGATATGCTGAGTACGAATTTCGGGTCAATTTAGAGATCCAATATGGCCGCCGCGCCGTTATCACAAAATTTCATAATGGGTCTCGTTTAAGGGGTTTTTTGGTAGGCTGAGTACGAATTTAAGGTCAATTTTGCAATACAAGATGGCCGCCGCGCCACCGTTGTAAAATTTCATGTTGATACCGTATAAGGGGTTTTTTGGTATGCTGAGTACGAATTTCGGGTTAATTTAGAGAACCAATATGGCCGCCGCGCCGTTATCACAAACTTTCATGATGGGTATCGTTTAAGGGGTTTTTTGGTATGCCGAGTACGAATTTCGGGTTAATTTAGAGAACCAATATGGCCGCCGCGCCGTCATAACAAAATTTCATGATGGGTATTGTTTAAGGGCTTATTTAGTATGCTGAATACAAATTTCGGGTTAATTTAGAGATCCAATATGGCCGCCGCGCCGTTATCACAAAATTTCATGATGGGTATCGTTTAAGGGGTTTTTTGATATGCTGAGTACGAATTTCGGGTCAATTTAGAGATCCAATATGGCCGCCGCGCCGTTATCACAAAATTTCATGATGGGTATCGTTTAAGGTTTTATGGGGTGTTTTGGTAGGCTGAGTACGAATTTCAGGTTAACGTTTGCCATCCAAAATGGCAGCCGTGCCACTGTTGTGAAATTTCATGTTGTATATCGTTTATGGGGTTTTTTGGTATGCCAAATACGAATTTCAGGTAAATTTTGCAATCCAATATGGCTGCCTCGCCACCGTTGTAAAATTTCATGTAGCATATCGTATAAATGGAATTTTGATATGCTGAGTACGAATTTAGGGTTAATTTTGCAAAATTATCTTAAAATTCGTACTCAGCATACCTAAAAACCCCTTAAACGATACCCATCATGAAATTTTGTGATAACGGCGCGGCGGTCATATTGGATCTCTAAATTAAACCGAAATTCGTACTCAGCATACCAAAAAACCCCTTAAACGATACCCATCACGAAATTTTGTGATTTCGGCGCGGCGGCCATATTGGATCTCTAAATTAACCCGAAATTCGTACTCAGCATACCAAAAAACCCCTTAAACGATACCCATCATAAAATTTTGTGATTTCGGCGCGGCGGCCATATTGGATTGCAAAATTATCATAAATTTCGTACTCAGCATACCAAAAAACCCCTTTAACGATACCCATCATGAAATTTTGTGATTTTGGGGCGGCGGCCATATTGAATCTCTAAATTAACCCGAAATTCGTACTCAGTATACCAAAAAACCCCTTAAACGATACCCATCACGAAATTTTGTGATTTCGGCGCGGCGGCCATATTGAATCTCTAAATTAACCCGAAATTCGTACTCAGCATACCAAAAAACCCCTTAAACGATACCCATCATGAAATTTTGTGATAGTGGCGCGGCGGCCATATTGGATCTCTAAATTAACCCGAAATTCGTACTCAGCATACCAAAAACCCCCTTAAACGATACCCATCATGAAATTTTGTGATTTCGGCGCGGCGGCCATATTGGATTGCAAAATTATCATGTAATCACCTACAGAGATAGATTATATTCTGAAATGATACAAGTTTTATCCCGGGAATAAGTTCCCATGAGACGCGGAAAAAAGAAACAAAATTTCACGCAGGCGAAGCTGCGGGCATCAGCTAGTCTATAATAAATGTTACATTACACGCGAATGCTCGTGTCGGTCAGGGAGGTAGCATCGTAACGTAATGCTCGAGTCGAATCTATAAATGTTACATTACACGCGAATGCTCGAGTCAGTCAGGGAGGTAGCATCGTAACGTAATGCTCGAGTCGAATCTATAAATGTTACATTACATGCGAACGCTCGTCGGTCAGGGAGGTAGCATCGTAACGTAATGCTCGAGTCGAATCTAATTTGTTACATTACAGGCGAATGCTCCCGGTGAGGGAGCTGAACCTATCCAAGTCTAGTGGTATGAACTCCATAAATGAACTAACGAAACGTAAAAGACTTTTTGAAATCCAACCAGTAGTTCCCGAGATCCTAGCGTTCAAACAAACGAACAAACCCTTCAGCTTAAGAACATTTGTACAGATTTCACCATTTATAACTCACATTTAGGTATTTTAAATGATTTCCTTAATTTAAAGTATGCCAAGTTTCTCGTTACTGAGTCCGAACAATTGTATAGGTCGATTTTCACTATTCTCGACTCACACTTGACCGTTTCCAAATTATTTATTTTACGACTCTCTAATAATTTAGTTCCATTTCCATACCTAGGTAATTCTTTACTTATTTAATTTGGGGAATTCTGAATTGGAAACTGGCAACACCAACAAAAATGTCAAGATGGAGTCGAAGAAATTAGACATGCGTAAATAAATAGATTTCATAAAATTGTGTTAAGTTTCGAGTTACTTACAGACATTTCTGGCTGTTTTTAAATATTTTCTGTAATTTCGACACACTTTTATTGCACAATTCGACATTTTAAACAATAAAATTAATAATTAAAGGTCGCCTGTAAGAGATTGCTGTTAGCGATAAGGCCGCCCATTGTACACTAGTTGTTATGCAATGTCTGTAATTTGTTGATTAATGGTGTACAATAAAGTATTTATTATTATTATTATTATGTCTCTCTTTCACACGGGTATCTTCTTTTTTTTTCTTATGAAGACACCCGGACTTTTGGTAGGCTTACACGGGGACACAGGTCCAACATGCAGAGGCCCTTTGAGACTTTTAATCTAAAAGGAAATGGGACCCCCACTGCAAACAATCCACATCCGCCTTATGTAGAAGAACGGTAATGGACCATCTGCAATGGGAGCTAACTATTGTAAAATATGCTAACTACGAAATGGGCTATTGTGATGGGTGTTAAATGGTCTGGTTAACTTAGGCTATGGATGAAGACGGCGTCTGCCATTTCAATATATTATTACATTAAAACTTTGGCAGACGGTGACTCGCCAACTCACTAGATGGGCCCCCTATACAATCGCCATAGGCCCGTAGGCCTGTGAGGCGACAGAGGGCAACACCGGTGTGGGTGGCTAGGGGTGTCGAGCGGTGCGGCGCCGGTTTCGCCATCGCGGGTCAGACCCGGAGCGGGTTTCCCCGTAGTTATGCCCTTGAAAATGACACTTCCACCCCCGAGCAAAAAGCTCTGGCTTCCTCCCTCTGACCGGCCAATTAAGGCAAGCCAGAGTTGAGATTTGCTGCACTTCCGGGAGTACGGTCTCCCGTTAGCCCATTAAATGCTAACTGGTCGAGAAGCGCAACAAAGCTCTGAGGAATCGGGACCGATGTGTAGCCACGCACATTCAGCTCGCCACAAGCTGCCCTGCGGATGTGTGCTTTTCTATAACCTTGTGAGACATATTTTATTGATCTCAAAAGGTGGATGACTCAAAAAGCATTTCTACTATGCCCTCATAGGGTTGCGTTAATCCCATGAAAAGATAACGACTGTCCACGAGGGGTATTATTATTATTATTAAAATTTTGTCACGTGACACAAGCTTATCCCTTGACAACAGAATGTGCACTAAATGGCGGATCGGCACTTATCCGCCAACAGTTGGCGCTTAAATTTTTGGACGCTTTGCTGTCGGTCAGAGACTATCTACCTACTTAACACATCTCTGCATAGGGGGAGAAAAAAAAACATTTTAATTATGGTTTCAAAGAAAACCGGCCAAGTGCGAGTTAGACTCGCCCATGAAGGGTTCCGTAGCAGTAAGTAACATAATATAAAAGTTCTTGAAGTTCGTTGTAACTTTGATTGATGTTTTAACACGTTCGCAGTGGTAGTGATTTTTCTAAGCAAAAATTGCGGTTTATGACGTATTAAAAAAAACTACCAACTCGATCTCGTTCAAACCAATTTTCGTTGGTAGTTTTTATGACAATGTACATCATATATTCTTTTTAGATTTATCATTCTCTTAGTTTACAAGTTAGGGGGGGGGGGGGGGGGGTCACACATTTTTCCACTTTGGAAGTGTCTCTTGCGCAAACTATTCACTTTAGGAAAAAATGATGTAAGGAACCTCAATAGCATTTTTAAAGACCTATCAATAGATACCCCACAAGTGTGGGCTGAATGAAAAAAACATTTTGAGTTTCAGTTCTGAGTATGGGGACCCCCAAAATTTACGACTTTTTTTCTAGTTTTATTTGAAAATCTTAATGCGGTTTACAGAATACATCTACAATATTAAGTTTCAATATCATAGGCCTTATAGTTTCGGAGAAAAGTGGCTGTGACATACTGGCGGACAGACGGACGGACAGACAGACAGACAGACAGACAGACAGACAGACAAACAGACAGACAGACATGACGAATCTATAAGGGTTCCGTTTTTGCCATTTGGCTACGGAACCCTAAAAACTGGATAAATTGCCTGAATATTTTTATTTTGTTTAACGTGAGGAAAAATCCTCATGGATGTTATGCCGGACTCCTACCGACTAAAAAATACATCACGTAACTTCCAACAGCCTATGGTTGGGAGCCCACTCTTCAATGTAAGAAGAATATTGTTTTGCAAGTAGATAATGAAAATATAGATACTCCACGAGAGGTTGCAAATACTTTTGCTGAAAATTTTGTATCCAAGATTAAGCATGTAAAGAAAGACTGCGCTGAAATATCTTGTAGCGTCAACTGCCAAAGTGGATTCAGTTTTAACTTTCAGTCCCACAAGTCCTGGTGAAGTCACCAAAATAGTAGACCAAATGCGAAATACAACGGCATCCGGATACGATGATATACCAATTACAATAATATCAAAGAGAATATCGATGTACTTGCATATCCGCTTTCATGCTTTTATAATCAATGTTTGGAAGAGTCGGTTTTCCCAGATCAAATGAAAATGGCTAAAGTGATTCCAATATTCAAAAAAGGTTCCAAGACTGATCCGAACAATTATAGACCAATTTCACTACTACCTACGCTGTCAAAATTGTTCGAAAGGATCATCAAAAGTAGACTCGTGTCCTATCTTAATTTAAGAAGAGTGATTAATAACAGACAATTTGGATATCAAAGGGAAGTTGGAACTGCAGACGCCATCAACACATTAATATATGAAATTATTGCAAAAATGAATAAAAAGATGAAAGTAGCAGGACTGTTCATTGACCTAAGTTCTGCTTTTGATGCGATTGATCATGTGCTACTTCTGGAAAAACTTGAATACTATGGTGTAAGGGGAGATGCATTGCAACTAATGCACTCTTACCTGCAAAACAGAAGTATGTATGTTGAATTAAAACATATAGATGACGAAAATAATGAAATAGTTTGTACGTCCAAAATAAAAAGCACAAATCGGGGTGTACCTCAGGGATCTATATTGGGGCCAATATTGTTTATCCTATTTACTAACGACTTGATAAATTTCATAGAAAGTAAACAACCAGATGCGAAAATTACTGTTTATGCAGATGATACTAATGTTGTTGTGGGAGCTGATAATCTAAATAATTTGACTACATATATAAAAAATATTTTAATAATTTTAGAGGAATGGTTTACAGCCAATAATTTAATAATTAATACGAATAAAACAAGTATCTTATTATTCAAGTCGACTTCTCGAAAAAATGACGAAATAGATATTATATTTAACAATGACAAAATTGAGACAGTAAGCAGCACAAAATTTCTAGGAGTTAAGAAAGAAAGAAAAAGAAATTTATTTCACATAGGCATTTACAGATGCTCTTGTAAAACGTCCAGAATATAAATCAAAATCTACCACCAGTTCACAACGCGACCCACCTGAGAAGAACTGGCAAGAAACTCAGCGGGTTATTCTTTTTAGAGCTCTATTTACAAAATGAATCTAAAAACTATGCATTTGACAATTTTTTGAGAATCCAGTAGAGCAGGTCATTTCCAGGCTTCTCCATCCAACAAATAATCACCAATTGTATAGTAGCCCCTGCAGTACAATTTACTTTTTACAACCTTTTTAAATTTATTAAGGGACATACTTTTAATTTCGTCTGGTAGCCTGTTGTAAAAGCGTATACAGTTACCCATGAAAGAATTGCTGATTTTGTGCAATCTGCTATGATAAACAGCAAGGTTACTTTTATTTCTAGTGTTGACATTGTGTCTATCACTTAACTTAGCGAAACTATGTAAATTTCTTTGTACGTACATAAGATTCTCAAAAATGTATTGTGATGCTACTGTAAGAATTTTAACCTCTTTGAATTTCTCGCGCAGAGAGACCCTTGGACCTAATCTATATATAGCTCTTATGGCCCGCTTTTGTAAAATAAAATTTTTATCTATATCTGCAGCATTGCCCCACAGTAGAATACCGTAAGACATTATGCTATGAAAGTAACTGAAATAGACTATTCTAGCCGTATCTACATCCGTCAAGTGCCTTATCTTTTGTACAGCAAATGCTGCTGAACTTAATCTATTTGCTAGTTTAACAATATGTGGACCCCATTGTAAACCAGCATCGACCGTTAACCCTAGGAACGTCGTTGATTCCACAAGTTCCAACACCCGACCATTAAGTTGAACATTGGTTTCTGACTGTGTTACATTAGGCAAGGTAAATTTTATGCATTTAGTTTTATTATCATTCAGTCTAAGATTGTTAGTGTTAAACCAATGAACCACTTTCAAGATTGCGTTGTTGACATCGTCATAGTTATCTATTTGTATATGTTCATATAGATTCTCAGTTGAATTGGAGGGAGGAACTAGAATCATTGAACTCATCAATTTCTTCTGCATGCTATGCGTTAAGGAGTCTTAGAGATGAAATTAGTTGCAAACAACTGAGAGCTGTCTACTTCGCACTGGTTGAGTCTAAGATAAGTTACAGTATAATGTGTTGGGGCAATAGTTATGATTATAACATACAAAAGGCTTTTGTCCTTCAAAAACGGGTTATTAGAACCATTGTTCGAATTCCGCAGTGGGAGTCCTGCAAGGACCACTTTAAGAATTTAGGTATATTGACAATTCCCAGTCTGTATATATTCACATTATTAAGTTTCTTTGCAAAGTACATACAAGAATATGAAACACCAGATGAAAGGAAAATTAGGGAAAGAACACGACGAAAGGTTATAATGAATATGATAGCACCTAAACTGGACATAGTGAAACATTGCGCCAGATATCAAAGTGTAGAACTATTTAACAGATTACCAGCGTATCTAAAGGACATAGTTTATAGCAGATACAAGTTTAAAGCGCAATTGAAGGCCTTCCTGTTGGACAAATGTCTATACTCCATAGATGATCTTAAGGCGGATGGTTAGCCTGTAAGACATCAAGATAAATTGTACAGGGTTGACTTAAATTTATATTTGCACTGAAAATGTGATATTGACATTTAGATTTAATTTTATATAATACAATTTAATTTTGCGTTATGAAGTGACATTATTGACATGATTTAGAAATTGTTATTGTGGTATTATTTATTTCTTTATTTGACATGTCTTCTTTTAATTGTATTTCTTTATTCTTGACATTTGTTATAATTTGAGTATAATTTTAATGTGCATTTGTATTGTGAATTTCAAACACAATTTATGAATTGTTAGTGAAATAAATGAAATGAAATGAAAAATGAATGAAATGCCCCGGGTAAGCTCTCGGAAGGATGTCCCAGGACTGCCTGTATATTTAAGAAAAACTTTGTTTTTTAGGATTAATTTACGTCAACAATGTAACAAAAATATTCAGAACAATAATTGCCACAAAAAATACTAATCGTGGTACAGTAGGTCTTTATAGCGCATGCCTCGAAAAAGGCCAGTTTCCCAAGGTCTGGAAGACAGGGAAACTGGTCTTGATCCGAAAGGCGGGGCGGCCGGCAAACTCCCCATCAGGGTACCGGCCGATCGTGTTGCTCGACGAGGTGTGCAAGCTCTTTGAGCGCATTATTTCACAACGCCTCGTCGGGCACCTCACACGTGTTGGGCCTGATCTGGCGGATAGTCAGTTTGGCTTCCGTCAGGGAGGCTCCACTGTGGACGCGATCATGCGCATTAGAGGCCTGACGGAGGAAGCAGTCTCACAGGGTGAGGTGGTGGTGGCGGTGTCTCTCGACATCGCCAACGCATTCAACACCTTTTTTTTTTTTTTTTTTTTTTTAAATAAATATTCACGGACATCTCACTCAACGCTATCTGATCCCAAAGTAAGCTAGGAATAACCTGCTTGTGTTATGGGTATCAGACCACGGATATTAATACTTATATACTTTTAAATACATACATATTATACATAGAAACACCCAGACTCTTGAGACAAACATTTATGGGTCACACAAATATTTGTCTCCGGTGGGAATCGAACCCACGACCTCCAGCGCCGCAGGCGGTATCACTACCGACTGCGCCACAGAGGCAGTCAAAAAGACAACCTTGCCCTGGAGCTGCGTCAGGGAGGCGCTTATCTATCATGGAGTGCCTCCCTACCTCCGTCGAATTGTCGGGGCTTATCTCTCCGAGAGAGCCATAACTTACCCGAGCTGGCTAGGGCCGGGTCGGCGAGATGTGTCGTGCGGTGTTCCACAGGGATCGGTGTTAGGGCCGCTCCTGTGGAACATCGGTTACGGCTGGGTGCTGCGTGGTCCGTTGCTCAGAGGGGTCGGCGTAACGTGTTACGCCGACGACACCCTCGTTACAGCGCGGGGAGCAACGCACCGTGACGCAGCACTAAAGGCCACGGCTGGGGTTGCTCAAGTCGTGGGTCGGATTCGGTGGCTGGGTCTCGAGGTCGCCCTTCACAAATCCGAGGCTCTGTGCTTCCACGGACCTCGGATGGGGCCACCTGCGGGATCCAGCCTACAGGTAGGGGGCGTCAGCATCGGCATCGAGCCCTCGATAAAGTATTTGGGGCTCGTACTCGATGGCTGGTGGAACTTCGGACATCACTTCCGAAGTTTGGTCCCAAAACTGAGGGGAGCATCATCCGCACTGGCGCGGCTGATGCCCAACATCAGGGGACCCAACGCTCCCTACAGGAGACTGTACCTGGGGATCGTGCGAAGCATAGCTCTATACGGAGCTCCTGTATGGGCGGAAACCCTGACGGCCAGCAATGTGGCTAGATTGCTGAGCCCGCAGAGAGCGATGGCCATCAGGGTGATAAGGGGATACCGCACGATCTCCGGTGAGGCGGCATGTCTCCTAGCCGGGACCCCTCCATGGGACCTGGAAGCGAGAGCCCTTGCGTCACTGTTCAGATGGCGCAAGGAGGCGCTGGAGCGGGGCCTTAGGCCCGCTTATCGAGAAATCGAAGCCCAGCGGTCCCTACTCCAACAGAAAACCGTGGAGACATGGAAGGTGCGACTTGAGCAACCAAAGGGGGGATTCGCCACAATCGCGGCCGTCAGACCGGTCATGGACGAGTGGCTGGAGAGGAGACACGATGCTCTCTCCTACCGGTTGACACAGATGCTTGCCGGGCACGGTAGCTTCGGTAGGTATCTGTGGCGAAAACATCGGGAAACCACGGCCGAGTGTCAGCACTGCGAGGACCGCAGCGATGACACGGCGCTCCACACGCTGGTGGAGTGCACGGCGTGGGCGCAACAGCGCCAGGTACTCGTAGTGGGTGTGGGCGTGGACACTCTCTCGCTCGAGACCATGGTGCGAGCCATGCTCTCCAGCGGGAGTAAGTGGGACTGCGCCGCCTCCTTCTGCGAGCAGGACATGCTCGTGAAGGAGGCGGCGGGCCGGGTGCGGGAGAGAACTCTCCCCCCCGAGTTCCGCAGTCGGCGCCCTGGGCGCCGCCGACGTGTCTTCGCCGAGGACTATCGGCCACCATGACCGGAGGCCTGAGGACGGTGAGAGGGCGGCTTACCGTCCTTACAGAAGCAGGCCCATGACGGCAGCGTGACGTGAGCAATTCCAGCACGCCCCCCCTTAGAAGCGGGATCACACCCGAAACCCCCCAAAGACGCGGGATAGCACCCGAACCACCCCCTGGGCGAGGCCGCAGTGGCGACCGTAAAAAAAATGGTGGTACAGTAAGAACCTTCCAATATTTATGACGAATTTTCTGAGGCCTAAAAAACCGCATCAAAATTGGTCCATCCGTTGGGCCGCTACGATGCGAGACAGACACACACATAAAAAATATACACGGGTCAAACTTACGTCGAGGGTTAAAAATAATAATATTAGATATAAAGTATAAGGATTAGTATAAAGAAAATAAAGAAGCGCTCGTGGCCCCGCGGACTCAGTGTTCTGTAAACGATCACTGCAGTAAGCAACATTTACTATGGCCGGATATGGATGGGTGACCACTTTGTGACATTTATTTACGAGCGTTTCCGTGCTTCGGAAGGCACGATAAGCCGTTGGTCCCGGTTGTCAGTAAAATGACAGTCGTTAAGCCAAGTTGAAGGCCTTACGGGCCTTGAAAAATTTCAACTGTGGGTCGTCACAACCTGCGCCCGGGTCGGCAGCGCGCGTGTAGCGCCTCTGGTGTTGCAAACGTCTATAGGCTACGGTTACCAACCTTCCGGTGGGCCGTAAGCTTGTCTGCCACCTAAGTAGTATATAAATAAAAATATATAAGTACTTACGTTCTTTTTTCTCGAGAGCGGTGATCGCCTTTTGCATGACCTGTGTAAAAGGAATATCTACATTAATAGACATATAACATATGGTCACGCCTTTATCCGCGAAGGGGTAGGTAGAGGCATAGTATACGCACACTTTCCACCTTATAGTTTTTGTCCCACGTAATAAGTGGTGAGTCGTATTGCCGTGTTGCAATGGACAGGCGGAGGTTGTGACAACCCATTTAGGAAAATTTTCAAGCCGCTCATAAGACTTTCCACTTGATTTAACGATTATCCTGTTATTGACAACGGGGACCAACGGTTTAACGTGCCTTCCGAAGCACGGAAACGCTTGCAAATAAAAATGTCATAAAGTTGTCACGTCGTGGTCACCCATCCAAGGACCGGCCATTGTAGAAGTTGCTTACTACAGTGATCGTTTACAGAACACTGAGTTCGTGGGGCCACGAGCGCTTCATGTTCAATTATGTATTAACATTACGTGAATAACACATAGATTACTCACCTGTCTAGCCTTATCAACTAAGTCCAGTTTGAAGCAAGCGGCTCCACACATGATGTAAGTGTTGGGGTCTCGTTTGTACCTCCTCAGCATGAGGTCGACCAACGCAGATAGTTCATCTGCGTTGGTCGACCTCATGCTGAGCATGTCGAGCAGCTTTGAGTGCACCTTCGAGGGCTCGTTGGTTTGTAGGACTTCATTACAAGAGGCTTGGAGCGATTCCTGTGGAGTTTGGAGTAAATTTGAATATATTTATGATGCGGTCCAACTGTCTACTGTGACTATCGGACCCAAGTCTAGTAAGACGTCGTAAATATCACATTAGCCATTTATAAGTTCTGAAAGGAACAGGAATGTATCATTTTTTTTTAAATTAGGTTCACTTAACTGGACAGAACGCTCATTAGGGTGATCGAAGTTTGTATGAAGAAAAAAAAAGTTTTAATTTTGGTCGGGCCACCCCCTCGATTTGTGACACTGATCATTTCTATGATATGTGCAAAATTTCAGCCCCCTATCTTATATACAAGGGGGTGCTCAACGAACAAAAAGTTTACAGGATTTTAAGCAAAACACGTAATTTGGTGCGTTGACTTTCCTCTGTCCACGATAACGGTAGCTGTCGGAACGATAGCAGAAAGGGTCTCTGGGATACGGAGGCTACCATTGTAGGTGGTAGTCTCCTGTATGCTGACATTCTTTGCTGGACTGATCCTGTCTACATATAGTGAAAGTACTCTAAAACTGGACGAGCACCTCACTGAACTCGTGATAGAGCTTGGTCGCATAAACTGGCACACATTGGGCTTGTGCGAGGTCCGAAGACATTTTGAGGACACACAAACCCTTGCGTCAGGCGACCTTTTCTACTTTCGGAACGGTGATGGAAGTACCTCCCATCCCAATAATTCACCTCCTTAGAGGGTAGTGTCGATTTTAAAGTGAAAAAGAACCTCGTTGGCAGCGTTGTCGAAATCAGCAGTGTCAGCATTATCTCATACTCAGTTAAGGCTGTATACAAAGACTTACCAACGACATTACACGGTACTGCTAAAGCTCACTACAACGTTGTTCAAGGGAAGTTTAAAGCTAAATTGGTAGCAAAAGAACGCGGCGCAATGAAATTAGGTCCTTTTGGAGAGGGGTGCAAAAACGACAGGGGCATAATAATTATGCTTGTTAACTTTCTCGAATCTCTGGGACTTTTCTTGATGACATTCTTCTTAGAAGAGGCCCTAAAGATAGTGAACTTGTCGAAGCACTGACAAAATCACAAGGAACGAGACAGACTTAATCATAATGGACAGGAAATGTATATTTAGAGAGGTTTCTCTGATGAATACCGGCAGTGGTCACCGTCTTGTTCAAGCATCTCTGAATTTCGACTTCTATGCAAAAAGGACCCGAATAATGAAGCCTACTCTCCTCCTAATGCACTCCAAATGACCTTGGGATCTGAAACGTTACAGTTGGTACTGTAATATCGTTTCAATGTGCTGGAAACCACTGAAAGTATTCACAACAAAACCGACACATACAACAAGTGTCCCAAAGATTTTTGTTCGAGAATGGCAAAAAAGATTTGTTCGGAACTCTCGTCTGAGACTCTCAAACTAATGAGGATCAGACGAAAATTGCCACCTACGCGGGCAGAAGAAAAGAGGGGTACTAAATTTCAAAATTCAAAAGTCAGTAAGACGCGACCTCGGGCCTTACAACACCAGTGTCATCGAGGCTGCGATTAAGTAGAACCGGGGCTCTAAGATCTTTTTCCAGCTCGGAAGACCCCTTTTAACGAAACTTAGAACAGCGGGTGGCAGAACCGTGACTTCTAGGTTCTAGATTTTCGAGAAAATCGAGTGCTCTCACATCGCACAAACACGGACCTCTATGCATCGTGGAGAAAAAGCCCACGGGACCAAACGATGATGACTACAGGGCCTGTCCCGCATTCCGTGGAGAGAGAGTGTGGTGGATCTGTTCTCTCTTACTTTTGAGCTCTGTTTACAAGTTGTTACAAGGCGGTCTTATTCCGCGCGGGTAGGTGGTGCATCGGCAGAAAATAATTTTTAGGATAATTTTATTTAACTGTAAGTACTATAATTTTAATTGCTACTTTGTATTTATCATATATGCCGTTTTCGATGTGCCACTTGCTTGTCGGAATTAAATGCATTTTTCTTTCTTTTTCTTTCTTTCTTCTTCTTTCTCCTCGAGAGTCGTCACAAATTGCTTTACCGGAAAACTCGGCGAATTTCATCCAAGGGCTTGTCCTTTTGGCGGAAACTCGTCGAGTTTGCCGACAAGCGATTTGTTACTTCTACCGGGTTTCTAAAAGGCTTTAGTATTCGGCAGATTGTACAGAAGAAAAATTAGTATAATGAGCCGTGGGTATGGCTTTTGGGGACTACGAGGAAGTTCTATCGAAAAATTAACAGTCCTACAACACGACGCGCTCTGCAGCTGTGTCGTGTTGATTGGTCAACAGCTGTGACGTGTTGATTGGTGATATATCGAAGTGTTGAGATGTTTGTACGATACCACTACCATGACCATCCAATTTGAGTTTAAAAACACCAATCATACCATACCATAGCACTGCGCAAAGGTATGAGACAGGGAGAAGTAATTTTTTCAACAATGCGCTTGAGGTCATCTCAACATCGCTGAACTGGGATGGATAGGGTATGAAATATCATCTTTTTGGCTAGTAGATTCCACTTCATACATACATACATACATAACATCACGCCTGTTTCCCAACGAGGTAGGCAGAGACTATGGTTTTCCACTTGCCACGATCCTGACATATCACTTTCGCTTCTTCTACTTTCATAAGTGTGTTCATACATGCTCTCCGATTAAGGGTACTCTTGAACTGGCCTTTTTCCAAAAGGTGTCCAATTTGTTCGACATAAGTGCGACGCGGTCGGCCCCTACCAGATTGTCCATTCACTCTCGCCTTATAAATCTCTTTTGTCAGTCTGTTTTCATTCATTCTCTCCACATGTCCGAACCATCTGAGCATCCCTTTTTCTATCTTAGTCACTACATCTTCTGTCAAGCCGCAATGTTCCCTAATCACACAATTTCTTTGTTTATCCATCAA
Source organism: Miltochrista miniata (assembly GCA_933228765.1). Lineage (NCBI taxonomy): Eukaryota > Metazoa > Arthropoda > Insecta > Lepidoptera > Erebidae > Miltochrista > Miltochrista miniata. Next base: position 29,983,661 of record OW121764.1, on the reverse strand, counting down.
TGTCACTCCAGCTATGCTTCGCAAACTTCTCATTTCCACTGCATTAATTTTACTTTCATGCGTCTCCTGCAACACCCAGCTTTCACTTCCATACATAAGTGTAGGCACAAGCACTCCTCTATGTACAGCCATCCTTGCCTTTTTAGACACATCCTGACTGCTCATAAAGGCGTGAATGGCTCCATTCACTTGATTACCTGCCAAAACTCTTCGTTCAATATCATAGTCACACTTTCCATCTCTTACAAATTTTGACCCCAAGTAAACAAACTCTTTTACCTGTTCTACTCTTTGCCCTTCGATGTAAATTGGGCAATTCGTCATATTTTCTTCTCTTTCAAAAACCATTACTTTCGTCTTTTCTACATTCACTTTCATACCTCTACTTTTAAGCGCATCATGCATTATGTTAACCATCAACTGCAACTCCTCCGCCGATGAAGCTAATATCACCTGATCGTCCGCGTATAGGAGGCATTTGATGGTCAGCTCTTTCATTTTCAAACCATACGCACACTCTTGCAGTTCTTTCAAGCAATTGTCCATATACAGATTTAACAGACACGGTGATGCTACACAACCTTGCCTCACACCTTTTTCAATGTGAAAGAAGTCTGTGCAAGCTCCGTTTATCCTGACACAAGCACTGGAGTCTTCATACAGAGATTTCAGTGCTCGTATCAAGGTTCTGTTTACTCCATACCTGGACAGTGTTCTCCACATTTCATTCCTCACCACTCTATCATAGGCCTTTTCCAAGTCTACAAAGATGCAGTAGACTTTTTGACGTTTTGCCAACACCTTTTCAGCTACGCATCGTAAGGAAAAGACCTGATCCGTGCACCCCCTTCCTTTTCGAAATCCTGCTTGCACATCCCACATTTTTTCTTCCGTTTCATTCATCACTCTTTTTATCAGCACTTTTGCATATAGTTTGCCTACGACACTGAGCAAGCTAATGCCGCGGTAGTTCTTGCACTCTTGCTGCGACCCTTTCCCTTTGTACAGCGGCACTATGACAGATTTACACCATTCCTCAGGTACTCTGCCACTTCGCCAGCAAAGGTTAAAAAGGCGGTACAGCTGGCAAGCTACCACGCCACGTCCCGCTTTCAGCATCTCGACAGAAATCCTATCAATTCCAGCAGCCTTTCCTAATTTCATACCATTCAACGCTTCCACAATTTCTTCCATACTTAAATCGCTTTCATCATCAACTTCATTCCATTCCAAGACATGGGTCTCTCCTTGTAAATCCTCTTTTTCAAACAAACTTTCAAAATATTCCTTCCATCTTTTTAGCATACATTCTTCTCCTCTCACTAAACTTCCCTCACGGTTTCTGATGTGTTTTAGTTGTGTAGTTCCACTTCATAGTCCACTAAATATATATTTATGGTCTATATAACTCTTAAGCAGTTTATTTTAATATGTAATTACTAATTTAAGATACGACACTGTTTTGTAGCAAAAAGTAGAAATTAGGCACTTAGGACCAAAATATCAAAAATCACACTCGATTGAGCACTCCCTTCTACTTGAGCTATCTTTCTGAAATTTTACCATGTTAATACTATGACTGCGTGTCACAAATTTAGGGGGTGGCTCCATGGAAAAAGAAAAAAAAAATTTTTTTGGACCACCCTTATGCTCATATTTGTCATTCATAGGGTGCTAAATTTAATGCCTGCCCTTCTTGAAGAGCAGCGTCCTACAAAAGAAGAGCGTCGGTCTTTAAAACAGGCACACTACAGTCTAAGTTAACCAATAAACTGTTAACCAATAATAAGTCACAACTTTTTTTTCAATTTTTTTTTATACTACTTAGGTGGCAGACAAGCTTACGGCCCACCGGAAGGTTGGTAACCGTAGCCTATAGACGTTTGCAACACCAGAGGCGCTACACACGCGCTGCCGACCCGGGCGCAGGTTGTGACGACCCACAGTTGAAATTTTTCAAGCCGCCCGTAAGGCCTTCAACTTGGCTTAACGACTGTCGTTTTACCGACAACCGGGACCAACGGCTTATCGTGCCTTACGAAGCACGGAAACGCTCGTAAATAAATGTCACAAAGTGGTCCACGTGGTGGTCACCCATCCGTGTCCGGCCATAGTAAATGTTGCTTACAGAACACTGAGTCCGCGGGGCCACGAGCGCTTCTTCTGTGCATTTAAATAGAATTTTAACGATCGAATAGAGGTATGGAAAATATCAATTTGATTACAAACATGATTGTGGGCAGAACTCCTACGGTACAACGGTGAGTGATGGGTATAATTAGTCCGACAGAAGGGCAAGCTAAATACCCTTCTATTGTTAGTACGACGAAACTTATTTACATTTATTTTCTACTTTTTTCTTGGATTTTCTATAAAAGCGTTTTTTTTTTTAGTTTTTTAAAGTATCATTTATTTTAATAGGTAACATTTGACAGTTCATTAAAGTTCAACAACGCAACCTTGTAACGGCGGGCATAAATTTTTTTTTTTTCGTTTTGTTAGAAATGTACAATTGCTTAACTTTTTTCAACTACGATTAATATTTATTGTGATAATGACAGATACCAATAATTTTACGTTTTGTTTTCACTATACTCTGTTAAAATTAGGTTGATAATTTTGACAGCTGACGCCTGAAGAATCGGATTTGTTTATGTCAAGTATACTTCAAAAAATTATCGTAGCACATAGACGAGCACCGCCCACTTATCGTAGTGAAGCGGCTTCCAACAATACCGCAGAATCGATCATAGACAAATAATTCGAATAAATAGAAATTAAGTATATGTATTTAAATGCTAGTAAAGTTAATAAGTAGGTATCTACAATATTTATTTGTAATATGATTTGCTAAGTATAATACAAACAATAATAATGCAATTATATTTACCTAATAACCTAAAATAATAAAAACGGTTTTTTTTTTGTAACTATCGATTTAAAATTTTACGCAATCGATAATCGAATAGATTCATTAACGATTGGACACTATGGGGTGCCCTACTAAGAGCTGTCAAAATTATCAACCTAATTTTAACAGAGTATAATAAATGTATGAACTGACACACGTCAAATGTTACTACTAACTATTAAAATGATTTTACTTTAGATTTTATGTATTGTTATTCACACTTATACTAGTGCTAGATATTATTTAATGTTAATATCACTGAATATACTGGGTGTTTCTTTTAGGGTGTCAAGCCGCCACTAGCTGGTAGCAGGGTTCCATACCTATCGATTTAACCCCCATGTATGTTCTACGATTTTTTGTAGTTTTCGAGATATCATGTTCTGCATAATTCCCTATTTTTTTATTATCGATTAAAATTTTTACATCTTGTATCAAAGTTAGGAAGGAGATTATTTTGTCCATAATACTGCAATCAATAGGCATTATAATAATAAAAAAATATCCAAGAAAAGTCGAACCAAAAAGAAGAAAGCCACGTGGACACGTAATTATAAAAAATAACGAAAAAAAAATTATATCTCGAAAACTACAAAAAATCGTAGAACATACATGGGGGTTAAATCGATAGGTATGGAACCCTGCTACCAGCTAGTGGCGGCTTGAAACCCTAAAAGAAACACCCAGTATTTTAAGCAGTGGTCTCACCTTAGTCCCGAACAAGTTCTCAGCATTGAGCAGCGCCACACACACGTTGAGCCTGTCGTCTTCGTTCCGGTACGCGATGGTCTGTAGCGCCTTGCGCGCCACACAGCGGGCCTTCTCTAACTCGCCCGCCTGTACATATACATGCACTTATTATTGGGAATTTTCAATTTGTTTTTCGGAGGTCCAGGGGGAAGACCCGGAAGACCCATGTACTGCGCGAGTCACATTAAATTCTAATTGAGTTAGCATACTACTTGTAATAGTGTTCTTAAAGCGGAGCGTGAAGAGGCACATCACAGGGCCGCCAACTGAGGACCCCTGTCAGAAGTATTAAGGACTATGAGAGCGGCCCCCAATCGCTAGATGGCACCATGATTCTATCAGGCGTGCGGCGATTATTTGGTGAGCTTAACTTAAAAAGTATAAATAAAACCTTCGCCAAGTTAGCGTGCGCCAGCGGACCGACCTGTAAGTGGAAGCTAATATAAGCCAGCCACACTCGGCTACAGTCGGGCTCGTTCAACACAGCCCTCTCGTGCTCCTCTACACTCATAGTTACACTAATACACAGACATATCTACACAACAACATATATACCGTACGGTACCGACCTGTAAGTGGAAGCTAATATAAGCCAGCCACACTCGGCTACAGTCGGGCTCGTTCAACACAGCCCTCTCGTGCTCCTCCACGCTCATAGTTACACTAATGCACACACAGACATATCTACACAACAACATATATACCGTACCGACCTGTAAGTGGAAGCTAATATAAGCCAGCCACACTCGGCTACAGTCGGGCTCGTTCAACACAGCCCTCTCGTGCTCCTCTACACTCATAGTTACACTAATACACAGACATATCTACACAACAACATATATACCGTACGGTACCGACCTGTAAGTGGAAGCTAATATAAGCCAGCCACACTCGGCTACAGTCGGGCTCGTTCAACGCAGCCCTCTCGTGCTCCTCCACGCTCATAGTTACACTAATGCACACACAGACATATCTACACAACAACATATATACCGTACCGACCTGTAAGTGGAAGCTAATATAAGCCAGCCACACTCGGCTACAGTCGGGCTCGTTCAACACAGCCCTCTCGTGCTCCTCCACGCTCATAGTTACACTAATGCACACACAGACATATCTACACAACAACATATATACCGTACCGACCTGTAAGTGGAAGCTAATATAAGCCAGCCACACTCGGCTACAGTCGGGCTCGTTCAACACAGCCCTCTCGTGCTCCTCTACACTCATAGTTACACTAATACACAGACATATCTACACAACAACATATATACCGTACGGTACCGACCTGTAAGTGGAAGCTAATATAAGCCAGCCACACTCGGCTACAGTCAGGCTCGTTCAACACAGCCCTCTCGTGCTCCTCCACGCTCATAGTTACACTAATGCACACACAGACATATCTACACAACAACATATATACCGTACCGACCTGTAAGTGGAAGCTAATATAAGCCAGCCACACTCGGCTACAGTCGGGCTCGTTCAACACAGCCCTCTCGTGCTCCTCTACACTCATAGTTACACTAATACACATACATATCTACACAACAACATATATACCGTACCGACCTGTAAGTGGAAGCTAATATAAGCCAGCCACACTCGGCTACAGTCGGGCTCGTTCAACGCAGCCCTCTCGTGCTCCTCCACGCTCATAGTTACACTAATGCACACACAGACATATCTACACAACAACATATATACCGTACCGACCTGTAAGTGGAAGCTAATATAAGCCAGCCACACTCGGCTACAGTCGGGCTCGTTCAACACAGCCCTCTCGTGCTCCTCTACACTCATAGTTACACTAATACACAGACATATCTACACAACAACATATATACCGTACGGTACCGACCTGTAAGTGGAAGCTAATATAAGCCAGCCACACTCGGCTACAGTCAGGCTCGTTCAACACAGCCCGCTCGTGCTCCTCCACGCTCATAGTTACACTAATGCACACACAGACATATCTACACAACAACATATATACCGTACCGACCTGTAAGTGGAAGCTAATATAAGCCAGCCACACTCGGCTACAGTCGGGCTCGTTCAAAACAGCCCTCTCGTGCTCCTCTACACTCATAGTTACACTAATACACAGACATATCTACACAACAACATATATACCGTACGGTACCGACCTGTAAGTGGAAGCTAATATAAGCCAGCCACACTCGGCTACAGTCGGGCTCGTTCAACACAGCCCTCTCGTGCTCCTCTACACTCATAGTTACACTAATACACAGACATATCTACACAACAACATATATACCGTACCGACCTGTAAGTGGAAGCTAATATAAGCCAGCCACACTCGGCTACAGTCGGGCTCGTTCAACACAGCCCTCTCGTGCTCCTCTACACTCATAGTTACACTAATACACAGACATATCTACACAACAACATATATACCGTACCGACCTGTAAGTGGAAGCTAATATAAGCCAGCCACACTCGGCTACAGTCGGGCTCGTTCAACACAGCCCTCTCGTGCTCCTCTACACTCATAGTTACACTAATACACAGACATATCTACACAACAACATATATACCGTACGGTACCGACCTGTAAGTGGAAGCTAATATAAGCCAGCCACACTCGGCTACAGTCGGGCTCGTTCAACACAGCCCGCTCGTGCTCCTCCACGCTCATAGTTACACTAATGCACACACAGACATATCTACACAACAACATATATACCGTACCGACCTGTAAGTGGAAGCTAATATAAGCCAGCCACACTCGGCTACAGTCGGGCTCGTTCAACACAGCCCTCTCGTGCTCCTCTACACTCATAGTTACACTAATACACAGACATATCTACACAACAACATATATACCGTACGGTACCGACCTGTAAGTGGAAGCTAATATAAGCCAGCCACACTCGGCTACAGTCGGGCTCGTTCAACGCAGCCCTCTCGTGCTCCTCCACGCTCATAGTTACACTAATGCACACACAGACATATCTACACAACAACATATATACCGTACCGACCTGTAAGTGGAAGCTAATATAAGCCAGCCACACTCGGCTACAGTCGGGCTCGTTCAACACAGCCCTCTCGTGCTCCTCTACACTCATAGTTACACTAATACACAGACATATCTACACAACAACATATATACCGTACGGTACCGACCTGTAAGTGGAAGCTAATATAAGCCAGCCACACTCGGCTACAGTCGGGCTCGTTCAACACAGCCCGCTCGTGCTCCTCCACGCTCATAGTTACACTAATGCACACACAGACATATCTACACAACAACATATATACCGTACCGACCTGTAAGTGGAAGCTAATATAAGCCAGCCACACTCGGCTACAGTCGGGCTCGTTCAACACAGCCCTCTCGTGCTCCTCCACGCTCATAGTTACACTAATGCACACACAGACATATCTACACAACAACATATATACCGTACCGACCTGTAAGTGGAAGCTAATATAAGCCAGCCACACTCGGCTACAGTCGGGCTCGTTCAACACAGCCCGCTCGTGCTCCTCCACGCTCATAGTTACACTAATGCACACACAGACATATCTACACAACAACATATATACCGTACCGACCTGTAAGTGGAAGCTAATATAAGCCAGCCACACTCGGCTACAGTCGGGCTCGTTCAACACAGCCCGCTCGTGCTCCTCCACGCTCATAGTTACACTAATGCACACACAGACATATCTACACAACAACATATATACCGTACCGACCTGTAAGTGGAAGCTAATATAAGCCAGCCACACTCGGCTACAGTCGGGCTCGTTCAACACAGCCCGCTCGTGCTCCTCCACGCTCATAGGGTGGGCCCCGCTCAGTAGCGCCCTCTGCTCCAATTGTCTCACTCTCTCCTCCTCTGCCCTCACTTTGGCTACCTTTTCTTCCCCTGTGAGCTTTTTTCGTTTCTTTTTTGGCTGTTCTTGGGCCTGGAAAATAAGTTTTTAATTTATGATAAACTAGCTGACGAATTTGCTCGAATAAAATATAGCCTATATTCACCGGGGTAGCTTCCCAACAGTGAAAGAATCTTCAAATTGGATCAGTAGTTTCGGAGCCATTCTATGCTAACAAACAATCAAATCTCTAATATAGTTCCAACGGACCCCGGTCATCTGTCTCCTCACGGGGACCGTAAGGAACTGAAGGTAAATTCATGTCCAAGAGACCCCCTTGCCAAGTACGTGAGGTCCTTTGGGAAAAATAATTCCCTACGGACCCCCACTCTCCTCCCCCGTTAATAAGGTACTGACAGACAGACACCCTCTAACTTCTAAAGCAAGAGAATGACAAATCTAAAAAAAAAATATATGATGTGCATTGCCACAAAAACTTCCAACGAAAATTGGTTTGAACGAGATTTATAGTAAGTAATTTTTTTTAATATGTCATAAACCGCAATTTTCATATAGAAAAGTCACTACCACAGCGAATGTGTTAAAACATCAATCAAAGTTACAACAAACTACAAAAACTTTTATTATGTTACTTGCTGCTACGGGACCCCTTCATGGGCGAGTCCGACTCGCACTTGACCATTTTTTTTAATTAACGAGGGAGGAGATTTGTGGTCTGTAGGGAATTCTTTTTCCCAAAGGACCTCGTGAGGGGTCAGATAACCGAGGTATTTTCTTTGTGTATAAAAATTATTGTTGGACAGAAAGATGGAAAATTAACTGTAGAAAAGCGGATTTGATCTTTACGAGTCCAATTTTCTACTGAAATGAAATACACTTTCACATATTGTTACACATTTATCTCAAAAGAGGAAATGTATATTTTATTCCAAAGTGGTGAACTCAATTGATTGATCAAATACTCATTTTAATACTCATATTTTATGTAACACAAAATTCAAAAAACTCGCAACATAAATGATCTTACTAATATTATAAATGCGAAAGTTTGTGAGTGTGGATGTTTGTTACTCTTTCACGCTCAAACGGCAGAACGGATCGGGCTGAAATTTGGTATAGTCTGAAATACAGTATAGTCTGGAATAACACATAGGCTACTTTTTATCCCGGGAGTACGTTCCCATGGGAAGCGGGAAGTAAAAATTCACGCTGACGTAGCCGCGAGCGCCATCTATCCCATACCTAAGTACTTTAAACGTGTCATAAAAGTCACAATACCATTTTTTATTACGTGAGGGAAAATCCTCATCGATGTTATGCCGGACTCCTACTGACTAAAAAACCTCACGTAACGCCCAACAGCCTATGGTTGTGAGCCCCGGGTAAGCCCTCGGAAGGATATCCCAGGACTCCCAACAGACCTAGGGCCGCCACCGCGGCCTCGCCTAGGGGGTGGTTCGGGTGCTATCCCGCGTCTATGGGAGGTTTCGGGTGTTATCCCGCCTCTAAGGGGGGGCGTACGTGAGTTCCTTACGTCACGCTGCCGTCATGGGCCTGCTTCTGTAAGGACGGTGAGCGGCTCTCTCATCGTCCTCAGACCTCCGGTCATGGAGGCCGATAGTCCTCGGCGAAGACACGTCGGCGGCGCCCAGGCCACCGACTGCGGAACTCGGGTGGGAGAGTTCTCTCCCGTACCCGCCCCGCCGCTTCCTTCACGAGCATGACCTGCTCGCAGAAAGAGGCGGCGCAATCCCACTTACTCCCGCTGGAGATGTATTACCTATGTTTTACAAATAAACCATTCTGATTCTGATTCTGAGATCATGGCTCGCACCATGGTCTCGAGCGAGAGAGTGTCCACGTCCAGACCCACTACGAGGACCTGTCGCTGTTGCGCCCATGCTGTGCACTCGACCAGCGTGTGGAACGCCGTGTCATCGCTGCGGTCCTCGCAGTGGTGACACTCGGCCGTGGTTTCCCGGTGTCTTCGCCACAGATACCTACCGAAGCTACCGTGCCCGGTTAGTATCTGTGACAGCCGGTAGGAGAGAGCACCGTGTCTCCTCTCCAGCCACTCGTCCATGACCGGTCTGACGGCCGCGATTGTGGCGAATCCCCTCTTTGGTTGCTCAAGTCGCACCTTCCAGATGTGTCATGCTTTTCATATTTTAGAGAGCTAAACATTCTTAGTTTGCCTTGTCTATATATCTTTGAGGTAGGAAAATTTGTGAAACAACACCCAGAAATATTTACACGAGCCAAAGATGTTTCCAATAGAACAAATATCAGAAATCCAAACAGACTAGTATTAAACATTGTACCTAAAACGACCCGTTTTCAGAAAAACTGCTATTCGATGTGTGTCAAAATATATAATAGGATTCCAGAACATGTGAAGGTACTAAAAATGAATAAGTTTGTACCAGCATTAAGGCAGTGGTTGTTAGCGAATACATTTTATTCCATTAGCGAATTTTTAGACAATAAACTGGGAACCTAATGTATATGTAGTGTTAATTATTAAAAAGGTCTAGTAAAACTTTTAGTATCTAAGATTATTGTGTAACACTTATATTTGTATGCTATATTATATGGCTAAGTGGGCATGTGCTATGTACCTATGTAAGACTCATTTAACATGTTATGTACCCCATTTATGGCAAATAAATTATTATCTATTATCTATTATCTATTATCCATGTCTCCACGGTTTCCTGGTGGAGCAGGGACTGCTGGGCCTCGATTTCTCGAGACGCAGGCCTTTGGCCCCGCTCCAGCACCTCCTTGCGCCATCTAAATAGTGACGCAAGGGCTCTCGCTTCCAGGTCCCATGGAGGGGTCCCGGCTAGGAGACATGCCGCCTCACCGGAGATCGTGCGGTATCCCCTTATCACCCTGACCGCCATTGTCCTCTGCGGGCTCAGCAGTCTGGCCACATTGCTGGCCGACAGGGTCTCCGCCCATATGGGGGCCCCGTATAGGGCCATACTTCGCACGATCCCCAGGTATAGTCTCCTGTAGGGAGCGTTGGGTCCTCTGAAGTTGGGCATCAGCCGCGCTAGTGCGGCTGAGAGAGTAAGCTCTGCTTTGTCTGTACCGTCAAAAGTTCTGCAATCACTGGCCGGGACACTGTCGGTTCTGAGGTCTTTCCCGGTACGCGGTATACATCCCGAATGTCGGATGAAGAAATATTAGCTCCTACGGCCTTACCCATGTTGCAGATTATTTGCTGTAGACTGGAGCTGGACTCGGTCTCTTTGTATGGTAGGTTCCGTATTTCCACACTTGATGATCGTGATTTAAGTTGTAAGTCAATTATTTTTCTCTCCAGACCTTCGATATACATTCTTTGTTCCTGGCGATCCCTCTTCAATTCTTCTATTTCTTTACGCATGTCCTCGAAGTTGCTGTTCATAAAGGATATGGACTTCATAATTTCGCTATTTGACTTGCAAATTTCTGCGTTTGCCTTCTTTATTTGACAGTTTTGAGACTGAATTTCCTTTACTTCAGAGACTAAGTTGGATATGAGGGAAGACTGTTCACTCATAATTTTCGAAATATAGGAATCCTGGTTTTCCTTCCAGCTGGCTAGGGTGTCTTGCAACTCTCGCAGGTCGACATTCTGTCCAGCCCGTGGCGAGTTCTCCTGGCGAGCGCGCTTAGTCCTCTTGATATTAGAGTTATCGCTTATAAATACGGCAGTGCTTATGTCTGGTTCTGATTGGGTTTGGGCGTGGGGCAGAGTAGCTGTTTTGTCAGATTTTTTGGGTGGAGTACGCTGTACATTGGCCATTGTTTTCCGATATATATGCTTGATAGTTAAATACAGAATAATATGGAACTCGTGTTGCAGCTATTTGATTTATTTGCTGTCAGCCTCGGTCATCAATCTATTATAAGGCTATTATTACTTATTCAGCTATTTGGCGTAGCGTATAGCGGCTATTATTAGAAGAAAAACTGCAACTTAATATGGTGTAGTGTTAATTGAGGTGGTCCGATGATACTCTGCGAGTGTGAGATGCACCTTTTAGAATTTGTTTTGCGAAAAACTAAACGCATCTGTCAGTTGTCTATCTATTCTCTCTTAGCTGTCATCTGTCATTTTTGTTTTCATACGGTGTCGGGTGTAGGTACACGATGACGCAAAACAAAAATGTTTTTATCTGGATTTCATTAAAAGTAAAAGTTTATAGAAAGAGAAAGCGGATTTCAAATGCACCAACGAATTCTTTGCATATGTGTGATTTATTTTTAGGTTTATTTTACTCACTCGTTCCTAAATGCTGGTGATTGTATTATGTGCTCATTTCCGAGTTCCCAAACTGCAGTTTCTATTGCTTTACAACTGAAATTGCGCACTATTTCGGTAAGTTATCTGATTTTTATATGGTACAGGTCTTGAGCACTATTTTTACCGCCGGGGTTGCCAGCTAAACTCCTGACCATGACCTATTGTGATATACGTTGCCAGGTACTTATTTTCGGAATGAAAGCACTCTATGTCCGTTTGCATACAAAATCGATAAATTCTTTATTTCTCAAAAAGTACATACAAAAATCTTAATTCATAGTGTCCTAAAAAGGTATTTTATACATTTAATTCATAGAAAACATTACAATTTTGAGATTGGGGCATAAACTAGATAAAATTTATCTGTATTTATAGAACACCGCGTCATCTGATCCCAAAGTAAGCTAGGATAACCTGCTTGTGTTATGGGCACCAGACAACGGATACTTATAAATGACTTACCAGTAAAACAAACGATGTGCAAAATATACAAAATAATGTTAAATAATAGATTTACATATTAATGAATACGTATACCACTTTTTTTTTGTAAATACATACTTAAATTACATAGAAACACTAGAACCCTACCAATACTATAAATAAATTAATCCAAGGAAAATAACAGTAGGTAATTGAATGAACAGGATGTGTATAAATAACGCTAAAATTAACAAGTTTGACATATTTAAAAATAAAAATCTATAAACATAGAAATTATAACATAATATTTATTTGTAAACATCTGTGCTGAAAAACGATGACAAACAGTAAATTGCCTCAACAGCAACTTACTTTTACATTTATTTGTAAACATCTGTGCTGAAAAACGATGACAAACAGTAAATTGCCTCAACAGCAACTTACTTTTACATTTGTATACGCAGACAGAATCTTCTTTAAAACTAGGACATTCAGCAATTACGTGTTGTTTCTTACTTATTTCTATCTATGATAACATTTGGTTTAATATTTACATGAATACAAAGTATATGAATCACAACTGAATATAGGTGGAATACTTGATGCTTTGCTTAACTAACACTAAATCCATAAGTAGATATAGTTTATGCCCATAAGCTAATGTAAAATTACGATTCAACGTAACTCCTATACACATGAAATGTGCCCTAATAGTCTGTTGATCGTAGAAGTCGTTCTTCAGCACTTTTTCGGGCCGGGCACTGTGCGTCACCAGTTGCATGGTTGCAAGGCTTGTTAAAGCGCATGCAGGATGCACACTTTGCTGGATGTTCGTGAGCAGAGCACTCTTTGAGCGTGTGGCCAACGCATCCACAGTGCCCACATGTTGGGTCCGTGTCCCGGCAGTACTTGGCTGAGTGTCCGTATTGTTGACACTTGTAACACCTAGTTACAAGTGTAAAATCACGGACTGGGCAGGAAATCCAATCTATGAAAATGCGTTCCTGTTTATTGATCAGTTTTCTGATCTCGGCCGTCACTTCCACAATGTAGTTACAGTATGGGCTGTCTTTTTTGCCAGATTTGTGGCTTAATCTAATTGAGCTCAAAAAATGTTCTCGAATAACGCTAGGATGCTGTTCAGTGATAATTTTTTTCGAAAAGGCAGTCGAACATGTGTTGTTCTGAAATATCAGATGGCACGCCTAGGAAAATCAGTCTAGGCCTCTTCTTCGTAGTGTCCTCGATTTTTAGACCCGAAGTTTGTAGTTGGTGCGATGTTTTCAGTTTTTCCAGGTCATCCTTCCCTGCTGTGCTGATAATAATACCACCGTTCCTAATTTTTCTGAGCCCTCGCACATGTAGTTTCAACTTTTCGGGCTTAATCATATCCTGCACCATTTTTTTCGTCTCTTCACTGGATGTTTTTTAATCGGCTGGATATATTGTAATGCTAGAAGTTTTAGGAGGGCAAATCAAATTTTCTTTCCCATTCCTTATGACGCCTGCATAGGATGTACAGGGAGTAGAAGGTGCCCTTTTTACCGCCTCCTGGATACCGGTTTTTAAATCTTCCAGTCGCACACATACATCGTTGTCCTTTCCTAACGTCTCAATTTCGTAATGGGCTGATAGAAGTTTCTGCTTTATTGATTGGTAGTGTACTGCCATCTGGGATACTCCATGCATCACACTTCTGCATATATTTGAGATTCTAAGCTTACTATCGGTGTTCAGCTTACCTCCGTCGGTCGAGATTGCGCATATTTCCTTAAGGTAGTTATCAATCTGTGACATCCAATTCTGTATCTCAGAAGTGGACACCACGGAAACCTGGGGTGCAGCGGGGGCTGGAGAGACGTCTTCCTGTGAGCGCGCAGGACCCGGGGGAGGGCTGCGCGCAGTCCGGGAACTTCGGCTGAATGGACTCGCCATTACAAATTATTATTGTTCATTTCATGTTAATATCAAACACTTTATTTATTGCACTATTAAACAAATACGAAATGTGCAGCGTCAGAGTAATCTTGACCTGGTTACATTAAATATATTTACTTATTAAAAAATATTACATGAGCACGTCTGTCTACTATCACGATCACGAAGTGACATTCACTTGTATGCGTATGTTGTTCAATCAATTGAAAAATAATAACTTTCTATTGATTGAACTTATTCAATAACAAGCTTTCTTATTATTGTATAACACCATCCTCGTTTGCCGCTTGGGTGGGGCGCCGAGCCGCCATGACCTTGGCGCGACCAATCGCGGGCAAGTGTTGAACGATCAATGTGTGAGTGTTCTGTTTTATTGCGGTTTTTTAGTATGGGTAAGTTGCTCCAAGATTTTAGCGGTAACTTTATAGAAGTTACATTTCTATAGAATACATTATTCGTAGAGTTACATAGAAATAATTTATTACAAAATTGTTCCTCTTAAAAAGTTCTAAAACAAAATACCTATTTATTTATCTTTTAAGGTTCGCTCAAAGTTACATTTTGTTAAAGTGAGGAAATTCCTGCATATATGCTATGCCGGACTCTTAAAGACTAAAAACCACACGTATCCTGCTTAACAGCCTACGGTTGGGAGCCCCGGGTAAGCCCTCGGTATTCAACCCAGAACTTCCAACAGACCTACGGCTACCACTGTGGCCTCACCTAAGTGGGTTTGGGTGCTATCTCGCTTTTTTGGGAGGTTTTCGATCACAGTAACGTTAATTATTTCTAAAATAATGAATAGTAGCGATGCGACGGGAGTAAACGCGGGTAAATGACGGGAAACATGATATCAGAATAATAGCGCTCTTTCTCTCTGTCTCTCTCTTTCTTATGAACGCAAACGAAATTGCGCGGGTCAGCTAGTGTCTATATAAAGTAAACATTAGAAAACTAATTTTCAAATAGAATAATTGCAAAGCGGTGCACCCATTTAACCGCGGCTCCAGACTAGTGCCGTGAAGCCTCGTGAACAGGCGTGAACGTGAATGTGGATGGTGTTCGCGAGGTTCGCGCGCGTTCGCTCCTGTTCCCCGATCGGTGTCGGTATTTTGTCCCGCGACAAAGGGCTCGCGCTCGTTCGCGCGGCGCGGCGTTCACGCGTACACATCCACATTCACAGCTGCTTGCCAGTTTGCTCCTGGCTACAAGCATGTACGGACGTGTGCAAAGTGCATTCGCTGTGCGCGCTACAATGGTATGAACTGGAACAATGAAACTGAAATGCTCTTTTTAATACAGTTGCTCAAAAAGTGGCGTATTACAGGGACGTTTAGCGTTCGGGATGTGGGCTATTACGCACCCGTGCTTTTTCGTTACCATTCCCGCACTCGTGCGTGATCTTTCCCGATTGTCAAAATAATGTCTGTGATTCATGCAATTATTTCTAAAAAAAGATACTAACTTGTTTCAATATCAGATTAAAAGTAATTTTAATTAAAATTTAAGCATAAATTAATATAAGTATCGGCCAAATTAAATTTATAAATATTAGGTGCTTACATATGAAATTGGCGTTTTGTATAGGAGGAACAAAAAGTCGAATATTTTTAAATATAATATATTTAATTAATCAAAGTATGAACCATTGTTTTCTATGCATTTTTGCCATCTCATAGGTAGTTCATTGATCCCTTTACTAAAAAAACCAGTCGGACGGGAATCAATAAAATCTGTGAAGGCGATTTGGACTGCCCCATCAGAGTTGAATTTTTTCCCTTGCAAGAAGTTGTCCAAATTTCGAAAAAAATGGTAATCTGTTGGAGCAAGATCCGGGGAGTACGGAGGATGTTTTAGACATTCCAATTGAAGCTCTTCTAATTTGGTAGCCGTCTGTTGTGCAGTGTGTGGTCTAGCGTTGTCGTGAAGCAGCAGTGGCGTGGAGCGATTGACCAGCCTAGGTTGTTTAGCCGCTAGCTTTTCCATCATGGTTTGCAATTGCTGACAATAGACATCAGCCGTAATAGTCTGGCCAGATTTGAGAAAACTGTAATGAACAATACCGGCACTAGTCCACCAAACGCTTACAAGTAACTTTTTTGGGGTTAATTTTCGCTTGGGGCAGGATTTGGCTGGCTGGCCAGGATCCAACCATTGCGCTGAGCGCTTTCGATTATCGTAAAGAATCCATTTTTCGTCACAGGTAATGATTCGGTTTAAAATACCTTCATTATTGTGCCGGGTCAGTAATGTAACGCAGCAGTCGACGCGCTTTTGCCGGTTTGCTTCAGTCAATTCGTGAGGTACCCACCTTTCAAGCTTTTTAATCTTCCCAATTTGCTTCAAGTGAATTAAAACAGTTTTATTACTAACACCGCAGCCTGCAGCTAACTCGGACGTGGTTTGCGATGGATCCGCTTCCACAATAGCCTTCAATACTTCATTATCAACTTGAGTCTCAGGCCGTCCACGGGGCTTGTTCTGCAGGTCGACATTTCCTGAACGAAAACGTTGGAACCAAAAACGAACTGTGTTTTCTTTTGCAACATGACCGCCATACACATCATTCACCCTTCTAGTCGTTTCCGCAGCACTAGTGCCACGGCGGAACTCGTACTCGTAAATAATGCGATATTTTAAGTTTTCCATTTTATAAAATGAGTGACGCAAACAGAAAAAAAACAGAAGAAAAAAACAAATGAATGACGGTCATCGAAGGATAAATACATGAGTAAATAGCTGGGAAAATTTGAATTTGGAATTCCTTACCAAAGAGGAGAAAATCGTAATTAAAGTGGCCAGTACGAAAAACGCCAATTTGATGTGTAAGCACCTAATATAAAAAAAGTTGGCTGTATGAAGTGCACTGCCATAGTCTCTGCTTAGGAAGGAATATATTCTTTTACGGTTGGCGCCATTTTGGATATTCAGGTTTATTGTGTTTTTATTATTTTATAAAATTGCTTAATTTTTTCGCAACTGTATTAAAAATAGTTGTTCAATACAACGTGTGCGACTGTTATTTAAACTCGTTCCGACTGTCTACCCTCGCCTTCGGCTCGGGTCAACACCTGTCGTAACTCGTTGTAATAACAGAAATCCCACACTTGTATCGAAAACTACTATTTTGGAACATTATCGCAGTGAAAATATACTGTGGGACGCAAAAAACTTGCATCATAAAGACAAAAATTTGGTAATACCTGTCTCCTGAAACTAGAAACCGTAGTGTAGTAGCTAAACGGATTCTTGCAGGCTAATAAACGGCTAAATACACTACATTTTATAAACTACATTTTATATAATATTGTAAGGAAATCAAGTACTTAATTAACGTGTCTTTTTTTTTGTTTGTGTTTAGAATTGGGTATTATTGATAATTTTTTAATGTACATAGATTAGGAATTTTATATTTTCAACACAATGGTCACTGATTGGGCACATCAAACAAAGTTATTGCAGCAGCAGTTTCTACGTCCATTTCGCGGCAGGGCTCACGTACGAATGAGAGCATCCCTTGAATGTGGAGGGCACGACTGTGCCGTGAATTCACGGCGCGAATTCACGGCACTATAGTATCCGCAATACGATCTGGCACTTTGGGCCATAAATGTCACTTACTGTAGGGGTTGAACCATGTCGATAAAATATTTAAGAATTTGTCGATATGTCGTAATCTGATATTAAGTCGGTAATTTGCTTTTAGTTGTAAATATGATATTAATAGCAAATAAGATTTTCTTAAATAATTAGCTAAATTTTAGCAATAAAAAAGTTAAAATTTGTAAATAAGAAATTTTTTTTAGTTAGTAATTCACCTACTCAACCTACTTATTTTAATATATTTATTTAATTTAATACATTTGTCTTAGTAAATCAATGCTGATATAAAATAAATAAATCATTTTTACATTTTTCATTTCATTAATTTTGTCGATATTATTATGGAATACGTAAAAGATTACCTGCACAGCACTATGGGTGCGAGTCCCGCTCCATAAGACTGTGTAGGTGCGAAAGAGATAGCACGAATCCGATGATTTATGGCCCAACGTGCCAGTTCGTATTGCGGATACTATAGTCTGGAGCCGCCATAAGAGCTACTACGCATCGCACGCGTCTTATTGCATTAGTTTGTACATACAACCTTATGTCATACGCGTAAGGTTGAATTTGTAAAAAATACGTTACGTCATTACTAAAATGGCGTCTATGTATAATTGGCGACACTTTTAGGTGATGTTCTTGTTTGAAATTATGCATCTAGGTATTTTCATACATCAATGGCTGCGACTCTACATAAAACACCTTATTTTTTAACAACCTGAGTTTAGTAAATCAAAATTTACACGGACTTACCTCATCCTCGCTGCTACTAGAATCGTCATCTTGTACATTTTTCACATTAGCACTAGTCGCAGACCAAAAATCTTTCACACCGGCCACATCTAGCGCAGACTCCATATTTTCTACAACTTTAATCTCTAAGGTCTTATGTTCAGAGCTATCTTCTGCTTCTTTCTTTGATTTAGATTCACTTTTTTCTTTTTTAACATCTTTTTTCTTACTTTTATAATCAACTTTTTCCGTAATACCAATTTTTTGGAGATTTTCCTGAGCAGTATTTAATGCTTCTAACAATTGTTCAGTTCTTTTTTGTATTACTAGTTTTTCCCTATGCATAGCTGTGTGGAACTTTTTATTTTCTAATGTCAAACCTTTTTCTTCTAATCTAGATATTTTTCTATCAATTTTGTCTAATCTTCTAGTTCTATTTTTAACGGATTTTAGTAATGATGCTACTCGCTTTTTGTAATGTTTGTCTGTGGTACAATCTGATAAGTCTACGAGGCCTAATTCTTGAGGGCTTAAGACATGATCACTGTCATCGTATATATCTGTTTCTATCGCGTCACTTTCCTCTGAAGCTATACCGTCTTTTTCTTTATTTTTTTTACTCTTTTTATTACTTTTCGTTGATTCAGATTCTGTGTTTGATTCGTTGATATCTTCAGAGTCTGATTTTTGTCTTTTACTTTTCTTTTCCTTTTTGCTAATATTTGTTACTTCATTTACGATTTCTTTTTCTGTTACTGATTTATTTTTCTTTTTGTTGGTTTTTTCTGTGGCTTCCTCTTCTACTAACTCTGATTTCGGTTCTTTCGATTTGCGTTTTTGTTTTTTCTGATTAAATTCTAATTCTTGATCACATTTGGAGTCATCCTCTTGTTTTCCTTTTTTACTTTTCTTGGGTTTCTGTTCAACTTCACTTTTTTCATCCAATTTCAGTTTTTTAGGATTCACTTCATCGTTAGATAGTTGTTTGCGTTTTATACCCACTTCCCGTTTTTTCTGCAAAATATATAAAAACATACATTATGACTGAAATCACTGCTCAAACTGTTAGCGATATTTATGAATTTTAAATAAAAGCTAATCGCAGCTTATGAAGTAGAAGATTTTTCAAAAACGATTTCCAAATTATGGACTTATGATAAAAAAAATTAAAAACATAAGGGTTAATTTCAAAACTTTTTCGCAAATTTTCTTATTAATCTCTCTACTAATAAATGCGAAAGTGACCTAAATATGTGAAACCACTAACATATTTTACATCTACTTATGTACCATATTTGATGCAATAAATAAATTATGAACTCTGTCTGTCTGACTGTTACGCTTTCACGCCTAAACGGCTGGAGCGATTGAGATGAAATTTGGTATAGGGATAGTTTGAGGCCCTGGGAAGGATATAGGCAACTTTTTAACCGACTGCGCAAAAGAAGGGTTATGATTTCACGCGATAACTGACTTCTACGCGGTCGAAGCCGCGGGGAACAGCTAGTCTGCTTACAAATACAAAAGAAATACTTTTTGCAATACTCACAGCTGGCCAAAATGGTACAGTGGTGAAGCTGCCCGTCATACGCTTGGCTTCCGGCTCCGTTCTCAGTATCGTGCAGTTTACCTAAGAGATGATAGTATTCTTTAATTTAAGAAAATCGAACACATTGAGTTATTTTTTTATTAGTTTCATTAAATAATTTCATTGATACGGTTTATGTACTCATTCATTCATTTCATACATTCACTCCGTTCATACAGTTGATGTACTCGTTCATTCACTTCATACACTCATTTCATTCATACAGTTTATATACTCATGCAATCATTCATACAGACATTTCATTGATATTGTGTATGTACTCATCGATTCATTCCATACATGCAGTGTATATTCTCATTCATACATCAAATGCACTCATTTCATTCAACAATGTATGTACTCATGCTTTCATTTCATTCGTACAGTTTTTGAACTCATTCATAAAATTTATGTACTTATTCATTCATTTCACACACTTCATAAGCTCATTCCATTCATTCATTCGCTAATGCCATCCATGCAATTCATCCACGCACGACGTGTGTATGTATGTATGTGTGTGTGTGTGTGTGTACTCACTATCTGACCAATGTGGTAGGCGTCACCGATGTTGGCGAGAGTGTCCTTGGTGACGTAGTTCCGAGGAATGAAAGCGATCACGTTGTTGAAGAATGATACCAGCACGAACTCGCTCTTTACACTCTGAGAACACATGTGCAATTGCTATTAAATTTACAATAGCATAAAAAAAAATCCGGTCAAGGTATATAAAAAGCAGCAAAAAAAATAGGGTTATAGGAACCTGCGTTAAATCTTATATTATTGTTATAGCGGCAACCGAAATACATAACCTGTGAAAACTTCATTTTTTTAAATATTTAGTTCGCCAAATTGACGTCGCCACCAGCCTGATGGAAAGCCGTGGCGCATCTAGCGATTGGGGGCCACTTCTGACAGTGGTCCTCAAGTTGGAAGGAGTTGGAAGGTGTAGGAATGGGGACTTCTTAGCTGTAAACGCACACGCCTGTGTTTTCCCGGCATTGAACTCGACCAGGTTGTCTGAACCCCATTGGGCAATGTGACCCAGGTCCCGGTCGAGATCCGCCACGTCAATTGTCAGACTATTAACACAAATTAGAGATAGTACAGATGGAAACCTACACACTAAATTCGCTAAAACTACGCACACATAGACACCGCTTACAGAGTTCACAGACACAAGTTCAAACATTTTCATAGTAGTTTTCGATACTGATTAGTGCGCGAGTGCGCGTAGCAGAGGGCAGGTGTGAAAAAAAAGTACATACATGAGATTTCCATCTTATCTGTACTATCTAATTTGCGCTATCACGGTTCATGCACATAAACAGCGTGGTTACATACAGACAGACGGAAAGTGAAGGGTTTGACGCATACCGTCCCATTCGCATTCGGTCCCATTCGCATATGGTCCCATTCGCATTCAGTCCCATTCGCATTAGGTTCCATTCGCATTTTGTCCCATTTGCATTTTGTCCCATTCGCAAAATGGTCATACTCAGATTTACCATTTCTATTTAGTCAATGACAATGACGATGATGGATAGGTTAGGTTAGCTCTGCTCCCGCATTCGCTTTCGTGGTTTTTTTTTTATACGAACACCAACATCAATTTAGCCTTCTAACCTTACCTATTCATCATCGTCATTGTCATTGACTAGGTAAATAGGTAAATCTGAGTATGACCATTTTGCGAATGGGACAAAATGCGAATGGAACCGAAAGCGAAAGATGACCGAATGCGCATGGGACCATTTTTGAATTCGTGACGAAATGCGAATGGGATGGTATGCGTCAAACCCAAAGTGAAGTATTTATTTATTATTTATTTATTTATTTAATATTAAGAAAGCTTACAGACTAATAAAATAAATTGAGTATACAATTAATATTATCAGATCGCTAATAACAAGCGTCCACATATAGATTATACTTAATATCGATGTATGCTTGAAATTATAACAGTAACAACACAAAACCAAACAACAAAAAAAACGATAATAACAGTAACACGAATCAAAGGAGACGCCACAATCCAATTACCTTAACACTGTCATATCCTTATCAATCACTCGGTAAAATCAAAGTAGGAGTCCGCCAATCGTCGTCTAATTGTCGCTACACTGGTGTTGAACAGGTCTATGTTAAATTGCCGCGGAAGCTCATTGAACCGGGATACACTTCTAACAGAGAACGCATTTGCCCTGTAGTTTGTAGCAACCATCGGAACATCTAATATCGGTCGCTGACGAAGGCCTAATATATTTGTACGCAGAGACACATTGGCCAAAAGCTGCGGGCAGTCAATTTTACTATTTGCAACCTTGAGTAGGTAGCAGATATCACCAACATTACGTCTCACCTCTAAAGGTAAGAAGTGGTATCTATGGCAACGATGATCATAGTCAATTGAATATTGCTGGGCCCTATAGTCAAGGCAACGCAGAAATTTCCTTTGAACGCCCTCAATCCGGGACTTATATATCTCATATTGAGGGTTCCAGACCTGCGATGCATACTCTAAATGGCTTCGCACAAACGAGCAATATAGAATTTTTACAGGCTTTAGAGACTGAAAACCGGTAGTAGCTCGCAATATAAATCCGAGGGCCTTAGATGCTTTTTTAACGATACTACTGACGTGTTGATCGAAAAGAAGCCCACTGTCCAGTACGATTCCCAGATCCCGAACACTGTCCACTGTACCAATTATTTTATTATTAAGAACGTATTTATAATTTATTAGAGATGTGCGACGTGAGAATGTTACGTGATAGCATTTAGAAATATTTAAATGGAGCTTGTTTCGATGACAGTACCTCTCAAACCTACGCAAGTCATCCTGTAGCTCGTGAGCATCAGAAATGTCCTGCACAACTTCATGAATTTTCATGTCATCGGCATAAAGCAAGATATACGAATGATGAAAACACTGTTTGACATCTGCAATAAAGAGTGTAAACAATAGAGGTCCAAGAATGGAGCCTTGTGGAACACCAGATGGAACAGAACTCCTAACAGAAGCATAGCCCTGAAGGACCACAGCCTGTGTTCTATTTTCTATATATGAGGAAAGCCATCGATACAGGTCTCCGTGTATCCCAGCAAGCATTAACTTGTCGAGAAGTACTCGATGGTCTATCCAGTGGTTCCCAAACTTATTTTGTCTACTGCCCACTTTGAGAATAAATATTTTTTTAGCGCCCCCATTTTTTCACCTATTTAAAAACCACTATAACTTCAAATTAAATTAATTAATTATTGTGACCTATATATCTGATGTTGTGAAAAAAAAAACAAAAGTATATTATGTATATTAACAGAGAATTCTAAACGAAACTTTTACTATAACCCGCAACTTGAAACCTGAGCGCAGTAGGTAACGTACAACGGCGCTTAGGTCTCAAGTTAACTCTTACGGGCTCCACCTGCCAATAAGAATGATTATTGAAACGCAACTTTATAGTATTAAAACAGAGTATCTTTTATTAAAAATATAACTAAAATAATCAATCCTTATATAAAAACTAATGTGAAGGATGAATCTGATGCTGTTTAATAAGTTTGTTGATATCAGGTTCCAATTTACTCAAGAACAGTCGCAAGTCGCCACGTTCGGTAACAAGCAAACGATTTCTCTTTTTAGTAAGCAGTGTTGTCAACCACCACCAACAACCAAATCCACGTTCACACAAATATGACGATGGGAATGCTATCAAGAATCGTTGAACGATTGACCACAATCCAGGGTACAATTGAGGGATCGGTTTTTGAAGCCAAAATTCTTGGTAACCATTTTTGAACTTGATTTTTATTTCCTCGTTTGTTGTCAATTCTATAAGTTCTTCTTCCAGCTGAGGTGACATTGCTGGCTGTGTTGACATTTGAAAACGGATCCAACACCCAGTCTGGTATTTCCAAGTTCAAAATGTCCTGGTATCGTTCGGTAAAGTCAATGTGGAGGTTTTCCAAATGTTGGCAGTAGGCAAACAATTCGTCGTTACTGCATGATACTGATAAATTTGGAAAATTGTGAAACTCACGTCTGCCCAGATTCTTTTTGTGTAGAAGCAGTTTGGCTGCGAAAGCAGCAACGACGTTTTTTGTTTTAATTAAATTTAGTTTATCGCCTTGCAGTTGGAGATTCATGTCGTTGAACAATTTATACAGGTCTGTCATGTAAGCTATATCATTCTTTGATGTTATGAGCTTGTCGTGCTATTCTGTATCTTTAGTTTCCAAGAACTCTATTACAGAGTCAAACAGGTTGTAAGATCGAGTCAGACAATTGCCTCTTGATAGCCAACGAACTTCAGTATGAAACAACAAACGGTTGAAATCCTCGTCATTAGTAACACAAAGCTGATGAAATAATCTATCATTCAAAGAGCTGTTGCGGATTTTATTGACTGCTTTGATGACATATTGCAGTGATTGAAATAGTTTTTCACTTAAGTTTCTAGCAACTAAATGTTGTTTATGAATAACGCAATGTACACCAAGGACATCTGGAATTTTATTTTTTAAGTACGTTATGAAGCCTTTATGGCACCCTGTCATAGCCGGAGCGCCATCCGTAGCAACTGAAATAATATTTTTCAAAGGAATCTCTTTCTCATCGCAAAACTTTTCCAATGTATTGAATATGGTTTCACCTTTTGTATCGGTCTCTAAATTTCTAGCAAATAATAGTTCTTCACATATTATCTCATCTTTAATAAACCTCACGTAAGACAACAACAATGCTTCATTAGTTGGTAAAGTGGACTCATCGAGCTGAATTGAGAATTGACTTGTCCTCAGGTGATCGCACAATGATTCTTCAATGTTTTCAGCCATTTCATCAATTCGTCTTTGCACAGAATTATTACTCAAAGGAATTTTTAGGATAATATCTGCGGCCGGTTTATGAAGCACAGTATATAGTTATTACTTCATTTATTGCTGGCAATATTAACTCTTCTCCGATGTTATGTGGTTTGCCTTTTTGAGCAATTAACAAAGAGATATTGTACGAAGCTCGAAGTCCGTCGTCATCTTGCTTAGCAGCCGCCGAAAATAGTTTTACTACACTTGGCTGAGTATTATGCTTCTTCTCTAGGTCTTGAAAATATGCTACATTCTTGTCTTTCTTATCTGGATGCATTTTATTCAAATGATCTTGCAGCCTTGAAGCCTTCATTGCTTCATTCGAAAATGTTTTTAGACATAGAAGACACAAAGGCGACGATCGGTTTGTGGGATTTTCAATAAATCCGAATTTAATATATTCCGCAGAGTATTGCCGTCTCTTCTTTTTTACTTCCGACATTGTTTTGCTTTGAGAAATACGTTCAACTTCGCGAGTAGAGGAGGCGTAAGTACTGCTCATCTATTGCGCGCGAGACCACAAATGAAAATAAAATAAATATTACATTGTTTATATAGGAATGCTTAAGCAGCACGCACCGACAGGAATAAAACAAATATGCATAAACTCGTTTATCTCATTCGACGCTCAATCGTTCTCAACAAGTCCGAACAAGCATTCAATGAACCAGCCGACTGATACAGGAATGCACAATTCGGGTTATTTAACAAAAACTTGTTAAAACATGATAGATATCTACGAGTACTAATAACTATTAATTTTTTCTATATTAAATAAAATAGGACAGATATATCAACTTCGCGAGTAGAGGAGGCGTAAGTACTGCTCATCTATTGCGCGCGAGACCACAAATGAAAATAAAATAAATATTACATTGTTTATATAGGAATGCTTAAGCAGCACGCACCGACAGGAATAAAACAAATATGCATAAACTCGTTTATCTCATTCGACGCTCAATCGTTCTCAACAAGTCCGAACAAGCATTCAATGAACCAGCCGACTGATACAGGAATGCACAATTCGGGTTATTTAACAAAAACTTGTTAAAACATGATAGATATCTACGAGTACTAATAACTATTATTTTTTTCTATATTAAATAAAATAGGACAGATATATGAACTACGCGAAGAGAAATATAGAACCGAGTTTGAGCAATCTTTTAATTCATATTAGTTGATGTTCACAAGTTGTTGTTGAGAGTCGAGAGCTCTTGCAGTTGTTGTTTAAGAGGCCTCTTAGCTAAATAAAGTTACAAATCACCCCCCGCCCGCCCGCCTCTACACAACGCCCCCATTTTCTTCTGGGTCTCTTACCGCCCCCCTGGAGACCTGCAGCACCCACAAGGGGGCGTTATCGCCCACTTTGGGAAAGACTGGTCTATACGGTCAAAACACTTGCTGTAGTCCGTATAAACTACGTCGGCCTGTCCTTGTGTCATGCCATTTGTAATGAACTCATGTGACAGTAGTAAATTAGATGTAGTGGAGCGGTTTCTAACAAAGCCGTGCTGCTCATCTCCAATGCTAGACTTGAGGGCCGTGTACACGTCAGTGTGGACAATACGTTCCAGCACCTACGAAAACAGGCATATTTTCGATATGGGTCGATAATTTTCTATATTAGCTTGTTCACCTTTTTTATGTACCGGGGTTACGAATGCAGACTTCCAAATCTGCGGAACTATGCCTTCAGAGAGAGAACGACTAAATAAAATACACAAAGGCTTAGCAAGACTGTCGGCACAATTGATTATAAATATTGGAGGTATTTCATCAGGTCCACCTGACTTGGTGATATCCAATGATTTGAGTAGTTTTAATACGCGTATGTGATTAATATCAACTGTGCTTACCGATACTGCAGTATTACTATCATTTTCAGCGGCAGTGTATGTAGTTGGTTCAGGTGCTAAGAAGGTGGAGTGAAAAAAGCTAGCAAATAGGTTGCTAATATCCTCTCCCGTGCTAACCGTAGTATCACGGTAGTACATCACTTTTGGAAATGTGCCAGAGCTTTGTTTACTTTTCACGTATGTCCAAAACGTTTTTGGATTTCTTACAATGGAATCCTCAATATATTTTAGATATTTAATGTGTACCAATGGCTCTTCACTTCCCGTGACCGACACACAATCATTACAAAATACTAAATCCAGAATTCTGCCTTTTTCATTACGCTCACCATTATACTGCGACATGTTAAATGTTTCAACCGCATCAAAGAATTCAATGATAGGCTGAGGAGAGATAATATTTAGAGGGACATAATAGCTACCATTCGCGTCTCCCAGACCCCACTCAACCTCGTCAGCGAAGTTAAAATCCCCTACCACTAAAAATTTGTCAAGTGGATGGGTTAACATTAAATTATTAAGTTTATCTGTGAAATTATACAACTGGGTACTGTATGGGTTACCTTGATTCTCACTACACAGGTAAAGTGCACATATATGTAAGTTATAACTCACCTGTGAGTTTGACCTGTTGGAAATGAACGATAGCCAAATATCCTCAGCTGAACTACGCCAGTCCGGCCTCTCAATAATTGTGAGTTCATGTTTCGCAGCAATCAAGACACCACCACCATATTTTTGACCGGTCCGGGAATAGTCACGATCACGTCTCCACACAAGATATCGTTTATCGAACAATTCACTGCTATAAAAACTATCGTCAAGCCACGTTTCCGTAATTATAACCACATCATAAGAACTGAGACATACACTCCGCAATAACCTATCCGTTTTCGTACGTAAACCACGAACATTCTGGTAGTATACACTAAGCGTAGCCATTAGAATTTATTACTATAGTCAAATAATTATGAAGTATAGATACAAAGTGCAACAATAAGTTAGATTTAAGTAGAAAAACGCAAAATATCATATTATACAAATTACTTTTCAAACTTTTATAATCCACACCACAGCAGGTAGTAGATAAATAAATTAGACACAGTAGTGCACAGTGTTCGGCAGAAGGCACCTCATAGAAACATATGTTTTCAAAGGTCACAATAGGCATCAACCGGTACTGAGATAAGAAACGCATCGCGCAATCAGTCACAAGCGCATACCGTCCGCGAAGCAAATTGCACCGCATTTCGCAACTCACACGGCTCATTCCACCGCAGCAAAACATGTTATAGCAAAAATATAAATTTGTTGGTATACCTAGGGGCACAATGCAGCGACATAAATGTAATAGAAAAACGCAATTAGCACACATCCTACCACGACTCTCAAACTTTTTTGCATCAAATTTAGACACGAATAATTGAATTGTGGAGCACACATTAACATTTGTATAAAATATCATTCGCAAGTACTTTATATGATTTTTGATATATCGTTGTCGCTTCTGACCATCACTATCGGCGAGGTATCGTTTTTTCTTGCGTATATTTTCGCATTCTTGACCCAGACATATTGAAAATCCTTTTCAGTTGCAATTTTTTTAGTCTTGGTCAACAACATTTTGTTTTTAATAGTAAGATGATCATTGATAAACACTTTATTGTTGCCATTTAGTCCAACTTTAGCGGGCGTCAGGTGTAAGGTCTTTAGTTCACGTCTGGCTGCAGCTATAAAGTCTTCCTTCACGTAACGCTGAGTGAAACACACTATGACCGGTTTTATACGATCTTTTTCGTTGGTCGGTACTCTAGTGATAAAGTTAACTTGATTTTTCTGAATTGGATAACTGATCTTACTACTGATTTTATTTAATATGTCGAATAAGTTTTCATTACTGGTTTGTGGTATGCCCTTAATCTCCACATTGTTCATCCGTGACCATTGTTCCTTATAGTTGTTCTCATCCTCCAACCTATCCACTCGAAGTTGAAGCTGTTCAACTTGGCCCTGATTTTTTTCAACCTGGACGATGCGTTGCTCCATGGTCTTGATTTTGCCAGTAAATTCTTTAATGACTTCGCTGTATTGATTATTCAAGGAAGTTTTGAGATCCACGAAGTCATTCCGCAAAGCAACTATTTCTTCCTTCATATTCTCCAACGCAGCAAACCTCAAGGACAGCGCACGTATCTCCCGTAGGACCGCGGAGTCAGTCCCAGACATAGGTGATATTGGTGAGACTGGTATGGTATTACCTGCCTGTTTACATTTGACGCAGCGCCATGACTGCTTACGGTCTCCCAGCCTCCTATAGCCGGATTCGTTGACACCACCGCAGTGAAAATGCATCACGAGGTTACATGATGTGCAGTGCGCCCCATCCGTTAATAATTCACTGCAGACTCCACACTTGCCCATATCCATCATTATTATTCACACAGCAAGGGGTCTAAGTAAAAACTTTGAGAACTGTTGGAATTCTTGCAAAATTCAATATTAAGAATTAACAAACACGGCCGTATGTCGAAAGAGCGCGACCGAATGTAACCGAAAAGTATTAGGGTTTTAAACTTTGGATACAGAATCCTAAAGACTACCGATACAAAGTACCAACATACCTTAATAACGCCGGTATAACCTTTCCCGATGTCCACGTTTTCATAGCTGTCCAGCAGCTCCAGGTCTTCGGCCAGGAGTGAGGGCTTCAGGGTCAGGAACAGGGTCTGCTTGAGAGGGTCCACCGCTAGCACGCGGGCGGTCACTGCTTGACCCACCTTGAATATAGTGAAAATATTGTAAGCCGCAGATGTGAGATACATAAATCCTATCGTTGTTATACAGTTCACTTTTTAACATCTTTACTCCTTCCTATCTTAAAAAACGCTTTGACTTTCTGAGCAACTCTCACAATAAATTTCTGAGATCGTCGAAGAATTTGAGACTAAAGATGCCCGGACATTCCACTACCTTTATGGACAAATCTTTCTCCATTCAAGCGGTTCGGTTGTGGAATGCTCTCCCTGTGTCTATCAGACGTGCTCAGAATCTGGCCACATTTAAGAGGCTAGTGAACGACCACTACTTGAGAAACATTGGCTATATTTAGTTGTGCCTACCAGCAAACTAACATTTTTTTTTTCTAATACTGTGTATTTTGTCTATCTATGGGTGTATCTATGGAAGTGTGTGAATGGTTAGGTACCGTAACATCGGGGTACTTTAGCCCTAGGGGTTAACTTTGGCCCAAAACGGAAAAAAGTTTAAACTACCCACCACGTCGCACATCAGAGGCTCGCGATGTAGTTCGCACTACTTATCGATAGATGGGGGTATGGGGGTGGTGGATAAAACAGTTTAACGTTAACAAGGCTGATTGGTCAATCTATATTTTCGGCGGGAAGTTGCTACTAGTTATTACCGTGAATTTAAATGTGCAAACTTTTTCATGAAACAAATAAAGCAGGTAAGTTAAAGTGTTTGATTGTTGTCAATTGTAACAGATATATATCTGGAATCCGAATGTGATATTAATCAAAGAGTTTCAAGACGTTTATGTGAGAAGTATTTGGTTATTAAAATCACAGTATTCTTTGACTATCGTTTTCGGGTATCTTTGACCCATTGGCCAAATTAATCCAACGATGTTTCTTACGAATTCTATTTTGTTAAATTAAGCTAAATTTACTTTTTTATCTCTCAGACGGTCCAATATGCCTACAATTTATAAAAGGAAGCCAGGAAGTAGTCGTTACATTGATTACACAAACGAACAGTTACAGCAATGTCTTAGTGATATGAGGTCTAAAAAGTTGACTCAAAGCGAAGCTTCCATACAATAATTATAGTTATTACACGCAGTACTATAAAAAATAAACTAAAGAATTAATATTTAAACCAACCTGGCCATTCGACAGTATTTAATAGGACAGAAGAACAAGCATTTATTTTGTTGCACACATAGGTACTACAGCATTATCCGATTATGGCTGTTGATTGTAACTACGTCAAAAATGGAATAATTTTGATAGAAATGTTACATATAAGTAGTTACAAATGTTAACTATTTCAAATGATAATATAAGTAAGATAAAAAAAAAATTATGATTATTTTAGAAAAGTATTAATAGGAAAAACTATGTCGGACTGATTTATTACTTTGTTTTGATTTTTTAAAAGTATTTTTGTGCCGTAAATGAATTAATCAATATACTATGTATTTCTTTGATTAAGCCACCAAACTAAACAGGTTTCTTTGTCTTTTCATTGCAAATAGTTACGTTTTACTAAATGAAAAACCTCAGGACAAAGAAACGCGCTTCAAAGAGCAACTTTGGCCCAAATTTAAAAAAATTAAAAAAAAAACTTAGGAGCTGTTTTTTTTATTTTTTCGTATTTGCATAGGATGGTTATATCCACAACTAAAAACATATCACTATATAACAGTCTTATTGCCATTTGAATGGAAGTAAATAGACGAGAACTAAAAAAATTAATAATTTTGGGACAATGTACCCCGATGTTACGGTATATGTGTAGTTATATAATTATAATGTTTAATGGAATATATATATCTATATTCTATTTGTGTATATATGAGTATTTATGTGTTTCATATATATGTATGTATGTGTGTTTGTGTATGTGTGTATGTATGTATATAAATATCTACGTAAAGTTTTTATCTTAAAAGTTAATCTTGCTACCCCAGAATTAGTATCATAAATTAATTTCTATATTATAAGGTTGCCTGTAAGAAATTGCCTTGTGCGATAAGGCCGCCAATTGTAAAACCAATTTAGTGTAAGTAGATATAAGTAGTATAAATTGTATTTTGGTATTACAATAAAGAGTATCTATCTATCTATCTAAATTATTATGAAAAATCAAAATTTTAAACACACGAAATTATAAATCTAAGCCGTTGGTCCCGGTTGTCAGTCGTTAAGCCAAGTTAAAGACAATATCTAACGGAAGCTCTACTTCCGTATCATTCTCACAAGTTTTGATTATACCCTGATGCTAATGTAAAAACTAATTAAAAGCATTCCGATTTTTCATTATTAAAACACGACGCGACGCTACGTGTAGACTGTACTGCGCATGGTGGCGCATCGGATGTTGATAGTGTGACTCTGGTCATAGAAAACAATACAAATTGATTCTGCTCAACACGCATTGCCTTCCATCGGATCGCGTCGCGTTTTAACAATATGTTTCCGCCTTAACTCTAGCCTCCATAACCCGGTCCTATAGTTAACAACAAGTTCACCACGCGGAGGGGAAAATTGGTGTATGATTTTTCGGGACCTATGTTACTACCCTGTGAGACCCTCACAATATTTGATCCTTACCTTATATTTCTTCTTGGGCAGTTTGGAGGTGGACGCACTTTTGGGGTCCAAGAACACGCCAGTGTCTGTCAGGTGCGTATTTGGTACGTAACCTGAAAATATACAGTTAAATGAAGTATGTCTGTTTTTAAAATGCATACAATCAAACCTAAAAAATGAAGCGAAAACTGTAGTTCAAATGTTTTACAGTGAAACTAACCCATAATGCGACTGGAGTAAGGGAAAGCACAGGGCGGAAACTCCATACAAATGATTTGTTCTCAATTCTGTCACCTACACTAAAAAAAGTGTGTGCGTGTAACCTTTACGTGCGATTGAAGTAAAACTTGTTTGCCATTGACGGCATCAAATGTTATATTAACATCATTCATTCGTGTATCATCATTATATCTATCATCGTGTATCATCATAAGCATATCATAAATTGGGTGTAACAAAACTACCTGTCCAAATTTCGTCACGTGACGTAGCATCAGTCAAGAAACATTACAAATATGAAGAAAAAAAATCACATGAATACTTTAACCGTAAATCTGTTTTAAAGGTCCTATAAATTTTCATTTTCACCCTTTCTATCGCTACTGAGCAGCAGTAGAAAGCGCCAACGACAGCCAGACGGGTGCTCCGTGTTTGTTTTGACACGGCGACCATGTTACCTCGAATTGCCGCGGTAAAAAATGAATTCTTAATGTGCGACAAAAAAAAATTAAAAAAATGAAAAAATTTACTTACCCCCTTTTTTATTAAATATTTGTATTTGATTTTAATTTTGTTACACCCAGTATACTAGTATCATTAGGAATTCAACAGCGGAAACAGTTTCCGCTATTCAAAATTCAAATAGCGTTACTTCCGTCAGAAAAAAAATCGGAGTTAGGTACTCCCTAGGTCGCGCCTAAAGAAGGTTTACTTTAAAAAATCGGAGTTACTCCCTATGTCGCGCCTAAAGAAGTTTGCCTTCAAAAACACGCTATTTCTACAGAACTTGAATGTGAGTGTGACCACTAAGGCTAAGCAAACGTTTCCTCAACATACCCTCCAACTATAATGACAGCTGTGGCGGGGGTGGGGAAGCTAGTGGGCGCAAAGAATTGGCCTATCTGTGTGTAACTCTATTATTTTGTCTTTGGCGACAGTGCAATAGAACCAGAGTGAGCTACTTACCCGAGAGCCGTCCCACACTAAGCACCACATGGCTATCCGCCACGCTCTTGACAGTAGCTGCCACTAGCTCGCCCACTGCCAGCTGCGAGAGGCTGAAGTACTTCTCTGAGACCACGTCGGGTTGGTCTGTCTGATACTGCTCCGACACAAGTAGCAAACAACACATGGTCCCACTTACCCGAGAGCCGTCCCACACTAAGCACCACATGGCTATCCGCCACGCTCTTGACAGTAGCTGCCACTAGCTCGCCCACTGCCAGCTGCGAGAGGCTGAAGTACTTCTCTGCGACCACGTCGGGTTGGTCTGACACCGAGTACACATAGTCTGCCAAGTTGTAGTTGAGTACTCGTACGTTGTGGGTACTGCCTGGGGAGAGAATACATGCATACATTAATTTCTACTATTCACAACAGTCTATATTTGTTGACGACAATAGTAATTCTTCAGTGCCACTACTTACCTAGTGGGTAAGACTTGGCGACCACCTCCTCATCAGTCAAGTCTTCCTCCACTTGGATCCGCTTGAGGCTCATGGTGCCGAAGCTGTTCTCTGCTAGCTTGAAATGGATCGACCTTCCCGTGATCTTAAGGACCTGAAATAATACATTTTCTATACATATAATAAAACTGTTGAGGGTCGAGAGTCTGTACATGGAAGATATTTTGAAAATTTTTAGTGTGTGCGTTCTCTAATCGGTACTGAAGCCGAAAATTAATACTTAAATTTTTCATGTCTGTTATGGCGACTGCATGGACGTGACTGATAGTAGGAAATTCTTAGGTGATTACGCGAGTCACGTCCTGCGCCATAACATTGTAATTCATTATCTAAATATTTGAATTTGTCAATTTAGCAATAATCGCATCTTCATGTACGTGCTACAGGATGACAATCACCCCCCGCACTACTCCTCAGTTTGATGTATATAATCTTTAGTATTCTAGATTCATCATTCCATTCATCCGTCTGTATCCAACTACCTAGTAACGCTGTAGCCATGTAGAATCTCTGTGGCGGCTATGCCGCTAACTTAGTACGTCATAATGTAGTGCGTAATATAATTAATAGTGATCTGTAAATAGTCAGTAATTATCAGTAAATAAAAGTGTGCACACAACTTCTGTCTCTCCCTACGAACACGCTATAAAATGGTGACCCCGACGTTGAAAAAACCGAGGATGTAACAAGAACCCGACGATGAAAAAACCGAGGATGTAACAAGAACCCGATGATAAAAAAACCGAGGATGTAACAAGAACCCGACGATGAAAAAATACTCCAGCGATGAAGAAATACCGCTACGAAGTATGAAGAAACAAATCGACGTCAATGGAAACAACGTTCAAGCTCCCCGAAACCAATCAGCAGCATCATCGCAATCTTCACAGCAGTCCAGTACGAATTGTAAATAATGTCTCAGACAGCCAGCCAGCATCTCCGGCCTCATCAAGAATACCACGAGCTAGTAGCGATCGCTTCAGCCTGGTTACCCTTCGGCCACAACAGTGTATAGGCACAGCAAGCTGCAACTACGGTAAATGTAAGTAGAGCAAACGTCTCTCCCGTCTACGTAGCAGTCAGCCACACTAGGAAGCAAACACCCCGACAATAAGGGTTACTTATCGCGCACCGCAGAACTGCACTCAGCCCGGCTCACTGAGGAACAGCAGCATTGAATTCCTACTCCATGGGATCAGCGGCATAGAGTCCCTATGGGACCAGCGCAATTTAGTTCCATTCCAACGCAATGGAACAACAGGATCTGGCACGGGCGAATCATAGCAGACGAAGACACCGTACTTATACGCAAATAATGAAGAAAGTGATCTGCGAAAAAAATGCAAGAAATTTGCCGACGTCAACAGCTTATCAAGAAGATTTTAACAGAAACTAGCCAAAAAAAAAGTATTACGATAAAGTTCAAGAAATTATACGAAAGCCACAATCAGCTGTCATATTGAGATGTAAACATGAATTACGTAACAAAATGTTGAGTCGACGCGATAGCCACAAACGTAGCTCAAGAAAGAATTTCAGCGTCAGCATTTTCAAGCGGTCTAGGTCAAGTTCGCACAATTATTACTCGTCAAGAATATGTTATTATAATCGCCGATATAAAAGCAAGTTGAATAAAAACCGCAAGCCTTGTTCCTGGAAAAATGATATGGAGCAGCTGGAAACCGAAAACCAGCTCTAATTGAGATGGATCTCAAAGATATATGACCCTTCAAACGCCTTATCATAACCGACTGCAAAAGTGGTTATTGAATTTTGGTTAAAATATGGGCAAAAAATACACCAGGAATAAAAAGCCTAGAAATGGCAATAAGAAGGCGAGTAATTTGAAACTCTTAAGCGGCCAACGGAAAAATCATTGATACTTATAGCGAATAACGACGAAAACAGATTTGGAACTTTATATTTAGTTTGTGGACGAGATCTTGATAGAATCCAGAAGCAAAGAAGAATAATTAAGCATGTGAAATGCAAAGAAGCATACGAAACGGGAATCAGAAATAGTTGAAACAAGCGCAAAATGGTCAAAAATATTTACATGTTCTTGGTTATCAGATAACGAGCCAAGGGATGAAATCGACTCAATAAAAAGCGCAAGGAAATATGGATTACCCAAAATGCTGATGGCACAGATAGCCAGAAGGATTACCCAAAACAAAACAGGGAAGGAATTGCCCTCAGTGTATGCGGACTACGCTTCGCCAAACTCGTTTATGGGACATCAATACAGCTACTGTAAACTTCTTCTGAAAACGAAAACATCAAGATCCAGACAATCCAGACCGACCAGACTCAACTCACGATCCACCGTTCCGGCAAAGAATCGTACATAGCATAATGTTGTATAATTTATTTTTGTCATAATTTTTCGATTTTTAGGGTTTCGTAGCCAAATGGCAAAAACGGAACCCTTATAGATTCGTTATGTCTGTCTGTCTGTCCGTCTGTCTGTCCGTCCGTGTGTCACAGCCACTTTTCTCCGAAACTATAAGGCCTATGGTATTGAAACTTGGTAACTAGATGTATTCTGTAAACCGCATTAAGATTCTTATATAAAACTAGAAAAAAAGCAGTAAAGGGCGATGTTTACACGACTATGGAAGCTCGTATCACTTTGAAGTTTGAGGTACCAAGGAAAAAAAACCTGCGTCGTGATGGTATTATCGTGTATTTTAAGAAATTAAAATAAATTATTATGTGACACTACGGATTTCATGGCAAATCGTACATAGGATTAGGTGTGGAATGCCTTGATTTCCTGTACTATTGGCCACAAAGAGTTCGATAATACCTTTTTGATTACTTATTGAGGTCCAAATGATAAATGGATAGTCGAAGCTAATTATTGGTTATGCTTGTGGTAAGTAATTATCATCATCCGAGCGTTGTTCCTGACATTTTTTGGGTCAACGTCAACTGCAAGTGGTGAACTTGCTGACCAGCGGAGGCTTTGGTGCAGATGTTCATGTAAGGTGGGATTCTAGATTCTTCATCATCAACAAAAGTGTAAAACAGGCAGTAAAAAGGATATTAATAACTAATACTAATAAAAACAGCATACAGCGAAAGCATATCAATTGCAAGTGAGTTACTCTGGCGTTGACTGCATTCTCAAAAGTTACAGTACCACAGCTTTAATGAGAATGGAAATTATTAGTAATAAATAATACAATACAGTACAATATGAATTATTTATTTGTAAATAACAACCTATGGTGCGCTGAGAACCTACTATTGATGGCGGTATTGCTACATAATATACATTTTCATAGGCAAGTAGATATTTAATGTTTAATGGGACTGTGACAGAACAGTTATTCTGTGACACTCACACCAAACTCCTGATAGACAATAGTATCATAAAAGGTGATATGTTAACAAACCTTTTACAGTAGGTACTACTATATTATGTGAGCATATTATAAAACTAGTGACGAAAACACCATTTCGATGACTGTGTCCGTTAGGAATGGCAAATTGAACTCCTG
Organism: Miltochrista miniata; assembly: GCA_933228765.1. NCBI lineage: Eukaryota > Metazoa > Arthropoda > Insecta > Lepidoptera > Erebidae > Miltochrista > Miltochrista miniata. The sequence continues at coordinate 29,946,291 of OW121764.1, read as the reverse complement.
AAGAAACTGACTATTGAATTTACAGGATTATTATTATATTAACTAAGCACATTAGCAGCTCAGTGAGCTGATGTGTGTGTTTGTATCTAATCGATAGATCTGTAGACTTTGTCCAGACGGTTTTTGAATGCATTAACATTGTGTGCACCCACAACATGCTCAGGCAACTTATTCCATTCCGTGACTTCTCTATTGGGTAGAAAATGTTTCAGGGTTCAGTAGGTAGGTGTTTAGCTACTACTATCCTAAATAAGGCCTCAAACTGGATGTCCGCGGCGCGGCGAGCGGGGCAAAGTGATGCTAGGGCGCGCAGAGCACAAGAGAGGGCGGCGCCGGCGGCACTGTGCTCGCATATAAGGCACACCTGCGGTTTGTTATCGTGTGTTCGATGTTGCCTACTCACTTGTACGCGTGGGCCGCGCTCTCGCGTTAGTAGCTGTCGCCCCACTCACCGCTGACACCCAATTTGAGGCCTACTAGAATCACAAGTAATAGAACTAAGAAATGGGACGCTTACCGAACAAGAAAGTGAGGTGAAAGCAAATACTAAATCCAAACGTGAGTAAGTACTGTATATCTCTAGAAGTGAATACGCGAATAACACCGTCATGATATGACGGTATTATTCGCTGCACATAAGAAATCATTTGTTACTTATGGATGGTGTTCAGTACTCATTTTTGGATTCAATATTCGATTCTGCTTTCATGGCCTGACTTTCTTGATGATAACGCCATCTGTCTTTAAGTTCTATAATCTGTGAATAGAATATGTAATGATAACTGCTATCATAAGATATTCTGTTACATAGTTAAATAAAAGAGCATCTTAAATAACAAAGTTAAATGACAGAACATCTTGTAGCACTAGTATCTTAAGTAACGGAGCATCCCATCCTAAGGTGCTTATATCTTAATTTATCAAGTCACATTAACAGGTCATATTATTGGCATAGTGCTAGTGTCTTCAGAGTCAAATGACTGCTATACATAATAACTATTCACACAGATAATTATAGCCGGCTTGGTTTTAATTGGCATAGTATGTTTCCATAAAAGCCATCTCAGATAGTCATGTGACTTTTACCCAAATACCGTGGCACTAATTGTTCAGTCCAAATATCTCTAGCTTTATTCATGTAGCAATAACATGTAGTCCTGGATATATCAAATAACCCAGTCAACCTTTCGTTACTGTCACCAGTCCTTAATTTAAATGAAGGCAAATAGATACTAAGTGCTAAATGTATAATATTCAATAGATCATAGAACTGAGTAGCACTTATTCCTAGTCAATAGTGGCACAGATTATTGAACCGTATGAACATTACTGAAGTCTGGCTTTTTAGTGCTAATCCTTCCAACAGTCATTGTATAGCTACAAGTTTGTATAGTAAGTTCAACTCATCAGTGCGCGCGGCGCTATGTGTGCGTGCGCTAGTAATTATACAGCTTTCATTTGTGTGCCAGTGACGCAGCCGTCTTCACAGAGTACATTTGTTTATTATGAGATAGAGACGTTACTCGACTTACTGACGACACCAGCGGTGCCAAGCAGTCTTTGCAGGAAACTCTCTGCGAGGCCGCGAAGTAAAAATTATAATAAACAAAAAGCATACAGCGTCATCTACCACGTTTTGAAGGCAACTCTTACGTTATAATGAAACAAAATTAAATATCATGACAATTCTCAATGTAACTGCAATGTTGACATCCTGTGTAAGTTGGTTACATTATAATCCATTACACAGTGTTCTAAGTGATAATACCATGGGTACAGTCGTTAAAGAAAATGTCTAGTTCTTCACGGAGAAAATGTTTAAGAAGTCAGATAAATATTTTTGATGTGTCAGTTCGATGTCATTAATATTTTTTATCACTACATATATATTATTATAAAACAAAGTTCCCGCCGCGTCTGTCTTCACGACAAACTTAAAAACTACTGCATTGATTTTCATGCTGAGATCACCATTGATTCTTGAGAACGGTTTGCGTATATAATTTGTTGAGTTTGTTTTACATTGACTAAAATATAACGATATTAGTTGGAGATGTCGGAAAAAAATCAGGTGTATGGGAGCTTTTAACGAAAACGTTGCCTAAACCCTTCGAGGCATAACAAAATAATGTATGGTAGAATTGTGTAACTTATAAAGGCCTACAGAATAGTCGAAAAATGATAGACCTCCAAATCCTAATGCAAAAAAAAAATAGAAATGCAGAGATGATGGTCGACAGAAAAAAACATTGCTTATACAGTAAATATGACAATAATTTTACTGTATGACTTGATTTAAAAAGTAAAAAGACCATACTCTATACATCTAAAAAAAACTGTGGAGGGTCGAGAGTCTCTACAATTGGAAAATATTTTGAAAATTTTAATTGGAGGGCGTTCTCTAATCGATACATACTGAAGCCGAAAATGTAATTGAAAATTTTCATGTCCGTCTGTCGGTCTATCTATATCCCGAATAAGTATCACGCTGAAACTACTGAATTGATTTAAATGAAACTTGGTACAATCTGAGCTTATGATCCGAAGAAGGGTCTGGGATACTTTTGATCCCGATATTTTGCACGGTTCCTTTGGGAGAGGGCAGGGCAGTTTTACACGCTGCTTGATGAGTCTGATGAAGAAATACCTCTCCTTTCGTACACCTTATGTGACGCAAACGAAGTTGCAAGGGTCAGCTAGTTTGTAATAAGATTGGTGACATTCTTCAGCCACATGGCTTAAAAGTTCTTCGGCTACCACCGCGGCACCGTATCATCCTGAACTAAACCCAATCGAAAATGTAGGGGGAATTAAAAAAATATATAATGCCTCGCATAGCATCGAACAAAATGTGATGGGAATAATATAATTAATAAACGAACGTTAAGGTCAAATTGATGAAGAGATGTGGCGTAATACAAAGAAGAAGAATACTATGGACATTTTGACAAAGACAAAGACAAAGACATTTATTGCATAAACTGTGTGAAAAGTTCTTACAAAGCGTTTAGTATCAACAGTCTGCCCAATCGGGCGTTGCAATGTGAATTACTTAAATTCTATCATGCACAATGGTCAAACTATTTTTTTAGAAAAATATTCTTGTAGATTATAAAATACATTTTCAATTAACCATTTCCTCAACGCGCCCTTAAACGGCTTACAGTCGAGTTTCTTCAGTGCTATTGGTAAATGATTGAATACACGTATTGCGGTCACAAAGGTACTCTTGTAGTATATCATGTTCTTGGCCCTGGGAAGCACTAAGTTGTATCTATATTGTGTTCGGACATTGTGTTTTTGATTACATTTAAGAGAGAAAAAAGAAATGTTATTTTTAACAAATAAACACAATTGCAATATATAAATACTAGTTAAAGTGAGGAAACCTTGTTCTTTAAAAACGGATCTGAGCGTTTCGTCACTCTTCATACCGTAAATAATGCGTAGACATTTTTTTTGCATAACAAATGTTGATTCTACATTACAAGAGTTACCCCAATATATAATCCCATAATTCAACAGAGAATACACATAACCAAAATAAGCCGATTTCGCAACATCCATGGAAGTTGTTTCTACAAGGATAGATAGAACGTAGCAGTAACTAGAAATTTTACTATTTACTTTTTTTATATGCTCTTTCCAGTTTAAATGATGGTCTATAGTAACTCCTAGAAAGTTTATTTGATCTACCTCTTCAATTTCTGTGTTTGTTACCGATATATTTAAGAGTGATGGTTTATATTTATAATTTCTAAATTGCATCAACTTTGTTTTTGTTAGATTAATTTTTAAGTTCATAGATTTTAGCCAGCTAGTTATGGTTTCCAGAGTATTGCCTATTTCGTTCCTATAATCGCTATCATCTAAACCATTATTATTTATGAAAATCGTTGCATCATCGGCATACATAATACATGAGTGTTTTGTTATTGTTGGAAGGTTATTTATGTATATCAAGAATAAAAGAGGGCCCAAAATACTCCCCTGTGGAACGCCTGATAAAACTTTACGAAAACTAGACTGCACCGATACTACAGTTTTTGAGGAAATGTCATATGTGTCAATAATAGTGGCTTGTAATCTATTTTTTAGATATGATTCAATCAAAATTTTACCTATTCCTCTAATACCTACGCTTTCCAATTGATTTAAGAGTACATCAAAATGGACACAGTCAAATGCTTTTGACATATCTAGGAATAGGGCGGTACATCTCTTTTTGTCGTTCATACTATGCCATATATTCTTAAAAAGGTTAAAAATGGCTAATGAGGTAGTTTTGTTCTTACGAAAACCAAATTGATTGGGGCTTAAAATACTATTCTGGTCCAGAAATTTATTTAATCTATTGTAAATCACTCTTTCAAAAATTTTGGAAAAACCTGTCAACAGTGCTATGGGCCTATAATTATGAAGGTCAGTTTTTGCTCCTTTTTTAAAAAGGGGTTTGATTATAGCAATTTTTAAACTGTCAGGGAAAACACCGGTTTCCAGCATAAGGTTAATTATATGTACTAGAGCGTCTACAGTAAAGGATATGCTGGCTTTAATTATATTTATAGGTATGTTGTCAATGCCATAACTAGTTTTGTTCTTTAGGGATTTTGTAATATTTATGATCTCACATGTATCAACAGGGTATAGAAAAATGGATTTAGGATTATTTACAAATATTGACTTGTGAGCATTACCTACCACTGGATTATAATTTTGGGTTATGAAAAATTTATTAAATGTATTTACAATACTGGTGGGAGATCTTAATTCATTATTGTTTTGTATAATGCACTCAATTTTCGGTTTTAACGAGTTTGTTAGCTGGGTTTCTTGTTTTATAAGCGCCCATGTTGCTTTACTAATATTGTCACTTTTTTTTATATTATTAATATTAGTAATTCTCTTTGATTCTCTAATAACACGTTTCATTATAGAGCAGTATTTAGAATATTTACTCTTATGTATTGTACTATTACTTTTCCTGCATTGCACATACATTTTCCTTTTATTTTTGCTTGAAGTTATAATACCTTTAGTTTTCCAGCTCGTTCCTTTTTTATATGTTATTTTTACTCGTTGTAGAGGAAAGCATAAGTTAAAAATTAAAGAGAACATGTCAATGAATGCAGTGTATGCTGCATTTGGGTCTAATTCTATAAACACGTCACTGAATTTAATTTGTGATATATATTTCAAAAATAAATTTTTGTTTCCTTTTATATTTCTTTTGTGTATAAACCAAAATTTCTCTCTAAAGCTAACACTACAGGGTATTTCGATGCATTGACCAGTATGGTCTGAAATGCCTAAATCTAAGATTTCTGCCTTGTAGTTTTTGTGGTTTGTAATTATGTTGTCAATACAAGTTGCAGAATGTGATGTCAATCTAGTGGGGCTCTTCAAAGTAGTGCTTAAATTATACTTTGATAGTGTTTCAATGAATGACTTACACTTTGTGCTTGCGATTAAAATATCAATGTTGTAGTCACCTAATATAAAAACCTTTTTGTTCTTCCTCCTCGAGCAAACAGTCAATTTATACAGCAATATATCAAGTTTTTCCATGAACAAATTGACATCGCCCTTCGGAGATCTGTACAAACACACAATAAACCAATTTGTCTCTGGAATGAAAATACCACAACATTCAAAATGTAACTCAACCGAGACATCCATCAACCAATCGAGTTTATTGAAATGTATAAAATGCTTAACATAAATGCATAATCCCCCTTTCTTTCTAACTTTTCGGGTATAATGGTTTGCTAGTTTATAGCCAGGTAGTTGTAATATGTTTACATTATCTTTTTGAAAAAAAGATTCGCTTACACAAAATACATCAACATCTCTAGAGCTCAATAATAACTCCAATTGACCCAGTTTTGATCTCATACCCCGAACGTTATGATGCAGTATAGTAAACACATTAGTCCTCAAATTGGCATTGAAATGTCCCAGCCTGAAATGTTTCAGTTTGGACGGCAATATCTAATTTATTTACTGTCGAAACGAGATCCGATTGTGTTCCAACTGATCTAGTGCCTATGAGCACAGTATCTTTTGAGTTTAATGTTTTTGCAATAATGGTTTGGTGGTGTCTCTGTCTATGGTACAAGTGTAATATATTCCTCATCAAACACTTAGACACAATAAGGTTATAAGTTTTACGAGAAGCTACATAATCCAAACGAACAAATACGCCATAATTAAACTGGTTACATAGGTGGTAAAATAATTCATTTAATTTATACTCGCTCAAATACCTGTTTTTCACAATACCACAGACCAAAACATTTGTGTTTGTCAACTTATCTAAATAATAGTAAAGGGTAGTTTGAGCCTGAAGAGGGCTCCTGTCATTGTTTCCGCACATTATTACTACATAGTCAAATTTGTTAAAGTCTTTACAAGTTACCAAACATGATTCTAGGAGTTTATCACTTGTAGCTCCAGGTTTAGAAACGCACGTCACAAAATAAGAAGAGCCGGCAAGTCTCTGGAGCAAATTTCTGATGTTACCACTGGATTGGTCCGTGAATACAACAATCCTCTTTGATTTTTCTGCGTTACTCTTGAGCGGTTCACACATACTTAACTTTTGATGCATGAAATTATTTGACTGACTATATATTTTATTTTCTTTTGGCTCATTCGCAATATATATGTCATTATTTTGATCTATTGATTGACATGTTTTCTCGGGACTTGTCGGTAATGATTTATCATTTTCTTTGTAGCGGTGGTTTTGTGTTATGTCCTGAGTAACACTCTCTGTCGAATCAAACCGAAACAGTCTTTTACATACTTTCTGTGATTTGTTAGTGCTAGGGATATTTCTACATAATAATTTCAAGTGGTCAATCTTTTTTTGTTGTTGTGTAATAGTTGATATGGAATCTGAATTTATAATTAACCTTGTAGAGAGCAGCGAATCCTAAATTTCCTCTATTTTATTCTTTTAGCAGCAAAACATATTAAGTAATATGTTTAACATACATTTCACCCCTTAAGTTTTCTATTTTAGTTAAACGAGTGTTTTTGTATTTTGTACTTCACTGTACCTCTTGTCACGCACACGAAGTCACTGTGTTTATACGAGGTTTACCCACACATAGGGCCGCGCGCACAGATGAGTTGAACTTACTATATATGTTTGAATTTATGTTTCGTTCCTTGTGCCTAACTTGTGGCCGATACCAAGGTTCTGGTGGTAGAGATGATGGTAGAACTGCATTTTCTTGTATACAGATGCTCTGCATGGACCACATGGTTGGAATGTGAAGTGAATGCTGTTGTACTGCCATTCTAGCCCACCGTTAATAGCTGTGCATACTTTCTCCATGTGAGGACCTTGAATAGAAAAATATTTACAACATTAGATAGACTGTTTAAATAACTAGTAGTATTCACCTTCTGCATCCAGTCGCAGCTTGCAACCTTTTCTAGTTTATTGATCCATCTGGCAGGTGGATGTCCTACTCTAGAATGCCAGTTTCCATTTTAGAACTCAGTTGCTCCATTAATAGTCGGTTCTTCTGCAGATATAGCAAGCCCACTGTCACTTTAATGTACCTACTTATACAGCGAGCTATGTCGACTAGAGCATTTAACAAAGTTAATAAAAACATTACTGTATTTTGAACTCATTACTATATCACTTAGTCTATACCATTTATACTAATATTATAAAGAGGAAAGATTAGATTGTTTGTTTGTATCGAATAGGCTCCAGAACTACTCGACCGATTTGAAAAGTTCTTTCACTGTTGGGAAGCAACACTATCCCCGGGTAGGAAACATAGATTTTATTTCCATATTCCTACAGAAATGGAAGCTACATGGGTCAAACCATGTGACGTCCACTAGTCATTCATAATATAAAATTAATAAAAGAGATATTTATTGTGAGTACTTTAGAGATAACTAAGACTGATGTTCAGATGATTATACCAAAATAACTGTAATTAAATACATACCAAGTGAGAAGACATCTTGGTAAGCCATAATTATGTTCTTTTCTTCACAATAAAACAATTAGCCATAGCTGTAGATATTAAATCTACGTCCAAATGATGGGGCTACTTCCTTCCAGTTTGAAGAACAGATTGCAATAATTCATAGTATATTCTATGCAGTGTATTGTCATGTGATATCTATAACAGAAACAATTTTTAATTATTATGCTATAATGCACTAGCAAATCTTGGGATCAGATCATTGAACTTGTGTTTATTTATTTATTATAACTACGACCTGACCCGCGCAACAATGTTACCCTTACAGCTTGGCTATTTTGTACAATAGTGTATTGTATGTACTATAGGTAGTTAACCTTCCCCTTGAATCACTATCTGTTGCTGAAAACTGCAGTAAATTCAGCACTTATGACGTTCACAGTTTTGGTAGTTTGTCCCTATTTCTAGGATTGCTACCACATCGTCTAGGGACCGCATTAGGGCTTTGGCAAGTGAAGAATAGAAAACACCGCCCATATTATAACCTAACTGTCGGTCACATTATTCATAGGTTATATGTGTTTAGTTCATGTGTTGGTATTAATAATAACATACACTTACCAACGTTGGCGAAACCCCTGTGGATAATGGCAGTCAGTGTTGATTTAGGTCATTATTTTCCTGTAATGACTGCCACCGGCAATGTAACAATTGAACCGAACAAAAGAAACATCGACGAATATTCAATATAACCTAATGCAAAAGTTATAAAACGTAAAAGTACACTCTTTTCACACACCTTGCATTAAATTCGAACTTATTTTACTACTAAAAAGATGTTTTGAAACAACCAATGAAAGAAAATGAACCGATCTATGGCATGCATGGCCGGCTTTGACAAATAGTGCTGACAGTTTTGGACAATAACTAATCGTTAAATAAATCGATACTTTTCTTTAAATAATTCGATACCTATTTTAAATAAGGATTTCACCTTTATTTATTACGTAATTACTTTAATGAATCTATATGTACTAATACTCTATTAATATTATAAAGCTGAAGAGTTTGTTTGTTTGTTGTTTTTTTTAGTTTGTTTGAATGCTAGGATCTCAGAAATTAAAATACTATTTAGATTTCAAAAATTCTTTTATGGTTTGATAGTCCATTTATTGAAAATTGCTATAGGCTATATAACATCACGCTAACACGAAGAGGAGTGGAGCAGCAACGAATAATGTTTCGATAACAGGGTTTTTTACCTTCTGAGAGTTTCCGAGCCGTGTACGCTGCGTAAATGGTTAAAGTTGCGTAAAAATTGTGTATTACAAAATTATTCCTGTTAAAAAGTTCAAAAAAAAGGCCGCGACATCATGTCTAACTTTTAAGGTTAACTTGCAATAACCTACTTTGTCTATTTCTTAAGTTTCGCTCACAATATTATAAAGCTGAATAGTTTGTTTGTGCTAGGATCTCAGAAGCTACTGATTGCATTTCAAAAAATATTTTACAGTTTCAAAGTCCATTTGTTGAACATGGCTAATGGCTATATAATAACACGCTTACATAAATAGCAGCGGAGCAGCAATGAATTATGTTTTGAAAACAGGACAAAAATATTTATTTTGAGAGCGTCTGTTATGTCCGCTGCGTAAATGATTGAAGTTAAGTGAAAATTGAGTATTACTAAATTGATTCTCTTACAATAACCTTCTTAATAAGTTTTAAAATATTAGCTCCGCGACGGAAGTACACGCGATGGGAGTAAATGCGACGGGAAACGTGATTTTCAAATCCTAATACCACACCTCTCTCTTTCCCACTCTCAAGTGACGTAAACGAAGTTGTGCGGATCAGTTCTAACGAAAGTAAGCGACGCGACGGGAGTAAATGCGACGGGAAACATTATATTACTTAAAATATTAATACCATACCTCTTTATCACTCTTATGGTGACGCAAATGAAGTTGCGCGGGTCAGCAAGTCGTAAATATAAATAAATAATCGAAGCAGTCGATCATTGGTTTTAATCGATTCATATAAATTAAATCATTTTAGAATAGATATGCTCTTCCCTTAAGTCAACAGCCGCCATGATATATTTAATGGCTGTCAGGGCGGAAAATGCAATAGAAACTGTTAAAATGCTTTTGTGTTTGCCCTAGTACTACGAATGTTTTATTGTTAAATTAAATCGTAAAAGACATTTACAGAAATTAACATAATTTTCGATTTGAAGCACCACTTCGTTTAAAGTGATACCATAAAAAAACATTGCCCTTTTGGGGGTCCCCATACTCAGAACTGAAACTCAAAATTTTTTTTTTCATCAAAACCATACGTGTGTGGTATCTTTAGATAGGTCTTCAAAAATGCTATTGAGGTATCTAACATCATATTTTTCTAAACTGAATAGTTTGCGCAAGAGACACTTCCAAAGTGGAAAAATGTGTGTCCCCCCCCCCCCCCTCTAACTTCTAAACTAAGAGAATGATAAATCTAAAAAGAAGATATGATGTACATTGCCATAAAAACTACCAACGAAAATTGGTTTGAACGAGATAGAGCTGGTAGTTTTTTTTTAATACGTCATAAACCGCAATTTTCGGTTAGAAAAATCACTACCACTGCGAACGTGTTAAAACATCAATCAAAGTTACCACGAACTATAAGAACTTTTATATTATGTTACTTGCTGCTACGAAACCCTTCATGGGCGAGTCCAACTCGCACTTGGCCGGTTTTTTTAAAAGGGGGAGTTCTATGGCGACTGCATGGACGTGACTGATAGTAGGAAATTCTTAGGTGATTACGCGAGTCACGTCCTGCGCCATAACATTGTAATTCATTATCTAAATATTTGAATTTGTCAATTTAGCAATAATCGCATCTTCATGTACGTGCTACAGGATGACAATCACCCCCCGCACTACTCCTCAGTTTGATGTATATAATCTTTAGTATTCTAGATTCAAGATTCCATTCATCCGTCTGTATCCAACTACCTAGTAACGCTGTAGCCATGTAGAATCTCTGTGGCGGCTATGCCGCTAACTTAGTACGTCATAATGTAGTGCGTAATATAATTAATAGTGATCTGTAAATAGTCAGTAATGATCAGTAAATAAAAGTGTGCACACAACTTCTGTCTCTCCCTACGAACACGCTATATCTGTCTGTCTGTATCCCGAATAAGTATCACGCCAAAACTACTATACCAATTTGAATGATACTTGGTACGTTCCGAGGAAGGTTCTTGGATACTTTTGATCCCGAAATTTTGCACAGTTCCTGCGGGAGGGGATGAATGACAAAATAGTTTTTCAATTGTAATTTCTCAACGCATGGTCCGATTTCAAATATTTTTTAGTGTTGCAAAGGGTTTAAGGATTGTTTCACAAAAGTTTTTGATATTGAGGGTTTTGTAGTTCAGAAATTACAGATATCTCAACTTTGGCTGAACCTATAATTCAAGGGTTTGAGGACGGTGAGGGGGCTGCTCTAGCAGGCAGGCCCTAGACGGCAGCGTGACGTGAGGGATACACGCACGCCCCTCCTTAAGAAGCGGGATAACACCCGAAAAACCCCCCAAAGGCGCGGAATAGCACCCGAACCCCCCTAGGTGAGGCCGCAGTGGCAGCCGTAGATCTGTTGGGAGTCCTGGGTTTTTAAATAATTTTGCTTGAGTACTGCCCGAAACTTGATTTTTTTTCACATTAAATTATTTTGGGTTTGTTTGGAAATTGGGAAACGCTTCTTTCTGTACATACCTTGGCATCCTCGATGATATCCCCTTCCTTGATCGTCTGCTCCTTCTCCAGGTCAGGGTATGAGGTCTCGAAGATGTTCCTGGTGGTGAGGAACGGGGTGTTTCTTGTGGGCATCACATATAGGAGACGGGCACGGATCTGCGAATAAAAGAGCAATTTTAGTCAAGACTAGTTGTGCGCCACGGCTATCCTTATCTGTCGGGAATTCTGGAACATCATTTCGGCCGTAGGCAGTGGTAGGCACCGTTGGTTTTAGTCAGTAAGAGTCCGGCAGGGCATTTATGATGGATCACCACATATAAGAAGAAGAAAAACCTGTAGCAGCCATTGAAACTACCTATTATATACATATAAAAACCTGTAGCAGCCATTGAAACTACCTATTATATACATATAAAAACCTGTAGCAGCCATTGAAACTACCTATTATATACATATAAAAACCTGTAGCAGCCATTGAAACTACCTATTATATACATATAAAAACCTGTAGCAGCCATTGAAACTACCTATTATATACATATAAAAACCTGTAGCAGCCATTGAAACTACCTATTATATACATATAAAAACCTGTAGCAGCCATTGAAACTACCTATTATATACATATAAAAACCTGTAGCAGCCATTGAAACTACCTATTATATACATATAAAAACCTGTAGCAGCCATTGAAACTACCTATTATATACATATAAAAACCTGTAGCAGCCATTGAAACTACCTATTATATACATATAAAAACCTGTAGCAGCCATTGAAACTACCTATTATATACATATAAAAACCTGTAGCAGCCATTGAAACTACCTATTATATACATATAAAAACCTGTAGCAGCCATTGAAACTACCTATTATATACATATAAAAACCTGTAGCAGCCATTGAAACTACCTATTATATACATATAAAAACCTGTAGCAGCCATTGAAACTACCTATTATATACATATAAAAACCTGTAGCAGCCATTGAAACTACCTATTATATACATATAAAAACCTGTAGCAGCCATTGAAACTACCTATTATATACATATAAAAACCTGTAGCAGCCATTGAAACTACCTATTATATACATATAAAAACCTGTAGCAGCCATTGAAACTACCTATTATATACATATAAAAACCTGTAGCAGCCATTGAAACTACCTATTATATACATATAAAAACCTGTAGCAGCCATTGAAACTACCTATTATATACATATAAAAACCTGTAGCAGCCATTGAAACTACCTATTATATACATATAAAAACCTGTAGCAGCCATTGAAACTACCTATTATATACATATAAAAACCTGTAGCAGCCATTGAAACTACCTATTATATACATATAAAAACCTGTAGCAGCCATTGAAACTACCTATTATATACATATAAAAACCTGTAGCAGCCATTGAAACTACCTATTATATACATATAAAAACCGGCCAAGTACGTGTCGGACTCGCGCACGGAGGGTTTCGCACCAAAAAATAACAAAACGTCTCATTTGTTGCATGGGAGCCTCCTATTTTTTTTTTATTTAACGTCAGAGAAAATCTTTTATGGATGCTATGCCGAACTTCTACCTAAAACCTCACATAACGCCCGAAGTTTCCGAGATATTGGGAAAAAAGTGTTTTCACCCCTTTTTAAGATTGCGGCCGGGGGACAAGGGTGGCGACCCCACAAACTTGAGGTTAAGCTTCTATTGACCCCCCACACATGTCCCAAAAATAAAATTGCGTCCTCTAAGAAATGCAATATTCGGTCCTTAAATTGTAATGGAGTCTGGCAACACTATCGAACTGTCAAAAATTTTAGCTCTCTGAAAATATTTTTAAAATTAATTAGTTATTTAGTATTTAAACAATTTTAAACCAATTAAAACCATTATCATCGCATTAATAGTGTCCTAAAATAGTCAGATTAATATAATAAAAGTGTTCTGTCCGTGTATTTTGGTGTAAGAAGTGACGAGTCAGGTACCCGTTTTTTTCGAATGTTAAATCTTTTCTTTTTCACGTAAATACATAATAAATCGACTGTTTCTCGTGAGTAGAATTATTATACTTGTATAAGCGTTTACTCGACGTTGACGACGGTTGGTGTATTTGCGTAAGTACATAAAAATATTAAGTATAATTTATTGCCGGTACATAACCTTGTTACTTCTTACCATAAACTGTACAAGGAGCTCCATCATTTAATTCGCGTTTAATTGCACTTACTTATTAATAATATGAATACCCGTAGTCGCAGAGCTCTCGGCCGCCAGCAGGAAGAGCCCAAACTTCAGTTGGTGTTGCTGGAGCTTAAATCTAAAACGGAGCTCTGTGTACAGTTGGAAAAGGAAAGAGAGGAAAATGAAAATCTATTGATAAACGCTCTGAATGACACAAAAAAATTAAAATGCGAATTATCAAGACTTCATGTTAGTTATGATGACATTGTTGCGGAGCGGGACCACCTTCAGTCAATTGTAGATAGGTTCCAAGAGTGCAGTGACGAGTATGAGAAAACCTTGAGGAGGACTACCTTTCTGGAACAGGAGCTAAGGGATGCCCAGGGACAGATCTCACACCTGGAAGAAGCTGCTGAGAAAGTTACTGCCCAACAAACCGATAATCTTTTTAGTGAGTTAATGAGTGGTATCCCGCAGTTTATTCCTTCTGCAAATTCTCAAAACCTGGACTTGACTACTATAGATCTTACAGGTGACAGTCCATATCAACAGGACAAGTCGGTTTTGTTTTGCAGCAGAAATAAACTAAAAAAATATCTAAAAATTAAAAAGTTCATACAAAAATCAAAAAAGCAATTAAAATTCCATAAAATGTTAATCAAGAAGTGTAAAAATATAGGTTCTTGTTTAAAATTTAGAGAACAAGCTAAATTGTCAATGTTAGAACTAGAACAAAGCCATTTAAAATATTGCACTGACACACAAAAATTAGAGTCAAAAATACAAAGTTTGCAATTTGAGCTACAATATATGACTAAAAAATATGAATGGTCCCTTAAGGACTTTACTAAATGTTCTTTAACAATAGACAAGGTACTCAAAACATCAAATGATAACACTGAGCGCCTTAATTGTTTCCTAAATGACCACTTATGCAATATTAACTGCCCTAAAGCAATTGAGCCGGTGGAGGCCCAGGGCGAACCGGTTACCGCTGAGCCCCTAGCTCCCATTATCACATGCTCGCCCAGTACATCAGTGGATATATTGTGTGACAGTGTAAATAATAGTAATAGTTGTACTAAATTAATTGTATTTAGTGATGATATTGGTACCAATCTAAGTTCATTTTTAAAACAAAACTCAAATTCAAGTTATTACTCGGTTATTAATAATTGCTATCCGGGTGCTTCATTAAGTGGTATTATGCAAAAGATATTAGAATATAAATTTGAAGCTAACAGTAAAATAATAATTTTCTGTGCAAACAGGGGGAAAATTAGCAATGATGATTTGTCCCTATACATGAATTACATCTTAAACTTAAATGTCATACAAGTTGTAATGTTCACACTTCCATTTATAAAAGGTGTGCCAGATTCGGAAAATTCATTTAGATATAAGATGAATTTACGTTTAAATTTAATAAGTCAGTATAATAATAAATTTAATATAATTGACTTTAATTCTGTATTTAACACAAATTTGTCACATAGCAAGTTTATAGTCTATAATAATCACAAGGGTAGGTATTGTCTACCCAAATATTATAAAAGACAAGTAGCAAGTTTGCTATTTAATTATTTTTATTCTGTAGCCAAAAACTTGGCTGACAAAACTGCTTTATTTGAGCAGAGTAGTTTTAGGACTTTGGAATCTGTTCCAAGTAATTTAAATTAACTGCTGGGACAACAGAGGAATTACCCTCTAGCCAAAATTGTAAATTAATAGAGTTAAATTTAATTGCAAACCGTAATTTTACCGGAAACTGTCCTCCGAACAAAACTAAATTAAAAAATGTAAATTACATCAGCCTGGTGCATTATAATATTGCAACATTAACACAGGTCAAAGAGTTTGAATTGGAGCTGTTCATGAGCTCAGAAAATATTGAAATTGTTTGTCTTACAGAACATATGCGTAAGGAGTATGAGCTCATGTTCAGTTTCAGTAGTCACCGGGTTGGTAGTGCGTTCTGCAGGGTCAACACAACACGGGGGGGTTCGATGATTTTATTAAATAAGAAATTAAAATATAAGGAACGGAAAGATGTTGTGTCCCTCTCTGTAGAGTGTACAGTTGAAATATCGTGCGTAGAATTGGAGCAATTCATAGTAGTATGCGTATATAAACCTGGAGTCTCACCCTTTTGTGAGTTTGAGGAAGTAATGGATAAAGTGCTATTTAAACTTGGAAAAACTAATAAACACCTAATAGTGTGCGGTGATTTTAATGTTAATATACTTATAAATACGCGTCAGACCAATGATATCTTAAATTTATTTAAATCACACAATCTCACTAACTTATTTTTAGAGCCTACTAGATATTGTGATACAACAGCTACTTGTCTGGACAATATATACAGTGATATGTTGCCAGAAAGTAAGAGTATTATAAATAAGATAAAATCAGATCATACTGGGCAAATAGCATCTTTCAAGATCACAAGAGAAAAAGTTAAAAGACGTAAAATATTATGTAGACCAGTAACTAGTGACCGCTTGGAACGTATGCGAGTTGAACTTTGCAATAAACTTCCATTTTTAGACACTGGCTTAGATCCAAATGTAATGTATAAGTTATTTTTTGATTCCTTTTACAATGAGTTCAACTCCGTATTCAAGTCTAAGGAAGTCACAATCGGTGATAGGCCAGCCTTCAGTGAATGGGCCACTGAGGATATACATAAAAGTAGACAAAAACTGTATGAACTATACTCAGAAAGACAGCTTAATAGAACAGATGAATTTCTAAATTATGTTAAAACTTATTCAAAAAAGTTTAAAGCAGACTGCTTAGCAGCCAAAAGAAAGTATATAAGTAATAAAATTCTCAATAGTGTAGACAAAGTTAAATCTACTTGGAAAATAATTAACGCAGAAAGAGGCCAAGCAAAATCGAATGATAATAATTTTAAACTTAAAGTGAATGGTAACATAATTACAACAGATGCCGAAGTCGCTAACGAATTTGAACAATTTTTTTCTCGAATTCCAGTAGATTTGACCAGAGCCCTAGGTTCTTCTACCCCAATAGCAGAATCCTTGTTAAAAGCAAATGGGTATTTCTCATCAAATCTCAAAATTTGAATTATTATTTATTTATTTTTTTCTTATAAGCTTAGGTATTTTTTTTTGCAGAGATCACAAGTGTTGCTTTAACAGATCTATTTAGGAGTATTGGTCTTCCATATTTTTTAATATAATCCATAAAAAAATAGGTTTTAAAAATTTAATAAATGAGGGAATGATTAACCGAGTGAGGGAATGATTTATTATGCGATTATAATAAAAAACATGTACAAATTAAGGAAATTATTTATTAAAATGAACAATGAAATATTATATTCTAAAGAAAATTACCTCAATACTTTGTACTTGTAGTTAGCAGAAATAGATATAAAGACAAAAGATTACTTAATGAGGCAAGAAATGTTTTTATCCTCATACTCATTTCTATTTATTTTTAAACTTTGTACTTAGCACTTCTCCTAAACTTTAAACTTCTTCATATTTATTTATTAATCATTAATTATTATTAATATAAATCTTTATTAGTCTTTTCTTGTAGTTTTTGGTTTGTGAGATCAATGAATTACTTAATCTCAATTTTAACATCACTTGTAGAGTCTATTTAACTCTGCACTATGGTAACTCCCTCTCTTATCTAACTTTGGCGTCTTTATTTTCTGTATCACATCTTCCCACTTATATAATTGCTCATCTTTAATATTAGGCCATCTCCAAAACTTCAAACCTTGCTTCATGCACCTAACCATTAAACCATCTTCAAAAATAAATAAAACTTCTCCGGGATACTTTGCCGTGCCCCATTTCACCAGAACATAATCCCCAACGGCAGCAATATTACCACTGTCTGAGATAACAGTAGATCCCTCATCTTCTAAATCAATTGTATTTTCTATAAACAATTCAGTGTGATCTTGGATGTGCGAAGACGACGCTAAAGACAGTTGGTGATTATCCTTCATTATATTCAATTCCATTGACTTTTGAGGGTACAACACCGAAGTAACACATTTACTTTCTTAGTAAATGTGTTACTTCGGTGTTGTTGAAAATATCCCAAATTATAGTGGGTACAATCTTCGTCGCAATCTATGCATGAAATGCTTCTGCATTGTAAGGTGTTGTTAAAAAGTACGAACTGACGTATTTTTTGTGTTCCCCGGAAAGTAGGAATAGTCCTGGACTGTTTTATAAGATCATCCATCAGCAAAATATCTATTGTGGTAACTTCAAACAATAAAATAGAAGGACACCTGGATTGAATAATAGGTTTCAATGAATTCAGGTCTACAATATCATGGCCTTCTGCAACAACTTTATCAGCTGTCCGTTTCAGGGTTCCACCGACACCGTCAGGCGCTCCCTTACCGTGACCGGGTTCAGAATAATGCCATGAAAAGTGTGTGATTTTTGGATAGATATCTTTTGGATGACGACACACCATTTCAAACATAAATTTATTTTTATATTGATTTACAGGTCCATCACTCAACATATGTAATCGGAAAATAGGTAAATTTTGTTTCTTTATCCACTCAAATATGAGTGTTAAGTGAGCCCAAACAGCCATTGTGTCATGTCTACTGTGACTACAAAGAGAACAAAAGGATACAGGTGTAACTGCATTATCCTTGCGCAAGTAAAGCACTCCTGTATGCCTTGTTATCTGTTTCCTTCCTCCACCAAAGTGGACAGCTTGTATTTCCTCATTATATTTGCAGCAGTAGTGCTCGCTGTAATCTTTTTTTTCTGCGTCACTCCACTTCTTTTGTCGTGCCATTTTTCTTTTACATACATGTACCTATTTTAAATTAAATACCATGAAATACAAGTTGCAAGAAATAAATAAAAAATCTAAAAGAACCGTAGACTACCTTATAAATAATTCCCTCATACGTCCGCCATTCCCTCACTCCTAAATGCAGTGAGGGAATGGCTATGAGGGAATGACGAATTTGAACTAAAGATACAAAATCACCGGCACATAACCTCAATTTGCTTGTTTCATTTGGAATACGCATTTAACTCCCAAAACCGAATAAAATCAGCAAATTTTATCTATAGAAATTAAAATGCTTAGTACATTCATGTGACGTGAGGTAATGATCGTCATAAATTTAACTCCTAAAAAATTTTCAAATAATGTTTTTTTGCACAAAGTCACCTACAGTTCAGAAGAAATCGCCATATTGAATCATTTGAGAGTGTTGCCAGGTACTAAAAACTTAAGGTTGCGTTCCTGAATATCGTTGGACACGTTCAGAAATTGAATATTCGTAACAGGGCGAGGGAATGATTTTGTTTAGCGGGACATATTTAAAATCGAATTTTCGTTTTCATAAATTCGTTGTTGTAATATTTAAGCTTTTATAGACAATAACAAACATGTTTCAAAATATAAGCATGATTGTAATATTAAGAATATTAATATATTTTTGATAAATAGGCATTTTAGTAATGTTTTTGAACTAAGGGACAAGGTGAGGGAATGATTTTTAGGGTAAAAAAGTAGCCATATCTTTTATTTCTTTAGAAGTAATACGTTTTCTTTTTAAACAATAGTTGTATAGACAGCGTGCATTGAAATAAAAAAAAGACATAATGTAGTTGATGCATATGACTTGGAACTAATGACTCGGGAATCAAATTTTGAAATTTGATGAGAAATACCCAAATGTTCCTTGCTGTAATGAAATATTTAAATTCAGTAAAATTAGTATACACACTGTCATAAAAACTTTTAAATCTTTAAATATTAAGAAAACTGCTGACCTCTGGGGAATTTCTGTACATTTAGTTAATTCGTTAATTGAAATGGTTGCCCCTGAATTATCAATAATATTTAATAATTGTGTTGATAGTGGTGTGTTTCCTGACTTAATGAAGTTTAGTAAAATAACTCCTCTGTTTAAATCGGGTAGCACCTCAGATCCGTCCAATTTTCGTCCTATTTCTGTACTACCCACGTTTAGTAAAATCTTTGAAAAGGTAATGCTTAATCAAATGCAAAATCATTTTAATACAAATAAACTATTCCATACTAAACAATTCGGTTTCACGCGAGGTCGGTCTACCACGGATGCTGGCATCAAATTGTTAGAGTGTATATATGAGGCCTGGGAGGAGTCGTATGATGCTTATGGTGTATTCTGCGACTTATCTAAGGCCTTCGATTGTGTCCAGCATCAGACTTTAATTCAAAAACTTGATCATTATGGAATCCGGGGGACGGCCTTGGATTTAATTAGTTCTTACCTTAGAGATAGAGTACAGAGAGTAGTTATAAATGGTAAACAGTCAAATGGTTCTGCTGTAACAATGGGGGTGCCTCAGGGTTCAATTCTGGGACCTTTTCTATTTTTAGTGTACATAAATGATCTCCCTCACCTTATAAGAGACGATCACGAGGTAGTTTTGTTTGCTGATGACACATCTTTAATATTTAAAGTTGAACGTGGACAACGCGATCTTGACGAAGTAAACAATGCCCTCTCTAGGGTAGTCCACTGGTTTAACGCTAATAATTTATTGTTAAACGAAACTAAAACAAAATGTATTAGATTCACCTTGCCAAATGTTAGGCTCGTTAACACCAGTATTAGGATTAGGGATGATCAAGTAGAATTGGTCGATGAAACTGTCTTTCTGGGCATAAAGTTAGACTCCAACTTGCAGTGGGGGCCTCATATCGAGAAAGTCTCGGGCAGACTGAGCTCTGCAGCCTATGCCGTTAAAAAGATCCGACAACTGACAGACATTAGAACAGCGCGTCTTGTCTACTTTAGCTACTTCCACAGTGTCATGACCTATGGCATACTATTATGGGGTAACGCTGCCGACATCGAATGTATCTTTGTGTTGCAGAAAAGGGCTGTCCGGGCTATCTATGGTATGGGGTTTCGGGAGTCATTAAGAGAAAAGTTTAAGGATATCAACATCCTTACTGTGTATTCACAGTACATATATGAAAACTTATTATATACTCATAAAAATAACAGTAAATTTATTAAAAATAGTGATATCCATAACCTAAACTTAAGAAATAAGAATAAATTGGCTGTACCTAGATTTAGGCTTAATAAAATAAGCAATTCTTTTGCGGGTAATTGTATTCGAATGTACAATACATTGCCGACAGCCATAACAGGTTTGTCAGTTAATAAATTTAAAAAACTAGTAAAGCTTAAATTGTGCCAGAAAGCTTATTATAGCATTAAAGACTTTCTAGAAGACAAGACTGCCTGGCAGTGACACGAATTGCTCCTTTCTACATTTAAAAAAAAACTGTATTAGATACTAAGATGAATAAGAGGGACCGGACTGAGTTTCTTGGGGTGTTCTTCTCAGTCTGTAGCATTTCCGAACCCCCGGTAGAGTCACAAAAATTTTGACAAACCTAAATAATTTTTTAGAAGTTTCAAAGGGAATAAATTTTATTTTATTTTATTTTTTATTTTATTTATTTTATTTATTTTGTAACATTTCAATGGACTAAATGTTTAATTTATTTTTCAGAATATTGATGACATTTGAATGCTGACATGACATTATAAACACGATACGTCTACAACATCGGTGCATGTAATTGAATTGTGTGTTTGTACGTATATTGTTTATACTGGAGAAAAATCTAAAATACAGGCTCTTTGTTTACTATTTCCTATGAAATTGCTATCTTTGAAATATTACACCTATCTAAAGTTATCTGCTGAAAGCGTTATTATTACTACTACTTTTACTTTTGTTTTGCTTTCGTTGCGCAATATTTGATTGTGCTATACCTTCTAAAGTATGCATTTAATTTGCATGGTGTAAAGGGAATAAATGATCTTGATGATAATGTTCAAGCCAACTAACGTATTTTAATTGAGATAGATACCTTATTTTCTAATATATAGGATAAAATGGCCAAAAAACACTTTTGTTGTGTGGGAGCCCCCTTAAATATTAT
This sequence comes from Miltochrista miniata, assembly GCA_933228765.1. Lineage (NCBI taxonomy): Eukaryota > Metazoa > Arthropoda > Insecta > Lepidoptera > Erebidae > Miltochrista > Miltochrista miniata. Next base: position 29,924,407 of record OW121764.1, on the reverse strand, counting down.
TATGTTTTAAATATTATTATGTTTTTGTTTTTAGTATTTGTTGTTATAGCGGCAACAAAAACACATAATCTGTGAAAATTTCAACTCTCTAGCTATCACCGATCATTAGATACAGCCTCGTGACGGACAGACAGACAGACAGACAGACAGACAGACGGACAGCGAAGTCTCATGAATAGGGTCCCGTTCTTTACCCTTTGGGTACGGAACCATAAAAATCAATGCCACTTTTCGTTGTAATTTTATAACTCAAGAACGGGCTCACCTATCCAAACCAAATGTTTAGGCTTTGTTCGTACTATTTAGTAGATGGTTTATGTGAAGTTTGCGCAAAATCAGTCGAGCGGTTCTTTATTTATCACGCAAACGAAGTTGCACGGGTTGCCTGCTGTTGAAATTTTCAAGGCGTCCATGGCATTCAACTTGACGTTACGACTGTCATTTTACTGGCAACAGGGAAAAACGGCTTAACGTGCCTTCCGAAGCACGGAAAATACATATAAATACAACTAGCAGTTACCCGCGACTTCGTACGCGTGAAAGTTATGTTATAATGCCAATTTGATTGCCCTCTGCTTAGCCCCTAGGATATTTAGCGTGATAATATATAGCCTATTTAAAGCAAAGACTTCTATATAAACTTAGGTAGACGCGCTGCACTCTAACGAACGACAATTCAAAAGCAATCCTCAAATTCACACATTGCTACTGAATACACTCACTAATAAACAATATTTACGTAATTGTCACCACAATAGCAATATACGAATAGAACAAGAGTAAAAGTGAAAGCCAGGGCTTTGAATATCGTTAAAAAGTTGGTATCGTTACCTTCGCCGTAGGAAGATAACGTTATATAGAATGGTAACGATATACGTGGTAACGATAGTTGGGTGGTCTTTTACCGGTACTTTGACTTAACGCTACCGATGATTTATCGGTAAAAAGTATCGTTACCTTAATCCTGGACTTGATAGCGTTACCAAATGCATCCTATAATTATCGTTAAATACCGGTATTTTTCTTTCATCTCTTTCTTTCGTTTTCTTACGAGATATTTTAAAATTGACACGATATACAATAGGATTGGACACGATATACAATAGGGTTCAGAGATGGTTTTAGGCTACTTTTTACTACACTTTTATCATAACAGAAATAAGAACAAAACAGCTTTAAAACAAAGAGAATATAATACAGCTTTAAAAAGTGATTTTACCATTAGATGGTGCTCACTGATCTGTATGGTCGTTTTTTTTTAAAATTATATTCTGCCAGCTTCAGAACAAAATATTATAAACAACCTATTTAGAAGGTACCTACCAGATTGCTGTTTTTTAAGAGAAGTTTGATTGCGGCCTCCTTGCATTCAGAATAATAAAAGAGAGTACTTACCTAATACAGGGGTCAGGGGTCCTAATATGTTTTGCATGGTTTTGCATGTTATTTTTGAAGTTAGAGTTTTGGCGCGTTAGAAAAATTATATTTTTTTGAAGCGTGCGCACGATGTTTTAAAAACTGAACATTGATCACAGAATAGTTTTTTTTTCAAGTGAAGCTTCTATTGATTTGGATGTTAATTAGATTTTCAGAAAGATTTATAATTTTGGTTACGGCTCAACATTCAACTTTTTTGAAATGTACCCATCCTTCGGTTCGTTACTCATTTCTCATAGGTACATGAAACCACCATAAAAAAGTCACAGCAAAGCGTGGCAGGGAACCGCTAGTCTATATAATATAAAAGAAAGTCGTGTTAGTTACACTATTTATAACTCAAGAATGGCTGTACCGATTTGGCTGCAAATTGGTGGAGAGGTAGCTTAGAACAAGGAGACGGAATTAGGATACTTTTTATCCCGTTTCAGCCCGCTTTTTTTATGCGTTTTTTGGTCACTCAAAGTAAATGCGACGGAAACGGGGGATTTACTCTCTCATATGTGACGCAAACGAAGTTGCGCGGGTCAGCTAGTATTATCATAAAACAGTGTCTAATAACTTTATATTTTTTATCGGCAGAAAATAAAATAACTGATTATTATTCTCAATCCATTTTGAACCCCAAAAAACCCGCTGGCGTACAGGCTCATGTAGAGGCGTAGTAAGGGAAGCGACCGGCAAACTTAGCGCGAACAGGTAGTAGCGTAGCGAGCGTGCGATGTTGCCGTTCCGCTGCACGCCCCCCAGCGCCCGCGCCGCGGCAGTTTGCGGTTCACCTGCACTGATTGGCAACAACGCAAGTATCGATAAAAGTATCGATACTTATAGCGGTAAATTATTAACATTATTTTTACCGGAATTGCACTAAATTACCGATACTCATATACCGCAAAAAAATTATCTTTATGAAAATATCGTTACTTACCGATACCTACAGTGTGAATTTGGTAACGTTAACAAGCCCTGCTCTCGAAGTTTTGACTTGCTACAGAGACAAAAATTTATCTAGCTATAGGTATTTTCGGTTTCGGTATCTTATGTTGAACACCCAGCGAGTATTTATTTTAATATTTCCAATGTACAGTTTTGACTTTTCTATCATTTTATTATATGTTTAGAAGTAAAGAACTACTTGTTCCAGAACGATTCTGTAGCTCAGTGGCTGAGTGTTGCCCGACTTAGGCAAAGGTCATAGGTTCACATTCCGGCAGAACAAGTTGTAATTTTTCTCTGTAAAGAAAGAGAATAGACTTGACTATGGTATGTTACCTTCTGCCCGAGTGCAGGCTTCTTCCCCTTGCTGTGGTCGGCGTGCTGCCTCTGGACGTAGGCCGCGGTGTCTCCGAACACACTGCCTTCGATACCGTTGTCCAATGGCTGGAATTGTACAATGATTGTGATGATTTGATTACAATAAAAAAATTATTACAATTACATTCAGAATTAGAGTTGCAAATGATTACAATTAAAATTCAATAATGTGGTCTTTTACATGCATTTTCAAATTAAATTATTTTTTACAATGCATTTACAATGTTTTATAACACTTGAGACTTATTTTCAGTATGTTTAAATTGTTGCTAATAGCATTAATTCTCAAATAAAAATAAAAATCCATTAGGGCCAAAGTAAATTAGTGAAGAAAAGGAATAGAATAGATACAATAAACTTGATAGCATACTTATGAAATATTTTTATAAAGAAATAACAGTTTTATAAATGAACAGAGGGCGGACTTTTCGCCAAAAGCAGACAAATATTGAAAATTTTAGTGAATCTTTACTTGCCTGCTATTTATTTCTAAATACACTTACACAAAACATCTTAGCATCAATGCGAAATAAGCGATAAAAAAATACATACCGTCTCAACAAGAAACTCAAGTGCAGAAGCTGGCAACACTGGTGAGTTGGTCTTGTGTCGCTGACAGCTGTTCTGTAGTGTTGCCAGCTCACTCGACAGTGTGACCACACCGCCGTCCGCCACTGACTTGACTACGCACCACGCTATCATACCCACGTCTGGAAAATAATTTTGTATGGTTTTATAGTTCCGTTCCGAAACGGTAAAAGCTGGACCCTATTCATGAGACTTTGCAGTCCGTCTGTCAGTTCGTTAAGAGGCTGTTTTTCGTTTTTCAAATTTCAGAGAATGATGTATTTCTGTTCCCACTATAACAACAAACACTAATATCAGAAAAAATAATAATAATTCAGGGGAGCTCCCAAACAACAAACGTGACATTTTCCGTTTTTTGGTAGGAAAACCTTCGTGTCCAACTCGCACTTGACCGGTTTTTCTTATGGGGGACCGCTTGTTCTGCAGCGAATATTGAGCGTTTTTTTTTGTGGGGGACCACCCGCTCTGCAGCGAATATTGAGCGAAAATTGAGTTCAATTCAAGGATTGACTGCAATATTATAAAGATTTATGATTGATAAAAAAAATTACCTAATTCTATTTCTGGGTTAGCATTCTTCTTGGGAAGGAATGCCCTTGTGTCTGGCACACCAATATCCATCACGTAGCCGTGGTCTTCGACTGATGCCACTGCGGCTTGTAATAGAGTACCTGAAAGAGATACAACGATAGTCTGAAAACATTGATTATGGTTGATGCTCGCGGCGTCGCCCGCGTGAAATTTGGTACCCGATCCCACTTCCCGTGGGAACATATTCCCGGGAAGCCTATGTTTTATTCCAGACTATAAGCTATCTTTGTACCAAATTTCAGCTCAATCCGTTAAGCCGTTAAAGCGTGATTGAGTAACAAACATCCAAACATCTTCACAAACTTCCACATTTATAATATTAGTAGTTTTCACATTTATACATAGAAAACACCCAAACTCCAATAAACACTTGTGTATCACACAAATATTTGGACCAACCCGGGACCTCAGCGTGGAAGGTGGTTAGACTACCGAATGCGCTACCAAGGCTGTCGCAATCAAATACAAATACAAAAAATACAAAAAATCGTTTATTTTCTTTAACAGAATTCAGTTACTGCTCATTCGCTCTAAGTTTGCCGCTCTGCTCCATACTAAAGTCGAATTTTTAATTAGACGAAGTAAATTGACAGCAACTAATGTCACTTCTTCATAAATAAATAATAAATAAATAAATATTCACGGACATCTCACACAACGCTATCTGATCCCAAAGTAAGCTAGGAATAACCTGCTTGTGTTATGGGTATCAGACCACGGATATTAATACTTATATACTTTTAAATACATACATATTATACATAGAAACACCCAGACTCTTGAGACAAACATTTATGGGTCACACAAATATTTGTCTCCGGTGGGAATCGAACCCACGACCTCCAGCGCCGCAGGCGGTATCACTACCGACTGCGCCACAGAGGCAGTCAATGTAAAAAAATTAATACAATGTTGCTTATTTTCTATGACGAAGTGACATTAGCTAGCTACTGTCAATTTACTTCGTCTAATTAACAATTCGGGTATACGCCTGTAGAGGCGTATACCTGTACTACCCGTTCGCTATAAGTTTGCCGCTGGTGTAGACCAGCGGCAAACTTATAGCGAATGGGTAGTACAATAAAGTTATTGATCTCTCCTTGTAAGCAAGTAATGCCTGTAGTAGGAGAGATCGCTCTTCCATAACATACATGTAAATACATACAAAAACACGTTGCTACATTTGTATTAAGTACATAGTTTCACAACCTTTGTCACTCTAAACGCAATATGATCTATAATTTACAATATGAGGATTAACACATTTATCATTAAGAAATTCGTTAGTTCGCTAAAGCATTACATGATAATTTTTTTCTTTACACCACGCAAATAAAGAAAAATTAGGAGATATAGCAAAATCAAAATAACGCGCAACGAAATAAATTTCGTGTCGCCGTGATTGGATGGTGTCACCTCTAATGCGGTTGAACAAACTTGACTGAAATATGGTACTGATAGATCATTGTCTGGAATAACCAATATTCTACTTTTTATCACGTACTCCACGTATGTTTCAATGGGATACGGCCCCGGAAACAAAATTTCACGCGGGCGACGCCACAGGCAACAGCTAGTTTACAATATTTTTGCTTGTGTAATTACTAGTGACCGACCGAAGTTTCGGTTTCGGTTTCGGTTTCGGCCAGTTTCGGCTAAAAAATCGAGTTTCGGCCACAGTTTCGGTTTCGGCCAAAATGGGCCGAAACTTTCGGCCGGGCCGAAACTCACGTGTTCATGAATTTTGAGTGCCTGGCTCTGCTTGTGACGTGGTTGGGGTCAGCCCAACCAGTTAATATGTTACTAATCGAAGATTTACAAAGGATTTCCAATCAATGAGACTGTTTCCTCAGCATTCCATGGATTCACCGTGAGGGCGCCGGGTCCATAGCGTGGTATAGAGGGAAACACTGTGAGGGAGTCTGGGACTTGCGACCCATTTGAGCAGGTTTAGGGTGACCACTTTAAGACGAGTCAGCGCTCACCTTCCACTTATAATTATTCAATTTTTACGGAATCCTACCCCCTTGCTGTCGGTTTAGTTGACTTCGTTGGTCATCTGTCTGTCTGTCAGCAGGCTGTAAATCATGCACCGTGATAGTTAGACAGATAAAATTTTTACCGATGAAGTATTTCTGGTGCCGCTATAGCAACAAATAATAAAAATAGACGAATTCAAAATTAGATACAGCAAACGTTCTCCTACGACCGATTCGCCGTTATACTATTTGTCGACAGGATGATTCTTTTATGTCCGTTTCCCCAGCAGGGTCTTTCACCTGTGGACATTTCGCCGACAGAACCTTTCATATGCGTCACTTTCGACGATATAAAATTAATAATATTAAAGGGGGCCTCCCATAAAACAAACGTGATTTTCTGCAGCTCTACGTGCGCTAGTCCGGCTCACTGGTGTCCAGTTTTAGTTATATAATGGGTGTCCCAGTAAGAGTGCACTTTTTCATTTTGATATAAAAAACATATTTTTTTGAGAGAGTTGTGATTTTTTTATTGAATTGTCAAGAAGACATGTTCCGATTAAGTATGGAACAAAATATCCGTCAAATGGCCTCCACGGCTCTGATGGCAGGCCATTACTCTATTCATGAAAATTTTCATGACTTTTTCACAGAGATGAGGCTGTATCGCACCGATGACTCGTTGGATCTCGGATTTGAGCTTAGGCATTGTTTCTGGTTTATTCGCTTAAACCTGCGATTAGAGAAAACCCCAAAGAAAAAAATCGCAGGGCGTTAAAATCTTGGTGGCCAGTTCACATCAGAATTTATTGAGATATTTTTTCCGGCAATCGTTGCTGCAATGGATTGTTTCATGCGCGGTGTAGCAAGTGGCGCCGCGCCGTCTTGCTGAAACCACATGCCGTCCGCACACAACGGAAGCACAGGAGTCTTACTGTCCATTACCGACCCAGTTTCTTCATTTTTTTTGTCAACTATTCGAATGGTTTACACATTAGGTGCACTATCTCGACTGAAAATTGTTCGTAGTTTGCGAGCGGTCTCAGCATAACTTTCCAAATTTTTGCAATAAGTTTTCACAATTATTACGCGTTGTTCTTTGGAAAAGCGCTCCATTTTTATTAATCGGAACAAATAAATGTGTAAGCTGCCAAATCTCAGAGTCGCCACTTGCACAAAAAAAAAATAGCACTAAATTTAAAAAGTGCACTCTTATTGAGACACCCTTTACTTGTAGAATGTAACCAAAATCAGCCAAGAGCTAGAAGCAGGGCACCGTGTGGTTTTAGTCGGTAGGAGTTCGCAATAGCATCTATGAGTAATGCCACACGTAAAAGAAAGAAACTCATCTTTAGGTTGAGATATTTCTAAAATGAACACTTGAGAAGATTTATACCGTTGATTGATGGCACTTGGTGGAACTTGCTGCACCTATTGAAAAAATAACTGGCCAAGTGCGAGTCGAACTCTCGCACGGAGAGGTTAAAGCGGGACCCTATTAAAGAGACTTGAGGCCTAGCCGTCCGTCTGTCTATTAGTCACGAGATCGAATCGCTGGAACCGTGCCAGATAGAGGCCTAAAATTTTCACTGTACAGTAGTCCTACCGACTAAAATCCACGCGTATAGTACCTAACAGCCTACGGTTGGAAGCCTCGAGTATGCCCTCGGGAGTTGCATACTGCGGCCGCGTGTTTGGGGGGTTGTTCGGTTGCTATCCCGCTTCTGGAATGGGGCGTGCATGAATCTCTCATGTCACGCTATCGTCAAGGACCTGCTTCTGTAAGGACGGTGAGCAACCGTTCTCAGGCCCCCGGTCATGGAGGCTGATAGTATAGGGCGCCGCCGCAGATTGTGAAACTCGGGTAGTAGAGCTCTCTCCCGCTGTCTCTATTACGAGCATGACCTGCTCACAGGAAGACGCCTATGGCCCCGCTTCAGCGCCTCCTTGCGCCATTGAAACAATGACGCAAGGACCTTTGCTTCCTGGTCCTATAGAGGGGTCTCGGCTAGGAGACATGCCACCTTAACTGAGATCGTGCGGTATCCCCTTATCACCCTGACAGCCGTCGCCTTCTGCGGGCTAAGCAATCTAGCCGCAATGCTGGTCATCAGGATCTACGCCCATACAGGGGCCCCGTATAGGGTCATGCTCCGCACGATCCCAAGGTACAGACTCTTCTGCAGGGAGTGTTAGGTCGCCTGATTTTGGGCAACAACTGTGAGAGTGCGGCTGACGCCCCCTTCGGGACCAAACTTCGGAAATGGTACCCGAAGTTCCACCGGCTATCGAGTACGAGCCCCAGATACGTTATCGAGAGCTCGATGCCGACGCTGACTGACGCCCCCTATATGTAGGCTTGATCCCGCAAGTGGTCTGCGGCTTTAGGGCTGCGTCTCGGTGTGTTGCTCCTCGCACTGTAATGAGGGTTATGCATGTTATACGTTACACCGACACCTCTGAGCAACGGACCACGCAGCACCCAATCGTAACCGATGTTCCACAGAAGCGGTCCTAGACCGATCCCTATGGAATACATCTCGCCGACCCCGCCCTAGCCAGCTCGGGTAAGTTATGGCCCTCTCGGAAAGATAGGGACCGACAATTCGACGGAGGAGTAGTATGGAGGCATTCCATGGTAAATAAGCGCCTCCCAAACGCAGCTCCAGAGCAAGGTGTTGAAAGCGTTGGCGAAGTCAAAGAGACACTGCCACCCTGTTCTGTTGCCGATATAACAAAAATACCTACTAAAATCAGAAAAAAACATCCACACAACGAACGTAATTTTGGGGGAAATTAATAACGTGCGGGTTTTTCAATATGAACACGTGAGTTTCGGTTTCGGTTTCGGTTTCGGCCGAAACTGACCCTGGGGCCGAAAGTTCGGTTTCGGTTTCGGTTTCGGCTGGAAAACCAGTTTCGGTCGGACACTAGTAATTACGTAGTGCGGTAGTATAGAAAAAAATAAACAAACCTTTCTTTAACTCGGACACATTTTTCTGCCCATTGACGTGTTGGGGCATCATAGAAAGCATCAAGCTGAGTTGTTTCACTTCTAACACTTTGACGGCCACATACTGACCCATCCGGAACATGTTCCATAGTTCTTTCACTTTGTCCACCTAAAAAATAAATCTTAATTTAGGGTTATATTATAGTGTTAAAAGTACAAGTCTTGCACATTGTTCTCCCTCCAACTCGATTTTCCATTTTTTTTAATAGGATATTTTTTTTACAATTAAAAGAAAACTCATGAAAAACAATATACCATTATTCAAAATGAGTAACTTCTTGAAATATAATAACTAGAAAACAATTTAGAATAGCAATAAATTGTTCTATTTATTTATCCAAAGATTCAATTTTATATATTTTTTACTGTAATTTTATCATAAAAGAAAAGTAAGATACCAAATGCATTCATTCTGCAATTTCACAACCTAGATTAAACATCAATTGCCGAAAGTTGTCTTTCAAACATACCTTATCATCAATATAAGCCTCCAGCTGCTTGTTGTGCGGCTCACTGATGTGGCACGCCATTACGGAGCCAATCATGCGGCACGGTAGACTGATCACTACTTTCGTTTCTTGTATATTTTTCACTCTGCCTAGGATCAGTACACCTTCTTTTATCGTCTAAAACAGAAATAATGTATGTTTTTTAATAAATAAATATTTGTGGACATTCTCACATAACATAATCGAGCCAAAATTAATTAATATTAGCTTGTGCTATGGGACCTAGACAACTGACAGACATAACTATATATTTCTAAATACATGCATATTATACATAGAAAACACCCAAACTCCGAAACAAACATAAAATAGAATAAACTTTATTGTACACCAAAATAAAACATACAGAAAAGAAAGACATTACAATTTTATAAATGTACAGAGCGCCGGCCAATCGCTAAAAAGCTATTTCTTACAGGCAATCCGTTGTGGATCACACAAATATTTGGACTGCCCCAGTAATCAAACTCAGGACCTCAAACGCAGCAGGCAGTTACATTACCAACTGCGCTACCGAGGCAGTCGTGCTATGTTAAACTTTTAAGGTTACGTGCGCAACCAGGATCCTATTACTGAGGTTTCGCTGTCTGTTTTTCTCCAAGCTGTATTTCAGAAACTGTGATAGCTAGACAGCTGAATTTTTACAATAGAGGTTCCTATTTTAGTTTGCACCAAAAACATAAAAAAAATAAGGTTGGTTCAATAAAATTAACGGGATTTTTTATCACAGTGCCCTTCATGTGAAAATATGACTTGCAGTTGGCCACTGTTATTAGTTAGCTCACTAAAATTATTACTGTTGGACATAGGCCTCTCTCAAATTCATTTTAAGAGAGTGACTGACTTTACGGTTACCACATTAACTGGACATTTCAGGGTTTTGTTTCAAGTATTTCTTCTTTTCGGTATGAACTCATCTATTAGGCAGCAGGTGCCTTGCAGATAAGGCTGGCTTGGGCCCTGAACATGTCAGTAGGGAGCTACTTTTAACAGAAACAATTAAAAGTTAGACAGCTAGGACAACAACATACCTTATAACTTAACCCATATGCACAATTCTTAAAAGATTCATTAACTTCTTTTGTGCCCTCATCTGATAAATACCCATCGTCCCCTTCAGATTTTTTCTTTGGCTTCTTTTTCTTTTTATCTTGTTTTACAGGAGCACCTAAAAACTATAAATACCTATGTGTGAGAATTAAAATTGCACGTTATTTATTATTTCTTTACTTTGTAACTTTGGTACATACGTTGGCACTTCGCTTAAATGTAGTGGATGGCTTTTTCCCTCCACGAGGAAAATATTCTTCTGTATCTGCCATCGTAATTTTCTATTAAATGAATGAATATATTTCACAACAACAGTTTACACATTAAACTCCGTGTTCTATTCGACTTCTCTCAGCTCAGTTCCCTCTCACATCACCATCACAATTTGAGAGTAGCGAAAAATTCTAAATCTATGATCACAATCACACGTGAGAAATTGAGGTTTTATTTTGTATTTTGACATATACTAGTTTGACAGCTGACACGATAGAGTGGCGTATGAGATGACCTCTCTGATTTGTGACCTCGTATGCGACGCGACTCATATTTAATGGGCTCCCGACACGGTCAATTGGGCATGACAAGTCTACGTGCTTGAGTCAAGTTATTGACCGTTTACCACGTAGACTTGACGCTATCATCAATAAATCTACGGTTTGATGGGAATTGAAGTAGAAAAAAAGTAAACGGCACTTGATGCACTTTCTATTGATGTGAACTGACGGGACTTGACAAGTTTTTATTTTTGTTTTTTTTTTAACGCGGTGACTGCAGATTAGGCACTTCGCCTGTTACATAGTTGCTATGCACTTGAAACGCTGATAAGTATTTACTGCATAATTGCGTAATTCTCACGCTTGCAACTATTGCATCAGCCACGACCCACGAGGCGCCAAGTCAGCACAACGTGCCCCGCAACAGCAAGACACCCGACGCCCGGCATCGCGTGGAGCGGTCACTTTGGACACATTGGTCTATTGTCGACGTACTATTAATTTTAGCACTTATAATTTTTGTAATTCTTTTTATTAAATTTAGTTTGAAATAAATTGTATGTTTTTGCGTCATTCGGCTACAGCCTACGTATTTGGCGCAGTCGGTAGGATCGGTATATTCGGGCGCCCCGCGTTCAAGGACTCTCGCATCGAATCCTGTCGGCTCCGTATAGCCGCTGCGCGTGGTCTACAGCCAGAACCAACCGAGTATCCCGAACCTCTCACAGTAAGCAGTAGCCAGAGTATCAAGAAATCGATACAGCAAGAGGTACAAGATATCGCATGTAAGTACTTTAGAATCACTCTAAAATCGCAATTTCCTATTTTTGTGTTCTTTTGTGTTCCCTATATAATCCAAGATTTTCCACCCACGTGAATCTCGGTCCCCTTCTAGGTTAGATAGTTATAGGAATAGAGTAGTAGATTCTACAAGAAAGGAGATGTCCAGAAATGGTTTTTTATTCTCGAAAAAATCCAGCACCGTTTAACCAAATATTTTTGAATAGTGTTACATAGAACTAATATTATATTTTATAAAATGGAATTTTTAGTTCCTGAAATTTTGAGAAAACATAATTTTTATTTTCGTTTAATTTTAGGCTGAATACGAACAAAACTTACGTTGCTTTAGCCTAACAAACAAATTAAAAGTTTGATATATTGTCACGCGTGACAAGTGGATGACAGGTGTTTCAATGACAGTTCTTGTTTTTGTAAACAGTTATAATTTTTGTTTACTTTGGTATGGTATGATAGAGGATGAGATTTTTGCAAATATAAAAAAAATTGATTTATTATGTCATGTTAAGACAAAAATTCGTTCTTCTGTTTCGTTTTTCTGTTCACATGTAGTGTTTTGAAACTATGAGACTTAAACCGCATCATTGCGTACCCCAGGGTAGTGTGCTGGGGCCATTACTTTTTGTAATATATATAAATAATTTATCATTTGCTATTACGGACAAGATGACACTCTTTGCGGATGACTGCTCGGTGCTTTACACCAGTTTAAAATTGACATCTCAGGAATCCCATATAAATAACTCACTGACATCTATTATTAATTGGTTGACTAAGCATAATCTAAAAATTAACTTTGACAAAACAAAATTCATTAACTTTAAGCTTAAGAAAACAACCTTAAGTAAAAACAGGTGCACCAATATCAGTTATATGGGTTCGATAATTAAAGAAGACACTAACATAAAATTCTTAGGCCTACACGTAGATCAACAAATTAACTAGAAACTTCACGTTGATCATGTGTGCAAAAGGATTAGTCAATTAGCATATTATTATGCTTTATTCAAATTAAAACCCATAACTAGCAGAGACGTCCTTATTGCGGCTTATCATGGGCAGGTTTCCTCAACACTACGTTATGGAAAAATCTTTTGGGGAAACTCAACTGATTGGCTGCGAGTGTTCAGAGCTCAGAAGCGTTGTCTTAGGACTATGTTTGGTCTTAAGCCCAGAGAATCATGTAAGCCTTACTTTAAGCAGCATGGTTTAATGACTTTCCCTTGCTTATACATTTATGAAGTTCTTGCATTTGTGAAGCAAAATATGAACCTGTTTGACCTGAAGAAAAGAATGCTGTCGCGACAATCACGATGATACGCGAGATTTGGAGAAAGAAGGTTAATGCTCTAGTCATGAAATCAAAATAACTGGTAAGATTGTAAGTCTATTTGTCCCACGACTTGTTCTGTATTTGAATTTGAATCTGAGTCCGTTTCTAATGTCAAATAGATATTTTTCAGTTCACGTCGGGTGACCGGAGCGGACGTATAACGCTGGTCTAATAACAAATTATCGAGACAAGTTAATTGTCAATAACGCGTGTGAACTGAACGCGTGTGATCTGAAGCATTGGCGCTGCTTGGCAGCTAGTCTACGCAAAATAAAAGGCTGGTAACTTTTTACATGTTTTATCTTGTTTGTTGGTGCTTCGTACAGCACATTTAGTAGTCATGAGGTCGATCTGCAATTGACCGGGCCTGTGTGTCATCATGCCGGCCACAGGGGGACGTGAATGCAGTCTACAGTGGGAAATGTTTATGAAATGGGAAGGGATTTATTATATGTTATATCGCAGCCAATAATCCGCGATCCATAGGCCTGGATCCGGCCCGCGGTGAGGTTTTGCAACGCCGATACATTTGATGTCCTTCGGTATAAGGAGCCAATGTACCCATGAATGGGCTATAACGACCTGAGTATGCATTCATGTGCATTGTAACATGTAAAACGCGTACCGGCTGCTCTCCTTTCCTTGGAGAGTAACGGGTACTTCCTTTGATTTGTTCCAGGTGGAGCACACGGAGGCGGCTGTGGACGTGGACGGCTGTGATAGACTCGCTCTTTATTTTATGGGTGAGTCTTAAGTTTCAAGAATCCAGCAGGAAAGAATTATATCTAGTTATGCTTCTTCTACTTATGCTTCTTTCCGACATGGTGGAGATGCTGGTTCCTTGACACCGACTCAAGGGTTGAAATTGATGAATTCTAATCATTTTAAGAGTAACACAGCTGTTTACGTTCATAGTTTTGCCTTTCGTGGTTTTCACCTGACACAACGTTTAAAGACATTAAAATTTTGACGTCTTTTTAATCCTTTTTAAAATTTGGGACATTTGACCACAAACAATTAGTTATTTTTATTGACTAATATTATTAAAAATCGAATGCGAAAAAATAAATCGTCTGCAACATGCCTTAAAACCATAAATATTCCGTCATAATATTCGTTTGAAAAAAGAAAAAATGGGATGTCATTTCATTTGTCAAGTCAAATCTGACTGTCATTCAAAATGAAAAATTTTAAATTTGAATTTATTTTACTAATTATATTTATAAATAAATACTTATTATAGTTAAATAATAAGAAAATTTGAAGAATTTGGTAAGTCATTTTATTAATTTAAGCAAATTTATTTTGCCTAGTCGAGGCATTTTCCAATTATTTAATCATCGTACATACGTGAGTTTGTTAAAAGTTTCTTCAGAAATTATGATATTCATGATATTTTCACTGTTCCATATTAACATTGAGACATTTTCTTGTTATAACAATGATGTTATGTTTGTTGATAGTTATGTTTGTTGGACATTACAGGAGCAGGAGATATGATCATGAAAATAATCAAACAGCTATCCTTAATTATAAATGCAGAATTAAATGCGCAGAAATTATGTGAAATAAATACCTACTATGGAAGGAAATAGTGCACTTCGCAATACACCTACTATGGAGACTCTACATATTATAGGATATCAAGACAGAAGACTATGAGTTGTTGATTCTGTCAAGTCAACGAAAATAAAATTATGAGTGTAATGTATTGTGAATGTTTTATTGTATTGCGTTGAAATAAAGTGAATTTGAGTTTAAAGCTTCAACTTATTCTGCTAAAATGCACTACCTCTTAAGTTGTACCAAATACAAAACCATAGAAGAAAGAATAAAGGTGTTAATGGTACAAAAAGCTTGTTTTAATTGTTTTATCTAGAGGTCATAATCCTATTAAGTGTGCAGTAAGGGACAAATGTCTGTAAGAATGTATATCATCACTTAGCTATATGTCCAGCAATGAAATATTTTAGTGTAAACACAAAGTCTTCGATAGATAGATAAGATCGTAGATCTTACAGACGGCAACGAGGAAGATTACAGGTCAGTATAACATTACAAAGAAATGTAGAATTTTATTAGATTGTGGAAGCCAAAGGAGTTATGTAACTCAAAAGATTGCTAAAGAGTTACAAATGTTCATCGAGGAACAACAACTATTGACAATTTTCACCTTTGGATCTGAAACTCCTAGAACATTAGAAAGTCCTTTAGTCAAATTTCAAGTATTGACTAATAATAAAATCTTGAAGACAATGTATGCAAATGTTGTTCCAACTATATCTCAAGGCGTCCCATGTTTCAAAGAAGAATTATTTCAAATTAGTAAAAACTATACTTTAGCTGATGACGGTTCACTATCAGATAAAGTAGACATATTAATTGGAAATGATTATTATCACTCAATTATAATGATGAATAAAATATGTATTGCAAAAGACTTATATTTGATTGAATCAGAATTTGGATGGATTGTCTCGGGTCTTATTACTAATAGACATATAGAACAAATGTCAATGGTAACATTTTGTCAATGCTCTTGTAAGATAGGACTTAGCCAACCGGATCCACCATTGGATTTAGGAAACTTGAAGATGTTATGGGATCTAGAGTCTATTGGCATCACAGATTCACCGAAGATAAGCAGAGATGAAATTGCAATCAAACATTTTAATGAAACAATGGAAATGCGAGACAATAGATACTATGTTAGTTGGCCATGGATCAACTATCCACCAGATTTATCTTCAAACTATGGGTTAGCACATGGAAGATTAATTGGATTACTCAAGAGATTGGATCAAAAAACTCTTCAAACATATGATCAGACATTGAAACAACAAATGGAAAAGGGAGTTATTGAACTAGTCCCATCAAGAGAAGTGAAGGATAATGATCATCCTATACATTATATACCTCATCACGGAGTCTTAGCCCCTGGAAAAGCATTGAGAATTGTATATGATGCATCGGCAAAGACAAAGGGTAGTAAAAGTTTAAATGAAAGTTTATACTGTGGACCATTATTATTGGAAGATCTAACAGGATTGATTATAAGATTTAGAAGTCATAAGATTGGATTGACTGCAGATGTGGAAAAAGCCTTTTTACAAATAGGACTTAAGGAACAAGATAGAGATGTAACCAGATTCCTATGGTTGAAAGACATAGGAAAGCAAGCAAGTGAAGATAATCTTGAATATCTTCGCTTCACCCGTGTACCGTTCGGTATCATTTGTAGTCCGTTTTTACTGAATGCTACGATTAAGTATCACCTACAGCAAAGCAAGAATATGAACATTAAGCAAATAGCATCGGATATATATCGCACCTTCATTTCGAAACCGTTACTAAACAAAATAACTAAATTTTACAGGAGAAGCAATTTAAGATTTTTGGCCTATTAAATACCTCATAATGAAAAACTTATGAACTTTTATGAGGTATGTCTTAGATTACTTATTAAATTATTATTTCCTTTTCAAGATGTGAAGGCACATAATTAGATAATTTACATAATTACTGATTTATAATCATTTTAATTTTTATAGTAACACTTTTGCAATAACTTTTTTTTCAATTATCATTGAATATTGTAATGTTAGTATGAATTGAATGTTACTATGTAAAAAATAAAATTCTAGCTATTTTAAATGACAGAATAATGAGTGTGAAATATATTTAAAGACACGGATAAAATAAAGGGTAATAGTTAAAATCACTATTTATTAAACGAACGTATGAAGTACAATTATAAATGGCAAATAAAGAGTTATTTTTCTTTTAATAATTATCATTTAATTGAAGCTTACAGTCACCGTATTTACTTATTTTGAATAATAATATTTGAAGATAGTTAGTTAGTTAGTTAGTTAATATCAACAGAAAACTACTTCCTATTCAGATGGGACCACCTGCGGGATCCAGCCTACAGGTAAGGGGCGTCAGCATCAGCATCGAGTCCTCTTTGAAGTATCTGGGACTCGTACTCGATGGCCGGTGGAAAATCGGACATCACTTCCGAAGTTTGGTCATAAAACTGATGGGGGCATTGATGCCCAACATCAGGGGACCCTACGCTCCCTGCAATGAGACTGTACCTGGAGATCGTGCGAAGTATGGCCCTAGGGGCCCCCGGATGAACGGAGACCCTGACGGCCAGCAACGTGGCTAGATTGCAGAGCCCGCAGAGAGCGATGGCCATCAGGGTGATAAGGGGATACCGCACGATCTCCGGTGAAGCGGCATGTCTCCTAGCCGGAACCCCTCCATGGGACCTGGAAGCGAGAGCCCTTGCGTCACTATGTAGATGGCGCAAGGAGGCGCTGGAGTGGAGCCATAGGCCTGCGTCTCGAGAAACCAAGCCCCAGCGGTCCCAGCTCCACCAGGAAACCGTGGAGACATGGAAGGTGCGACTTGAGCAACCAAAGGGCGAATTCACCACAATCGCGGCCGTCAGACAATCATGGAAGAGTGGCTAGAGAGGAGACACGGTGCTCTCTCCTACTGGTTGTCACAGATGCTTGCCGGGCACGGTAGTTTCGGTATGTATCGGTGGGGAAGACACCAGGAAACCACAGCCGAGTGTCAGCACTGCGAGGATCGCAGCGATGACACAGCGCTCCACACGCTGGTGGAGTGCACTGCGTGGGCGCAACAGCACCAGGTCCTCGTAGTAGGTCTAGACGTGGACAATCTCTCACTCAAGACCATAATGCGAGCCATGATCTTCAGCGGGAGTAAGTGCGATTGCGCCGCCTCTTTCTGCGAGCAGGTCATGCTCGTGAAAGAGGCGGCGAGGCGGGAACGCGGGAGAACTCTCCCACTCGAGTTCCGCAGTCGGCGGCCTAGGCGCCGTCGTCGTGTCTTCGCCGAAGACTATCGGCCTCCATGACTTGGGGCCTGAGGACGGTGAGAGGGCTACTCCCCGTCCTAACAGAAGCAGGGCCATGACGGCAGCGTGACGTGAGGGATTCCCGCACACCGCCCCTTAGAAGCGGGATCACACCCGAAACCCCCCAAAGACGCGGGATAGCACCCGAACCGCCCCTTGGGCGAGGCCGCAGTGGTGGCCTTCCGAGGCCTTACCCGGAGCTCTAGCTAAGTAAAAATAGTATAACACAATATGAAACTAAACAGTCATCTATAAATCTTTTGTATTTGTTTTATACTTATTATTTGTATACTTATTGTAATAATACTACCACTGTTTATATACTTATTGTTATAATCCTAACCGTAAATATGAGAATCAAGTTAGTCAAGAACTAGACAAAACCAATAATCACAATTTGAAACTAAATATTTATGTCATACTTTTATCTAGAATTTTTATTATAAGGATTATACAAAAGGTAACGGTTTTAGTTTTAAATTTGAAAAAAATAAAATACACATTTTAAGTTAAAAACTGTGACAAAACAAAAAAACACACTTTATAGAATAAAAATAAGTAAATAATATAGCTTAACGAGAAAGTCAACCGTTCTTATATCAATAGTTACACTTTTATTATAAACTTGTACGTCGACGCCTCAAATGACCGGTGACAACTGGTTTAATAACGGTTATGTCATTAGCATTTGTTTAAAATTTCGTTTAGTAACGTTTTAGTTTAGAGCTATCTACCGTAATATTGAGGTATTAAATAAACTGTCAAATTCATTCGGTAGTTCCTGACGATTTAAAAAAGATGGCGTTATTAACTCAATTTCGTAAAAATTTCGTTTAGTAACGGTTTCGAAATCAAGGTGCGATATGTAGATAATGTTGTAACAGGCACAGATACTGACGAAGAAGCCTTACAATTATACAAAACTGCAAGGAAAACATTTAAGGAAATTTCCATGAATCTGAGAGAATGGAATTCAAATTCAAAGAAATTCAGAGAAATAGTACCTGACATAGTTCCTGATCAGAAAATAAAGCTACTAGGTTTAAACTGGAATCTAGAAGAGGATACATTACAATTAAGAACAAAAACATTGCAAGAAGTCAATACTAAAAGAGGGATATTGAAAAATATTGCTTCAATATTTGACCCATGTGGATTTGCAGTACCAATCCTGTTATCAGGAAAGATAATACTTCAGGATACATGGAAACAGAAGATAAAATGGGACACACCACTACCAGATGATATTGCAAATAAATGGAAAGAAGTATGTAAAGCCTTAGAAGAAATTAAAGACATTAACATCAAAAGATGTTATAAAGAAGATCCAAAAAGCACTAAATATCAGTTACATTGTTTTACCGATTCTTCTACAAAAGCGTATGCTGCTGTAATTTACATAGTGGGAAAAAATAGTAAGAATTTCATTATTGGAAAGTCACGTGTTGTACCTACCAAAGATCAAGAAAATTTGAAGATACCAAGACTTGAGCTATTAGGAGTATTAATTGGCTGTAGACTATTACAGTATGTCAGCAAATTCATTAAATTAGAGATTTGCAAACAAATATTATGGTCAGATAGTCAGATTGTTCTAAGCTGGATAAACTCAAACAAGTTACTAAGTCCATTTGTTTCAAGACGGATTGAAGAGATTAAAAGAAACAAAGATCTATCTTTTAGATATGTTCCAACTGAGTTGAATCCTGCTGACGTGGCCACAAGACCATCAAGAACAAATGAAGATATGAAAAGATGGTTAAATGGTCCAGATTATCTACTAGAAGATCCTGAGAATTGGCCCGTTAACCCAAGTTATCAAAATACCTTATATGTGGGTGAAGATTTCAGTGAGACAGATCATATTGAAGTAATGAACAAAGAAGATAATTGTGTAATGAAAGAATATAAAGAACGCACCCATATGGAAGATAGTACCTTGCAAATGATTAAATCAACACAGTCAAAATACTTTAAAGATGAGTTGAATAATAAACAAACTAACTTGAGCAGAAATTTAAAATTATTCAAAGACATTGATGGTGTCCTACGTTGTAGAGGCAGACTCAAGTATGCAGAATGGTCGTTTGATAAAAGATACCCTATTCTTATTCCTAAGGATTGTGAATTTACACGGAAAATTATAAAAGAAACACACGAGAAGAACTATCATGTAGGAGCCAGTCACACATTAAGTCTAATACGACAGTCATACTGGATACCTCAAGGCAAGCGGCAAGTCCAAAAGATACTTCGAAAATGTCTGAACTGTGTCAAATGTAACGGTGGACCATATAAGTTACCAGATACTCCTCCACTACCTCCTGAGAGAGTAAACTATAGTAAACCATTTACATTCACTGGGATAGACTATCTAGGACCAGTGTTGGTAAAAACAGAAAACGGAACAGCCAAGAGATGGTTGTGTTTATTCACATGTTTGGCAGTTCGAGCTGTACATTTGGAAGTGGTACAGAACTTATCAGCTGAAGAAGGATTATTATCTATAAGACGCATGGCATCAACCAGAGGCGTACCAAGTTTAATTACTTCAGACAACGCTACTCACTTCAAGCTGATAGCTGATATCATATCAAACAAATATTGTGTTGAAAATGAAATCAAGTGGAAGTTTATTCCTCAGCTAGCACCGTGGTTTGGTGGATTTTACGAGAGATTAGTAGCGCTGGTTAAACAATGTATGAGAAAGACATTGGAAAAACACCTATTAGGAGATAGTCAATTAACAACAATTATTAAAGAAATTGAAACAGTTATAAATACAAGACCATTGTTATATGTGAGTACAGAAGTGGAACACTGCTTGACCCCAGCAGATTTTCTACAAGTTGGAAAATACATAACTTTAGAAACAGTTCAAAATCAACCTATAATAACAGGTCTATCCACTAAGAATAATTTAATTAGAAGTTGGAGAAGAGCAAGAATTATAATAGAAGAATTTATAGAAATGTTTCAAAATCGTTATTTACCAAGTCTACGGGAAAGATACAATCATTCCGTGAAACAACCCCGTACGAGGTCAAGTTTGACACCACGTGTAGGTCAAACAGTCCAAATCAAAAGCGAGAAACCTAGGATAGGTTGGAAGGTTGGAAAAATTGTATCTCTGATCAAGGGAAGTGACGGTTTATGTAGAGTCGCACAAATTAAAGTTGACAACACTATATTCACTAGGTCAATATCACATTTGTATCCTTTGGAAATCGAAGAAGACCAACAAGATTCATCATCAGTGGATCAAAACGAAGAACAGATCAATATTGAAGATGCAAACATAGTCCCAAAAGAATTGAATAATATACCAGTAAGTGAAAATAGCCCAAATGTTGATATGTCAATAGAAAGTTCTGATTCTGATGTAAACAACAAAAATGACGATACTTCACATGAAACTGAAAATACCATTGAATCTATGGAAGAATCAAATCCTGTCACAATTGAAGCTGAACCTGATAAAGTGATGGAAGTAGAACAACTCGGTGCAATTAGAAATGAACGAGCAGCTAAAGTCCGTGCTCTACAAAAGATAAGAGAATGGACTCGCAACCTAATGGTTTTATTTTAGCTTTCCTTGGCCGGAGGGTCGATTTCTTCGCGAAATGCGAATGTAAATAATGTAAATATACATACTAAATTCTTCATGAGACACGAACATCTCTTTTCTACATACTAAATTCTTCAGGAGACATAATGTCTCTTCATTTTTCTTTTTCCTTTGTGGGGAATGTCGCGACAATCACGATGATACGCGAGATTTGGAGAAAGAAGGTTAATGCTCTAGTCATGAAATCAAAATAACTGGTAAGATTGTAAGTCTATTTGTCCCACGACTTGTTCTGTATTTGAATTTGAATCTGAGTCCGTTTCTAATGTCAAATAGATATTTTTCAGTTCACGTCGGGTGACCGGAGCGGACGTATAACGCTGGTCTAATAACAAATTATCGAGACAAGTTAATTGTCAATAACGCGTGTGAACTGAACGCGTGTGATCTGAAGCATTGGCGCTGCTTGGCAGCTAGTCTACGCAAAATAAAAGGCTGGTAACTTTTTACATGTTTTATCTTGTTTGTTGGTGCTTCGTACAGCACATTTAGTAGTCATGAGGTCGATCTGCAATTGACCGGGCCTGTGTGTCATCATGCCGGCCACAGGGGGACGTGAATGCAGTCTACAGTGGGAAATGTTTATGAAATGGGAAGGGATTTATTATAATTATGTTATATCGCAGCCAATAATCCGCGATCCATAGGCCTGGATCCGGCCCGCGGTGAGGTTTTGCAACGCCGATACATTTGATGTCCTTCGGTATAAGGAGTCAATGTACCCATGAATGGGCTATAACGACCTGAGTATGCATTCATGTGCATTGTAACATGTAAAACGCGTACCGGCTGCTCTCCTTTCCTTGGAGAGTAACGGGTACTTCCTTTGATTTGTTCCAGGTGGAGCACACGGAGGCGGCTGTGGACGTGGACGGCTGTGATAGACTCGCTCTTTATTTTATGGGTGAGTCTTAAGTTTCAAGAATCCAGCAGGAAAGAATTATATCTAGTTATGCTTCTTCTGGTTACGCTTCTTTCCGACAAATGCGTCAAAGAGGAAAGTTATGTGTGGTGCCCAGTAGAACGACTGCGAAGCATAACAGTATTTTTTGTAAAGCACCACGTATATACAATAAACTCCCTTTATCAATTAGAGACGTAACAGAATTTGCCAGATTTAAGAAGCTTACTCGAGAATTGCTTGTAGAAAAATGCTTCTACACTTTGCAAGAATACCTTGATTGCAAGGTTAAATACTGTTTGAAGTTCCAGCTGGGTACATCCCGGCGGACAGTGTTTGCTTTATGCTTATGTTAATAATATTACCAACGATAAAAAAAAGGACTTTTATAATCAAATATTTATTGACATGAAAGTTATTTGACATGGTATGATATTATTTATTTTATTAATTATAATTGACATTGAATGTATTTACACTATATCTAAGGGCTTATTGTGCATGGAAAATGAGACCCGTTCTATTATTATTTTTAAACTTGTATAGATTGATAGATACTTAGCTTTGCTATGTTCTTTCTTTAAATTTACATACCGTACTTACGGTGAGACATGCTGTACCAATTACTCATATTGTGATATTGTGAAAATCTCTGTAACCATGTTTCATGTAAATAAATGAAAATAAATGAAATGAAATGAAATCATTGTAATCCTCAATTATGAAGCCGCTTAGCGTGTCAACGCAGTAATATATGCTTAGTGGTTGTCTTATCTAGTTATTTTGTAATATTAAAGATTGATTGTAAGTCTATTAAAAGAAAACAAATTATCTACGGTTAATATAATTTTATTTATTCTGCACCTTGATTTTCAATGTCTTCTCATATCAATATATGTGCGAGGCCGCATTTGCGTTTTTCCGCGGCGGTTTCTAACCTCAAAATGTCATCAAACTGTCAAAATCAATGAAATCAAGTCAATGTTTTGACATTTTGAGGTTAGAAACCGCCGCGATAACCGCAAGTGCGGCCTCGCCGTATGGTCTAAAACTGTGCAGGTGGAGATCCAAGCCCATCCAAGATACCAAACAATAGTCATCGCATAATGCGAAAAAAATACCGACATCAACACGGGCAGAGCCGCGGGCATCAGTTAATATAATAATATATTTCACCTCCTGAGTAATCCACTCTTTTAGTATTGAGATAAACTCCGGACTCGTGCTAATAGCTTCGTACTGAAACTGTTGCCTGGCCCGAATAGCTATATTGCAATTAATGCATTAAGCCATGATACTCTTGTCCTAAAAAAATAGGAAGTTTATTTGTAGTTACTTTAATGCAAATAAGAATATGAAGTACTCCCTTTTTTACGTGAGGGAAAATCCTCATGGATGTTTTGCCGGACTCCTACCGACTAAAAAACCTCACATAACGCCCAACAGCCTATGGTTGTGAGCCCCGGGTAAGCCCCGGTAAGACATGCGGCCGCCGCTGTAGCCTCGCCCAGGGGGTGGTTCGGGTGCTGTCCCGCGTCTTTGACGGGGTTTCAGGTGTGATCCCGATTCTAAGGGGTGGCGTGCGTGAGTTCCTCACGTCGCGCTGCCGTCATGGGCCTGCTTTTGTAAGGACGGTGAGCGACCCTCTCACCGTCCTCAGACCTCCGGTCACGGAGGCCGATAGTCCTCATATAAAGTATTCATTAAAAGAAAAAAAAAAGTGGGTAGTCATATAGTAAACACACAAAATTTTTTGCTCTTGAATTTTTATTAAAATTAATAGATTATTTCAGTATATAATTTGTTAATGTACGCTAATAATAGTTAAAACTCATCTGTGCTCGCTGTCTAGTAATAATTAAATTGAAAATCTCAAACAAGACCTGTCAATCACAAAGCTAAGATGGACCTCAAGCTAGCAAATGGATTGGAAGAGTTGCAGAAGTTGTTTGCCTCTAGGATGGCGGACTATGATGAACAACTGTCCAAGATCTCATCTGGAGCTGCTCCACCTGATGTTGGGAGTCTGACTACTGACTTCAACAATTTCAAAAAGTTTGTTTGGCAGACACTGTCCGGGTTTAAATTGCAGATTGAACTCCTCACCTTGGGGCTGGATCGGCATGAAACTGTAATGCGACGAAAGGTGTTGTTGTTTCATGGCATCCCGGAGAGCCCAAATCAAAATCTACATGAGGTCATACATCAAGTGATATCCACCGAGATGAAACTCCCTGAAGTTGGTTTGCAGCACCTCAACGTTTGCCATAGGCTGGGTGGGACACGAGGAAAGACTCGTCCAGTCTTGGTTAGATTCCATGGGTTGCAGCAGCGTCTTTTGGTTTGGGACACCAAAACTTCGCTTAAAGGTACGCCAATTACAGTTTCCGAGTTTCTAACCAAGGCGCGGCACCGGGTTTTCACTGCTGCAAGGCAGCATTTTGGCGTGAGGAGCTGCTGGTCTGCTGAGGGCCGGATAATTATCCTGACTCCGGATAAAGTACGCCGGAAGATCGAAACTAAAACTGAACTTGACACCTTAATTCAGCAATATCCGAGCCCCATAACCGATTCCGATAAATCTTTACAGCCCGCTGTCACTATTGCCTCATCTTCGAGGTCTGGCGAGGTATCAAAGCCAGTGAAGGTTCCTAAGCCCAGCCGCCGACGGGTTTAAAATGCATCTACGGCTCTCATAGCAATATATTATGTCATATTAGGCACCACACTTCTAGACTGTTTGCGTCACTGCAATATTCTGTATGCTCAAAATGGACTGTTTTGGGTTGTTTTGGTAATATTTCAACGCTAGGTTCTAAATTATAATATTGTTAAAACATACTTTCACTTTCCTAGGTTAGCGGAACAGAAAACTAAAATATGTTTGTTATTGTCGAGTTTGACGTTTGATGTGTCAGTGACGTTGACAGTTTCCGTCCATACAGAGCTAATGCCGTCTACACACATGCGAATCAGTTAACAATGATCGTTAAGAATTTTTGTTTCAATGAAATTAATTGAAATAATAAAGTTAAATTACTTAATTACATAATATTTAGGTGTATGTGGCGAGGCTATTTTTTTTACGTGTCCGGAAGTTGTGGTGGCTGATAGTAAGTTACAAATTTTTTTTTTTTTTTTTTATTTTGCTCTATTTTGCAAATTTATTCATTGTTAGTCTCTTTGTTTTTTTTTTTTTTTTTTTATGTAATTCTCCTCTCAAATTCGTGACGATGTCTTGTAAGAATGTGAAAATTTCTGCCACTACATCAGCGAGTTGAGATACGAGGCGTCTTTATTTTTGTTTTATTCTTGTTAGTTATAAACTTATTTATATATATATATTATAATATTTATTAATTTGCATGGAAAACACGGATGACCTTTGCAACTTAAATAGTAGTTTTTTCTCTTGCTCTTCTGCCTCTGATAGTTTCCACAGCGTGGACATCTGTACTCCTGCTTCACATTCTTCTGCTTCTCTGACTCTGCATGATCACCTTTCCTCTTTTTCTTCAAGTTATCCTAAAAACCTCAATCTAGCGCATATTAATGCACAGAGTGTAACCGGTCACTACTCCGATATTCTGGCGTCGTTTAGCAACTCCTCTCTTGACGCTATCCTCATTTCTGAAACCTTTTTAAAGCCATCTATTCTTTCTACCCAGTGCTCACTACCAGGCTACGTATTAATCCGTAATGATAGAACGGGTGGTGTACGATGTGGTGGTGTAGGAATTTACTTGCGTGCTGATATTCCACATAAGGTGGTTAATGCATCTCCTTCTGTCTACTCAGAATCAGCGGAACACCTTTTCTTAGAAATATCTTTACTACACACTAAATTCCTCCTAGGTGTATTTTACAGTCCTGACTCGAGTATCGATTATTTTAACTCTCTTGATTCCCTTCTACATGACCTCACCCCATCCTATAGTCACGTAGTCATAATGGGTGACTTCAATACTTGTCTGTTAAAAGATGATTCCCGATCTCGCAAATTAATATCACTATTAACTGCCTTCAATCTGCATGTTCTACCACTATCTTCAACTCACCATGTTCCTAATCGCAGGCCCTCTTTACTTGACCTTATCATAGTTTCCTCTCCCAATGATGTGTGTGTCCACGGTCAGCTGACCGCGCCCTTCTCCTTTCACGACTTACTATACCTTTCTTTTCGTGTTCGTCCCCCCAAACGTAAGCCGCAAATCTGTTTTCTTCGTAATTTCAGGGGTATGGATCTGGAGTCATTACAAATTGATGCATGCTCTGCTGATTGGTCGCTAGTATTTAACTCCACAAATGTTAATGATATGGTTAAAAAATTCAATACAACTATTATATCCTTATATGACCGACATGCACCTGTCAAACGTGTCCACATAAAACATTGCCCAGCTCCTTGGTTGAATGCCACTATAAAAAACCTAATGGGACGTCGAGATAAAGCAAAAAGACGACTCCGGAATAGCCCTTCGGAACAAAACTTGTTAGCTTACAAGTCTCTGCGGAACCGCTGCAGTCGGATGTGTAGAGATGCAAGGAGACGCCACTTCTATGATTCTCTTAACTGTCGAAATTCTGCTGACACCTGGAGGTTTCTTAGGTCTGTTGGTATCGGCAAATCTCCAGTTTCCGACCCAAAGGACATTGATATCAACGCGTTGAACTATCACTTTTCACGTCCACCTGTCTCTTTGGATGCAACTGTCAAAAATGCCACTTTACTCAAACTGTCGGATGTGCCTGTGCCTCAGACCTCTCCTTTTCAGTTCCAGTCGGTCTCAGAGATAGACGTTAAGAGATCTCTCCTCTCTATTACCTCATCAGCTTCGGGAAACGATAGCATATGCTCAAGAATGATACTTCCTATTCTGCCTATCATACTTCCTGTCATGACTTATATCTTTAATTTTTCATTATTCTCTGGCACCTTTCCTGAGGTTTGGAAGTCAGCGTATGTTGTACCTTTACCTAAAACCATGAATCCCAGCTTGTTCACTGATTACCGACCTATCTCCATACTTCCTTTTCTCTCCAAAGTTCTTGAGCATATTGTTCATCGACAGTTCTCCGTCTTTCTATCCTCTTCTAACTCCTTAAGTTCCTACCAGTCGGGTTTTCGCTCAGGGCATAGCACTGTCACTACGCTTATCAAAGTAACAGATGACATCCGCTGGGCTATGGAGCGAAAGGAGTTAACTCTCCTAGTCTTAATTGATTTCAGCAATGCATTCAACTCTGTGGATTTCGATGTACTACTTGGTACCTTGAAGTCTATAAATGTCTCTCCTTCTGCTATCTCTTGGTTTGACTCTTACCTTCGGGGACGCTCTCAGTGTGTCCGTATTGGTCAGACGTCGTCGGAGTGGTGCGGACTATCTGCGGGTGTTCCTCAGGGTGGCGTTCTATCTCCTCTTTTATTTTCTGTCTTCATCAATTCTGCTACAAGTCTTATTTCCAGTAACTTCCATCTCTATGCTGACGACCTGCAGCTGTACCGCCATTTTTCAGCTACTGACGCCCATTTTGGAATATCTTCAATCAATCAAGATTTGGATCGACTGAGTGACTGGGCTAATTCGGTTGGTTTACGTATTAACCCTACAAAGTCGCAAGCTATCGTTATTGGTAGTAAATATCAATGTAGCGTTCTTCCGGTATCTGGACTGAATCCAGTTCTTCTGGCCGGCATTCAGATCCCGTACGCGGATACTGTAAGAAATCTGGGTGTAATTATGGACACCACGTTATCCTGGAGCGCTCACATAAGTGATGTCAGTAAGAAAGTGCATTTTTCATTTCACTCTCTGAAATGCCTCCAGAGTCTCCTGCCCCTGAGAACGAAAATTAGTCTTGCTCAAACTATTATTCAACCCATTATTGACTACGCTGATGCTTGCTATTTAGACGCCACCGAGGAGCTTCTTAACAAACTTGAGAGGTTGCAAAATTTATGTATACGTTTCATTTTTAATCTTAGAAAATATGATCATGTTTCCCACTTTCGCAAAGAACTCAAGTGGCTCCCAATCCGTCTTCGCCGGAACACTCGAATCCTCTGCCTCCTTTTCAATATCCTTCACAATCCATCCTCTCCGTCTTATCTGAAAGAGCGGTTTTCCTTTTTTCGCTCTCCTGATGCTCCCTGTCGCTCTAATCTACGCTCAATTCTCAAAACTCCGAATCATAAAACCGATTTCTACTCATATTCCTTCTCAGTGCATGCAGTCAGATTGTGGAACTCTCTTCCGCCTGCTGTCAGAGACAGCAGAACTATAACTACTTTTAAAAGGAAAGTCCGTGAGTACTATTTGTCTACACTTTAAACTTATTTATTCATGTAAGCATATTTATGTATCTAAGTATATTTATCTATATGTATTTATTATAATATATTTCTTTTTTATATATATATTTATACATATATTATTTATCTATTTAATAGAATTTACCTCCCCCCTCCCCTTTGTGTATGTGTGTTAATTGAATCCTATCCTGTTGTTTTAATTACACACTTTTACTTTTTCTTTTCTTATTTTTCACGCTCTCCTCTCGCCGGTCTGCTGGTAGATATTTCTTTTAGAAATAAGCAGTACCATTGTACCTGTGTTTCCTCCTTCTGTTTGTTTTTTTTTGTATTGTAGTGTGTACATAAATAAATAAATAAAAAAATAAAATATTCCCTAAGAAAGGAAAGCAAAGTAGTAATATACTTACAGTCAGTGTTTTAAAATCGAAATCCAAGTCCGAATCGCAAGTGGTAACAAATAACAGTTGTGAATAAGCCAAGTAGTTAGAGTTATATAAATCCAAACACTATCAACATCCAATTCATGTGCACAGTCAAAGAATTCGTTGCGATAAGCCAAGTAGTCAAAAAAGATGGAAAAATAACGAAACCAGTGAATACGTTAACAACAAAGCGAGACGCGAATACGCGATATTGACATAATTGACAAGTGACATTGACTTTATGTGACAGTTCACAGTGATGACAGTCATAATTTCTATTGCAAAAAATATGTTTGTATTGCCATCCATTTAATTCAAATATCTACTGACATAAAATAACTTGTAGATTTTCTCTTAAATGCAGGATTTAAAAATTATTATGTAACTAATTCTTGATTCCTAATTTTAGCTACTACTTATCAGTGTAATTTCAGCCATGCTGGATTTTACTTGGCCTTATATTTGTGGCTCACATAATTTTTTGTTGCATGTTGGGAAACAATCCACGACTTCGTGATCCACATTTGGGCTTTACGATCTCTAGACCAACGAGGCAGTCATATTTAATAGTTTTTCGGAGTTCAGGTGTTTCTATGTAACTTCTAGGTATAATGTGTACCTATGTATTAAGAAAGATCTAAGTATGTTTGTCAGTTGTCTAAATCTCATAGCAAAAGCTTATATTACCTTAGTTTGGGCTAGATGGCGTTGTGTGTGAATGTCCCACAGTATTTTTATTGATATTAATGTAAAACAGCGAACGGAAGCCGTGTTTATTTGACCAAGTAGTAGGTAAGATTTTATTATTTTTTTATGTAAATGCTCTATGTAGAGGTCTGCCTTTTTGAATTAATCTTTAAAGACCATAATCAACCAAATGTTTCAATGGCAGATCTGGTCAAATACTTTAAAAAAAATTTTTTTTGGGCATTTTCAAAATCGTCTGCCACTAAGTAAAACTCACGATAATGGTCAGCCATTCTTATTTTCCGATAATAATAATAATATATTTTCATATTTTTAAAACGGCAAACGTGGTCAAATGCATTTAAAACTAGTCAAAAATCGATACCTGTCCTGGCTGCGCAGTCGTCGCGTGCTCCACTTAGAGTTTAGTGAGTTACTGCATAATGCATGGTAGGTATAGGAGTCTCAGTGTACAAAACCTCAGGTCTGGTCAAATACATACTGGTAGATGTTCATGGGCTCTTAGACCATATTGTTTAAGGGGATTTTTGGTATGCTGAGTACCTACGAATCAGTTGATAATTCTGCAATTCAATATGGCCGCCGCGCCGTCATCACAAAATTTCCTGATGGGTATCGTTTAAGGGGTTTTTTGGTATGCTGAGTACGAATCACATGATAATTTTGCAATCCAATATGGCCGCTGCGATGTATTCACATAATATCATGATGGGTATCATTTAAGCGATTTTTTGGTATGCTGAATACGAATCACATGATAATTTTGCAATCCAATATGGCCGCCGCGCTATTATCACAAAATTCCATGATGGGTACCGTTTAAGGGGATTTTTGGTATGCTGAGTACGAATTTCGGGTTAATTTTGCAATCCAAAATGGCCGCCCACCACTGTTGTAAATTTTCATGTTGGATATCGTTTAAGAGGGTTTTTGGTATGCTGAGTACGAATTTCGGGTTAATTTTGCAATCCAATATGGCCGCCGCACCACCGTTGTAAAATTTCATGTTGGTTATCGTATAAGGAGATTTTTGGTATGCTGAGTACGAATTTCAGGTTAATTTTGCAATCCA
The DNA here is from genome assembly GCA_933228765.1 of Miltochrista miniata. Taxonomy (NCBI): domain Eukaryota; kingdom Metazoa; phylum Arthropoda; class Insecta; order Lepidoptera; family Erebidae; genus Miltochrista; species Miltochrista miniata. Next base: position 29,893,357 of record OW121764.1, on the reverse strand, counting down.
AAATGGCCGCCGTGCCACTGTTGTCAAATTTCATGTTGGATACCGTATAAGGGGTTTTTTGGTATGCTGAGTACGAATTTTGGGTTAATTTTGCAATCCAAAAAGGCCGCCGTGCCACTGTTGTGAAATTTCATGTTGGATATCGTATAAGGGGTTTTTTTGGTAAGCTGAGTGCGAAGCCTGACGGAGGAAGCAGTCTCACAGGGTGAGGTGGTGGTGGCGGTGTCTCTCGACAAGCCAACGCATTCAACACCTTGCCCTGGAGCTGCGTCAGGGAGGCGCTTATCTATCATGGAGTGCCTCCCTACCTCCGTCGAATTGTCGGGGCTTATCTCTCCGAGAGAGCCATAACTTACCCGAGCTGGCTAGGGCCGGGTCGGCGAGATGTGTCGTGCGGTGTTCCACAGGGATCGGTTTTAGGGCCGCTCCTGTGAAACATTGGTTACGACTGGGTGCTGCGTGGTCCGTTGCTCAGAGGGGTCGGCGTAACGTGTTACGCCGACGACACACTCGTTACGGCGCGGGGAGCAACGCACCGTGCCGCAGCACTTAAGGCCACGGCAGGGGTTTCTCAGGTCGTAGGTCGGATTCGGCGGCTGGGTCTCGAGGTCGCCCTTCACAAATCCGAGGCTCTGTGCTTCCACGGACCTCGGATGGGGCCACCTGAGGGATCCAGCCTACAGGTAGGGGGCGTCAGCATCGGCATCGAGCCCTCGATGAAGTATCTGGGGCTCGTACTCGATGGCCGGTGGAACTTCGGACATCACTTCCGAAGTTTGGTCCCAAAACTAAGGGGAGCATCGGCCGCACTCGCGCGGCTGATACCCAACATCAGGGGACCCAACGCTCCCTACAGGAGACTGTACCTGGGGATCGTGCGAAGCATGGCCTTGTACGGGGCTCCCGTATGGGCGGAGACCCTGACGGCCAGCAATGAGGCTAGACTGCTGAGCCCGCAGAGAGTGATGGCCGTCAGGGTGATAAGAGGATACCCCACGATCGGTTTACTAATGTTTGCCATAATTTAAAATGCCATAATTTCATATGCCATACTGGTATTTGCCATAATTTCATTAGATATAACGCTTCAGTTGCCATAATCGTGAAATGACATAAAATGACTTTCAATAATTCCATTGGTAATAATCGATCAAGTGTCATAATAATTTAAATCCATAAATGTATTTGCCATAATTTTCGTTTTCAATAATGCCATTTTCCATAACTTTTATTCACCATAATATAAATAAAGATAATTTATACGACACAGATTTTTTATTAACAATTTAACCTAAAACAAAACCTCATAATGGCGTCTCTAGCTAACTAAGCTCGACGGAGCCTCGCTTTGCGGGGCTGCTACTTCTGGGTGGTTTAAAAAAAAACCACGAAGACTAAGCTAAGTCTTCTAACCTAAACTATCCGAGTCGGATTGCACTGAGTCGGGGTGTTAACGATAATTAATTTCGACCTTACAATATTATGCATTATTTACATAATTACATCAAATTTGATTATGTCAAGAGTCGATTATGAGATGTGTTACTTATGGAAACTAATTATTATGAGAAATGTTGTTATAGAAAGTCATTTTATGGCAAATAAAAGTTATGACTGTTGAGTTGTTATGGCAAACGTTATTAGTATAAATGAAAATAGTGCAAGTAAATATTATGATCTGGGATGATTATGGCAAACAATAATAGTGCAAATGAATTTATGGAAAACGAGAGAACACCCCCACGATCTCCGGTGAGGCGGCATGTCTCCTAGCCGGGACCCCTCCATGGGACCTGGAAGCGAGAGCCCTTGCGTCACTGTTCAGATGGCGCAAGGAGGCGCTGGAGCGGGGCCAAAGGCCTGCGTCTCGAGAAATCGAGGCCCAGCGGACCCTGCTCCACCAGGAAACCATGGAGACATGGAAGGTGCGACTTGAGCAACCAAAGGGGGGATTCACCACAATCGCGGCCGTCAGACCGGTCATGGACGAGTGGCTGGAGAGAAGACACGGTGCTCTCTCCTACCGGTTGACACAGATACTTGCCGGGCACGGTAGCTTCGGCACAACAGCGCCAGGTCCTCGTAGTGGGTCTGGGCGTGGACACTCTCTCGCTCGAGGCCATGGTGCGAGCCATGCTCTCCAGCGGGAGTAAGTGAAATTTCATGTTGGATATCGTTTAAGGGGTTTTTTGGTATGCTGAGTACGAATTTCAGGTTAATATTGCAATCCAATATGGCCGCCGCACCACCGTTGTAAAATTTCATGTTGGTTATCGTATAAGGAGGTTTTTGGTATGCTGAGTACGAATTTCAGGTAAATTTTGCAATCAAAAATGGCCGCCGTGCCACTGTGGTTAAATTTCATATTGGACATTGTTGAAGATTGCATACAGGAACCATGAAACGCCAACTAGTTTTTAAATAGCAATACGATATAGTTTAGAGGTTTAGACTAATTGATATTTTTTACGCACAGGATCTCCTGTTATGTATGACACTTGTGCTAAGTCATTAAAGGTCGAAGGATCACTTCCTTAAAATATTCCTGAACTTTTACTTAAATGCTACCAAAGTCGCTCCAGATCCCGAACATGGTCCTTCGAGCCGGATATAAAATATTAAGAAGAATTTGGCCATTATTTTGAGATAATTTCTTGGATGAATCGAGATTGAGAAATTACTCAAGTCAAGGTGATCAGTGCATTCATTAAGGACAAAGCTGTGATTTATTAATTTAATTTAACCCATCACTCTTTAAAGGTAGTATTTAAGATTATTAAGTGGATTTAAAAGGTTAGTGTATTATTTTTGTTTATTTTTAACCGACTTCAGAAAGAAAGAGGTTATTTGTTCGACTAAGATTATTTTGTTAATTGTGTAATTGAAGGTCGTAGATAATAATTGTTACAAATTAATCATTTTCTATTTAATTTGGTTAATATTATGCTATATTTAATATAATTGGCATAGTTAGCTTTAATAAGCTACATCTATTAACTAAATAATTAAATTTGTAAGAAAAGTTTAAACTTATTTCCTACGCTTACACTAAGACTTAGTCATTAATAACAAAAATCAAATATACAGGGTTACAGGAAAAGTCGTGCTAGATCCGTTAAGGGCGTGGAGTACCCATTATTTCTGACTAATTTCACTATGAAACACCCTACCCTAAACTTAACCCTGTTCGAGATATTCGACTTTTAATATTTTTATTGAAAATTGCCGATTTTTAGGTTACAAAATTTTTTATTTTTATTTTGGGCGCCTTATTTATTATTTTTGTTGCATTTTGACATGTGTAATAAGATGCTCCAAAACGTCAATCATTGAAATAGTGCATAAATTAATTGAACATGTCGTAGAAGACAAGTGAAAGTTAAGAAAATAAAAAAAATAGTAACAAGTTTATTTTTCTCTAAGGGATATGTAAAAAAAATATTACGGCAGTCGTTCGGCAGATGTTTTTTTAAAATATCTAAATTTCATCAGCTATCTAACGACGTATAGCAATGTAGGGTTGTATTTAAATTCATTGAAAAAAACTTAGTTTCAAAAGCGACAGTGGAGAAGAAAATTAATACTTAGCCCTAAAAAGTAAAATAAAACAATAGGAAAAGATGAAATGTCATTTATTAAACAAGGTTTTTACACAACTTTTTCATACTCTACAGTTCATGTTCAACATGGCCGCCTCGGTTATGAATACATTGTCGCGACAATCACGATGATACGCGAGATTTGGAGAAAGAAGGTTAATGCTCGAGTCATGAAATCAATATAACTGGTAAGACTGTAAGTATATTTGTCCCACGACTTGTTCTGTATTCAAATTTGAATCTGAGTCCGTTTCTAATGTCAAATAGATATTTTTCAGTTCACGTCGGGTGACCGGAGCGGACGTATAACGCTGGTCTAATAACAAATTATCGAGACAAGTTAATTGTCAATAACGCGTGTGAACTGAACGCGTGTGATCTGAAGCACTGGTGCTGCTTGGCAGCTAGTCTACGCAAAATAAAGGCTGGTAACTTTTTACATGTTTTAACTTGTTTGTTGGTGCTCCGTATAGCACATTTAGTAATCATGAGGTCAATCTGCGATTCACCGGGCCTGTGTGTCATCATGCCGGCCACAGGGGGACGTGAATGCAGTCTACAGTGGGAAATGTTTATGGAATGGGAATGGATTTATTATATGTTATATCGCAGCCAATAATCCGCGGTCCACAGGCTTGGTACAAGCTCGCGGTGAGGTGTATGCAACGCTGATACATTTGATATCCTTCGGTATAAGGAGTCAATGTACCCATGAATGGGCTATAGTGACCTGAGTATGCATTCATGTGCATTGTGACATGTAAAATCTCTGGCTGCTCTCCTTTCCTTGGAGAGTAACGGGTACTTCCTTTAATTTGTTACAGGTGGAGCACACGGGAGCAGCTGTGGACGTGGACGGCTGTGATAGACTCGTTCTTTATTTTATGGGTGAGTCTTAAGTTTCAAGAACCCAGCAAGAAAGAAGTATATCTAGTTATGCTTCTACTAGTTATGCTTCTTTCCGACAACATTTTCGCATCCTTCTACGGAGACCAGTCTTTACTACTCCAGTGGTCAATGTTGTCCTCATTTGATTGGCTGCGTCCACAATCCTTTCTCTTAATTCTTCCACAGACGAAACTGGATTTGGCGGTTTTAGTGTCACGCGTGTGTTTTTAGGGTTTCGTAGCCAAATGGCAAAAACGGAACCCTTATAGATTCGTCATGTGTCTGTCTGTCTGTCTGTCTGTCCGTGTGTCACAGCCACTTTTCTCCGAAACTATAAGGCCTATGCTATTGAAACTTGGTAACTAGATGTATTCTGTGAACCGCATTAAGATCCTTATATAAAACTAGAAAAAAAGTAGTAAATTTTTGGGGTCCCACTACTCAGAACTAAAACTCAAAATTTTTTTTATCGTCATACCCATACGTGTGGGAAATCTATAGATAGGTCTTTAAAAATGCTATTGAGGTTCCTAAGATCATTTTTTTCTAAAGTGAATAGTTTGCGCAAGAGACACTTCCAAAGTGAAAAAATGTGTGTCCCCCCCCTCTAACTTCTAAACGAAGAGAATGATAAATCTAAAAAATATATATGATGTACATTGCCATAAAAACTACCAACGAAAATTAGTTTGAACGAGATAGAGCTGGTAGTATTTTTTTAATACGTCATAAACCGCAATTTTTGGTTAGAAAAACACTACCACTGCGAACGTGTTAAAACATCAATCAAAGTTACAACGAACTATAAGAACGTTTATATTATGTATGTTACTTGCTGCTACGAAACCCTTCATGGGCGAGTCCAACTCGCACTTGACCGATTTTTTAGTCGGTAGGAGTCTGACATAGCATCCATGTAGGATTTTTCACACGCTTAGAAAAAAAAAAAAGGGTTTGTATTACAATTCGTAGAAAAAAAAGTAGTTGGGACGCTTCAGGTAGCAGTTCTAATGGTCCGCGCCTATTGTCCTTCAAGTTAAGACGCACCGTGCGAGCGAGACAAGTGACAATTTATGCAAGTGTGAATGAAAGAACATAGTGACCGGTTGGGGTTGGGAATACAACACGTGATATTGTTTTGGTTGTTAGTCTGCTTTTGTGCTTCGTACATAGTAGATGTGATATCGTTTTGCTCTTTTTCTCGACTTGGCTCGAAATTTGATAAAGATGGAATAACAAATTATCACAACGCACATTACTGGGCCCCAAAAGCACTGAAGAATCCCAATAAGAAAAGAGTGACGGGGTCCCAGCGTCGATTCAGCGTGAATGTGTGGATGGGCATTATCTCCAATTATTTAATTGGACCTTACTTTCTCCCGGACACTTTAAATGGGGAAACATACGAAAACTTTTTAAGAGGAGACTTAAATGATCTGCTGGATGATCTGCCACTAAACTTAATCAGGGACATGTGGTTCCAGCATGATGGCTGCCCTGCCCATTTCAGAAGAAGTGTCCGAGACTGGCTGGACACAACTTACCCAAATAAATGGATAGGACGAGGTGGGCCGTTGCCATGGCCAGCAAGAAGTCCGGACTTAACCCCCATGGATTTTCATGTGTGGGGGGTTATGAAAAGTCTTGTGTACAGCGAGCCAAATCAAATGAGGACAACATTGAACACTGGAGTAGTAAAGATTGGTCTCCGTAGAAGGATGCGAAAATGTATTCATAACCGAGGCGGCCATGTTGAACATGAACTGTAGAGTATGAAAAAGTTGTGTAAAAACCTTGTTTAATAAATGACATTGCATCTTTTCCTATTGTTTTATTTTACTTTTTAGGGCTAAGTATTAATTTTCTTCTCCACTGTCGCTTTTGAAACGAAGTTTTTTTCAATGAATTTAAATACAACCCTACATTGCTATACGTCGTTAGATAGCTGAAGAAATGTAGATATTTTAAAAAACATCTGCCGAATGACTGCCGTAATATTTTTTTTACATATCCCTTAGAGAAAAATAAACTTGTTACTATTTTTTTTATTTTCTTAACTTTCACTTGTCTTCTACGACATGTTCAATTAATTTATGCACTATTTCAATGATTGACGTTTTGGAGCATCTTATTACACATGTCAAAATGCAACAAAAATAATAAATAAGGCGCCCAAAATAAAAATAAAAAATTTTGTAACCTTAAAATCGGCAATTTTCAATAAAAATATTAAAAGTCGAATATCTCGAACAGGGTTAAGTTTAGGGTAGGGTGTTTCATAGTAAAATTAGTCAGAAATAATGGGTACTCCACGCCCTTAACGGATCTAGCACGACTTTTCCTGTAACCCTGTATATGTACCTTACATAAGTGTATTTTACACTACTAAAGTGGCAGGCAAGCATACGTCCCAACTGATGGTTTTTTATAGTGTCCGACCGAAACTGGTTTTCCGGCCGAAACCGAAACCGAAACCGAACTTTCGGCCCCAGGGTCAGTTTCGGCCGAAACCGAAACCGAAACCGAAACTCACGTGTTCATATTAAAAAAAAACCAGCCAAGTGCGAGTCGGATTTCCGCACAGAGAAATCCGTTACAAAAATTACGTTTGTTGTGTGGATGTTTTTTTTCTGATTTTAGTGGGTTTTTTTTTATAGCGGCAACAGCACATGGTGAGGTGGTTGGTGGTGGCAGTGTCTTTTGAAATCTCCAACGCTTTTAACACCTTGCCCTGGAGTTGCGTTTGGGAGGCGCTTATTTACCATGGAATGCCTCAATACCTCCGTTGAATTGTCGGAACCTATCTTTCCGAGAGGGCCATAACTAACCCGAGAGAGGGTCGGCGAGATGTCGTCTGGTGTTCCACAGGGATCGTTCTTGGACCGCTTCTGTGGAACATCGGTTACGATTGGGTGCTGCGTGGTCCGTTGCTCAGAGGTGTTGGGTAACCTGTTACGTGCGTAACGTGTTACGACGATACCCTAATTACAGCGCGGCGCGAGGAGCAACGCAACGAGACGCAGTCCTAAAGGACACCTGCGGGATCCAGCTTACATATAGGGGGCGTCAGCATCGACATCGAGCTCTCTATGACGTATCAGGGGCTCGTACTCGATAGCCGGTGTAACTTCTGATAACACTTCCGAAGTTTGGTTCCAAAACTGAGGGAGGGGCATCAGCCGCACTCTCGCGGTTGTTGCCCAATATCAGGGGACCCAACGCTCCCTGCAGGAGACTGTACCTTGGGATCATGCGGAGCAGGGCCCTATATGAGGTCCCAGTATGGGCGGAGATCTTGATAGCCAGCAATGCGGCTAGATTGCTTAGCCAGCAGAAGGCGATGGCTGTCAGGGTAAGGATAAGGGGATACCGCATGATCTCAGTTGAAACGGCATGTCTTCTTGCCGGGACCCCTCTATGGGACCTGGAAGCGAGGGCCCTTAGGGCCGGCGTCATTGTTTAAATGGCGCAAGAAGGCGCTGGAGCGATACCATAGCCCTCTTCCTATGAACAGGTCATGCTCGTGAAAGAGACGGCTCCGGGAGGAAGAGGGAGAGAACTCTCCCACCCAAGTTGCACAGTCTGCGACGGCGCGCCTATAATATCAGCCTCTATGACCAGGGGCCTGAGGACGTCTGCTCACCGTCCTTATAGAAGCAGGCCCTAGAGACGATAGCATGAAGTGTGAGATTCATGCATGTCGCCCTCAAGTAGCGGGATAACAACTGAGCAACCCCCCAAAGACGCGGCTGCAGTATGTATCATTCCGAGGGCATACTCGGGGCTCCGAATGCGTGGTTTTTAGTCGGTAGGCCTCCGGCATAGCATCTCTGTAGGATTTAAGAGTAAAAAATAGCGGCAACAGAAATACATCATCAGTGAAAATTTTAGGCCTCTATCTGGCGCGGTTCCAGCGATACAACCTCGTGACTAAGAGACAGAAGGTCGGCTTGGCCTTATGTCTCGTTGATAGGGTCCCGCTTTAACCCCTCCGTGTAAGATCTTGCGTGTAAGTACGACCCGCACTTAGCCGGTTATTTTTTCAATAGGTGCAGCAAGTTCCACCAAGTGCCATCGATCAACGGTATAAATCAACGACAAGTTTTTTTTCTTTTACGGGTAGAATTACTCATAGATGCTATTGCGAACTCCTACCGACTAAAACCACACGGTGCCCTGCTACTAGCTCTTGGCCGGTTTTGGTTACATTCTAGAAGTGTATAACTAAAACTGGGCACGGGTGAGCCGGAGTCGCGCACGAAGGGTTCCGTACAAGAAAAGCGGCAAAAAAGTCAGTGTTGTTGTATGGGAGACCCCTTTAATACTATTATTTTGTCTATTTTTATTATTTGTTGCTATAGCGGCAAAAGAAATACATCTTCTGTAAAAAAATAACTGTCTAACTATCACGGTGGATGAGTTACAGCCTCCTGACAGACAGACAGACGATCAACACAGTCAAGGGAACCGACAACAAAGGGGTAAGGTTATGTAAAGTCCTAGATCTTTAGGATTCAGTAACCAAAAGTAAAAACGGGATCCTAAAAAGGAGGTCGAAGACATAACACAGGGGTAACTGTCTAATATTTCTCAATGATTGTACTCGTAATTGCTTGTGGCTTAAATAAAGTTGTATTATTATAACCATTGATTGAAAGTCCTTTGTAAATCTCTAAATCTTCGGTTAGTAATATATTAACTGGTTAGGCTGACCCCAACCACGTCGCAAGCAGAGCCAGACACTCAAAATTCATGAACACGTGGGTTTCGGCCCGGCCGAAAGTTTCGGCCCATTTTGGCCGAAACCGAAACTGCGGCCGAAACTCGATTTTTTGGCCGAAACTGGCCGAAACCGAAACCGAAACCGAAACTTCGGTCGGTCACTAGTTTTTTACAATAGCCTATGGGCGTTTGCAACACCAATTAGTTTGTAATTATTAGCATCATAGTGAATTATAAACAGTGGTAAATCATTATAAATTGTTATTGTAAATCATTATTTAATGTAGGTACCTACTTAAAACTTTAATTAGGTAGTAGCCAGCCAGTAGCAGTGGCGGATACAGGGTAGGGGCGCGGGGGGCGCGCGCCCCCCCCCTTGGCTGGCGCACGCACGCGTCGTTCGTCCACGCCGCGCCAGGCCACCCAAAATATTTTTTGGTCTTTAACTATAATGCTTCCTCTACTCGCGAAGTTGGACGAATACGATAGTGTAGAGTAACTAGAGGGACACTTCGTCAATTTTTTCTTTGCCTCGGGCGACTTCGCCGACTTCGTTCAACTTCGCGAGTAATGAAGAGGAAGCCTAACGATCTAATGCGGATGGGGCGCGGACGACGCGATCATGTGTGTGTGCAGTGTCTATCCTGCTCTTACATAAGTTAGAGCAGGATAGATACAGTGTATGTATGTGCCTTCTATGAAATATCACGAATGCGACAATCGTTGGCGGGCACACACTCAAACGGGTAGGCAGAGACTATGGCTTTCCACTTGCCACGATCCTGGCATATCACTTTCGCTTCTTGCTACTTTCATATCATAAGTGTTTTCATACATACTCTCCGATTAAGGGTACTCTTGACCTAACCTTTTTCCAAAAGGTGTCCAATTTGGTCGACATAAGTGCGACGCGGTCGACCTCTACCAGATTGTCCATTCGCTCTCGCCTTATTCTTTTGTCAGTCTGTTTCCATCCATTCTCTCCACATGTCCGAACCATCTGAGCATCCCTTTCTCTATCTTAGTCAAGTCTTTCTCTATCTTCTGTCAAGCCGCAATGTTCCCTAATCACACAATTTCTTTCTTTATCCATCAATGTCACTCCAGCTATACTTCGCAAACTTCTCATTTCCACTGCATTAATTTTACTTTCATGCGTCTTCTGCAACAGCCAACTTTCACTGCCATGCATAAGTGTAGGCACAAGCACTCCTCTATGTACAGCCATTCTTGCCTTTTTAGACACATCCTGACTGCTCATAAAGGCGTGAATGACTCCATTCACTTGATTACCTGCCAAAACTCTTCGTTAAATAGGTATCATAGTCACACTTTCCATCTCTTGCAAATTTTGACCCCAAGTACACAAACTCTTTTACCTGTTCCACTCTCTTCGATGTAAATTGGGCAATTCGTCATATTTTCTTCTTTCAAAAACCATTACTTTCGTCTTTTCTACATTCACTTTCATACAGACAGACCTCTACTTAAAAGCGCATCATGCATTATGTTAACCATCAACTGCAACTCCTCCGCCGATGAAGCTATTATCACCTGATCGTCCGCGTATCGGAGGCATTTGATGGTCAGCTCATTCATTTTTAAACCATACGCACACTCTTGCAGTTCTTTCAAGCAGCTGTCCATGTACAGGTTAAGTAGACACGGTGACGCTACACAACCTTGCCTCACACCTTTTTCAATGTGAAAAAAGTCAGTGCAAGCTCCGTTTATCCTGACACAAGCACTGGAGTCTGCATACAGAGATTTCAGTGCTCGTATCAGGGTTCCGTTTATTCGATACCTGGATAGTGTTGTCCACATTCCATTCCTCACAACTCTATCATAGGCCTTTTCCAAGTCCGCTACGCACGTAAAAAAGAAAACGGAAAAGACTTGCTCCGTCCATCCCTTTCCTTTCCGAAATCCTGCTTGCACATCCCACATTTTTGCGTACGTTTCAATTATCATTCTTTTTATCAGCACTTTTGCATATAATTTGTCTAAAACACTGAGCAAGCTTATGTCGCGGTAGTTCTTGCACTCTTGCTGCGACCCTTTCCCTTTTTACAGCGGCTCTATGACAGATTTACTCCATTCCTCTGGTACTCTGCCACTTCACCAGAAAAGGTTAAAAAGGCGGTACAGCTGGCAAGCTACCACGCACGCCACGTCCCACTTTCAGCATCTCGACAGAAATCCTTTCAATTCCAGCAGCGCTTCCTAATTTCATACCATTCAACGCTTCCACAATTTCTTTCATACTTAAATCGCTTTCATCGTCAACTTCATATTCCATTCCGAGACATGAGTCTCTCCTTGTAAATCCTCTTTTTCAAACAAACTTTCAAAATATTTTAAATAGGGGATCTTATCAAATCAGGTTAGGCAGGTAACATTGTGAATGTTTATGCGTATCGGAAGGTGGCCACCATAAACCTACTCAAATGGGTCGCAAGTCCCAGACCCCCTCACAGTATTTCCCTCTGTACCACGCTATGGACCCGGCGCAGTGCCCGCACTGTGAATCCATGGAATGCCCGCATGCCCCGCATGGACGTGTTTTTCGTTGGATCCCTTGAACTTGAACATTGTATTTTTACTGTATTATAATCATCTATACCTATAATAAAACGGTAAAGTGAAGGCTAGATGACATTCATATATAATTCTTCAGGTAGGCAAACGCTAGCTCGAATTTTAATCGATAAGTGCCATCTCTTGATCATTTTTTGTACTGAAATCTTAAAATTATTTTTTTATATTCATGATTAATTATGTATTTATTTACACAAGCATGTGCACAAAAAAAAATAATAATTTATACGATTGCTTGGATGTATAATAAACTATAAAAAATCATCAATTACTATGTCTTATCTATCCATCTATCTTTAAATATTAATAAAATGATAGAAAATACAAAACTGTACATTAAATATTTAAAACAGAAGCTTGCTGGATGTTCCACAGAAGATACCGTAGCCAAAAATGCAATCAGTAAAATTTTGTCTGTCTGTCTGTCTGTCTGTATGTTCCTTATAGAAACAAAAACTACTCGACAGATTTTAACGAAAATTGATACAAATTATTCTTTATACTCCTGGGCAGGTTATAGTGTACTTTTCATCACGCTAAATCAATAGGAGCAGAGTAGTGAAGGTAAATTTTGGGAAAACGGGAGAAATTACTCCATTTTTTAAGCTTCCGTCGCGTGTGCAGCCTTAATGGTTAAAGTTACATAGAAATCATGTATGACGGAAATACATATTCGTATTCTACATAAAATTGTCTAAAAAAGATCCTATGTCTATCTTTTATGGTTGACTCACAATATAACGTGTAACTCCTGATAGCTTAGCAGTTCGGAGCATTCTGATTATATTTGTTTACGCTTACGTTTATAATACTCTCACTCATCCCTAATTTAAAAAAAATAACATTACCTATTCAATAAAAAAAGAATCATAGAAATCGGTATAGAAACACCAAACTTATATAAGCCATCGATCGCACCGTCGCACGTGAATACTGAATCATGCTATAAGGATTATTTTTGAGATTATTATTAGATACATCTTATTACATACAGTGCGAGGACCAACATCATTTTGTAGATTTGAGAAAAGTAGACGATGTTGTTATTGACATTCCGATTATTCTGCTCCGAAATTTAAGACCACCACAACTTTGCAATGGAACTCTGCTTAAAGTAACCCAGTTGCAACAAAATCTAATCGATGCTCAAATTTTAACAGGTTGCGGTGCAGGAGAAACCATCTTTATTCCCAGAAATCCCATAATACCAAATAATTTTCCATTCCAATTTAAAAGAACGCAATTCCCAGTATCGGTGTTATGCAATGACAATAAATAAGGCTCAAGGGCAGACTTTTCGTGTTGCTGGAGTAGATCTCGGTGTCAGTTGTTTTTCACATGGTCAGTTATATGTCTCTCTTTCCCGGGTTAGCAGTTCTAGAAATCTTTATGTTCACGTGCCGGACGGTTCAACTTTCAACGTAGTTTACCAGGAAGCTTTGCGCTGAAGTATTTTCATTATATATGTACTTAAGCCTCATGTGAAAGTGATCTAAACAATATTACCAACACATTAACATAATAACATACAAGGAGTTACACGCTGATGGTCTCGGGGCACAGCTATTAATAATAATATTGTGCGGTTCCTTATTGCGATATTTTTTAACAGTATTGTGGATTGACATAATGATTATATTTCCCTTCTAAAATACGAAAGTTAATCTGTCTCTCACATCAAAACCACTGAACCCTGAGGAAGGACATATGTTACTTTTTTACGAAAAACGACGAAAACGCGGACGAAGTCGCGGGCAAAAGCTAGTTTCAAATAAAATTTTCATAAACTTCACATGTGACCATGATTACTTTTTATTACTATAATAATAGTAAGGGTTTTTTTTTGTTGACGCGGGGAACGCATTTACTCGCCTTCATCCCAGCTTCGGGGGCAGCTGGGATGGTGTGTGCGACTCCCGGCCCGGTCTGGAATGGACCGTCCTACCCACTAAACCCCGCGGTGTTCCTCCTCACCCTTTAGCCGGGCCGAGGGATATCAAAAGATTATTCACGTCGACCCGGCTAGGGGCGCCCCGTTTATTCGGGGCTCTCCTCGGGGGAGCCAGATGGGCGGCTCCCCAAAGCTCCCTAAGGAGCTGAAGACCACGCCTGCACCGCTCTCGAGCGCCCCTCTGTCCTGCACCGCTCTCGAGCGCCCCTCTGTCCTGCATCGCTCTCGAGCGCCCCTCTGTCCTGCACCGCTCTCGAGCGCCCCTCTGTCCTGCACCGCTCTCGAGCGCCCCTCTGTCCTGCATCGCTCTCGAGCGCCCCTCTGTCCTGCATCGCTCTCGAGCGCCCCTCTGTCCTGCATCGCTCTCGAGCGCCCCTCTGTAATAGAGGAGACAGAGAGCGACTGGCGCAGGCGTGCGCTAATGGGCACCCCCGGAACACGGGAAAGATGCCCACCGCCATGTGACCGTTGGTGGGCGGGGTCCCCCGATCTTACGCCCACGGTCAAGAAACAATCGGGGGCGCGCAGTGAGTCCTCACCGCAGCGCCCCCGAACTGCACGGCAGAGCGGGAGCATTATCGGTTACTCCCGCTCCCCCGCACGGTGCACCTACCGCTTTGCCGCCATCACCTCGCCAACTGGCGAGGCGACAGCGGCCCAGCACTGTTGCCGCCGGTCGCGCCGTTATTCACGGCCGGCAGCCCGAACTGCATGGCAGGGCGGGAGCATTTACCTAAACTCCCGCCCCCCACGCAGTGCCTCTCCCACTTTGCCGCCATCGTCTCTCGCCAGCAAAGGTGGCGAAGCGACGGCGACCCAGCATTGCTGCTGTCGGCCGTGAATAACGGCACGGCTGGCAGCAACACACACCACCGAGCAGCCCACAGGTGGGTTACTCCCGCCTCGGCCGGAATTAGCCAGAGTAGCACAACTCCCCCACAGAGGAAGGGGAGTGGTCGCTACTACGTTGCCCAGGATGCACCACGAGGAGGACGACCCATTGGGGTCATTATAAGATGTTAGTAGGACCCCGCATCCCATAATAGTAAAGGTAGCTTAGAACTCAAAATATCGTTTGCGCCCCCCCCCCCCCCCTTGATATTTTTCTGCATCCGCCACTGGCCAGTAGACAGTTATCCCTCAGTTATTTGATTGTGAGTTATGAAATTGTTTGGTACCTAATTAGGATATCCAATCAAACATACATAGGTACTTATAGTCACGCCCTTATCTTTGAAGGGTTAGGCAGAGGCATACTATACGCCTACATTTCACGATATTTAGTTTTATTCTAGTTTGTTAAGCTTGCAATTGTATAAATTCCAGGATTACAAGTGCGTCTCCCACAATGGTTAATGAAAAAGAACTTATTAAAAAGAGAGGCAGTTTCAAGGGACGTTTGACTGCATTTTCAACCTATTTAAATTCTTTGAATGTTACTTCATTGACGTCTATCGATGCCAGCGAATTGCAGATACGAATTGGTAAAGTGGAGACCTTGTACGAACATTATGATGAGGTACAGTTACAATTGGAGTGTAGTAGTGATTCTGGTGAGTTACAAATATCAGAACGTAATGAATTTGAATCCCTTTATTATAATTTACTCGCTAAGTCCAAAGATATATTAAATAAATTTAATAATGAACGAGAACAGTTTCAGTCAACTGGTAGTGAGAAGGGTTCACGTTCTGGTAGTAATTGTAGGTTCGTCAAGTTGCCCACTATTCAACTACCGAAGTTTCGTGGTTCGTACGATTCGTGGCTTGAGTTTCATGATACTTTTGCAAGTCTCATTCATTCCAATGACGAAATGGATAGCATAAATAAGTTCCACTACTTAAGAATGTAAAACCTCAGAAGAAAACACAGAGATATCATCACTCCTTTATTTTTCACATAACAAATACAATTATTAAAACTTATACACCACGTGGCACAAGGAAGAACATTGCAACAGCGTCTGGGGCTTGCGACCCATACAGCAGGTTTAGGGTGGCCACCTTACTATGCATAAACGATCACCTTCCACCGTCAACAATGCTCCCCATTGCCCAATTACACTTTTACGTTTCTATCTAGCGACGTGTAGTTTACGACTACGACTGAGAGCCACAAAATGGCGTTGCTGCTTTTTATTGACAATCCCCACCAGTTGAATTCTCAAACTACCTTCATTGCCATATTGCAAAAATTCAGGCAAAAATCACGAAACCTTACACTCGACCATCCTGACGACGTGTATGTCCTCATACACGCATCTGGTGAAACCTTACACTCTGCCCGTCAAGATTAATGTTACAGAATACCCATTTAATGCAATGGCAAATCGATAAACAAATTTAACATTCAACTGAGCTGGTGATAACCTTCTAAATAAATTAGATCAATTTAACCAATCCAATGTAACTCAATACAATCTATCAATGACATATAAAAAAACATTTTTACCATGTTCTAGTTTTCCATGTGTCGTGTTTGACACAATTTTACATAATTTCAGAAACTTTCATTTATCTGATACTTTATAATATCTAATACATTTACAAATTAGAACATCAGTTAGTCTGTAGTGAAAGATAACCCATCACGATTTAAATATTTTCTCTTCAAGAATTTCTATGTTCAACTAACTTTATCAATAAAGAAATGAACTTTCTCCACTTTCAATCGTTAAAAGTCACCGCCATCAATCTCAACAATAGGAAGTCCTTTCAAGTTTCGCTTACTAGTAGTGGCTTATACCTGAACAAGTCTTTTAACTTTCACTTGAATAGTAACCAACGGTATACCTGAATAATGGGAAATCTTTTAACTTTCGCTTAAACAATAACAAACTATCTGAACACCGGAAAATCTTATAGCTTTAGTTGGTACAATAACACACTGTATTTGAAAAATCTTTTAACTTTCGCTTAAACAATAAACTATCTGTCTGAACAATGGAAAACCTTTTGACTTTCATTTAAACAGTAACAATCTATATGAACAGTGGAAAATTCTTTAACTTTCACTTAAACAATAACAAACTATCTGAACACTGGAAAACCTTAAAGCTTTAGTTAATACAATAACAAACTGTATTTGAACAGTTGCAAAACTTTTAACCTTCGCTTAAACAATAAACTATCTATCTGAACAATGGAAAACCTTTTGACTTTTGTTTAAACAATACCAAACTATTTATCTGAAGTTTAAACATTACCAAACTATTTATCTGAACAGTGGGAAATATTAACTTTTGATTAAACAATAAACTATCTAAACAATAGGAACTTACTTTCGTTTAAACAGTAACAAGCTATTAATTGAAATAATGGAAAACCATTTTGACATTAGCTTAAATAGTAACTAACTATGTATCTGAACAATGAATAATCTTTCAACTTACTCTTTTCATAGTAACCAGCAATCATTCTTAACAATGGAAAATCTTTCAACTTACTCTTTTCATAGTAACCAGCAATCATTCAACAATGGAAAATCTTTCAACTTCCTCTTTTATCGTAATCAGCAATCATTCTAAACAATGGGAAACCTTAAATTTTTGCCCTCCAAAATAGTAACCAGTTATAATCTTAACATTGGAAACTTGTGAATCTCGAATAAATAGTAACAAACTAGGTCTACTCGTGTCTAAGCAATGGAAAATCCTTCAACTTTATTCAAATAGTACAGTCATGTGATTGTTTTTCTTTTCCAGACGGCACATACTTTTATTCAATAGGGTTTATAATATAATCATTATATCTTTTGATAACTAACTGTGCTGCTGAACCACTCGACATTATAACACATTAACACTATCACACATACTAAACATATAACTTTATAGTATCAATTTGTAGGTTATCTCAGAGGGTAGGTAACGCGGTAGACTTTTCAAACTTATTTATTGCTCAGCTCAGGTTCAGATATATACATAGAACTCCTCAGGAACAACACGTATAGCTCAACACTTATAAACGCCAACATATAGACCTTCAAAACTTATAGAAGGCTCAAAACTTATAAACGCCAACATATAGACCTTCAAAACTTATAGAAGGCTCAAAACTTATAAACGCCAACATATAGACCTTCAAAACTTATAGAAGGCTCAAAACTTATAAACGCCAACATATAGACCTTCAGAACTTATAAAAGGCTCAAAAGTTATAAACGCCAACATATAGACCTTCAAAACTTATAGAAGGCTCAAAACTTATAAACGCCAACATATAGACCTTCAAAACTTATAGAAGGCTCAAAACTTATAAACGCCAACATATAGACCTTCAAAACTTATAGAAGGCTCAAAACTTATAAACGCCAACATATAGACCTTCAAAACTTATAGAAGGCTCAAAACTTATAAACGCCAACATATAGACCTTCAGAACTTATAGAAGGCTCAAAACTTATAAACGCCAACATATAGACCTTCAAAACTTATAGAAGGCTCAAAACTTATAAACGCCAACATATAGACCTTCAAAACTTATAGAAGGCTCAAAACTTATAAACGCCAACATATAGACCTTCAGAACTTATAGAAGGCTCAAAACTTATAAACGCCAACATAGACCTTCAAAACTTATAGAAGGCTCAAAACTTATAAACGCCAACATATAGACATTCAAAACTTAAAGAAGGCTCAAAACTTATAAACGCCAACTTACAGGCTTTCAAAACTTCATACGCACGCCGCTTGCATGCACGCTGCTCGTACGCACGCTGGTACTGCGCACGCCGCTGGTACACACGCTGCTGGTGACCCCTGACTGCGGACTCTGCAGCCGCTTGTGACCATGCGCGCCGGCGCTGCCCGTGCGCACGCTGTTCACAGCGCCCGCGCGAGCCGCTGTCAACCCGCGCTCTGCTTCTCCTCTACGCCGGCGATGGAGCAGCCACGGCGGCCACAGCACAACCGCTCACGGAGACGGTTGCCGAGGCCTCGGCGCTCTCCAGTTCATTTTTCGGAACTCGTCACATGAAAATTAACAAAATTTAGAGTTAAAGTACACCGGTAGCCAGTTACTGTACATGTCTTCCGAAAAACATTATGGGGAATGGCATGGCAGTGGCCACACCATTTCCTGAACAGATTAATCCCGTCCATGAAATAAGTGACGGTGGCTCATACCTACATTTCATATCTATACCCAACATTTTGTATCACTCCTGGTCAACAAAACCCCCCCTTGGGCAACCATTTAACCATCCTGTAGCCGGTAACGTCCAACGACGTTACAACCCGAATCACTACTTAGTCTGATATCTTTTAACTAAATGAATTACATTATAATTTTCTAAGGAAATACGATCAGATCACATCAGTCATTCCAGGATTGCATTCTGGAGTCCATCCCAATCACGTTCGGTCAATAAAAATGTAACCCACAAATCATAATCTTGGCTCTTTGCTTGAAAAATTAGAAAACTCTAGTTGACCTGGTCAACCTCGTCTACATTAATAAAAAATCTAAATACCGACTGCAGCACCATCCGCCGGGCTGAGACTGATTCTAACCATCGAAGGCGCCACCCAACGTAAAGGTAGCAACACAGGTATCGACCGAAGATTCCGTCGGTAGTTACATTTTAAAAATTCACTTTTACTTCCAACTTAACTAAAATTCAACAACTCTCACAAAATATTATGATCACACACACACAAACACTCATCACAGCCGAGTTAAGTTATTGCATCGAATTACCTCGTTTGAACCTGAAAACGTTTAAGCGGACACAACCAAAACCACTTTCACATCAGTTTACAGGGTAACTAACTGACCTTTTCATATCCCCAACCTAAGATACGTAGGTAGATATATATTCTCTTAACCAAAACCATTAACCGAACCATAGATCCAGACCTGCGGATCTCTAAACCTTTTACAAAACTACACGTTTTATTAAAACGCTGACTTCAATGCACCCGTCCTAGAACACTCTTGCAAGATCATTCTAATTCTAACTATTTTCGATTAAATACGATTATCAAACTTATAAAAACTTAGTTCTTGGTTAACATCTGTAACCGAGATATTGAAAAACTTCACTTACTTTTTAAACAATTCAAAAAGAAATCAAGGGCCTAAATGGCCAGGTATAATATCGAAACCACTAAAAAAAACTTATGGTAAGGCTGACTAGAAAAATCTCATAAGGATGGATGCCTACTCTTATCAATCACAATATAATTAATAGACGTATTTGTTAGCCTCTCAAAGCAGTACCCAAGTTTTTTCACACTCATCCTCGACACTAGGCGCTTGATATTCGTAGACCTAGTCTTAAACCGAGTACCTAGGTACTAACGCGACCAGCGCATTGCAAGGAGATAATGTTAATTGCGAAATCCATTGTAGAACCTAACTTTTGCACGAAACACCAAATAAGTAGGTACACCTACACGAAACTCCATCCATGAACCAATTAACGATCTAAATATTCACAATAAAATGACTTGATAATGTATTCAATTTCAAATACCGAATCTACACAAACACAGTGTACCTAACCACTAAACTTGCAAGATTTCTTTTCTAGCCACTTATTCCACTTTTCTTTTATTAACAGAATCGCAAACCCTTTTTTTTTTTTTTTTTTAAACTACTAGCATAAAACAACAAGGTACAAAACGCAAACTCATGTATCTACCGTTTACTTCCTTTTTCAAACCTACCCTCGCCTACGCGCACTCGCTTACAAACCAGTATCGAAATAACTTTGAAAATCCTTTGATCTCATGTCCATGAAATCTGTGCTACCATGTAGTTAAAACCTAACGGTCCATTTTCCCATCACTTAGCAAAACTCAGCATACTGTTAGATGAAAAGTACTAATTGAATTAACCAGCAATATCTATCGCCTTACTAAACCTTAACCAGCATTATCTATCCTTCATTATTAAATCTTAACCAGCAATATCCATCCTTCTTACCAAACCCATGTTATGGCAAGGCAGATACATAGTTTATCCTACTAACCAAAGTAACCATTTCACACAAAACTATGCGTGTACTTACATGGCGTGGATCACAGTGCCACTTCTGAGATGTAAAACCTCAGAAGAAAACACAGAGATATCATCACTCCTTCTTTATTTTTCACATAACAAATACAATTATTAAAACTTATACACCACGTGGCACAAGGAAGAACATTGCAACAGCGTCTGGGGCTTGCGACCCATACAGCAGGTTTAGGGTGGCCACCTTACTATGCATAAACGATCACCTTCCACCGTCAACAATGCTCCCCATTGCCCAATTACACTTTTACGTTTCTATCTAGCGACGTGTAGTTTACGACTGAGAGCCACAAAATGGCGTTGCTGCTTTTTATTGACAATCCCCACCAGTTGAATTCTCAAACTACCTTCATTGCCATATTGCAAAAATTCAGGCAAAAATCACGAAACCTTACAAGAACGTCATTGGAAGGTCCTGCGGCAGTAGTTATACAAGCTGTTGAGTTCTCAGCCAAGAATTATGAAGTAGCTTGAAGGCTTCTGTGTGATCGGTTTGACAATAAACGTTTGTTGTTACAAAATCACGTTACTGCCTTATTTAACATCGAGCCCATTACAAACTCCTTTGTAATGGGCTCGATGTCGATGTTCGTTTCAATGCGCCAGAGGACTCCTCCTCTGGCGCATTGAAACGAACTATAGATAATGTTAATAAAAATATACGTGCCCTAGAATCATTAGGTGAGCCTGTCATGCACTGGGATACACTTTTAATATATATTGTCAGTAATAAATTAGATGTAAAAACCTATCGTGAGTGGGAGGAATTTAAGGGTCGTCTTGACAAAAATTCACCAGTTACATTCACACAATTCATCACTTTTATGCAAAATCGTGCAGACATAAATAAATTAAATAAATAAATATAAATAAATTAAATATTCACGGACATTTCACACAACGCTATCTGATCCCAAAGTAAGCTAGGAATAACCTGCTTGTGTTATGGGTATCAGACCACGGATATTAATACTTATATACTTTTTAAATACATACATATTATACATAGAAACACCCAGACTCTTGAGACAAACATTTATGGGTCACACAAATATTTGTCTCCGGTGGGAATCGAACCCACGACCTCCTGCGCCGCAGGCGGTATCACTACCGACCGCGCCACAGAGGCAGTCAAAAAACATGCTTGAGACCATTGAATTGTCACGTAACACTAGTCAATTCAATTCAATTTTTCTTGAATGGCAAACGGTATCGGCCTAGCGGTGCCGACCGACGACTACTGCCAAAGTCAGATGTGTTATGAACACTCGTGTGTATAATTATATAAGTTTTAGTTTTTCTTCGTGGTAACCTTTTCTTGTGTATCTTCCTTATTGGGTTAGTACATTGAGCTGGAACAACACATAATAGATAAATGTATATATTTAAGCTACAAATTACACAATTGTTAAAATATTCACTACATGGACAGGACATCACAGACACTTACAATGCTATATTGCTACATTTTATATTTATATATTTATCAAGGGAATCTCTTTCAGGTTTACAGTTTGATAGAGTTTGTTCGGACAAAGCTTATCATGGTCTCAAGGAGTTCTGGAGATGAGCATGTTAGTAGTGAGGGAATGTTGATGGGGGCGGGAACGTTCAGTTTTGTGAGGCGATTATATAAGTCGAAACTATTGTTAGTTGGGCAACAGAAAAAAATATGCTCTAGGGTACCTTCGTCTATACCGCACTCACATAGAGATGTATCCCGGACACGGATTTTGTGTAGGAATACAGGGGAGCAACAGTGACCTAAACGAACCCTGCAGATAGTTGATATCACAGGTTTGGGGACTTTTTGGTAGTGATAGAACCAGGGTTTTGGAGGAATATCTGGTTGGATTGTATAATAAAATTTTCCTTTTTGGACTCTGCTATTATTCCAGTCATTTTGCCATGATCTACGGCGATGTTTACGGTGAATACTTATCAGGTCATTATTCTGGATAATGAAATGTCTGTGGTCGGCTATGTCCGAGGTGACAGCATTTTTGGCTATGGAGTCCGCACACTCATTTCCTATGATGCCACGGTGTCCAGGAATCCAGACAAGAGTGACTATCTTTTCGTTCTGGTTACAGTTAAAGAGGGATTTCTTGATGTCTATAAGAAGAGAGTCCATCCTTCTAAATTCACAGTGGCTTCGTAGTAGAGCTTTAAGGCAACTTAGCGAATCGGTGAATATCACTGCTTTTTGTATGCTGTGAGCCTCTATATACCGACATGCTTCCAGGATACCTATGCACTCGCCGGTGTAGATTGATGATTCACCAGGAGACCTAAACTGGAGGGCTATTTTGGAGTTTTGGAAGTATACTGCTATACCTGTGCATCCATTGGAACTCTTTGAGGCGTCTGTAAAAAATCTTTGGCAGTCACTCCAATGCTCTCCTACTATAGCATTGAACATGACGTTGGCAGATGGTGATCTCTTGGAAATTCCAATGTCTAATATGATATTGGGCTTAAAACATAGGATTTCATAGCTGGTGTTAAAAACCGGGAGTCTAGGGAAGGATATGGTCTCACACTCGAGATTTTGGATGAATTGGTAAGCCTTTATAGTAAGAGGAAGTTCCTTATGGCGCCAATAGTTTACGCGGTTAGAAGAGCATAAGCTGTTTAATTCCCTAAGTTTGCTCATGAGTGGGTGAGTCGAGATACCCGCACATTTGGACACAAATCTGGAGGCCAAGTACTGTCTACGTATTGATAGTGGGGGTTCATCAGATTCTACCTGAAGTGCATTTGTTGGAGTAGATCTCATACATCCTAGAACCATTCGTAGGCACCTGTACTGTACTTTGTCTAGGTTGGCTAAAGCGCCTTTATTACACGGCGTAAGCAGGAATGTACCATAGTCCATAATGCTTCTGATAAGGGCATTGTACACCAATTTCATTGTAACCGGGTGAGCACCCCACCATACCCCGGTCAGAACTTGTAGGATGGGTATTTATTCGCTCACACCTCTGGACAAGGTAGTTAATGTGGAAGGTTCCTGTGAGTCTACGATCCAGATACACACCTAAAAACTTTACTTTTGGAACCATGGGTATTGTTTGGCCCTGTATTTGGACACGAGTTCGAGGGATTTTGTACTTGCGAGTGAAGACTACTACGGAGCTCTTTTGAGCAGATAAACTTAGGCCATGGTTTAGTAGCCACTGGTTCAGAGAGTCCAGGGAGAGGGACAGAGAGAAGGCAGCGTCGCTGATGGAATTGTGGGACGTGTACACGGCCAGGTCGTCGGCATATTGAAGCATTTTGCAGTTGATATTGAGACATGTTCCTATGTCATAAGTGTACACATTGTATAGAAGAGGGCTGAGAACGGAGCCCTGTGGCAAGCCCCGCCACGTCTGTCTCCTCCGTAATTCCCCACCCTGGGCCCTCAGCACCAGGGAACGGGACATCATAATACCGCATATACATTGAACCATCGTCGCCGGGATTCTCAGCTGCAGTAACTTCTGCCTGAGGATAGGGAGAAGGACATTGTCATATGCTGACGAGATATCAAGGAACGATGCTACCACCGAATCCATTTTCGACAAAGATATTCTGATGTCAGACACCAAGACTGAGATGCTATCCATAGTTCCCAGGCCTCTCCTGAACCCAAACTGCGTTTTCGGTAGTAAGTCTCGGGACTCCACCACCCATTCAAGTCTGTTCTTAATAAGGTGTTCAAAAATCTTCAACAGTACAGATGATAGAGCTATAGGTCGGTAGTTATTAGGGTCATCAACATTTTTACCTGGCTTCAAAATGGGTATAATGATCTGCGTCTTCCACTGTTCTGGCATCCAACCCGATAGGAAACAAAAGTTTAGAATGTCAAGATAGTATGATTTTGCCTTGTTACCCGCATGAGTGATAAATGAGTAGGGGATCCCATCACATCCCGGAGCTGAATCCTTAACCTTGCCAAGAACCATTTCCAATTCATAGTTCGAAAATGGGGAGTCTAGGGGGTCTTCTGATGTGGAACTTGGGGGCAGTTGTATTTCTGCCAATGAAGGGACATACGGGGGCGTAAGCCTGTTGAAGAAGGCATCAGCAATCTCCTCTGATATTGGGGAGGTAGAGGCAGGAGAACAACCAGTACGGAAGCGATTAATTTTCTTCCACACTAACGATGGTGGAGTGGAAGGTGCTAGGGAAGAGCAGAATGACTTCCAGCCTTGGCGTTTCTTTTTACGGAGTAGTCTTTTGGTTTTTGCAAACGTTCTTTTGTATTCAATGAAATTTTCTATAGACATAGCCGAGTTGTATTTTTTCTCTGCCTCCTTTCTTTCTTTTATTGCCCTTGTACAGTCTTGGTCCCACCATGGTGGGGAGGGGATCTTACCGCGGGCAGTGCTCTTAATAGGGAATGATATCTCCGCAGCACCATTAATGGCAGATACAAGACCCTCACAACAGGTTTGGGCATGGTCATGACTATTATGGGAAGATTGGGGATCTAGATTGGGGAGGGATTCTATTTTGGATTCCAGTGACATTCTGTATGTCAGCCAGTCTGGTTGGGTAAGGTTAAATTTAAGGAGGGGAGGGGGAATGTTTTGTAATGGGACTCTCTCTGAAAGGGATATTATGATAGGGTAATGGTCACTACCATGTGTGAGGTCTGTGCACTGCCAATGAGCTGAGGCTGCAAGGTCTGTAGTACAAAATGTAATATCTACACAGCTTTTTCGTTGGCCAGGATTGCCTCTGCGAGTTGGACTACCATTATTAAGGATGCAAAGGCCAATATCGTCCAGTACCTCCACCAGGGCTATACCTTCCGCGTTGCAATGTTCTGAGCCCCATCTATAGTGATGACAATTCAAATCTCCCATAACAAATAGTGGGCCATCAACAGATCTTAGAATGGCTTCTAGGGCTGTTATGGAACTTGGTTCAGGGTGAGCAATATAGACAGAGAGGACAGTAATGTTTTGAATTTTAGCAGCTGCTATATTCAGGTCCCCTATTAGGGGAGGCAATGGGAGGGGGAAAAAGGGAACATCATTTTTAATCATGAGAGCAGATCCACCGTATCCATCAAATCTGTCAAACCTAAGAGTTTTATAGAGAGGAATACGAAAATTGAGGCTTGGTTCAAGCCAAGTCTCAGTAATGGAACAGATTTTTGGTTTATACTTATTGAGTAGGAATGTAAGGTCGTGTCTCTTAAAGAACACACTCCTCACATTCCACTGCAGGAAGATTAGGTTTTGAGCCATTTTTATTATTAGTAAGAAGTGTAACAAGTTTTAAGGCAGCGTTGGACGGTGTATTAAGGTCATTTTGATCAGTGCTAGAAGATATATAAGTTGTTAGAAGTTGTAATAATAGGTCTATTATTAATGACCTATTATCTGAGGACAGCAATGCATGTCCGTTAGGTTGAGTAGAGTGGGGAGTGGCTGTGATGTGGCTGTGGGAAACTTTGTCATAGGATGGGGAGGAGGGTATATGTGTTTTAGGTTTAATAAAAATTGTCTTACGGTATGACTGGGATTGGGTAGCGGGGCTGGATGGACTGGATTTAGAAGCCGTAGCCATGGCATAAGATTTATTATTAGTTGGGTTAAGGGGGATGGTTTTCGATGCCTCTGCGTATGAGATGGCCTGTTCGGCCATTGCTGTTTTGATTGCACGCTGTCTGCCATATTCTGGGCAGTCTCTGTTGTTGGCAAAATGGTTGCCTGAGCACAGGATGCAGAAGGCATCACTGGCAGGGGTGGAACAATTGTTGGCAGTGTGGTCTTGCCCACATTTCAATCATCTAGACTTAGACCTACACATGGTTTCAATATGTCCAAACCTACAACACTTCCTACATTGTATTGTAGGGTAGACATATTGAGTAACTGGGAGAGATGTGTAACATAGGAAAATTCTTATGGGTAAGATTTGGCCGTCGAAGGTGATTACACAGGTCTCTGTCGGTTTCCACTCTACTGTGCCGTCGTTTACGATTTTCCGGTTGATGCGCCGTATTTTAAGGACCTTCCCGCTGCCTTGAGGGACAGAGATATAGCTTTTCGCTTCTTCTTCTGACATGTCAGTCGGAACGCCTGAAACCACTCCCATACGGGACACATTGAAGGAAGGGATTGTGGCAGATAGCTGCGATCTACTGAGACAAATATTTGAAAGAAAAGCATTTGCGTCCTCAAACTTCAAAAATTCAACCGACACTCGGTTACGGCCGATTCTTTTAACGCCGTCCTTGGCGATATTGGTAATATTATTTTTAAAAAGGAATGTTCCGAATGTTACGGGATGGAGTGTAGCGCCTGAGGATGGATCGGATTCAATTCTACTAACATGGACAACAAATGGTCCTTTGTCATCTACTGTGTATTTATCCCTCGATATTTGGCTCTTTTGTTGTTTAGAGGGTCGTATGGGAGGGTTATCGTCCATACCGGGGCGTTTGCGTGTCAGTATTGGCGAATCTTGAGTGTCCATTTGGCCGGACAGGGCGGCTGCAGCTAATTGGGAAAGCGGGCTTGTTGAAATCGTGGAAGGGAAGATAGGAGGGGACGAGAATGTTGGGGTGTGGGGAGGGAAACCATTACTATTATCAGGTGGGTCAGGGGGATCAGGAGGTTTAGCAGCCATACTGGCTGCGGGGCAAGTAAGGGCCGTTCGGATCTACTTACCTGTTAAAAGCGGACAACACAACACAATAACAGACAAAAGCAAGTGAAGAAACACAAATAAATTCCAAAAACCGTCACTAGAAGCTAAACACACGTGCTGTCCAAAAAACACTCCGGATGACAGTCCGTAACACTAGTCAATCTAGTACACAATTAAAGTCAGTTTCCAAGGTCAAATCAATGGTATCCGTTCAACAAAACGATTCTACTTCAAATGAAAAATCATGTCCTAAATGTACTGGTGATCACGACTTAAGTAACTGTCACCAATTCCTTTCCTTGTCCAATAGTGAACGGCTACAAATATTGCCTAATTATAAGATTTGTTTCAATTGTTTTCGGAAGGGCCATTATGCTAACAAATGTAAGAAGCCTGGGTGCAAGATCTGCGAACGAAAACATAACTTCCTAATTCACAATTCTAATTATAAACAAAACAATAGCGAAGCGAAGACAAATCACTCCCCAGCGAGCGGGCAGCTCACCGGCGCGCGCGACGGCGATAAGGTGCCAGTTAGTTTATCAGCCAATATACAGGCGGCGGCGGCGCCAGCGTCGAGCGACGGCGATCAGCAGGTGCTCTTATCTACCGCTTTGGTCAAAATTCATGACGTACATAACAATGTGCATATAGCCAGGGGCGGTCTTAGCTAAACTTCTCGGTGGTGCGAGATCTTATGGTGGCGCCCCAGTTTACATAGACACGAAAAAATTAACATAAGGAATGTTCTTTATTCCGTGTTATTTTTTTTATAACGAGAATAAGGGAAAAAATATTAGTTTGACTATATTATTATGTATTTAATTAAAACCTCTTAGAAACTAGAAAATAACTTTTCTTGCCTTTGCGCTTGCGCACCTTTGGCGCCAGTTATAGGGATGGCTAGCAAAATCTGAAGGACTGTCCACACATTCGGGAAAATATCCTGCCAATAATTTTTTTTATATGTTGAAGAACTTTTATTGGTTTTTCGATTCAGGCTTTTTTTTATATTTGGCTCGCCAAAATGATGCCGCCGTTCGATGGAAAGTCACAGCGACATCTAGCGATTGAGGGCCACCGTACCAGTCTGTAAGACTATAAAGCGGCCCTCAAGTTGGCGGCCCTATGATGTGCCTCTTCACGCTCCGCTTGGAGAACCCAGGATTCTAAGAGGAGGGAAATACGTGCGCTGGCAGGTCGTTCCAGGTTTTTATGGTTCGACAGAGAAACGATCTTTTAAATCGTTCAGTTCTCGAAGATTCTCTCCACTGTGTAAGAGTGGCACCCATAGATTTAGAATTTTTCGCTACTCTCAATAGATACACATAGCGTGCGAGCGAGACCTCATTTACCAGTACACATAGTTCGAGAGGAAAAGAGATAGCAACTTGTGTACTCTTAATTTATCACCCTAGCACCCGTGGTGATAATATGTCATTCATATTTTACAATATTCTGTAGTGATCTTACGAATAAAATGGAAAATTTAATATTTTCTACGATGGTGTCGAGTTCAGTGTGTGAATTTGATATTAAATAACATATATACATATTCATATATAGATATTCATATATTCATTTTCACACATAGATATTTCTTTTTTGGTTTCGTTTTCTATCTGACACTGTTTATCTTGTACATTCTAAATCTATGGTGGCACCTCTGTCCAGCACGCGTTAACGCGAAAGGAGAGGGCGGGATTAGGTTGAAGAGTTCTTTAGAACACGCACCGTGATAGATACGGTAGAATGCAGCCAAAGATGCAATAGTTCTTCGCTTCGCCAACGGCTTCAGATTTTCCGTAACCTCCTGGCAGTTGATAAAGCGAACAGCACGCCGCTGCATAGAGTCCAGCGCGTCATGCAAGTACCTTGCAGAGTCGGCTTAAAAGTTCTGATCAGATTGCTGAGCCCGCAGAGGGCGATGGCCGTCAGGGTGGTACGGGGTACCGCACGATCTCAGGTGGGGCGGCCTAGCCGGGACCCCTCCATGGGACCTGGAAGCGAGAGCCCTTGCCTCACTATTTAAATCCCAGCTCCACCAGGAAACCAGAAACCATAGAGGGGACTCGCCACAATCGCGGCCGTCAGACCGGTCACGGACGAGTGACTGGAGAGGAGACACGTTGCTCTCTCCTACCGGTTGAAACAGATACTTCGTACCGGGCACGGTAGCTTCGGTAAGTATCTGTGGCGAAGACACCGGGAAACCACGGCCGAATGTCAGCACTGCAAGGACCGCAGCGATGACACGGCGCTCCACACGCTGGTGGAGTGCACGGCGTGGGCGCAATAGCGCCAGGTGCTCGTAGTGGGTCTGGACGTGCACACTCTCTCGCTCGAGACCATGGTGCGAGCCATGGTCTCCAGCGGGAGTAAGTGGGACTGCTTGTCGTGAAAGAGGCGGCGGCGGGGCGGGAACGGGAGAGAACTCTCCCACCCGAGTTCTGCAGTCGGCGACCTGGGTGCCGCCGACGTGTCTTCGCCGAAGACTATCGGCCTCCATGATCGAGGGCCTGAGGACGGTGAGGAGGCTGCACACCCCCTAAGCGGGATGACACTCTATAACCCCCCAAAGATGCGGGATAGCACCCTAGGCGAGGCCGCAGTGGTAGCCGTAGGTCTGTTGGGAGTCCTGGGACATCCTTCCGAGGGCTTACCCGGGTGCCCGGGGCTCCTACTCCCAACCGTAGGCTGTTGGACGCTACTTGAGGTTTTTTAGTCGGCGTAGGAGTCCGGCATAGCATCCATGAAGGATTTTCCCTCACTTTATAAAAAAACCTGTATCATTGAATTTTTATAAATGTCCAAACTGAGTGACTAATGCATTTTCACTTGTATCTATCATAGGATAAAAGACGTTAATTTTTAACAGTTCTTCGGGATTTGTTGGTGTTTCATGTGCAGCTTCATACTCAAATAATCGCTTCTTCATCCAGGATCGGACTGCTTTAAACGTGGGATCTATTCTAGCCTCAGAAGCTATTTTCTTTGCTGTTATTTGAGCAGACGAATAAGTCCGGTACTGTTTTACGAATTCCGAGCAGTTTTTTCAGCCTTTGCGATGCGTTTGTTAAATCCGTAGTTTCAGACTGCATAGCTTTACTTACAATGTTTACTTGAAACATTCCATTTCCAAATACCAAGCCACCAATGTAACTAAGAATTCAAATTGCTCCATATTCTGAATCAGTGACAAAGCCTCTCATGCAGCAACTAAATTATTCGTTTCTTCGTGAAGATTCAAAGGAGCATCACGAACTGAACAGTAATCGTTGCGAACAGTAGCAAGGCTAGAAGCTCTACTCTCCCAGCGAGTTTCACAAACTTTTTTCAGTGATAGTTCGGCCGTTTTCGGCGCTCCCCCTAAGACGGCGCCCGGTGCGGCCGCACCGCTCGCACCGCCCTAGGGCCGCCCCTGCATATAGCTCGCGCTGTGTTAGATAGTGGCAGTGCGTCTTGTCTAATGACGAAAAGGTTTTGCAAACGATTGGGTTTGCGTACTGTTAGTGTAGATCAGGGGTTCCCAACCTTTTCGTGGTCAGGGACCACTTTTATATTTTTCTTGTTAACAGGGACCACTATAAAGGCATAATTTAAACAAACTGTAATAATCAATCGGAAACTTAAAAAAACGCAGTAGGAAATTGCATAAACAGGAAACTTTCGTATTTTTGTATCTATTAATGTGATTTCTGGCTTGCATCTTCTTCACGAGATCTGCTAACCTGGAGTTTCGTATAAGAAATTGCTTTTAAACACCAAACCACTCAAGTGAATTTTTTGTGTTCTTCCTGGATTCCTTCATTAACTTCACCAGCGTCCGTGCTAAAAGGATTAGGAAGGGGGGGGGAGGTACTATTCCACTTCTTCGAGGGGTGAAGAGACACGCCTACGTCTAGGCCGGCTTCTGTGAAAGAGCGGTGAGCAGCCAACTCGCCGCTCTCAGACTCTCGGTTATGGTGGACGACCTTGCCACCGACTACGGAACTTGGAATGGAGATTTCTCTCCCACTGCATTCTTCGCGAGCATGGCTTGCTCGCAGAAAGACACAGTTACGTCACACTTTCTCTCGTTGGAGACCAGAGCCCTTAACATGGTGTCCAGCGTGAGAATATTCACGCCCAGGCCCGTAACGAGGTCTTGTCGC
The DNA here is from genome assembly GCA_933228765.1 of Miltochrista miniata. Lineage (NCBI taxonomy): Eukaryota > Metazoa > Arthropoda > Insecta > Lepidoptera > Erebidae > Miltochrista > Miltochrista miniata. The sequence goes on along the minus strand of OW121764.1, from coordinate 29,861,772 downwards.
TGCTATGCCCATGTAATGCCGTGTCCCCGCTGTAGATACTTAACGAAGCACCCGTGCCCGGTAAACATCTGTGACACTCGGTAGGTGAGGCTACCATGGCGCCGAATTAGTGGTGAGTCCTCACTTTGGTAGCTCAAGTCATACCTTCCATGTCTCCATGAGCTTCTGGCGAAACAGGGATCACTATGCCTCTATTTCTTTGGGCACAGGCCTGTGGTCCCGATCCAGCGCCTTCTTGCACCATTGATACAACGACGCAAGAGCCCTGTTTTCCAGGTCCCATGGAGGGGTCTTGGCTAGGAGACATGCCGCCTCGACGGATATCGTGCGGTACCCTCTCCTGACCGCCATCGCCTTTAGCGGGCTATGCAGTCTAGCCACGTTGCCAATCGTCAGGGCCTCCGCCCATACGGGGGTCCCGTATAGTGCCATACTCCGCACGACCCCGAAGGTCTCTTGCAGGGAGCGTTGGGTACTCTTATGTTGGGTACCAAACGCGAGAGCGCAGCTGTTGCCCCCTCTGTTTTAAGACTTAACTTCGGAAATGGTGTCGCTCTGTAATGATACGCTCAAGCTTGCAAACCTCGACGAGGAACACCATCGGTCGGTACCCCGATGGCGTGTCCACCGTCCGCCCGGCCTTTCGGATCAGAACCAGTTTCCCACACTTTAGACTTTAGGAAACTGGTCTTTAGCCAGGATCCACGTTCGGCCTGGAAACACATTCAATCGTGGGCAAATCCCAGACTTTGTGTTGTCTTTGCTCGCCGAGCCAATGGGCGTACCAGCCGCTCCCACTACTCGCGCTCTTCTCGCTCATTGCAACGGCTCACCACCCGATAAATTTAAAATCCTTCAGGGACCATATTTTTGCTCCTGCGGACCACTGGTGGTCCGCGGACCACTGGTTGGGAACCACTGGTGTAGATAAATCAATCATGGGGATAAATAATGCTACTTCACGTATAGGTGAAATGTGTACAGTATCGATGCACTCGTTAAATGATAGCTATACGGCCAAGCTTCGTTGTTTTATTTCGCCGTCAATAACTAATAATGTTCCATCACATAATTTAAACTTAAAAAATATTATTATACCTTCTGAGCTTTGTCTTGCTGATCCCAAATTTCATTTAGAAAGTGCCGTTGATTTGATTATAGGCGCTGACATTTTTTGGGAATTAATTGGTACACAGCAAGTTAAGTTAGGTATTGGACAACCGATACTTCATGAAACCAAACTTGGTTGGGTGGTTTCTGGCCCAGTAAGCAGCGGCTATGTATCGGCTCCATCAAAAATAATTCATTGTAATTATTCTTCTGTTAATGATGACATTCCGAACCTACTTTCACGGTTTTGGCAGCTGGAAGAAGTGTGCCCTCAGTCGTCTATTTATTCCACAGAGGAAAAATGATGTGAAGAACATTTTATTAATAATACTACTCGTTTGAGTGATGGACGCTTTTGTGTTAAGCTCCCTTTAAAACAAAGTGCGACGGTTCTAGGTGATTCTTATCAGCGAGCAAAGAAATGTTTACTTTCTCTAGAACGCCGCAACTTAACTAAACCTAAGTTTAGTCAAATGTACTCGGACTTCATGGTGGAGTATGAAGCTTTAGGTCACATGACAGAGTGTGATCCAGGTAAAACCTCTTATTTTATACCTCACCATGGCGTCTTACGAGAGAGTAGCGTGACCACAAAGTTACGAGTTGTGTTTAATGCTAGTAGCCCTAGCACTTCTGGTGTGTCATTAAATGACATACAACTTGTTGGACCTACGGTACAGGACGACATTTTAGCCATTCTTCTTCGCTTTAGACAACATAAGTACATCCTGACTGCGGATGTGGAGAAGATGTACAGGCAGGTGCTCGTACATCCAGATGATAGGCATTTACAGCAGGTTGTATGGCGTAAGGATTCGTCTGATCCAATCAAGACGTACCAGCTAAACACTGTAACTTATGGCACTGCTAGTTCAGCCTATTTAGCCACTAGGTGCCTTCATCAATTAGGGCTAGAATGTACAGACTCGACAATTAGCAACATTATTAAGCACGATTTTTACGTTGATGATTTGCTGACGGGTACTAATGACATATCTGACGCTTTACATATTCGCCAGGAAGTGACTTCTGTTTTAGCTTCAGCTGGTATGCACTTGCGGAAGTGGAAGTCTAATAACCGTCAGTTATTATCTGAGTGCGATGAGTCTGCTCTCAACTTAAATATTGGTGCCACCGAACCAAATAAGACTTTGGGTTTAGGTTGGTTACCAGCTTCCGATGTTTTATATTTTCCTGTAGGTAATTTAAATATGAAGGGAACCTCAAAGCGTGCTATTCTTTCTGTCATAGCACAGATATTTGATCCACTGGGATTACTAGGTCCCTGTGTCATTCTCATGAAAATATTATTGCAACAATTGTGGTTGGCCAAGGTTACGTGGGATGATCAGCTCTCGCCTGATATCTGCCACTCGTGGAAGCAAATATTAGATACACTTCCAAATCTCAATCATTTGCAAATTGCACGACGTGTTATCTGTGATTCAAGCCAATCGATTGAGTTACACGTATTTACTGACGCGTCACAAAGTGCGTATGGAGCTTGCGTTTATGTTCGCAGCATTAATGTGAGAGGAGAAGTTTTTGTATCTCTTTTAATGGCGAAGAGCAGAGTTGCTCCTATTAAGCCCACCACTATACCTAGGCTGGAACCTTGCGGTGCTTTAGTTGGGGCTCGACTTTGCGAGACGGCTGTCAGTTCTTTGCGTGTAAGCATTAATAAAATTGTGTTTTGGACTGACTCCACAATCGTTTTAGGTTGGTTAAATATGTCACCTAACAAATTGCAGCCCTTTGTTTGTAACCGGGTTGCCGAAATATTAGAAAAAACATCGAATTCTGTCTGGAGGCACGTTCCCACTGATCAAAATCCTGCTGATCATATTTCACGCGGCATCAGTTTAGATAAAATTCAACAGCTGGACATTTGGTGGTCAGGACCTAATTATTTAAAATTAGATGCTTCTGAATGGCCTTTAAATCCAAATACAGTGCATGAATTACCCGAGACTCGCTCGGAATTAGTTTTAAGTGTAACAGTTAGGTAATGATAGTACTCTTATTGATTTCAACAGGTTTTCTAACTTTCTTAGATTAAAACGTACGACTGCTTACGTTCTCCGTTTTATTAACTCTTGTCGCAAACGTCATGTTACGACTAATTACCTGAGTGACACAGAGTTACAAAATGCATTAAAAATTATTATTAAAATTTCACAAATGCATTCATTTCCGGAGTATCAGTTACTGTTGAATCAAAAAAGTTTACCTAAAAAGAGTCAATTATTAAAATTTAATGTTTTTCTTGATGAAGATAAAATTATGCGTGTAGGAGGTCGATTAGGTAACTCCGACTTTCCTTACGATAAGAAATTTCCTATTATTATACAGTCCACTAATAGATTTACCAAATTATTATTTGAATTTGATCATAAAAGATTATTGCATGCAGGTCCGCAATTCTTGTTGGCTACTATCAGAGAAAATTATTGGCCAATCGGTGGACGAAATTTGGCTAAGGCGTGTTTCCGAAAATGTGTACCTACTCTGTTGTCGTATGAAAGGCAAAACTGTTGCCCCAATAATGGGCAATCTACCTAAAACCCGCCTTTCTTATTGATGTTTCCCTTTTAATGTTGTCGGCGTGGACTACGCGGGTCCATTCATTGCTGCTAATCGTCAAGGTCGGAGCTGTAGACTTGTAAAGGTATACGTCGCGATTTTTATATGCTTTTCCACCAAGGCTGTTCATTTAGAATTGGTGGATGACTTGACGAGTAATAGTTATTTGCTGGCATTACGTCGATTTATTTCACGTCGGGGAAAACCTTCTGATATTTACTCCGACAACGGTACCTCATTTGTAGGGGCATGTAAATATTTATCTAATTTTTTAAAAACTAATTGCGATTCGTTGGCGGAGAGTGCTGCTAATGAAGAAGTTAAATTCCATTTTATTCCTGCTTTTTCTCCACATATGGGCGGATTGTGGGAGGCGGGCTTGAAGTCCACCAAATTTCATTTATTGAGAGTGATGGGAAATTGTAACCTCACCTATGAAGAATTTTACACTGAATTGGTTCAGATTGAGGCCTTGTTAAACTCCCGGCCATTGACTCCACTGTCATCGGATCCAGAAGACTTGACGCCTCTAACTCCTGGCCATTTTCTCATTGGGCGAGCCATCACCTCTATTCCCGCAACGGACTACACAAATGAACCGCATCACCGCTTATCTCGTTTCCAGCGAATAGAACAATTGCGACAACATTTCTGGACTCGTTGGAGTAAGGAAGAACAGAACAGAACTCCAGCAACGAGTAAAATGGCGCACAGGCTCAAGCGTTTTAACTATAGACAAGCTTGTTCTACTGAAGGAGGATAACCTTCCACCGCTGAGATGGAAACTTGGACGTGTCGTCGCTATTTACCCCGGCACTGATGGTGTTAGCCGAGTAGCAGATGTGAGAACTACAAATGGAGTTATTCGCCGTTCTTTTTCCCGTATTTGCCCTCTTCCTGATGATGAAGAATTGGGTTGAAATCCAAGTATTTCAACGCCCGGGGGCATGTTGAAGAATGCACACGGGAACCATGAAACGCCTACTAGTTTTTAAATAGCAATAAGTTATAGTTTAGAGGTTTAGACTAATTGATATTTTTTACGCACAGGATCTCCTGTTATGTATGACACTTGTGCTAAGTCATTAAAGGTCGAAGGATCACTTAAAATATTCCTGAACTTTTACTTAAATGCAACCAAAGTCACTCCAGATCCCGAACAACAGGAAAAGTCGTGCTAGATCTACTAGAGACTAATTTCACTATGAAACACCCTACCCTAAACTTAACCCTGTTCGAGATATTCGACTTTTAATATTTTTATTGAAAATTGCCGATTTTTAGGTTACAAAATTTTTATTTTTTATTTTGGGCGCCTTATTTATTATTTTTGTTGCATTTTGACATGTGTAATAAGATGCTCCAAAACGTCAATCATTGAAATAGTGCATAAATTAATTGAACATGTCGTAGAAGACAAATGAAAGTTAAGAAAATAAAAAAAAAAAATTTTTTCTAAGCGTGTGAAAAATCCTACATGGATGCTATGTCGGACTCCTACCGACTAAAAAACACACGCGTGACACTCAAACCGCCAAATCCAGTTTCGTCTGTGGAAGAATTAAGAGAAAGGATTGTGGACGCAGCCAATCAAATGAGGACAACATCCTCCACTGTCGCTTTTGAAACTAAGTTTTTTTCAATGAATTTAAATACAACCCTACATTACTATACGTCGTTAGATAGCTGATGAAATGTAGATATTTTAAAAAACATCTGCCGAACGACTGCCGTAATATTTTTTTTACATATCCCTTAGAGAAAAATAAACTTGTTACTATTTTTTTTATTTTCTTAACTTTCACCTGTCTTCTACGACATGTTCAATTAATTTATGCACTATTTCAATGATTGACGTTTTGGAGCATCTTATTACACATGTCAAAATGCAACAAAAATAATAAATAAGGCGCCCAAAATAAAAATAAAAAATTTTGTAACCTAAAAATCGGCAATTTTCAATAAAAATATTAAAAGTCGAATATCTCGAACAGGGTTAAGTTTAGGGTAGGGTGTTTCATAGTGAAATTAGTCAGAAATAATGGGTACTCCACGCCCTTAACGGATCTAGCACGACTTTTCCTGTAATCCTGTATATGTACCTATATTATTATTATTTTTTTTTCGTTTCCGTGCTTCGTAAGGCACGTTAAGCCGTTGGTCCCGGTTGCCAGTAAAATGCTAACTTCTGTGTTGGCTGTACAATTTGATCTAAAATGGGCGCGGTAGTGTCGTTTATTGTAAACGACACTACTGGGGGCCGAGTCTGCTATTTTCCATCAAAAAGCCGGTCCAGTGCGATTCTATTACGATATTAAAGCGATTGGTCCTAAATCTGCTAGTCGCGTAAATCCTGTCTATCGCCACTATAGAACATCGATAGAATATAAATAGAATCGCAAAAGCAGAGACAAGGGCTTTATTTTTGGTTGTTTTGACTCTTGTCAGTCAGTACTAGTATTATATGTGTTTTTTAGGTTATCTACAAATTACTTAAAAGACTTTTGTAAAGAATTACGATGTAAAATTGTGGACTTTACCTATAAACAAACGTGAACTTTATAAACGGCTTCAAAGCAAAGAGTGACAGTGTTATCCAGAAGAACTATCAATCAAATCAGCCTATCGCAGTCCACTGCTGGACGTAGGCCTTTGCCAATTTACGCCACAATTCACGGTCCTGCGCCTTCTGCATTCAGTCCCAGCGTACGACCTTTACCAGGGTCGTCGGTCCATCTAACGGGTGGTACTCCACGGTTGCCGAGACGCGGTTGGAAGAGCTATATCCTATAGAAATTTGAGACAAAACTCAAATATAAAAAACTGGTCCATCAATGAATTTCATTTTGAAGAAAGGGCTTTGGATGCTAAAATTCATAGAATAAACACAGGAGACTGTATATTTTCATATACATATATAACAGCAGTTTATTCAAGTCTTCTACAAATACATCTTTACAGAAAAAATATTGAACAATAACCTCATGATAACTCAAGATTGTGAATAGTGAAAGTTTTTATCTACAAACAACTACTCTGTCATATGAAAGTTGGTTTTTAAATTGATTAACACTAGCGTAACTACTCAACGGACTTAAAAAGTTATTTCATCATTGTGAAATCACGGTATTCCACAGCAAATATGTGATATAGCCAAACAATCTCAATACAGACAGCTTTTATTAGTGCCCGTGTGTGATAGATAATATGATGGATAGTAAAAATAAATATGCTATTATCATTTTGTTAATACTCAAGGAAGCTGAGCAGTGATCATTTTAATAAATCTTGTATTTACATGTATGGGTATGGGTTCATAGTATGACACAGGTAAAGCCGTCAACTACAGCTAGTATGTTGGATTATGAAAGAGTAATGTGCATGTACAGAGATCTTGGCCATCCAAGCCTGCCATGATGAGAAGCCATGCCTTCGATTCCAATGACCAATGCACTAGAGCTAGACTAATGTCAATTTGTTGTTTTGACTGGCCTCGTGGTTACTACTCTAACCACTAACATGTAACTCACATACTAACTGTAACTCTAATTTGTAGTCAGGTACTCCCTGTCTACGGATTCGGAGGTTGTGGGTTCAATTCCCACCCAGGACAAATCTTTTTGTGTGATGATCATATTGCTTTGTGTCTGGGTGTTATTTATCTATAATAAGTATGTATATAGAAATATAAGTATGTCTATCAGGCGTCTAGATCCCATAGCACAAGTTTATAGCTTAGTTTGGGCTAGACGGTGTTGTGTCCAACAACAATATTTCTATTAATACCTCCTCAAAATGAAATTGGGTAAGGCCTAGGTCTGAGCATAGTGGTAGACTGTAATAGGGTTATTTGATAGCTTATTTTGGATTTGGAAACATTAAAAATGATGAAATGTGGAAAAAATATTTTTAATATTCATATTTTACAATTATTGTTTTTACATTATCTTCATCTTGCCAAAAATACTATTGTAATAGCCACGCTGCTTGTAGATCAGGGTTAACACTTCAATTTTCAACTCGAGTATCCTGAAATAGATTACAATATAGCCCGTTCGCTCTAACTTTGCCGCTCGGCTCCATACTAAAGTCGATTTTTTAATTAGACGAAATAAATTGACAGCAACTAATGTCACTTCTTCATACAATGTTGCTTATTTTCTATGACCAAGTGACATTAGCTACTGTCAATTTACTTCGTGTAATTAACAATTTGGGTATAAGCCTCTACGCCAACGGCAAAGTTAGAGCGAACGGGTAGTACAATTAGTTTTATTTCAGCTATTGCAAGCTTGTGAATTATGATTGATGATTAAAAAGTGATTTCAAGATGTTGTTAAAAGGAAATGAGATTTATCTGATAGAAATATTAAATGACTGTGATTTTAAGTGTCAAACATTGATATAAATAAATAAATAATTTTACCAATTTTGTCAACTCTTATTTACCCACCTCATGTTTCCATGGCCATTGTGAGTTCTTCTTCTAAAGGAGAGATAGGAAGTACTACAGATGTTTCATAACACAGTTATGCCATGCACAACATGCATTAACAATCTTCCCTGCTATTTTGAGACCATAATGTAATGAATATACTTGCAGCAAACATCTGAAATTAACATAAAATGGTAAGGACTTAATCATCTTCACCAAGCTTGATGATCTGGATCACATTTATTAGGGTATTAGGAGCACTGTGAGTTGACCAGTTTTTGTTAGATGTGAATGTGACTATCATCGGGCTGCTCTCCAACCAACCCAGTCCTTGTCGGTGTACTGGTGCACTAGGTACTTGCCAGTTACTTTAAATTTGGGACCGGAAGATAGTTTGTAAACTCAGAATTTAAATGATCTGTTAGAATATTGACCAATTAGTAATGAAGTCTCATACTCCCATCCACACTACTTACAGGTGGGGTTTGCTTGGAATGGTACCCTACAGTAGAGTTCAAAAAGTGATTGATTTTTTATTTATACCTAAGTATACTCTAATATTCCCATTTAACACCTGACTTATTTCAGTTTCTTGTTTCTTGAGAGTTTATAGGTATATAAGTCATTAGGGATGCCTATATAATTTAAAACCTGCAGTCTATACCAATATTATTAGGTATTAGGAAAGAATATTAGGAAGTTTGTTTGTTTGCATCGGAATAGGCTCCAAAACTTCTGGACCGATTAATAAATTCTTTCAGTGTTGGAAAGCTAGACTCTTCCCGGTGAACATAGGCTATATTTTAGTCCCATATTCCCTTGGGAACAGGAGCTATGTGGGTGAAACGGTGAAAATATGCTGTGCACCCGGGTAAACTGAGTATTTTAAATGTTCATAAAAACTGTAAAAAACAATTAAGTAAGTAGGTATATTGGGAATTGAGTGTACATAGGTAAGTACCCTATGTACTAAAACAATAATAACTACCTACTGTAAGTAGGTATTAGAAATGTGACTTGTATTTTAGATATGAGTGATTGTAAAGAATATTGGACAGTACTTACAGAAAATAGATGCATGTCAATTGCCTACATGTCTTCATACTATTTTGCTGATCTTGTTGATTTGGCTACTTGGAATAGTTGCCATCTATGTATCTATAACTAATAAAGTTCATTGCCCCTGCGACAATGGCTCACTCACAGCTCTAAATTCACTTTTTGGAGACTCATTATAGCACTACGACCATCCAATGTACCTACTATGTTCCATGAGGCTCTTTAAGGTCTTGTTTTATAGGTGAAATGAATAAAGTCCGCTTCAGATAAAATGTTAGGCTCTCACAAAGTTAATCCATCTTCAACATTTTGATGTAAATTGTAAACTTGCTTCTATTTAGTTTATCTATATATGTAGTAAATTGATTAATTTAAACAATAATATTGTATGTATACCGAACGAAAATAACCAGCCTCGCACTTTCTAATTCTAGCTGTCAAACATTAATTACGCGACTTCCAAAACAAATCCCATCAAATATTAGCAGACTACGCATAAATGTCAAATACACTGGCGATTCTATCGAGAGGCCATCGGTCGACCATAATCGCACTTCAATAGAAACAAGATAGAAGCTATCGAGTTAGCGAATACGAAAACTGTCAAATTGTACCGATGAGCTTCTATTTTGCTACGATATCTATTCTATTCTGATGCGATTGCAATAGCAGACTCGGCCCCCTGGTAGTATCGCTGGTAGTGTCCTTACCATAAGAGGGAAATGTGGGCGTATACTACGCCTCTGCCCACCCCTTCGGGAATAAAGGCGTGATTATATGTATGTATTTAGTTATCATCATCTTCGCGTTAATTCCAGTCGCATCCAAAACTTTGATCTCACGTGAGTCCGGGGTAAGCTTTTTATCGATATTTTCCGTGCAGCGAGTACCATCTGACCTCCTCAACCATTACGGTACGGTACCAGGCCTCCGTCACTCGCTACAAGTCGTGATATAAGCACCTACTCCTAAGTATAACGTAGCAGAACTAACGTGGCCGACCGGCAGAGGGCTGCCACACGCCAGACCGAGCGAAGTGCGCACAGCCAATGTACATTACCCGCGTAAAATAATATATCGCTTTATTTAGTGCTGCTTTTTTTCATCTTACTTCTTACTAATATTCTTAAATTGAATGCGAAAGTGTGTGAGTGCGGATGTGTAGAGATGTGTTGATGTTTGTTACTCTTTCACGCTCTAACGGCTCAACGGATCTAGCTGAAATTTGATACAGGGATAGATTGTAGTTTGGAATAACACATAGGTTACTTTCTATCCCGGGAATAAGTTCCCATTGGAAGCGGGAAAAGGTACAAACTTTTACTTTTACTTTTATTTTTCGCTGTTGACTATTTAGGGTTCCAACAACTTGTAACAACTGCTATAGATGGCATTTCCGTGCTATTCACTAACGATTTATTTACGAATATACATATGTGATTGAGCGGGAGTTGAACCCGCGTCTCCTGTGGTATGGTGTAAGTACAGTACCTACATCCGAATATGACACCCCTGGTGTTGCACACGTCCGTAGGCCCTGGTAAGCACTTTCTATCAGGTGGGCTATGTGCTTGCCGGCCACATTTCTGTCAAAATTCTAAATACTAATAAAACAATGGTATGTATGTAATAATCGATTTAATTTTCAAAACTCAACTAATTCAGGGTTCTTATCTTTTTTTCTACTTCGATATTTTTTTTTATCAATATTTTTAATTGTCGCGCTTTCAACTTCTGTGCAGTCATGCGGCTCATTACTTGCCTGTAAAAGAAAAGAAAACGATCAAAATTATATTGTTTCCGTCGAATTTGGTAAGTAAATATATCAGTCAATATTTTGTGTTGCCAACAAAAAAAGGTAAACAAAATAACATTCTATTTACCACGATTATTTAAAAAATATATAATCCATCTAACAAACTTCTCAATATTTATTTTGTCAAAATCAATTTCATTCAATTATTACACTGTCTATGGAAATTGTTTGGGACATACAACCATATTTTTTCAACTATAGCAGGGGTTCCCAATCTTTTGCAGGCCGCGGCGCCCTTATAAGTCTTGAAATTTTTCGCGGCGCCCCATCGTATCACGTGTAATCACCCCTCCCCCCCCCCCCCCCCCGACTAGTAATCCTCCGCTCAAGCCACTTTCCTGTGCCATGGAGCCTCGGCCAAGTCATTACTTGCAGACTAAATCCGGGAAAACATGTGAAGCCGGCGTTATCTAGGGAAACTGTCTTCTTTTTTACTGGTGGAATCTGTGTGCCGAAATCTTACCGACTGAAACCATACGGTGTTCTACCACTACCTACGGTCGGGAGCCTCGGGAAAGATTTCCCAGGATTCCCGACAGCCTTGGCTACCACAGCGACGTCATCTACTTTACTTCGTTTGGTTCGAGTACTTCCCCGCATCTTTGGGAGCTTTCGGGTGTCACTCTCGCTTCCTGGGTCGTGTGTCGTGCGAAAAACTTTAACTTCACGCTGTCGTCTTGGGCCTGCTTCTGTAAGGACTGTGAAAGCCCCCGCCCCGACCATAGGCCCCCGGTCATAGAGTCCGATAGTATGGGCAAAATCGAGTGTATGGCACCCTCGCCGCAGACTGAAAATCTCGGGTTGGAGAGTTATCTCCCTGCTCCCTCCCCGCCATCTCTTTCACGAGAATGACCTGCTCGCAGAAAGACGCGGCGGCGTCCGACGTACTCCCGTTGGAAATCACCGCTCGCACCGTAGTCTCCAGCGAGATAATGTTCAGGTCAAGACCTGCCACTAGGACATGGCACCCAGGCTATGCTCTGTATGGAGCGCTGTGTCCTCGCTGCTTCCTTCGCAGTGCTGACACTGAGCCGTGGTCTCCCGGCGTAATCGCCACAGATACTGATCGACTCATCCGTGCCTTTAATTATCGGTGACAACCGGTAGAAGAGATTGCCACGGCTCCTCTCCAGCCACTCGTTTATTATCGATCAGATCACCACCTAAGTTGAGAGGTCCACTAAGACTCTTCAAGATGGTCAACGCGGTGAGGACTTAGCTGATTTCCTTGGGCGGAAGGTGGCAACTTTCGCCTCTAACTATTCTCAGACACCGCGTAGATTAGTTTAAAAAAATCGAAATTGTTGTCTTGACAGACAGACCCTTTTTTGCAAAGGTGTTTTAGAGCGGAGTCCGCGACTCGGAAAACGACGGCGACGGGTCAAACTCAAACTCAAAAAACATTTATATCGCATAGTCCTACTACATAGGCACTTGCGACACGTTCATGAATACAAATCAAAGCATGAACACGGCCCGCTGAAGCACAATTGGCAAAAATCTTGGCGTGCTATTCTTTTTGTGCTCTTTTTATTTTTTGAGATAGGGGCGCCGCGGGAGGCCTCGCGGCGCCCCAGGGCGCCGCGGCGCACAGGTTGGGAACCCCTGAACTATAGATTGGCCCACTATACAATTGTAAGCTTATAATTATTCAATTTTAAAAATTTAAAGTCGAAAAAATATCAGTCTTGAGCAGGACTGATGGCAGACACTTATCTGGCCATACCAAAAGCCGCAGGTTCGAATCCTGCTCAAGATTTATAATTTTTCCACAATAAATTTATTTGAAGCGCTCGTGGCCCCGCGGACTCAGTGTTCTGTAAACGATCACTGCAGTAAGGAACTTTCACTATGGCCGGTCCATGGATGGGTGACCATCCATGTGATCACTTTGTGACATTTTTTTTTTTTTTTTTTTTTTTTTTATTTGTTTTTTTTTTTATTTGTTTTTGTAGAAGGCTTACAGACTAATATAAAAAATGTTTACTACAAATAGGTTACAATGTTGCTAACAACAAGCCTCCATTTTTTAATAAATAATTAACTATAATAGAAAACTATAAATAAATACAATAATAAAGAAAAAAGAAAAAGAATACTTTAAATATAAGTATCTACCCTACAACAGATAAATGTTCCTCAACAACATAATACTGCCTACCTACTACTAAATGTCTCAGCTCAACAGTACCTCAGAAACAAACCATCGGTTTCCCACTGAAACACCTAGCAGCAGCAGACGCATCTTAAGCTAAATATCCATATAAATATATATAAAAAAAAAAAACAAAATATTCTACGATTCAATTACAGTTATCCCGCGTCTATGCACACTGTATAAAGTTAAGTGACCCAGCCCAAACTGTACAAAAACTCTGACTGGTTTGGTTGGCTCATACTGGCTTAATAATTTAAGTAACTAAAGCTTATAACAATTGTACCTATATAAAAAAAAAAAAAACAAAAAAAAAATAATAAGAATTGGCCTGTGTCACTCAATGTCACATGTCATGTCACTGTCATCCCCGTCTGACATTATGCTGTCTAAGTTACTTTATATAAAAAAAAAAAACCTAATAAATAAATAAACAGAACAGATAGATATTAATTATGTACGTATAGTGCCAGTCCAAATGTTATTCACTGCTTATGATTTAAAAAATATACCAAAATGCATAAGTGCAAACACCAAAACGTCAGGGTTCACGCTACCGCAAACTCACGATTCACTAATTATCAAAAAATTCCTTGGCCATGTTTCGTCTTATCGTAAATGCTTTCGTGCAGAACAAATCAAAGTGCAATGAAGGTGGAAGGTCATTGAAATACGATGCACTCCTCAGGAAGAAAGAATTACGCCTATAATTAGTTGTAGCAAATGTCACATTAAGCAGAGGTCGCTTACGAAGTCCCAACAGGTTAGTTCTCAAACTTATATTACTTAAAAGTTCACCACTATTTACCCTACTACTAGCAATATCTGATAAATAACACACATCGCTAATGTTGCGCCTATGCTCCAGTGTCAGGAAATGATACCGCCGACAGCGATGTTCATAATCTAATGAGTTCTGCTGTGTTCTATAGTCTAAATATCTTAGAAACTTCTTCTGTACTTTCTCAATAGCAGACTTATAGGTCTCATACTGAGGATTCCAAACTTGGGAACAGTACTCTAGGTGACTACGAACATAGGCACAATATAAAACCTTGACAGGCTTTATATTTCTAAAGTTGGCTGATGCTCTCAATATGAATCCCAGGGCTTTTGATGCTTTGGTCACTACATTATCAATATGTTGGTCAAAAATTAATTTGCTGTCCTGTACAACACCTAAGTCCCTGACACTACTGACTTTACTAATGGGTTGGTTAGCTAAAGTGTATCCAGAGCCAACCTCTGATTGCAGACGTGAGAAAGTTAATTGGTAGCACTTTGCTACATTGAGCTGGAGTTTATTGTAGTTGCAATATAATTCAAATCTGTCAAGGTCAGTCTGTAAGTCATGTGTATCTGATAATGTTTTTATTTTCTTGTGAATTTTCATATCATCAGCATAAAGTAAAATGTATGAATGTTTGAAACAAGTGCTGATGTCAGCTATAAACAATATAAAGAGGAGTGGTCCCAAAATTGAGCCCTGTGGAACGCCCGAGGGGACTGAATTCCAAGCAGATGTATAACCTTGCAGCACCACAGCCTGTGTCCTGTTTTCTACATATGAGGAAAACCACCTATACAAATCTCCGTGAATCCCTGCAGCCAATAGTTTCTTTAATAGCAGCTTATGGTCTATCCGATCAAAACACTTGCGATAATCAGTGTATATAACATCCACTTGTGCACCCTTTTCCATGCCATCGGATATAAACTCATTAGAAAGGATTAAATTTGATGTGGTGGACTTATTCCTGACAAAACCATGCTGCTCCTCCCCAAGGCTACACCGCACCGCTGCATAGACATCCGTGTATACTATACGCTCCAATATCTTAGAGAATAAACAGATCTTCGAAATAGGGCGATAACTTTCAACATGTGATTTATTTCCTTTTTTGAAAACAGGGGTAACAAATGCAGATTTCCAAATTTCTGGAACTATACCTTCTGACAGGGATCTCCTAAACAGCAGGCACAAAGGTGCCACAAGACTATCTGCACACCCAACAATGAATGTCGGAGGAATTAAGTCAGGCCCACCAGACTTCGATAGGTCCAATTCTTTAATCAACCGGAGTACTCGTAATGGGCATATGTCGACTGTACTGATAGAAGACACGCTATTACTTAAATAGAACTCATTTGAAGGATTGCTACTATGATGAGGGTCAGGTTCCTGAAAAGTTGATTGAAAGTAGGATGCGAACAGGTTACTGATCTCCTCACCATTATATATTTATTTGAGCGTTTCCGTGCTTCGGAAGGCACGTTAAGCCGGTGGTCCCGGTTGCCAGTAAAATGGCAGTCGTTACGCCAAGTTGAAGGCTTTATTTCAACAGCAGGCAGTCACAACCTGCGCCTGTCCATTTAAACACGGCAATACGGCTCACCACCTATTACGTGGGATAAATTATAAAAAGGTGAAACGTGGGCATATAATATGCCTCTGCCTACCTCTGCGGGGAAAAAGGCGTGACCATATGTGAAATTTATATTTAAACTAGCTGATGCCCGCGGCTTCGCCCGCGTGGAATGTTATTCCCGGTCACTTAGGGGTATGAAAAATAGATGTTGGCCGATTCTCAGACCTACTCAATATGCTCACAAAATTTCATGAGAATCGGTCAAGTCGTTGCGGAGGAGTATGGCAACGAAAACTGTGACACGAGAATTTTATATATTAGATAATATCTTACCGCACGTTATCCACATCGCCGCTCTTGACCAGCATGTCGACATAAGTACAAGCGACGTCCACCCGCTGCGGGTACACCGCCAGTACTTGCTCGAACAGCGCCTCAGCTCGCTCCCGGGCGCCGTGGGTGCGCTCTAGCAGCGCGAACTGGACCAGCACTGATACGTCTGCGGGGTGTGGGTAAAATAACTAGGTTAGGTACTATGTATTGAGAGACCGTATTCTCAGCATTCCATGGATGGTGTGTGCGGGCGCCGGGTCCATGGCGTGGCGGCGCGGGCGGGGGGAACACCCCGACGGCGTGTGGGACTTGCGACCCAGCAGAGTAGGTTTAGGGTACACACCTTACTATGCGCATAAACGTGAACCTTCCACCGTCAACAATGTTCCCCCCCTGCCCAACCAGATTTGGTAAGTAAAGAGCTTACAGGAGCTCTTGGCAATCCAAGGTCCTTAAATAAATTATACAGGGATTTAGCTGGAATTCCCCTTGCTCCTACTTCTACGGCATAGAGTTTAACCACATAGCCATTTTTGGTTAACTCATTGGTCAAGTCAAAGTATTTATTTGTCTTCATGGCGTGGTCCTTCGGTATGTTGGTCTCCCACGGCACCGTCAGCTCCACGAGCACCGCACGCCTGTGTATCCTCGAAAACAGGAATATGTCGGGTCTGGATGACGAGGCACATACATCCTCCGGGATTTTGTAGTGTTTTTCATACGTGTCTGAGAGTATTAGTTTTAAGAAAAGTTGGCTGCCGTAAAAAACATAAAAATTATTATTATTTTGTACAAGTCATAAACTTAAATGGACAGATTGGATATTGCGGCACAAGGCAACCGAGATCCGAAATAGCAACTATCAGATCCGAGATGTTTTCAATTCTAACACATTTAAAATAGGTAATGATAGCAATTGGACGAGTACTGATACATCCGGGGAGAAAAAAAAAACATTATAATTTATGGTTTCAAAGAAAACCGGCCAAGTGCGAGTTAGACTCGCCCATGAAGGGTTCCGTAGCAGAAAGTAACATAATATAAAAGTTCTTGAAGTTCGTTGTACCTTTGATTGATGTTTTAACACGTTCGCAGTGGTAGTGATTTTTCTAAGCGAAAATTGCGGTTTATGACGTATTAAAAAAAACTACCAACTCGATCTCGTTCAAACCAATTTTCGTTGGTAGTTTTTATGACAATGTACATCATATATTCTTTTTAGATTTATCATTCTCTTAGTTTACAAGTTAGGGGGGGGGGGGGGGGGGTCACACATTTTTCCACTTTGGAAGTGTCTCTTGCGCAAACTATTCACTTTAGGAAAAAATGATGTAAGGAACCTCAATAGCATTTTTAAAGACCTATCAATAGATACCCCACAAGTGTGGGCTTAATGAAAAAAACATTTTGAGTTTCAGTTCTGAGTATGGGGACCCCCAAAATTTACGACTTTTTTCTAGTTTTATTTGAAAATCTTAATGCGGTTTACAGAATACATCTACAATATTAAGTTTCAATATCATAGGCCTTATAGTTTCGGAGAAAAGTGGCTGTGACATACTGGCGGACAGACGGACGGACAGACAGACAGACAGACATGACGAATCTATAAGGGTTCCGTTTTTGCCATTTGGCTACGAAACCCTAAAAACTGGATAAATTGCCTGTATATTTTTATTTTGTTTAACGTGAGGGAAAATCCTCATGGACTCCTACCGACTAAAAAAAACATCACGTAACTTCCAACAGCCTATGGTTGGGAGCCCCGGGTAAGCTCTCGGAAGGATGTCCCAGGACTGCCTGTATATTTAAGAGAAACTTTGTTTTTTAGGATTAATTTACGTCAACAATGTAACAAAAATATTCAGAACAATAATTGCCACAAAAAATACTAATGGTGGTACAGTAGGTCTTTATAGCGCATGCCTCGAAAAAGGCCAGTTTCCCAAGGTCTGGAAGACAGGGAAACTGGTCTTGATCCGAAAGGCGGGGCGGCCGGCAAACTCCCCATCAGGGTACCGGCCGATCGTGTTGCTCGACGAGGTGTGCAAGCTCCTTGAGCGCATTATTTCACAACGCCTCGTCGGGCACCTCACACGTGTTGGGCCTGATCTGGCGGATAGTCAGTTTGGCTTCCGTCAGGGAGGCTCCACTGTGGACGCGATCATGCGCATTAGAGGCCTGACGGAGGAAGCAGTCTCACAGGGTGAGGTGCTGGTGGCGGTGTCTCTCAACATCGCCAACGCATTCAACACTTTGCCCTGGAGCTGCGTCAGGGAGGCGCTTATCTATCATGGAGTGCCTCCCTACCTCCGTCGAATTGACGGGGCTTATCTCTCCGAGAGAGCCATAACTTACCCGAGCTGGCTAGGGCCGGGTCGGCGAGATGTGTCGTGCGGTGTTCCACAGGGATCGGTGTTAGGGCCGCTCCTGTGGAACATCGGTTACGACTGGGTGCTGCGTGGTCCGTTGCTCAGAGGGGTCGGCGTAACGTGTTACGCCGACGACACCCTCGTTACAGCGCGGGGAGCAACGCACCGTGACGCAGCACTAAAGGCCACGGCTGGGGTTGCTCAAGTCGTGGGTCGAATTCGGCGGCTGGGTCTCGAGGACGTGAGGTTTTTTAGTCGGTAGGAGTCCGGCATAACATCCATGAGGATTTTCCCTCATGTTAAAAAAAAAAAAAAGGGTGGTACAGTAAGAACCTTCCAATATTTATGACGAATTTTCCGAGGCCTAAAAAACCGCATCAAAATTGGTCCATCCGTTGGGCCGCTACGATGCGAGACAGACACACACATAAAAAATATACACGGGTCAAACTTACGTCGAGGGTTAAAAATAATAATCTATACTAATATTATAAAGAGGAAAGATTTGTTTTTTTGTTTGTTTGTTTGTAAAGGATAGGCTCCGGAACTACTGGACCGATTTGAAAAATTCTTTCACTGTTGCAAAGCTACACTCTTTGCGGGTAACATAGGCTATATTCTATTCCCGTATTCCCACGGGAACGGGAACTACGCGGGTAAAACCGCGTGACGTCCGCTAGTATTAGATATAAGTACTTACGTTCTTTTTTCTCGAGAGCGGTGATCGCCTTTTGCATGACCTGTGTAAAAGAAATATCTACAATAATAGACATATAACATATGGTCACGCCTTTATCCGCGAAGGGGTAGGCAGAGGCATAGTATACGCCCACTTTCCACCTTATAGTTTTTGTCCCCCGTAATAAGTGGTGAGTCGTATTGCCGTGTTGCAATGGACAGGCGAAGGTTGTGACAACCCATTTAGGAAAATTTTCAAGCCGCTCATAAGACGTTCCACTTGATTTAACGATTACCCTGTCATTGACAACGGGGACCAACGGCTTAACGTGCCTTCCGAAGCACGGAAACGCTCGCAAATAAAAATGTCATAAAGTTGTCACGTCGTGGTCACCCATCCAAGGACCGGCCATTGTAGAAGTTGCTTACTACAGTGATCGTTTACAGAACACTGAGTTCGTGGGGCCACGAGCGCTTCATGTTCAATAATGTATTAACATTACGTGAATAACACATAGATTACTTTTAAATCCCGAAATAATTATAAATAAATACCCATAGTATAAATAAGTAAACGTTATATCTATACTAATATTATAAAGAGGAAAGATTTGATTGTTTATTTATTTGCATCGAATAGACTCTGAAACTACTGGACCGATTTGAAAAATTCTTTCACTGTTGGAAAGCCACACTATTCCCAGTGAACATAGGCTATATTTTATTCCCGTATTCCCACGGGAACCGTCCGCTAGTAGTAAATAATCATATTTCTCACCTGTCTAGCCTTATCAACTAAGTCCAGTTTGAAGCAAGCGGCTCCACACATGATGTAAGTGTTGGGGTCTCGTTTGTACCTCCTCAGCATGAGGTCGACCAACGCAGATAGTTCATCTGCGTTGGTCGACCTCATGCTGAGCATGTCGAGCAGCTTTGAGTGCACCTTCGAGGGCTCGTTGGTTTGTAGGACTTCATTACAAGAGGCTTGGAGCGATTCCTGTGGAGTTTGGAGTAAATTTGAATATATTTATGATGCGGTCCAACTGTCTACTGTGACTATCGGACCCAAGTCTAGTAAGACGTCGTAAATATCACATTAGCCATTTATAAGTTCTGAAAGGAACAGGAATGTATCTTTTTTTTTTAAATTAGGTTCACTTAACTGGACAGAACGCTCATTAGGGTGATCGAAGTTTGTATGAAGAAAAAAAAAGTTTTAATTTGGGTCGGGCCACCCCCTCGATTTGTGACACTGATCATTTCTATGATATGTGCAAAATTTCAGCCCCCTATCTTATATACAAGGGGGTGCTCAACGAACAAAAAGTTTACAGGATTTTAAGCAAAACACGTAATTTGGTGCGTTGACTTTCCTCTGTCCACGATAACGGTAGCTGTCGGAACGATAGCAGAAAGGGTCTCTGGGATACGGAGGCTACCATTGTAGGTGGTAGTCTCCTGTATGCTGACATTCTTTGCTGGACTGATCCTGTCTACATATAGTGAAAGTACTCTAAAACTGGACGAGCAACTCACTGAACTCGTGATAGAGCTTGGTCGCATAAACTGGCAGACATTGGGCTTGTGCGAGGTCCGAAGACATTTTGAGGACACACAAACCCTTGCGTCAGGCGACCTTTTCTACTTTCGGAACGGTGATGGAAGTACCTCCCATCCCAATAATTCACCTCCTTAGAGGGTAGTGTCGATTTTAAAGTGAAAAAGAACCTCGTTGGCAGCGTTGTCGAAATCAGCAGTGTCAGCATTATCTCATACGCTGTATACAAAGACTTACCAACGACATTACACGGTACTGCTAAAGCTCACTACAACGTTGTTTAAGGGAAGTTTAAAGCTAAATTGGTAGCAAAAGAACGCGGCGCAATGAAATTAGGTCCTTTTGGAGAGGGGTGCAAAAACGACAGGGGCATAATAATTATGCTTGTTAACTTTCTCGAATCTCTGGGACTTTTCTTGATGACATTCTTCTTAGAAGAGGCCCTAAAGATAGTGAACTTGTCGAAGCACTGACAAAATCACAAGGAACGAGACAGACTTAATCATAATGGACAGGAAATGTATATTTAGAGAGGTTTCTCTGATGAATACCGGCAGTGGTCACCGTCTTGTTCAAGCATCTCTGAATTTCGACTTCTATGCAAAAAGGACCCGAATAATGAAGCCTACTCTCCTCCTAATGCACTCCAAATGACCTTGGGATCTGAAACGTTACAGTTGGTACTGTAATATCGTTTCAATGTGCTGGAAACCACTGAAAGTATTCACAACAAAACCGACACATACAACAAGTGTCCCAAAGATTTTTGTTCGAGAATGGCAAAAAAGATTTGTTCGGAACTCTCGTCTGAGACTCTCAAACTAATGAGGATCAGACGAAAATTGCCACCTACGCGGGCAGAAGAAAAGAGGGGTACTAAATTTCAAAATTCAAAAGTCAGTAAGACGCGACCTCGGGCCTTACAACACCAGTGTCATCGAGGCTGCGATTAACGGCCGATCCTAATAAGCAATCTCAATCCAAATATGACGATCTAAAACCCGAATTTCGATCGATTCCTCGCATAAAGCGTCCATATATTCAATCGATGGATTGCTCCGTCAATCCATTTTTACAATCGATCCATGGGAGGCCAATCCGTGTTTTTGAGATTGAAACTTGTTCGGAAATGACAGTTGTTTGGTCCATGTATTCGATCTTTTAATTTTGACGTTTCATTTTGGATTGATAGCAAGCGGTGTTTACGATCCCCCGAAATCGGTGGATTACAAAAAAAGGATTGGCATAATTTGTTAGGTTGTTATATTATGGCGACGTTTTCGAATGAAGTAGAACCGGGGCTCTAAGATCTTTTTCCAGCTCGGAAGACCCCTTTTAACGAAACTTAGAACAGCGGGTGGCAGAACCGTGACTTCTAGGTTCTAGATTTTCGAGAAAATCGAGTGCTCTCACATCGCACAAACACGGACCTCTATGCATCGTGGACAAAAAGCCCACGGGACCAAACGATGTTGACTACAGGGCCTGTCCCCCATTGCGTGGAGAGAGAGTGTGGTGGATCTGTTCTCTCTTACTTTTGAGCCCTGTTTACAAGTTGTTCTCGAGAGTAGTCACAAATTGCTTTACCGGAAAACTCGGCGAATTTCATCCAAGGGCTTGTCCTTTTGGCGGAAACTCGTCGAGTTTGCCGACAAGCGATTTGTTACTTCTACCGGGTTTCTAAAAGGCTTTAGTATTCGGCAGATTGTACGGAAGAAAAATTAGTATAATGAGCCGTGGGTATGGCTTTTGGGGACTACGAGGAAGTTCTATCGAAAAATTAACAGTCCTACAACACGACGCGCTCTGCAGCTGTGTCGTGTTGATTGGTCAACAGCTGTGACGTGTTGATTGGTGATATATCGAAGTGTTGAGATGTTTGTACGATACCACTACCATGACCATCCAATTTGAGTTTAAAAACACCAATCATACCATACCATAGCACTGCGCAAAGGTATGAGACAGGGAGAAGTAATTTTTTCAACAATGCGCTTGAGGTCATCTCAACATCGCTGAACTGGGATGGATAGGGTATATATATTTATGGTCTATATAACTCTTAAGCAGTTTATTTTAATATGTAATTACTAATTTAAGATACGAAACTGTTTCGTAGCAAAAAGTAGAAATTAGGCACTTTAGACAAAAATATCAAAAATCACACTCGATTGAGCACTCCCTTCTACTTGAGCTATCTTTCTGAAATTTTACCATGTTAATACTATGACTACGTGTCACAAATTTAGGGGGTGGCCCCATGGAAAACGAAAAAAAAATTTTTTTTGGACCACCCTAATGCTCATAAATTTAGCACCTTATGAATGACAAATTCATAAGGTGCTAAATTTAATGCCTGAACTTCTTGAAGAGCAGCGTCCTACAAAAGAAGAGCGTCGGTCTTTAAAACAGGCACACTACAGTCTAAGTTAACCAATTTTTTTTGTTTATACTACTTAGGTGGCAGACAAGCTTACGGCCCACCGGAAGGTTGGTAACCGTAGCCTATAGACGTTGGCAACACCAGAGGCGCTACACGCGCGCTGCCGACCCGGGCGCAGGTTGTGACGACCCACAGTTGAAATTTTTCAAGCCGCCCGTAAGGCCTTCAACTTGGCTTAACGACTGTCATTTTACCGACAACCGGGACCAACGGCTTATCGTGCCTTACGAAGCACGGAAACGCTCGTAAATAAATGTCACAAAGTGGTCCACGTGGTGGTCACCCATCCGTGTCCGGCCATAGTAAATGTTGCTTACTGCAGTGATCGTTTACAGAACACTGAGTCCGCGGGGCCACGAGCGCTTCTTCTGTGCATTTAAATAGAATTTCAACGATCGAATAGAGGTATGGAAAATATCAATTTGATTACAAACATGATTGTGGGCAGAACTCCTACGGTACAACGGTGAGTGATGGGTATAATTAGTCCGACAGAAGGGCAAGCTAAATACCCTTCTATTGTTAGTACGACGAAACTTATTTACATTTATTTTCTACTTTTTTCTTGGATTTTCTATAAAAGCGTTTTTTTTTTAGTTTTTTAAAGTATCATTTATTTTAATAGGTAACATTTGACAGTTCATTAAAGTTCAACAACGCAACCTTGTAACGGCGGGCATAAATTTTTTTTTTTCGTTTTGTTAGAAATGTACAATTGCTTAACTTTTTTCAACTACGATTAATATTTATTGTGATAATGACAGATACCAATAATTTTACGTTTTGTTTTCACTATACTCTGTTAAAATTAGGTTGATAATTTTGACAGCTGACGCCTGAAGAATCGGATTTGTTTATGTCAAGTATACTTCAAAAAATTATCGTAGCACATAGACGAGCACCGCCCACTTATCGTAGTGAAGCGGCTTCCAACAATACCGCAGAATCGATCATAGACAAATAATTCGAATAAATAGAAATTAAGTATATGTATTTAAATGCTAGTAAAGTTAATAAGTAGGTATCTACAATATTTATTTGTAATATGATTTGCTAAGTATAATACAAACAATAATAATGCAATTATATTTACCTAATAACCTAAAATAATAAAAACGGTTTTTTTTTGTAACTATCGATTTAAAATTTTACGCAATCGATAATCGAATAGATTCATTAACGATTGGACACTATGGGGTGCCCTACTAAGAGCTGTCAAAATTATCAACCTAATTTTAACAGAGTATAATAAATGTATGAACTGACACACGTCAAATGTTACTACTAACTATTAAAATGATTTTACTTTAGATTTTATGTATTGTTATTCACACTTATACTAGTGCTAGATATTATTTAATGTTAATATCACTGAATATACTGGGTGTTTCTTTTAGGGTGTCAAGCCGCCACTAGCTGGTAGCAGGGTTCCATACCTATCGATTTAACCCCCATGTATGTTCTACGATTTTTTGTAGTTTTCGAGATATCATGTTCTGCATAATTCCCTATTTTTTTATTATCGATTAAAATTTTTACATCTTGTATCAAAGTTAGGAAGGAGATTATTTTGTCCATAATACTGCAATCAATAGGCATTATAATAATAAAAAAATATCCAAGAAAAGTCGAACCAAAAAGAAGAAAGCCACGTGGACAGTAATTATAAAAAATAACGAAAAAAAAATTATATCTCGAAAACTACAAAAAATCGTAGAACATACATGGGGGTTAAATCGATAGGTATGGAACCCTGCTACCAGCTAGTGGCGGCTTGAAACCCTAAAAGAAACACCCAGTATTTTAAGCAGTGGCCTCACCTTAGTCCCGAACAAGTTCTCAGCATTGAGCAGCGCCACACACACGTTGAGCCTGTCGTCTTCGTTCCGGTACGCGATGGTCTGTAGCGCCTTGCGCGCCACACAGCGGGCCTTCTCTAACTCGCCCGCCTGTACATATACATGCACTTATTATTGGGAATTTTCAATTTGTTTTTCGGAGGTCCAGGGGGAAGACCCGGAAGACCCATGTACTGCGCGAGTCACATTAAATTCTAATTGAGTTAGCATACTACTTGTAATAGTGTTCTTAAAGCGGAGCGTGAAGAGGCACATCACAGGGCCGCCAACTGAGGACCCCTGTCAGAAGTATTAAGGACTATGAGAGCGGCCCCCAATCGCTAGATGGCACCATGATTCTATCAGGCGTGCGGCGATTATTTGGTGAGCTTAACTTAAAAAGTATAAATAAAACCTTCGCCAAGTTAGCGTGCGCCAGCGGACCGACCTGTAAGTGGAAGCTAATATAAGCCAGCCACACTCGGCTACAGTCGGGCTCGTTCAACACAGCCCTCTCGTGCTCCTCCACGCTCATAGTTACACTAATGCACACACAGACATATCTACACAACAACATATATACCGTACCGACCTGTAAGTGGAAGCTAATATAAGCCAGCCACACTCGGCTACAGTCGGGCTCGTTCAACACAGCCCTCTCGTGCTCCTCTACACTCATAGTTACACTAATACACAGACATATCTACACAACAACATATATACCGACCTGTAAGTGGAAGCTAATATAAGCCAGCCACACTCGGCTACAGTCGGGCTCGTTCAACACAGCCCTCTCGTGCTCCTCCACGCTCATAGTTACACTAATGCACACACAGACATATCTACACAACAACATATATACCGTACCGACCTGTAAGTGGAAGCTAATATAAGCCAGCCACACTCGGCTACAGTCGGGCTCGTTCAACACAGCCCTCTCGTGCTCCTCCACGCTCATAGTTACACTAATGCACACACAGACATATCTACACAACAACATATATACCGTACCGACCTGTAAGTGGAAGCTAATATAAGCCAGCCACACTCGGCTACAGTCGGGCTCGTTCAACACAGCCCTCTCGTGCTCCTCCACGCTCATAGTTACACTAATGCACACACAGACATATCTACACAACAACATATATACCGACCTGTAAGTGGAAGCTAATATAAGCCAGCCACACTCGGCTACAGTCGGGCTCGTTCAACACAGCCCTCTCGTGCTCCTCCACGCTCATAGTTACACTAATGCACACACAGACATATCTACACAACAACATATATACCGTACCGACCTGTAAGTGGAAGCTAATATAAGCCAGCCACACTCGGCTACAGTCGGGCTCGTTCAACACAGCCCTCTCGTGCTCCTCCACGCTCATAGTTACACTAATGCACACACAGACATATCTACACAACAACATATATACCGACCTGTAAGTGGAAGCTAATATAAGCCAGCCACACTCGGCTACAGTCGGGCTCGTTCAACACAGCCCTCTCGTGCTCCTCCACGCTCATAGTTACACTAATGCACACACAGACATATCTACACAACAACATATATACCGTACCGACCTGTAAGTGGAAGCTAATATAAGCCAGCCACACTCGGCTACAGTCGGGCTCGTTCAACACAGCCCTCTCGTGCTCCTCCACGCTCATAGTTACACTAATGCACACACAGACATATCTACACAACAACATATATACCGTACCGACCTGTAAGTGGAAGCTAATATAAGCCAGCCACACTCGGCTACAGTCGGGCTCGTTCAACACAGCCCTCTCGTGCTCCTCCACGCTCATAGTTAC
Organism: Miltochrista miniata; assembly: GCA_933228765.1. Classification (NCBI taxonomy): domain Eukaryota; kingdom Metazoa; phylum Arthropoda; class Insecta; order Lepidoptera; family Erebidae; genus Miltochrista; species Miltochrista miniata. The sequence continues at coordinate 29,835,205 of OW121764.1, read as the reverse complement.
ACTAATGCACACACAGACATATCTACACAACAACATATATACCGTACCGACCTGTAAGTGGAAGCTAATATAAGCCAGCCACACTCGGCTACAGTCGGGCTCGTTCAACACAGCCCTCTCGTGCTCCTCCACGCTCATAGTTACACTAATGCACACACAGACATATCTACACAACAACATATATACCGACCTGTAAGTGGAAGCTAATATAAGCCAGCCACACTCGGCTACAGTCGGGCTCGTTCAACACAGCCCTCTCGTGCTCCTCCACGCTCATAGTTACACTAATGCACACACAGACATATCTACACAACAACATATATACCGACCTGTAAGTGGAAGCTAATATAAGCCAGCCACACTCGGCTACAGTCGGGCTCGTTCAACACAGCCCTCTCGTGCTCCTCCACGCTCATAGTTACACTAATACACAGACATATCTACACAACAACATATATACCGTACCGACCTGTAAGTGGAAGCTAATATAAGCCAGCCACACTCGGCTACAGTCGGGCTCGTTCAACACAGCCCTCTCGTGCTCCTCCACGCTCATAGTTACACTAATGCACACACAGACATATCTACACAACAACATATATACCGTACCGACCTGTAAGTGGAAGCTAATATAAGCCAGCCACACTCGGCTACAGTCGGGCTCGTTCAACACAGCCCTCTCGTGCTCCTCCACGCTCATAGTTACACTAGTGTACACACAGACATATCTACACAACAACATATATACCGTACCGACCTGTAAGTGGAAGCTAATATAAGCCAGCCACACTCGGCTACAGTCGGGCTCGTTCAACACAGCCCTCTCGTGCTCCTCCACGCTCATAGTTACACTAATGCACACACAGACATATCTACACAACAACATATATACCGTACCGACCTGTAAGTGGAAGCTAATATAAGCCAGCCACACTCGGCTACAGTCGGGCTCGTTCAACACAGCCCTCTCGTGCTCCTCCACGCTCATAGTTACACTAATGCACACACAGACATATCTACACAACAACATATATACCGTACCGACCTGTAAGTGGAAGCTAATATAAGCCAGCCACACTCGGCTACAGTCGGGCTCGTTCAACACAGCCCTCTCGTGCTCCTCCACGCTCATAGTTACACTAATGCACACACAGACATATCTACACAACAACATATATACCGTACCGACCTGTAAGTGGAAGCTAATATAAGCCAGCCACACTCGGCTACAGTCGGGCTCGTTCAACACAGCCCTCTCGTGCTCCTCCACGCTCATAGTTACACTAATGCACACACAGACATATCTACACAACAACATATACAGGGTGAATTTTTCAAAAGGGATTGGATGGCCAAATCCGAAACTATAAGGAATAACGAAAAATGCTCAAAGGAGTCACGAGCCCGATTTTGATGAAACTTAAAACCTCATCATTAGATTTTTGAAAAACCAATAATCCTAGCTGGGAATCGAATCCATTGATTTTGAAAAAAAAACACACCCTTTATTATTACACCATACGATAGTGTTGCTATTAAGGATCATATTCTGGGAAGTAATGATATACGGCAAACTACAGGAAAGAGCTCATCTTTAACAAAATACATTTTATTTTTCTTACATTAACTGATTAATTGTTCAAAATCTTTGCAATACATAGCTGGATTCGAAACCTCAAGGAATAATTAAGGAATATTATTGATTCCGTTGAGAATATTCTCTAAAAAATCATTCTGAGCATAATTTAAAACACGGAATAGTTACGATGTTTTCTGGGATTTCGAACGAAACAAAATTATGATACAAAATTTAGGTACATGAAATATGCATTCTATTAAAATTCCAAATGTTCCTTAAATTTGGCGTATATCATTACTTTGCAAAATTTGATCCTTAACAGCGACTCTATCGTATGGTGTAATAATAAAGGGTGTGTTTTTTTTTTCAAAATCAACAAGTTCGATTCCCAGCTAGGATTATGAGTTTTTCAAAAATCTAATGATGAGGTTTTAAGTTTCATCAAAATCGGGCTCGTGACTCCTTTCAGCATTTTTCGCTATTCCTTATAGTTTCGGATTTGGCCATCCAATCCCTTTTCAAAAATTCACCCTGTATACCGACCTGTAAGTGGAAGCTAATATAAGCCAGCCACACTCGGCTACAGTCGGGCTCGTTCAACACAGCCCTCTCGTGCTCCTCTACACTCATAGTTACACTAATGCACACACAGACATATCTACACAACAACATATATACCGTACCGACCTGTAAGTGGAAGCTAATATAAGCCAGCCACACTCGGCTACAGTCGGGCTCGTTCAACACAGCCCTCTCGTGCTCTTCCACGCTCATAGTTACACTAATGCACACACAGACATATCTACACAACAACATATATACCGTACCGACCTGTAAGTGGAAGCTAATATAAGCCAGCCACACTCGGCTACAGTCGGGCTCGTTCAACACAGCCCTCTCGTGCTCCTCCACGCTCATAGTTACACTAATGCACACACAGACATATCTACACAACAACATATATACCGTACCGACCTGTAAGTGGAAGCTAATATAAGCCAGCCACACTCGGCTACAGTCGGGCTCGTTCAACACAGCCCTCTCGTGCTCCTCCACGCTCATAGTTACACTAATGCACACACAGACATATCTACACAACAACATATATACCGTACCGACCTGTAAGTGGAAGCTAATATAAGCCAGCCACACTCGGCTACAGTCGGGCTCGTTCAACACAGCCCTCTCGTGCTCCTCCACGCTCATAGTTACACTAATGCACACACAGACATATCTACACAACAACATATATACCGACCTGTAAGTGGAAGCTAATATAAGCCAGCCACACTCGGCTACAGTCGGGCTCGTTCAACACAGCCCTCTCGTGCTCCTCTACACTCATAGTTACACTAATGCACACACAGACATATCTACACAACAACATATATACCGTACCGACCTGTAAGTGGAAGCTAATATAAGCCAGCCACACTCGGCTACAGTCGGGCTCGTTCAACACAGCCCTCTCGTGCTCTTCCACGCTCATAGTTACACTAATGCACACACAGACATATCTACACAACAACATATATACCGTACCGACCTGTAAGTGGAAGCTAATATAAGCCAGCCACACTCGGCTACAGTCGGGCTCGTTCAACACAGCCCTCTCGTGCTCCTCCACGCTCATAGTTACACTAATGCACACACAGACATATCTACACAACAACATATATACCGACCTGTAAGTGGAAGCTAATATAAGCCAGCCACACTCGGCTACAGTCGGGCTCGTTCAACACAGCCCTCTCGTGCTCCTCTACACTCATAGTTACACTAATGCACACACAGACATATCTACACAACAACATATATACCGTACCGACCTGTAAGTGGAAGCTAATATAAGCCAGCCACACTCGGCTACAGTCGGGCTCGTTCAACACAGCCCGCTCGTGCTCCTCCACGCTCATAGGGTGGGCCCCGCTCAGTAGCGCCCTCTGCTCTAGAGCTCTCACTCTCTCTTCCTCTGCCCTCACTTTGGCTACTTTTTCTTCTTCTGTGAGCTTCTTTCGCTTCTTTTTTGGCTGTTCTTGAGCCTAGAAAATAAGTGTTTGATTTATGATAAACAGGTAATTAAATAATTTGGCAGCAGATGGTGAATATTCCAAATATTTTCTTAGTGTATATAAATTGTTATTTGAAGGAAAGATGGAAAATTATTTACAGGAAGCGGATTTTAACTTGGGAGTGTCCAATATTCTACTGAAATTTAATACACTTTTACATATTGTTACGCCTTCGTCTTGGAAGAGAAAAGGCAGTATTTTCTTCTAAGGGGGTGAGCTCATTCGATTGATTAAATACTGCTGTTTGAATTTGAATACACAAAATCGAAGAACCCTTGTGGGTTTATAATAATGCCTATTTAAAAGTAAACGTTATAAAACTAATTTTCAAACAAAATAATGCCAAAGCGGTGCACCCGTTTAAGAGCTACAACTCTACATAAAACACCTTATTTTTAGCTTGATTTTAGTAAATCAAATTTACATAGACGTACCTCATCCTCGCTGCTACTAGAATCGTCATCTTGTACATTTTTCACATTAGCACTAGTCGCAGACCAAAAATCTTTCACACCGGCCACATCTAACGCAGACTTCATATTTTCTACAACTTTAATCTCTAAGGTCTTATGTTCAGAGCTATCTTCGGCTTCTTTCTTTGATTTAGATTCACTTTTTTCTTTTTTAACATCTTTTTTCTTACTTTTATAATCAACTTCTTCCGTAATACCAAATTTTTTGAGATTTTCCTGAGCAGTATTTAAGACTTCTAACAATTGTTCAGTTCTTTTTTGTATTACTAGTTTTTCCCTATGCATTGCTGTGTGGAACTTCTTATTTTCTAATGTCAAACCTTTTTCTTCTAATCTAGATATTTTTCTATCAATTTTGTCTAATCTTCTAGTTCTATTTTTGACGGATTTTAGTAATGATGCTACTCGGTTTTTGTAATGTTTGTCTGTGGTACAATCTGATAAGTCTACGAGGGCTATTTCTTGAGGGCTTAAGATATGATCACTGTCATCGTAAATATCTGTTTCTATCGCATCACTTTCTTCTGAACCTATATCGACGTGTATTTCTTTACTTTTGTAATTCTTTTTATTACTTTTCGTTGATACTGATTCAGATTCTGTATTTGATTCGTTCACGTCTTCAGAGTCTGATTTTTGATTTTTATTTTTGTTCTTTTTAATATCTGTAACTTCCATTGCGGCTTCATTATCGGATTCGGATTTCTGTTTTTTATTTTTCTTTTCCTTTTTGCTAATATTTGTAACTTCATTTACGGTTTCTTTCTCAGATTTCTTTACCTTTTTGTTGAGCTTTTCTGTAACATCCTCATCTACTAATTCTGGTTTTGGTGCTTTTGATTTGCTTTTTTGTTTTTTCTGATTCAATTCTAATTCTACATCACATTTGGACTCGTCCTCTTGTTTTCCCTTTTTATTTTGTTTCTGTTCAACTTCACTTTTTTCATCTAATTTAGGTTTTTTAGGATTCACTTCATCGGTAGCTGGTAGCTTACGTTTTGTACCTAGTTCTCGTTTTTTCTGCAAAATATTTAAATACATACATTATGACCGAAATCGCTGCTGAAACTGTTAGGGGAATTTATGAAATTTAAATAAGAGCGAATCGCAGTTTATGAAGTAAATGATTTTTCCAAAACGATTCCCAAATTATCGACTAACGAGATAAAAAATGAATATTCAAAGCTTTTTTGCAAACTTCCTTATTAAATCTGCTATAAATACAAAATAAATGCCTTTTGTAATACTTACAGCTGGCCAAAATGGTACAGTGGTGAGGCTGCCCGTCATACGCTTGGCTTCCGGCTCCGTTCTCAGTATCGTGCAGTTTACCTAAGAGATGATATTATTCATTCATTTTAGAAAATCGAACACATCGAGTTATTTTTTTATTCATTTCATTAAATCACTTCATTCATTCAGTTTATGTACTCATTTATTCATAAACTTACTTGTACTTATTCATTTAAAGACTCATTTCATTCATGCAATTTAAGTACTCATTCATTCATGTCATACACTTATATCATCCAAACCATGTACTCATTTACTCAATACAAACACTCATTTCATTCATACAGATTCATTTCATGCACTCATTTCATTCATACAGATTCATTTCATGCCTTCATTTCATTCATACAGTGCATGTGCTCATTCATTCATTTCATACACTCATTTCATTCATGCAGTTCATGTACCCATTCATTCATTTCATACACTCAATTTCATTCATACAAGTTATGTATTTATTCGTTCATTTCGTTCATAAGTTTATGTACTCTTTCATTCGTTTCATTCATACAGCCTATGTACTTATTCATCTCATTCACTCATGCATACCCTCATTTCATTCATTCTCTCACGTGTGTCAACACATGTATGTATGTGTGTGTGTGTGTGTGTGTGTACTCACAATCTGCCCAATGTGGAAGGCATCACCGATGTTGGCGAGAGGGTCCTTAGTGACGTAGTTCCGAGGAATGAAAGCGATCACGTTGTTGAAGAATGATACCAGCACGAACTCGCTCTTTACCGTCTGAGAACACATTGATATTAAGTAAAACAAAAGCCGTCCGTGTTTCAAGTAGAAATGTCAACAGGATGTTTTAAAGCAGCGCTCCTTCTCCGTCATAAAAAAAAACTACTCAAAGGATGCTGCGTAAGCTGGTAAGGAGCATCGCTTGAGTAGTTTTTACTAAGGCGGCAAACAAGCTTACACTGCGCCCAAATGAATCGCACCCATACACTTAAAATACATACATACAAAGACCCGGATTCTCGAAACAAACATTAATGAATCACACAAATTTTTGTCCCTGTAAGAATCGAACTAACGACTTTGTGATCCACTATCACGTCTAGACCAATGAGTCAGCCAAATATAAATACATAATCTTTGAAAATTTTAGCTGTTTCGCTCAGTTTATGAGATACAATCTGATGATAAACAGACAGGCGGACAGTAATCTCAATAATAGGGTTCCGTTTTTATTCTTCGGGCTGGGAACCCCTAAAAAGTCTAAAAACTACCAATAAATAAATAAATGTTAACGATGCTTTTGTACACAATGCTATCTGATGTTTGTGCTATAGGTATCAGACCGGGAATAATAAGTACTTTTAAACTTCTTTCACAAATTAGAGATAGTACAGATAGAAACCTACATACTAAATTCGCTGAGGCTACGCACACATAGACAACTCATTTACAGACACGAGGTCAGGCGGTTTCAACCGAATTTTCGATACTGATTTGTGCGCAAGTGTGTAGCAGAGGGTAGGTGTGAAAAAAAAGTACATTCATGAGATTTTCATCTGTGCTATCTCTAATTTGTGCTTCTTTCCTGTTAACACATAAAAAACACTCCTCCCCTCAATACAAATAAAGCCACATACCTTAATAACCCCTGTGTAACCTTTTCCGATATCCACGTTTTCATAGCTGTCCAGCAGCTCTAGGTCTTCGGCCAGGAGAGACGGCTTCAGTGTCAGGAACAGGGTCTGTTTGAGAGGGTCCACCACTAACACGCGGGCCGTCACTGACTGACCCACCTTGAATACAGTGGAAATATTGTAAGTCACAGAAAAAAAGATACATACTATCTTCACGCCAAATCCCTTGCGAGGTAGGCAGAAATAACCGAGCGCCGCACGGCACGGTCCATACACACCTCACTTGCTTCTTCAACTTTCATTTTTCTTTTCATGCATGCACGTCGGTTCCTTCGGCTCTTGACACCACGCTCCACTAACACATAATTAATTTGATCGTGGTAGGTGTGTCGTGGCCTTCCCCGACTCCTACGTCCATCCACTTTCACGTTGTATATCTGTTTTGTCATTCTTTCATCTCCCATTCGCTCCACATGCCCGAACCATCGTAGCATGCCCTTCCTTACTTTAAAACCGACACTATTTTCCAGACCAACTCTCTTTCTTACATCTTCATTCCGAACGCGGTCTGCGAGCGTCTCCACAGATTTTGCGTAGCGCGCGCATCTCGACCGCGTTTAGTTTACTTTCATGCGTGTCCTGCCATACCCAACTCTCGCTTCCATACGTTAGCGTAGGTATCAGCACCGCACTGTGTACTGCGAGCTGGGCCTTTTGGCTTAAGGCTTTGGTACCCAAAAGTTTGCCTAACGCTCCATTCACACTATTGCCCGCAGTTACTCTCCTTTCTACATCAGCGGTGTACCTTCCATACCTGCTAAATGCACATCCAAGATATACAAACTCATCCACCTGTTCGAGCACTACATCATTTACAGTTATCCTGGCATTCGTTCTGTCCTCTTCTCTTTCGAATACCATCACTTTCATTTTATTTGCGTTCAAATGTAAGCCTCTCATTAGACAATCATCTTTCATCGTTGTGACTAGTGACTGTAGTTCTGATGGCGATTCGGCTATGAGCACGGCATCATCTGCATACAGCAAACAGTTCACAAGTAAGTCACCCATTCGCAATCCAACATTCATTGATCTTACTCTCATAAGACAATCGTCCAGGTACAGGACAAACAGCAGGGCCGACAGCACGCAACCCTGTCTGACGCCAATGTTGACGTCAAACCAGGGAGACAGGCTGCCGCCCACCCGCACATATGCCGTACATTCCACATATGTTGACTTCACGGCACGAAGCAGCGCACCATCAATCCCGTATCCTGGCAATATATCCCAGAGATCCTTCCGTACAACTCTGTCAAATGCTTTCTCCATGTCCACAAAACCGCAGAAAACCTTCCGGCCTACAGCCGGCTGCTTCTCTACGATGTTGCGGAGCGAGAAAACTTGGTCCATACATCCCCTTCCATTTCGGAAACCACCCTGCGCCTCCCACAGTAATCCGTCAGATTCCACCCTCATTCTCCTTTCAATAATTTTGCCGTACACTTTAGCTGCCATACTGATCAAACTGATGGCCCTATAGTTGGCGCACTCCATACGTGAGCCCTTGCCTTTATACAAGGGCACGATGATAGCACGCCTCCAGTCCATTGGGACCCTTCCAGTCTTCCAGCATAGATTGCTCAATGACCAGAAGGCGTCCCGGAGCAAGGACCACCTAATTTGATCATTTCAGCAGATATCCTATCAATTCCCGCAGACTTGCCATTTTTCAAGCTTCGTATCGACCATTCGATCTCTTCCAAAGTAATATCTCCGCTTGATGCTTGCACCGCAAGGTCAGTCACCGACTCATACATTTCGATATTCATACATTTCTCCAAAGTACTCATTCCACCGCTCTAACACCTCGGATGGGTCCGCAAGAATGTCACCAGCTTTACTCTTTATCTTATCCATTCTGGAAACTGCCGTACAGCTCCGAGACTTCTTGACCTCCCTCCAAAAGAGTTTGGTATTTGTCTCGAAGTTCTTCGTCAGCTTCTCTTCCGCAATCAAATTTATTCTTTCACACTTCTCTTTCACTAAAGCTTTGGCTTCATTCCTGCAGAGGCGGTAAATTTCTTTCTTCGTGTCTTTCATACTGTCATTTAGTTGCAAAGATGAGACATAATCCAACCACGCTTTCTTCTTTCTTGCTATGCAGGATTGTACCTCTGCATCCCACCAGGCATCACCTTTCAAATGTTCATGTCTCTTTGCACTCCCACATGCTTCTTTTGCACTATCCACTATACTTTCTTTCATAATATTCCAGCATTCATCCACAACTAAGTCTTCCGGCTCACGTTTGCAAGCCTTTCACTGACTAAGCCTACATACATTCTCCTTACGCTTTCATCTTCCAGTTTTACTCTTTATCCTTTCAAAGTCTCCGAAAGGGACACGCACTCGCCAGTGCCTCCACTTCTTGAAAAGACCAACAAACCGGCTTACCACCAGGTAGTGGTCAGTTTCAAGAGTGGGGCCTCTGTAGGCTCTTGTATCCCTTATAGCCCCTCGGAGACGTCTATCTATCAAAATCAAATCAATCACACTTCTTTTTTCCTTCCGACTCCATGTATACGTGTGGATATCTTGGTGACGGAATAAACGTTCGCCACAAGGTCTCGTTCCAAGCATACGTCTAAGATTGACTTACCAGCATCATTCACTCTCTTATCTCCATATGGACCAAGGACAGCATCGAAGCCATCTCGCTTGGTCCCCACCCATCCATTCAAATCACCACACATGATCAACTTTTCATTCCCGTCAGCCAAATCGAGGACGTCCCTAACGGATTCCCAGAACTCCGCGAGCACTTCGGAATCAGTTGAGCTGACGGGAGCATAGGCTGCGACCAAAAAAAACTCTCGTAATCCCCAGTTTTATACGTACCCACAGGAGTCTCGGGCCTGCCAATCCATAATCTTTCACTCCAGAGGCCAAACGGGAGGAGAGCAAGGCACCCACTCCCTGACTGGCATGATCCTCTTGGTCCACTCCGGACCAATAAGTCATTATTTCAAAGAAATTGCTGTGTGCAATAAGGCCGCCCATTGTATCTAACTTTACAACCTTCTGTATTTCTGTACCTTGTTATTTTGTAGTTAGTACAATAAAGCATATATCTATCTATCTATCTATCTATTCCGCCAGGAAGATCGTCGATGCCGCTCCCCTTCCGCTTAGTCTCTGTGACACACAATACATAGAGGCATCGCTCTTTCATTACATCTATCAATTCATTCATCTTACCTTCCATACCACCACTCACATTCCACGTGCCTATCCAAGTTCAGGCGGTGGCTGTGAAATCTTCAAGCCATAAGATTTTACCCTGATGCGAATGTGGCGCCACCATAATTTAATGGTTTTTGACGGAAATTTATTTTTAAACACAAAATGATTCTCTAAAACCCTAACCTCCATAACCTTGTCGTATGGTCTGATTTTTCGGAACCTTTGTAAGATTGCCCAAAGACCGTCAAAACACTATTTTGATCCTTACCTTATATTTCTTCTTGGGCAGTTTGGATATAGACGCGCTTTTGGGGTCCAAAAAGACGCCAGTGTCTGTCAGGTGCGTATTTGGTACGTAACCTGAAAATAGACGGTTAAATAAAGTATATATTTATTAAAAAAATGCATACAATGACAACCTTAGAAACGTGCAGCGAAAACTATTTAAGTAGTTCAAACCTAATGTAGTGAAACTAAACCATAATGCGACTGGACTAAGCGAAAGACCAGGGCGGAAACTCCATATAAATGATTCGATTTCAATTCTGTCACCTACCCTAATAAACACGTTGAGCTTGAATGTGTGTGTGACCACTAGCTCGCCCACTGCCAGCTGCGAGAGGCTGAAGTACTTCTCTGAGACCACGTCGGGTTGGTCTGTCTGATACTGCTCCGACACAAGTAGCAAACAACACATGGTCCCACTTACCCGAGAGCCGTCCCACACTAAGCACCACATGGCTATCCGCCACGCTCTTGACAGTAGCTGCCACTAGCTCGCCCACTGCCAGCTGCGAGAGGCTGAAGTACTTCTCTGAGACCACGTCGGGTTGGTCTGTCTGATACTGCTCCGACACAAGTAGCAAACAACACATGGTCCCACTTACCCGAGAGCCGTCCCACACTAAGCACCACATGGCTATCCGCCACGCTCTTGACAGTAGCTGCCACTAGCTCGCCCACTGCCAGCTGCGAGAGGCTGAAGTACTTCTCTGAGACCACGTCGGGTTGGTCTGTCTGATACTGCTCCGACACAAGTAGCAAACAACACATGGTCCCACTTACCCGAGAGCCGTCCCACACTAAGCACCACATGGCTATCCGCCACGCTCTTGACAGTAGCTGCCACTAGCTCGCCCACTGCCAGCTGCGAGAGGCTGAAGTACTTCTCTGAGACCACGTCGGGTTGGTCTGTCTGATACTGCTCCGACACAAGTAGCAAACAACACATGGTCCCACTTACCCGAGAGCCGTCCCACACTAAGCACCACATGGCTATCCGCCACGCTCTTGACAGTAGCTGCCACTAGCTCGCCCACTGCCAGCTGCGAGAGGCTGAAGTACTTCTCTGAGACCACGTCGGGTTGGTCTGTCTGATACTGCTCCGACACAAGTAGCAAACAACACATGGTCCCACTTACCCGAGAGCCGTCCCACACTAAGCACCACATGGCTATCCGCCACGCTCTTGACAGTAGCTGCCACTAGCTCGCCCACTGCCAGCTGCGAGAGGCTGAAGTACTTCTCTGAGACCACGTCGGGTTGGTCTGTCTGATACTGCTCCGACACAAGTAGCAAACAACACATGGTCCCACTTACCCGAGAGCCGTCCCACACTAAGCACCACATGGCTATCCGCCACGCTCTTGACAGTAGCTGCCACTAGCTCGCCCACTGCCAGCTGCGAGAGGCTGAAGTACTTCTCTGAGACCACGTCGGGTTGGTCTGTCTGATACTGCTCCGACACAAGTAGCAAACAACACATGGTCCCACTTACCCGAGAGCCGTCCCACACTAAGCACCACATGGCTATCCGCCACGCTCTTGACAGTAGCTGCCACTAGCTCGCCCACTGCCAGCTGCGAGAGGCTGAAGTACTTCTCTGAGACCACGTCGGGTTGGTCTGTCTGATACTGCTCCGACACAAGTAGCAAACAACACATGGTCCCACTTACCCGAGAGCCGTCCCACACTAAGCACCACATGGCTATCCGCCACGCTCTTGACAGTAGCTGCCACTAGCTCGCCCACTGCCAGCTGCGAGAGGCTGAAGTACTTCTCTGAGACCACGTCGGGTTGGTCTGTCTGATACTGCTCCGACACAAGTAGCAAACAACACATGGTCCCACTTACCCGAGAGCCGTCCCACACTAAGCACCACATGGCTATCCGCCACGCTCTTGACAGTAGCTGCCACTAGCTCGCCCACTGCCAGCTGCGAGAGGCTGAAGTACTTCTCTGAGACCACGTCGGGTTGGTCTGTCTGATACTGCTCCGACACAAGTAGCAAACAACACATGGTCCCACTTACCCGAGAGCCGTCCCACACTAAGCACCACATGGCTATCCGCCACGCTCTTGACAGTAGCTGCCACTAGCTCGCCCACTGCCAGCTGCGAGAGGCTGAAGTACTTCTCTGAGACCACGTCGGGTTGGTCTGTCTGATACTGCTCCGACACAAGTAGCAAACAACACATGGTCCCACTTACCCGAGAGCCGTCCCACACTAAGCACCACATGGCTATCCGCCACGCTCTTGACAGTAGCTGCCACTAGCTCGCCCACTGCCAGCTGCGAGAGGCTGAAGTACTTCTCTGAGACCACGTCGGGTTGGTCTGTCTGATACTGCTCCGACACAAGTAGCAAACAACACATGGTCCCACTTACCCGAGAGCCGTCCCACACTAAGCACCACATGGCTATCCGCCACGCTCTTGACAGTAGCTGCCACTAGCTCGCCCACTGCCAGCTGCGAGAGGCTGAAGTACTTCTCTGAGACCACGTCGGGTTGGTCTGTCTGATACTGCTCCGACACAAGTAGCAAACAACACATGGTCCCACTTACCCGAGAGCCGTCCCACACTAAGCACCACATGGCTATCCGCCACGCTCTTGACAGTAGCTGCCACTAGCTCGCCCACTGCCAGCTGCGAGAGGCTGAAGTACTTCTCTGAGACCACGTCGGGTTGGTCTGTCTGATACTGCTCCGACACAAGTAGCAAACAACACATGGTCCCACTTACCCGAGAGCCGTCCCACACTAAGCACCACATGGCTATCCGCCACGCTCTTGACAGTAGCTGCCACTAGCTCGCCCACTGCCAGCTGCGAGAGGCTGAAGTACTTCTCTGAGACCACGTCGGGTTGGTCTGTCTGATACTGCTCCGACACAAGTAGCAAACAACACATGGTCCCACTTACCCGAGAGCCGTCCCACACTAAGCACCACATGGCTATCCGCCACGCTCTTGACAGTAGCTGCCACTAGCTCGCCCACTGCCAGCTGCGAGAGGCTGAAGTACTTCTCTGAGACCACGTCGGGTTGGTCTGTCTGATACTGCTCCGACACAAGTAGCAAACAACACATGGTCCCACTTACCCGAGAGCCGTCCCACACTAAGCACCACATGGCTATCCGCCACGCTCTTGACAGTAGCTGCCACTAGCTCGCCCACTGCCAGCTGCGAGAGGCTGAAGTACTTCTCTGAGACCACGTCGGGTTGGTCTGTCTGATACTGCTCCGACACAAGTAGCAAACAACACATGGTCCCACTTACCCGAGAGCCGTCCCACACTAAGCACCACATGGCTATCCGCCACGCTCTTGACAGTAGCTGCCACTAGCTCGCCCACTGCCAGCTGCGAGAGGCTGAAGTACTTCTCTGAGACCACGTCGGGTTGGTCTGTCTGATACTGCTCCGACACAAGTAGCAAACAACACATGGTCCCACTTACCCGAGAGCCGTCCCACACTAAGCACCACATGGCTATCCGCCACGCTCTTGACAGTAGCTGCCACTAGCTCGCCCACTGCCAGCTGCGAGAGGCTGAAGTACTTCTCTGAGACCACGTCGGGTTGGTCTGTCTGATACTGCTCCGACACAAGTAGCAAACAACACATGGTCCCACTTACCCGAGAGCCGTCCCACACTAAGCACCACATGGCTATCCGCCACGCTCTTGACAGTAGCTGCCACTAGCTCGCCCACTGCCAGCTGCGAGAGGCTGAAGTACTTCTCTGAGACCACGTCGGGTTGGTCTGTCTGATACTGCTCCGACACAAGTAGCAAACAACACATGGTCCCACTTACCCGAGAGCCGTCCCACACTAAGCACCACATGGCTATCCGCCACGCTCTTGACAGTAGCTGCCACTAGCTCGCCCACTGCCAGCTGCGAGAGGCTGAAGTACTTCTCTGAGACCACGTCGGGTTGGTCTGTCTGATACTGCTCCGACACAAGTAGCAAACAACACATGGTCCCACTTACCCGAGAGCCGTCCCACACTAAGCACCACATGGCTATCCGCCACGCTCTTGACAGTAGCTGCCACTAGCTCGCCCACTGCCAGCTGCGAGAGGCTGAAGTACTTCTCTGAGACCACGTCGGGTTGGTCTGTCTGATACTGCTCCGACACAAGTAGCAAACAACACATGGTCCCACTTACCCGAGAGCCGTCCCACACTAAGCACCACATGGCTATCCGCCACGCTCTTGACAGTAGCTGCCACTAGCTCGCCCACTGCCAGCTGCGAGAGGCTGAAGTACTTCTCTGAGACCACGTCGGGTTGGTCTGTCTGATACTGCTCCGACACAAGTAGCAAACAACACATGGTCCCACTTACCCGAGAGCCGTCCCACACTAAGCACCACATGGCTATCCGCCACGCTCTTGACAGTAGCTGCCACTAGCTCGCCCACTGCCAGCTGCGAGAGGCTGAAGTACTTCTCTGAGACCACGTCGGGTTGGTCTGTCTGATACTGCTCCGACACAAGTAGCAAACAACACATGGTCCCACTTACCCGAGAGCCGTCCCACACTAAGCACCACATGGCTATCCGCCACGCTCTTGACAGTAGCTGCCACTAGCTCGCCCACTGCCAGCTGCGAGAGGCTGAAGTACTTCTCTGAGACCACGTCGGGTTGGTCTGTCTGATACTGCTCCGACACAAGTAGCAAACAACACATGGTCCCACTTACCCGAGAGCCGTCCCACACTAAGCACCACATGGCTATCCGCCACGCTCTTGACAGTAGCTGCCACTAGCTCGCCCACTGCCAGCTGCGAGAGGCTGAAGTACTTCTCTGAGACCACGTCGGGTTGGTCTGTCTGATACTGCTCCGACACAAGTAGCAAACAACACATGGTCCCACTTACCCGAGAGCCGTCCCACACTAAGCACCACATGGCTATCCGCCACGCTCTTGACAGTAGCTGCCACTAGCTCGCCCACTGCCAGCTGCGAGAGGCTGAAGTACTTCTCTGAGACCACGTCGGGTTGGTCTGTCTGATACTGCTCCGACACAAGTAGCAAACAACACATGGTCCCACTTACCCGAGAGCCGTCCCACACTAAGCACCACATGGCTATCCGCCACGCTCTTGACAGTAGCTGCCACTAGCTCGCCCACTGCCAGCTGCGAGAGGCTGAAGTACTTCTCTGCGACCACGTCGGGTTGGTCTGACACCGAGTACACATAGTCTGCCAAGTTGTAGTTGAGTACTCGTACATTGTGGGTACTGCCTGGGGAGAGAATACATGCATACATTAATTTCTACTATTCACAACAGTCTATATTTGTTGACGACAGTAGCAATTCTTCAGTGCCACCACTTACCTAGCGGGTAAGACTTGGCGACCACCTCCTCATCAGTCAAGTCCTCCTCCACTTGGATCCGCTTGAGGCTCATGGTGCCGAAGCTGTTCTCTGCTAGCTTGAAATGGATCGACCTTCCCGTGATCTTAAGGACCTGAAATAATACATTTTCTATACATAACATATAATAAAACTATTGAGGGTCGAGAGTCTGTACATGGAAGATATTTTGAAAATTTTTAGTGTGTGCGTTCTCTAATCGATACTGAAGCCGAAAATTAATACTTAAATTTTTCATGTCTGTCTGTCTGTATCCCGAATAAGTATCACGCCAAAACTACTATACCAATTTGAATGATACTTGGTACGTTCCGAGGAAGGTTCTTGGATACTTTTGATCCCGAAATTTTGCACAGTTCCTGCGGGAGAGGGGATGAATGACAAAATAGTTTTTCAATTGTAATTTCCCAACGCATGGTCCGATTTCAAATATTTTTTTAGTGTTGGAAAGGTTGTACTTTAAGGATTGTTTCACAAAAGTTTTTGAGATTGAGGGTTTTATAGTTCAGAAATTACAGATATCTCAACTTTGGCTGAACCTATAATTCAAGGGTTTGAGGACGGTGAGGGGGCTGCTCTAGCAGGCAGGCCCTAGACGGCAGCGTGACGTGAGGGATACACGCACGCCCCTCCTTAAGAAGCGGGATAACACCCGAAAAACCCCCCAAAGGCGCGGAATAGCACCCGAACCCCCCTAGGTGAGGCCGCAGTGGCAGCCGTAGATCTGTTGGGAGTCCTGGGTTTTTAAATAATTTTGCTCGAGTACTGCCCGAAACTTGATTTTTTTTCACATTAAATTATTTTGGGTTTGTTTGGAAATTGGGAAACGCTTCTTTCTGTACATACCTTGGCGTCTTCGATGATATCCCCTTCCTTGATCGTCTGCTCCTTCTCCAGTTCAGGGTATGAGGTCTCGAAGATGTTCCTGGTGGTGAGGAACGGGGTGTTTCTTGTGGGCATCACGTATAGGAGACGGGCCCGGATCTGCGAATAAAAGAGTAATTTTAGTCAAGTCTAGTTGTGCTATACGTGTCCGTCGTGAATCCTGCGACATCATTATCAGGCGTAGGCAGTGCTAGGGCATTCTGTGGTGTTAGTAAGTAGACTCCGGCATGGCATTCATAACGAATTTTCACACGTAAGAAGAAAAGCGGCCATGTTATTTTCAATAGGGATGATGGATATAAGCTCTCCGGGATGTGGAATTCAGTGATTAATAAACTTGAACGTAAAACTGTGCCAATTAAAACTGACGTAGTGAGTGTAGTGTGCCGCCGGCCTTATCCTTCGTTGTAATAACAACGGAGGGTAGTTCGACAAGACATAACTTCGTGGTTTTTGTCGATCCTCGCTTCAGTCCAACCGCGACCACGGGCGCTGCAACGTGCTCGAAACGTCGGTAAATGTAAGTAACAAAGTATTTTGCGTGAAGTCCCGAATTCTATAAGTATGACTGTATTTACAGATTTTGCAAAAATCTTAGCCTTTACTGCCCTGTTTCAAAATTACACCCTGTATACTACAAAACCTGTAGCACTCATTGAAGGCATCTTCTTATATCCAAAAAAAAATTTGTGACCACATTTTTACAAGTCTTTATAAGAACTTAGAGTTGCCAAGTAGTTTGATAGATGGTTCTGGTTCTGTTCTACGAGAGCCTTTCCACCAGCCATGTGCTGTGTGGATGCGATTGAAATCCACCAAACACATTCATTGGTCGCACAAAACCGATCAAGATTACTTGTGGACCAACGAATGTGTTGTTTTCATCCACATAGCACGGTCTCATCCACATAGCACGGACTCATCCACATAGCACATCTCTGATGAAAAGATACCCTAATTTTAGCCCCTCTCCATAAAATAGATTGCAGAGGGGCTTATGGCGAGACTTGTGTCTGTAGTCTGTGACTCTGTCGCATTAATTAAACTACGTCACTAGCTCACGTGGATCATCTGTTCAAAGTTTGAAATAAAACAAAAATGACAACGTCAATCGGATTGAACTTTCACTTTCACAGAGAGGCAGTTGGGTGAGACCGTCTCACGGCTTCTTGTTTTAAATGGGGTTTACAATATAATCACATGAACGTGAACATAACCTTATCGGACATACATTCACACCCAAGAACGAGAGGCCATACAGAATTGTGATAAAGAACCTGCACTCATCCACACCTGTTGAGGCTATCCAGGAAGCTGTTCAAAGCACTGGAAATTCTGTCAAAGGAGAGATAATAAACGCCAGACACGGGTTGACTAAAACACCTTTATCAACTTGGTTTGTCAATCTTGAACCTGGCCCAAACAACGATGCTGTGAAAAGTTTGAAGTACATTTATCACACAGCTGTACAAATTGAAGACCCAAAACGCAAAAGAACAATACCTCAGTGCAAACGCTGTCAACAATATGGGCATACCAGGAATTACTGTATGCGACCTTATAGATGTGTGAAATGTGCAGAAAATCACAATACAGCAGATTGTCATAAAAAAGACAAAACTCAACCAGCAACATGTGCTCTGTGCCTTGGTGAACACCCTGCGAACTACAAAGGCTGCAAGGTCTATAAGGAAATTCACAATAGGAAATTCCAACAAAGAACTCCCCCCAGAGACACAACTAGCCTACGAACAAAAGAAGAAGACCCTTTTCAAATAAAAAATAAGCCTCCAATGGTTACAGAAAAACCAACCAATGTTAAACCAGACATGTCGTATGCACATGCTACGGCAGGTACCAACTTAGAAATTATTCTATGTCAACAAGCAAAAAAGCTAGATCTATTGATTAACCAAATGGGGACCCTTATGGGCCTCCTTACAACACTTGTCAATAAACTATTCCAATAAAATGGCTTTCCGAATTGCAACTTGGAACATAAATGGTCTGCTTGGCAAGAAACAAGAAGTTGAGGTCTTCCTAAAATTACATAGTATTGATATTCTACTAATTTCTGAGGCACACCTCACAGAAAATACATCGCTACGCATACAAGGCTATGACATCTATGCTACCTACCACCCTGACAACTCTGCACACGCCGGTACCGCTATAATCATAAGGCAATGTATTAGACACCAACTGTTACCGGAATATCGGCAACATAAGATACAAGCCACATCTATAGAAATCTATGACAAGCAGAGCTCCCTAACGCTGTCTTCAATCTATTGTCCACCAAAACAAAAAAGAAACCCTGAGACTACAGAAAGTGACTTTGATCAATATTTTCAAACATTGGGCAACAGATTCTTGGTTGGAGGTGATTGGAATGCTAAACACACTCTGTGGGGATCACGACTGATATCAACGAGAGGCCGCCATCTACGAAAAAATATAGAAAAACACCACCAAAATATTCTATCAACTGGTCAACCTACTCGCTGGCCTACAGAACCCACAAAAATGCCTGACCTTCTGGACTTCTTCATCTTCAAAGGAGTACAGTCGCACTTCCTAGACATAGAGGAATGCTTTGACTCATCTTCAGACCACATTCCAATAATTGTAACCATGAGCTCACATATCATATATCGACCCATGCCACCATACTTGTATAACAAAAACACAGATTGGCAGTCATTCCAAAAATATACAGATGATAATCTAGACTTGAAGATCTGTCTAAAGTCAGAAGAGGATATTGACTCCGCTGCTGAGCAAGTTACTAATATTATCCAAAGGGCGGCGTGGCTCAGCACCCCACCACTGCTATTAAAATGTAACTCAATGCTGGAAGCCAAATTGCCAAAATTCATAAAAGACAAAGTCTTAGAAAAACGACGGCTTAGGAGGGTATGGCATACCAGTCGGCATCCTATGGACAAGAGGGACTTTAATAGGGCGGCAACTGATCTCAAGAAACTATTAAAAGACTTAGAGAACGAGACTCTACAATCACAACTGCAGACGCTAACACCAACGACATCCACCAAAAATGTAAACTCTTTGTGGAAGATGGTAAAATCCAGAGACAAGCCTCGTATTGCTCAACATCCTCTTAAGAAGACCAATGGCACATGGGCAAGAACAAGCAAAGAGAGAGCAGATGCCTATGGCTCTTTTTTGGCTGACGTGTTCACTCCACACCATGACAACGGAATGAGCAGTTTAGATGACATGGTATCATCATTCCTGGAAAGTGACTTCCAGCCCAGCCCTCCTCTTAGATACTGTACTCCATCTGAGGTCAAGCGCACAGTGATGGAACTAAAGCCGAAAAAGGCTGCAGGATTTGATCTTATCACAGCAGAAGTGCTGCAGAAGTTACCAAGGAAGGGCATAGTTTACATCACATCACTCTTCAATGCCATACTAAGAACTGCATATTACCCCCGCTGCTGGAAGGTATCTCAGGTTACAATGGTACTCAAACCTGGAAAGCCACCACACTTGGCTTCATCTTATCGACCTATAAGCCTATTACCACTGCTATCTAAGGTTCTAGAAAAAATTATTGCCACACGTCTGACTGAAATGATCACCGAAAAAGAAGCAATACCAGAACACCAATTTGGTTTTCGGAAACATCATTCGACTATAGAACAGGTGCACAGGGTGTGTGACTATGTGAGAGATGCCCTAGAGAACAAACGGTACTGCTCTGGAGCATTCTTGGATGTGCAACAGGCTTTTGACAAAGTCTGGCACGATGGCCTGTTGTACAAAATAAAGAAGCTCTTGCCACATAATATGTACCTTCTCCTGAAATCCTACTTGAATGATCGCATCTTCTATGTCAAAATCGATGACGCAACCTCCGATTTTCATAGCGTAAAAGCAGGTGTCCCACAGGGATCAATATTGGGACCGTCACTCTATTTACTGTACACTGCTGACGTACCAGAATCGAATGACGTGATTATTGCCACATTTGCAGACGACACTGCTGTACTTTCAACCGATAGAGATCCAACAATAGCATCCAGAAATCTACAGAAGCATTTGGATAGGGTTTATTCTTGGATGCAGGCCTGGAAAATTAAAGCTAGTGCTGCTAAATCGAACCATATCACATTTACGTTGAGAAAAGAAGATTGCCCACCTGTGAAGTTTGGACAAGAGGTTCTACCCCACAGCACATCAGTAAAGTACCTTGGATTCCACCTTGACCGAAGACAAACATGGAAAACACACATACAAAAAAAACGTGATGAAGTTAACCATAGATCTAGATCACTGGAATGGCTTCTAGGCAGAAAATCACGTCTATCAGTGGAAAACCAAGTTCTAATATACAAAGCGATACTAAAGCCAATCTGGACCTATGGCATTCAAGTTTGGGGTTCAGCGAAAGCATCAAATATTGAGATTTTGCAGAGGTTCCAAAATGGCGTGCTTAAATCAATAATAAGTGCTCCATGGTTCACAAGGGTTGAAGAAGTTCACAAATACTTAAACATCCTCACTGTAAGGGAGGAAATAGTCCGAAGCACAGAGACCTATAAGACAAGAATTACACAACACAAGAACAGACTGGCTCAGGGCCTGATTAATCCCATAAACACAAGACGGCTAAAGAGATCTCACACCTGGGATAACATCTAAGCAGCAAAAGAGGCAGCCTACCAGTGGGCCGGCATGCCTGACACGCCAAAGCCTACTTTTATCGCAACTGCTTATGGTCTAACGGAGACTGATCGCATGTTGGAAACTAAATAACAAAAAAAAAAAAAAAAAAAAAAACAATATAATCACGCCTTTTATCCCCGAAGAGGTAGACAAAGGCATAATTATATGCGAACCTTTGACTGTTTAGATTTTGTCCCACGTAAGAGGTGGTGAACCGTACTGCCGTGTTGAAACGGACAAACGCAGGTTGTTACTGCCCGCTGTTGAAATTTTAAAGGCGTCCATAAAGGCCTTCAACTTGGCTTAACAACTGCCATTTTACTGGCAACAGGGACCAACGGCTTAACGTGCCTTTCGAAGCACGGAAAAACATATAAATACATTATAGTAAAGCACTGCTTGTTCCGGAACGATTCTGTAGCTCAGTGGCTGAGTGCTGCCCGACTAAGGCAAAGGTCGCAGGTTCAAATTCAGGCTGAACAAGTTTTCTTTTTGAAGAATTTCTTGCCAGTCCTTCTCAGGTGGGGTCGTGTTGTGAACACCTGAATTACCACCAGGTAATTTCTTTGGTTTATATTCGTGACGTTTTACAAGTGCATCTATACTGGGTGTAACAAAATTACCTCTCCAAATTTCATGAGATGACTTGGCATCGGAAATCAAATACAAATATTTAATAAAAAAGAGGGGTAAATTTTTTTATTTTTTTTTATTTTTTTGTCGCACATTAAGAATTCATTTTTTACCGCGGCAATTCGAGGTAACATGGTCGCCGTGGCAAAAAAAACACAGAGCACCAGTCTGGCTGTCGTTGTCGCTTTCTACTGCCGCTCAGTAGCGATAGAAAGGGTTAAAAAGGGAATTTATAGGACCTTTAAAACGGCTTTACGGTTAAAGTATTCATGTGATGTTTTTTTCTTCATTTTTGTAATGTTTCTTGACTGATGCCACGTCACGTGACGAAATTTGGAGAGGTAATTTTGTTACACCCTATACTGGTTGAATTTATAGTCGTTCTGGACCCGAGAGGGGGTTACTCGGAATCAATAATGGAACCATTTCGGAGTGTCAAAACAGCTGTGCAGGTTATAATAAAAAAATGACTTCTATGTAATCTTTATCACTCGTTCGAGTTGAAACATTAGTAGCGCTTCGATTATTCATTGAACTTTTCAATGAATGAAACTCCGAAACCCATAGGTACCTACTACGCCGCGGCGCGTCTCCATGTGATCAGTTCATTGGCCGAATGCATCGTTTCGATAATAATAGGTACTTAGATAATAATAAAGGACTCCAATTTCTCCTTCATACTTTACGCGGGCTTAGGACCGGGGATACTTTAATATTGTTCTATTTTACGGTGAATTAATAAGGTTTACGAAAACGAAAAATACATTTTTACGGCATCTCAGGACATTATACTTGACACAACAGATAAAATCTGTCTAAGATACCTTTAAATTCATTATACCTAATATAGTGACTGTTGTTTTATAGTTTTGTGTATGTACATATTTTGAATGTTTTTAATAACACTTATTTAGGTAATTTAAATACAATTATATATTGTTCATGTTATGGAAATTATGTATTTAGTTAATGATTGACTGCCTCTGTGGCGCAGTCGGTAGTGATACCACCTGCGGCGCTGGAGGTTGTGGGTTTAGTTCCCACCGGGGACAAATGTTTGTGTGACCCATGGGTGTTTGTCTCAGGAGTCTGTGTGTTTCTATGTGTAATTTGTGTGTATTCAAAAAGTATATAGGTATTGATATCCATAGTCTGATTCCCATGACGCGGGCAGGTTGTTCCTGGCTTGCTTTGGGATCGGGTAAGATTGTGTAAAATGTCAAGGAATGATTACTGCCTAATTATCCAATTTCCTGAGAGGAGTTTGAGTGTTTTTTTATTACCTTGTGGGATTAGCCGTCGAGTAGGGTGGGTCGAAGCACGATATGTAATAGCCAGGGGCTGGTTGTGCCAGGGGTGAGGGGGAATGTGGCCCGTTTTCATTCCTGTCTGAAATAAAGGGAATTTAGATAAATTAAATTACTTAAAATAAGAAATAATTATAAGTCCCAATGCCCACTTCTGTACCTGAGTAACTTACTACTTGATTTATAGAAAAGAAAACTAAAAACTTGATTTAATAAATGTAGTGAACACCGGACCAATTTGTGTGGCGGTATTTCTTCGAGTAGGTATAATGCTCAGATTGCAGAATAATAGTCTAAGGTAAAATGATTTGGCTTACCTATTTCATGGGCGACTGCGTTAAAACCTCTTTGAGTTATGTTATATAATGGAAATTGTGAATGATTCCGTTAATGTTGACATGAACTGGTAAAGATTGGCACAGCATTAAACGCATTTTACACCACAGAACAGAACATTGATTACTGGATGCAAATCGTAATCACATGCAACACAACTTACTAAGGTCGCTTACTGTTTATCTTCTTTGTTATCAATATGATTATTACTTGAATAACAAGTTACCATTATCTGGTTTAACCAGTTTCTTGGGAATGAAAGGGAAAGTTAAAGTTGTAAGATTGAATTTATGAATTGACACTTGACAGTAATGGCGGTGGCGTGGCGTCTCTCGCTCGGAGGGAGACAGAAACTGCCAGAAATGTTGCCAGCCCTCATATTTGTTATGTTTAATATTATGTATATATATTTTTTTTTTTTTTTTTTTTTTAAATATTGTTGCATGTGATTGGCGATGTTTGTTTGAATTTGTTGTTTTGCTGACTGTTTTATCGGGTAGTCGCGTCGCGTCCGGCTGCCTCTGAAAACCAGCGCTGGCTGCATGAACCACATGCAGACAGCATTAAGCTGAGAGGCGGCCGTTATTCCACAGAGTGCGGTAATGAAATTGTGTTTTTTAGATTTAAGGATGTATATTTTAGTTATTGTTTTTGATATTTTTGTTTAAGCAGTGCTAGTGGAATAAACTATTTTTCTTTCTTTCTTTCTTTCTTTCGTTTATGTAATAATAATGAAAATAAACACGAACAAATAGGGAGTATTTCCGGCGTATTTAAAAAATTGGAGCTATTTACAAAATAATCAACTTAAATACCTAGACCTACCTATTCACAGTTTATTTAGACTTCCCTGTACCTTAGCAACTGCTCAAAATGGAGTCCAGAACGTTCGATACACAAACGGGCACGTTTTAGGCTATTGTCTTTTAGTTTATTCAATGTGTCTCTGTCACTTTTCACTATTTCAAAGGCGTCCACTATCGCACTGTGTAATTCATCACGAGATTCGTACTCTCGAGTGTAAACTAATCGTTTTATTTCCAACCACAAATAAAAGTCGATCGCGACGACAATACTGCGCGCGAGTTATAGTCGAACTGCGCGCCGCGGTCGCCGGTCGGCGGCGCGGTCGGCCGAGCGCATTTACCTACCTACAAGACGTAACTAGTCGAGTACCTACCGACGTTACTTGGCAACGAGTCCACGTGGACCGATGCGTTCATGCGTTGTGATTGGTCGAATTTTCCCGGCGCGTTGACTCTTCGTACTGATTGGAACGTTAGACCACAGATTAAATAATAGTTACTACGTAACAGATACATCACTCCCATACTTAACCCCAAAAATATTAGCTATAACATATCGCTACACTGGAAAAAATGCTCTACGACGTATTTCGAGAGTCGAGATTCGTGCGCACACCGTATGATTGCGTCATCGAGTGACAACTATTGACAACATTAGGGTTGTAAGCACGTAACAAAAATACATATAACTACAAAAAAACAATAAACACAGTGTCTGAAAAAAAAACTTAATAATATTTTATAACTTCTTCTTCTTTACATAAGAATTATATTATAACTAGCTGATGCTCGCAGCTTAGCCCGCGTAAAAGTTTGTTCCTTTTCCCGCTTCCAATGGGAACTTTTTCCCGGTATAAAAAGTAACCTATGTGTTATTCCAGACTACAATCTATCCCTGTATCAAATATCAGCCAGATCCGTTGAGCCGTTAGAGCGTGAAAGAGTAACAAACATTCACAGATCTACACATCCGCACTCAAACACTTTCGCAATTAATTTTAGAATATTAGTAAGAAGTAAGATGAAAAAAAAGCAAGACTAAATAAAGCGAAATATTATTTTACTCGGGAAATGTACATTGGTTGTGCGCACTTCGCTCGGTCTGGCGTGTGGCAGCCCTCTGCCGGTCGGCCACGTTAGTTCTGCGTCATAATACTTAGGAGTAGGTGCTTATAAAACGAATTGTAGAGAGTGACGGAGGCCTGGTTAGACATTGAATGAAAAATTGTAGTAGAAAATCGTAGTAAACGTATTTCGTGAAATTTAAAGGAATAACCAGGTGTTCTCGTTTTGATTTTGGCAAACGATGTAGATTTTGACATTTTCGTAATTTTTTATTGTTGATTTTCAAATTGACAGTGCCGATCGGTTCTGTTATCGAAACTGGGCCTAAACCTTTCCGTTCCAAAACGACTATAAATTCAACCAGTATATGCCTACGTCAAATAAATGCATTTTTGTTTTATTTGTATTTTTCACTTTAAAGAAAGAGAATAGACTTGACTAAGGTATGTTACCTTCTGTCCGAGCGCAGGCTTCTTCCCCTTGCTGTGGTCGGCGTGCTGCCTCTGGACGTAGGCCGCGGTGTCTCCGAACACACTGCCTTCGATACCGTTGTCCAATGGCTGGAATTGTACAATGATTGTGATGATTTGATTACAATAAAAAAATTATTACAATTACATTCAGAATTAGAGTTGCAAATGATTACGATTAAAATTCAATAATGTGGTCTTTTACATGCATTTTCAAATTAAATTATTTTTTACAATGCATTTACAATGTTTTATAACACTTGAGACTTATTTTCAGTATCTTTAAATTGTTGCTAATAGCATTAAGTCTCAAATAAAAATAAAAATCGATTAGGGCCAAAGTAAATTAGTGAAGAAAAGGAATAGAATAGATACAATAAACTTGATTGCATACTTATGAAATATTTTTATAAAGAAATAACAGTTTTATAAATGAACTGAGGGCGGACTTTTCGCCAAAAGCAGACAAATATTGAAAATTTTAGTGAATCTTTACTTGCCTGCTATTTATTTCTAAATACACTTACACAAAACATCTTAGCATCAATGCGAAATAAGCGATAAAAAAAAATACATACCGTCTCAACAAGAAACTCAAGTGCAGAAGCTGGCAACACCGGTGAGTTGGTCTTGTGTCGCTGACAGCTGTTCTGTAGTGTTGCCAGCTCACTCGACAGTGTGACCACACCGCCGTCCGCCACTGACTTGACTACGCACCACGCTATCATACCCACGTCTGGAAAATAATTTTGTATGGTTTTATAGTTCCGTTCCGAAACGGTAAAAGCTGGACCCTATTCATGAGACTTTGCAGTCCGTCTGTCAGTTCGTTAAGAGGCTGTTTTTCGTTTTTCAAATTTCAGAGAATGATGTATTTCTGTTCCCACTATAACAACAAACACTAATATCAGAAAAAATAATAATAATTCAGGGGAGCTCCCAAACAACAAACGTGACATTTTCCGTTTTTTGGTAGGAAAACCTTCGTGTCCAACTCGCACTTGACCGGTTTTTCTTATGGGGGACCGCTTGTTCTGCAGCGAATATTGAGCGTTTTTTTTTGTGGGGGACCACCTGCTCTGCATCGAATATTGAGCGAAAATTGAGTTCAATTCAAGGATTCAGGGCCTGATTTACCCATAAGCTAACTAAGCTGAAGCTTAGGGCGCCAGGATCGGATTTTTGCGCCCGTTATTTCGTCTACCTAATTACTGACGATTTAATTAACCCCGCCGAAAAACGAGAAGTGTTATAAGTTTGACCTGTGTATCTGTGTATGTGTGTGTCTGTCGGTGGCATCGTAGCAGCCCAACAGATGAGCCAATTTTTCGGTTTTCTATGCTCGAAAGCCAATGTGCCGGGGCCACCCCCTAGCACATCGGCTTTCGAGCCGTTCTTATCTGTAAATTGTGCATATCATCAGCTCACTTCCTGAGTTATGAAGGGATTTTACCAAGATTCACTGGTTCGATTTATCGAAAACTGGATGTACCGAGGTAATTTTAGGTACTTTGATGGTATTTTTATCACGCTTTTACTGGCTGATGCATCAAGTAGTCTGCGGAATACCCAAGTCCTCAGTAAACCATGGGTCATAAGTTCATAATAAGTCTCAGGATCGGGTTTTATTTTATTTTCAAATTAACAAAGAATAATGATTAGGAACATAGGATCAGCTTACGTAAAGTGTCTTTTGTAGGTAGGACTTGTAATTTAATTAATTGCAGCTGGGGGCACATATTCATAGCTAGCTTAGGGCCCGCGGAACCCTAAATCAGGCCCTGCAAGGATTGACTGCAATATTATGAAGATTTATGATTGATAAAAAAAATTACCTAATTCTATTTCTGGGTTAGCGTTCTTCTTGGGCAGGAATGCCCTTGTGTCTGGCACACCAATATCCATCACGTAGCCGTGGTCTTCGACTGATGCCACTGCGGCTTGTAATAGAGTACCTGAAAGAGATACAACGATAGTCTGAAAACATTGATTATGGTTGATGCTCGCGGCGTCGCCCGCGTGAAATTTGGTACCCGATCCCACTTCCCGTGGGAACATATTCCCGGGAAGCCTATGTTTTATTCCAGACTATAAGCTATCTTTGTACCAAATTTCAGTTCAATCCGTTAAGCCGTTAAAGCGTGATTGAGTAACAAACATCCAAACATTTTCACAAACTTCCACATTTATAATATTAGTAGTTTTCACATTTATACATAGAAAACACCCAAACTCCAATAAACACTTGTGGATCACACAAATATTTGGACCAACCCGGGACCTCAGCGTGGAAGGTGGTTAGACTACCGAATGCGCCACCAAGGCTGTCGCAATTTTAAACAATCAAATACAAATACAAAAAATCGTTTATTTTCTTTAACAGAATTCAGTTACTGCTCATTCACTCTAAGTTTGCCGCTCTGCTCCATACTAAAGTCGAATTTTTACTTAGACGAAGTAAATTGACAGCAACTAATGCCACTTCTTCATACAATGTTGCTTATTTTCTATGACGAACTGACATTAGCTAGCTACTGTCAATTTACTTCGTCTAATTAACAATTCGGGTATACGCCTGTAGAGGCGTATACCTATACTAGCCGTTTGCTATAAGTTTGCCGCTGGTGTAGACCAGCGGCAAACTTATAGCGAATGGGTAGTACAATAAAGTTATTGATCTCTCCTTGTAAGCAAGTAATGCCTGTAGTAGGAGAGATCGCTCTTCCATAACATACATGTAAATACATATAAAACACGTTACGTTGCTACATTTGCATTAAGTACATAGTTTCACAACCTTTGTCACTCTAAATGCAATATGATCTATAATTTACAATATGAGGATTAATACATTTATCATTAAGAAATTCGTTAGTTGGCTAAAGCATTACATGATAATTTTTTTCTTTACACCACGCAAATAAAGAAAAATTAGGAGATATAGCAAAATCAAAATAACGCGCAACGAAATAAATTTCGTGTCGCCGTGATTGGACGGTGTCACCTCTAATGCGGTTGAACAAACTTGACTGAAATATGGTACTGATAGATCATTGTCTGGAATAACAAATATTCTACTTTTTATCACGTACTCCACGTATGTTTCAATGGGATACGGCCCCGGAAACAAAATTTCACGCGGGCAACGCCACAGGCAACAGCTAGTTTACAATATTTTTGCTTGTGTAATTACTAGTGACCGACCGAAGTTTCGGTTTCGGTTTCGGTTTCGGCCAGTTTCGGCCAAAAAATCGAGTTTCGGCCACAGTTTCGGTTTCGGCCAAAATGGGCCGAAACTTTCGGCCGGGCCGAAACTCACGTGTTCATGAATTTTGAGTGCCTGGCTCTGCTTGTGACGTGGTTGGGGTCAGCCCAACCAGTTAATATGTTACTAATCGAAGATTTACAAAGGATTTCCAATCAATGAGACTGTTTCCTCAGCATTCCATGGATTCACCGTGAGGGCGCCGGGTCCATAGCGTGGTATAGAGGGAAACACTGTGAGGGAGTCTGGGACTTGCGACCCATTTGAGCAGGTTTAGGGTGACCACTTTAAGACGAGTCAGCGCTCACCTTCCACTTATAATTATTCAATTTTTACGGAATCCTACCCCCTTGCTGTCGGTTTAGTTGACTTCGTTGGTCATCTGTCTGTCTGTCAGCAGGCTGTAAATCATGCACCGTGATAGTTAGACAGATAAAATTTTTACCGATGAAGTATTTCTGGTGCCGCTATAGCAACAAATAATAAAAATAGACGAATTCAAAATTAGATACAGCAAACGTTCTCCTACGACCGATTCGCCGTTATACTATTTGTCGACAGGATGATTCTTTTATGTCCGTTTCCCCAGCAGGGTCTTTCACCTGTGGACATTTCGCCGACAGAACCTTTCATATGCGTCACTTTCGACGATATAAAATTAATAATATTAAAGGGGGCCTCCCATAAAACAAACGTGATTTTCTGCAGCTCTACGTGCGCTAGTCCGGCTCACTGGTGTCCAGTTTTAGTTATATACTTGTAGAATGTAACCAAAATCAGCCAAGAGCTAGAAGCAGGGCACCATGTGGTTTTAGTCGGTAGGAGTTCGCAATAGCATCTATGAGTAATGCCACACGTAAAAGAAAGAAACTCATCTTTAGGTTGAGATATTTCTAAAATGAACACTTGAGAAGATTTATACCGTTGATTGATAGCACTTTGTGGAACTTGCTGCACCTATTGAAAAAATAACTGGCCAAGTGCGAGTCGAACTCTCGCACGGAGAGGTTAAAGCGGGACCCTATTAAAGAGACTTGAGGCCTAGCCGTCCGTCTGTCTATTAGTCACGAGATCGAATCGCTGGAACCGTGCCAGATAGAGGCCTAAAATTTTCACTGTACAGTAGTCCTACCGACTAAAACTCACGCGTATAGTACCTAACAGCCTACGGTTGGAAGCCTCGAGTATGCCCTCGGGAGTTGCATACTGCGGCCGCGTGTTTGGGGGGTTGTTCGGTTGCTATCCCGCTTCTGGAATGGGGCGTGCATGAATCTCTCATGTCACGCTATCGTCAAGGACCTGCTTCTGTAAGGACGGTGAGCAACCGTTCTCAGGCCCCCGGTCATGGAGGCTGATAGTATAGGGCGCCGCCGCAGATTGTGAAACTCGGGTAGTAGAGCTCTCTCCCGCTGTCTCTATTACGAGCATGACCTGCTCACAGGAAGACGCCTATGGCCCCGCTTCAGCGCCTCCTTGCGCCATTGAAACAATGACGCAAGGACCTTTGCTTCCTGGTCCTATAGAAGGGTCTCGGCTAGGAGACATGCCACCTTAACTGAGATCGTGCGGTATCCCCTTATCACCCTGACAGCCGTCGCCTTCTGCGGGCTAAGCAATCTAGCCGCAATGCTGGTCATCAGGATCTACGCCCATACAGGGGCCCCGTATAGGGTCATGCTCCGCACGATCCCAAGGTACAGACTCTTCTGCAGGGAGTGTTAGGTCGCCTGATATTGGGCAACAACTGTGAGAGTGCGGCTGACGCCCCCTTCGGGACCAAACTTCGGAAATGGTACCCGAAGTTCCACCGGCTATCGAGTACGAGCCCCAGATACGTCATCGAGAGCTCGATGCCGACGCTGACTGACGCCCCCTATATGTAGGCTTGATCCCGCAAGTGGTCTGCGGCTTTAGGGCTGCGTCTCGGTGTGTTGCTCCTCGCACTGTAATGAGGGTTACGCATGTTATACGTTACACCGACACCTCTGAGCAACGGACCACGCAGCACCCAATCGTAACCGATGTTCCACAGAAGCGGTCCTAGACCGATCCCTAAGGAATACATCTCGCCGACCCCGCCCTAGCCAGCTCGGGTAAGTTATGGCCCTCTCGGAAAGATAGGGACCGACAATTCGACGGAGGAGTAGTATGGAGGCATTCCATGGTAAATAAGCGCCTCCCAAACGCAGCTCCAGAGCAAGGTGTTGAAAGCGTTGGCGAAGTCAAAGAGACACTGCCACCCTGTTCTGTTGCCGATATAACAAAAATACCTACTAAAATCAGAAAAAAACATCCACACAAGGAACGTAATTTTGGGGGAAATTAATAACGTGCGGGTTTTTCAATATGAACACGTGAGTTTCGGTTTCGGTTTCGGTTTCGGCCGAAACTGACCCTGGGGCCGAAAGTTCGGTTTCGGTTTCGGTTTCGGTTTCGGCTGGAAAACCAGTTTCGGTCGGACACTAGTAATTACGTAGTGCGGTAGTATAGAAAAAAATAAACAAACCTTTCTTTAACTCGGACACATTTTTCTGCCCATTGACATGTTGGGGCATCATAGAAAGCATCAAGCTGAGTTGCTTCACTTCTAACACTTTGACGGCCACATACTGACCCATGCGGAACATGTTCCATAGTTCTTTCACTTTGTCCACCTAAAAAATAAATCTTAATTTAGGGTTATATTATAGTGTTAAAAGTACAAGTCTTGCACATTGTTCTCCCTCCAACTCGATTTTCCATTTTTTTAATAGGATATTTTTTTTACAATTAAAAGAAAACTCATGAAAAACAATATACCATTATTCAAAATGAGTAACTTTTTGAAATATAATAACTAGAAAACAATTTAGAATAGCAATAAATTGTTCTATTTATTTATCCAAAGATTCAATTTTATATATTTTTTACTGTAATTTTATCATAAAAGAAAAGTAAGATACCAAATGCATTCATTCTGCAATTTCATAACCTAGATTAAACATCAATTGCCGAAAGTTGTCTTTCAAACATACCTTATCATCAATATAAGCCTCCAGCTGCTTGTTGTGCGGCTCACTGATGTGGCACGCCATTACGGAGCCAATCATGCGGCACGGTAGACTGATCACTACTTTCGTTTCTTGTATATTTTTCACTCTGCCTAGGATCAGTACACCTTCTTTTATCGTCTAAAACAGAAATAATGTATGTTTTTTAATAAATAAATATTTGTGGACATTCTCACATAACATAATCGAGCCAAAATTAATTAATATTAGCTTGTGCTATGGGACCTAGACAACTGACAGACATAACTATATATTTCTAAATACATGCATATTATACATAGAAAACACCCAAACTCCGAAACAAACATAAAATAGAATAAACTTTATTGTACACCAAAATAAAACATACAGAAAAGAAAGACATTACAATTTTATAAATGTACAGAGCGCCGGCCAATCGCTAAAAAGCTATTTCTTACAGGCAATCCGTTGTGGATCACACAAATATTTGGACTGCCCCAGTAATCAAACTCAGGACCTCAAACGCAGCAGGCAGTTACATTACCAACTGCGCTACCGAGGCAGTCGTGCTATGTTAAACTTTTAAGGTTACGTGCGCAACCAGGATCCTATTACTGAGGTTTCGCTGTCTGTTTTTCTCCAAGCTGTATTTCAGAAACTGTGATAGCTAGACAGCTGAATTTTTACAATAGAGGTTCCTATTTTAGTTTGCACCAAAAACATAAAAAAAATAAGGTTGGTTCAATAAAATTAACGGGATTTTTTATCACAGTGCCCTTCATGTGAAAATATGACTTGCAGTTGGCCACTGTTATTAGTTAGCTCACTAAAATTATTACTGTTGGACATAGGCCTCTCTCAAATTCATTTTAAGAGAGTGACTGACTTTACGGTTACCACATTAACTGGACATTTCAGGGTTTTGTTTCAAGTATTTCTTCTTTTCGGTATGAACTCATCTATTAGGCAGCAGGTGCCTTGCAGATAAGGCTGGCTTGGGCCCTGAACATGTCAGTAGGGAGCTACTTTTAACAGAAACAATTAAAAGTTAGACAGCTAGGACAACAACATACCTTATAACTTAACCCATATGCACAATTCTTAAAAGATTCATTAACTTCTTTTGTGCCCTCATCTGATAAATACCCATCGTCCCCTTCAGATTTTTTCTTTGGCTTCTTTTTCTTTTTATCTTGTTTTACAGGAGCACCTAAAAACTATAAATACCTATGTGTGAGAATTAAAATTGCACGTTATTTATTATTTCTTTACTTTGTAACTTTGGTACATACGTTGGCACTTCGCTTAAATGTAGTGGATGGCTTTTTCCCTCCACGAGGAAAATATTCTTCTGTATCTGCCATCGTAATTTTCTATTAAATGAATGAATATATTTCACAACAACAGTTTACACATTAAACTCCGTGTTCTATTCGACTTCTCTCTCTCAGCTCAGTTCCCTCTCACATCACCATCACAATTTGAGAGTAGCGAAAAATTCTAAATCTATGATCACAATCACACGCGAGAAATTGAGGTTATATTTTGTATTTTGACATATCTAGTTTGACAGCTGACACGATAGAGTGGCATAAGAGATGACCTCTCTGATTTGTGACCTCGTATGCGACGCGACTCATATTTAATGGGCTCCCGACACGGTCAATTGGGCATGACAAGTCTACGTGCTTGAGTCAAGTTATTGACCGTTTACCACGTAGACTTGACGCTATCATCAATAAATCTACGGTTTGATGGGAATTGAAGTAGAAAAAAAGTAAACGGCACTTGATGCACTTTCTATTGATGTGAACTGACGGGACTTGACAAGTTTTTATTTTTGTTTTTTTTTTAACGCGGTGACTGCAGATTAGGCACTTCGCCTGTTACATAGTTGCTATGCACTTGAAACGCTGATAAGTATTTACTGCATAATTGCGCAATTCTCACGCTTGCAACTATTGCATCAGCCACGACCCACGAGGCGCCAAGTCAGCACAACGTGCCCCGCAACAGCAAGACACCCGACGCCCGGCATCGCGTGGAGCGGTCACTTTGGACACATTGGTCTATTGTCGACGTACTATTAATTTTAGCACTTATAATTTTTGTAATTCTTTTTATTAAATTTAGTTTGAAATAAATTGTATGTTTTTGCGTCATTCGGCTACAGCCTACGTATTTGGCGCAGTCGGTAGGATCGGTATATTCGGGCGCCCCGCGTTCAAGGACTCTCGCATCGAATCCTGTCGGCTCCGTATAGCCGCTGCGCGTGGTCTACAGCCAGAACCAACCGAGTATCCCGAACCTCTCACAGTAAGCAGTAGCCAGAATATCAAGAAATCGATACAGCAAGAGGTACAAGATATCGCATGTAAGTACTTTAGAATCACTCTAAAATCGCAATTTCCTATTTTTGTGTTCTTTTGTGTTCCCTATATAATCCAAGATTTTCCACCCACGTGAATCTCGGTCCCCTTCTAGGTTAGATAGTTATAGGAATAGAGTAGTAGATTCTACAAGAAAGGAGATGTCCAGAAATGGTTTTTTATTCTCGAAAAAATCCAGCACCGTTTAACCAAATATTTTTGAATAGTGTTACATAGAACTAATATTATATTTTATAAAATGGAATTTTTAGTTCCTGCAATTTTGAGAAAACATATTTTTTATTTTCGTTTAATTTTAGGCTGAATACGAACAAAACTTACGTTGCTTTAGCCTAACAAACAAATTAAAAGTTTGATATATTGTCACGCGTGACAAGTGGATGACAGTTGTTTCAATGACAGTTCTTGTTTTTGTAAACAGTTATAATTTTTGTTTACTTTGGTATGATAGAGGGTGAGATTTTTGCAAATATAAAAAAAAATGATTTATTATGTCATGTTAAGACAAAAATTCGTTCTTCTGTTTCGTTTTTCTGTTCACATGTAGTGTTTTGAAACTATGAGACTTAAACCGCATCATTGCGTACCCCAGGGTAGTGTGCTGGGGCCATTACTTTTTGTAATATATATAAATAATTTATCATTTGCTATTACGGACAAGATGACACTCTTTGCGGATGACTGCTCGGTGCTTTACACCAGTTTAAAATTGACATCTCAGGAATCCCATATAAATAACTCACTGACATCTATTATTAATTGGTTGACTAAGCATAATCTACAAATTAACTTTGACAAAACAAAATTCATTAACTTTAAGCTTAAGAAAACAACCTTAAGTAAAAACAGGTGCACCAATATCAGTTATATGGGTTCGATAATTAAAGAAGACACTAACATAAAATTCTTAGGCCTACACGTAGATCAACAAATTAACTGGAAACTTCACGTTGATCATGTGTGCAAAAGGATTAGTCAATTA
Source organism: Miltochrista miniata (assembly GCA_933228765.1). Classification (NCBI taxonomy): domain Eukaryota; kingdom Metazoa; phylum Arthropoda; class Insecta; order Lepidoptera; family Erebidae; genus Miltochrista; species Miltochrista miniata. The sequence continues at coordinate 29,799,439 of OW121764.1, read as the reverse complement.
GCATAATATATGCTTTATTCAAATTAAAACCCATAACTAGCAGAGACGTCCTTATTGCGGCTTATCATGGGCAGGTTTCCTCAACACTACATTATGGAATAATCTTTTGGGGAAACTCAACTGATTGGCTGCGAGTGTTCAGAGCTCAGAAGCGTTGTCTTAGGACTATGTTTGGTCTTAAGCCCAGAGAATCATGTAAGCCTTACTTTAAGCAGCATGGTTTAATGACTTTCCCTTGCTTATACATTTATGAAGTTCTTGCATTTGTGAAGCAAAATATGAACCTGTTTGACCTGAAGAAAAGAATGCGTCAAAGAGGAAAGTTATGTGTGGTGCCCAGTAGAACGACTGCGAAGCATAACAGTATTTTTTGTAAAGCACCACGTATATACAATAAACTCCCTTTCTCAATTAGAGACGTAACAGAATTTGCCAGATTTAAGAAGCTTACTCGAGAATTGCTTGTAGAAAAATGCTTCTACACTTTGCAAGAATACCTTGATTGCAAAGACTTAGGTTAAATACTGTTTGAAGTTCCAGCTGGGTACATCCCGGCGGACAGTGTTTGCTTTATGCTTATGTTAATAATATTACCAACGATAAAAAAAAAGGACTTTTATAATCAAATATTTATTGACATGAAAGTTATTTGACATGGTATGATATTATTTATTTTATTAATTATAATTGACATTGAATGTATTTACACTATATCTAAGGGCTTATTGTGCATGGAAAATGAGACCCGTTCTATTATTATTTTTAAACTTGTATAGATTGATAGATACTTAGCTTTGCTATGTTCTTTCTTTAAATTTACATACCGTACTTACGGTGAGACAAGCTGTACCAATTACTCATATTGTGATATTGTGAAAATCTCTGTAACCATGTTTCATGTAAATAAATGAAAATAAATGAAATGAAATGAAATCATTGTAATCCTCAATTATGAAGCCGCTTAGCGTGTCAACGCAGTAATATATGCTTAGTGGTTGTCTTATCTAGTTATTTTGTAATATTAAAGATTGATTGTAAGTCTATTAAAAGAAAACAAATTATCTACGGTTAATATAATTTTATTTATTCTGCACCTTGATTTTCAATATCTTCTCATATCAATATATGTGCGAGGCCGCATTTGCGTTTTTCCGCGGCGGTTTCTAACCTCAAAATGTCATCAAACTGTCAAAATCAATGAAATCAAGTCAATGTTTTGACATTTTGAGGTTAGAAACCGCCGCGATAACCGCAAGTGCGGCCTCGCCGTATGGTCTAAAACAGTGCAGGTGGAGAAATGTCATTTTGATCCAAGCCCATCCAAGATACCAAACAATAGTCATCGCATGATGCGAAAAAAATACCGACATCAACACGGGCAGAGCCGCGGGCATCAGTTAATATAATAATATATTTCACCTCCTGAGTAATCCACTCTTTTAGTATTGAGATAAACTCCGGACTCGTGCTAATAGCTTCGTACTGAAACTGTTGCCTGGCCCGAATAGCTATATTGCAATTAATGCATTAAGCCATGATACTCTTGTCCTAAAAAAATAGGAAGTTTATTTGTAGTTACTTAAATGCAAATAAGAATATGAAGTACTCCCTTTTTTACGTGAGGGAAAATCCTCATGGATGTTTTGCCGGACTCCTACCGACTAAAAAACCTCACATAACGCCCAACAGCCTATGGTTGTGAGCCCCGGGTAAGCCCCGGTAAGACATGCGGCCGCCGCTGTAGCCTCGCCCAGGGGGTGGTTCGGGTGCTGTCCCGCGTCTTTGACGGGGTTTCAGGTGTGATCCCGATTCTAAGGGGTGGCGTGCGTGAGTTCCTCACGTCGCGCTGCCGTCATGGGCCTGCTTTTGTAAGGACGGTGAGCGACCCTCTCACCGTCCTCAGACCTCCGGTCACGGAGGCCGATAGTCCTCATATAAAGTATTCCCTAAGAAAGGAAAGCAAAGTAGTAATATACTTACAGTCAGTGTTTTAAAATCGAAATCCAAGTCCGAATCGCAAGTGGTAACAAATAACAGTTGTGAATAAGCCAAGTAGTTAGAGTTATATAAATCCAAACACTATCAACATCCAATTCATGTGCACAGTCAAAGAATTCGTTGCGATAAGCCAAGTAGTCAAAAAAGATGGAAAAATAACGAAACCAGTGAATACGTTAACAGCAAAGCGAGACGCGAATACGCGATATTGACATAATTGACAAGTGACATTGACTTTATGTGACAGTTCACAGTGATGACAGTCATAATTTCTATTGCAAAAAATATGTTTGTATTGCCATCCATTTAATTCAAATATCTACTGACATAAAATAACTTGTAGATTTTCTCTTAAATGCAGGATTTAAAAATTATTATGTAACTAATTCTTGATTCCTAATTTTAGCTACTACTTATCAGTGTAATTTCAGCCATGCTGGATTTTACTTGGCCTTATATTTGTGGCTCACATAATTTTTTGTTGCATGTTGGGAAACAATCCACGACTTCGTGATCCACATTTGGGCTTTACGATCTCTAGACCAACGAGGCAGTCATATTTAATAGTTTTTCGGAGTTCAGGTGTTTCTATGTAACTTCTAGGTATAATGTGTACCTATGTATTAAGAAAGATCTAAGTATGTTTGTCAGTTGTCTAAATCTCATAGCAAAAGCTTATATTACCTTAGTTTGGGCTAGATGGCGTTGTGTGTGAATGTCCCACAGTATTTTTATTGATATTAATGTAAAACAGCGAACGGAAGCCGTGTTTATTTGACCAAGTAGTAGGTAAGATTTTATTATTTTTTTATGTAAATGCTCTATGTAGAGGTCTGCCTTTTTGAATTAATCTTTAAAGACCATAATCAACCAAATGTTTCAATGGCAGATCTGGTCAAATACTTTAAAAAAAAATTTTTTTGGGCATTTTCAAAATCGTCTGCCACTAAGTAAAACTCACGATAATGGTCAGCCATTCTTATTTTCCGATAATAATAATAATATATTTTCATATTTTTAAAACGGCAAACGTGGTCAAATGCATTTAAAACTAGTCAAAAATCGATACCTGTCCTGGCTGCGCAGTCGTCGCGTGCTCCACTTAGAGTTTAGTGAGTTACTGCATAATGCATGGTAGGTATAGGAGTCTCAGTGTACAAAACCTCAGGTCTGGTCAAATACATACTGGTAGATGTTCATGGGCTCTTAGACCATATTGTTTAAGGGGATTTTTGGTATGCTGTGTACCTGTGTTCCGAATCAGTTGATAATTCTGCAATTCAATATGGCCGCCGCGCCGTCATCACAAAATTTCCTGATGGGTATCGTTTAAGGGGTTTTTTGGTATGCTGAGTACGAATCACATGATAATTTTGCAATCCAATATAGCCGCTGCGATGTATTCACATAATATCATGATGGGTATCGTTTAAGCGATTTTTTGGTATGCTGAATACGAATCACATGATAATTTTGCAATCCAATATGGCCGCCGCGCTATTATCACAAAATTCCATGATTGGTATCGTTTAAGGGGGTTTTTGGTATGCTGAGTACGAATTTCGGGTTAATTTTGCAATCCAAAATGGCCGCCCACCACCGTTGTAAATTTTCATGTTGGATATCGTTTAAGAGGGTTTTTGGTATGCTGAGTACGAATTTCGGGTTAATTTTGCAATCCAATATGGCCGCCGCACCACCGTTGTAAAATTTCATGTTGGTTATCGTATAAGGAGATTTTTGGTATGCTGAGTACGAATTTCAGGTTAATTTTGCATTCCAAAATGGCCGCCGTGCCACTGTTGTCAAATTTCATGTTGGATACCGTATAAGGGGTTTTTTGGTATGCTGAGTACGAATTTTGGGTTAATTTTGCAATCCAAAAAGGCCGCCGTGCCACTGTTGTGAAATTTCATGTTGGATATCGTATAAGGGGTTTTTTTGGTAAGCTGAGTGCGAAGCCTGACGGAGGAAGCAGTCTCACAGGGTGAGGTGGTGGTGGCGGTGTCTCTCGACAAGCCAACGCATTCAACACCTTGCCCTGGAGCTGCGTCAGGGACGCGCTTATCTATCATGGAGTGCCTCCCTGCCTCCGTCGAATTGTCGGGGCTTATCTCTCCGAGAGAGCCATAACTTACCCGAGCTGGCTAGGGCCGGTTCGGCGAGATGTGTCGTGCGGTGTTCCACAGGGATCGGTTTTAGGGCCGCTCCTGTGGAACATTGGTTACGACTGGGTGCTGCGTGGTCCGTTGCTCAGAGGGGTCGGCGTAACGTGTTACGCCGACGACACACTCGTTACGGCGCGGGGAGCAACGCACCGTGCCGCAGCACTTAAGGCCACGGCAGGGGTTTCTCAGGTCGTAGGTCGGATTCGGCGGCTGGGTCTCGAGGTTCACAAATCCGAGGCTCTGTGCTTCCACGGACCTCGGATGGGGCCACCTGAGGGATCCAGCCTACAGGTAGGGGGCGTCAGCATCGGCATCGAGCCCTCGATGAAGTATCTGGGGCTCGTACTCGATGGCCGGTGGAACTTCGGACATCACTTCCGAAGTTTGGTCCCAAAACTAAGGGGAGCATCGGCCGCACTCGCGCGGCTGATACCCAACATCAGGGGACCCAACGCTCCCTACAGGAGACTGTACCTGGGGATCGTGCGAAGCATGGCCTTGTACGGGGCTCCCGTATGGGCGGAGACCCTGACGGCCAGCAATGAGGCTAGACTGCTGAGCCCGCAGAGAGTGATGGCCGTCAGGGTGATAAGAGGATACCCCACGATCGGTTTACTAATGTTTGCCATAATTTAAAATGCCATAATTTCATATGCCATACTGGTATTTGCCATAATTTCATTAGATATAACGCTTCAGTTGCCATAATCGTGAAATGACATAAAATGACTTTCAATAATTCCATTGGTCATAATCGATCAAGTGTCATAATAATTTAAATCCATAAATGTATTTGCCATAATTTTCGTTTTCAATAATGCCATTTTCCATAACTTTTATTCACCATAATATAAATAAAGATAATTTATACGACACAGATTTTTTATTAACAATTTAACCTAAAACAAAACCTCATATGGCGTCTCTAGCTAACTAAGCTCGACGGAGCCTCGCTTTGCGGGGCTGCTACTTCTGGGTGGTTTAAAAAAAAACCACGAAGACTAAGCTAAGTCTTCTAACCTAAACTATCCGAGTCGGATTGCACTGAGTCGGGGTGTTAACGATAATTAATTTCGACCTTACAATATTATGCATTATTTTCATAATTACATCAAATTTGATTATGTCAAGAGTCGATTATGAGATGTGTTACTTATGGAAACTAATTATTATGAGAAATGTTGTTATAGAAAGTCATTTTATGACAAATAAAAGTTATGACTGTTGAGTTGTTATGGCAAACGTTATTAGTATAAATGAAAATAGTGCAAGTAAATATTATGATCTGGGATGATTATGGCAAACAATAATAGTGCAAATGAATTTATGGAAAACGAGAGAAGACCCCCACGATCTCCGGTGAGGCGGCATGTCTCCTAGCCGGGACCCCTCCATGGGACCTGGAAGCGAGAGCCCTTGCGTCACTGTTCAGATGGCGCAAGGAGGCGCTGGAGCGGGGCCAAAGGCCTGCGTCTCGAGAAATCGAGGCCCAGCGGACCCTGCTCCACCAGGAAACCATGGAGACATGGAAGGTGCGACTTGAGCAACCAAAGGGGGGATTCACCACAATCGCGGCCGTCAGACCGGTCATGGACGAGTGGCTGGAGAGAAGACACGGTGCTCTCTCCTACCGGTTGACACAGATACTTGCCGGGCACGGTAGCTTCGGCACAACAGCTTCAGGTCCTCGTAGTGGGTCTGGGCGTGGACACTCTCTCGCTCGAGGCCATGGTGCGAGCCATGCTCTCCAGCGGGAGTAAGTGAAATTTCATGTTGGATATCGTTTAAGGGGTTTTTTGGTATGCTGAGTACGAATTTCAGGTTAATATTGCAATCCAATATGGCCGCCGCACCACCGTTGTAAAATTTCATGTTGGTTATCGTATAAGGAGGTTTTTGGTATGCTGAGTACGAATTTCAGGTAAATTTTGCAATCCAAAATGGCCGCCGTGCCACTGTGGTTAAATTTCATATTGGACATTGTTGAAGATTGCATACAGGAACCATGAAACGCCAACTAGTTTTTAAATAGCAATACGATATAGTTTAGAGGTTTAGACTAATTGATATTTTTTACGCACAGGATCTCCTGTTATGTATGACATTTGTGCTAAGTCATTAAAGGTCGAAGGATCACTTCCTTAAAATATTCCTGAACTTTTACTTAAATGCTACCAAAGTCGCTCCAGATCCCGAACATGGTCCTTCGAGCCGGATATAAAATATTAAGAAGAATTTGGCCATTATTTTGAGATAATTTCTTGGATGAATCGAGATTGAGAAATTACTCAAGTCAAGGTGATCAGTGCATTCATTAAGGACAAAGCTGTGATTTATTAATTTAATTTTACCCATCACTCTTTAAAGGTAGTATTTAAGATTATTAAGTGGATTTAAAAGGTTAGTGTATTATTTTTGTTTATTTTTAACCGACTTCAGAAAGAAAGAGGTTATTTGTTCGACTAAGATTATTTTGTTAATTGTGTAATTGAAGGTCGTAGATAATAATTGTTACAAATTAATCATTTTCTATTTAATTTGGTTAATATTATGCTATATTTAATATAATTGGCATAGTTAGCTTTAATAAGCTACATCTATTAACTAAATAATTAAATTTGTAAGAAAAGTTTAAACTTATTTCCTACGCTTACACTAAGACTTAGTCATTAATAACAAAAATCAAATATACAGGGTTACAGGAAAAGTCGTGCTAGATCCGTTAAGGGCGTGGAGTACCCATTATTTCTGACTAATTTCACTATGAAACACCCTACCCTAAACTTAACCCTGTTCGAGATATTCGACTTTTAATATTTTTATTGAAAATTGCCGATTTTTAGGTTACAAAATTTTTTATTTTTATTTTGGGCGCCTTATTTATTATTTTTGTTGCATTTTGACATGTGTAATAAGATGCTCCAAAACGTCAATCATTGAAATAGTGCATAAATTAATTGAACATGTCGTAGAAGACAAGTGAAAGTTAAGAAAATAAAAAAAATAGTAACAAGTTTATTTTTCTCTAAGGGATATGTAAAAAAAATATTACGGCAGTCGTTCGGCAGATGTTTTTTTAAAATATCTACATTTCATCAGCTATCTAACGACGTATAGCAATGTAGGGTTGTATTTAAATTCATTGAAAAAAACTTAGTTTCAAAAGCGACAGTGGAGAAGAAAATTAATACTTAGCCCTAAAAAGTAAAATAAAACAATAGGAAAAGATGAAATGTCATTTATTAAACAAGGTTTTTACACAACTTTTTCATACTCTACAGTTCATGTTCAACATGGCCGCCTCGGTTATGAATACATTTGTCGCGACAATCACGATGATACGCGAGATTTGGAGAAAGAAGGTTAATGCTCGAGTCATGAAATCAATATAACTGGTAAGACTGTAAGTCTATTTGTCCCACGACTTGTTCTGTATTCAAATTTGAATCTGAGTCCGTTTCTAATGTCAAATAGATATTTTTCAGTTCACGTCGGGTGACCGGAGCGGACGTATAACGCTGGTCTAATAACAAATTATCGAGACAAGTTAATTGTCAATAACGCGTGTGAACTGAACGCGTGTGATCTGAAGCACTGGTGCTGCTTGGCAGCTAGTCTACGCAAAATAAAGGCTGGTAACTTTTTACATGTTTTAACTTGTTTGTTGGTGCTCCGTATAGCACATTTAGTAATCATGAGGTCAATCTGCGATTCACCGGGCCTGTGTGTCATCATGCCGGCCACAGGGGGACGTGAATGCAGTCTACAGTGGGAAATGTTTATGGAATGGGAATGGATTTATTATATGTTATATCGCAGCCAATAATCCGCGGTCCACAGGCTTGGTACAAGCTCGCGGTGAGGTGTATGCAACGCTGATACATTTGATATCCTTCGGTATAAGGAGTCAATGTACCCATGAATGGGCTATAGTGACCTGAGTATGCATTCATGTGCATTGTGACATGTAAAATCTCTGGCTGCTCTCCTTTCCTTGGAGAGTAACGGGTACTTCCTTTAATTTGTTACAGGTGGAGCACACGTGGAGCAGCTGTGGACGTGGACGGCTGTGATAGACTCGTTCTTTATTTTATGGGTGAGTCTTAAGTTTCAAGAACCCAGCAAGAAAGAAGTATATCTAGTTATGCTTCTACTAGTTATGCTTCTTTCCGACAACATTTTCGCATCCTTCTACGGAGACCAGTCTTTACTACTGCAGTGGTCAATGTTGTCCTCATTTGATTGGCTGCGTCCACAATCCTTTCTCTTAATTCTTCCACAGACGAAACTGGATTTGGCGGTTTTAGTGTCACGCGTGTGTTTTTAGGGTTTCGTAGCCAAATGGCAAAAACGGAACCCTTATAGATTCGTCATGTCTGTCTGTCTGTCTGTCTGTCTGTCCGTGTGTCACAGCCACTTTTCTCCGAAACTATAAGGCCTATGCCATTGAAACTTGGTAACTAGATGTATTCTGTGAACCGCATTAAGATCATTATATAAAACTAGAAAAAAAGTAGTAAATTTTTGGGGTCCCACTACTCAGAACTAAAACTCAAAATTTTTTTTATCGTCATACCCATACGTGTGGGAAATCTATAGATAGGTCTTTAAAAATGCTATTGAGGTTCCTAAGATCATTTTTTTCTAAAGTGAATAGTTTGCGCAAGAGACACTTCCAAAGTGAAAAAATGTGTGTCCCCCCCCTCTAACTTCTAAACGAAGAGAATGATAAATCTAAAAAATATATATGATGTACATTGCCATAAAAACTACCAACGAAAATTAGTTTGAACGAGATAGAGCTGGTAGTATTTTTTTAATACGTCATAAACCGCAATTTTTGGTTAGAAAAACACTACCACTGCGAACGTGTTAAAACATCAATCAAAGTTACAACGAACTATAAGAACGTTTATATTATGTATGTTACTTGCTGCTACGAAACCCTTCATGGGCGAGTCCAACTCGCACTTGACCGATTTTTTAGTCGGTAGGAGTCTGACATAGCATCCATGTAGGATTTTTCACACGCTTAGAAAAAAAAAAAGGGTTTGTATTACAATTCGTAGAAAAAAAAGTAGTTGGGACGCTTCAGGTAGCAGTTCTAATGGTCCGCGCCTATTGTCCTTCAAGTTAAGACGCACCGTGCGAGCGAGACAAGTGACAATTTATGCAAGTGTGAATGAAAGAACATAGTGACCGGTTGGGGTTGGGAATACAACACGTGATATTGTTTTGGTTGTTAGTCTGCTTTTGTGCTTCGTACATAGTAGATGTGATATCGTTTTGCTCTTTTTCTCGACTTGGCTCGAAATTTGATAAAGATGGAATAACAAATTATCACAACGCACATTACTGGGCCCCAAAAGCACTGAAGAATCCCAATAAGAAAAGAGTGACGGGGTCCCAGCGTCGATTCAGCGTGAATGTGTGGATGGGCATTATCTCCAATTATTTAATTGGACCTTACTTTCTCCCGGACACTTTAAATGGGGAAACATACGAAAACTTTTTAAGAGGAGACTTAAATGATCTGCTGGATGATCTGCCACTAAACTTAATCAGGGACATGTGGTTCCAGCATGATGGCTGCCCTGCCCATTTCAGAAGAAGTGTCCGAGACTGGCTGGACACAACTTACCCAAATAAATGGATAGGACGAGGTGGGCCGTTGCCATGGACAGCAAGAAGTCCGGACTTAACCCCCATGGATTTTCATGTGTGGCGGGTTATGAAAAGTCTTGTGTACAGCGAGCCAAATCAAATGAGGACAACATTGAACACTGGAGTAGTAAAGATTGGTCTCCGTAGAAGGATGCGAAAATGTATTCATAACCGAGGCGGCCATGTTGAACATGAACTGTAGAGTATGAAAAAGTTGTGTAAAAACCTTGTTTAATAAATGACATTGCATCTTTTCCTATTGTTTTATTTTACTTTTTAGGGCTAAGTATTAATTTTCTTCTCCACTGTCGCTTTTGAAACGAAGTTTTTTTCAATGAATTTAAATACAACCCTACATTGCTATACGTCGTTAGATAGCTGAAGAAATGTAGATATTTTAAAAAACATCTGCCGAATGACTGCCGTAATATTTTTTTTACATATCCCTTAGAGAAAAATAAACTTGTTACTATTTTTTTTATTTTCTTAACTTTCACTTGTCTTCTACGACATGTTCAATTAATTTATGCACTATTTCAATGATTGACGTTTTGGAGCATCTTATTACACATGTCAAAATGCAACAAAAATAATAAATAAGGCGCCCAAAATAAAAATAAAAAATTTTGTAACCTTAAAATCGGCAATTTTCAATAAAAATATTAAAAGTCGAATATCTCGAACAGGGTTAAGTTTAGGGTAGGGTGTTTCATAGTAAAATTAGTCAGAAATAATGGGTACTCCACGCCCTTAACGGATCTAGCACGACTTTTCCTGTAACCCTGTATATGTACCTTACATAAGTGTATTTTAAGGGCACCCGACACGGTCAATTGGGCATGACAAGTCTACGTGCTTGAGTCAAGTTATTGACCGTTTACCACGTAGACTTGACGCTATCATCAATAAATCTACGGTTTGATGGGAATTGAAGTAGAAAAGAGCGTATTAAAAAAAAAACGGCACTTGATGCACTTTCGATTGATGTGAACTGACGGGAATTGACAAGTTTTTATTTTTATTTTTTTTTTTAACGCGGGGACTGCAGATTAGGCACTTCGCCGCCTTGTTTCGGGAGAGCAAGGCGGCTTTGTGTGGGACTCGCGGTCAACATGGTACCGTCCTACCCACTAAACCCCGCGGTGTTCCGCCTCGCCTTAACCGGGTCGCAGGATAGGCCGGTGGATAAATCACTGCGGCCCGGCAAAGGGTCGCCCCGTACATCATCGGGACTCTCCACGGGAGGGGCTTTATGGACTGCCCCCCCCCCCCCCCCCCCCCTTAAATCCTAATGGAGTTGGAAGTACTGATTCCGTCGGTCTGCTCTCGGATGCCCCTCTGTAAGCAGAGGGGGTAAAGAGCGGCCAAGCGCGGGGCGGGCGCTCAAAGCACCCCCGGAATGACAAGTTTTTATTTATTTTGCAATCGGAAAACTTCAAAACGTCAAATTCAAAAAAGTTGCGGAATCGATCAGCGTCCAAGAATGTATTCAATACCTACAGTTTACCTATATATATTAGACGACCTGTTTGGTTCGGAGGCAAAAATACTGTCTTTTAATCAAGAGGTCGCGGCTTCGATCCAATATGGCCGCTGCGCCGTAATCACAAAATATCATGATGGGTATCGTTTAAGGGGATTTTTGGTATGCTGAGTACGAATCAGTTGATAATTCTGCAATCCAATATGGCCGCCGCGCCGTCATCACAAAATTTCCTGATGGGTATCGTTTAAGGGGTTTTTTGGTATGCTGAGTACGAATAACATGATAATTTTGCAATCCAATATGGCCGCTGCGATGTATTCACATAATATCATGATGGGTATCGTTTAAGGGATTTTTTGGTATGCTGAGTACGAATCACATGATAATTTTGCAATCCAATATGGCCGCCGCGCCATTATCACAAAATTCCATGATGGGTATCGTTTAAGGGGTTTTTGGTATGCTGAGTACGAATTTCGGATTAATTTTGCAATCCAAGATGGCCGCCCCACCACCGTTGTAAATTTTCATGTTGGATATCGTTTATGGGGTTTTTTGGTATGCTGAGTACGAATTTCAGGTTAATATTGCAATCCAATATGGCCGCTGCACCACCGTTGTAAAATTTCATGTTGGTTATCGTATAACGAGATTTTTGGCATGCTGAGTACGAATTTCAGGTTAATTTTGCAATCCAAAATGGCTGCCGCGCCACCGTTGTAAAATTTCATGTTGGATACCGTATAAGGGGTTTTTTGGTATGCTGAGTACGAATTTTGGGTTAATTTTGCAATCCAAAAAGGCCGCCCCACCACCGTTGTAAATTTTCATGTTGGATATCGTTTATGGGGTTCTTTGGTATGCTGAGTACGAATTTCAGGTTAATTTTGCAATCCAAAATGGCCGCCGTGCCACTGTTGTAAAAATTCATATTGGATATCGTATAAGGGGTTTTTTGGTATGCTGAGTACGAATTTTGGGTTATTTTGCAATCCAAAATGGCCGCCTTGCCACTGTTGTAAAATTTCATGTTGGATATCGTATAAGGGGTTTTTTGGTATGCTGAGTACGAATTTCAGGTTAATTTTGCAATCCAAAATGGCCACCGTGCCACTGCTGCAAAATTTCATGTTGGATATCGTATAAGGGGTTTTTTGGTATGCTGAGTACGAATTTTGGGTTATTTTGCAATCCAAAATGGCCGCCTTGCCACTGTTGTAAAATTTCATGTTGGATATCGTATAAGGGGTTTTTTGGTATGAACGAGTACGAATTTTGGGTTAATTTTGCAATCCAAGAAGGCCGCCGTGCCACTGTTGTGAAATTTCATGTTGGATATCGTATAGAGGGTCTTTTGGTATGCTGGGTACGAATTTCAGGTTAATATTGCAATCCAATATGGCCGCCGCACCACCGTTGTAAAATTTCATGTTGGTTATCGTATAAGGAGAATTTTGGTATGCTGAGTACGAATTTCAGGTAAATTTTGCAATCCAAAATGGCTGCCGTGCCACTGTTGAGAAATTTCATATTGGATATCGTATAAGGGGTTTTTTGGTATGCTGAGTACGAATTTTGGGTTAATTTTGCAAGCAAAAAAGGCCGCCGTGCCACTGTTGTGAAATTTTATGTTGGATACCGTTTAAGGGGTTTTTGGTATGCTGAGTACGAATTTCGGGTTAATTTTGCAATCCAAAATGGCCACCGTGCCACTGTTGTGAAATTTCATGTTGGATATCGTTTAAGGGGTTTTTTGGTATGCTGAGTACGAATTTCAGGTTAATTTTGCAATCCAATATGGCCACCGCGCCGTAATCACAAAATTTCATGATGGGTATCGTTTATGAGCTTTTTTAGGCTGAGTACTATTTTAATGTAATAATAATAATACTACCATAGTCAGCAGATATTTTTTCAACTAAAATATTTTTATTAAATTTTATTCATAAAACAGCGAATATTTACTATAAATATTTCAGAAAATCAAGAATAGAAGTAATAGAACCTATAATTTCAATATTCAATGGAAATACTATGGAAATTTTGGAAAAATACTACAATATTATAATGACATGACAGATGCAAATGTCAATTGAAAAATAACACGAAAATGGATACAAATTAAATGGAAAAATCATGTTGACTAGGGTCAAAAGCAGACAAAATGCACTCACACCATCCCCGGACTCGTCAGGTGGCTCCACTTCGCACCCTAAGGATACTGCTTTACCTGCCTGCGAAATGTCGAGCTCCACCAGTAGCAGTGACGAGTATTTCTCCCCACCGACGTCGCCACTACCTGTACTTCGGCAGGGGAGAGGCCGGCCGCCAGCTAGCTTGGGACCCCGAGGCCCACCGGCCTCGAATAGGGCCCCCGCTGCCGGTGGTAATGTGCACCGCATGAAGTGGACTAAAGAAATTAATGAAAACGTCATGCGGGCATATTTTGCGGCTCCAGAGCTAGGTGCTAACCTCACTGCTGTCGGAAAAAGAAAGAGAAAAGAAAAAGATGATTGATTTGTGGGTTCTTTTATTGGGTTCATATTAATTCCGATAAATTCGTATAATGCTTTGCTGTTTACGTCCAGAGATGTTCTTGCTTGCTTTATCTGTAAGAAATAAAAATAAACGTTATTCTCATGAAGAGAATTGCTTGCATTCCTATACATATCATAAAAGTACAATAGTATTGGATATCCAACACCTAGATGCTGTAAATCTCATGTTCACAGCCATAGACATATAACACGTTATATAACACACAGGTAGGCCGCCGGGTGATACGATAACTACATTGACTCCCAACTATAGGATCATCAAACATCAGTGGCCCACACAGAGCATCGCAGCTCTAGTAACATCAAATATCATTGACTTTTAAAAAGATTAAAAAGACGTCAAGAATTATGTCTTAAGGTAAAAATTACGAATTGAAAAATTATGAACGTAAACAGCTGCTTCGCTCTCAAAATTATTAGAATGTATCAATTTCAACCCTTGAGCCGGTGTCAAGGAACAGCATCTCCACCATGTCGGAAAAAGAAAAAAAAAAGAGAAAAAATGGTTGATTTGTGGGTTCTTTTATTGGGTTCATATTAATTCCGATAAATTCGTATAATGCTTTGCTGTTTACGTCCAGAGATGTTCTTGCTTGCTTTATCTGTAAGAAATAAAAATAAACGTTATTCTCATGAAGAGAATTGCTTGCATTCCTATACATATCATAAAAGTACAATAGTATTGGATATCCAACACCTAGATGCTGTAAATCTCATGTTCACAGCCATAGACATATAACACGTTATATAACACACAGGTAGGCCGCCGGGTGATACGATAACTACATTGACTCCCAACTATAGGATCATCAAACATCAGTGGCCCACACAGAGCATCGCAGCTCTAGTAACATCAAATATCATTGACTCATTATATCAAGTATCATTGACTCCAGTTCTAGGACCATCAAATGTAGATATACAGGGTCGGCTCACTTACTCATGCGTGACACTCATGACAACACAATAGTTTTATCTATTACACGGGTGAGAAATAACATGCAAAAGGAATACAAGCCTTCGTATATAGATGTGCTATCAGACTTCGCACACGCGGTACAGGATAAACTTGACCGTACACATAAACCTTGCGTCTTGATATCATAGTATACTAGCTTATTATGTGGTTCGACTTTAACTAAATGACGTGCAAAGAAAATTATCCATTTGACATTAGAAACGGAATCATATTCAAATTTAGATGAAAAATAAATAGACCAACGCGATAATTACCATGGAGGTAGCAATCTCCATGGAGTATAACTTCAGAACTTCGCAAGATTATCAGATCTTCGCGACATTCCCCACAAAGGAAAAAGATAATGAAAAGCTAGAATTTAGTATTCGCAAGATTGGCAAATCGTCGCGACAACTGCGTACCGTGGCCGTTTACTTTCTGTATTTCAGGAACTTGAACCAGCTGTCAACGTGTCAGCACAGCGATTATCGGATCAGGTGCGGGCTATCCAGCGTTGTAATAAGCTTGATAGTCCGACACTTGAGAGGCTACTACAGTTTGTCTATAAAGTCGTGACATGAATGTTTGAGGAACTAAAAATATCGGAGTGGTGCGCAGGAAGTGATTTTTAAAGTTTTCCAGTGATGTTTCGCGGAGTACTAAGCTGGACAATTGTTGTGCGATTTTGAGGATGTTTATGAGCGAAAAGCATCTTTGGTGGGTATGTAATCGTGTTATTGTTTGTTTTGAATCTGTCTGAAGTTACAAATTCACTGAATTTACGATTTGGAGACAAAAAAAAGGCATTGTTTACATATTTTTAGGTTAGAATCTTAAACTTACAATCTACCTATAATGTAAGTCAGTGGTAAGAACAACATGGTTATTTTATAGTACGACCTACATTTTTGATACTCAGTTCAATCTGGTTTTCTACCAATTTTTATTTTGAATTAATTGCTTTATGGCAATAGTTGGTTTCCAATATGTAATTAATTTTCTTTTTTTACTCTTTTCAGGAAAATCAGAGAGTACAGTTAGGCGAATAGTTAACGAAGGTTTTAATAATGAAGGAAAGTTTGAAACTCCTGGTAAACACAGAAAAGGTCGGCAAAGAAAGAAATAGACGATTTTAATATTTGAGCACTGCGCCCACTGATCTGTATTATTACCACACTGGATAGGTGGCTGTCAAACTAAAGTTATGCCTTCTTAATTCTCGCCATTGTGGCGCTGAAATCAGCAGCGCTGGTTCAGAGAACTAAAATTAGTGATGTGCCAAACTTTCTTAAACTGACGCGTATCGATAGATTTAATTGGAAATTAAAAAAAAAAATTAGTATATATATTTTAAAATTAATTTTGTTTATAATTTGTTTAATAAAAGAATATAACCAACAGAAATTACGAATATTTCCTTTAACTTCTCCAACTAAGCTAAATTGCTGGTGCTAGGAGTGACCAGGATTCGAATCCGGGTCTTCTCGATCGCAAGACAGTCAGTCTTCTTAACCACTAAGCTATCGACGCTTTAATGAATATTGCTCTTAATAAGGGTGGTTTAAGTTGGTGTCTAGTATACCTACCTAAATGAAATAATATTTACCTGCAATTTGGCATACTCGTGACGCAAAATTGCAGGAAAATATTAATTTTGTTGAAGAGATTGAGAGAGGTATTAAGGCGCATCTCCACTTGAGCAGCCGCGGGGCGAGCTGCCTCAATCTGAGCGTGCCGCGTGCTGGGGAAATTACATGCATCTCCACTTGGGCCAAATTAATCAGCAACTCGGCAGCGTGCCTCAAGCTGAGCAACGAATTTCTATAGTTTCTTACTGGCTACCATGGGTGACGTATGCCAATTCGCTGAAGCTTTAGTAATACTGAATCCCTACAAAAAGAATAAAAGGCAGACAGACAAAGATCATTGTGCGGTGAACGTGGATCCCATAAGTGTCTGTGGCTTTCATATACTTCAGTTAATTTGATGCATTTATCATTGTCCATTTCACCACGAAGTGAGCGTATATATATATCATGCGCCATAGAAATAGAAAAGGAGTTATGTGTAGAAAAAAATTAAAATAAACGTGATTTTATTAATCATTTATTTATTTTACACTTTATTGTAAAACTATGGTACACTAGCGGACAGTATACTATTTATTAACCGGGAAGTTCTTGTGTAATGCTATAATAACATTTAACATCAAAATGATTAGAAGACAGCCGATCGCTTGAATTTGGAGTCCAGTTATGGGCTCCCATGTTGCCAAGCCATGCACTTCTGATTTTTGGATCAGTTGGAAATCTGCAATAAAATAAACATACATCAATAGAGTAAAAAACATTATGTAGTAAGTATTACCCACACAAGTCAATGTCAGAAAATAAGTTAAATAAATATTACTAATAAGATTTTGTTTGGTTGATACTATTATTATATATTGAAGCGCTCGTGGCCCCGCGGACTCAGTGTTCTGTAAATAATCACTGCAGTAAGCAACTTTCACTATGGCCAGTCCTTGGATGGGTGACCATTCTGGTGACCACTTTGACACATTTATTTGAGCGTTTCCGTTCTTCGGAAGGCACGTTAATCAGTTGGTCCCGGTTGTCAGTAAAATGGCAGTCGTTAAGCCATGTTGAAGGCCTTTTTGGGCGGCTTGAAAAATTTCAACAGCGGGCAGTCACAACCTGCGCCTGTCCATCTCAACACGGTAATACGGCTCACCAATTGTTACGTGGGACAAATTCTGAAATGGTGAAATGTGGGCATATAGTATGCCTCTGCCTACCCCTTCGGGGAAAAAGGCGTGACCATATCGTCTGCTTACTGGTAAAATATGTTAAGTGCACATTTCCTTGAACTGAGATAATAAGCTTTGAAAGTTTCATCGATTTAAAACTATCATTAAAATATATTTTTTTTAAATTCTTTAATGCCAAATGATAAATAAAATATTCAACTGTATCTCATTTAAATTACAGCAACACATTCTTCAGAAAATCAGGCAATAAATCAGTTATTATTGTCCTAGGTCATGCACTTAACTGGTTTTACCTGTAATTGAAAAAAACAGATATAATAGATACCTTTATTTGCCATAAATGCTCAGTAATTTGGGTAAAACTCTGCATTTATCTCATTTTACTTGTAGGAATTTAAATACAGTATGTAAATATGATCGTAAATAAATGAATTTACCTTATTTTAGCTTAAAGTTTATGGGAACGCAAATACTACATCGAAAAAATCATACAGTGATATATTGTCATTTACTTGTGCTGTTTAGTTTTAATTCGATGTTAAGGTGATTTACTTCTGTTTATCTGAATGATTATTACTATTTCATTGTGTTTATCATATTGTTAACTAAGGTATCTTTGTATTAAACGGTCCTAGCAGTTATTTTGTTTTGCCAGTAGATAGAGCATCGAAAATTACATGTATATGCATACATAAGTCATTTTAGATAAAAAATGCATTTATTATGTTTTACCAGTAAGCAGACGATATGTAATGTAAAATGATACCATTATTAGACATAATTCTTATAAGGAAAAGTTTTCGATCACATCAGACCATGATCAAGTTTATCGATACGACAACATGGACATCACTAAACGAAATTAAAATCCTATTTTTGTGCTTAAAAATAATTCAACCTTGACACGCTTCTGGGAAGTCCAGAGTGATCCCAGGAGTTCCCAGGCGGTTCAGTAGTTTAGGTAAGGGTATATAATTTGTCCTGAAGTCAATAACGCAACGATTACATATAATAACTGCCTTTATTGCGATTTCACAAAATAAACTTAAATCTATCTTAAAAACTAGGTACTCATCCGAATTCTTCCTTCAGGGATGGGATTTCCTTCCTTCAGGAATAATATGACGTAACAATAGATAATTACTCCTATATTTTCAATATTAGTTGCTTACGGGTATAAGCAGGGGATTTTTTTAAATATAAACTTGGAAGCTCATTCTGAAAAGAACAAACAATATATTTTATATACACCCTCTTCAACCATAGATTTCCCTAAACTTTCCCTTACTATTATTTTTAACCCCATTTTAAAACATTTCATATACAAAGAACATTACCCCCTTTTCTAAATTTCACAAACGCCTGCCTGATAAAATAAATTTACTTAAAATATACTTTTTTACATAAAAATTACCCACAATTAATTTACTTAATAAAATCTATGACGTTGATGAAGTTGATGCTTACCAGAGCTTCCGTTTTCACAAATATAAAAATTTAGATAAATACTTGGGCTATTAAGCCACTCACTGATTATTTCAGTGGAAATATATTTTATAGAATGATTTACTTTGATGTAAAATTTCTTCGACAGTATGAAGTAAATTAAAAAAATTTAGTTAGTTCCTGATTTCCTTTTTACCATTGCGCACGCCTATATATAGCTTACATCCCACCATATCTCCTTCCATCAACTATCCCTACTTTGACACTAATAAGGACACCCCTTATACCGACCTAAGTATAACCATTATACCTACGCTTAATAGCGCCTAATAAACTAATTACAGCAAATCTATGATTTACGCCACAATATCCCCTCCCCAAGAGAAAATTTTGTCCCTATAGACATGATGTAAGATTATGATGTAAGATTTAAGTTTATTTTGTGAAATCGCAATAAAGGCAGTTATTATATGTAATCGTTGCGTTATTGACTTCAGGACAAATTATATACCCTTACCTAAACTACTGACACGCTTCTGGGAAGTCCAGAGTGATCCCAGGAGTTCCCAGGCGGTTCAGTAGTTTAGGTAAGGGTATATAATTTGTCCTGAAGTCAATAACGCAACGATTACATATAATAACTGCCTTTATTGCGATTTCACAAAATAAACTTAAATCTATCTTAAAAACTAGGTACTCATCCGAATTCTTCCTTCAGGGATGGGATTTCCTTCCTTCAGGAATAATATGACGTAACAATAGATAATTACTCCTATATTTTCAATATTAGTTGCTTACGGGTATAAGCAGGGGATTTTTTTTAATATAAACTTGGAAGCTCATTCTGAAAAGAACAAACAATATATTTTATATACACCCTCTTCAACCATAGATTTCCCTAAACTTTCCCTTACTATTATTTTTAACCCCATTTTAAAACATTTAATATACAAAGAACATTACCCCCTTTTCTAAATTTCACAAACGCCTGCCTGATAAAATAAATTTTCAGAATTATGATTTACGCCACAACCTCACCTATATATTATTCTTATACATATTTTGTAAATAATCAAGCATTTTACATGTAGGTCAGGCTGATTTAATGATAAAAATTACAAAAATTCAACTTACCTGTGAAATCTAATGTTGCTCCCTTTTTTGAAGCTAATTTTGCAAAACACACATTTCACCATGTCTATTGCTTTTTTGTAACCACAAAAATCCTCACTAAACTGCACAAAAGTCCTTAAATTACAAAATAATTCGTAATTCCCGGCGCGATACGGTAAGTCATTTGCATGATACGTCAGATTTAGTTCCTTGAACCAACTCTAGAGGCGTTTCAAATCGGCACAAATAATTCGCTGTCATTTGTATGAGACAGCCAATCCAGTGGTAATAATACAGATCAGTGACTGCGCCAAAAAAATCCTTGTCAGATGGGGGAAAGTTACAGATAAAACATGTAATTACATGATTGTGGCAAAGCAATTGGGACTGGTAGGCACCTGCTGGTGGGTTGTAAGACGCTATTAGACCGGGGCTTCTGGATCTGGTTCAATAACTTTATTCTGGATCTGATTCAATAAAACAGAAACAAAATTAAAAATGTATAATGTGTTTTATTTATTAACTCACTAGCTGATGCCCGCAGCTTCGCCCGTGTCGAATTTGTTCTCGTTAGGAACTTATTCCCGGGATGAAAAGTAGCCTATGTGTTATTCCAGACTATAATGTATCCCTGTACCAAATTTCAGCCAGATCAGTTCAACTGTTCGAGCGTGAAAGAGTCTCACATCCACACTCATAAGCTTTCGCATTTATAATATTTGTATTGTTCCCGCTTCCCGTAAGAACTTATTCCCGGAATAAAAAGTAGCCATGGTTATTCCAGATTATAATGTATCCCTGTACCAAATTTCAGCCAGATCCCTTTAACCGTTCGAGCGTGTAAGAGTAATAAACATCCACACTCACAAACTGTCGCATTTATAATATTAGTAAGATTTTACTCGGAACGAACTCCTCGTATCAAAATCATTTTGGTCGTACTATATAGGGTTGCATACATGCATTCAGCAGCGCCCTCATTTAATTTCACGACTTTATAGACAAACTGTACTTCGTCGCAAGTTGTGTGTACCTCGTCACAAATTCGTACACCACCAGTTAGTACACCTGTAGTTGCTGAGGAAGTTGTTGATGATGAGACTATATCCGTAAGTACCCAATGTGAGAATCGATTAAGGAGTGCTTTGGAAGATGCGATTGTGGAATATCGGTTTGCAAGTGCAGATTGTAGACCACGTCTTCCTCGTATGCCCATGCATAAAAGAAATCGGGCTCTGGTGTGTGCCCTGGATTCACTATTGCACCAATATCTGGACAATAGTGAAGATCTTAGTGATACGCACTCAATCCTGTACTGTGCGGCGGTTGCAGCTTGTCGAGTAGCTAAGGTTAATTTTTACACAAATGCAACTGCTACTCGACAGGTCTGCAAAACCTACTTGGCAGTGTAGGATTGAGAGGCGTATTTCCGAGTATATTTGGATATCGTACGGGGTTTTTTGGTATGCTGAGTACGAATTTCAGGTTAATATTGCAATCCAAAATGGCCGCCGTGCCACTGCTGTCAAATTTCATATTGGATATCATATAAGGGTTTTTTGGTATGCTAAGTACGAATTTCGGGTTAATTTTGCAATCCAAAATGGCTGCCGCGCCACCACTGTAAAATTTCATGTTGGATACCGTATAAGGGGTTTTTTGGTATGCTGAGTACGAATTTTGGGTTAATTTTGCAATTCAATATGGCCGCCGCACCACCGTTGTAAAATTTCATGTTGGTTATCGTATAAGGAGGTTTTTGGTATGCTGAGTACGAATTTCAGGTTAATATTGCAATCCAATATGGCCGCCGCACCACCGTTGTAAAATTTCATGTTGGTTATCGTATAAGGAGGTTTTTGGTATGCTGAGTACGAATTTCAGGTAAATTTTGCAATCCAAAATGGCTGCCGTGCCACTGTTGAGAAATTTCATATTGGATATCGTATAAGGGGTTTTTTGGTATGCTGAGTACGAATTTTGGGTTAATTTTGCAAGCAAAAAAAGCCGCCGTGCCACTGTTGTGAAATTTTATGTTGGATACCGTTTAAGGGGTTTTTGGTATGCTGAGTACGAATTTCGGGTTAATTTTGCAATCCAAAATGGCCACCGTGCCACTGTTGTGAAATTTCATGTTGGATATCGTTTAAGGGGTTTATTGGTATGCTGAGTACGAATTTCAGGTTAATTTTGCAATCCAATATGGCCACCGCGCCGTAATCACAAAATTTCATGATGGGTATCGTTTATGAGCTTTTTTAGGCTGAGTACTATTTTAATGTAATAATAATAATAATAACACTACCATAGTCAGCAGATATTTTTTCAACTAAAATATTTTTATTAAATTTTATTCATAAAACAGCGAATATTTACTATAAATATTTCAGAAAATCAAGAACAGAAGTAATAGAACCTATAATTTCAATATTCAATGGAAATACTATGGAAATTTTGGAAAAATGCTACAATATTATAATGACATGACAGATGCAAATGTCAATTGAAAAGTTACACGAAAATGGATACAAATTAAATGGAAAAATCATGTTGACTTGGGTGAAAAGCAGACAAAATGCACTCACACCATCCCCGGACTCGTCAGGCGGCTCCACTTCGCACCCTAAGGATACTGCTTTACCTGCCTGCGAAATGTCGAGCTCCACCAGTAGCAGTGACGAGTATTTCTTCCCACCGACGTCACCACTACCTGTACGTCGGCAGGGGAGAGGCTGGCCGCCAGCTAGCTTGGGACCCCGAGGCCCACCGGCCTCGAATAGGGCCCCCGCTGCCGGTGGTAATGTGCACCGCATGAAGTGGACTAAAGAAATTAATGAAAACGTCATGCGGGCATATTTTGCGGCTTCAGAGCTAGGTGCTAACCTCACTGCGTACCGTGGCCGTTTACTTTCTGTATTTCAGGAACTTGAACCAGCTGTCAACGTGTCAGCACAGCGATTATCGGATCAGGTGCGGGCTATCCAGCGTTGTAATAAGCTTGATAGTCCGACACTTGAGAGGCTACTACTTCGTCGCAAGTTGTGTGTACCTCGTCACAAATTCGTACACCACCAGTTAGTACACCTGTAGTTGCTGAGGAAGTTGTTGATGATGAGACTATATCCGTAAGTACCCAATGTGAGAATCGATTAAGGAGTGCTTTGGAAGATGCGATTGTGGAATATCGGTTTGCAAGTGCAGATTGTAGACCACGTCTTCCTCGTATGCCCATGCATAAAAGAAATCGGGCTCTGGTGTGTGCCCTGGTATTCACTATTGCACCAATATCTAGACAATAGTGAAGATCTTAGTGATACGCACTCAATCCTGTACTGTGCGGCGGTTGCAGCTTGTCGAGTAGCTAAGGTTAAATTTTACACAAATGAAACTGCTACTCGACCTAGGTCTGCAAAACCTACTTGGCACTGTAGGATTGAGAGGCGTATTTCCGACCCCAGGGCACTCATCGGGAAACTTATATGTTTCAGTTCGGGTAATACCCGTCCGGAGGTGATGCGCTTTGTGAAACAAGCGTTCTTTGGGACTAACATAAATCCTCAAAGATACGCATCATGTGTCACAGAGCGCATCGATCTTCTGAAACAAAAGGTTTATGCATGGGCAAATCGCGTTAGACGCTACAAAGTGCGAGTAGATCGATTTAACCAGAATCGTATGTTCCAAAAAAACGAGAAGTGGGTTTACAGGAACTGGGAAACCCCATATCTTCCAGAGGTTAATGACGTAACTCACCCAGATGATGATACTAGTAATGCATTTTGGAGGAACCTCTGGTCAAGACCTGTTGATCATACTGAGGGTGATTGGATGAGAGATGTTGAACGGTCATGTGAGAATATAACGGATATGGAACCAGTTTATATAGATGCAGAAGATGTTGCTTGTGCAGTTCGTTCGCTCCCGAATTGGAAATCAGCGGGACCGGACGGACTGCATAATTTCTGGTTAAAATGGTTCGGCAGCTCACATGGCCGTTTAGCATCACAATTTCAATCATCTCTAGATATGGGTTCACTACCCGATTTTATGACTACTGGTTTAACTCACTTACTCTACAAATCTGGTAGTGCTGCGGATCCCAAAAATTATAAACCCATTACATGTTTACCAACTGTCTATAGTCCAATCCTGCCCGATCTGGCAATAATGTAAACATGTCATGTTTTGACAAACGTTCTCTAAAAGCAGCTTCCCACGGTCTGCAATATCGCGGACGGACGCGGACCAGCTCGCACGACACACCGTGGGAAGGGTCTCGTCCGTGGTAGCAAAGGACGTCTGTGCCGGTGCGCCGGTATCCGTCGCGAGGCGGTAACTTCAAAGGTGCGGTGCGGCGCGATCCGCCGCGGTCCGGGCGCGTCTGTGGTAGCACAGACGAAGACAAATCAGAACCTGCTTGTCCGCTGACACGAGTAGTGGTGTTGTTTGTGTGTAGTTGGTTGCGGAGAAATGGAGTGGACAAACGATCTTATTTTTGAAAAAAATCTACCGTGATTCACTGTTATGGGTGACAAAACAGAAAATAAATAAAATTTGATGTATGTTTATGCACTCTTACGTTGAACGACTTTTGTTGTATGCTGATATCCACCAGGGACGTGCTTTCTTTTTACTTTTACTACATCGCATCATTTGGTAATTGTTAATTAATACCACAGCCGCGGCTGCGGCGACACGTTCTCTTTCACTTTGCACTTGGAATGAAGTTATCAAAAGATCGACACAGACCGACACGCACCGTTGGAAGAGCCCTGTCTCCGTGCGTTGCCGTCCGTGATCGTCGGCTGTGCGTGATGATCCACAGAATCGCGGACCGTGGGAAGCGGCCTTATAAGACAGATGAGTAGAAAAATATAGTATGACAAAACATTATTTTTTTTAATATCCTGAATATGGTATTTTAAATGAAAATAAACTATTATATAGAAGTTATTTGGTGTCAAAATGATTGTAAAAACACTGTATGACTCTTGGATACTGGAATACTCAATTGCAAGTAACTATGGATTTATAGGATCAAATGTGTTTGTTTACATTTTTGCGCAAAGCTATTGAAATACAGTATATAAACTTTTAACATCCATTTTGAGAGTCAAAATTACTAAACACATAGAAAAACATTCGATAACATCAATCTCTCAAAATGGATGTAAAAGTGGGGCCCGTGGCATTAAGCAACTCCTTTTAATCGATATGACCATCAGCCAACAGGTGCGTCGTAATCGCAAAAATCTGGCAACATGTTGGATAGATTATAAGAAGGCCTTTGATACAGTGCCACATACATGGCTTCTGAAGGTACTTGAGCTGTATAAAACTGATACAACTCTGTGTACTTTCTTGAGGGCATGTATGGGGCAGTGGAAAACAGTCCTTTGCTATCCAGGGTGTCGTCGGTTTTGCAATAATGGTGCACCAATTAGTATCAAGCGGGGAATATTTCAAGGGGACAGTTTGTCTAGCTCTAAATCCTCTCAGTACTATGCTAGAGAGTTCTGGGTTAGGCTATCGGTTGCGCAAAGATGGTGGGGTTATATCGCACCTCCTTTACATGGATGACCTCAAATTATTTGCCCACACTAAATTGCAACTGATGTATTTACTGGGAGTAACAGAAACTTTCAGTAGAGCCATCAGGATGGAATTTGGGGTGGACAAGTGTGCAGTCATGCATGTTAAAAGAGGTGTGATAGTGGAATCTGATGGGGTAGAACTTTCAGATTCCACTAAGCTAAACTGTCTTTCTGCAACCGAAACTTACAAATATCTGGGTATATCACAAGCATTAGGAATTTCTGATACTGGCATGAAAGAGACATTACAGGAGCGTTTCTTTGGCCGCCTGAAAAAAGTAATAAAAAGACTTTTATCAGGCGGTAACAAGCTGCACGCCTTTAATGGGTGGGTCATGCCAGTCCTAATGTACTCTTTTGGTATACTCAGATGGACTCAGACTGAACTCAATTAAATTGATAGAAGAGTAAGAACACTGTTGACTGCATTCCGGATGCATCATCCCCGATCATCTGTAATGAGGTACAACCTCATTACAGATGATCGGGGAAATGTGGGGGTTGTCGCGAAGATCTGATAATCTTGCGAAGTTCTGAAGTTATACTCCATGGAGATTGCTACCTCCATGGTAATTATCGCGTCGGTCTATTTATTTTTCATCTAAATTTGAATATGATTACGTTTCTAATGTCAAATGGATAATTTTCTTTGCACGTCATTTAGTTAAGGCCGAGGCCGCACTTGCGGTTATCGCGGCGGTTTCTAACCTCAAAATGTCAAAACATTGACTTGATTTCATTGATTTTGACAGTTTGATGACACTTTGAGGTTAGAAACCGCCGTGGAAAACCGCAAATGCGGCCTCGCCCTTAAGTCGAACCACTTAATAAGCTAGTATACTATGGTATCAAGACGCAAGGTTTATGTGTACGGTCAAGTTTATCCTGTACCGCGTGTGCGAAGTCTGATAGCACAGCTACGAAGGCTTGTATTCCTTTTACATGTTATTTCTCACCCGTGTAATAGATAAAACTATTGTGTTGTCATGAGTGTCACGCATGAGTAAGTGAGCCGACCCTGTATACCTACATTTGATGGTCCTAGAACTGGAGTCAATGATACTTGATATAATGAGTCGATGATATTTGATGTTACTAGAGCTGCGATGCTCTGTGTGGGCCACTGATGTTTGATGATCCTATAGTTGGGAGTCAATGTAGTTATCGTATCACCCGGCGGCCTACCTGTGTGTTATAACGTGTTATATGTCTATGGCTGTGAACATGAGATTTACGGCATCTAGGTCTTGGATCCAATACTGTTGTACTTTTATGATATGTATAGGAATGCAAGCAATTCTCTTCGTGAGAATAACGTTTATTTCATTGGTTACAGATAAAGCAAGCAAGAACATCTCTGGACGTAAACAGCACAGCATTATACGAATTTATCGGAATTAATATGAACCCAATAAAAGAACCCCACAAAGCAACCATTTTTTTCTTCTCTTTCTTTTTTCGACAGGGGTCGAGGCTTTTTAAATGCTAAGACCCTCCATAACCGCGAGGTATACAATCTTAGGGAATTCTTTCTGAAAACAGACACCAATATGCACCGTAATGTGGTCGCAGTGGACACGGGACTCACCCCGCTTGCTATGGGCAGAGAGAACTGGCGCAAACTGTAGTACTTAGTACTGAAGATCGCAAAGAGGTATGGAAAAGCAAGCAGCTACATGGACGTTTTTATCGGGCCTTAAATGGACCTGACATTGATTTAAAAGCGTCCGTATCTTGGCTACAGTTCGGTAATCTTTTCGGTGAAACCGAAGGCTTTGTCTTTGCCATAATGGACGAAGTTGTTATGACGAAGAACTACCGGAAACATATTCTGAAGGATGGTACAATTGACATCTGTCGGGCATGTCATTGTCCCGGAGAATCACTTAGTGCGAGGCAGCATTTGCGTTTTTCCGCGGCGGTTTCTAACCTCAAAATGTCATCAAACTGTCAAAATCAATGAAATCAAGTCAATGTTTTGATATTTTGAGGTTAGAAACCGCCGCGATAACCGCAAGTGCGGCCTCGCCCTTAGGACATATAGTTTCTGGTTGTTCTCGTCTTGCCAATGGAGAATATTTGCACAGACATAACCAAGTGGCCAAGATTATACATCAGCAGCTGATATAGTGGTGATAGATCGATTGGAACGCATTGCAATAATTATCGATATCAGCATTCCTCATGATGACAACCTCTTTAAAGCAGAAAAGGAAAAAGAAATGAAATATTTGGATTTGGCTCATGAAGTTGTTGACATGTGGCATGTTGATTCGGCAATTATTGTTCCAATTATCGTTTCGGTCCACGGTTTGATGGCAAAGAGCCTCGATAACCATCTGAAGAGGCTCTCGTTAGACGGCTGGTTCAAGGGCCTGATACAGAAGGCAGTACTTCTTGACACGGCACGCATTTTGAGGAGGTTCCTGTCTCTGAAGCCCTAACCACCGGTAGCTTGGTCCCTGCACCCGATGCCGGTGGGACACTATTTTTTTATATTTTTAAATAGATTTTTATTTTTGTAAGCATTATTTATTTAAAAATGTAAGACAACATGTTAAGAATAAAAAATAAATAGAATATGGAATAATAATAATAAATCTTTATTTTCAAGCAATATTAGAGACAGTTACAGATATTTTTAACTTACTCTACGGCTCATAGATACATACCTTAGGCAGCGCGATTGTGGCGCCTCTGGTGTTGCGAACCGCCATAGGCTGCCTTGACCACCGGTACATCTGGGGGGGCTGTATGCTTGTCTGCCACTGTAGTGGTATAAAAAAAACCTTAATACTAAAAATACATGTACATATAACTTAACCTAATTGACACGCACTGACGTCGACGTGTCGCGGGGCGGGGTGTCCCGTGTCAGCAGACGTCCTCTGAAGCGCCGATACTTCACCCCTCTCGGCCAGAAGTCAGCAGCCATGAAGGTGGTGATGCGGGCTGTAGTAGGAAGGTTTAATGTAATAGACCTTAATTTTACAATAAGGACCTTTTGTCATAGTATTTTCGCATTGCTAGTTTAGAAAGCCTAAACTTAATAAGCAAATTATTAAAATTTACTAGTTAGGCGAAAATGGTACTCAGCATTTCAAAAAATCCCTTTAACGATACTCATCATGAAATGTTGTGATTACGGCGCGGCGGCCATATTGAATTGCAAAATTAACCTGAAATTCGTACTCAGCATTCCAAAAAACTTCTTATACGATACCCAACATGAAATTTTACAACAGTGGCAAGGCGGCCATTTTGTATTGCAAAATTAACCCAAAATTCGTACTCAGCATACCAAAAAACCCCTTATACGATATCCAACATGAAATTTTACAACGGTGGTGTGGCGGCCATCTTGGATTGCAAAATTAACCCAAAATTCGTACTCAGCATACCAAAAAGCCTCAGAAAAATATCCAACATGACATTATATCTGCTAAGTCACTAGGTCACGTGGATCATTTGTTCAAAGTTAGAAATAAAACAAAAATGACAACGTCAATCGGATTGAATACTTTAAACGTTTTAAATAGGGGCCTGCGGGTTACACCGGCTCACGGCTTCTACCTATCCAAAAAAAATTGCGTGTACTTAGTGTACACACGTAAGAAGTGAAACTTCTTCATAAACTTAATTTTCACCTCACCTTAAATTAAGTCAAAAAGTACAAAAGTACAAAAGTCCAAGAGTCCAAAAGTCCAAAAGTCCAAAAGTCCCAAAGTCCCAAAGGCCAAAAGTTCAAAACTCCCAAAGTCCCAAAGTCCCAAAGTTCCAAAGTCCCAAAGTCCCAAAGTCCCAAAGTCCCAAAGTCCCAAAGTTCCAAAGTCCCAAAGTCCCAAAGTCCCAAAGACCCAAAGTCCCAAAGACCCAAAGTCCCAAAGTCCCAAAGTTCCAAAGTCCCAAAGACCCAAAGTACCAAGGTCCCATCTAAAAGTTCAAAAGTCCCAAAGGCCAAAAGTCCAAAAGTCCCAAAGTCCCAAAGTCCCAAAGTCCCAAAGTCCCAAAGTCCCAAAGTCCCAAACTCCCAAAGTCCCAAAGTTCCAAAGTCCCAAAGACCCAAAATACCAAGGTCCCATCTAAAAGTTCAAAAGTCCCAAAGGCCAAAAGTCCAAAAGTCCCAAAGTCCCAAAGTCCCAAAGTCCCAAAGTCCCAAAGTCCCAAAGTCCCAAAGTCCCAAAGTCCCAAAGTCCCAAAGTCCCAAAGTCCCAAAGTCCCAAAGTCCCAAAGTCCCAAAGTCCCAAAGTCCCAAAGTCCCAAAGTCCCAAAGTCCCAAAGTCCCAAAGTCCCAAAGTCCCAAAGTCCCAAAGTCCCAAAGTCCCAAAGTCCCAAAGTCCCAAAGTCCCAAAGTCCCAAAGTCCCAAAGTCCCAAAGTCCCAAAGTCCCAAAGTCCCAAAGTCCCAAAGTCCCAAAGTCCCAAAGTCCCAAAGTCCCAAAGTCCCAAAGTACCAAAGTCCCAAAGTCCGAAAGTCCGAAAGTTCAAAAGTTCAAGAGTTCAAAAGTCCCAAAGTCTCAAAGTACCAATGTCCCATCCAAAAGTCCAAAAGTCCAAAAGCCCAAAAGTCCAAAAGTCCAAAAGTCCAAAAGTCCAAAAACCCTTTAATGACATGCTATCCCTGGATAAAGTACTCTTAATTCGAATCCACCGCGGTGGGGAACAGAACAAAGATGGCGCGTAACCAAAAATCGTGACGTGACGCAAATTTTTTTCCAACGCCGATAAAGAAGTTTCACTTCAAAAAATTCCCAATAGCATTTGACTTCTTAGTTCGTATGTCGACCTATTTTAAAATCCGGACCAGTGTGCGGACGGCCAGCCGCAAATAAAAGTGCATTGATGTTACAAGTTGTATCAAAACATTACACACTAGCGGACGTCACGCGGTTCCAACCGCGTAGTTCCCGTTTCCGTGGGAATAGGTACGGGAATAAAATATGCCTATGCCTATGTTTACCGCAAAGAGTGTAGCTTCCCAACAGTGAAAGAATTTTTCAAAGTAGTTCCGGAGCCTATTCGATGCAAACAAACAAACAAACAATCAAATCTTTCCTCTTTATAATATTAGTAAAGATTGTATCATTACAAGGCGCGCATTGTAATGCTTCGTTCTCCTCCTTCACTGATATAACCTCGTCTTTCATCATAACAAGTTGCGCATTGCAATGCTCGGTTCTCCTCCATCACCGCTGTAATGCTCGACGCTGTAATGTTACATTACACACGAATGCTCCCGGTGAGGGACATACATCAGACAGGACAGGACAGAGGGTACATAAAAACACGATCGCAAAATCACCGGTGAATTTCACCGTAGCTCAAGATTCCGCTCCGATGCAAACTACTAGCGAATAGGGCCAAAAGGCAAGTGTGCGAGCCACACTTAACGGCACCTTCAATGGGCGTCAAGTATCGTCAATTCATCCTTCAAGTGAGATCTCAATCACGTAAAGGCATGACAATAAAAATTGATCGTCTCGGGGGCCTCTTACACTACTAAAGTGGCAGGCAAGCATACGTCCCAACTGATGGTTTTTTACAATAGCCTATGGGCGTTTGCAACACCAATTAGTTTGTAATTATTAGCATCATAGTGAATTATAAACAGTGGTAAATCATTATAAATTGTTATTGTAAATCATTATTTAATGTAGGTACCTACTTAAAACTTTAATTAGGTAGTAGCCAGCCAGTACAGTAGACAGTTATCCCTCAGTTATTTGATTGTGAGTTATGAAATTGTTTGGTACCTAATTAGGATATCCAATCAAACATACATAGGTACTTATAGTCACGCCCTTGTCTTTGAAGGGTTAGGCAGAGGCATACTATACGCCTACATTTCACGATATTTAGTTTAAATCCTTCAAAACTTATTTGATATTTTGTATTCTAGTTTGTTAAGCTTGCTATTGTATAAATTCCAGGATTACAAGTGCGTCTCCCACAATGGTTAATGAAAAAGAACTTATTAAAAAGAGAGGCAGTTTCAAGGGACGTTTGACTGCATTTTCAACCTATTTAAATTCTTTGAATGTTACTTCATTGACGTCTATCGATGCCAGCGAATTGCAGATACGAATTGGTAAAGTGGAGACCTTGTACGAACATTATGATGAGGTACAGTTACAATTGGAGTGTAGTAGTGATTCTGGTGAGTTACAAATATCAGAACGTAATGAATTTGAATCCCTTTATTATAATTTACTCGCTAAGTCCAAAGATATATTAAATAAATTTAATAATGAACGAGAACAGTTTCAGTCAACTGGTAGTGAGAAGGGTTCACGTTCTGGTAGTAATTGTAGGTTCGTCAAGTTGCCCACTATTCAACTACCGAAGTTTCGTGGTTCGTACGATTCGTGGCTTGAGTTTCATGATACTTTTGCAAGTCTCATTCATTCCAATGACGAAATGGATAGCATAAATAAGTTCCACTACTTAAGAATGTAAAACCTCAGAAGAAAACACAGAGATATCATCACTCCTTCTTTATTTTTCACATAACAAATACAATTATTAAAACTTATACACCACGTGGCACAAGGAAGAACATTGCAACAGCGTCTGGGGCTTGCGACCCATACAGCAGGGGGCCGAGTCTGCTATTTTAATCGCATCAGAATAGAATAGATATCGTAGCAAAATAGAAGCTCATCGGTACAATTTGACAGTTTTCGTATTCGCTAACTCGATAGCTTCTATCTTGTTTCTATTGAAGTGCGATTATGGTCGACCGATGGCCTCTCGATAGAATCGCCAGTGTTTGACATTTATGCGTAGTCTGCTAATATTTGATGGGATTTGTTTTGGAAGTCGCGTAATTAATGTTTGACAGCTAGAAATAGAAAGTGCGAGGCTGGTTATTTTCGTTCGGTATACATACAATAGGTATTATTGTTTAAATTACCTAACCAATTTGCAGATAAACTAAATAGAAGCAAGTTTACAATTTACATCAAAATGATGAAGATTGATTAATTGTAAGTTTTATCCGAAGCAGACTTTATTTATTTCACTCATACATTGGATGGTCGTAGTGCTATAATAAGTCTCCAAAAAGTGACTTTAGAGCTGTGAGTGAGCCATTGTCGCAGGGTCAATGAACTTTATTAGATATAGATACATAGATGGCAACTATTCCAAGTAGCCAACTCAACAAGATCAGCAAAATAGTATGAAGACATGTATGCAATTGACATGCATCTATTTTCTGTAAGTACCTACTGTCCAATATTCTTTACAATCACTCATATCTAAAATACAAGTCACATTTCTAATACTTACAGTAGGTAGTTATTATTGTTTTAGTACATAGGTACTTACCTATGTACACTCAATTCCCAATATACTTACTTAATTGTTTTTTACAGTTTTTATGAACATTTAAAATACCCAGTTTACCCGGGTGCACAGCATATTTTCACCCACATAGCTCCTGTTCCAAAGGGAATATGGGACTAAAATATAGCCTATGTTCACCGAGAAGAGTCTAGCTTCCCAACACTGAAAGAATTTATTAATCGGTCCAGAAGTTTTGGAGCCTATTCCGATGCAAACAAACAAACATCCTATCTTTCCTCATACCTTATAATATTGGTATAGAGACTGCAGGTTTTAAATTATATAGGCATCCCTAATGACTTATATACCTATAAACTCTCAAGAAACTGAAATAAGTCATGTGTTAAATGGGAATATTAGAGTATACTTAGGTATAAATAAAAAAT
This sequence comes from Miltochrista miniata, assembly GCA_933228765.1. Lineage (NCBI taxonomy): Eukaryota > Metazoa > Arthropoda > Insecta > Lepidoptera > Erebidae > Miltochrista > Miltochrista miniata. The sequence goes on along the minus strand of OW121764.1, from coordinate 29,765,953 downwards.
CAATTACTTTTTGAACTCTACTGTAGGGTACCATTCCAAGCAAACCTCACCTGTAAGTAGTGTTGATGGGAGTATGAGACTTCATTACTAATTGGTCAATATTCTAACAGATCATTTAAATTCTGAGTTTACAAACTATCTTCCGGTTCCAAATTTAAAGTAACTGGCAAGTACCTAGTGCACCAGTACACCGACGGACAAGGACTGGGTTGGTTGGAGAGCAGCCCGATGATAGTCACATTCACATCTAACAATGCTGATACAAAACTGGTCAACTCACAGTGCTCCTAATACCCTAATAAATGTGATCCAGATCATCAAGCTTGGTGAAGATGATTAAGTCCTTACCATTTTATGTTAATTGCAGATATTTGCTGCGAGTACATTCATTACATTATGGTCTCAAAATAGCAGGGAAGATTGTTAATGCATGTTGTGCATGGCATAACTGTGTTATAAAACATCTGTAGTACTTCCTATCTCTCCTTTAGAAGAAGAACTCACAATGACCATGGAAACATGAGGTGGGTAAATAAGAGTTGACAAAATTGGTAAAATTATTTATTTAAATCAATGTTTGACACTTAAAATCAAAGTCATTTAATATTTCTATCAGATAAATCTCATTTCCTTTTAACAACATTTTGAAATCACTTTTTAATCATCAATCATAATTCACAAGCTTGCAATAGCTGAAATAAAACTAATTGTATTGTAATCTATTTCAGGATACTCGAGTTCAAAATTGAAGTGTTAACCCTGATCTTCAAGCAGCGTGGCTATTACAATAGTATTTTTGGCAAGATGAAGATAATGTAAAAACAATAATTGTAAAATATGAATATTAAAAATATTTTTCCATATTTCATCATTTTTAATGTTTCCAAATCCAAAATAAGCTATCAAATAACCCTATTACAGTCTACCACTATGCTCAGGCCTAGGCCTTACCCAATTTCATTTTGAGGAGGTATTAATAGAAATATTGTTGTTGGACATTCTCACACAACACCGTCTAGCCCAAACTAAGCTATAAACTTGTGCTATGGGATCTAGACGCCTGATAGACATACTTATATTTGTATATGTCATACTTATTATAGATAAATTACACCCAGACACAACAAAGCAATATGATCATCACACAAAGAGATTTGTCCTGGGTGGGAATCGAACCCACAACCTCTCAATCCGTAGACGGAGTACCTGACTACACATTACAGTTACAGTTAGTATGTGAGTTACATGTTAGTGGTTAGAGCAGTAACCACGAGGCCAGTCAAAACAACAAATTGACATTAGTCTAGCTCTAGTGCATTGGTCATTGGAATCGAAGGCATGGCTTCTCATCATGGCAGGCTTGGATGGCCAAGATCTCTGTACATGCACATTACTCTTTCATAATCCAACATACTAGCTGTAGTTAACGGCTTTACCTGTGTCATACTATGAACCCATACATGCCAGTAAATAAAAGATCTATTAAAATTATCACTGCTCAGATTGACTGATTCCTTGAGTTTTAACAAAATGATAATAGCATATTTATTTTTACTATCCATCATATTATCTATCACACACGAGCACTAATAAAAGCTGTCTGTATTGAGATTGTTTGGCTATATCACATAGTTGCTGTGGAATACCGTGATTTCACAATGATTAAATAACTTTTTAAGTCCGTCGAGTAGTTACACTAGTGTTAATCAATTTAAAAACCAACTTTCATAAGACAGAGTAGTTGTTTGTAGATAAAAACTTTCACTATTCACAATTTTGAGTTATCATGAGGTTATTGTTCAATATTTTTTCTGTAAAGATGTATTTGTAGAAGACTTGAATCTGCTGTTATATATGTATATGAAAATATAGGTACAGTCTCCTGTGTTTAATCTATTAATTTTAGCATCCAAAGCCTTTCTTCAAAATGAAATTCATTGCTGGACCAGTTTTTTACATTTGAGTTTTTTCTAAAATTTCTAAATAGTTCTTCCAACCGCGTCTCGGCAACCGTGGGGTCACCCGTTAGATGGACCGACGACCCTGGTAAAGGTCGTAGGCTGGGACTGAATGCAGAAGGCGCAGGACTGTGAATTGTGGCGTAAATTGGCAAAGGCCTACGTCAAGCAGTGGACTGCGATAGGCTGATTTGATTGATAGTTCTTCTGGATAACACTGTCACTCTTTGCTTTGAAGCCGTTAAAGTTCACGTTTGTTTATAGGTAAAGTTCACAATTTTACATTGTAATTCTCTACAAAAGTCTCTTTTATGTAATTTGTAGATAACCTAAAAAACACCTACTAGTACTGACTGACAAGAGTCAAAACAACAAAAATAAAGCCATTGTCTCTGCTTTTGCGATTCTATTTATGTTCTATCGATGTTCCATAGTGGCGATAGACAAGATTTACGCGACTAGCAAATTTAGGACCAATCGCTTTAATATCGTAATAGAATCGCACTGGACCGGCTTTTTGATGGAAAATAGCAGACTCGGCCCCCAGATGATAGGCATTTACAGCAGGTTGTATGGCGTAAGGATTCGTCTGATCCAATCAAGACGTACCAGCTAAACACTGTAACTTATGGCACTGCTAGTTCAGCCTATTTAGCCACTAGGTGCCTTCATCAATTAGGGCTAGAATGTACAGACTCGACAATCAGCAACATTATTAAGCACGATTTTTACGTTGATGATTTGCTGACGGGTACTAATGACATATCTGACGCTTTACATATTCGCCAGGAAGTGACTTCTGTTTTAGCTTCAGCTGGTATGCACTTGCGGAAGTGGAAGTCTAATAACCGTCAGTTATTATCTGAGTGCGATGAGTCTGCTCTCAACTTAAATATTGGTGCCACCGAACCAAATAAGACTTTGGGTTTAGGTTGGTTACCAGCTTCTGATGTTTTATATTTTCCTGTAGGTAATTTAAATATGAAGGGAACCTCAAAGCGTGCTATTCTTTCTGTCATAGCACAGATATTTGATCCACTGGGATTACTAGGTCCCTGTGTCATTCTCATGAAAATATTATTGCAACAATTGTGGTTGGCCAAGGTTACGTGGGATGATCAGCTCTCGCCTGATATCTGCCACTCGTGGAAGCAAATATTAGATACACTTCCAAATCTCAATCATTTGCAAATTGCACGACGTGTTATCTGTGATTCAAGCCAATCGATTGAGTTACACGTATTTACTGACGCGTCACAAAGTGCGTATGGAGCTTGCGTTTATGTTCGCAGCATTAATGTGAGAGGAGAAGTTTTTGTATCTCTTTTAATGGCGAAGAGCAGAGTTGCTCCTATTAAGCCCACCACTATACCTAGGCTGGAACCTTGCGGTGCTTTAGTTGGGGCTCGACTTTGCGAGAAGGCTGTCAGTTCTTTGCGTGTAAGCATTAATAAAATTGTGTTTTGGACTGACTCCACAATCGTTTTAGGTTGGTTAAATATGTCACCTAACAAATTGCAGCCCTTTGTTTGTAACCGGGTTGCCGAAATATTAGAAAAAACATCGAATTCTGTCTGGAGGCACGTTCCCACTGATCAAAATCCTGCTGATCATATTTCACGCGGCATCAGTTTAGATAAAATTCAACAGCTGGACATTTGGTGGTCAGGACCTAATTATTTAAAATTAGATGCTTCTGAATGGCCTTTAAATCCAAATACAGTGCATGAATTACCCGAGACTCGCTCGGAATTAGTTTTAAGTGTAACAGTTAATGATAGTACTCTTATTGATTTCAACAGGTTTTCTAACTTTCTTAGATTAAAACGTACGACTGCTTACGTTCTCCGTTTTATTAACTCTTGTCGCAAACGTCATGTTACGACTAATTACCTGAGTGACACAGAGTTACAAAATGCATTAAAAATTATTATTAAAATTTCACAAATGCATTCATTTCCGGAGTATCAGTTACTGTTGAATCAAAAAAGTTTACCTAAAAAGAGTCAATTATTAAAATTTAATGTTTTTCTTGATGAAGATAAAATTATGCGTGTAGGAGGTCGATTAGGTAACTCCGACTTTCCTTACGATAAGAAATTTCCTATTATTATACAGTCCACTAATAGATTTACCAAATTATTATTTGAATTTGATCATAAAAGATTATTGCATGCAGGTCCGCAATTCTTGTTGGCTACTATCAGAGAAAATTATTGGCCAATCGGTGGACGAAATTTGGCTAAGGCGTGTTTCCGAAAATGTGTACCTACTCTGTTGTCGTATGAAAGGCAAAACTGTTGCCCCAATAATGGGCAATCTACCTAAAACCCGCCTTTCTTATGGATGTTTCCCTTTTAATGTTGTCGGCGTGGACTACGCGGGTCCATTCATTGCTGCTAATCATCAAGGTCGGAGCTGTAGACTTGTAAAGGTATACGTCGCGATTTTTATATGCTTTTCCACCAAGGCTGTTCATTTAGAATTGGTGGGTGACTTGACGAGTAATAGTTATTTGCTGGCATTACGTCGATTTATTTCACGTCGGGGAAAACCTTCTGATATTTACTCCGACAACGGTACCTCATTTGTAGGGGCATGTAAATATTTATCTAATTTTTTAAAAACTAATTGCGATTCGTTGGCGGAGAGTGCTGCTAATGAAGAAGTTAAATTCCATTTTATTCCTGCTTTTTCTCCACATATGGGCGGATTGTGGGAGGCGGGCTTGAAGTCCACCAAATTTCATTTATTGAGAGTGATGGGAAATTGTAACCTCACCTATGAAGAATTTTACACTGCATTGGTTCAGATTGAGGCCTTGTTAAACTCCCGGCCATTGACTCCACTGTCATCGGATCCAGAAGACTTGACGCCTCTAACTCCTGGCCATTTTCTCATTGGGCGAGCCATCACCTCTATTCCCGCAACGGACTACACAAATGAACCGCATCACCGCTTATCTCGTTTCCAGCGAATAGAACAATTGCGACAACATTTCTGGACTCGTTGGAGTAAGGAAGAACAGAACAGAACTCCAGCAACGAGTAAAATGGCGCACAGGCTCAAGCGTTTTAACTATAGACAAGCTTGTTCTACTGAAGGAGGATAACCTTCCACCGCTGAGATGGAAACTTGGACGTGTCGTCGCTATTTACCCCGGCACTGATGGTGTTAGCCGAGTAGCAGATGTGAGAACTACAAATGGAGTTATTCGCCGTTCTTTTTCCCGTATTTGCCCTCTTCCTGATGATGAAGAATTGGGTTGAAATCCAAGTATTTCAACGCCCGGGGGCATGTTGAAGAATGCACACGGGAACCATGAAACGCCTACTAGTTTTTAAATAGCAATAAGTTATAGTTTAGAGGTTTAGACTAATTGATATTTTTTACGCACAGGATCTCCTGTTATGTATGACACTTGTGCTAAGTCATTAAAGGTCGAAGGATCACTTAAAATATTCCTGAACTTTTACTTAAATGCAACCAAAGTCACTCCAGATCCCGAACAACAGGAAAAGTCGTGCTAGATCTACTAGAGACTAATTTCACTATGAAACACCCTACCCTAAACTTAACCCTGTTCGAGATATTCGACTTTTAATATTTTTATTGAAAATTGCCGATTTTTAGGTTACAAAATTTTTTATTTTTATTTTGGGCGCCTTATTTATTATTTTTGTTGCATTTTGACATGTGTAATAAGATGCTCCAAAACGTCAATCATTGAAATAGTGCATAAATTAATTGAACATGTCGTAGAAGACAAATGAAAGTTAAGAAAATAAAAAAAAAAAATTTTTTTCTAAGCGTGTGAAAAATCCTACATGGATGCTATGTCGGACTCCTACCGACTAAAAAACACATGCGTGACACTCAAACCGCCAAATCCAGTTTCGTCTGTGGAAGAATTAAGAGAAAGGATTGTGGACGCAGCCAATCAAATGAGGACAACATCCTCCACTGTCGCTTTTGAAACTAAGTTTTTTTCAATGAATTTAAATACAACCCTACATTACTATACTTCGTTAGATAGCTGATGAAATGTAGATATTTTAAAAAACATCTGCCGAACGACTGCCGTAATATTTTTTTTACATATCCCTTAGAGAAAAATAAACTTGTTACTATTTTTTTTATTTTCTTAACTTTCACTTGTCTTCTACGACATGTTCAATTAATTTATGCACTATTTCAATGATTGACGTTTTGGAGCATCTTATTACACATGTCAAAATGCAACAAAAATAATAAATAAGGCGCCCAAAATAAAAATAAAAAATTTTGTAACCTAAAAATCGGCAATTTTCAATAAAAATATTAAAAGTCGAATATCTCGAACAGGGTTAAGTTTAGGGTAGGGTGTTTCATAGTGAAATTAGTCAGAAATAATGGGTACTCCACGCCCTTAACGGATCTAGCACGACTTTTCCTGTAATCCTGTATATGTATATTATTATTTATTTTTTTTCGTTTCCGTGCTTCGTAAGGCACGTTAAGCCGTTGGTCCCGGTTGCCAGTAAAATGCTAACTTCTGTGTTGGCTGTATAATTTGATCTAAAATGGGCGCGGTAGTGTCGTTTATTGTAAACGACACTACTGGTAGTATCGCTGGTAGTGTCGCTGGTAGTGTCCTTACCATAAGAGGGAAATGTGGGCGTATACTACGCCTCTGCCCACCCCTTCGGGAATAAAGGCGTGATTATATGTATGTATTTAGTTATCACCATCTTCGCGTTAATTCCAGTCGCATCCAAAACTTTGATCTCACGAGTCCGGGTCAGCTTTTTATCGATATTTTCCGTGCAGCGAGTACCATCTGACCTCCTCAACCATTACGGTACGGTACCAGGCCTCCGTCACTCGCTACAAGTCGTGTTATAAGCACCTACTCCTAAGTATAACGTAGCAGAACTAACGTGGCCGACCGGCAGAGGGCTGCCACACGCCAGACCGAGCGAAGTGCGCACAGCCAATGTACATTACCCGTGTAAAATAATATTTCGCTTTATTTAGTGTTGCTTTTTTTCATCTTACTTCTTACTAATATTCTTAAATTAAATGCGAAAGTGTTTGAGTGCGGATGTGTAGAGATGTGTTGATGTTTGTTACTCTTTCACGCTCTAACGGCTCAACGGATCTAGCTGAAATTTGATACAGGGATAGATTGTAGTTTGGAATAACACATAGGTTACTTTCTATCCCGGGAATAAGTTCCCATTGGAAGCGGGAAAAGGTACAAACTTTTACTTTTACTTTTATTTTTCGCTGTTGACTATTTAGGGTTCCAACAACTTGTAACAACTGCTATAGATGGCATTTCCGTGCTATTCACTAACGATTTATTCACGAAATACATATTTGATTGAGCGGGAGTTGAACCCGCCTCTCCTGTGGTATGGTGTAAGTACAGTACCTACATCCGAATATGACACCCCTGGTGTTGCACACGTCCGTAGGCCCTGGTAAGCACATTCTATCAGGTGGGCTATGTGCTTGTCGGCCACTTTCTGTCAAAATTCTATTTTAATCCTACTAATATTATAAATGTGAAAGTTTGTGAAGATGTTTGGATGTTTGTTACTCAATCACGCTCTAACGGCTGAACGGATTGAGCTGAAATTTGGTACAGGGATAGATTATAGTCCGGAATAACACATAGGCTACTTTTTATCCCGGGAAAATGTTCCCACGGGACACGGGAACGGGAACCAAATTTCACGCGGGCGAAGCCGACGCATCAGCTAGTGTATAACTAATAAAACAATGGTATGTATGTATAAATGTAATTTTTAAAACTCAACTAATTCAGGGTTCTAATTTTTTCTTCTACTTCGATTTTTTTTTTTATCAATATTTTTAATTGTCGCGCTTTCAACTTCTGTGCAGTCATGCGGCTCATTACTTGCCTGTAAAAGAAAAGAAAACGATCAAAATTATATTGTTTCCGTCGAATTTGGTAAGTAAAAAATATATCAGTCAATATTTAGTGTTGCCAACAAAAAAAGGTAAACAAAATAACATTCTATTTACCACGATTATTTAAAAAATATAAAATCCATCTAACAAACTTCTCAATATTTATTTTGTCAAAATCAATTTCATTCAATTATTACACTGTCTATGGAAATTGTTTGGGACATACTACCATATTTTTTCTACTATAGATTGGCCCACTATACAATTGTAAGCTTATAATCAATTTTAAAAATTTAAAGTCGAAAAAATATCAGTCTTGAGCAGGACTGATGGCAGACACTTATCTGGCCATACCAAAAGCCGCAGGTTCGAATCCTGCTCAAGATTTATAATTTTTCCACAATAAATTTATATTTGAAGCGCTCGTGGCCCCGCGGACTCAGTGTTCTGTAAACGATCACTGCAGTAAGCAACTTTCACTATGGCCGGTCCATGGGTGACTATCCATGTGATCACTTTGTGACATTTATTTGAGCGTTTCCGTGCTTCGGAAGGCACGTTAAGCCGGTGGTCCCGGTTGCCAGTAAAATGGCAGTCGTTACGCCAAGTTGAAGGCTTTATTTCAACAGCAGGCAGTCACAACCTGCGCCTGTCCATTTAAACACGGCAATACGGCTCACCACCTATTACGTGGGATAAATTATAAAAAGGTGAAATGTGGGCATATAATATGCCTCTGCCTACCCCTTCGGGGAAAATGGCGTGACCATATTTGAAATTTATATTTAAACTAGCTGACCCTCGCAACTTCGTTTACGTCACATAATGTGCACGAAAAGAGAGGTAATTCTTCATCAGACTCGTCAAGCACCGTGTGAAACGGCACTGTTTGCTTAATCATAAAAGAGCTTAATTATTAAGGCTGTTTTAAAATAATTCAGTCCGCGCCAAAGGTTAGATTTACCCTCTCATTCAAAGGAACCCTTGAATTCTAAGCTTGGCGAAAGTTGAGATGCCTCTAATTTCTGAACTACAAACCCCCCAATCTTGAAACTTGTGTCGAAAAATCCTTAAAGTACTCGCTTTCCAATACTAAAAAAACTTTTGAAATCGCATCACACGTTGAGAAATAACAACAGAAAAACCATTTTATCTTTCATCCCCTCCCCCGCAGGAACCGCCCAAAAAATCGGGATCAAAAGTATCCTAGAACCTTCCTCGGATCATAAGCTCAGATTGTACCAAGTTTCATTTAAATCGATTCAGTAGTTTCGGCGTGATACTTATTCGGGATACAGACAGACAGACAGACAGACATGAAAAGTTTAAATTACATTTTCGGCTTCAGTATCGATTAGAGAACGCCCTCCAATTAAAATTTTCAAAATATCTGTCATGTACAGACTCTCGACCCTCTACAGTTTTATTATATGTATAGATAATGTCTTACCGCACGTTATCCACATCGCCGCTCTTGACCAGCATGTCGACATAAGTACAAGCGACGTCCACCCGCTGCGGGTACAGCGCCAGTACTTGCTCGAACAGCGCCTCAGCTCGCTCCCGGGCGCCGTGGGTGCGCTCTAGCAGCGCGAACTGGACCAGCACTGATACGTCTGCGGGGTGTGGGTAAAATAACTAGGTTAGGTACTATGTATTGAGAGACCGTATTCTTAGCATTCCATGGATGTACCGTGCGGGCGCCGGGTCCTGCGCGTGGCGGCGGGGGAACACCCCGACGGCGTGTGGGACTTGAAAGAAAGAAAGAAAGAAATAAATTTTATTCAGGCACAACACATAACAACAATTCAACTAGTGCAACACTAAACAATATTTCCTAATGGTCTATGTACCCGAAAAGGCAACCATCTCAGCTCTAAGCTACATGCCATTCACGGGAATGGCATGCAGCGCTGATTTTCAGATGGCTCCTTTAGATGGTTAGTAACATCAGGCTTACTATTACATGTACCTACCTTTATAAATTATTATAACTAAAATTATTATTAAAATTATATAATTAATTATTAAAATTATTATTAAAATTATATAATTAATTATTAAAATTATCATTAAAATTATATAATTAATTATTAAAATTATTATTATTTTTACATAACTAGTACCTCGTAGTAAGCAACAGACTGACAATACCATACTCAATACAATTCAATAGGTACTTATGTTATTAAAAGAAAATTAACCTACATAACAGAATAATATCAATACCCAACTATTTTACACGCGAATACTACACCAATGTAATAAAATAAAATCGGAACCTTAATCACATATTAAAATTATTAAATTAAAACAATTCATACAAATTATCACATCTTATAACATTGCATTAGATAATAAATTAAACATATTATTCACTTATACCACTAACTCACACATTAAGGAATTTTTTACAATCTAACATTATAGTATATTCATAATTTACCACATACATTCCATCATTAATATTTAACTATAAATTGTTAATTAAATTACTATATACATTAATTATCTTTATCATTTTTGAAACAGCCCACACGTTTGATGTTCAGCCAAAAGCCAAAACATGCACCCACAACGAAAAAACAAATAATGGGCTGACATGAGACAAGAACAGGGTTTACGTCACTGTCAGCTGTCACTTTTCGCTCCATCATTGCATACCGGTCCGTGCTGTGTTTATGTTTATTATGTTTAAAGTTTAAAGTTTATGTATGTATAGAATAGAAAGTGCAACATGGTGCAAAGTGCGATGCGATCCGCCTCATCCAAACCAACCAAACATAGTCCAGACTCCAGACAGAATTAAATACTGCGACCCAGCAGAGTAGGTTTAGGGTACACACCTTACTATGCGCATAAACGTGAACCTTCCACCGTCAACAATGTTCCCCCCCTGCCCAACCAGATTTGGTAAGTAAAGAGCTTACAGGAGCTCTTGGCAATCCAAGGTCCTTAAATAAATTATACAGGGATTTAGCTGGAATTCCCCTTGCTCCTACTTCTACGGCATAGAGTTTAACCATATAGCCATTTTTGGTTAACTCATTGGTCAAGTCAAAGTATTTATTTGTCTTCATGGCGTGGTCCTTCGGTATGTTGGTCTCCCACGGCACCGTCAGCTCCACGAGCACCGCACGCCTGTGTATCCTCGAAAACAGGAATATGTCGGGTCTGGATGACGAGGCACATACATCCTCCGGGATTTTGTAGTGTTTTTCATACGTCTCTGAGAGTATTAGTTTTAAGAAAAGTTGGCTGCCGTAAAAAACATAAAAATTATTATTATTTTGTACAAGTCATAAACTTAAATGGACAGATTGGATATTGCGGCACAAGGCAACCGAGATCCGAAATAGCAACTATCAGATCCGAGATGTTTTCAATTCTAACACATTTAAAATAGGTAATGATAGCAATTGGACGAGTACTGATACATCCGGGGAGAAAAAAAAAACATTATAATTTATGGTTTCAAAGAAAACCGGCCAAGTGCGAGTTAGACTCGCCCATGAAGGGTTCCGTAGCAGAAAGTAACATAATATAAAAGTTCTTGAAGTTCGTTGTACCTTTGATTGATGTTTTAACACGTTCGCAGTGGTAGTGATTTTTCTAAGCGAAAATTGCGGTTTATGACGTATTAAAAAAAACTACCAACTCGATTTCGTTCAAACCAATTTTCGTTGGTAGTTTTTATGACAATGTACATCATATATTTTTTTTAGATTTTTATCATTCTCTTAGTTTAGAAGTTAGGGGGGGGGTCACACATTTTTCCAATTTGGAAGTGTCTCTTGCGCAAACTATTCACTTTAGGAAAAAATGATGTAAGGAACCTCAATAGCATTTTTAAAGACCTATCAATGGATACCCCACAAGTGTGGGTTTAATGAAAAAAATATTTTGAGTTTCAGTTCTGAGAATGGGGACCCCCAAAATTTACGACTTTTTTTCTAGTTTTATTTGAAAATCTTAATGCGGTTTACAGAATACATCTACAATATTAAGTTTCAATATCATAGGCCTTATACTTTCGGAGAAAAGTGGCTGTGACATACTGGCGGACAGACGGACGGACAGACAGACAGACAGACATGACGAATCTATAAGGGTTCCGTTTTTGCCATTTGGCTACGAAACCCTAAAAACTGGATAAATTGCCTGTATATTTTTATTTTGTTTAACGTGAGGGAAAATCCTCATGGACTCCTACCGACTAAAAAAAACATCACGTAACTTCCAACAGCCTATGGTTGGGAGCCCCGGGTAAGCTCTCGGAAGGATGTCCCAGGACTGCCTGTATATTTAAGAGAAACTTTGTTTTTTAGGATTAATTTACGTCAACAATGTAACAAAAATATTCAGAACAATAATTGCCACAAAAAATACTAATGGTGGTACAGTAGGTCTTTATAGCGCATGCCTCGAAAAAGGCCAGTTTCCCAAGGTTTGGAAGACAGGGAAACTGGTCTTGATCCGAAAGGCGGGGCGGCCGGCAAACTCCCCATCAGGGTACCGGCCGATCGTGTTGCTCGACGAGGTGTGCAAGCTCTTTGAGCGCATCATTGCACAACGCCTCGTCGAGCACCTCACACGCGTGGGGCCTGATCTGGCGGATAGTCAGTTTGGCTTCCGTCAGGGACGCTCCACTGTGGACGCGATCATGCGCATTAGAGGCCTGACGGAGGAAGCAGTCTCACGGGGTGAGGTGCTGGTGGCGGTATCTTTCGACATCGCCAACGCCTTCAACACCTTGCCCTGGAGCTGCGTCAGGGAGGCGCTTATCTATCATGGAGTGCCTCCCTACCTCCGTCGAATTGTCGGAGCTTATCTCGCTGCTCCTGTGGAACATCGGTTACGGCTGGGTGCTGCGTGGTCCGTTGCTCAGAGGGGTCGGCGTAACGTGTTACGCTGACGACACCCTCGTTACAGCGCGGGGAGCAACGCACCGTGACGCAGCACTAAAGGCCACGGCTGGGGTTGCTCAAGTCGTGGGTCGAATTCGGCGGCTGGGTCTCGAGGACGTGAGGTTTTTTAGTCGGTAGGAGTCCGGCATAACATCCATGAGGATTTTCCCTCATGTTAAAAAAAAAAAAGGGTGGTACAGTAAGAACCTTCCAATATTTATGACGAATTTTCCGAGGCCTAAAAAACCGCATCAAAATTGGTCCATCCGTTGGGCCGCTACGATGCGAGACAGACACACACATAAAAAATATACACGGGTCAAACTTACGTCGAGGGTTAAAAATAATAATCTATACTAATATTATAAAGAGGAAAGATTTGTTTTTTTGTTTGTTTGTTTGTTTGTAAAGGATAGGCTCCGGAACTACTGGACCGATTTGAAAAATTCTTTCACTGTTGCAAAGCTACACTCTTTGCGGGTAACATAGGCTATATTCTATTCCCGTATTCCCACGGGAACGGGAACTACGCGGGTAAAACCGCGTGACGTCCGCTAGTATTAGATATAAGTACTTACGTTCTTTTTTCTCGAGAGCGGTGATCGCCTTTTGCATGACCTGTGTAAAAGAAATATCTACAATAATAGACATATAACATATGGTCACGCCTTTATCCGCGAAGGGGTAGGCAGAGGCATAGTATACGCCCACTTTCCACCTTATAGTTTTTGTCCCACGTAATAAGTGGTGAGTCGTATTGCCGTGTTGCAATGGACAGGCGAAGGTTGTGACAACCCATTTAGGAAAATTTTCAAGCCGCTCATAAGACGTTCCACTTGATTTAACGATTATCCTGTTATTGACAACGGGGACCAACGGCTTAACGTGCCTTCCGAAGCACGGAAACGCTCGCAAATAAAAATGTCATAAAGTTGTCACGTCGTGGTCACCCATCCAAGGACCGGCCATTGTAGAAGTTGCTTACTACAGTGATCGTTTACAGAACACTGAGTTCGTGGGGCCACGAGCGCTTCATGTTCAATTATGTATTAACATTACGTGAATAACACATAGATTACTTTTAAATCCCGAAATAATCTATACATATAATAAAATGATAGAAAAGTCAAAACTGTACATTGGAAATATTTAAAAAAAAATACTCGCTGGGTGTTCAGCATAAGATACCGAAGCCGAAAATATAGTAAGAAAAATTTTTGTCTGTTTGTCTGTTTATCTGTTTGTCTGTTTGTCTGTTCGCTTTGCTTTGTCCGGAAGGATCTCGAAAAGTACTTAATAGATTTGATTCAAATTTTGCACAAATATTACCTAGGGGTAGGGTCTTAAAATAGGCTATATATTATCACGCTACATATCCTAGGGGCTAAGCAGAGAGCAATCAAATTGGCATTGTAACAATTTTCACGCGTACGAAGTCGCGGGCAACAGCTAGTTATAAATAAATACCCATAGTATAAATAAGGAAAGGTTATATCTATACTAATATTATAAAGAGGAAAGATTTGATTGTTTATTTATTTGCATCGAATAGACTCTGAAACTACTGGACCGATTTGAAAAATTCTTTCACTGTTGGAAAGCCACACTATTCCCAGTGAACATAGGCTATATTTTATTCCCGTATTCCCACGGGAACCGTCCGCTAGTAGTAAATAATCATATTTCTCACCTGTCTAGCCTTATCAACTAAGTCCAGTTTGAAGCAAGCGGCTCCACACATGATGTAAGTGTTGGGGTCTCGTTTGTACCTCCTCAGCATGAGGTCGACCAACGCAGATAGTTCATCTGCGTTGGTCGACCTCATGCTGAGCATGTCGAGCAGCTTTGAGTGCACCTTCCAGGGCTCGTTGGTTTCGAGGACTTCATTACGAGAGGCTTGGAGCGATTCCTGTGGAGTTTGGAGTAAATTTGAATATATTTATGATGCGGTCCAACTGTCTACTGTGACTATCGGACCCAAGTCTAGTAAGACGTCGTAAATATCACATTAGCCATTTATAAGTTCTGAAAGGAACAGGAATGTATCATTTTTTTTTAAATTAGGTTCACTTAACTGGACAGAACGCTCATTAGGGTGATCGAAGTTTGTATGAAGAAAAAAAAAGTTTTAATTTTGGTCGGGCCACCCCCTCGATTTGTGACACTGATCATTTCTATGATATGTGCAAAATTTCAGCCCCTTATCTTATATACAAGGGGGTGCTCAACGAACAAAAAGTTTACAGGATTTTAAGCAAAACACGTAATTTGGTGCGTTGACTTTCCTCTGTCCACGATAACGGTAGCTGTCGGAACGATAGCAGAAAGGGTCTCTGGGATACGGAGGCTACCATTGTAGGTGGTAGTCTCCTGTATGCTGACATTCTTTGCTGGACTGATCCTGTCTACATAATTATAGTGAAAGTACTCTAAAACTGGACGAGCACCTCACTGAACTCGTGATAGAGCTTGGTCGCATAAACTGGCACACATTGGGCTTGTGCGAGGTCCGAAGACATTTTGAGGACACAAACCCTTGCGTCAGGCGACCTTTTCTACTTTCGGAACGGTGATGGAAGTACCTCCCATCCCAATAATTCACCTCCTTAGAGGGTAGTGTCGATTTTAAAGTGAAAAAGAACCTCGTTGGCAGCGTTGTCGAAATCAGCAGTGTCAGCATTATCTCATACTCAGTTAAGGCTGTATACAAAGACTTACCAACGACATTACACGGTACTGCTAAAGCTCACTACAACGTTGTTCAAGGGAAGTTTAAAGCTAAATTGGTAGCAAAAGAACGCGGCGCAATGAAATTAGGTCCTTTTGGAGAGGGGTGCAAAAACGACCGGGGCATAATAATTATGCTTGTTAACTTTCTCGAATCTCTGGGACTTTTCTTGATGACATTCTTCTTAGAAGAGGCCCTAAAGATAGTGAACTTGTCGAAGCACTGACAAAATCACAAGGAACGAGACAGACTTAATCATAATGGACAGGAAATGTATATTTAGAGAGGTTTCTCTGATGAATACCGGCAGTGGTCACCGTCTTGTTCAAGCATCTCTGAATTTCGACTTCTATGCAAAAAGGACCCGAATAATGAAGCCTACTCTCCTCCTAATGCACTCCAAATGACCTTGGGATCTGAAACGTTACAATTGGTACTGTAATATCGTTTGAATGTGCTGGAAACCACTGAAAGTATTCACAACAAAACCGACACATACAACAAGTGTCCCAAAGATTTTTGTTCGAGAATGGCAAAAAAGATTTGTTCGGAACTCTCGTCTGAGACTCTCAAACTAATGAGGATCAGACGAAAATTGCCACCTACGCGGGCAGAAGAAAAGAGGGGTACTAAATTTCAAAATTCAAAAGTCAGTAAGACGCGACCTCGGGCCTTACAACACCTGGTCCAGTGTCATCGAGGCTGCGATTAAGTAGAACCGGGGCTCTAAGATCTTTTTCCAGCTCGGAAGACCCCTTTTAACGAAACTTAGAACAGCGGGTGGCAGAACCGTGACTTCTAGGTTCTAGATTTTCGAGAAAATCGAGTGCACTCACATCGCACAAACACGGACCTCTATGCATCGTGGAGAAAAAGCCCACGGGACCAAACGATGATGACTACAGGGCCTGTCCCCCATTCCGTGGAGAGAGAGTGTGGTGGATCTGTTCTCTCTTACTTTTGAGCTCTGTTTACAAGTTGTTACAAGGCGGTCTTATTCCGCGCGGGTAGGTGGTGCATCGGCAGAAAATAATTTTTAGGATAATTTTATTTAACTGTAAGTACTATAATTTTAATTGCTACTTTGTATTTATCATATATGCCGTTTTCGATGTGCCACTTGCTTGTCGGAATTAAATGCATTTTTCTTTCTTTCTTCTTCTTTCTTCTCGAGAGTCGTCACAAATTGCTTTACCGGAAAACTCGGCGAATTTCATCCAAGGGCTTGTCCTTTTGGCGGAAACTCGTCGAGTTTGCCGACAAGCGATTTGTTACTTCTACCGGGTTTCTAAAAGGCTTTAGTATTCGGCAGATTGTACGGAAGAAAAATTAGTATAATGAGCCGTGGGTATGGCTTTTGGGGACTACGAGGAAGTTCTATCGAAAAATTAACAGTCCTACAACACAACGCGCTCTGCAGCTGTGTCGTGTTGATTGGTCAACAGCTGTGACGTGTTGATTGGTGATATATCGAAGTGTTGAGATGTTTGTACGATACCACTACCATGACCATCCAATTTGAGTTTAAAAACACCAATCATACCATACCATAGCACTGCGCAAAGGTATGAGACAGGGAGAAGTAATTTTTTCAACAATGCGCATGAGGTCATCTCAACATCGCTGAACTGGGATGGATAGGGTATATACAGGGTGAATTTTTGAAAAGGGATTGGATGGCCAAATCCGAAACTATAAGGAATAGCGAAAAATGCTGAAAGGAGTCACGAGCCCGATTTTGATGAAACTTAAAACCTCATCATTAGATTTTTGAAAAACCCATGATCCTAGCTGGGAATCGAACTTGTTGATTTTGAAAAAAAAACACACCCTTTATTATGACACCATACGATAAGAGTCGCTGTTAAGGATCAAAATTTGCAAAGTAATGATATACGCCAAATTTTAGGAACAATTGGAATTTTAACAGAATGCATATTTCATGTACCTAAATTTTGTATCATAATTTGTTTCGTTCGAAATCCCAGACTAGATCGTAACTATTCCGTGTTTTAAATTATGCTCAGAATGATTTTTTAGAGAATATTCTCAACGGAATCAATAATATTCCTTAATTATTCCTTGAGGTTTCGAATCCAGCTATGTATTGCAAAGATTTTGAACAATTAATCAGTTAACGTAAGAAAAATAAAATGTATTTTGTTAAAGATGAGCTCTTTCCTGTAGTTTGCCGTATATCATTACTTCCCAGAATATGATCCTTAATAGCAACACTATCGTATGGTGTAATAATAAAGGGTGTGTTTTTTTTTCAAAATCAACAAGTTCGATTCCCAGCTAGGATCATGGGTTTTTCAAAAATCTAATGATGAGGTTTTAAGTTTCATCAAAATCGGGCTCGTGACTCCTTTGAGCATTTTTCGCTATTCCTTATAGTTTCGGATTTGGCCATCCAATCCCTTTTGAAAAATTCACCCTGTATATTTATGGTCTATATAACTCTTAAGCAGTTTATTTTAATATGTAATTACTAATTTAAGATACGAAACTGTTTCGTAGCAAAAAGTAGAAATTAGGCACTTTAGACAAAAATATCAAAAATCACACTCGATTGAGCACTCCCTTCTACTTGAGCTATCTTTCTGAAATTTTACCATGTTAATACTATGACTACGTGTCACAAATTTAGGGGGTGGCCCCATGGAAAACGAAAAAAAAATTTTTTTTGGACCACCCTAATGCTCATAAATTTAGCACCTTATGAATGACAAATTCATAAGGTGCTAAATTTAATGCCTGAACTTCTTGAAGAGCAGCGTCCTACAAAAGAAGAGCGTCGGTCTTTAAAACAGGCACACTACAGTCTAAGTTAACCAATTTTTTTTGTTAATACTACTTAGGTGGCAGACAAGCTTACGGCCCACCGGAAGGTTGGTAACCGTAGCCTATAGACGTTTGCAACACCAGAGGCGCTACACGCGCGCTGCCGACCCGGGCGCAGGTTGTGACGACCCACAGTTGAAATTTTTCAAGCCGCCCGTAAGGCCTTCAACTTGGCTTAACGACTGTCATTTTACCGACAACCGGGACCAACGGCTTATCGTGCCTTCCGAAGCACGGAAACGCTCTTAAATAAATGTCACAAAGTGGTCCACGTGGTGGTCACCCATCCGTATCTGGCTATAGTAAATGTTGCTTACTGCAGTGATCGTTTACAGAACACTGAGTCCGCGGGGCCACGAGCGCTTCTTCTGTGCATTTAAATAGAATTTCAACGATCGAATAGAGGTATGGAGAATATCAATTTGATTACAAACATGATTGTGGGCAGAACTCATACGGTACAACGGTGAGTGCTGGGTATAATTAGTCCGACAGAAGGGCAAGCTGAATACCCTTCTATTGTTAGTACGACGAAACTTATTTACATTTATTTGCTACTTTTTGAAGTGAAACTTCTTTATCGGCGTTGGAAAAAAATTTGCGTCACGTCACGTCACGATTTTTGGTTACGCGCCATCTTTGTTCTGTTCCCCACCACGGTGGATTCGAATTAAGAGTACTTTATCCAGGGATAGCATGTCATTTAAGGGTTTTTGGACTTTTGGACTTTTGGATGGGACATTGGTACTTTGGGTCTTTGGGACTTTGGAACTTTGAGACTTTGGGACTTTGAACTTTTGAACTTTTGAACTTTTGGACTTTTGGGACTTTGGGACTTTGGGACTTTGGACTTTTGGACTTTTGGACTTTTGGATGGGACCTTGATACTTTGGGTCTTTGGGACTTTGGGACTTTTGGACTTTTTGGACTATTAGACTTTTAGACTTTGGGACTTTGGATTTTGGGACTTTGGGACTTTGGGATTTTGGGACTTTGGGACTTTGGGACTTTTGGACTTTTGGCCTTTGGGACTTTTGGACTTTTGGACTTTTAGACTTTTAGACTTTGGGACTTTGGGACTTTGGGACTTTGGGACTTTGGGACTTTGGGACTTTGGGACTTTGGGACTTTGGGACTTTGGGACTTTGGGACTTTGGGACTTTGGGACTTTGGGACTTTGGGACTTTGGGACTTTTGGCCTTTTGGACTTTTAGATGGGACCTTGGTACTTTGGGTCTTTGGGACTTTGGAACTTTGGGACTTTGGGACTTTGGGAGTTTGGGACTTTTGGACTTTTGGACTTTGGGACTTTGGGACTTTGTGACTTTGGGACTTTGGGACTTTGGGACCTTGAGACCTTGGGACTTTGGGACTATTGGACTTTTGGCCTTTTGGACTTTTGGACTTTGGACTTTTGGACTTTTGGCCTTTTGTACTTTTGGACTTTTGTACTTTGGACTTTGGACTTTGGACTTTTGGACTTTTGTACTTTTGTACTTTTTGACTTAATTTAAGGTGAGGTGAAAATTAAGTTTATGAAGCAGTTTCACTTCTTACGTGTGTACACTAAGTACACGCAATTTTTTTTGTTGGATTTTAGTTTTTTAAAGTATCATTTATTTTAATAGGTAACATTTGACATTCATTAAAGTTAAACAACGCAACCTTGTAACGGCGGGCATAATTTTTTTTTTTTCGCTTTGTTAGAAATGCACAATTGCTTAACTTTTTTCAACTACGATTAATATTTATTGTAATAATGACAGATACTGCTCGTTCGCTCTAACTTTGCCGCTCGGCTCCATACTAAAGTCGAATTTTTGATTAGACGAAGTAAATTGACAGCAACTAATGTCACTTCTTCATACAATGTTGCGTATTTTCTATGACGAAGTGACATTAGCTACTGTCAATTTACTTCGTTTAATTAACAATTCGGGTATACGCCTCTACGCCAGCGGCAAAGTTAGAGCGAACGGGTAGTACCAATAATTTTACGTTTTGTTTTCACTAATAAATGTATGAACTGACAGACGTCAAATGTTACTACTAACTATTAAAATGATTTCACTTTAGATTTTATGTAGTGTTATTCTCACTTATACTAGTGCTAGATATTATTTTATGTTAATATCACTGAATCGAGAAGCGCTCGTGGCCCCGCGGACTCAGTGTTCTGTAAACGATCACTACAGTAAGCAACTTTCACTATGGCCGGTCCATGGATGGGTGATCACTTTGTGACATTTATTTGAGCGTTTCCGTGCTTCGGAAGGCACGTTAAGCCGTTGGTCCCGGTTGCCAGTAAAATGGCAGTCGTTAAACTAAGTTTTTTTTTTTTTTTTTTTTTTTTGTTTATTGTTGAAGAAGGCTTACAGACTAATTGACAAATGAATAATAAAATATGGTACAGTAAGTTGCTAACAACAAGCCTCCGTATATAACTTTTCAATAATATATACGTAGGACTAAGAAAAGAAAAGCACTATAAAAAAAATTATAAAAATATTAAACTTTAGACAAAACGACACTAAACAAACCATTGCACACAAACATAATTTATGCAAAGAAATCACGCACAATGGATCTGCTTTTATTCAAGTATGAATACAATTAAGTCAAGCCACTTGACTGTCTCCGGAGCCCATAAAATTAGTAGTCTATGGAATTATAACCATAGAGTATTATGATCTATAATATTGTCTATTCAACCTACACTGTCCTAGATGTATTCTCTTTGCTACACTGTTTGTTTACATACTGTTCTATCTCTTACTAAAAACAAAGTTATAAATTAAAACTAAAACAAAAAAAAAATGTCTACATGTCTAAATTGCAGAATATACACAAGTACTACACACACATCAGTAAACTACATTGTCGTACTATGAAAAACAGGAATCTAAATAAAAACATACACAACCGCCGCTCATGTCCACGCAAGGTTATCAAAGTGGATTTTATTGCATTTTGCATTTCGAATACATTTTTTTAATGAATTTAATATGTTTATATCAATTTTTCAGTGCTCATGGTCCAAATTGCATCTGTATGGCGAAAAACATCCGACATGTCAGTTAGCACCATCATCACTAACAAAGAAATCCTCAGCCATTATCCTTCTCACCGTACTTGCCCGGGTACAGAATAAATCAAACTGAAGTTTTGGAACAAGATCATTAAAACAGGAAGCACTTCGCAAGAAGAACGAATTGCGCCTATAATTGGTTGTGGCGAACGTCACACTAAGTAGTGGTCGCTGACGAAGTCCTAATAGGTTTGCTCTTAAGCCTATATTTTCCAAAAGTGCACCACTGTTAACCCCCCCACTGGCAATGTTGGTTAAATAACACAAGTCATTTATGTGTCGCCTATATTCTAATGTAAGGAAATGGTACCGCTTACATCGATGATTATAATCTGTTGACCTCTGCCGTGTCCTATAGTCTAAATACCTCATGAACTTTTTTTGGACCTTCTCAATAGTGGATTTGTAAACTTCATACTGAGGACTCCATACCTGGGAACAGTACTCCAAGTGACTACGCACATAAGCACAGTACAGAACTTTGACTGGCTTGATATCATTAAAACTGGCTGAACATCTCATAATGAAGCCTAGAGCTTTAGATGCTTTAGTTACTATACTATTAATATGCTGATCATAAATTAACTTACTATCCTGTAATATACCTAAGTCCCTCACACTACTAACTTTAGTAATAAGTTGGTTAGCTAACATATAACTTGAGCCAACTGTAGATTTTAAGCGTGTGTATGTTATGTGATAGCATTTTGTTACATTAAGCTGGAGTCTATTATGAGTGCAGTATAACTCGAATCTGTCAAGGTCAGTCTGTAAGTCCTGTGTATCTGCTAAAGTTTTAATTTTTTTGTGTATTTTCATATCATCCGCATAGAGCAATATGTATGAATGTTTAAAACATGTGCTAATGTCAGCAATGAACAATAGGAACAGGAGAGGTCCTAAGATCGAACCCTGTGGGACGCCCGAGGGGACCAATTTCCAAGCAGATGTGTATCCCTGGAGAACTACAGCCTGCGTCCTTTTATCCACGTATGAAGAAAACCACCTGTACAAGTCTCCATGAATTCCCGCTGCCAGTAATTTCTCCAACAGGAGCCGATGGTCTATACGGTCAAAACATTTTTTATAATCTGTGTATATGACGTCCACCTGTGCACCCTGAAGTTGAAGGCTTTATTTCAACAGCAGGCAGTCACAACCTGCTCCTGTCCATTTAAACACGGCAATAAAGCTCACCACCTATTACGTGGGACAAATTATACAAAAAAGGTGAAATGTGGGCATATAATATGCCTCTGCCTACCCCTTCGGGGATAAAGGCGTGACCGTATGTATGTATCACTGAATATATTTTAAGCAGTGGTCTCACCTTAGTCCCGAACAAGTTCTCAGCATTGAGCAGCGCCACACACACGTTGAGCCTGTCGTCTTCGTTCCGGTACGCGATGGTCTGTAGCGCCTTGCGCGCCACACAGCGGGCCTTCTCTAACTCGCCCGCCTGGGAATATACATGCACTTATTATTGGGAATTTTCAATTTGTTTTTCGGAGGTCCAGGGGGAAGACCCGGAAGACCCATGTACTGCGCGAGTCACATTAAATTCTAATTGAGTTAGCATACTAATTGTAATCGTGTTCTTAAAGCGGAGCGTGAAGAGGCACATCACAGGGCCGCCAACTGAGGACCCCTGTCAGAAGTATTAAGGACTATGAGAGCGGCCCCCAATCGCTAGATGCCACCATGATTCTATCAGGCGTGCGGCGATTATTTGGTAAGCTTAACTTAAAAAGTATAAATAAAACCTTCGCCAAGTTAAGCGTGCGCCAGCGGACCGACCTGTAAGTGGAAGCTAATATAAGCCAGCCACACTCGGCTACAGTCGGGCTCGTTCAACACAGCCCTCTCGTGCTCCTCCACGCTCATAGTTACACTAATGCACACACAGACATATCTACACAACAACATATATACCGACCTGTAAGTGGAAGCTAATATAAGCCAGCCACACTCGGCTACAGTCGGGCTCGTTCAACACAGCCCTCTCGTGCTCCTCCACGCTCATAGTTACACTAACACACAGACATATCTACACAACAACATATATACCGACCTGTAAGTGGAAGCTAATATAAGCCAGCCACACTCGGCTACAGTCGGGCTCGTTCAACACAGCCCTCTCGTGCTCCTCCACGCTCATAGTTACACTAATGCACACACAGACATATCTACACAACAACATATATACCGTACCGACCTGTAAGTGGAAGCTAATATAAGCCAGCCACACTCGGCTACAGTCGGGCTCGTTCAACACAGCCCTCTCGTGCTCCTCCACGCTCATAGTTACACTAATGCACACACAGACATATCTACACAACAACATATATACCGACCTGTAAGTGGAAGCTAATATAAGCCAGCCACACTCGGCTACAGTCGGGCTCGTTCAACACAGCCCGCTCGTGCTCCTCCACGCTCATAGTTACACTAATGCACACACAGACATATCTACACAACAACATATATACCGACCTGTAAGTGGAAGCTAATATAAGCCAGCCACACTCGGCTACAGTCGGGCTCGTTCAACACAGCCCGCTCGTGCTCCTCCACGCTCATAGTTACACTAATGCACACACAGACATATCTACACAACAACATATATACCGACCTGTAAGTGGAAGCTAATATAAGCCAGCCACACTCGGCTACAGTCGGGCTCGTTCAACACAGCCCTCTCGTGCTCCTCCACGCTCATAGTTACACTAATGCACACACAGACATATCTACACAACAACATATATACCGACCTGTAAGTGGAAGCTAATATAAGCCAGCCACACTCGGCTACAGTCAGGCTCGTTCAACACAGCCCTCTCGTGCTCCTCCACGCTCATAGTTACACTAATGCACACACAGACATATCTACACAACAACATATATACCGACCTGTAAGTGGAAGCTAATATAAGCCAGCCACACTCGGCTACAGTCGGGCTCGTTCAACACAGCCCGCTCGTGCTCCTCCACGCTCATAGTTACACTAATGCACACACAGACATATCTACACAACAACATATATACCGACCTGTAAGTGGAAGCTAATATAAGCCAGCCACACTCGGCTACAGTCGGGCTCGTTCAACACAGCCCTCTCGTGCTCCTCCACGCTCATAGTTACACTAACACACAGACATATCTACACAACAACATATATACCGACCTGTAAGTGGAAGCTAATATAAGCCAGCCACACTCGGCTACAGTCGGGCTCGTTCAACACAGCCCTCTCGTGCTCCTCCACGCTCATAGTTACACTAATGCACACACAGACATATCTACACAACAACATATATACCGTACCGACCTGTAAGTGGAAGCTAATATAAGCCAGCCACACTCGGCTACAGTCGGGCTCGTTCAACACAGCCCGCTCGTGCTCCTCCACGCTCATAGTTACACTAATGCACACACAGACATATCTACACAACAACATATATACCGACCTGTAAGTGGAAGCTAATATAAGCCAGCCACACTCGGCTACAGTCGGGCTCGTTCAACACAGCCCTCTCGTGCTCCTCCACGCTCATAGTTACACTAACACACAGACATATCTACACAACAACATATATACCGTACCGACCTGTAAGTGGAAGCTAATATAAGCCAGCCACACTCGGCTACAGTCGGGCTCGTTCAACACAGCCCGCTCGTGCTCCTCCACGCTCATAGTTACACTAATGCACACACAGACATATCTACACAACAACATATATACCGACCTGTAAGTGGAAGCTAATATAAGCCAGCCACACTCGGCTACAGTCGGGCTCGTTCAACACAGCCCGCTCGTGCTCCTCCACGCTCATAGTTACACTAATGCACACACAGACATATCTACACAACAACATATATACCGACCTGTAAGTGGAAGCTAATATAAGCCAGCCACACTCGGCTACAGTCGGGCTCGTTCAACACAGCCCTCTCGTGCTCCTCCACGCTCATAGTTACACTAACACACAGACATATCTACACAACAACATATATACCGTACCGACCTGTAAGTGGAAGCTAATATAAGCCAGCCACACTCGGCTACAGTCGGGCTCGTTCAACACAGCCCGCTCGTGCTCCTCCACGCTCATAGTTACACTAATGCACACACAGACATATCTACACAACAACATATATACCGTACCGACCTGTAAGTGGAAGCTAATATAAGCCAGCCACACTCGGCTACAGTCGGGCTCGTTCAACACAGCCCGCTCGTGCTCCTCCACGCTCATAGTTACACTAATGCACACACAGACATCTACACAACAACATATATACCGTACCGACCTGTAAGTGGAAGCTAATATAAGCCAGCCACACTCGGCTACAGTCGGGCTCGTTCAACACAGCCCTCTCGTGCTCCTCCACGCTCATAGTTACACTAATGCACACACAGACATATCTACACAACAACATATATACCGACCTGTAAGTGGAAGCTAATATAAGCCAGCCACACTCGGCTACAGTCGGGCTCGTTCAACACAGCCCGCTCGTGCTCCTCCACGCTCATAGTTACACTAATGCACACACAGACATATCTACACAACAACATATATACCGACCTGTAAGTGGAAGCTAATATAAGCCAGCCACACTCGGCTACAGTCGGGCTCGTTCAACACAGCCCTCTCGTGCTCCTCCACGCTCATAGTTACACTAATGCACACACAGACATATCTACACAACAACATATATACCGACCTGTAAGTGGAAGCTAATATAAGCCAGCCACACTCGGCTACAGTCGGGCTCGTTCAACACAGCCCGCTCGTGCTCCTCCACGCTCATAGTTACACTAATGCACACACAGACATATCTACACAACAACATATATACCGACCTGTAAGTGGAAGCTAATATAAGCCAGCCACACTCGGCTACAGTCGGGCTCGTTCAACACGGCCCTCTCGTGCTCCTCCACGCTCATAGTTACACTAATGCACACACAGACATATCTACACAACAAAATATATACCGACCTGTAAGTGGAAGCTAATATAAGCCAGCCACACTCGACTACAGTCGGGCTCGTTCAACACAGCCCTCTCGTGCTCCTCCACGCTCATAGTTACACTAATGCACACACAGACATATCTACACAACAACATATATACCGACCTGTAAGTGGAAGCTAATATAAGTCAGCCACACTCGGCTACAGTCGGGCTCGTTCAACACAGCCCGCTCGTGCTCCTCCACGCTCATAGTTACACTAATGCACACACAGACATATCTACACAACAACATATATACCGACCTGTAAGTGGAAGCTAATATAAGCCAGCCACACTCGGCTACAGTCGGGCTCGTTCAACACAGCCCTCTCGTGCTCCTCCACGCTCATAGTTACACTAATGCACACACAGACATATCTACACAACAACATATATACCGACCTGTAAGTGGAAGCTAATATAAGCCAGCCACACTCGGCTACAGTCGGGCTCGTTCAACACAGCCCTCTCGTGCTCCTCCACGCTCATAGTTACACTAACACACAGACATATCTACACAACAACATATATACCGACCTGTAAGTGGAAGCTAATATAAGCCAGCCACACTCGGCTACAGTCGGGCTCGTTCAACACAGCCCTCTCGTGCTCCTCCACGCTCATAGTTACACTAATGCACACACAGACATATCTACACAACAACATATATACCGACCTGTAAGTGGAAGCTAATATAAGCCAGCCACACTCGGCTACAGTCGGGCTCGTTCAACACAGCCCTCTCGTGCTCCTCCACGCTCATAGTTACACTAATGCACACACAGACATATCTACACAACAACATATATACCGACCTGTAAGTGGAAGCTAATATAAGCCAGCCACACTCGGCTACAGTCGGGCTCGTTCAACACAGCCCTCTCGTGCTCCTCCACGCTCATAGTTACACTAACACACAGACATATCTACACAACAACATATATACCGACCTGTAAGTGGAAGCTAATATAAGCCAGCCACACTCGGCTACAGTCGGGCTCGTTCAACACAGCCCTCTCGTGCTCCTCCACGCTCATAGTTACACTAATGCACACACAGACATATCTACACAACAACATATATACCGACCTGTAAGTGGAAGCTAATATAAGCCAGCCACACTCGGCTACAGTCGGGCTCGTTCAACACAGCCCTCTCGTGCTCCTCCACGCTCATAGTTACACTAATGCACACACAGACATATCTACACAACAACATATATACCGACCTGTAAGTGGAAGCTAATATAAGCCAGCCACACTCGGCTACAGTCAGGCTCGTTCAACACAGCCCTCTCGTGCTCCTCCACGCTCATAGTTACACTAATGCACACACAGACATATCTACACAACAACATATATACCGACCTGTAAGTGGAAGCTAATATAAGCCAGCCACACTCGGCTACAGTCGGGCTCGTTCAACACAGCCCTCTCGTGCTCCTCCACGCTCATAGTTACACTAACACACAGACATATCTACACAACAACATATATACCGACCTGTAAGTGGAAGCTAATATAAGCCAGCCACACTCGGCTACAGTCGGGCTCGTTCAACACAGCCCTCTCGTGCTCCTCCACGCTCATAGTTACACTAATGCACACACAGACATATCTACACAACAACATATATACCGTACCGACCTGTAAGTGGAAGCTAATATAAGCCAGCCACACTCGGCTACAGTCGGGCTCGTTCAACACAGCCCGCTCGTGCTCCTCCACGCTCATAGTTACACTAATGCACACACAGACATATCTACACAACAACATATATACCGACCTGTAAGTGGAAGCTAATATAAGCCAGCCACACTCGGCTACAGTCGGGCTCGTTCAACACAGCCCTCTCGTGCTCCTCCACGCTCATAGTTACACTAACACACAGACATATCTACACAACAACATATATACCGTACCGACCTGTAAGTGGAAGCTAATATAAGCCAGCCACACTCGGCTACAGTCGGGCTCGTTCAACACAGCCCTCTCGTGCTCCTCCACGCTCATAGTTACACTAATGCACACACAGACATATCTACACAACAACATATATACCGACCTGTAAGTGGAAGCTAATATAAGCCAGCCACACTCGGCTACAGTCGGGCTCGTTCAACACAGCCCTCTCGTGCTGCTCCACGCTCATAGTTACACTAATGCACACACAAACATATCTACACAACAACATATATACCGACCTGTAAGTGGAAGCTAATATAAGCCAGCCACACTCGGCTACAGTCGGGCTCGTTCAACACAGCCCTCTCGTGCTCCTCCACGCTCATAGTTACACTAACACACAGACATATCTACACAACAACATATATACCGTACCGACCTGTAAGTGGAAGCTAATATAAGCCAGCCACACTCGGCTACAGTCGGGCTCGTTCAACACAGCCCGCTCGTGCTCCTCCACGCTCATAGTTACACTAATGCACACACAGACATATCTACACAACAACATATATACCGACCTGTAAGTGGAAGCTAATATAAGCCAGCCACACTCGGCTACAGTCGGGCTCGTTCAACACAGCCCGCTCGTGCTCCTCCACGCTCATAGTTACACTAATGCACACACAGACATATCTACACAACAACATATATACCGACCTGTAAGTGGAAGCTAATATAAGCCAGCCACACTCGGCTACAGTCGGGCTCGTTCAACACAGCCCTCTCGTGCTCCTCCACGCTCATAGTTACACTAACACACAGACATATCTACACAACAACATATATACCGTACCGACCTGTAAGTGGAAGCTAATATAAGCCAGCCACACTCGGCTACAGTCGGGCTCGTTCAACACAGCCCGCTCGTGCTCCTCCACGCTCATAGTTACACTAATGCACACACAGACATATCTACACAACAACATATATACCGACCTGTAAGTGGAAGCTAATATAAGCCAGCCACACTCGGCTACAGTCGGGCTCGTTCAACACAGCCCTCTCGTGCTCCTCCACGCTCATAGTTACACTAATGCACACACAGACATATCTACACAACAACATATATACCGACCTGTAAGTGGAAGCTAATATAAGCCAGCCACACTCGGCTACAGTCGGGCTCGTTCAACACAGCCCTTTTGTGCTCCTCCACGCTCATAGTTACACTAACACACAGACATATCTACACAACAACATATATACCGTACCGACCTGTAAGTGGAAGCTAATATAAGCCAGCCACACTCGGCTACAGTCGGGCTCGTTCAACACAGCCCTCTCGTGCTCCTCCACGCTCATAGTTACACTAATGCACACACAGACATATCTACACAACAAAATATATACCGACCTGTAAGTGGAAGCTAATATAAGCCAGCCACACTCGGCTACAGTCGGGCTCGTTCAACACAGCCCTCTCGTGCTCCTCCACGCTCATAGTTACACTAATGCACACACAGACATATCTACACAACAAAATATATACCGACCTGTAAGTGGAAGCTAATATAAGCCAGCCACACTCGGCTACAGTCGGGCTCGTTCAACACAGCCCTCTCGTGCTCCTCCACGCTCATAGTTACACTAATGCACACACAGACATATCTACACAACAACATATATACCGACCTGTAAGTGGAAGCTAATATAAGCCAGCCACACTCGGCTACAGTCGGGCTCGTTCAACACAGCCCGCTCGTGCTCCTCCACGCTCATAGTTACACTAATGCACACACAGACATATCTACACAACAACATATATACCGACCTGTAAGTGGAAGCTAATATAAGCCAGCCACACTCGGCTACAGTCGGGCTCGTTCAACACAGCCCGCTCGTGCTCCTCCACGCTCATAGTTACACTAATGCACACACAGACATATCTACACAACAACATATATACCGACCTGTAAGTGGAAGCTAATATAAGCCAGCCACACTCGGCTACAGTCGGGCTCGTTCAACACAGCCCGCTCGTGCTCCTCCACGCTCATAGTTACACTAATGCACACACAGACATATCTACACAACAACATATATACCGACCTGTAAGTGGAAGCTAATATAAGCCAGCCACACTCGGCTACAGTCGGGCTCGTTCAACACAGCCCGCTCGTGCTCCTCCACGCTCATAGTTACACTAATGCACACACAGACATATCTACACAACAACATATATACCGACCTGTAAGTGGAAGCTAATATAAGCCAGCCACACTCGGCTACGTCGGGCTCGATCAACACAGCCCGCTCGTGCTCCTCCACGCTCATAGTTACACTAATGCACACACAGACATATCTACACAACAACATATATACCGACCTGTAAGTGGAAGCTAATATAAGCCAGCCACACTCGGCTACAGTCGGGCTCGTTCAACACAGCCCGCTCGTGCTCCTCCACGCTCATAGTTACACTAATGCACACACAGACATATCTACACAACAACATATATACCGACCTGTAAGTGGAAGCTAATATAAGCCAGCCACACTCGGCTACAGTCGGGCTCGTTCAACACAGCCCGCTCGTGCTCCTCCACGCTCATAGTTACACTAATGCACACACAGACATATCTACACAACAACATATATACCGACCTGTAAGTGGAAGCTAATATAAGCCAGCCACACTCGGCTACAGTCGGGCTCGTTCAACACAGCCCTCTCGTGCTCCTCCACGCTCATAGTTACACTAATGCACACACAGACATATCTACACAACAACATATATACCGACCTGTAAGTGGAAGCTAATATAAGCCAGCCACACTCGGCTACAGTCGGGCTCGTTCAACACAGCCCTCTCGTGCTCCTCCACGCTCATAGTTACACTAATGCACACACAGACATATCTACACAACAACATATATACCGACCTGTAAGTGGAAGCTAATATAAGCCAGCCACACTCGGCTACAGTCGGGCTCGTTCAACACAGCCCGCTCGTGCTCCTCCACGCTCATAGTTACACTAATGCACACACAGACATATCTACACAACAACATATATACCGACCTGTAAGTGGAAGCTAATATAAGCCAGCCACACTCGGCTACAGTCGGGCTCGTTCAACACAGCCCGCTCGTGCTCCTCCACGCTCATAGTTACACTAATGCACACACAGACATATCTACACAACAACATATATACTGACCTGTAAGTGGAAGCTAATATAAGCCAGCCACACTCGGCTACAGTCGGGCTCGTTCAACACAGCCCGCTCGTGCTCCTCCACGCTCATAGTTACACTAATGCACACACAGACATATCTACACAACAACATATATACCGACCTGTAAGTGGAAGCTAATATAAGCCAGCCACACTCGGCTACAGTCGGGCTCGTTCAACACAGCCCGCTCGTGCTCCTCCACGCTCATAGTTACACTAATGCACACACAGACATATCTACACAACAACATATATACTGACCTGTAAGTGGAAGCTAATATAAGCCAGCCACACTCGGCTACAGTCGGGCTCGTTCAACACAGCCCGCTCGTGCTCCTCCACGCTCATAGTTACACTAATGCACACACAGACATATCTACACAACAACATATATACTGACCTGTAAGTGGAAGCTAATATAAGCCAGCCACACTCGGCTACAGTCGGGCTCGTTCAACACAGCCCGCTCGTGCTCCTCCACGCTCAAAGGGTGGGCCCCGCTCAGTAGCGCCCTCTGCTCTAGAGCTCTCACTCTCTCTTCCTCTGCCCTCACTTTGGCTACTTTTTCTTCTTCTGTGAGCTTCTTTCGCTTCTTTTTTGGCTGTTCTTGAGCCTAGAAAATAAGTGTTTGATTTATGATAAACAGGTAATTAAATAATTTGGCAGCAGATGGTGAATATTCCAAATATTTTCTTAGTGTATATAAATTGTTATTTGAAGGAAAGATTGAAAATTATTTACAGGAAGCGGATTTTAACTTGGGAGTGTCCAATATTCTACTGAAATTTAATACACTTTTACATATTGTTACGCCTTCGTCTTGGAAGAGAAAAGGCAGTATTTTCTTCTAAGGGGGTGAGCTCATTCGATTGATTAAATACTGCTGTTTGAATTTGAATACACAAAATCGAAGAACCCTTGCGGGTTTATAATAATGCCTATTTAAAAGTAAACGTTATAAAACTAATTTTCAAACAAAATAATGCCAAAGCGGTGCACCCGTTTAAGAGCTACAACTCTACATAAAACACCTTATTTTTAGCTTGATTTTAGTAAATCAAATTTACATAGACGTACCTCATCCTCGCTGCTACTAGAATCGTCATCTTGTACATTTTTCACATTAGCACTAGTCGCAGACCAAAAATCTTTCACACCGGCCACATCTAACGCAGACTTCATATTTTCTACAACTTTAATCTCTAAGGTCTTATGTTCAGAGCTATCTTCGGCTTCTTTCTTTGATTTAGATTCACTTTTTTCTTTTTTAACATCTTTTTTCTTACTTTTATAATCAACTTCTTCCGTAATACCAAATTTTTTGAGATTTTCCTGAGCAGTATTTAAGGCTTCTAACAATTGTTCAGTTCTTTTTTGTATTACTAGTTTTTCCCTATGCATAGCTGTGTGGAACTTCTTATTTTCTAATGTCAAACCTTTTTCTTCTAATCTAGATATTTTTCTATCAATTTTGTCTAATCTTCTAGTTCTATTTTTGACGGATTTTATTAATGATGCTACTCGGTTTTTGTAATGTTTGTCTGTGGTACAATCTGATAAGTCTACGAGGGCTATTTCTCGAGGGCTTAAGACATGATCACTGTCATCGTAAATATCTGTTTCTATCGCATCACTTTCTTCTGAACCTATATCGACGTGTATTTCTTTACTTTTGTAATTCTTTTTATTACTTTTCGTTGATACTGATTCAGATTCTGTATTTGATTCGTTCACGTCTTCAGAGTCTGATTTTTGATTTTTATTTTTGTTCTTTTTAATATCTGTAACTTCCATTGCGGCTTCATTATCGGATTCGGATTTCTGTTTTTTATTTTTCTTTTCCTTTTTGCTAATATTTGTAACTTCATTTACGGTTTCTTTCTCAGATTTCTTTACCTTTTTGTTGAGCTTTTCTGTAACATCCTCATCTACTAATTCTGGTTTTGGTGCTTTTGATTTGCTATTTTGTTTTTTCTGATTCAATTCTAATTCTACATCACATTTGGACTCGTCCTCTTGTTTTCCCTTTTTATTTTTATTTTGTTTCTGTTCAACTTCACTTTTTTCATCTAATTTAGGTTTTTTAGGATTCACTTCATCGGTAGATGGTAGCTTACGTTTTGTACCTAGTTCTCGTTTTTTCTGCAAAATATTTAAATACATACATTATGACCGAAATCGCTGCTGAAACTGTTAGGGGAATTTATGAAATTTAAATAAGAGCGAATCGCAGTTTATGAAGTAAATGATTTTTCCAAAACGATTCCCAAATTATCGACTAACGAGATAAAAAATGAATATTCAAAGCTTTTTTGCAAACTTCCTTATTAAATCTGCTATAAATACAAAATAAATGCCTTTTGCAATACTCACAGCTGGCCAAAATGGTACAGTGGTGAGGCTGCCCGTCATACGCTTGGCTTCCGGTTCCGTTCTCAGTATCGTGCAGTTTACCTAAGAGATGATATTATTCATTCATTTTAGAAAATCGAACACATCGAGTTATTTTTTTATTCATTTCATTAAATCACTTCATTCATTCAGTTTATGTACTCATTTATTCATAAACTTACTTGTACTTATTCATTTAAAGACTCATTTCATTCATGCAATTTAAGTACTCATTCATTCATGTCATACACTTATATCATCCAAACCATGTACTCATTTACTCAATACAAACACTCATTTCATTCATACAGATTCATTTCATGCACTCATTTCATTCATACAGATTCATTTCATGCCTTCATTTCATTCATACAGTGCATGTGCTCATTCATTCATTTCATACACTCATTTCATTCATGCAGTTCATGTACCCATTCATTCATTTCATACACTCAATTTCATTCATACAAGTTATGTATTCATTCATTCATTTCGTTCATAAGTTTATGTACTCTTTCATTCGTTTCATTCATACAGCCTATGTACTTATTCATCTCATTCACTCATGCATACCCTCATTTCATTCATTCTCTCACGTGTGTCAACACATGTATGTATGTGTGTGTGTGTGTGTGTACTCACTATCTGCCCAATGTGGTAGGCGTCACCGATGTTGGCGAGAGTGTCCTTAGTGACGTAGTTCCGAGGAATGAAAGCGATCACGTTGTTGAAGAATGATACCAGCACGAACTCGCTCTTTACACTCTGAGAACACATTGATAATAAGTAAAACAAAAGCCGTCCGCGTTTCAAGTAGAAATGTCAACAGGATGTTTTAAAGCAGCGCTCCTTCTCCGTCATAAAAAAACTACTCAAAGGATGCTGCGTAAGCTGGTAAGAAGCATCGCTTGAGTAGTTTTTACTTAGGCGGCAAACAAGCTTACACTGCGCCCAAATGAATCGCACCCATACACTTAAAATACATACAAAGACCCGGATTCTCGAAACAAACATTAATGAATCACAAAAATTTTTGTCCCTGTAAGAATCGAACTAACGACTTTGTGACCACTATCACGTCTAGACCAATGAGTCAGCCAAATATAAATACATAATCTGTGAAAATTTCAGCTGTTTCGCTCAGTTTATGAGATACAATCTGATGATAAACAGACAGGCGGACAGTAATCTCAATAATAGGGTTCCGTTTTTATTCTTCGGGCTGGGAACCTCTAAAAAGTCTAAAAACTACCAATAAATAAATAAATGTTAACGATGCTTTTGTACACAATGCTATCTGATGTTTGTGCTATAGGTATCAGACCGGGAATAATAAGTACTTTTAAACTTCTTTCACAAATTAGAGATAGTACGATTCGCTGGCAACCCCAGCAGTGTAAATACTAATACTCAGGCCCTGTGCTACATTAAATTAAATTACATACCATATTGGTGCATAAATTTGTCATTGAACCTGAAATAATTCCAGAACCTGTCATCGGAAAGGAGCACAAAATTCAATCATCATCAAATTGAGGCAAGTGAGTAAGCTACATCTCAAAATACCATCTCGTATCAACGGAAATTTCGATGCTTGCAATTTGAAAAACACTCACTATTTTACTCTCACTTCTAATTACCTTCAACTGAAATTAAATTATCAACAACTTTTATATTTGTGAAACATAAACATAAAACAGTCGGATTGACAGCTGTGCTGTGAGCTGACAGAGGAAGACATCTGACACATGACAGCTGACAGCTGCGTTTAGTTGTCGCATACTGAATATTAAAGGGTGCGTTCTGAAATTAAAACGGATCGGAAATTGAATTGATTTGCAAAATTCGAACTGACTTTTGCAATCTACAAATTAGTAACTTCCGTCTCCTTTTGGCGCACGGCAGCTTTAAGAAAAATCCTACTATCTCTGTCGACCGACACTCGGCCCAACAACAACCTGCGCACGTCCTTAGGATGCCCTTGAAGCGTACTCCACCACCATCACCTGTACCAACAGCAGGGGGCATGTCTTCGGAAGCTTTAGCTCCGCCCCAAGGGGCAACCTTAGACGGCAACATTCATCATTGCGCATCGGCGCCCGATCTGTCTCAACTTACATCCAAAAGCTCGGAGCGCAAAAAAAGAAAATTAGAGCGTGAAAATGATTCTCTCCCCATTACCTTGGCTTCCTTTACTAGCTTCACTGATAAGCAAGATAAACGTTTTGAGGACTTAATAGCTAAGATCAGTAGCATAATTGAACAAAACAGAGAATTAAAGCGCTGTGTCGAGGTGATGTCAGACAAATACGACGAATTTTTGAGCCGGATTTCAGCCTTAGAAGCGGAAAGGGGAGAGGACAGGCAAACAATTCAGCAACTACAGGAAAAAGTCGAACAGCTGGAACGTAGATCTCGGGCAACGGCAGTAGAAATCCGTAACATTCCCCAAAAAGGGAGAGAGACTAAAGAGGACCTCTGCAATTTAGTGGTAAACATGGGAGCGTCACTCAATATCGAAATTGCAAGCCCTAATGTCAAAGACATTTATCGACTAAAAACGAAAAAAGGTTCGAGCCCTATAATCGTTGATTTCACCACCGTCATCACAAAGGAAAAGGTACTCGATGTAGTTAAAAAATTTAATAAGACCAGAACTAAAGTAGAAAAACTCAACACTTCGCATTTTAGGCTGAATATGCCCGTGCAGCCGGTTTATATTTCCGAAAGCCTGACCCACAACACACAGAGACTGTATCATCAGGCTAGGGCTTTTCAGCGAAGCTATGGTTTCCAATTCTGTTGGACCTCTCACGGTACAGTGTTTCTAAGAAAAAAACTGAACGAGCCCCAGATAAGGATAAATTCCGAGTCGGATTTGGATCGTCTCAGACTCGTCCAGTGACTAGACTCGGTATCCTATGTGCTGCTACTGTGCACTTCGTACTTGTATTTTACGCATGCATTATTATTTTTGTTATTTTTTTACGGTTTTAACTTTATTTCTGCTATTCCATTTATTATAAACTATACACAAAAAACACAATACTACACAATCACCACTAACTCTTACACGAATAACACCGATCATGCTCTAAAGGGTGCTTACAATATAGGTCGGGGCTTCCTCCATAAATATTGCTATTATCTTATTATAAATTTGTCATTGATATTTGACCAGGTTATACAGGGAAAGAATTATGTTTGAAAATCTTAATTTACTATCGGATGAAATCGACAATTGTGCTATTTCTAAAAGCTCGGTTTGTGACATAGATGAATGTTTTAAATTACTAATACCTTTCTCGAAAAGTCGACTCACGGTTCTCACTCAGAACATACGCAGCATAAACTGCAATCTCCCTGCCTTTGAAGTGCTATTATGTAGATTGAAGGTAGAGTGCGATGTGCTGGTCCTGACGGAATGTCGACTCCCTCAGAACGCTACCATCCCGGCCATACATGGGTTTCAATATTTCGCAACTAAACGCAACCCAATACAAAATGATGGCGTTGTAGTATATTATCGAGACGAGCTTCAGCTTCGTCTCGAAGAACCACCCTTTCGTGAGGGAAACTGTGTTTTAGCTTGCATGGGAAAGTGTTTTGCTGTTGTCTCGATTTACCGCTCACCTTCATATAGGGATACAGAT
Source organism: Miltochrista miniata (assembly GCA_933228765.1). Classification (NCBI taxonomy): domain Eukaryota; kingdom Metazoa; phylum Arthropoda; class Insecta; order Lepidoptera; family Erebidae; genus Miltochrista; species Miltochrista miniata. The sequence continues at coordinate 29,728,303 of OW121764.1, read as the reverse complement.
ATTTTTATGGAATCCTTAAATCAGACTCTGTTGAAGGTGGCGGATATCGAGAATGTGATGGTTATAGGGGACATTAACATAGATATTAATAGTTCGGGGATTGCCATTGTGGGACAGAAGTACTTGACACTTGCAGCGTGCCATGGCTTGCTACCGGCACACACTGAGATCACTCGCCCTGAAACTGGGACATGTATTGATCATGCGTTGCTGAAGACCTCTCGCTCCGCATACGCTATAATTCCCCGAACTGCAATTACAGACCACTACCCAGTTTTGTTGTGCCTGGATTTGAAGCATAGTAGATCTTCCACCAATATTTCCTACAATAAAATCAATTACGAGGCGGTCTCCACAGATTTAAATAATATAGACTTAGACCCCGTCTATAACTCAAGGGACCCAAACTTCTGTTATGACTTCTTCACCACAAGAGTTCAGGGAGTAATTGATAAAAATACTAATGTCATAAAAAGCTCTAGGCGGAACAGAGTTATTAAGCCTTGGATCACTCCGGGCTTGCTGAGGTGCCTGAAAACCAGAGATATTCTCCATAAGAAATCAAAGGCCTCACCTGATAACGAAACTTTGAAAACTGTTTATAAGCGCTATAGAAACTTCTCTAACACAATTTTGAAAAGAGCGAAACTCTGTTATGAAAAGGGAGAAGTGGCTAAAACAAGTAATGACCCCAGGAAGCTATGGAAGGTCCTTAAGAGCATAACAGGCTTAAACAAATCACAGCAAAGCCATAGTGAGCTGCTGGCAATAAATTCCTCACCGGAGAAATCCCTAAACGAAGTAAATAATTATTATGTTAGCATTGGGAAAACTCTTGCAGAGGAATGTCTGGCCCAGAATGAAGTGAATCGGATCAAATTGCCTAAAACTAAGACACAAACTTTGAAGTCTTTTGTTTTAGAGGATACAGATGAAGATGAGGTCTCACGAATAACCATGGGACTAAAAACTGAATGCACTGTGGGTAGGGATAAAGTATCGAACAAAATACTGAAACAAAACTGTCACCTTTTTGTTTCTCCCCTCACATATATATTCAATCTCTGTATGGAATTGGGTATTTTCCCTGGTCAGTTGAAATCATCTGAAGTGCGACCGATATACAAGAGTGGCGCTAAGAGTGATATGGCAAACTACCGACCAATTTCTATCCTCCCTGCCATCTCTAAAATCCTCGAAAAAATTATAAATAAAAGGCTAACCAAATACTTGGAGCACAACAAACTATTATCGGATAACCAGTTCGGGTTTAGAGCGGGTAGATCCACAGATGACGCTGTCTCTGCCCTAACTGACTTTATAGGTTCTGAACTAGACAAAAAGCAAAAATGTTTGGGTATCTTTCTGGACCTTAGGAAAGCCTTTGACACCATTTCGACATCAATAATGATCAAAAAATTAGAAAACCTTGGCATCAGAGGCACCCAATTGAAACTTTTCGAGAGCTATCTCAATGGACGGGTGCAGCGTGTGCGGATGGGAGACTATATTAGCACTGATCTCCCAGTCTCGTATGGTATTCCTCAGGGCAGTATACTGGGCCCAACCCTATTTCTCATCTATATCAATGATCTCACAAATATCAACATTCCCAAAGGCAAAATCATTTCATACGCAGACGATACTGCGCTTATCTTCTCTGCCGATACATGGGATGGGGTCTATAATGCTGCTCAATTGGAATTCAACAATGTCAGTTTATGGTTGCGAAGCCATCTTCTGACCCTGAATTCTGAGAAAACTAAATATTTGACTTTTAGTATACGACAGCCTACCGCTAGACTGGAGGACCACAAAATAGTTGCTCACCGGTGTTATGACTTTACGCGATGTACCTGCTCTCCAATAGAACGTGTCTGTTGCATAAAATATTTAGGTGTATTAATAGACTGCAATCTTGGCTTTCACGAGCATGTCAAATTAATCAGTTCTAGAGTACGAAAACTTATAATTGTTTTTAAAAAGTTGAGACACGTTTTGGATGAACATCTTTTAAAGCAGGTGTATTTTGCTCTCTGCCAATCGGTAATAACATACTGTATTTCTTCCTGGGGAGGAGCTCCAAAAACTGTTTTAAGATCGGCAGAGATTGCTCAGAGGGCTATCCTCAGGGTCTGTACATTCAAACCCCGACTATTCCCAACAAAATTACTTTATGAGTACTGTGAAGTTCTTACGGTTCGTCAACTGTTTGTTTTGGCTATTGCTGTGAAACAACACAGTTTGATTAAATATGACCCTATTGTAAGTAAAAGACGGAGAGGACGATTGGTATGCGAGAATTATTACAGACCTAATACATCTTTCGTTCGTAGGTTTTTTGTGTTTCTTGGACCATATTTGTACAGAGAGGTTAATAAACTCTTAAATATATACCCATTAAATAAAATCAAATGTAAAATGAAAGTTAAGGAGTTTCTTTTAACCTTATCTTATGACGATACGGAAAACTTAATACGCATACCGGGATAGGAAGCAAACGCCTTTCCATTACCATTCTTCCAAATTCAACCCATTTGGAGTCATAAACACACGCATACACATACAAAAACAAACACACACACACACACACACACACACACACACACACACACACACACACACACACACACACTTATTCATATTCATTTTGTTCAAACAAACTCCTTTATTAATGTAGTATAGGCCTGAGGGTGACAGCGCTGTATGCCGAGATACAGGTCACGACCTAGTTCGGCTACAGATGAGTTCCCTATCTTTCTTAGCTCGTACTACGCATTTCTTTGCATTTAAGCTAGACACTGTCATTGTTTTTTATACTTACATTATTATTATTTTTTGATATGTACATACTATTTCATTTTATAAGAATTTACTAATCTTATTTAGTTTACCTTAATCCTATTGAATTTTATTACATTGGTTTTAATTTATTTATTAATCTGCTTCGAATGATATTTTGGTTGATTTTATTATACATAATTTATTATTTTGTATTTTTAACAGATTATGCAAATTGATTTGATTATTGATTTGTTGAATTTTACATACATACTTATTATTTGTATCTTAAATTATTGTTGCTATTTCTTTTTTATTAATGTAGTTGTTTTGTATGGCTTATTTGACCCCAAGGTCAAATAAGCCATACAAAACAATTACTACTACTATTTACCTAATTTTATTTACTTTTATTGTTTTTTGTTTGATTGTGTTATATTCTTTTAATTACGTTTTAATTTGATTTTTAGATAGATAACTTTTAGTTATGTTTGATTCTACTGATTGAATTGAACATCAAGGATTGTGATTACTTAATTAGATTTGAATTATTTTAATTTTATGTCTTGGGGTAGGTATATTAAGTATCATCGCATTTCATTTAGTTTGTAATATCGAATATGTTATTGAATCTGTAATGCAATGATGTGTAATGGATAAATAAATAAATAAATAAAAAATAACTGAAAAAAAAAAAAAAAAAAAAAAAAAAAAAAAAGTACAGATAGAAACCTACATACTAAATTCGCTGAGGCTACGCACACATAGACAACTCATTTACAGACACGAGGTCAGGCGGTTTCAACCGAATTTTCGATACTGATTTGTGCGCAAGTGTGTAGCAGAGGGTAGGTATGAAAAAAAAGTACATTCATGAGATTTGCATCTGTGCTATCTCTAATTTGTGCTTCTTTCCTGTTAACACATTAAAAACACTCAATACAAATAAAGCCACATACCTTAATAACCCCTGTGTAACCTTTTCCGATATCCACGTTTTCATAGCTGTCCAGCAGCTCTAGGTCTTCGGCCAGGAGAGACGGCTTCAGTGTCAGGAACAGGGTCTGTTTGAGAGGGTCCACCACTAATACGCGGGCCGTCACTGCTTGACCTACCTTGAATACAGTGAAAATATTGTAAGTCACAGAAAAAAAGAGAAAATCCAAAATCTAAATACACCTACATTTCACCATTTTCATTATATGCCACATAATAAGCGTTAGCCTATTGCCGTGTTGAAATGGACAGGTGCAGGCGGTGGCTGTGAAATCTTCAAGCCATAAGGCTCCTTGAAGATTTCACAGCCGCTACAGGATCTTAAGACCAGGCACTGCGAAAGATGTATAACCCAGTGACCGTTAAAAAAACTGTAAAAGGTAATAAATTTTACCCTGATGCTAATGTGGCGCCACCCTAATTTAATGGTTTTCGACGGAAATTTATTTTTAAACACAAAATGATTCTCTAAAACCCTAACCTCCATAACCTTGTCGTATGGTCTGATTTTTCGGGACCTTTGTAAGATTGCCCAAAGACCGTCACAACACTATTTTGATCCTTACCTTATATTTCTTCTTGGGCAGTTTGGATATGGACGCGCTTTTGGGGTCCAAGAACACGCCTGTGTCTGTCAGGTGCGTATTTGGTACGTAACCTGAAAATAGACGGTTAAATAAAGTATATATTTATTAAAAAAATGCATACAATGACAACCTTAGAAACGTGCAGCGAAAACTATTTAAGTAGTTCAAACCTAATGTAGTGAAACTAAACCATAATGCGACTGGACTAAGCGAAAGACCAGGGCTGAAACTCCATATAAATGATTCGATTTCAATTCTGTCACCTACCCTAATAAACACGTTGAGCTTGAATGTGTGTGTGACCACTAGCTCGCCCACTGCCAGCTGCGAGAGGCTGAAGTACTTCTCTGAGACCACGTCGGGTTGGTCTGTCTGATACTGCTCCGACACAAGTAGCAAACAACACATGGTCCCACTTACCCGAGAGCCGTCCCACACTAAGCACCACATGGCTATCCGCCACGCTCTTGACAGTAGCTGCCACTAGCTCGCCCACTGCCAGCTGCGAGAGGCTGAAGTACTTCTCTGAGACCACGTCGGGTTGGTCTGTCTGATACTGCTCCGACACAAGTAGCAAACAACACATGGTCCCACTTACCCGAGAGCCGTCCCACACTAAGCACCACATGGCTATCCGCCACGCTCTTGACAGTAGCTGCCACTAGCTCGCCCACTGCCAGCTGCGAGAGGCTGAAGTACTTCTCTGAGACCACGTCGGGTTGGTCTGTCTGATACTGCTCCGACACAAGTAGCAAACAACACATGGTCCCACTTACCCGAGAGCCGTCCCACACTAAGCACCACATGGCTATCCGCCACGCTCTTGACAGTAGCTGCCACTAGCTCGCCCACTGCCAGCTGCGAGAGGCTGAAGTACTTCTCTGAGACCACGTCGGGTTGGTCTGTCTGATACTGCTCCGACACAAGTAGCAAACAACACATGGTCCCACTTACCCGAGAGCCGTCCCACACTAAGCACCACATGGCTATCCGCCACGCTCTTGACAGTAGCTGCCACTAGCTCGCCCACTGCCAGCTGCGAGAGGCTGAAGTACTTCTCTGAGACCACGTCGGGTTGGTCTGTCTGATACTGCTCCGACACAAGTAGCAAACAACACATGGTCCCACTTACCCGAGAGCCGTCCCACACTAAGCACCACATGGCTATCCGCCACGCTCTTGACAGTAGCTGCCACTAGCTCGCCCACTGCCAGCTGCGAGAGGCTGAAGTACTTCTCTGAGACCACGTCGGGTTGGTCTGTCTGATACTGCTCCGACACAAGTAGCAAACAACACATGGTCCCACTTACCCGAGAGCCGTCCCACAATAAGCACCACATGGCTATCCGCCACGCTCTTGACAGTAGCTGCCACTAGCTCGCCCACTGCCAGCTGCGAGAGGCTGAAGTACTTCTCTGAGACCACGTCGGGTTGGTCTGTCTGATACTGCTCCGACACAAGTAGCAAACAACACATGGTCCCACTTACCCGAGAGCCGTCCCACACTAAGCACCACATGGCTATCCGCCACGCTCTTGACAGTAGCTGCCACTAGCTCGCCCACTGCCAGCTGCGAGAGGCTGAAGTACTTCTCTGAGACCACGTCGGGTTGGTCTGTCTGATACTGCTCCGACACAAGTAGCAAACAACACATGGTCCCACTTACCCGAGAGCCGTCCCACACTAAGCACCACATGGCTATCCGCCACGCTCTTGACAGTAGCTGCCACTAGCTCGCCCACTGCCAGCTGCGAGAGGCTGAAGTACTTCTCTGAGACCACGTCGGGTTGGTCTGTCTGATACTGCTCCGACACAAGTAGCAAACAACACATGGTCCCACTTACCCGAGAGCCGTCCCACACTAAGCACCACATGGCTATCCGCCACGCTCTTGACAGTAGCTGCCACTAGCTCGCCCACTGCCAGCTGCGAGAGGCTGAAGTACTTCTCTGAGACCACGTCGGGTTGGTCTGTCTGATACTGCTCCGACACAAGTAGCAAACAACACATGGTCCCACTTACCCGAGAGCCGTCCCACACTAAGCACCACATGGCTATCCGCCACGCTCTTGACAGTAGCTGCCACTAGCTCGCCCACTGCCAGCTGCGAGAGGCTGAAGTACTTCTCTGAGACCACGTCGGGTTGGTCTGTCTGATACTGCTCCGACACAAGTAGCAAACAACACATGGTCCCACTTACCCGAGAGCCGTCCCACACTAAGCACCACATGGCTATCCGCCACGCTCTTGACAGTAGCTGCCACTAGCTCGCCCACTGCCAGCTGCGAGAGGCTGAAGTACTTCTCTGAGACCACGTCGGGTTGGTCTGTCTGATACTGCTCCGACACAAGTAGCAAACAACACATGGTCCCACTTACCCGAGAGCCGTCCCACACTAAGCACCACATGGCTATCCGCCACGCTCTTGACAGTAGCTGCCACTAGCTCGCCCACTGCCAGCTGCGAGAGGCTGAAGTACTTCTCTGAGACCACGTCGGGTTGGTCTGTCTGATACTGCTCCGACACAAGTAGCAAACAACACATGGTCCCACTTACCCGAGAGCCGTCCCACACTAAGCACCACATGGCTATCCGCCACGCTCTTGACAGTAGCTGCCACTAGCTCGCCCACTGCCAGCTGCGAGAGGCTGAAGTACTTCTCTGAGACCACGTCGGGTTGGTCTGTCTGATACTGCTCCGACACAAGTAGCAAACAACACATGGTCCCACTTACCCGAGAGCCGTCCCACACTAAGCACCACATGGCTATCCGCCACGCTCTTGACAGTAGCTGCCACTAGCTCGCCCACTGCCAGCTGCGAGAGGCTGAAGTACTTCTCTGAGACCACGTCGGGTTGGTCTGTCTGATACTGCTCCGACACAAGTAGCAAACAACACATGGTCCCACTTACCCGAGAGCCGTCCCACACTAAGCACCACATGGCTATCCGCCACGCTCTTGACAGTAGCTGCCACTAGCTCGCCCACTGCCAGCTGCGAGAGGCTGAAGTACTTCTCTGAGACCACGTCGGGTTGGTCTGTCTGATACTGCTCCGACACAAGTAGCAAACAACACATGGTCCCACTTACCCGAGAGCCGTCCCACACTAAGCACCACATGGCTATCCGCCACGCTCTTGACAGTAGCTGCCACTAGCTCGCCCACTGCCAGCTGCGAGAGGCTGAAGTACTTCTCTGAGACCACGTCGGGTTGGTCTGTCTGATACTGCTCCGACACAAGTAGCAAACAACACATGGTCCCACTTACCCGAGAGCCGTCCCACACTAAGCACCACATGGCTATCCGCCACGCTCTTGACAGTAGCTGCCACTAGCTCGCCCACTGCCAGCTGCGAGAGGCTGAAGTACTTCTCTGAGACCACGTCGGGTTGGTCTGTCTGATACTGCTCCGACACAAGTAGCAAACAACACATGGTCCCACTTACCCGAGAGCCGTCCCACACTAAGCACCACATGGCTATCCGCCACGCTCTTGACAGTAGCTGCCACTAGCTCGCCCACTGCCAGCTGCGAGAGGCTGAAGTACTTCTCTGAGACCACGTCGGGTTGGTCTGTCTGATACTGCTCCGACACAAGTAGCAAACAACACATGGTCCCACTTACCCGAGAGCCGTCCCACACTAAGCACCACATGGCTATCCGCCACGCTCTTGACAGTAGCTGCCACTAGCTCGCCCACTGCCAGCTGCGAGAGGCTGAAGTACTTCTCTGAGACCACGTCGGGTTGGTCTGTCTGATACTGCTCCGACACAAGTAGCAAACAACACATGGTCCCACTTACCCGAGAGCCGTCCCACACTAAGCACCACATGGCTATCCGCCACGCTCTTGACAGTAGCTGCCACTAGCTCGCCCACTGCCAGCTGCGAGAGGCTGAAGTACTTCTCTGAGACCACGTCGGGTTGGTCTGTCTGATACTGCTCCGACACAAGTAGCAAACAACACATGGTCCCACTTACCCGAGAGCCGTCCCACACTAAGCACCACATGGCTATCCGCCACGCTCTTGACAGTAGCTGCCACTAGCTCGCCCACTGCCAGCTGCGAGAGGCTGAAGTACTTCTCTGAGACCACGTCGGGTTGGTCTGTCTGATACTGCTCCGACACAAGTAGCAAACAACACATGGTCCCACTTACCCGAGAGCCGTCCCACACTAAGCACCACATGGCTATCCGCCACGCTCTTGACAGTAGCTGCCACTAGCTCGCCCACTGCCAGCTGCGAGAGGCTGAAGTACTTCTCTGAGACCACGTCGGGTTGGTCTGTCTGATACTGCTCCGACACAAGTAGCAAACAACACATGGTCCCACTTACCCGAGAGCCGTCCCACACTAAGCACCACATGGCTATCCGCCACGCTCTTGACAGTAGCTGCCACTAGCTCGCCCACTGCCAGCTGCGAGAGGCTGAAGTACTTCTCTGAGACCACGTCGGGTTGGTCTGTCTGATACTGCTCCGACACAAGTAGCAAACAACACATGGTCCCACTTACCCGAGAGCCGTCCCACACTAAGCACCACATGGCTATCCGCCACGCTCTTGACAGTAGCTGCCACTAGCTCGCCCACTGCCAGCTGCGAGAGGCTGAAGTACTTCTCTGAGACCACGTCGGGTTGGTCTGTCTGATACTGCTCCGACACAAGTAGCAAACAACACATGGTCCCACTTACCCGAGAGCCGTCCCACACTAAGCACCACATGGCTATCCGCCACGCTCTTGACAGTAGCTGCCACTAGCTCGCCCACTGCCAGCTGCGAGAGGCTGAAGTACTTCTCTGAGACCACGTCGGGTTGGTCTGTCTGATACTGCTCCGACACAAGTAGCAAACAACACATGGTCCCACTTACCCGAGAGCCGTCCCACACTAAGCACCACATGGCTATCCGCCACGCTCTTGACAGTAGCTGCCACTAGCTCGCCCACTGCCAGCTGCGAGAGGCTGAAGTACTTCTCTGAGACCACGTCGGGTTGGTCTGTCTGATACTGCTCCGACACAAGTAGCAAACAACACATGGTCCCACTTACCCGAGAGCCGTCCCACACTAAGCACCACATGGCTATCCGCCACGCTCTTGACAGTAGCTGCCACTAGCTCGCCCACTGCCAGCTGCGAGAGGCTGAAGTACTTCTCTGAGACCACGTCGGGTTGGTCTGTCTGATACTGCTCCGACACAAGTAGCAAACAACACATGGTCCCACTTACCCGAGAGCCGTCCCACACTAAGCACCACATGGCTATCCGCCACGCTCTTGACAGTAGCTGCCACTAGCTCGCCCACTGCCAGCTGCGAGAGGCTGAAGTACTTCTCTGAGACCACGTCGGGTTGGTCTGTCTGATACTGCTCCGACACAAGTAGCAAACAACACATGGTCCCACTTACCCGAGAGCCGTCCCACACTAAGCACCACATGGCTATCCGCCACGCTCTTGACAGTAGCTGCCACTAGCTCGCCCACTGCCAGCTGCGAGAGGCTGAAGTACTTCTCTGAGACCACGTCGGGTTGGTCTGTCTGATACTGCTCCGACACAAGTAGCAAACAACACATGGTCCCACTTACCCGAGAGCCGTCCCACACTAAGCACCACATGGCTATCCGCCACGCTCTTGACAGTAGCTGCCACTAGCTCGCCCACTGCCAGCTGCGAGAGGCTGAAGTACTTCTCTGAGACCACGTCGGGTTGGTCTGTCTGATACTGCTCCGACACAAGTAGCAAACAACACATGGTCCCACTTACCCGAGAGCCGTCCCACACTAAGCACCACATGGCTATCCGCCACGCTCTTGACAGTAGCTGCCACTAGCTCGCCCACTGCCAGCTGCGAGAGGCTGAAGTACTTCTCTGAGACCACGTCGGGTTGGTCTGTCTGATACTGCTCCGACACAAGTAGCAAACAACACATGGTCCCACTTACCCGAGAGCCGTCCCACACTAAGCACCACATGGCTATCCGCCACGCTCTTGACAGTAGCTGCCACTAGCTCGCCCACTGCCAGCTGCGAGAGGCTGAAGTACTTCTCTGAGACCACGTCGGGTTGGTCTGTCTGATACTGCTCCGACACAAGTAGCAAACAACACATGGTCCCACTTACCCGAGAGCCGTCCCACACTAAGCACCACATGGCTATCCGCCACGCTCTTGACAGTAGCTGCCACTAGCTCGCCCACTGCCAGCTGCGAGAGGCTGAAGTACTTCTCTGAGACCACGTCGGGTTGGTCTGTCTGATACTGCTCCGACACAAGTAGCAAACAACACATGGTCCCACTTACCCGAGAGCCGTCCCACACTAAGCACCACATGGCTATCCGCCACGCTCTTGACAGTAGCTGCCACTAGCTCGCCCACTGCCAGCTGCGAGAGGCTGAAGTACTTCTCTGAGACCACGTCGGGTTGGTCTGTCTGATACTGCTCCGACACAAGTAGCAAACAACACATGGTCCCACTTACCCGAGAGCCGTCCCACACTAAGCACCACATGGCTATCCGCCACGCTCTTGACAGTAGCTGCCACTAGCTCGCCCACTGCCAGCTGCGAGAGGCTGAAGTACTTCTCTGAGACCACGTCGGGTTGGTCTGTCTGATACTGCTCCGACACAAGTAGCAAACAACACATGGTCCCACTTACCCGAGAGCCGTCCCACACTAAGCACCACATGGCTATCCGCCACGCTCTTGACAGTAGCTGCCACTAGCTCGCCCACTGCCAGCTGCGAGAGGCTGAAGTACTTCTCTGAGACCACGTCGGGTTGGTCTGTCTGATACTGCTCCGACACAAGTAGCAAACAACACATGGTCCCACTTACCCGAGAGCCGTCCCACACTAAGCACCACATGGCTATCCGCCACGCTCTTGACAGTAGCTGCCACTAGCTCGCCCACTGCCAGCTGCGAGAGGCTGAAGTACTTCTCTGAGACCACGTCGGGTTGGTCTGTCTGATACTGCTCCGACACAAGTAGCAAACAACACATGGTCCCACTTACCCGAGAGCCGTCCCACACTAAGCACCACATGGCTATCCGCCACGCTCTTGACAGTAGCTGCCACTAGCTCGCCCACTGCCAGCTGCGAGAGGCTGAAGTACTTCTCTGAGACCACGTCGGGTTGGTCTGTCTGATACTGCTCCGACACAAGTAGCAAACAACACATGGTCCCACTTACCCGAGAGCCGTCCCACACTAAGCACCACATGGCTATCCGCCACGCTCTTGACAGTAGCTGCCACTAGCTCGCCCACTGCCAGCTGCGAGAGGCTGAAGTACTTCTCTGAGACCACGTCGGGTTGGTCTGTCTGATACTGCTCCGACACAAGTAGCAAACAACACATGGTCCCACTTACCCGAGAGCCGTCCCACACTAAGCACCACATGGCTATCCGCCACGCTCTTGACAGTAGCTGCCACTAGCTCGCCCACTGCCAGCTGCGAGAGGCTGAAGTACTTCTCTGAGACCACGTCGGGTTGGTCTGTCTGATACTGCTCCGACACAAGTAGCAAACAACACATGGTCCCACTTACCCGAGAGCCGTCCCACACTAAGCACCACATGGCTATCCGCCACGCTCTTGACAGTAGCTGCCACTAGCTCGCCCACTGCCAGCTGCGAGAGGCTGAAGTACTTCTCTGAGACCACGTCGGGTTGGTCTGTCTGATACTGCTCCGACACAAGTAGCAAACAACACATGGTCCCACTTACCCGAGAGCCGTCCCACACTAAGCACCACATGGCTATCCGCCACGCTCTTGACAGTAGCTGCCACTAGCTCGCCCACTGCCAGCTGCGAGAGGCTGAAGTACTTCTCTGAGACCACGTCGGGTTGGTCTGTCTGATACTGCTCCGACACAAGTAGCAAACAACACATGGTCCCACTTACCCGAGAGCCGTCCCACACTAAGCACCACATGGCTATCCGCCACGCTCTTGACAGTAGCTGCCACTAGCTCGCCCACTGCCAGCTGCGAGAGGCTGAAGTACTTCTCTGAGACCACGTCGGGTTGGTCTGTCTGATACTGCTCCGACACAAGTAGCAAACAACACATGGTCCCACTTACCCGAGAGCCGTCCCACACTAAGCACCACATGGCTATCCGCCACGCTCTTGACAGTAGCTGCCACTAGCTCGCCCACTGCCAGCTGCGAGAGGCTGAAGTACTTCTCTGAGACCACGTCGGGTTGGTCTGTCTGATACTGCTCCGACACAAGTAGCAAACAACACATGGTCCCACTTACCCGAGAGCCGTCCCACACTAAGCACCACATGGCTATCCGCCACGCTCTTGACAGTAGCTGCCACTAGCTCGCCCACTGCCAGCTGCGAGAGGCTGAAGTACTTCTCTGAGACCACGTCGGGTTGGTCTGTCTGATACTGCTCCGACACAAGTAGCAAACAACACATGGTCCCACTTACCCGAGAGCCGTCCCACACTAAGCACCACATGGCTATCCGCCACGCTCTTGACAGTAGCTGCCACTAGCTCGCCCACTGCCAGCTGCGAGAGGCTGAAGTACTTCTCTGAGACCACGTCGGGTTGGTCTGTCTGATACTGCTCCGACACAAGTAGCAAACAACACATGGTCCCACTTACCCGAGAGCCGTCCCACACTAAGCACCACATGGCTATCCGCCACGCTCTTGACAGTAGCTGCCACTAGCTCGCCCACTGCCAGCTGCGAGAGGCTGAAGTACTTCTCTGAGACCACGTCGGGTTGGTCTGTCTGATACTGCTCCGACACAAGTAGCAAACAACACATGGTCCCACTTACCCGAGAGCCGTCCCACACTAAGCACCACATGGCTATCCGCCACGCTCTTGACAGTAGCTGCCACTAGCTCGCCCACTGCCAGCTGCGAGAGGCTGAAGTACTTCTCTGAGACCACGTCGGGTTGGTCTGTCTGATACTGCTCCGACACAAGTAGCAAACAACACATGGTCCCACTTACCCGAGAGCCGTCCCACACTAAGCACCACATGGCTATCCGCCACGCTCTTGACAGTAGCTGCCACTAGCTCGCCCACTGCCAGCTGCGAGAGGCTGAAGTACTTCTCTGAGACCACGTCGGGTTGGTCTGTCTGATACTGCTCCGACACAAGTAGCAAACAACACATGGTCCCACTTACCCGAGAGCCGTCCCACACTAAGCACCACATGGCTATCCGCCACGCTCTTGACAGTAGCTGCCACTAGCTCGCCCACTGCCAGCTGCGAGAGGCTGAAGTACTTCTCTGAGACCACGTCGGGTTGGTCTGTCTGATACTGCTCCGACACAAGTAGCAAACAACACATGGTCCCACTTACCCGAGAGCCGTCCCACACTAAGCACCACATGGCTATCCGCCACGCTCTTGACAGTAGCTGCCACTAGCTCGCCCACTGCCAGCTGCGAGAGGCTGAAGTACTTCTCTGAGACCACGTCGGGTTGGTCTGTCTGATACTGCTCCGACACAAGTAGCAAACAACACATGGTCCCACTTACCCGAGAGCCGTCCCACACTAAGCACCACATGGCTATCCGCCACGCTCTTGACAGTAGCTGCCACTAGCTCGCCCACTGCCAGCTGCGAGAGGCTGAAGTACTTCTCTGAGACCACGTCGGGTTGGTCTGTCTGATACTGCTCCGACACAAGTAGCAAACAACACATGGTCCCACTTACCCGAGAGCCGTCCCACACTAAGCACCACATGGCTATCCGCCACGCTCTTGACAGTAGCTGCCACTAGCTCGCCCACTGCCAGCTGCGAGAGGCTGAAGTACTTCTCTGAGACCACGTCGGGTTGGTCTGTCTGATACTGCTCCGACACAAGTAGCAAACAACACATGGTCCCACTTACCCGAGAGCCGTCCCACACTAAGCACCACATGGCTATCCGCCACGCTCTTGACAGTAGCTGCCACTAGCTCGCCCACTGCCAGCTGCGAGAGGCTGAAGTACTTCTCTGAGACCACGTCGGGTTGGTCTGTCTGATACTGCTCCGACACAAGTAGCAAACAACACATGGTCCCACTTACCCGAGAGCCGTCCCACACTAAGCACCACATGGCTATCCGCCACGCTCTTGACAGTAGCTGCCACTAGCTCGCCCACTGCCAGCTGCGAGAGGCTGAAGTACTTCTCTGAGACCACGTCGGGTTGGTCTGTCTGATACTGCTCCGACACAAGTAGCAAACAACACATGGTCCCACTTACCCGAGAGCCGTCCCACACTAAGCACCACATGGCTATCCGCCACGCTCTTGACAGTAGCTGCCACTAGCTCGCCCACTGCCAGCTGCGAGAGGCTGAAGTACTTCTCTGAGACCACGTCGGGTTGGTCTGTCTGATACTGCTCCGACACAAGTAGCAAACAACACATGGTCCCACTTACCCGAGAGCCGTCCCACACTAAGCACCACATGGCTATCCGCCACGCTCTTGACAGTAGCTGCCACTAGCTCGCCCACTGCCAGCTGCGAGAGGCTGAAGTACTTCTCTGAGACCACGTCGGGTTGGTCTGTCTGATACTGCTCCGACACAAGTAGCAAACAACACATGGTCCCACTTACCCGAGAGCCGTCCCACACTAAGCACCACATGGCTATCCGCCACGCTCTTGACAGTAGCTGCCACTAGCTCGCCCACTGCCAGCTGCGAGAGGCTGAAGTACTTCTCTGAGACCACGTCGGGTTGGTCTGTCTGATACTGCTCCGACACAAGTAGCAAACAACACATGGTCCCACTTACCCGAGAGCCGTCCCACACTAAGCACCACATGGCTATCCGCCACGCTCTTGACAGTAGCTGCCACTAGCTCGCCCACTGCCAGCTGCGAGAGGCTGAAGTACTTCTCTGAGACCACGTCGGGTTGGTCTGTCTGATACTGCTCCGACACAAGTAGCAAACAACACATGGTCCCACTTACCCGAGAGCCGTCCCACACTAAGCACCACATGGCTATCCGCCACGCTCTTGACAGTAGCTGCCACTAGCTCGCCCACTGCCAGCTGCGAGAGGCTGAAGTACTTCTCTGAGACCACGTCGGGTTGGTCTGATACTGCTCCGACACAAGTAGCAAACAACACATGGTCCCACTTACCCGAGAGCCGTCCCACACTAAGCACCACATGGCTATCCGCCACGCTCTTGACAGTAGCTGCCACTAGCTCGCCCACTGCCAGCTGCGAGAGGCTGAAGTACTTCTCTGAGACCACGTCGGGTTGGTCTGTCTGATACTGCTCCGACACAAGTAGCAAACAACACATGGTCCCACTTACCCGAGAGCCGTCCCACACTAAGCACCACATGGCTATCCGCCACGCTCTTGACAGTAGCTGCCACTAGCTCGCCCACTGCCAGCTGCGAGAGGCTGAAGTACTTCTCTGAGACCACGTCGGGTTGGTCTGTCTGATACTGCTCCGACACAAGTAGCAAACAACACATGGTCCCACTTACCCGAGAGCCGTCCCACACTAAGCACCACATGGCTATCCGCCACGCTCTTGACAGTAGCTGCCACTAGCTCGCCCACTGCCAGCTGCGAGAGGCTGAAGTACTTCTCTGAGACCACGTCGGGTTGGTCTGTCTGATACTGCTCCGACACAAGTAGCAAACAACACATGGTCCCACTTACCCGAGAGCCGTCCCACACTAAGCACCACATGGCTATCCGCCACGCTCTTGACAGTAGCTGCCACTAGCTCGCCCACTGCCAGCTGCGAGAGGCTGAAGTACTTCTCTGAGACCACGTCGGGTTGGTCTGTCTGATACTGCTCCGACACAAGTAGCAAACAACACATGGTCCCACTTACCCGAGAGCCGTCCCACACTAAGCACCACATGGCTATCCGCCACGCTCTTGACAGTAGCTGCCACTAGCTCGCCCACTGCCAGCTGCGAGAGGCTGAAGTACTTCTCTGAGACCACGTCGGGTTGGTCTGTCTGATACTGCTCCGACACAAGTAGCAAACAACACATGGTCCCACTTACCCGAGAGCCGTCCCACACTAAGCACCACATGGCTATCCGCCACGCTCTTGACAGTAGCTGCCACTAGCTCGCCCACTGCCAGCTGCGAGAGGCTGAAGTACTTCTCTGAGACCACGTCGGGTTGGTCTGACACTGAGTACACATAGTCTGCCAAGTTGTAGTTGAGTACTCGTACGTTGTGGGTACTGCCTGGGGAGAGAATACATGCATACATTAATATCTAGCCTTCTTAGACAGTTGGCAGTCTATGTTTGTGGAACCGCTCATGGCCCCATACAAATACAAATACAAATACAAATTCTTTATTGCATAAATGGAGTACAATGAGTGATATTAATATTATAATACTGTAGTAGGTATTCTCACAATAAGAGCAGGTCCATTTAGCCATTTGAAAATAGCATGCAATGTGTTTGTTACAATACAAGAAATGTCATAAAATAAACATGTAATAAAAGAAAACTCAACAACAATAATACACAAATATGTCACAAAGTTATTCATTGTTCCCTGTAAGTCAAAAATTCATTCACTGTATAGAATGATTTCTGTGTCAGCCAGCAACTTAGGGAGTTAACAAACCTTTTATATATTAGTTGCTTTATGCAGTCTGGTATTTTATTATATATTTTCATACACATAATATAGGAATTTTTTTGTATCCTTCTACTTTTTGGTACCATATTTAAAACCAACCTATTTGGATTTCTGACAGTTCTCCTGCATGACTGTTCTCTAGCGGTCTTGAATAGATTTGGATGCTGTTTAACAAATTTGCCCACCTCTAATATATATAGACATGGCAAAGTCAATATTTTTAATAATTTAAAGTAAGGACGGCAAGACACATCCGGCGCAATATTACATATCGATCTGATACATCTCTTTTGGGATATGAATACCTTGTCAATGTTTGTTCCATTACCCCAAAGGAGCAACCCATACCTTATCACAGACTCGACATAGGAGAAATAAGCAACTATTGCAGTGTGTCTATTTGCAACACTTCTAAGCTTATAGAGAGCAAATGAAAAACCATTAATTTTATTACTAACCTTCTCTATGTGTTCTTTCCAGTCAAATTTATTATTTATAATAATTCCTAGGAATGTCACATTGGTAGCATTCAGAAGAGTTTGTCCGTTATAATTAATATTCATGTCGCATATAATATGCGAAATGTGAGCATATAATATGCCTCTGCCTACCCCTTCGGAGATAAAAATATGAATTTTTGAAAAGGGCTTGGATGGGCAAATCCGAAACTATAAGGAATAGCGAAAAATGCTCAAAGGAGTCACGAGCCCGATTTTGATGAAACCTAAAACCTCATCATTAGATTTTTTAAAAAACCAATAATCCTAGCTGGGAATAAAACTCGTTGATTTTGAAAAAAAAGCACTTTATTATTACACCATACGATAGAGTCGCATAAAAATAAAATAAAATAAAATAAAATTTATTCCCTTTGAAAAATTATTTAGGATTGTCATTTTTTTTGTGACTCTACTGGGGGTTCGGAAATGCTACAGACTGAGAAGAACACCCCAAGAAACTCAGTCCGGTCCCTTACAAAATTCATCTTAGTATCTAATACAGTTTATTTTTAATATGTAGAAAGGAGCAATTCGTGTCACTGCCAGGCAGCCTTGTCTTCTAAAAAGTCTTTAATGCTATAATAAGCTTTCTGTCACAATTTAAATTTTATATTTTTTTTAAATTTATTAACTGACGAACCTGTTAAGGCTGTCGGCAATGTATTGTACATTCGAATACAATTGCCCGCAAAAGAATTGCTTATTTTATTAAGCCTAAATCTAGGTACAGCCAATTTATTCTTATTTCTTAAGTTTAGGTTATGGATATCACTATTTTTAATAAATTTACTGTTATTTTTATGAGTATATAATAAGTTTTCATATATGTACTGTGAATACACAGTATGGATGTTGATATCCCTAAACTTTTCTCTTAATGACTCCCCAAAACCCCATACCATAGATAGCCCGGACAGCCCTTTTCTGCAACACAAAGATACATTCGATGTTGGCAGCGTTACCCCATAATAGTATGCCATAGGTCATGACACTGTGGAAATAACTAAAGTAGACAAGACGCGCTGTTCTAATGTCTGTCAGTTGTCGGATCTTTTAAACGGCATAGGCTGCAGAGCTCAGTCTGCCCGAGACTTTCTCGATGTGAGGCCCCCACTGCAAGTTGGAGTCTAACTTTATGCCCAGAAAGACAGTTTCATCGACCAATTCTACTTGATCATCCCTTATCCTAACTGGTGTTAACGAGCCTAACATTTGGCAAGGTAAATCTAATACAAAAAAGTGGCATATATAAACTAACGTGCGCCAATTGCAACAAAAAATATGTAGGTCAAACTGGGAGATCGTTCAAAATTAGAGTTGCAGAACATGTCAGCGGCTGGAGACTCAAAAAAACTGAGTCCAATTTTGCTGAACACCTCATTAATGAAGAACACAGTTTTAACCCAAAATTACATTTTAGAGCTTTGCATTCCTGCGGCAATGGTAGAAAGATGTCTGCCCTTGAAGCACTCGAAAAAGTAGACACTTGAATGCTGACCCGAACATTCTCTTAAATCAACAATTAGATATGAGCCATTCACCACTGCTACAGTATTATAAATAATAACATTTCATAGTAACTAATTATAATATAATATTAATTATTTGTTTGACGGTTGGTTCTGGGTTTCTGTGTGGCCCACATGGTTCCAGATGACAAATGACAATAATTCAGTATTAAAATTTAAGTAATTTGACATTTGTATTCTTGACATTCAAATTAATTATTAACATTTGACATCTATTGCATTTTGACATTTAATTTAGTTTTGGACATTTGTAATTATAACATACTAGCTGACCCGCGCAACTTCGTTTGCGTGATAAATGAAGAACCGCTCGACCGATTTTGTGCAAACTTCACATAAACCATCTACTAAATAGTCCGAACAAAGCCTAAACATTTGGTTTGGATAGGTGAACCCGTTCTCGAGTTATAAAATTACAACGAAAAGTGGCTTTGATTTTTATATATACAGATAAATTTTCTTAAACATTTAATAGTTGTATTCTCCCTAATTTTGGGGTAAATGTAGAAACTGATTAATGTCACACTGTAACATTTATAATTCTTTAAGATTAGACATGTACTATTTAATGTGTTCAAATTATCTGAAAAAATAAATTTCCCTACTTTTTTTGGAAAATTTAAAAGCTGGTAACTTCAAAAATATTCGAATACCGGCATTGAAAATTGTATAGTTTAAATGTATTCACATGATGTAGTGGTCATCAAGTTAGTTTTAACAAAGTTTATATTCTACCTTTGAGAATGCCGAGAGGCGAAACCGGTCAGGAGTAAAGTAAATACATGTTGTGGAACAGTACAAGTGGTGTTATTCAATATGTGCAGCAGGTTCCACCAAGTGCCATCAACCAACAGCATAAATAATCTAATACATTTTGTTTTAGTTTCATTTAACAATAAATTATTTGCGTTAAACCAGTGGACTACCCTAGAGAGGGCATTGTTTACTTCGTCAAGTTCGCGTTGTCCACGTTCAACTTTAAATATTAAAGATGTGTCATCAGCAAACAAAACTACCTCGTGATCGTCTCTTATAAGGTGAGGGAGATCATTTATGTACACTAAAAATAGAAAAGGTCCCAGAATTGAACCCTGAGGCACCCCCATTGTTACAGCAGAACCATGTGACTGTTTACCATTTATCGTAAACATACAATATTCGTCCCCCGGATCCCATAATGATCAAGTTTTTGATAAGGATCAAATTCTGCGAAGTAATGATATACGGCAAACTAAAGGAAAATTTGGAATATTAATAGAATTCTTATTTCATGTACTTACCTAAATTTTGTATCTTAAGGCTGCAATATTTGACCTTGACAAATCCTAAGGCAATTCGAAGGATTGCAGCGTTCGCTTTTGCCGGATTTCATTCGATTCTAATACATTATATTACTGTTTTTTATTTATTTATTTATTTATCTATATACATCCTATCTTTACAGGTTCTTAACCTAATGCGATAGAATAACCCGATCACCTAATTATTAAATATGTACCTATAAAACAACAAATGTAAAACAAAAACAGTATCCTAAGGTTGTCTATAGCTAATTGTTCTTAAAGCTATTACTGTGAATTCACTCCATGTGCAAGCAAATAGGTCTACCTGATCCGCTATAAGGTTGAGAGTACGCAGTGCCCGCGACAGAGGCGCCTCCGCCAGCAGGGAGGTGCGCGCACTCGGCACCGCCAGCAGCGGTGGCCGCCGGCGTCGCCACACGTACCTATCCGGGACACACATTCTTACCTGCGCTAGTATCTCCGCATTATGCAACCCACCCCTGAGTACTCTGACTACGTAGGAGACGAGTGTGAGTTCCCTCCTTACCCCCAGTTCGTTGTAGCCTACCATACCCAGAATAAACAAAGTTGGGTACATTAATGGATAGAACGGATACACTTCATAGTATCTCATATACAAATACCTTATAAATTTATTCTGCACTCGTTCCATCATGAGACTATATTTAGCTTCATGTGGAGCCCAGATGACTGCGTTACTTTCCAGTTTACTCCTAACCAGTGCATTGTATAAAGATATAACAGTTTTAATATTGGTGAATTCTTTTACTGTTCTCAGCGTAAACCCCAAGTTCCTATAAGCTTTTTTACAACATTTGACTATGTGATCACGATAGCTAAGCCCAGTGTTTAGAGGTACACCTAAATCCTTAACTTCCCCCACTCTCTGTATCGGAGTCCCGCCAAGAGTATAGTTGTGATGTATGGGCTTTTTTTTGCGAGTGAAAGTAATTGTCATACACTTAGAAGTGTTGAACTGCAATTGATTGTTTTTAGCCCAATTCACCACACTATCTATATCTCTTTGTAGCTTTTCACAGTCCTTCTGGTCGTTAACAGTTACGGAAAGCTTGAGGTCATCCGCAAACAGGAGGCATTTTGCTTCGCGAACAGCTTTCGGCAAGTCGTTAATCATTAAAATGAACTGCAACGGGCCAAGGTTACTGCCTTGGCTCACGCCCGACCTCGTAAAATATGGCTTTGAGAAGTGCCCTGCGTATTCTACATATTGTAGTCTGTCTCTCATACAACTGGTAAAAAAATTCAGCAAGTGAGGTGTGAATCCGACGCCAGCCAATTTCTTTAATAGCACGTCATTATTGACTAGATCAAATGCTTTTTTCAAATCGAAATAAGCAGCGTCCACCTCACCACCCCCATCCACTGTTGGCACTATATCTGCCATATAACTCAGTAGATTACTAGTTGTACTTTTGTTTGGTCTAAACCCATGCTGAGCTTCCGTGAGTTGCGGGCTCACCTGCGAAAAAATACTACTATGAATGGCCGACTCGAAAATTTTTGCAGGGGTTGATAGTACAGCGACAGGTCTATATTCTTCCACATTTGTACCTGAGCCACCTTTCGGTACTGGTATTACCCTCGTGAGCTTCCACTGGTCTGGGAAAACCATAGCTTTTAAGGACTTATTAAATATGCTAAGCAGCGGTCTAGCCAATACTGATCGACAATCCCTAAAGATGTAGGGCGGGATGCCATCAGGTCCCACTGAACGCTTGGGCTTCAGTTTCCGTAGGGCACGGCATACCTCTTGCAATTGCAAATGATCCAGGTGGATCCTCGCTGCTCCATTTTCACAACCTGCGTCTGTTACCGCCTTTTCGACATTAAGCTCCGCGGGCTGTGTGCTGTACACTGACTGAAAATATTTAGCAAATTCTCTAGCACAATCAGAACCAGCCAACGGTACCCCATCCCTTATGATAGTCTTTGGACTTCTGGAAGCTCGTTTTCCCTTAATGTACTTCCAAAAAGACTTTGGGTTCTCCTGGAGTTCACTCTGTACCCGCTGAACGTATTGTGATTTCGCCCTTTGTATCATATTTTTAACTTTAGACCTATACTGAGCGAAAACTTCGTAATCACCAATATGTCCACTTGATTTATATTTCTTGTGAAATAACGCTTTCATTTTATGTCGCGAATTAATTGAGCAGTGTACCACTCGGGATACGTGTAGCTCGAGCTTACACGACTACTCTTTTTCCTAGGGACACACTCATCTATAATAGAATTAATAGCATCGTAGAAAAACTTTAAACTCATTTCCAAATTTAATTCATACATGGGAGACCAATCAACTTTCCCTATTAGTGTATATAATAACCTAACAAAATCTGCTTTACAAAAATTCCAACCTACATGCACTTGATTAATACATTCATGTGACGAAAAAATGTCATCATCGTCGCAACGCGGCGCAGGCGTCGGCAGCGACGGCGGCCCCCGACCACGGGCGCCGCCGGGCACGCGCACCGTCACCTCGAGCGGTGGGTGCTGAGCGTCCACCGCGACCAGCGGGTCCCTAGCGGTGCGCACCACCACACTCTCGCCCTCAGCGAACGTACACAGCACTAAGTCCAAGAATCGATCTTTGCAGTTTCTAATTTGATTACACTGAGTGAATCCACAGTAGGTTACAAAGTATTCGAAATAATTACTTACATGTGACGAACTAGAATAAAGATTGAAATCTCCAATTACCATTATTTCACTATAACAGTCACAATATTGCTCAATTAACCTAAACAACAACATGTAGTCATTTTCATTACTACCGGGCGGAATATACACTACACACATTAAAAACAAAAATCTATCACTAACGTAAACCTTAGCACTAACGAGTTCAAACGTCTGATTGCCAATATTCACGTTGCACACTGGCTCGCGTCGAATTTCGAGTCGCGGTGAGGCCACAATACACGTGCCGCCTTGTTTCCGCCCGTCCGCTCGATCGCAACGCAGTATGGTATAACCAGGAGGAATAAATTCTGCGTCGCTTATAGACTCATTGCAGCCGGTCTCCGTTATAGTGAATAAATCTGCATTCGATGACGAAATTCCTATATAAAATTGTTCCAACTTGGTACGTAGTCCTCTTACGTTCTGATAGAATATTACAATGTCTCTATTGGTAATTATTTTGTTTTCCCTGTGATCTACGAAACCACACCCACTCGCAGAATTCAATATTGAGCGGCCAATGATCCGCTTGGCATAACGTTTCATATTTACTCTCCGGAACTCCTACGATAAATGAAGCGTAGTCCCTTTCAGTTTTGTGTTTTATTCGTTCCACTGTAATCGGAATTTCGTTTCCTAGTAATCTTTTTACATAGTTTTCTAAACTTTTTGTGGAAGTATCTTTTTGTAGGCGCCATAGATGCAAGTATTTTTTACGTTCTGTTCCTTTAATTTCCATTGTATTGGTACTGCCCCCTTTTTTCACTTCTCTGTTTGAAAAACGGTTTTTGCGTTTATTAACTGTTATCCAATTATTTTCATTTCCTGTGGTGTCTTTATTAATATCTATTGTATTGGGGATCACGCTTTGTTCAGTACCTTCAGAAATAGGTGCAATATTTTCCGAGCATACATGTTTGGTGCAAGACTTCGTGGCCCCACATTTCAACATACAACTCCGTTTTATTTTGTTTCATAGCGTTAACGAATGATACCATGGGTTTTTTTACCTTATCTATGTTTTTTCCACTGAGTTGAGCCTCAAGCTGTTGATTTTTTTTGTTAGCATTTTAATTTGTATTTCTAAATTTTCAATTTTTTCCGTTTTTTCTTGAGCTACCTGCATTATTTTTTGTAACTTTTTCAACTCGGTTTCAGTGTTATCAAATTTACTCTGTAGCGAAATATATTCTCTTTTTTGCTCATCAAATTTTGATAACATTTCCCGGCGAAATCTATTCATCTCCTCTAGTAGCCTACACTCTGCATCTGCCATACTATTTTCCTTAGGCCTTCCTCTGCTGCCACGCTCCGTGTTGACGAAGCTGCTAGGTGTGAAAGTTTTATTCATCACGTTAGCTCTAATCGGTGTTTCAGTATTATCCCTCTTTGGTATCACACTTACACATTCGGGACACATCCACTTGCTTTTGTATTCTTCCGTTAACGTGTCGAACATTTCACTAGTTAATGCCAGACACTTCACATGGTACAATTTGTTACATGTTTCTTTCGAGCACTCCAAAAATTGTATATTTTTAATTTCGGCATCGCAGCCGGCACACTTTGTAACCATTACTTAAATCCGCCAAAATTAGAAAAATATCTGTAGTACTACCAATATAACGTGCGTACTGCGCAACGGTCGCGTAACAAAAACTACTAAACACACTAGATGTTATAAAATCTGAGGGGTTTTAAAAAAAATCTAGCCGTAAAATATTGTTCTAAAGACCTATATCTATTTTATGGCAAGTTTTTATGAGGATCAAACTCATTTATTTAGATAAAAAAAGTACATTACTTGTTAAGATTTTTGCAATTTTTCTATTTTTCGAGAGCGATTTCGATCGAACAAAGTATTCCTAATCGTATTTTGATATGTTAAAAAAGCAAGAGTATCTAATAAATTAGTTTTATCAGATCAAATCGAAGAATATTTCCTAGTATAAAGTTCACCCCAAAATGAGTCTCTTTCGAATATACAAGCCTTAATTTGTTTCGTTCGAAATCCCAGAAAAGACCGTAACTATTCCGTGTTTTAAATTATGCTCAGAATGATTCTTTGGATAATATTCTAAACGGAATCAATAACATTGTTATATTGAATGCAGTACGATCCTTGAGGTCTCGAATCAAGCTATGTACTGAAAACAATGGTCTACATTTTGAACCATTAATCAGTTAACGTAAGAAAAATTCCTATGCTCTGCGGGAAGTAAAGAAGATGTTAAGGTTGGGTCCCCACTCTCAAGGTGGTATCTAACCTGACTAATGTTCGTATGCGTAGGTCCTACAGGGGTGCATTGGCGGATATTAAATAAAACAAGTATTACACAACTGGTATTTACTTCCAGCGTGCACTTGCGAACCGCGCGTTACGATGACTGATGACTGGCCGCACTAACTGCAGTTTTGTGCATTCAGCATACGTGCTTAATGTGTCCCTACAGTACTCCCTTGCCAAAAAAATATTTAAACAATATTAAAAAGTTATAACCTTGAAGTACTTTATAATAAGTTTAGAATGAGCACTGTCACAAGTTACTAAGTATAAACAATTCGCCAGTCAGCAGTCCGCTGGATGCAAGTGTCACGACATACACAACTATCATATTTCAGTACTTGATAATGATACGATGCATGTTATTTTATATAAACATATGAGAATATTATTCGATACACACAATATTACATCACAATACACGAAATTATTCGCAATTATTAAAACAACACAGTTTAAAATCAAAGTAAACCCTAAAAAAAAATATTGTTTTATTGAATTACACTTACCACGTTTAACTAAGTTTTTTGGTAATATTGACACATTCGCGCCCGTATCCACCAAGAAATTGTAACCACATTTTACGTCGGTTACACAAAGGCGGTGATTGGCAAAATTGATGCAGTCTTCCGCCCCAGCCTGCACCCAGTTTAGTTTTCCGCTGCTTTTTTCTTTTCCCAGTTGCATGGCTGTACACACCTGCTAGCCTTGTCACCATACCGGTAATGGTAAAAACACAACCAGGCTTGATTTTTGCGACTACTACTTTCTCCAGACTTGTCTCTGCCTCGTGACCTTGAATATCCACCGAATTTCTTGCGATTATACCGCTGTTGTGGTCTGCTCTGTCTGCCAATTTTTTTGACCTCCAAACTCAATTTAGCTATCTGAGCCGCTAAATCACTTGTTGATGTTGACGTAGATGGCTGAGACACTTCAGCTATCTCAATAGGCCTAGTGGTCTCCATTATTTTGTCGGCTACTATGGCCAGATTCTCAAGTTCCTTCACCTCCGTCACGGCTAAAACAGCTCTCACCGACGATGGTAGATGTCCAGTCCACATGATCTTCAATGTGTCGTCCGGTATTTTGTTGCGAGCCAAATCCCTCATCCGTCGTAACAACTGCGAAGGTTTCTGAGAACCCAACTCCATTTCTCCCAACAACTTTTGAAATTGACGAGTTTCACTTTCCTCAAATACTTGCAGCAGCCGTTCTTTAAGAGCTCCATACCGATTATCATTGGGTGGGTTAAGCAGTAAGTCACTCACTTGCTCTATAGCAGCCTTGCTGAGTTTCGTCACCACGAGATTCTGTTTTGCAGCGTCACTAAGTTTCTGCGAATATACAGTGGCCTCGAATTGCACGAACCACAACCTCGGCTTGTCCGTCCAAAATTCTGGTATCCGTGTGGACACTGTCACTGATGCAAGCGTGGATTCGACCTTGTCCTCCGCTTTTACCGGTAGCGGTTGCTGAACGGAAGGCACTCCCGGATTTTGAGATATCATTTTAAAAATTTATTTGAGTCACCGTAAATTAAATTACACTCGCACTGTAACTGAACGCGGGGTCACCAATGTTAAGGTTGGGTCCCCACTCTCAAGGTGGTATCTAACCTGACTAATGTTCGTATGCGTAGGTCCTACAGGGGTGCATTGGCGGATATTAAATAAAACAAGTATTACACAACTGGTATTTACTTCCAGCGTGCACTTGCGAACCGCGCGTTACGATGACTGATGACTGGCCGCACTAACTGCAGTTTTGTGCATTCAGCATACGTGCTTAATGTGTCCCTACAAAGACTACCGACCTAGCGGCAGCTCTGGCCACCTACTATGCCTACGCTTATTCTTGGCTTAGTTATGGCATTATTTTGTGGGGAAACAGTGCTGACGCGCCTACCCTCTTCGTTCAACAGAAGAAACTTATAAGAATATTAGTCAATATTAAAGACTCCTAATCAGACTCCTGTAGACCCCACTTCAAAAATTTAAAAATGTTAACATTACCGTGTATCTATATTATGGAAATATGTAAATTTGTGAGAAAACATCAAGAGAATTATACTACACGTGAAAATATTCAAAATAGATATACACTAAGGCATAAAAATAGAATCAATTTACCAACATCCCGATTAGTAATGCATTCCACAGGCCCTTTGGTCATGTCAATAAAGGTATACAACAAACTGCCATTGTTGATAAAAAATGAAGAAGAATTTAACCCTTTTGTCAAAAAGCTGAAACTGTTCTTGCTAAACAAATGTTATTACAGTGTCCAAGAGTACCTAGACGATAAAAACTAAAAAACACATGTCTTGACTAAGAAATCATAACAAAAAAAAAGCATTCTCCCAATGTTTATTTTTATTACATAGTGATGACATGTACAAAATATAATATATGACTTCCGGTATTTATTTAATAAATTAATAATACATAATTATTAGTGACCGACCGAAGTTTCGGTTTCGGTTTCGGTTTCGGCCAGTTTCGGCCAAAAAAACGAGTTTCGGCCGCAGTTTCGGTTTCGGCCAAAATAGGCCGAAACTTTCGGCCGGGCCGAAACCCACGTGTTCATGAATTTTGAGTGCCTAGCTCTGCTTGTGACGTGGTTGGGGTCAGCCCAACTCGTTAATATGTTACTAACCGAAGATTTACAGATTTACAAAGGACTTCCAATCAATAGTTATAATACTCGTATTACAATTTTCGCGGAATCCTAAAAAGGTGATCGGGGGTTATGTAATGTCCTAGATCACCTTTTTAGGACCCTTTGTTGTCGGTTCCGTTGACTTCGGTGGTCGTCTGTCTGTCAGTCAGCAGACTCATGCACCGTGATAGTTAGACACTAAAATTTTTACAGATGATGTATTTCTGTTGCCACTATAGCTACAAATAATAAAAATAGACAAATTAATAATATTAAAGGGGGCCTCCCAATATATACGTGATTTTTTTGCTGATTTTCTTGTACGGTACCCTACGCGCGCTAGTCCGGCTCACTGTTGTGCAGTTTTTGTTATATACTCCTAGAATGTAACCAAAACTAGCCAAGAGCTAGTAGGAGGGCAGCGTATGGTTTTAGTCGGTAGGAGTTCGCAATAGCATCTATGAGTAATTCCACACGTAAAAGAAAGAAACTCATCTTTAGGTGGAGATATTTCTAAAATGAACACTTGAGAAGATTTATACCGTTAATTGATGGCACTTGGTGGAACTTGCTGCACCTATTGAAAAAATAATGTGGGTTATAGCCTATTAACGAGATATGAATCCTAGCCGTCCGTCTGTCTATTAGTCACGAGGTTGTATCGCTAGAACCGTGCCAGATATAGGCCTAAAACTTTCACTGTACAGTAGTCCTACCGACTAAAAACCACGCGTATCCTACCTAACAGCCTACGGTTGGGAGCCCCGATGATACTGCGGCCGCGTCTTTAGGGGGGTTATTCAGTTGTTATCCCGCTTCTTGAGCGGGGCGTGGATGAATCTCTCACGTCATTCTATCGTCTAGGCCAGGGCCTGCTTCTGTAAAGACGGTAAGCAGCCCGATCACCGTCCTCAGGCCCCCGGTCATGGAGGCTGATAATATGGGGCGCCGCCGCAGACTGGAACTCGGGTGGCAGAGTTCTCTCCTGCTTCTTCCAGGCCGTCTCTTTTACGAGCATGACCTGCTCACAGGAAGAGGCCTATGGTCCCACTCCAGCGCCTCCTTGCGTCATTTTAAACAATGATGCAAGGGCCCTTGCTTCCAGGTCCCATAGAGGGGTACCCGGCTAGAAGCCATGCCGCCTCAACTGAGATCGTGCGGTATCTCCTCTTTACCCTGACAGCCGTCGCCTTCTGCGGGCTAAGCAATCTAGCCGCATTGCTGGCCATCAGGATCTCCGCCCATACGGGGGCCCCGTATAGGGCCATGCTCCGCACGATCCCAAGGTACAGTCTCCTGCAGGGAGCGTTGGGTCTCCTGATATTGGGCAAAACCGCGAGAGTGCGGCTGATGCCCCTCCCTCAGCTATGGGACCAAACTTCGGAAGTGGTATCCGAAGTTCCACCGGCTATCGAGTACGAGCCCCAGATACGTCATCGAGAGCTCGATGCCGATGCTGACGCCCCCTATATGTAAGCTGGATCCCGCGGGTGGCCCCAGGGCTGCGTCTCGGTGCGTTGCTCCTCGCGCTGTAATGAGGATGTTGTCGTAACACGTTACGCCGATACCTCTGAGCAACGGACCACGCAGCACCCAATCGTAACCGATATTCCACAGCAGCGGTCCTAAGACCGATCCCTATGGAACCGAACGACGCATCTCGCGGACCCATCCCTAGTCAGCTCGGGTAAGTTATGGCCCTCTCGGAAAGATAGGCCCCGACAATTCGACGGAGGTATGGAGGCATTCCATGGTAAATAAGCGCCTCTCAAACGCAGCTCCAGGGCAAGATGCTGAAAGCGTTGGCGATGTCAAGAGACACTGCCACCACCACCTCACCCAGTTCTGATGCCGATAACAAAAAATACCTACTAAATCAGAAAAAGCATCCACACAACAAACGTAATTTTTGTGCCCAATTTTTGTAACGGAACCTTCTGTGCGGAATCCGACTCGCACTTGGCTGGTTTTTTTTTTCAATATGAACACGTGAGTTTCGGTTTCGGTTTCGGCCGAAACTGACCCTGGGGCCGAAAGTTCGGTTTCGGTTTCGGTTTCGGCCGGAAAACTAGTTTCGGTCGGACACTAATAATTATCCAATAAACATGCCTAATAATAATAACTGTACTGACATGAATGACAATAATAAATATACAATAGACATAATATTATTAATAAATAATAATATTATTAGTAAATAATAATAATATTGATAAATAATGGTAATATTGGTAATTGATAATAATTTATTAATAAAGATACTTAATAATAATAAAAAAAACAGTACAATATCACTCAAAATGATTAAAATATATTATAAAATGAATAATTAAGACCACTAAATATTATGAAAAAATGACATTAATGTATAATACATGACAGCAATATATAATACATGACATTCTGTATTTATTTAATAAATTATTAATACAAAATATCCAAAAGAAATGCCTAATATAATATTAATAACTATACCGACATGAATGACAACAATAAATATTCAATAGACAATAATAGTGTTAATAGCATTAGTAAATAATGATAATATTTGTAAGTAATAATAATGTTGATAAATAATAATAATATTAATTAAGTTACTTAATAAAAATACCGTGCAATATCACTTAAAATAATTATCATAAAGTAAATAATTAAAAACACTAAATATTTTATTGACTAATGCTATACCTAATAATAAAATTATTATAATGAATAAATAAGTATCGCTTCATCCTCTCTTCTATTTTTGCCGTGCCCGACAGGGTCCATATTGTACCTAATAATCTAAAATGTATAACATCTGTAATAAACATATGGTGTGCAAATAAATAAATATGAAATATGAAATAAATATGAAATAAATATGAAAATAAATATGAAAATAAATGTATTTTGTTAAAGATGAGCTCTTTCCTTTAGTTTGCCGTATGTCATTACTTCCCCGAATAAGATCCTTAATAGCAACACTATCGTATGGTGTAATAATATAGGGTGTGTTTTTTTTTTCAAAATCAATGGGTTTGATTCCCAGCTAGGATTATTGGTTTTTCAAAAATCTAATGATGAGGTTATAAGTTTAATCAAAATCGGGCTCGTGACTCCTTTAAGCATTTTAGCTATTCCTTAAAGTTTCGGATTTGGCCATCCAATCCCTTTTGAAAAATTCACCTGTATATTTGCTGTCGACAGTAGTAATTCTTCAGTGCCACCACTTACCTAGTGGGTAAGACTTGGCGACCACCTCCTCATCAGTCAAGTCCTCCTCCACTTGGATCCGCTTGAGGCTCATGGTGCCGAAGCTGTTCTCTGCTAGCTTGAAGTGGATCGACCTTCCAGTGATCTTTAGGACCTGAAATAATACCATTTCTTTAACAAAAGCCTAAAATTCAACTTAATTTATATATATACTAGTTTTGCCTCCCGGCTTCGCCTGACGTACTTTCAACTGTTACTTAACTGTGATTCATTTAAAGTGTTTTATGCGTTTTCTTGGCATAAAAGCCTTTCCTGATTGACAGAGAATGTTTGAAAGCAAAATTAAACAAAATCAGTCAAGTCACTCTCAAGGTTTACACTTACAAATCTTTTTAGCGATTCACAAAAGTGAATTAAAAGGAAACTTTATAGGAGATTGTTTTCAAAAAGAAAATCTATACTAATATTATAAAGAAGTAAAGTTTGTGTGTTTGTTAAATTGTAAGGGGTAATCTCGGGATCTACTGAACCGATGTTAAAAATTCTTTCACCAATAGAAAGCTACGTTATTTTGGAGTGTCATAGGCTATGTAGCATCACGCTACAACGAATAGGAGTGGAGCAGTAATAGTAAATGTTTCAAAAACGGGGGAAAAGTTATTCCTTTTGAGAGCTTCGTTGCGTGTCCTGTGTAAATATTTATAGTTATGTAAAAAATATGTACTACAAAATTGTTTCTTTTAAAAAAGTTTTAAAAAAATTGCGCGATAGCATGTGTCTATCTTTGGGTTGGTGCACAATAACCATTTTAATGGCAATCATTTTTTTTTCTACAATAATGCCATGGAATACTGGAACAATTTCGTTTATGCTCTTTCATAAACGAAATTGTTCTTAAAAATAATGCGACGGGAATCCTTTCTCTCTCTCTCTCTCTCTCTCTCACGTAGTATTGAATATTAACGATGAGACGCTACGGGAGTAAACGCAACGCGACGGGAGTAAATGCGACGGGAACAGGTAATACTCTCTCTTATGTGGTAGTTAATTATAATGCGGACAGTGTTTTGTACTCAAAAGACACTACACTGTGTTAAGCATTTTAAATTACGGCCAGTTCTGAAATAAGTGACCAACAGGCTCCATTTAAGAGTGTTTCCATGCTTCAAAAGGCATGTTAAGCCGTTGATCTGCTTTCCAAAACGGCTGGACCCTACATACCTTGGCATCTTCGATGATATCCCCTTCCTTGATCGTCTGCTCCTTCTCCAAGTCAGGGTATGAGGTCTCGAAGATGTTCCTGGTGGTAAGGAACGGGGTGTTTCTTGTGGGCATCACATATAGTAGACGGGCCCGGATCTGCGAATAAAAGACCAATTTTAGTCAAGAGTATTGTGCCCTAAGGCTATCCGTGTCTGTCGTGAAATCTGGGACATCCTTCTGGCCGTAAGGCACTGTGTGGTATTAGTCAATAAGAATCTGGCATGGCATTCCTGAGGGTTTTCAGCATGTATGAAGAAAAGCGGCTATGTGATATCAAAGATAACATAATAGTATTACAAACAGATAGGCAACTCCCTGCCCCCCACTGAGTAAGCTTCCCCCCCCCCCCGCCCCCTCCACAGCTGTCAATATAGTTGGCAGGTGTCGTGGGGGAACATTTGCTTAGCCTTGTTGGTCACACGCACACATTCAAGCTCTGTACGATGACATTTGTATGGAGTTTCCGCCCTGTGCTTAATCTTATCTTTGAATTTCAGGTCCGAACAAACACTTGAGAAAACATTTGTTTGTTGAAAACATCAATATAGAGAGATGATTTGTGTGAGATATTACCTTCTGCCCGAGCGCAGGCTTCTTCCCCTTGCTGTGGTCGGCGTGCTGCCTCTGGACGTAGGCCGCGGTGTCTCCGAACACACTGCCTTCGATACCGTTGTCTAATGGCTGGAATTGTACAATGATTGTGATGATTTGATAACAGTGGGTGGGCTAAATGGAGTTTAATTTAATCATCTAACCTTTTACATGCTGCAAAATTAAGAATTTTTTTCTTTTTTAAAAGTACATTATTTTTTACAACGCATTTTATGACTTTTTTAATACAATACTTGACACAGGTGCATTGCCATTTACTGATTTTGTTTGTATAAATTTTCTATTTAAGAAATTTTAATTGCTGGTAAAACTGTTCAAAGTGTTCAATTATTGAATAGTAAAAATTAAAAATTAAAAACCGGCCAAGTGCGAGTTGGACTCACCCATGAAGGGTTTCGTAGCAGCAAGTAACATAATATAAAAGTTCTTATAGTTCGTTGTAACTTTGATTCATGTTTTAACACGTTCGCAGTGGTAGTGATTTTTCAAACCGAAAATTGCGACTTATGACGTATTAAAAAAAAACTACCAGCTCTATCTCGTTCAAACTTATTTTCGTTGGTAGTTTTTATGGCAATGTACATTATATATTTTTTTTAGATTTATCATTCTCTTAGTTTAGAAGTTAGAGGTGGGGGGGGGGGGACAAACATTTTTCCACTTTGGGAGTGTCTCTTGCGCAAACTATTCACTTTTGAGACAAATAATTTTAGGAACCTCAATAGCATTTTTAAAGACCTATCTATTAGAGATGCGCCGAATGTGGGTTGAACCGAATTCGAACATTCGGCCGAATATTCTGTAAAAAATGTACCGAACCGAATATTCGGCCGAACTATTCGGTTCAAATTAACGCGGTAAACAGGTTACTGCAGGTTAGTCGACGAGGCTGGGGACATACTTTTAGCGCTGGGCGCGCAGCCCTTAGCCCTAGGGCGCTGATTCTCAATCGAACAACTTGCAACCGTGAAGAAAGTTTACAGTCGAAATGTCTTTTGTCTAAAGATTGAGAGAAAGAGTAATTGGTGGGAGATGGTGAGCTGAACGGGCTCCTTTTTTAAAGAAATGAGTTTCTTTTTCCACCAACGAAGATTTCAGAAATAAAGATTAAGATTAAGATGAGTAAGGTGAATGTAAAATGAGAGAAATTAATTTGAAAATGAGAAGTGCATTCTCACATAGACTTAGTTCAGTTGGAGTTTTGGACTGGTTGTGTACAGCCGTGCTTTGTAGCGAATTAGTTATATTGTCGTGTAAAGACAAAGTTCTTGCATATTGTAACTTAAAGAAGAGACAAAAATAAAAACGGACTCCGTAATGCCCCGGACCACTAACTAGAACTGAGTCAGCTCATTACAACTATATTAACCACTCAGTCCCTTCATTGCGACAATTTATTGGTGGGAAAATTAGTGCCTAGTTTGCGAGTTAAACGGATTCATTATACTTTGTAAACTAAAGCTTGATCTCTGTGACAGTTACATTAACGTTACCAAAATTTACTTTTATTTCAATAGCATAAAGTTGTTATTTACAATTTGCACCTCTGTGCTCTCACTCTGTCTATGCATTTCAACCACAAAAGCTATATACCGTTGACATAAATTCTATTCTTGGCTACGTTTGTACAACTGTCACAGAGATCCAGCTATATTTTACAGAGTATATTGGAACTGCTCTGTTCGCAGTGAAAACCGGGGTTTATTTATTAATAAAGTAGTTCAAGTTCAAGTTCATAACATACTTTTCCCAGAATATTACATATTCATATGATTTACTCAAGAGTGTAAATTCATTGTATTAAAATATGGCTAATTGCTATTATAAAAAAAAAGATCCGATGCTTAGCTTTACCTAACCCACTCTTACATCCGACTTTTCATGTTTTTACAATTTTTCCCCCATATTAAAATAAAATTTTGAACGAACGTACTTTGGAATACAATTTTTTTACAAAATAAATCATTAGCTTAATGTAAATTTTGACTGCCTCTGTGGCGCGGTCGGTAGTGATACCGCCTGCGGCGCTGGAGGTCGTGGGTTCGATTCCCACCGGAGACAAATATTTGTGTGACCCATAAATGGTTGTCTCAAGAGTCTGGGTGTTTCTATGTATAATATGTATGTATTAAAAAAAAAGTATATAAGTATTAATATCCGTGGTCTGATACCCATAACACAAGCAGGTTATTCCTAGCTTACTTTGGGATCAGATAGCGTTGTGTGAAATGTCCGTGAATATTTATTTATTTATAATTGACTTAATAAAAATTGAGCAAGTAAAAAATTGCCAAATGAATATTTAACGAAGCGATTAAAATGCGAAATATAATTTTGCTAAAGATTTTTTTGGGAAATAAAACTATGCGATAAGTTTATTGGGAAGTGAAATTTGAAGGAACATATACAAACAGCAGGATCCCGAAAACCGGGCATTCTTTAGGTAAGCAACGTTGAGAACTCCGAGCTTTTTCATCTAAATGACCATGTTACTGTGCGTCACCAGAGATATCTGTACCATGACGTTAATTATGGGAAAATCCCTACCTGTTCCATAATGATTAATTTTGTTAATAATAGTTTAAACATTCGGTAATTATTCGGCAAATAAACCGAATATTCGGCCGAATACGAACTATTGAAAACAACAACAATCAACAAGGTGACACTTACAATCAAGTGGCTCAAATGTTGCGAGTTTCCAAATCAGTTATCTTTCGCAACGTAAAACGATACCGGCAGACAGGCGAGTACACAAGATGCAGAGGACAAGAGAGAAAAAAGAAGACCACAGCTAGGGACGATAGATTTATCGTAAGCAGTGTGCTAAGAAATCGTACCTCGACGTCTTCTGAGGTAAGAGCAAGGCTCCAAGAAGTCCGAAATGTGGCAGTTAGCACTAAAGCGATACGAAGAAGACTTAAAGCAGCCGGAATAGGGGCATTTATACCTGCCAAAGGACCTCTTCTTACCACAGGTCATCGTGTAGCTCGGAGTAACTTTGCTCACATTCACCGTCACTGGAATGACAATGACTGGGGAAGAGTATTATTCACTGATGAGTCCAGATTTTGCCTTAAGCCAGATGATGGAAGGGTGAAAGTGTGGAGACGACCAGGAGAAAGATATGCACAGTGTAACATTGTCGGAAGAGAACCTTACGGTGGAGGATCAGTGATGGTACGGGGTGGCATTTCCTTAGGAGGACGTACGGAGCTCCACGTCTTCGAAAATGGATCGCTGACAGCAGCACGTTACGTAACTAACATTTTAGAAGAAATTGTGATACCATTTGTCCCATACATAGGTGATAATTTTCTACTGATGCATGATAATGCTCGGCCACACACTGCCGCTGTAGATTCAAGATACCTTCAAGTGTACGAAATCGATGTTTTGGAATGGCCAGCCCGCTCGCCAGACTTAAACCCGATTGAACATGTCTGGGATAAACTGGGAAGACAAATAAAAAAAAGAATCCCTGCAATAACCAACTTACGACAACTTAAAACGGCGTTGGTAGAAGAATGGGACCAAATGCCACAAAATTTCATAGACGAATTAATAAAAAGTATGCCCAGACGATTGGAGGCAGTTTTAACAGCAAGAGGAGGTAACACCAAATACTGAATGTACCTACGAGTGGTCATGTTAACTTTTACTAGAGAAGAAACCAGACATTCCATAAATTTCATGATAAGATTAAATTTCATTGTTTCCTTAACATTCTCGTTAATAAGCGATAACTTCAATATTTGTCTATTTTTAACAGTAAATTGTACATTTCTGTATTTTAAAAAGTTAAATTAATTAGGAATACTCAAATGAAACTGTATTAAACATAAATAAATCGTTTATACATACATACATACATACATATGGTCACGCCTTTATCCCCGAAGGGGTAGGCAGAGGCATATAATATGCCCACATTTCACCTTTTTGTATAATTTGTCCCACGTAATAGGTGGTGAGCCGTATTGCCGTGTTTAAATGGACAGGCGCAGGTTGTGACTGCCTGCTGTTGAAATAAAGCCTTCAACTTAGCTTAACGACTGCCATTTTACTGGCAACCGGGACCAACGGCTTAACGTGCCTTCCGAAGCACGGTAACGCTCTAATAAATGTCACAAAGTGATCACATGGATGGTCACCCATCCATGGACCGGCCATAATGAAAGTTGCTTACTGCAGTGATCGTTTACAGAACCGCGGGGCCACGAGCGCTTCATTTGGCGCGCCATTTGGCTACGAAACCCTAAAAACGTAATAGCACATAACACAGTTTTATAAAAGTACATAGCGGGCTTATTGCTAAAAGCAATTAAATACTGGAAATATTAGCGAACTTTTATTTGCCTGCCATTAATTTCTAAATATCATAACATCTTAGCATCAATGCGAAATAAGCGATAAAAAAAATACATACCGTCTCAACAAGAAACTCAAGTGCAGAAGCTGGCAACACTGGTGAGTTGGTCTTGTGTCGCTGACAGCTGTTCTGTAGTGTTGCCAGCTCACTCGACAGTGTGACCACACCGCCGTCCGCCACTGACTTGACTACGCACCACGCTATCATACCCACGTCTGGAAAATAATTTTGTATGGTAAAGTTGATTCGATTGATAGATGAAAAACCGAACTCTATTCATGACATTGGCTGTCCATTTGTCTGTCTGTCCTTTAAGAGGTTGTATCTCAGGAACCGTGATAGCTAGAGAGCTAAAAGTTTCACAGATGATGTATTTCTGTTGCTGTAAAATCGGAGAGATTAATTAATAAAACAATCACGTTTGTTGTATGGGAATACCGTTTTTGGTACGGAACCATCTGTGTGCGAAAAAAACCGGTTTTATTTTTTTATGGAGCTAATATTGAACGAAAATGAGTCAAATTCAGGTGTGAACTGCAATAGAAAGATTTCACTTAATGATAAAAACAATTACATACCTAATTCTATTTCTGGGTTAGCATTCTTCTTGGGCAGGAATGCCCTTGTGTCTGGCACACCGATATCCATCACGTAGCCATGGTCTTCCACTGATGCCACTGCGGCTTGTAATAGAGTACCTGAAAGAGATACAATGATAGTCTGAAAACATTGATTATGGTTGATGCATTTAAATAAAAGCCATCTATCATTTTACAGATTTCAAAATTACACACATGCATATTATACGTAGATAACACCCAAAGTCCGAAACAAACATTTCTGGATCACACAAATATTTGGACCAACCCGGGACCTCAGCGTGGAAGGTGGTTAGACTACCGAATGCGCCACCAAGGCTGTCGCAACTTCAAACAATCACAACTTTAGACTTTATCACTCTAAATACAATATGATTTATTTATTTAATATTTATGCACACAAATAACAACAATAAAAGAATTAACATTAAAAGAAAAGAAGAGTAGGTACAACGGTACTGCTTATTTCTAAAATAGAAATTTCTTCCAGCAGTCCGACGAGAGGAAAGCGTGAAGAATTATATTAAAATATGAGGTAGAAGTGTGAAAGAAATCGGAATTATATAAAGTGCACACACACAAACTTATTTTATCACTATATACATACTCACATACACAATTAGACATATACATACATACATACATACATACTACATATACACATATACAGGGTGAATTTTTCAAAAGGGATTGGATGGCCAAATCCGAAACTATAAGGAATAGCGAAAAATGCTCAAAGGAGTCACGAGCCCGATTTTGATGAAACTTAAAACCTCATCATTAGAATATTGAAAAACCAATAATCCTAGCTGGGAATCGAACCCATTTATTTTGAAAAAAAAAAAACACGCCGTATATTATTACACCATACGATAGTGTTGCTATTTAGGATCTTATTCTTGGAAGTAATGACATACGGCAAACTAAAGGAAAGAGCTCATCTTTAACAAAATACATTTTATTTTTCTTACTTATCTGATTAATTGTTCAAAATGTAGACCATTATTTTCAACACATAGCTGGAAGCTGGAATCGAGACCTCAAGGATCGTACTGCATTCAATATTATTGATTCTGTTTAGAATATTCTCCATAGAATCATCCTGAGCATGATTTAAAACACGGAATAGTTACAATCTATTCTGGGATTTCGAACGAAACAAATTATGATACAAAATTTAGATACATAAAATATGAATTCTATTAAAATTCTAAACTTTCCTTAAATTTGCCGTACATCATTACTTCGCAGAATTTGATCCTTATCAGCGACACTATCGTATGGTGTAATAATAAAGGGTGTGTTTTTTTTTTAAATCAATGGGTTCGATTCCTAGCTAGGATAATTGGTTTTTCAAAAGTCTAATGATCAGGTTTTAAGTTTTATCAAAATCGGGCTCGAGACTCCTTTGAGCATTTTTCGCTTTTCTTTATAGTTTCAGACTTGGCCATCCAAGCCCTTTTCAAAAATTCACCTGTATATACCATCTACAAATTACTATTGTTCTAGCTTGTGTGATTACATAGTGCAGCAGTATAGATAAAATAAACAAACCTTTCTTTAACTCCGACACACTTTTCTGCCCATTGACGTGTTGGGGCATCATAGAGAGCATCAAGCTGAGTTGCTTCACTTCTAACACTTTGACAGCCACATACTGGCCCATCCGGAACATGTTCCATAGTTCTTTCACTTTGGCCACCTAAACAACAAGTTTTTATCAAAATTTATTTATAGTGAAAAATTACAATTTAACTTCTGACATTTTGTATTTTAAATTTTTGACTTATTTAACTTTTGACATGTTGCACCTACTTAAATTTGATATCGTTGCCTGTTCTAGTATCTTGACTTCTTTAATAACTCCCATTCTTCTAAATATTGCATGCAGAAAATCTGCACTTATGTCATAAGTAACTGACATGTTTATTTTAAATCTCGACATAATTTAACGTTGACATATTTTAACTTCTTCTGACATGCTGAACTATGATTTGATTTCGTTGCATATTTAATGTTTTTGATCTTGTTATATTACTCTTTGACTACTAGATGTTGCATGCGGAAAATCTGTATCTATGACAGAAAGTAATCGACATATTTATTTTAAATTTTGATAATATTATTAAATTGTTGACTTGTTGTATTGTAATAATTTCATTGTATAGAATCTCGTTCTCTTATAAATGTTACATGCAGAAAATCTGTGGAACATGCTGAACCTAATTCATCTATCATCTTTATGCCTAACCATGTTTCGTGCAATAAATGATTATTTATTTATTTATTTATTTACAATACAGGTTTATTTCTTTATTCTGAGGAGTTCCTAATAAAGTAATTAATTAATATTATACAGAGGAAAGATATGATTTGCATCGAATAGGCTCTGAAACAACTGAACCGATTTGAAAAATTCTTTCACTGTTAGGAAGCTACACTGTCTCCGCTTAACGGGAATGTCTGCTAGTTCATAATAAAGTAATAATTGCTATATCATTCATCCGTTCCGAAACTATGGTGGGTTCTTAGAAGGCAGTCAAAAGGTTGTTTTCGGAAGTGGAACATTGGAAGTTTTTGTTAGAAGGATTGGAGCATGTTGAACTTTGGGATCCACTGCTATAATTTATTCAATTTTATATTTATAATACTTATGTATATATGGAATTCATTCATGAATTTTACAACTTACGTTAAATGTCAATTGCTTTAACTTGTTTTTGAAACATACCTTATCATCAATATAAGCCTCCAGCTGCTTGTTATGTGGCTCGCTGATGTGGCATGCCATTACGGACCCAATCATGCGGCACGGTAGACTGATCACTACTTTCGTTTCCTGCACGTTCTTCACTCTGCCTAGGATGAGTACACCTTCTTTTATCGTCTAAAACAGAAATAATGTATGTCTTTTAATAAATAAATATTTGTGGACATTCTAACACATCATCTAGCCCAAATTAAGCTAATATTAGTTTGTGCTATGGGATCTAGACGACTGATAGACACACTTATATATTTCTAAATACATATTATAAGTACATAGAAAATACCCAAACTCCGAAAAAAACATAGAATAGAATAAACTTTTTGTTACACTACCGACTGTGCCACAGAGGCAGTCTTACTGTGTTAAACATTTAAGGTTCCGTACCCAACTGGCAGAAACAGGACCCTAATACTGGGGTTTCGCTGTCCGTTCTTCTCCAAGTTGTATTTCAGGAACAGTGATAGTGTACAGCTGAATTTTTACAAATGATGTTCCTATTTTAGTTTGCAACTTAAACAACAAAAAAATGAAGAGGGGTTCAATATAACAATCGGGATATTTTACAGGCTTTTTATCACAGTGCCCTTCATGTGAAAATATGACTCCCAATTGGCCTCTGTTATTATTTAGCTCACCAAAATTATTACTGTTGGAGAGACCTCTCTCAAATTTATTTTGAGAGAGTGACTGACTTTACTGTATGGTTACAGTAACAGCTAATGTGGTCATTAGCTAGGCATTTCAGGGTTTTGTTTTAAGTATTTCTTTTTTTGGTATGACCTCATCTATAAGGATTCTGTAACATACCTCCGACAGACTTTTCTCAGCCGGATGAGCCGCCGACAGAACATTTTGAGTGAGAGTTGTTCACCGACAGAACCTTTCAACTACGAACGTTTCGCCGACAGAACGATTTATTCGACGACAGAATCTTTCACCAAATAAGAACTCGTCAACAAAACAAAAAAAAAAATAACCATGAACCTCCGGTTCTAACCTAACCTATCCGAGTTGGGGTGTTAACCATTCACTTATTATGGTTGAATTAATCGTTCTGTCAGCGAAACATTCGTAGTTGAAAGGTTCTGTCGGTGAACAACTCATAATCGAAACGTTCTGTCGGCGGCTCATCCGGCAGAGAAACGTCTGTCGGAGGTATGTTTCAGAGCAATCTATTAGCCAGCAGGTGCCTTGCAGATAAGGCTGGCTTGGGCCGCGAAGATACTGGTGGGGAGCCACTTTTAACAGAAACAATTAAAAATTAGGTGGGATTGCTTTAGAATCGTGCCAATCGAATTAAGGGGGGAGAGGGGCGGGAGGGGGGAGGGGGGAGTCTCCCCCCAGCAACTCCCCCCCTGCGGAAACGCTTAGTTTTTAAGTTATGAACATTTTCATAAACTAACCTAAAAGTATATTTTTGAAGGCTAAGTAAGTTTCTTATACCTACTCCCTAGCCCCCATTTACCTACTCCCCCACCCCTATGTACCTACTTTCTAACCATTATCAACCTAAGTGGGGCCTGGCCTGGATGCAATTTATTACCAACGAACCCCGAGTATCTGTCCCCACACGGGGTCCGTTGGGAATTGAAGATAATTTCATGTACAAGGGCTTGCCAAGTACGTGGGGTCCGTTGGGAAAAAAAAATCCTTACAGACACCCACTCTCCACCCTGCTAATAAAAAAAATTGTTTAGGTTGCTACAAAAAAAATAACCACAACTTCTAACCTAATCTATCCAAATCGGATTGCGTGAGGTGTATACTGCTCTACATGGTGGTTGTATTAGGTATATCACTTTATTGTTTTTTATTAATTATTGCATTATTAAATAATACAAGCGCTAAAATATATTCAAATAGTAAAAAAATAGTAGAATTATTAAAATTAACTATATTTATAATGTATAAAAATAATAACATAGCGTTTTATTACGCATTACTTAGTCCCGTTACCGGAAACTTTAAGGTTTTTTTTATCATTTATTGCAATTTTAAATAATACAGACGTTAATATATATTCAAATAGTAAAATTATTAAAATAAACTATATTTATAACATATATAAATAATAATATAGCGTTTTATTACGCATTTTTTCATTCCATTTCACGCAACTTTAAACAGCCCTAAAAAAAAAACCACGCATCGCCTCACTGGGGGAGGGATATTTTTGAGAAGGGGAGACCCACCCCTATCCTACGCAACCCCTAAAAACCCTAAAATCGATTGGCACGATTCTAAAGCCCACCCAATTAGGTAGCTAGGACAACAACATACCTTATAACTTATCCCGAACGCGCAATTCTTAAAAGATTCATTTACTTCTTTGGTGCCCTCATCTGATAAATACCCATCGTCACCTTCAGATTTCTTCTTTGTCTTCTTTTTCTTTTTATCTTGTTTTACAGGAGCACCTAAAAACTATAAAAATGTGTAAGAATTAAAGTCGCACGTTATCTAGTAT
The DNA here is from genome assembly GCA_933228765.1 of Miltochrista miniata. Taxonomy (NCBI): domain Eukaryota; kingdom Metazoa; phylum Arthropoda; class Insecta; order Lepidoptera; family Erebidae; genus Miltochrista; species Miltochrista miniata. The sequence continues at coordinate 29,685,094 of OW121764.1, read as the reverse complement.
TTATTTACTTTGTAACTTTGGTACATACGTTGGCACTTCGCTTAAATGTAGTGGATGGCTTTTTCCCTCCACGAGGAAAATATTCTTCTGTATCTGCCATCGTAATTTTCTATTAAATGAATGAATATATTTTACAACAACAGTTTACACAATACACTCCGTGTTCTAGTCGACTTCTCTCAGCTCAGTTCACAGAATACATTTGTTGTAGGTACTCAGTCCCCTCTCACATCACACCATCAATTACAATCACACGCGAGAAATTGAGGTTATATTTTGTATTTTGACATATAGTTTGACAGCTGACCCGATAGAGTGGCACAAGAGATGACCTCTCTGATTTGTGACCTCGTATGCGAAGCGACTCATATTTAAGGGGTCCCGACATGGTCAATTGGCAATTGTCAAGCACGTAGAATTTCATGTGTACGTATACGTCGATGCACTCACCCATGCACAGCAATCACGCACACTGAAGCAACTTCCATTCGATATTTAATGGGCTCCCGACATGATCAATTGGCAATTGTCAATAACGTAGAATTTAATGTGCACGTATACGTCGATGCACACACACATGCAAAGCAATCACGCACACTGAAGCAACTTCCATTCATATTTAACGTAATCGACAATTGCAAGGCATGATCATGTCGGGAGCCTATGAAGTCAGCTTAAGATATTGTTAAATGGTCTCCTGATCTCCTCCGACGGTCAATATGCAGTTGACAAGTCTTTTAAAATATGAATGAAAGTAGCTTCAGTGTGTAGGTATGATTTCTTGGGCGCGTGTATACATCGACGTGTCTTCAACGTCAACTCCTGAGTTCATTAATTGGGTTCAAAATAAAGAAATCACGGGTGCACATAGACGAAATGCCCCGCGTGACCGCTCTACCGTCATCGGTGACCGGAATTGTCTCCGGGCACGATCACATTTCTTGACGTCAAGTTATTGATGGATATTGACCACCTCCTGAGCCCATAATTCGTTCAATAATTTTTTTATCAAATCATTGCGATAGTGACTTATAGTGACATTGACAATTTGACATTGTCACCGTCAATCACGCGCTGTAGATAAGAAATTAAGAAAACACGATACACCTATCATTGTAATTCAAACCTTAATCCATTGAATTAAAGGTTATTTGGTTCCCATTCAAATTAATTTGTATTTAGAATCTGACTGATTTTCTGATACTTGTGGTTTAAAATATTGGACTTTCAAAATTTTAAAAGCGTTTACGGTAAGTTAATAATATGAAATTCAATTCGGTTAAAATATCAAAAATATGTACATTTATTTTTATGCAAAGCAGAAATGTTCACGCACGGCACGAGTCAGTTTACATTACCAGTCGTCGATTACCGGTTGTGTATGTGCAGTGATTACCCGTAATATTAATTTGTGAAACCGGTTTGTGTTTATCGTGATTATTACGTACATATTTGCACTGAATCGAGTTTCTTTTCTACAGAAAATGAAGCAAATTGTAATTTTCGGATCCACTGGCATGACCGGCCTGTGTGCGGTTGAAGCTGCTGTGAAAAAAGGTATGATTATGAAATTGTTACGATATTTTCCAATTCATAATAGATTGCAAATTGTAGAAGTTTACTTTTATATAATGTTACTATTTATAGTATAGGTACTTACGTTATCCATTATCACAGTACCTAGAACCTACACCTGCCTCTGAAATAAATTACTAGAAAAATTAGAAGGTATCATTTTAATAGAAGCGGAGCATACTCTTGAGTCAAACAGCTCTGGTAATCTCTTCTACATATATATATATATATATTTTTTTTTTGTGTTTAATATCTTGCAATCAGTCATTTGACTATAAACAGATGGGGTGAATGATTCTTGGCGTGAAGGGCGCTACTCCCAGCAGAGTCAGCCTTGTCTTTAGTTAGTCCATCTGACTATCTTGGTCGAATATGTCTCGACGCTTTTTCAGACGACGCATGGTTTCTGGGATTGTGAGTTGTCCCGCGAGTCGATTCGGGTGCTTTTCTAGTCTCTGTAACTGGCTCCATGAGCACCGATTTCTTCTTTCACCATAGCCATGTTAAGGTTTTCATGGACTTCTGTTATTTTTGTGAACCAGGGTGCATTTGAAATTTGTTTCAGAATGCAGTTTTGTGCCCTTTGTATGATCATAGTGTTTGAGGCACTAGCGGATCCCCATAACTGTATTCCATAGGTCCAGATAGGTTTCAAGACAGTCTTGTAAATAAGCAGCTTATTGTCAAGTGAGAGTTTAGAATTTCGTCCCAACAGCCAATAGAGGCCTCTGTATTTTAGGTTCACTTCGTCTCGTTTAGTTTGGATGTGTTTTTTCCAGGTTAGCCTACGATCCAAGTGCATACCCAAGTACTTGACTGTTCCACGGTGTGGTAGCCGCATGCCATTTAGGGTAACTGGTGGGCAGTCTTCCTTTCTAAGAGTAAATGTTACCTGTACCGACTTGGTTATGCTGGCAGCAATTCTCCATTTGCCTAACCATGCCTCTATTTTGTTTAAGTTCTTCTGCAATAGTTTGGAAGCTTCAATAGGGCTTTCACTTGAGGCAAGTAAGGCCGTGTCATCAGCAAAAGTCGCAACTGTCACACCCGGGCTTTGTGGTAGGTCGTAGGTGAACAATGTGTACAAGACTGGTCCGAGCACCGAGCCCTGTGGCACACCTGATAACACATCATGAAAATCCGATGTGCAGTCCTTTTCTCTAACTTGAAATATTCTGTTAGAAATGTAAGATTTCAGAATTTCGTAGAATGTGTGTGGTAAGAGCACCTTTATTTTATAGAGCAAGCCCTTGTGCCACACTCTGTCAAAGGCCTGCTGTATATCAAGGAAGGCTGAGGAGCAGTATTCTTTTTTCTCGAACGATTTTCTTATAGTTCTGCAGACTCTATGTACTTGCTCTACAGTCGCATGTTCTTTCCTAAAACCGAATTGGTGATCTGGGATTATCGACCTTTCTCTGATGATTAACAACATTCTATGAAGTAGGCACTTTTCAAGTAACTTCGACATAATTGGTAGTAGACTGATTGGTCTGTATGAAGTGACTTCATGCATAGGCTTTCCCGGTTTGTGAATCATTATGATTTGAGAAACTTTCCATAAGTCTGGGAAGTATCTCATTCTCAATATGGCATTGAACAGTATCGTCAAGTAGACAATGACTTTACGAGGTGATTCCTCCAGTACTTTTTTGTCTATGAGATCATACCCTGGAGCTTTGTTGTTCTCTATTGACCTGATATTTCTGTTTATTTCTCTCGGTGTTACTTGCTTCAATGGCAGATCAAGTTGATGGTCCTGGTCGAGAATTTGGTCGATATCCGATTCATCTGCATTTATTATAGGCTCATTCGGCTTGAATATTTGGCTAAGATGGTTAGCAAAAGCTTCGGCCTTAGCTTGAGCAGTTTTGATCCACTGTGCATTCTGTGTTCGTAGTGGCGGTTTTTGATGCAGGGGACGGTCAAAGTTTTTGCAGGCTTTCCACAACGAGTAGTTTGTCGCTTTTGTAGCCGAGAGATTCTCTAGGTAGGTATCTAAAGCGGTGTTATTAGCTTCCGATATGAGATTTTTCAGTTCTCGAATAGCTTTGTTCAGTTTTGTTTTGTCATTGGAGTGTCTGCTATTATGCCATACCCGTCGTAGCCTTCTTTTTTCGAGGATCTTTTGCCGTATAACATCAGAGTATGTCTTACTTTGAGGAGGACGGTTCATCGATTCAGGCGTGGCCAGCCAGCAACATTCTTGAATCACTGAGGTTAGTGACCTTCTACATATATTAATATTATAAAGAGGGCATTGACCATAGGGCTGGCCTCTTTCTTGCTCAAAGAATTAGTATCGCAATATAATGTGGGAATGCGACCAGCCTTATGGGAACTTTACCAGTTGACACAGATGGGGAGGAATTCTTTGACACCTGAGCGAGGCTTTGTCAGTCTTGTCACCCCCCCTCCCTTCTTTCTTGTTGTTAATTTTCGTTGTTTTTTTTTTCCTGTATGTAAATAAATCTGTAGAGTATAAGTAATTTTAAATTCTCATTTTGCAAATATGTGAATTAATATATAATAAATGGTGATAATTAAAGAGGAAAGATTTCATTGTTAGTTTGCATTCAATAGGCTCCAAAACTACTGAACTTATTTTTGAAAAATTCTTTCACTTTTGGAAAGCTACACTATCCCCCTGGGTGAAATCCTACTAATATTATAAATGTGAAAGTTTGTGAAGATGTTTGGATGTTTGTTACTCAATCACGCTCTAAGGGCTGAACGGATCGGGCTGAAATTTGGAACCGGGGTAGATTATAGTCCGGAATAACACATAGGCTACTTTTTATCCCGGAAAAATGTTCCCACAGGAAGCGGGAACGGGAACCAAATTTCACGTGGGTGAAGCCGCGCGCATCAGCTAGTATGCGATATTTTATTCCCACATTCCCACGGGAAAGGAAACAATGTTCGTAAAACCGGGTGACATCCGCTATTTTAGATAAGGTGAAAGTCCGCTATTTAGAAAGACTATCTTACAAAAAATTCCAAACACATTTCATTATGCAGTCAAAAATACATATTTATTTTTAAAATTACCTAAAAAATTCAAGTATGAATGTTGATGAATTTTATTAAGATATTATGAATTAAGTCAAATTTTTAATTAGACAAAGTCAATTTGACAGCAGCTAATGTCACTTCGTCATGTACAAATTAAGAAACATTTTTTTTTTAAATCTAGTTTTGTAGAGGCTTCGGTCATTTTATATGACCATGCCAGCCTCATAATCATATAAAGTGACCAAAGCCTCTACTAAAATTAGATTAAAAAAAAAAATTAAGAAACATTGTATGAAGAAGTACAATTAGCTGCTGAGTCTAGTGACTTCGTCTAATTAAAAATTTGACTTTAGTTACATACCTACTATAAAATGGATTTCTTAACAGTAAATTAATGAACTATTAAAGAGATAGACGCAATTAAAAAATCGATTTTCTTCCTAATTTTTAGGCAACTTTCTGTGTACCTAAATAACAAAATCTAAGTCCATACCGACAAAGTTAATTTCTCAAAGAGTTCAGAAAACTTTATTCTAAGTTTACTTTTTTCCTAACACCCTTCCTAATAAAGGACCTTTGAATGAATGCATATCGCAGCTTCTCACTCTCACTATGCGATGTGAGGTGAAACAGCATGTTTATTGGGCCGAGTTCGAGCGACCGACTAGCGCCGTCTTAACTAAAGATCATGTATGAAGTTGTTTGTCAGGATCATGGCAAGTGCGAAAAGTCATAGTCTCTGCCTACACTGTTAGTAGACACGCGATATGCATTGTTGACATTTGAATGCTATAAATTAGTGTGGTGCGTACGTTCGTCTGCACTATTTACCTAGGCGATCTCTATATTTCCGAAACATTTTGGAGGATTTTTGCGATGAAGATAATTATATTAGGTACCGGTTGAAAGGGCCCTAGGAACTTGATGTATTTTAACCGGGACTTAACGCTAAAATGAGGTCATAACTGTCGCTTTCGGATTAATGGTCCTGCGGACTCTGTGTTCTGTAAACGATTACTGCAGTACCTAAGCATCTTTCACTGAAGCCGGTCCTTGGATGGGTGACCACTTTGTGACATTTATTTGCGAGCATTCCGTACTTCGAAAGGCACGCTAAGTCCCGGTTGGCAGTAACATGACAGTCGTTAAGCCAAAATTAAGGCCTTATTGGCGGCTTGGAAAATTTCTACTGGGGGTCGTCAGTTCGTCACAACCTGCGTGTGTGTGTGCCTCTGGTGTGATGCCTCCGACCGATTTCGGCCATGGCGACCACTTCGACTCCTAGTCGACTCGGCGCTGATGCGCTCGAAGATGGCTAACGTAGCCGATCTTCGCGGTGAACTCACGTGTACACAGAGGGCACGTGAGAACACCACTTAATTCGGGGTCCAAAATACGGAAGCTGTCAAGTGCGCAGGATATTTGAAGGTGTGCAAGCGTTCGCGCAAACGCAGGCGCACACACTCGTCTTCCCCCTCCTGAACCCAGTGGAACGGCAGACCGCTACGACTGGAGGAGAGGTCGGATGATGTGTCTGGCCGACGGTAACTGTACGCCCTCTACCGCCGCCCTAGGCCATCCACCTTGCCTTGCTGAATCGCCGAGTCCGCCAAGCCCTTTTGTATATCTACGGTGAGTTGCCTTCCTCGCCGAATCAGACTTTATGCGCTATGCGGGAGGGATCCGCAATAAACTTGCCACCGAGGTGACAAGCCCCCTCAACCAGGTTTAGCCCGCGAGCCGACGCGGTTTACCGGGGTGTGGCCGCTGCGCGCATCACAACTGCTTGGAGCCACTGGTGAGAGTTTATGGGCTAACAACGAAATTAACACATCTCTGCCACTTCTATAATAGAAGTCAGCTGGCAGAAATAGGCGCTATTACCCCACTACATCCAAATAGCCTCTGGTGTAGGAAACTAGCCAATAGGTGGGCCGTAACCGTAAGATTGTTTGCTACCTACCCTCAATCAATCAAGAGGCAGCGCTATGGGATTGGTCTTCTTAGCGTCTAACCGGATGCTCATGGTAGCGGTATCATACAAACACCTCAACTCCTCGATATATTGCCAATCAATACGACACCGCTGCAGAGCATCTAGGACTGCCTAGGTTTCGATAGAGTCGAAGGCTTTCTCGTAGTTCACGAAAGCCATAAACAGCGGCTGATTGTACTCATTTGTCTTCTGTACAATCTGCCGAACAGTATGGATGTAGTCCACGGTGCTAGCTAAAGCCTTTTCGAAACCCGGCTCGCTCCTTTCGCTGGAACTCGTCCAGCGAAGCGGTTTGTGACTACTCTCGTACTACTTGTAGACATGGCTCAGGAGTGAGATGGGTCTGTAGTTCTTCAGTAAGGATTTGTCAATCTTTTTGAAGAACAGAGCCACCGCAATCCAGCTCCACGCTTTGGGTGTCTGACCCTGCTGGAGGACGGAATTAAATTATGCTCGTAAGCTCTCTAAGGATCGGAGTCCCACCCGCTTTCAGGAGCTCTGTCGTAACCCCGTCCTCTCCAGAAGATTTATTGAGTTTCAGTTGCTCGAGAGCCGCCCTGACCTCGCCCTGGTCGATGTCCGGTATATCCTCCGTGTAGTGGCGCGTTGACGGGGTTCTGTAGTCTGTGGGTTTTTGTGTCCGTGATGCATAGAGGTCTGTGTAAAAGTACTCGATTTCCTCGAGAATTTCGAACTCCTTTTTTTTAACGTGAGGGAAAATCCTCATGGATGCTATCCTACCGACTAAAAAACCTCACGTAACGCCCAACAGCCTATTTTTGGGAGCCCCGTGTAAGCCCTTCGGAAAGATGTCACAGAACTCCCAACCCCAACAGACCCACGACCGCCACTGCGGCCTCGCCTGGAGGGTGGTTCGGGTGCTATCCCGCGTCTTTGGGGGGTTTCGGGTGTGATTCCGCTTCTAAGGGGGGGCGTGCGTCAATCCCTCACGTCACGCTGCAGTCATGGGCGTGCTTTTGTAAGGATGGTGAAGAATCTCGAAGTCTGAGGTCACAGTTTTAAGTTTCGTTAGACGGGGTCTTCCGAGCTGCTGGGCCCCTGGTGCCCCTAGTGCCGACCTTGGTGCCCCTGTTCTGTTCAATAGCGTCTTCGAAGACAGTGGTGGTTGTAGCGTTTGAGGCGCGTCTCTACCCTACCCTAGCAGTATAAAAAAAGTTTTCGCCATTATCACGGTAAACAGTGCTGTTTGCTATGGTGCTATTATGCACTATTTGCAGTACTTATTATTATACTTAACTAGGTTCCACAATTCGTTCTGAAAATTCATTAACAGATGGCGCTTATCGATTAAAATTAAGACTATGGTTTCGTTACACGGCGGCGTGGTGTATATTATTTTTGTGTCTATTTGTATTATGTTTATCTTATTGAAATTAGCGAAAAATCTATTAAATTTTTGTATGGTGTCGGTTAGTCCGTCGTTCGGGCGATTACTTGGCACTTATCACTTAGGATGATGATTTTATTACTATACTAGCCAATGCCGGCAGCTTCGCCCGCGTTAAATTTGTTCCTTCCTGTTCCTATGTGTTATTCCAGTCTATAATATACCCCTGTACCTCAGCCAGATCCGTTCAGCCGTTCGAGCAAAAAAAAAAGCCGTTCGAGCATGAAATAGTAACAAACATCCACACATTCTACACTCACAAACATTCGTATTTGTAATATATTACCTTAGATTATAGAGTCTATATTCTAATATATTACATCTATCTATGTATAGGTAGGTACATAATAAAAAAATGATAGAAAACTGTATGTGCTTTGGAAATATTTAAAAAAAAATACTCGCTGGGTGTTCAACACAAATTACCGAAGCCGAAAATATACTTAACCTCCTGCGTACATCTGTACTACACAAAGTACATAGGAAAAATAATAATCTGTGGTCTCTATTTTCATTATTAGTTCTAAAAATATGTTACTAGCGACATCTATTGACTACACTGGTTAATACAAAAAATAAAACAACACATTTGTCATCAGTCATTATTTTGAAAATGGCGTCGGAAGGTGGGCGAGCGGACGTGCGTTTACGCAGAAGTAAGTTATCCATGTTAATCTTTTCTGTTTTTGTGTGATCTCATAGTTTTTTGTGTAAAAACAGTTATTGATAGTACAAACTAATTGTTCAAAGTAATATTATCAAAAAAAGATCTAATATTCCTAACCTAACCTTGACATTATTTTCTATGTCCTCTGCAAAGTACAATAGTATGAAATTAATATATTTCACGTCTGTATTCCCAAGTACTATGTAAAGTACATTAACAATTTCTTCATTTTCTTTTGATTTGACTCCGAACCTCATCGCAGAAGTTTTGAATGACTCTGATTTCGACTATTCTGGAGATGATTCAGACGAAGATCCCGAGTTTCAACCACCAGAAACCAACCAAATAGTCTGTGATCACCGTGAAAGCGGTTCCAGTAGTTCGAGCGAAGATGAAGATGATTTGGCTATTTCCGTGCCTTCTCCAGCAACATCAGACAACTCGGATTGTCCTTCAACTTCGTCATACTTACCACGAGCAAGAGGACGTTCAAGGGGAACATCTCGCGGGCAAAGTCGTGGTCGTAGCCGGGGTAGAGGTGAGAACTCACAATTATTATCCACTCGACGTATAGCTATTAGAAATCGACAAAATAACGCTGGCATTCAGGATACTTGGATACACGAGATACTTGATACAGAAATAAATAGTTTAATGCAACCTGCCTACATCAAGAAAAATACTGAGGAATGGGAATGGTATCAGTTTTATGAACAATACGTAAATGATGATATTTTAGACCACATAGTAACCTGTACAAACAGGACACAAGTATTAGAGACCGGCAAATCTATGGGACTAACTTTGAAAGAGCTTAAGGTCTACATAGGTATTACCATGATCATGTCCGCACTACAATATCCGCAAATTTCCATGTATTGGTCTGAGAAGTGGAAAGTTGCAGTAATTGCCAAAGCTATGACTCGAAACCGATTTTTTCATATTAGGCTGAGATTAAAATGCGTTTATGACCCTGAAGTGACGCCAGAACGAAAACTTCAAAAGATATGGAAAATCCACCCTTTATTTGAACGCATATTAGCCGGATGTCATGAACAAGACCGTCCTCAAGAAATGAGTATTGATGAAATGATTATCCCTTTTACTGGCAAATGTCCCATGCGTCAGTACTGTCCCAACAAACCCAACCCAGTAGGCCTCAAAGTTTTTGTTTTGGCTTCGCCAAAAGGTATAGTTTGCGATATGGCAATATATCAGGGAGACACTACATTCCCTGACTTAATTAACAAAGGATTTTGTCTAGGAGAAGCAGCAGTAATTCATATGACAAGAACTTTAGTTCCGGGACACTTACTATTTTTTGATCGGTTCTTTACGACGGCGAAGCTTTGTGATGAATTACTAAGATTAGGATTTCATGCTACAGGCACTATTATGAGAAACAGAATCCCGAAAAACTGCGTACTGACCGATGAAAAGACATTTAAAAAGAAAGCGAGAGGAAGTACTGAAGTAAAAGTTAGAGAAGACCAAAAACTTGCTGTGACTATGTGGCTGGATAATAAGCCAGTTTTAATGATGTCAACTTGTTATTGCGATCAAGATCATGACGAATGCGAGCGATGGTCAAAGAAAAATAAAGCATACGAAAGAGTCAGAAGGCCAGACGTCATTAAAAACTATAACGAAAAAATGGGTGGCGTCGATCTCGCCGATAGAATGCTTTCTGTTTGCCCATCGCGTAATCGTACAAAGAAATGGACAATACGCGTAATTTCACATCTTTTCGACCTAGCCGTTGTAAATGCTTGGTTGCAGTATAGAATGGTTGCAATAGAGAAGGGTACCCCAAGGAAAAATATCGTACAAATGCGAGAATACAAGCTGAATTTAGGCACCAAACTAATTGATGACAATGGAGAAGAATCGGATGATGATGGTGAAGTTGAATACGAAGAACTTGAGCCGAAACATAAAAAACGTAAGATTTTAATTAAACCAGTTCCTTCCAAAGAAAACCGTACCAAAAGTGCAGCGCATTTGCCAGCATATGGTACAAAACAATGTCGTTGCAGAAAGAAAGCCTGTGATAAAAAAACTACGGTATTTTGCAAGAAATGTGAAATTTACCTATGTTTTACGCCTAATCGGAATTGTTTTACTACTTTCCATGAAGACTGTTAATTCCTAGTTGATTGTTAAGTCCTACAAAGTTTAATATAAGTATAAATGATTGATCTCTAATGTTCCTTCTATTGAATTACTAAAAGTTTAGAAGAAGAGTTTAGTTTTTTTTTATATGTTACGAAAAAGAGTTTAATTTCTGTTAATTTTGAAACATTTAATAAAACTACTTAAAATTATACATCCTATCTATTATTTATTGCCTCTATCTGCTCGCTACGCTACCAATAATAGGCTACGTCCTTTATGAAGCACATAATAGTTTAGTTCCCTTGTACTTTGTATAGAACATAGTGAAAAACCAGGTTTTTCCGGTACTTGATTTTTTCTAATATTTTTCCCGTACTAAGTGATAGTCTAATAGTGCAATATAAAAGTTTCAGATAGAAACAATAAAAAAAGGGTGTCTGGTACTCAGGAGGTTAAAAAAATTTTTGTCTGTTTGCTTTGTCGAATCTCGAAAAGTACTCAATAGATTTGATTAAAATTTTCACAAATATTAACTAGGGGTAGTGTCTTTAAATAGGCTATATATTATCACGCTACATATCCTAGAAGCTAAGCAGAGAGCAATCAAATTGGCATTGTAACATAATTTTCACGCGTACGAAGTCGCGGGCAACAGCTAGTTACTAATATAATAACAATAATACCTTATAACTGGTACTAATGTTTATAAGTTAGTTTTACTTATAATATAAATAACAGAAGTATCGCCATAGAAAGTCAGTGATATATATCAGTAATTGCTTCTCCTATTTTAGGGTTCCTTATTTTAGATCGTTCCTCTGTCGAACTATAAAAACTTGGAACGACCTGCCCGCACACGTATTTCCCTCATCTTACACTCCCGGGTTCTTTAAGAGGAGCGTGAAGAGGCACATCACAGGGCCGCCAACTGGAAGACCACTGTCAGAAGTGGCCCTCAATCGCTAGATGCGCCACGGCTTTCCATCAGGCTGGTGGCGACGTCAATTTGGCGAGCTAAATATAAAAAAAAAGGGTTCCGTGCCTATAGATAACCAAAGACTCCACATTCCGTCTGTCTGTCTGTTACGTACGAGGCTAGTTGCTTGCTTCTCTGTCGTCTGTCTGTCTGGTACTATTTTTATTGAACCACTCTCTCGTCTAATTTATTAGTATAGATAATTCAACTCATCAGTGCGCGCGGCGCTATGTGTGCGTGCGCTAGTAATTATACAGCTTTAATTTGTGTGGCAGTGACGCGGCCGTCTTCACAGAAAACATTTGTATACTATGAGATAGAGACGTAACTCGACTTATTGACGACACCAGCGGTGCCAAGCAGTCTTTGCAGGAAACGCTCTGCGTGGCTGCGAAATAAACATCATATTTATACAAAAAGCATACAACGCCATCTACCACGTTTGCAGGCAACTCTTACGTTATAATGAAACGAAATCAAATATCATGACAAGTCTCAATGTAACTACAACGTTGAGATCCTGTGTAACTTGGTCACATTATAATTCATTACTAGTGTTCTTAGTGATAATACCATGGGTACAGTCGTTAAAGAAAATGTCTAATTCTTCACGGAGAAAATGTTTAAGAAGTCAGGTAAATATTCTTTATGTGTCAATTCGATGGAATTAATATTTTTTATCACTACGTGTAATAAAACTAAAGTCCCCGCCGCTTCTGTTTGTTCACGATAAACTTTAAAAATACTGCATGGATTTTCATGCTGAGATCACCAATGCTTCTTGAGAAAGGTTAACGTATATAATTTGTTGAGTTTTTGTATACATTGACTAAAATATAATGATACTAGCTGACCGGCGCAACTTCGTCTGCGCCACATAAGAGAGAGTATTACCTGTTCCCGTCGCATTTACTCCCGTCGCGTTGCGTTTGCTCCTGAGAGAGAGAGAGAGAGAGAGAGAAAGGTTTCTCATAGCGTGTATTCCCGTCGCATTATTTTTAAGAACAATTTCGTTTATGAAAGAGGCATCCCGTGGCATTATTGTAGAAAAAAATTGATTGTCATTAAAATGGTTAAAATGGTTATTGTGCACATACCATCGCGCAATTTTTTTAGATCTTTTTTAAGAGAAACAATTTTGTAGTACATATTTTTTACATTACTCAATTCAAATTTTCAATTCAAATTTATTTATTTCAGTAACAAATACATAACAACTTTACATGGTTGCCGAGGTCTCCTTTTAAGTAAAGAATACTTGTGCCAGGAGACCTCGCTCTTCTTTACGTACATTACATTTATTATTTACGGTTATATTTTGTAATAATAATTATGGCAGTGTCAGAACTAGGGCTTGAATATCGGACGCTTTTTCAGTTCCGGAATTGGGTTTCGATATTCAGTATTTGAATTCCGGAATTCCGGAATTCCGGAACTCAATCAACTTTCGTTTTGTACAAAATAGTGATATGTAAAAAAAAAAGCGGGAGCTGGCAGTCCTACGTGATTAGTGATAAACTACTTTGATTCCCAGTAAAATTACATAATTATTTTAACGTAACCAACTAAAAACCACACGTTTCCAAACTACCTATTGCCTACGGTTGGCCCGGGTAAGCCCTCAGAAGGATGACCCCAGGATTCCCCACAGACCTTGACTATCACTGCGGCCTCACCTAGTGGGTTCAGGTGCTATCCCGCGTATTTGGGACTTGTTCAGGTGTTATCCCGCATCTCAGGGCGTGTGGCGTGCGTTAAGCTTTCACGTCACGCTTTCGTCTTGGGCGTGCTTTTGTAAGGACGGCGATTAGCCCTCACACCGTCCTCAGGCCCCTGATTATGGAGGCCGATAGTCTTGGGCAAAGACATGTGGAATTCGGGTGGGTGCGTCCTCCCTCGATCACTTTTTGCCGCATTAAATGATCACAGAAAGACGCAGTGGCGTCCCACTTACTCCCACTGGAGATCATAGCTCGCGCAATGGTCTCCAGCGAGAGAATGCCCACGCTGTGCACTCCACTAATGTGTGAAGTACTGTGTCCTCACTGCGTTCCTCGCAGTGCTGGCACTCAGGTGTGGTTTCCCGGTGTATTCGTCACAGATACTTACTGAAGCTCCCGTGCCCGGTAAGCATCTGTTACAATCGGTAGGACAGAGCACCCGCACCGTGGCTCCTCTCTAGTCACTCGCCCATAACCGGTCTGACCGCCTTGATTGTGGCGATTCGGCGATTCCCCTCTTGTGTGATGTGCTGTGGTGATTCGGTTTGTTGCTCAAGTCCAGCTCTCCGCGGTTTCTTTGTGGAGCTGGAACTGCCGAACCTAGATTTCTGGAGACGTAGGCCTATGGCTTCGCTCCAGCGCCTCCTTGCACCAGAAAAGAATAAATTAGAAATATAATTAATTGATTTAAACAAGGACGCAAGTTGCCTCGCTGCCAGATCCTCGAGACATGCCACCTCTGAGCAACGGACCACGCAACACCCAATTGTAACCGATGTTCCACAGAAGCGGTCTTAAGACCGATCTCTGCGGAACACCGCACGACGTATCTTGCTGACCCGACTGGGCCTTAGCCAGCTTGGGTAAGTTATGGCTCTCTCGGAAAGATAGGCCCCGACAATTCGACGGAAGTAGGGAGTCACTCCATGATAAATAAGCGCCTCCCTAACGCAGCTCCAGGGCAAGGTGTTGAAGACGATGCCGGTGTCTCTTGACATCGCCATTGCTTTCAACACCACCTCACCCTGCGATGTTACTTCCTCCGTCAGTCTTCTAATGTGCATGATCGCATCCACGGTGGAGCGCTCTTGACGGAAACTAAACTGGTTATCCGCCAGATCTGGCCCCACGCGTGTGAGGTGCCCGACTGCGCGCTGTGCAATGTTACGCTCAAGGAGCTTGCATACCTTACGAGGTATGCAAGCTCCTTGAGCGTATCATTGTTTGGGATCGACCGATCGGGGATCGGCCGGAGTTGCTCAACGGAGCAACACGATCGGCCGATCCCCGGTTCGGTAGACTGCCGACCACCTTGCCTTTCGGATCAGAACCAGTATCCCTGTCTTCCAGACATCGGGAAACAGGCCTTTTTCGAGGCATGCACTAAAGAGCACCATCACTCGAGGCCCAAGACCCTCAAGAGTCACATTCACCTTCTTATCTACGTGAACGCTTTGAGTTTCTTGTCCCTAGGGGTAAACCTTGTCGTACATCCTCTTCACTTCTTCTTCGTATGCCTTCTCACTCTTCGGATTGTTATGACGGTTCCTTTACCATTCGGGCAGTACGGTTGTGGAACTCATTGCCACATTCTGTGCGGGAAAGTACCTCTTTGGGTGTATTCAAGGATAGAGTTAAAGAACTATTTCTGTCTTCAAATTTATAAGTATGTAAGTACAGTGTATATTTAGTGTATTTCTTCATGTATACGATATGTTGATGCAGAGATGCATATAGTATTATGTTTATACTTACTACTATTAAGTTCCTATCCATTTTTGTGTGTTAGTATAATGTGTTAGTATTATGTGTACGACGTGTATGTATATAATAGTCATGGTATCTATGTATGTAATACTATAAAACTTAGTAACTTTTATCTTATCTTCTATCTGGTTGCACACTTCTTAAACCTTCCGTTGCGCTTTTCCTATTACCCAAAGGTTTGCTGGGAGAAAACTCAGTGTTGAGTTAAGCTCGCCTTTGTACATCATTGTTCTTAGTATTTAATGTTAATGTATTTTGTTTCTGTGTGCAATAAAGAATTAAATCTAAATCTAAGAGTCAGGAACCACGCTCGGCCTGGAACGAACACACCTTTAGTGACTTCGGGCACGTCGTTCTCGCTGTAATCAGCGTCGGGCGCCTGAGACGGAGCCATGTGCGAAGCAATATGTTCCTCCGCCTTGATGAGAACAGGGAATCCAGGACCCTCCTCACTCTGGGTCAGTGGAGCGCCTTGGGGCAAAGTTTGCCCCTAATAATAAGGTACGGGCGCCATGAGTTCCGTCCGAACTGCTAGAACTAGAGCGAGACCTCTGTCAAATTCTTACAGCGTTTCTATCAAAGCAAAGTTAAATTTAACTCGTAGCATAAGTCAGAGCTAAGTCTAAGTTGGCACTATAAATTGAAGTCTAAATGTAAAAAAATACAAAAACGTGTACAATAATATTATTATTATTTAAATTGTATGTTTTCTATCAAATACCATTAATTTTATGGATTTACTTCCTTAGTAGGTTTTAGAAATATCATTAAATAAAATGATTTATACCTAAGTACTTACATAATCGAATTAATTTGTTAATAGGGAAATCCTATATTATCAACATTGTAGTAATTAAAGGTAATATAATTTATAATCTACATTTTTGTTTGTAATGAAATTAAAGAAGCGAAAATAATTTTTTTTCCAATATCGAAATACCGGTATTGATCTCGCCAATTCCGGAATTGAGAACGATATTAGATTTCATCGGAATTCCGGAATTATGTCAATTCCGGAATTCCGGAGTTCAAGCCCTAGTCAGAACATTATAATTTGACTAACACTAAGAAAAGGTATGCAACAATAAATTATAGAAATGTAGGTAGTAAAGCGTATGTAAAGCCTCCAAAAATGTATCTAATACATGCGTGTATGTGTGTTTGTATGTGTGTGTGTGTGTGTGTGTGTGTGTGTGTGTGTGTGTGGTGTGTGTGTGGTGTGTGTGTGTGTTTGTGTGTGTGTGTATGTGGTGTGCATGTGGGGGGGGGGGGGGGTGTTTGTTGTTTAAGATATGGGAGTCAGAAGGGACTCAATCTCCTCATAGCTCTTATTCAATAGCCAGTCTTTTAGTGATGTTTTACAATTTCGACTGTTTTGTGAGTGTATATTCAAGTGCTTATTTAATTTGTTATATAGAAAAGACGACAGCCAGGTGTATTGTCTCTGTGCGTACGAAGTTTTAACTGAGCTAACGTGTGCTACTGCGTGTTTACGTCTTCTCTTCAGTGCATGAGGATCATACGGAAGTTTTTTATGCAATCTTAACGTAACCAGTAAGACATATAGTTTCCTGATAGATAATAGATTACAAGATGAGTATAGGCTCTCGGTGGGGTATCTGTAAGGCCTGAAGTACATTACCTTTAGAAGTGATCTTTGCGTTCTCTCCAGTTCCAAGAGCCGTGTCTTACAGGCCCCGCCTCAGACAGGTATGCAATAGGTGACAATTGATCCAACTAGAGAGACATATATCTGTGTTAATAAGGGTTCAGGTGTGATGTGCCTCAGTGTCTTAAACAACCAAATTAATTTGCGAAGTCGAGCCATAACCATTTCCAGCTGCGCGTGCCAAGTAAGTCGCTGGTCAACCATAACACCCAGATACTTGGTCTCTGTAACTTTGCTGATTGAATCACATGAACATTCATTGTGCAATGGGATATTACATGTGTGTATTTTTATCTGGAGATCTGGCCCCGGCTGGGTGGAGTTGTAATTTGTGAAAGTTATATAGTTTGTTTTTAAGGTGTTTAATGTTAAAAAATGCGTGTTTAGCCAGGCGGCTACCCTGGCCATGCCCTTTTCGGCTGACAGCTGTGCTGACTCCCAGTCTTCTCCTGTAAATACAATAGCTGTGTCATCTTCATATGAGACTATACGCCCGTTTTCCAATTCCATCTTACACAGTTGGTTTATGTAGATTAAAAACAGTGTCGGAGAGATCACACTGCCCTGCGGGGTACCGAAATGTATACCCACCTCGTCGCTCACGCAATTACCCACTTTTACCCTCTGAGTGCGATCAGTAACATAGTCCCTCAGCAAAGCCAGCGGCTTACGCCTAACACCTATACTCTCCAGATCCCCCACCAGAGTGGAGACAGAGACGGTATCGAACGCTTTTTTTATGTCTAGGAAGACAGTGAGACATTTCAGACCGGTGTCAACTTTGCCAGCAATGTGGGAGGTCAAGTCTAAGACTGCATCTTCAGTTGAGAGGCCCTGTTGGAAACCAAATTGAGCGCGAGACAGAATGTTATACTTCCGTATATAGTTAGTTAACCGATTATTTATTAGTTTCTCTAAGATTTTTGCAATAGCCGGTAGTATGGAGATGGGTCTATAGTTCGACACGTCGTTTCTGTCCCCACCCTTGTATATAGGTGTGACAATGGCTTGTTTTAACACTGAAGGAAAGACTCCTTGCTCAAAGCAGAGATTTGCTAGGTGCGACATTAGGGGTGTTATTAATTTATGCGAAAATTTTAAGAATTTGGTGGTTATATTGTCCCAGCCCGGTGCGCTGTCGGATTTAAGAGTAAATAATATATTGTGTATCTCTTGTGGGTCAGTGTCTAGCAACACAAAGGAAGAGACCATTGAGTCAGGAGGCGCGCTCCCATCCTGGGGGGGTGGGGAGTTATTCTGTCTTATATTAAGTGCTAAGGTTCTTCCTATATTTGAAAAATAAGTATTAATGAAGTTTACTCCTTCTTACTATAAATATTTACGCAGCACACGCAACGAAGCTCTCAAAAGGAATAACTTTTCCCCCGTTTTTGAAACATTTACTATTACTGCTCCGCTCCTATTCGTTATAGCGTGATGCTATATAGCCTATGACACTCCACAATAACGTAGCTTTCTATTGGTGAAAGAATTTTTAAAATCGGTTCAGTAGATCCCTAGATTACCCCTTACAATTTAACAAACACACAAACTTTACTTCTTTATAATATTAGTATAGATTAGTTGGAGATGTCGGAAAAAAATAAGGTGTCTGGGAGCTTTTAACGAAAACGCTGCCTAAACCCTTCGAGGTATAACAAAATAATGTATGGTAGAATCGTGTAACTTAAAAAAAAAACCTACAGAAAAGTCAAAAATGATAGAGCTCCAAATTCTAATGCAAAAAAAAATAGAAATGCAGAGATGGTCGACGGAAAAAAACATTGCTTATACTGCAAATATGACAAAAATTGAACTGTATGACTTGATTTAAAAAATAAAAAAAAACCATATCTATTGAAAAAAACTGTTGAGGGTCGAGCGAGAGTCTGTACATGGAAGATAATTTGAAATTTTAATTATAGGGCGTTCTCGAATCGATACTGAAGCTGAAAATGTAATTAGAAATTTTCATGTCTGTCTGTCTGTATTAGACTTGCGCAAAACAGTACCCGATGATGTTCTGACATATGGCATAGCTTTCCGAACCGTGCCATATGGCATTCGAACAGTACCCGGACCAGTACCCGATCTTTCGTACAAGTACAGTGTTCTGATTGTTCTGACAGGTGTGGGACCATCATAAACCGTAATAAGAAAAATAGACCTTATTAGCAAGTTCATAAAGTTCTCTTGAACCCGGACCAGTACCCGGTCTTTCGTACGAGTACATACAGTGTCGTGATTGTTCTGACAGGTGCCGGACCCTCATAAATCGTATCAAGAAAAATACACCTTATTTTAATGACTATAAGTTCTTTTGAATTTGCATGCTGTTATGCGCCATCTAGGGCAACCCAGGCAAAATAGATACGATGGGGTGGACGTATCTGAATTATCCCAGTTGCAGCAGATGTCGCTGTTATAAAATGAATGTGTACAAGTGTAGATAGGTACAAGACCTTGAATTATATAGAATAAGGTCTATTTTTCTTGATAAAGTCCCTTTGAGTTGCTTATGTTGGTACGATCGAATAGAACATAGAACCACAGATAATTTATAATATTTTCTTTAGAAGAAATAACTCATTCGTTTCGTGAGAGTAAGAAATGCGGTCAACGTGCTCTAGATGGCGTTGGTACTGCTATCATACTAATATTATCTTTATTCAGACAAAATAAAGCCTCTAATTAGGTTTATGAAAACGGAACGGAAAGGTCCTGGACCTGCTGAGTGTTTTGACAGATCCCAGTTCTTTTTTTATATAATTATTTGAACACGCTTTGGTTACTTAGACCGAATGCCAAGTCTTGTTTCTTTTTTCTTCTTCATTTCACATTTCCTCTAAGTCCCAGTCAAAGTCAAGTATAGTCTTCGGAATCCACCGTTGAAACACACAAAACATTTGAAAATACTCTAATTTAGAAAAAAATATACAACGGAGCGATGACCGCCCTTGCCTACTTCGCGCCAAAAAGTCCTGATTGCCGTATAAAACAGCAACAAGAAACTTAGACCATAATATATCTGCAGTTCTTATGAATGCCTTAATGTACTAATTCCCGCTTTGCAATAAATAAAGGGGGGGGGGGGCGAGGGTCACTTATGTTTGTATGTGTTTGCCCCTTATGGTTGGGGCTTTCTTAAAGGGGGATGAAAATTTTGTTGTATTTGATCAGGATATCACGCACGGTTTTCGAGATACAAGATTTAGAAAAAAAATCTATCTTGTAATCATTGTTGACTGCAACACCGCCAGCATGGACCCTTTTTGACGATTAATATCAAACCAACAAATAAACCTATACTACAGGCAACATTATGCCACCTTAGTAGTATAAAAAATCGTTATTCGTAATGTATATTTAAAGGGGGGTCAAAAATGCCATTATTTTTACGATAGCACGCACCGTTTTCGAGATAATTAAAAAAATAAAATATGTCACTTTTTCTTCATTTATCCTAATAATAAATATTATTCGTTTAATATATTATTATCTGGCAGGTACTACACGTGCCTCGAATAATGGGCTCTTATATGGTCAATATGCACTTGACAAGTCGATTAAAATATTAATGAAAGTAGCTTCAGTGTGCATGATTTCTTTGCACATGCATGTGTATGCATCGACGTGTATGTACACTTGATATTGACTCAAGTCGCTTGACTATCTCCTGAGCCCATTAAGCAGGTCGGCGTGCCTCAAGTATTCATATAACATTCATCAGTATTCGTTACTACTCGTACACGTTAAGTTGAGATACACTACGTAGCAAAATGTTCCCAAGCGTGCATCATTCCGGTCACCCGGTCGCTCGGACCACAGATAGTAATAATATATTCTATCTCGGACTCGGACGCGGCCGAGCATTTGTAATCTATTTCGGACTCGGACGCGGGCCGGCCGAACGCGGCCGATCGTCGACTGTACGCGCCCGAGCGGTATATCGCGTCCGAGAAAGGTCCTGGGTCCTGCTAAATTTTGTCGCGTACTGGGTACTGAACCAGTACGCGGTTATGCCATATAACACGTCCGGCAGTACGAACAGTACCTACCCAAGTCTAGTCTGTATCCTGATTATGAATTGATTTAAATGAAACTTGGTACAATCTGAGCTTATAATCCGAGGAAGGTTCTAGGATGCTCTTGTTCCCGATATATTGCGCGGTTCCTTTGGGAGAGGGCAGGGCAGTTTCACACGCTTTTCGCACACCTTATGTGTCAGTTCGTTTGTTATAAGATTAATGACATACTTCAGCCATATGGCTTAAAAGTTCTTTGGCTACCACCGTATCATCCTGAACTAAACCCAATAGAAAATGTATGGGGAATTTAAACAAATTATAATGCTTCGCATAAAATCGAACAAAATGTGATGGAAATAATGAAATTAATAAACGAACGTTTAAGTAAATTGACGAAGAGATGTGGCGTTATACTTGTCGACACGCCAAAGAAGAAGAATACTATCGACATTTTGATTGAATTTATAATTAACTTTGGAGAGAGCAGCGAATCCTAAAATTCCTCAATTTTATTCTTCAAACAGCGATACATATTAATATGTATAACATACATTTTACCCATTGAGTTATTATTTTAGTTAAACAAGTGTTTTTGTATTTTGTACTTCACTGTACCTCATGTCCCGCACACGAAGTCACTGTGTTTAGACGAGGCTTACCCACACATAGTGCCGCGCGCACAGATGAGTTGAACTTCTATAAACACTGTTATGGCGGCTGTACACACTCGGCGAGACACCCCGAGACAGGCCGAGTGCGAGTGTGTACAGGGCGCACTCGTCCCGTCTCGCTCTTGTCTCGCACTCTCGTTCTCGTCTCGGTCGGTCTCGGTGGCAAGTCGGTTTTTGCGCCCGAGTCAAAGGGTCTCGTTGGCTCTCGTGAGGTAAATGAGAGCGAGCATGTACACACTCGTTCATTTAGTTGCCCTCAGAAAGTTTTAATGAACAGACGTATTTCATTAAATGGTCTAAAGAACTCGAATTATAGTTTTTTTGCCTCTATTCAGTCTGAAGCTGCAGCGGAATCAGTTTATAATCGTTTTTTTATTTAATAAACATTTTATTATAATAATAGCTTGCGGTACAAAAACAAACAGCAGCAGCAATTTCCACGTCCATTGTCGCGGAAGTTCTATGAGACTCTGAGCTTACGAGTGTGTACAGGCATGCTCTCGACGAGAGCCTTCTCGGCCGAGGCTCTCGGCGAGAGGCTCTCGACGAGTGTGTACAGCCGCCATTATAGATAATTCATCTCATCAGTGCGCGCGGCGCTATGTGTGCGTGCGCTAGTAATTATACAGCTTTAATTTGTGTGGCAGTGATGCGGCCGTCTTCACAGAGTACTTTTTTATATTATGAGGTAGAGACGTAACTCGACTTATTGACGACACCAGCGGTGCCAAGCAGTGTTTGCAGGAAACGCTCTTAGTGGCCGCGAAATAAACATCATATTTATACAAAAAGCATACAGCGCCATCTACCACGTTTGCAGGCAACTCTTACGTTATAATGAAACGAAATCAAATATCATGACAAGTCTCAATGTAACTGCAACGTTGCGATCCTGTGTAACTTGGTCACATTATAATTAATTACATAGTGTTCTTAGTGATAATACCATGAGTACAGTCGTCAAAAAAATGTCTAATTCTTCACGGAGAAAATGTTTAAGAAGTCAGGTAAATATTTTTTATGTGTCAATTCGATGGAATTAATATTTGTTATCACTACATATAATAAAACAAAGTTCCCGCCGCGTCTGTCTGTTCACGATAAACTTAAAAAATACTGCATGGATTTTCATGCTGAGATCACCAATGATTCTTGAGAAAGGTTAACGTATATAATTTGTTGAGTTTTTGTATACATTGACTAAAATATAATGATATTAGTTGGAGATGTCGTAAAAAAATAAGGTCTGGGAGCTTTTAACGAAAACGCTGCCTAAACCCTTCGAGGCATAACAAAATAATGTATAGTAGAATTGTGTAACTTATAAAGGCCTACAGAAAAGTCATAAATGATAGAGCTCCAAATTCTAATGCAAAAAAAAAAAATAGAAATGCAGAGATGGTCGACGGAAAAAAACATAGCTTATACTGCAAATATGACAATAATTTAACTGTATGACTTGATGTAAAAAATAAAAAAGACTTTATCTATACATCTAAAAAAAACTGTTGAGGGTCGAGAGTCTGTACATGGAAGATAATTTGAAAATTTTAATTGTAGGGCGTTCTCTAATCGATACTGAAGCTGAGAATGTAATTAGAAATTTTCAATTCTGTCTGTCTGTATCCTGAATAATCCTGATTATGAATTGATTTAAATGAAAGTTGGTACAATCTGAGCTTATGATCCGAGGAAGGTTCTAGGATAATTTTGTTCCCGATATATTGCGCGGTTCCTTTGGAAGAGGGCAGGACAGTTTCACACGCTTTTCGCACACCTTTATATGTCAGCTAGTTTGTTATAAGATTAATGACATGCTTCAGCCATATGGCTTAAAAGTTCTTCGGCTACCACCGTATCATCCTGAACTAAACCCAATAGAAAATGTATGGGGAATTTAAACAAATTATAATGCTTCGCATAAAATCGAACAAAATGTGATGGAAATAATGAAATTAATAAACAAACGTTTAAGTAAATTGATGAAGAGATGTGGAGTTATACTTGTCGACACGCCAAAGAAGAAGAATACTATCGACATTTTGACTGAATTTATAATTAACCTTGGAGAGAGCATTCTAAAATTCCTTAACTTTATTCTTCAAACAGCGATACATATTAATATGTAAAACATACATTTCACCCATTGATTTTTATTTTAGTTAAACAAGTGTATTTGTATTTTGTACTTCACTGTACCTCATGTCACGCACACAAAGTCACTGTGTTTAGACGAGGCTTACCCACACATAGTGCCGCGCGCACAGATGAGTTGAACTTACTATACCTAATTGAATTGTTGTTGTCGTGGTTGTCGTCAAGAATGAATGAAACCATGAGTTTCGAGGCGAAAAGAGGACGTTTTTGTCAATTTTCAGGAGGTTTTGCTGGGCCAAATCAACAATGTTTCGCTATGGCTACAACGGCAGTGATTCATGGCTTATCAAATGACATTGATTTTAATCATTTCGACGTTGATCATGTGGTGCTGTGTGTAGATACTCGTACTTACTATCAACTTTATCTAGAGCAGTGGTGGGCAAACTTTTCTAGTGAAGGGCCAATAAAATTATGAAATTTTGAGGGGAGGGCCAGTATTATAGGAAAAAAAACCGGCCAAGTGCGAGTCGGACTTGCGTACAGTGGGTTCAGTACCAAAAACGGTAAAAATCACGTTTGTTGTATGGGAAACCCCCTTAATCTCCCCCTTTTTCAAATTTTAGTATTTTTTGTCATAGCTACAATAAAAATACATCATCTGTAAAAATTTCTGCTCTCTAGTTGCCTAGGTCGAAAAAGTCTGTTCAGTAAACCTATGCGTCTATTGCTCTACTAATAAATAGAATCTACATAATACTTTCGGACCGTCAAAATATAATTATCGCGGCCCATACTAGGTAATACCTGTTAATTGTTAATGTCGAAGGACTGTCGGTGGGCCGGATTAAATGCTTTCGCTGGCCGGAGCTGGCCCGCGGGCTGTGCTTTGCCCATCACTGGTCTAGAGCAATTCCATCTGCGCCGTTCTATGATTGTTCAGCTATGCTCTGACGACCTGCTCCCCACGCTTTTTATGGAAAGTGAGGGTAGGCCACAGCGGTAATTTGGGGTGGAATGCTCCAATTTTGACAGTTACATTGAGAAATACTACGGAAAGGGTCAACTATTTGATAGGACTTTGGAGGCCCTAGAAGAGGCTTTCAATCGTTGTGAGGCGGAGGGGCTACACTTTCACTATTCAAGGAATGACCATGGGCAGGGCTTGTTAACGTTACCAAATTCACACTGTAGGTATCGGTAAGTAACGATATTTTCATAAAGATAATTTTTTTGCGGTATATGAGTATCGGTAATTTAGTGCAATTCCGGTAAAAATAATGTTAATAATTTACCGCTATAAGTATCGATACTTTTATCGATACTTGCGTTGTTGCCAATCAGTGCAGGTGATCCGCGAACTGCCGCGGCGCGGGCGCTGGGGGGCGTGCAGCGGAACGGCAACATCGCACGCTCGCTACGCTACTACCTGTTCGCGCTAAGTTTGCCGGTCGCTTCCCTTACTACGCCTCTACATGAGCCTGTACGCCAGCGGGTTTTTTGGGGTTCAAAATGGATTGAGAATAATAATCAGTTATTTTATTTTCTGCCGATAAAAAATATAAAGTTATTAGACACTGTTTTATGATAATACTAGCTGACCCGCGCAACTTCGTTTGCGTCGTCACATATGAGAGAGTAAATCCCCTGTTTCCGTCGCATTTACTTTAAGTGACCAAAAAACGCATAAAAAAAGCGGGCTGAGACGGGATAAAAAGTATCCTAAGTCCGTCTCCTGGTTCTAAGCTACCTCTCCACCAATTAGCAGCCAAATCGGTACAGCCATTCTTGAGTTATAAATAGTGTAACTAACACGACTTTCTTTTATATTATATAGACTAGCGGTTCCCTGCCACGCTTTGCTGTGACTTTTTTATGGTGGTTTCATGTACCTATGAGAAATGAGTAACGAACCAAAGGATGGGTACATTTCAAAAAAGTTGAATGTTGAGCCGTAACCAAAATTATAAATCTTTCTGAAAATTTAATTAACATCCAAATCCATAGAAGCTTCACTTGAAAAAAAAAACTATTCTGTGATCAATGTTCAGTTTTTAAAACATCGTGCGCACGCTTCAAAAAAATATAATTTTTCTAACGCGCCAAAACTCTAACTTCAAAAATAACATGCAAAACCATGCAAAACATATTAGGACCCCTGACCCCTGTATTAGGTAAGTACTCTCTTTTATTATTCTGAATGCAAGGAGGCCGCAATCAAACTTCTCTTAAAAAACAGCAATCTGGTAGGTACCTTCTAAATAGGTTGTTTATAATATTTTGTTCTGAAGCTGGCAGAATATAATTTAAAAAAAAATCGACCATACAGATCAGTGAGCACCATCTAATGGTAAAATCACTTTTTAAAGCAGTATTATATTCTCTTTGTTTTAAAGCTGTTTTGTTCTTATTTCTGTTATGATAAAAGTGTAGTAAAAAGTAGCCTAAAACCATCTCTGAACCCTATTGTATATCGTGTCCAATCCTTAGACCATATAACACGGGACTAGCCTTTGCGAACCACCGCATACAAAAATATTCTGCCAGTTTTCATACAAGTGAAGGGGGAAACACAAAGACATATAAAATTTCATTCCATTTAAAAATGTATTAATCGACAAACGCGTAATGACTGTTGTGTATTAATTGTTATTGTACAGTCAACTACAATGTAATGTACTAGTTTAATCATATAAAATGATGTACTGATGTACAGGCTTTTCATAAAGCCAAAAGACCAAATGGTCATGTGCAATGGCAGAAAACAATGCCTAAGTAAGGCGCATCCTGTGGTTAAATGATCTAAGGTCCAATCCTATTGTAAGAAAAATACCGGTATTTAACGATAATTATAGGATGCATTTGGTAACGCTATCAAGTCCAGGATTAAGTTAACGATACTTTTTACCGATAAATCATCGGTAGCGTTAAGTCAAAGTACCGGTAAAAGACCACCCAACTATCGTTACCACGTATATCGTTACCATTCCATATAACGTTATCTTCCTACGGCGAAGGTAACGATACCAACTTTTTAACGATATTCAAAGCCCTGACCATGGGTTTGAAAGCAGGCAGACTATGAGCAGGCCTCCGTCACTCGCTCAAAATCGCGCGCTATGTACCTACCGCTCGGCATCTCCCTGGGGATACAACTGACTGGCAGAGGGCTACCGGACGCCCGACTGAGCGCTCGCATCGCACCGCTCCGCACGTTTCCCGCGCTTACGCTTCGAAATACCGAAACCACGTAATTATTGTGCAGAGGATGGGTGTAATAGTACAAAAACAAAAGAAAATTTGTCGTTTTTAAATTGCCGAGAGACGAAGAAAGCTGAGTAATATTTAAAATCTTATCAATTTGAATGTTTTTACCATTTATTTGTTTGAACATAAGTACCTAGGTAGGTGATAAGTATGTAAATCGTAAATTAAGGAGTTATTTGAGTCAGGTATTATAAAATTGTTGTTTTTTATAGGCAATTCAATGTTTTATAGAATTTGTAGGTAAATAGGTTTTATAGGTAGGGAGTTCTGTAATCGATCACTGTAGTAAGCAACTTTCACTATGGCCAGTTCTTGGATGGGTGACCATTCATATAACCACTTTGTGACCTTTATTTGAGCGTTTCCGTGCTTCGGAAGGCCATTGGTCCCGGTTGCCAATAAAATAGCAGTCAGCCAAGTTGAAGGCCTTTTTAGGGTCACGGGACATCCTTCCTGAGGGCTTACCCGGGGCTCTCAACCATAGGCTGTTAGGCGTGGCTTGAGGTTTTTTTAGTCGGTAAGAGTCCGGCAAAACATCCTATGAGAATTTTCCCTCACGTTAAACAAAAAAAAAAGGCCTTTTTAGGCGGTTTGAAAAATTTAAACAGCAGAGGGTCACAACTTGTACTTGGTACAAACTATAAAAAAATGAAATGTGGGCATCTAATATGCCTCTGCCTTCCCCTTCGGAGATCTACGCGTGACCATATGTATGTGTGTGTGTGTAACATAGTAAGGTAGGATGGCCGGGTGAGATAGGTGAATAGCCGGTACTTACGCTAAAGGTAATGTCAGTTAAATTTAGATTTCTTTGATATTTTAGTTATGGGTAGGCATAAGATAAACAATATAAATATATAGGTATACCTACCTACTGTGATTCATAATTTATTTTTGGTTTGTACGTGCATTTATAAAAGCGTGTTTTTCTAGGGTTTTTTTAAACCATTCATATTTTTTTTCCAAATTTCCATTACATTGTTAGTTACATACACGTCGACCTACTAAAAGCGTATTAAAACATGGTTGATTCGTAACATTTGTTTTATTACAACAATCATTATAGGTTCAACCCTAGCGCATTCTTACGTCGACGTCACTCGCACAGCGGGCAACACAGTCTCGACGCTATGAGCGCGTGTTTAAGGTACAATTCTTCCCGTTCTGAGCAGCAGGTATTATTATTAAAATTTTGTAGGCTAATATAGCTTAGGTATTGTCGCTTTTGTATGGGAGTGATGTATCTGTTACGTAGTAACTATTTAGTAATCTGTGCTATGAGACTACTTATATCTGTTCGATTACTACAGCGTCAATAATGTGACCTGCTTGATAGCTAAGTCCTGTACGTACCGGGTCCTATACAGATATGCGACACATATAATAGGTGCCTCACAGAATTTTTTGGTTTTGTTTCTGGTTGCTCGCGAGGTTTACTCTTCGCAGAAGTACTATAATAGTTATTTTTTGACGTGACAACGTCTTATAATTCGATGGAGCCGGCTGCACGAACGAAAAAAGATGACGCAATTCGTCGTTACCTCGCTCTGAGGCGTTCCATTTATTTTAGTAATGTTTTTAACAGGTGGCGCTATAATCAAT
The DNA here is from genome assembly GCA_933228765.1 of Miltochrista miniata. Classification (NCBI taxonomy): domain Eukaryota; kingdom Metazoa; phylum Arthropoda; class Insecta; order Lepidoptera; family Erebidae; genus Miltochrista; species Miltochrista miniata. Next base: position 29,656,520 of record OW121764.1, on the reverse strand, counting down.
TAATGTGTTATTCCATATTAAAGTAAAGTATTAAGTATTTATTAAATTTATTAAATACAATACAGTACAATAGAGCACAATAGCAGCACAATAGAGCACAATATAGCACAATAGAGCACAATGCAGCACAATAGAGCTCAATGCAGTACAATGCCGCACAATGCAGCACAATACATTCCGTGTGAGGAGAAACTATTCCATCAGTATTTTCTGATGACGTTGTCACGTTCAACTATCGTCAGTAAACAGACTTTACAGACAACCGCTTTTTTTAATAATAAAAAGTACATAATATAGTAAGTAATTATAAGTAACTAAACTAGTAAACGATCTGTTGAAGCGCTTGATTTTAGTGAAGATTCTCTCCACCGCGCGGATCTGTCGCTACTCGCTACATAGAAACTTGGAACGACCTGCCAGTTCTCGTGTTTCCCTCTTCCAACCCCGGGTTCTTCAAGCGGGGGCAACTTAGGAAAGGGCCACTCTTCATTCTTCAATTTGGGTGAATGGGCGGCATTTTTCAGTTTCTGCTCCGCCTAAAAAATCTCTAGATCCGGGTCTGGTAGTAGGCACACATAGTGAATATTATTGGCTGATGCTCCCGTACCGATTATACTCTATTGACTCTGAACAGAGGCTAGCTCATAGTTATTTCGTCCATAAGAAAATTAGTAAGGCCTGGGCCTGGGCCCTAGAATCTTTCTATAACCTTTTTACCGGGACTTAAGGCTAAGATGATTTAATTAGTGTCGCTTTAGGAATAATGTCGACTTAAAACTGCACAGAGATGGTCCAATCTTATGGAATTGAGTTCCACAATAAGTTCTAAAAATTCACCAACAGATGGCGCTTATCGATTTAAATTCAGGCTATGGTTTCGTTACACGTCGTGGCGTATATTATTTTTGTTGCTCTTGTTCAACCAAATCGGTTCAGTAGTTTTGAGATTTTTGACTGGTGTAGGTTAATACTTCGTGTTAACCTGGCACTTGTATTTGTTTGTGAAATATCTGTATAATCGATTAAGTAAATCTATACGTATTATAAAATGATCGAAAAGAAAAGTCAAAACCGTACATTGAAAATATAAAAAAAAAACGCTGGGTGTTCAGTTCAACCTATGATATCGAAGCCGAAAATGAAAATATAGTTGGATTTTTTTTTGTCTGTTAGTCTGTTTTGTCCGGATGGATCTCCAAAAGTACTCAATAGATTTGATTCAAATTTTGCACAATATTTGTGCAAAATTTGAATCTAATTAAACTAGGGGTAGGGTCTTCAAATAGGCTATATATTATCACGCTACATATCGTAGGGGCTAAGCACGCAGAGAGCAATCAAATTGTCATTATAACATAATTTTTACGCGTACGAAGTCGCGGGCAACAGCTAATCTATACTAATAATATTATAAAGAGGAAAGATTTGTTTTTTGTTTGTTTGTTTGTAACGAATAGGCTCCGGAACTAATGGACCGATTTAAAAATCTCTTTCACTGTTGGGAAGCTACACTCTTTGCGGTGAACATAGGCTATATTTTATTCCCGTATTCCGACGGGAACGGGAACTACGCGGGTGAAACCGCGTGACGTCCGCTAGTAAGCAATATACGTAATATTATTCCAAGACCACCTTTACAGTAACGTACCTAATTCACGAAATAGAATCACTTGAGGATACATTTTTTTATTAAAAAAAACTTGAAGGTTATTCACTAATCACTAGTAGTACGCAAGTATGTAGGTACCTAGTTGGAATTATAATTAATTAATTATTGTACTCTACTAGGCGACCATTACTCTACACTTCTACAGGCACACCAGCGCCATTTTAAATGACTTCATTGAGTATCCGATATTTCGGCACTGTTCACCTACTCAATGAAAGAATAGCCTACTGATCCTTATAATATTTGCCTGTATACATCCTACAATTCCTGCCAATGTTTGAGAAGAGACCCATTTCCTTAGCATTCCATGGATTCACCGTGTGGGAGCCGGGTCCATAGCGTGGTACAGAGGGAAACACTGTGAGGGTGTCTGGGACTTGCGACCCATTTGCGTAGGTTTAGGGTGGCCACCTTACGACGCGTCAGCGCTCACCTTCCACCGTTCACAATGTTCCCCCCTCTGCCTAACCAAATTTGGTGAGATCCTATCAATACCGCTTTGAATTTTCGTTTTAGTAAAGAGCTTACTGAAACTCTTGACAATCCTAGGTCTTTCAATAAGTTATAATTAGAGATTCTGCTGGTATTCCCCTTGCTCCTACTTCTACGGCATAGAATTTAACCACATATCTGCCTTTTTTTAACGTAAAAAAAAATCCTATATTGATGTTCTCTACTCCTACCGACTAAAAACCACGTATCCTACCTAACAGCCTAAGGTTGGGAAACCCATATTTCGATAGAGGGCGGCTCACCGTTATTACAGAAGCAGGCCCATGACGGCAGCGTGACGTGAGGAACTCACGCACCCCTTAGAAGCGGGATCACACCCGAAACCCCCCAAAGACGCGGGATAGCACCCGAACCACCCCCTGGGCGAGGCCGCAGTGGCGGCCGTGGGTCTGTTGGGAGTCCCGGGACATCCTTCCGAGGGCTTACCCGGGGCTCACAACCATAGGCTGTTGGGCGTTACGTGAGGTTTTTTAGTCGGTAAGAGTCCGGCATAACATCTCACGGATGTTATGATTTTCCCTCACGTTAAACGAAAAGAAAAACCCATATTTCGATACTGTTTCGGAATTCGGACTACTTACTACTCATGAAAGAATATCCTACTAATACTAGGTACTAGTATTTGCCTTTATACATCCTAATTTGCCTAATATCTGCCTTTTAGCCCCTCTCTATAACATAGAGTGCAGAGGTTCTTATGTCCAGATTTTGTTGCATTAAACTCATGACTTCAAAACCACGTGACTTACAATACTGAAATTTTGCAGACAGTAATAGGAGTACCTATACAAAATAAAAAAAAAAATTCAAAAGACGTGTTAGAGAGGGGCTGTCTGGTGAAAACGATCTCACGGCTTTTATAAATTATCAATGGTGAAGCCTCCAGTCATATGCTAGTTTTCGTGAGGAAAATTCTACATTAATGCTATGCCGGACTCCTACCGACTAAAAACCACACGTAGGTACCTATCCTACCTAAAGGTGCCTTCAAATTAGAGGCGTGAAGAAACGCTGCAGTGGTGCCACAGTGGTGCGCTAGACGCGCCACCACTAGTTTCATAATGAAACTATACTCTGATTTTAAATTTATGTTTTTATAATAATATGACTTTGACAAAGAAATTGTTAAATAGGTAGTAGTTTATGACACTGTTGCATAATAAGGGTTCTTATAACACGAGTGTGTTTTAAAAAAACGAGCCGTAGGCGAGTTTTTTTATAGTATCACACGAGTGTTATAAGACCAAGTTATGTACAGTGTCATACACTACTCTCATACTATATTACCTGATTTCATTTTGTTGTGATATATAGTTGCTCCTTGATTTCGCCGGTAACAGGTTCATGGTCATGTTTGACGCAGTTTCCAGAATGTCTGGTGGTGTACAATTACCACCATCCTCGCTTTAAAATATGTTTTTACACAAAGACTAATTTATTTTACAAACAAAACCAAACTTTGTTTAATTTAAATGTAAAATGTTGGCGCCAAAGCGCAAACATCGATTGCGCATGCGTGTTTCTTTTTTTTTTAGGCTGCGGAGACCATAAATTTAGGATTTTTCGCTACTCTGGAGACACAATTTTTTTTTAAAGTAGAGGTTCAAACTTCTTTTTCAGCTGGAGATTGTTTATGGTGTATCGTAATGATTAACCCATTTACAGCGACCGATCGTTATAACGATCACAAAACTGTGTTTAAATACCCTCCATTAAAAAATATGTATCTACTGGAATATTTTTGCTTATTGTCTTTGATTCGAATGAGTGGTCATTTAGCTGTGTTTCGACGCGTATTTCATTGCCCTATAATACTTATTTGGAATTTCACAAAGCATTATATCTTATCCAAGTGAAAAAGTTTCATTAGGTATGTCTTCAAAACGGTAAGTTTTCACAAAGTTTCTTTTGGTTGAAACTCATGTTATATTTGTTTTTTTTTATAAATTTGTAACTAGTCTAACTAAATATGAAGCAAATTTTGACCATTTACATAATATTAAAAAAAAACTAGTGATATATTTTGTGATCGTTATAACGATCAGTAGTAATTTGGGTAGGTATTTATTTTTAGATCTATTCATCATACTAAGCCATTATCTCTCGATGAAATCATCATCAACCATTCGATGGGGATATAAGTTCTGGGTTGGTGCGACCAGATTGGGTTATGTACTATGGTTTGATCCATACCAAGGCCATTCAACAATTATTCCACCGCTTTATAGGGAGTTAGGTCTGGGAGCTGGTGTTATTTTGCGTTTTGCTGATCATTTACAATTTCGATTCCCAGGTGCCCCTTATCACCTGTTCTTTGACAATTTCTTCTCTTCCATTGCTCTTTTTCACGAATTGGGTAACAGAGGACTCAAAGCCACCGGAACAATCCGTGAAGACCGTACAAAAAAATGTCCTTTACCCTCCAATAAAGAGTTCAAGAAAACTGAGAGGCAATTTTAGTACCAGTCTAGTCGTCCAGAGCATATTTTAGTTTGTAAGTGGAACGATAATAGCGTGGTGATAGTAGTATCCAATTCAGAAACCATCGAGCCCTTATATTAAAGCTAAACGGTTCTCACAGCAGCAGAAAAAATATGTCCACATTGATCAGCCTGCAATTATAAAAAAACCTGCAATGAAAACATGGGAGGATTCGATAGGTCCGACCAAAACATTGGTCTTTATCGTACATCCATTCGCGGCAAGAAGTGGTATTTCTCACTATTTTGTCACTGCTTAGACATGGCTACTCACAATACGTGGAAACTTTATAAAAATAATGGAGGAGACTACGATCACCTTACATTTCGGAGAACTATTGTCAGAGGTATTTTGGAAACTTATAGAAGAACTGAGAAGCGTGGACCTTGTCCTACTCCCAGAAATTATAGGGAAACCTCTCGCTACGATAGAATTGATCACTTAGTTGAATACAACGACACACAGCATCGGTGTTCGCTTTGCAAAAAAAACACGAACTTCACTTGTCCAAAGTCCAAAGTGTAAAGTTCACTTGCATCCTAAAACATGTTTTTCTGCTTACCATACTCCAACATAAACAACTATAATGTAGTTTATTATATTTCGTTACAGTAATAGTAATATATTATAGTAATAAAAGCTTTTTGTAATACCAAAAATGTTTTTTAATTATAATAGAGATACAATGTACATATCGCACGTCCTCTGAAAAACTGTCATAACACAGAAATATTACATTTTTAGATATTGCTATACTTAAGTTCAGTTTTCCATACTAAATCATTCAATAAAACCGCCACAACGATAACGTTAAAAAAAGTCGCTAGATGGCACAACTGACAGTTTTTTAGAGAACGATAATCGACTTGACCCAATCCTCAACAGTGCCGCATCACTGCTTGTAACAGGTGAACGCGTATTTAAGCTGCTGAAAAACGTCTTAAGCTGTGATACAACTATATTGAAGGTAAGACTTTTGGCAATTATTTTGTTTCAAAGGGGCAAAAACTGTCGTAAGATAAAATAATTCTGTCTTTTACTACAAACACAATTGAAGTTATGTTATTATGTAATGTAAAAAAGTGTCATACCACAAGTTATGGCAATATAATCGTCAAATTATTTCTACGTTCACAATTTTGATGAACAGAAAACAGTTGTAATATGAGTTATGGTACTTTTTTTAAATTTATTTTTTAATATTTATTTATATTCAGTTATAAATACGATGCCATATATATAATACGACTATTTTTCGCAATATTTATTTGTTAATTCAAATTGACAAATGAATGAATAACAGTCGCATTGTATTTTGGTTACCTGTTAATCCATTGTATTGTACTGTTTTAACTACATAACTATTATTACTATAATTCTAATCTTATATTTTTACGTTACCTATAACTATTGCAGACATGTATTAAGAAAGCTGTACCTACTGAAAAAGGCTACGACTAGGAAACAGTCACGAAGAAAACTATAATTTTTCAGCAGAACAAAACAGTAAGATTCAAATAGTAATGTTTCAACGATCTTTTGAAACACTTAGTTCTGGCGAAAATTCCCTACTGTGTATGAGTGGTAACATTGCATGGCTCGCGTTGTTGGGGATCGGAATGAAGAGGGTGGGATCAGGTTGAAGAGCTCCTCAAAACACTCGCCCTGATACATTCGGTACAAGGCAGCTAAGAACTCTATGGTTCTTCGCTACGCTAACGGTTCGAGGCCTCCCGTCACCTCAAGACAACCAATTATTCGGATAGCACGTCTCTGCATAGCGTCAAGCGCGTCTAGTAAGTACTTCGTGGAGTCATCCCAAAGGTGAGAACAGTATTCAAAGCAGGGACGAATCTGCGTCTTGTATAGTAAACATCTCTGATGTGGCGTGAAGTACCGTCTCACCTTACTTAGGACTCCTAGTTTCCGCGAGGCCAGCCTAATACAACTCTCTATGTTGTTTTTGTGATTGAGCTCACGCCGGACGTCTATACCGAGGATCTCCAGGTTGTCCTTTAGTGGAATCGGAATGCTCTGAAGAGAGGGTAGGGGTAGGGGTAGGAATGGGGACTTCGTAGCTGTAAACGCACACGCCTGTGTTATTTGGGCAATGAACTCGACCAGGTTGTCTGAACCCCATTTGGCAATGCGTCCCACTCCCAGGTCCCGGTCGAGATCCGCCACAAGTTGCCGTCTCTTCTCCTCCACGTCATGTCGCCCATCCACTTGCCGGCCAGAATAGCTCGCATGCAGAGTACTATCATCCGCATAACAATGCATACACCCAGGGGACAGCATGTCATTGATATGCAGAAGGAAGAGAGTTGGGGACAATATCGATTCTTGTGGTACTATAGCATTTACTCGCAAAAAGCCGGAAGCCATTTAAAGCTAATGCTGGCCAACAAGCGGCACAACTGAGGCGAGAGACATAAACCGGCAGCTTGGAAAGAAGCGACGCATGCCATACCCTATCAAAGGCTTTAGCGATGTCTAGATCAATAGCGAGAGACGCGCCGTGCCTCTCCATAGCGTCACCCCAGGTGTGTGTTATGTATGCTAGGAGGTTACCCGTTAATTGTTTCAGCCTAAAGCCATATTGACGATCGCTAATAAGCGAGTGATCCTGCAGGCAGCGCATGTTGATAATTAGCTCGAACACCTGGCAGATGACAGTGGTTACGGCTATGGGGCGGTAGTTAGGTAGGCGAACGTCCGACCGATACTCTTTCTTGGGGATCGGTAGGATGTTCGCCTCCTTCCAAGCCTCTAGCACTTCCCACGACGAGTATGAAAGGCGATACAGGCGTGTGAGCGTTGGAGACAATTCGGTTGCACATTTCCTCAACACCACCGCCGGAATGCCATCAGGACCACTGGCTTTCCGCGTGTCAAGTGACCGTAGCACCGCTCGCACCGTTAAGATTAACAATGCTAAAAGGCTGATTTTATAATTTTTAGTTTAATATTTAAATTATGTAATGCCTATTGAGTTTAAAGAAATGTTGTTTAGCTATTATAATTATTGTGAAAATACAAATAAAGCAGTGATTAGATTGCAATTTTGTTTTATTGAACCTAATTGAATGTAAAAAAGTGTCATATCATACCCTTTTTTTTAATTTTTGTTGAAATAGTCATAATATTATTTACAAAATTGTGCTTTTTACAATACTCTCCTCTTGGCTTCTAAATATAGCACCAAATGAATGAGTCATTTGATGTCAACAATAAGCCATTTAATCACTATAGCATTGATAAGTCAAAAAAAAACTTTAAATGCTTATATCTCAAAACTACTATTTTTGGGTTATGACAGTTTTTTTGAGGACGTGCGATATATTGATACTTGTGTTACCGTTACCCTACTCACTTATTACTACTGATCGTTATAACGATCGAAGTTTTCCGAGCTTTCCAGAAAACCTAAAATTTTTTTGGTATTTTTCCATGTTTACTATATCCATCAAGGTAACAATATCAAAAAATTAGGAAGTTATCAGAAAAAAATAGTTTCAGTAACAACTGGGTTAAAAAGTTTTATTATGATATAGGTGTCCATACAAGACCTGTATCGTAATAAAACTTTTTTTTTGGCCTGTGCGTAATGTTTGTCATGATAGTATTGATTTCAATTTTATAATCTTCGTATTATAGTATCAGAGTAGATAAATAATATTATTTCTTCAACTAGCTGTTGCCCGCGACTTCGTACGCGTGAAAATTGTTACAATGCCAATTTGATTGCTCTCTGCTTAGCCCCTAGGATATGTAGCGTGATAATATATAGCCTATTTTAAGACCCTTCCCCTAGGTAATATTTGTGCAAAATTTGAATCAAATCTATTGAGTACTTCTTGAGATCCTTCCGGATAAAGCAAAGCAAACAGATAAACAGACAAACAGATAAACAGACAAACAGACAAAAATTTTTCTAACTATATTTTCGGCTTCGGTATCTTATGCTGAACACCCAGCGAGTATTTTTTTTTTAAATATTTCCAATGTACAGTTTTGACTTTTCTATTATTTTATTATATGTATAGTTAAAATAATATTATTTCTTCAATAATAAGTCAAAGCCCCAGTCTTGTACAACCCTACTTCAAAGTCAGTCTTGCTCCACAAAAGAGGTATTCGGTAATATTCACTATTATTAGTTAAACAAAATAAAGATAAGGAACGCTTTCTAATATGTTTTTTTTTCTTTTTAATAAAATTAAAAAGTGTAATGCTTCTTCACTGGAATCTATTTCGTAACAAACGTAACTACCGAACATCACTAGTATTTACTGAAGCACCACTAACGCGCTTCTGCTGCGCCACAGACGCGCCACAGCAGCGCTGTTTTTTAGTGGCGGGACTGGAGCGCTTCTTCAAGCTTCTAATTTGAAGGCGCCCTAACAGCCTACGGCTGGGAAACCCGGGTAAGCCCTCGGAAGGATACCCCAGGACCTTTCGGGTGCATTCCGCGTCTTTGGGGGGGGGGGGGGGCGTTCGGGTGTTATCCCGGTATTGTTTCAAGTCATTCTCCTCTCGCTGGCCTGCTGCCATGCTGGAAGAGATTTTTAATGGAAATAAACAGCGCCATTGTCCACGTGGTACAACCAGGTGAACTATGTAGGTGGACCACGGGCGAACAGGGGTCCATTGTACTCTTTTTCTCCTAGCTATATCTCTGTACTTATGTATTTTAATGTATGTACATTTCATAAACTTTTAAATAAAAATAAATAAATCTTACGTAATTACTAATATTATAGGTAAATGCGAAAGTTTGTGAGTGTGGATGTGTGGATGTTTGTTACTCTTTTACGCTCGAACGGATCAGACTGAAATTTGGTACAAAAATAGATTATAGTCTGGAATAACACCCCAACAAGCAAAATAGTCTCAGTACACATATGTTATAGGAATAAGACACTTATAAGATTCTTATATTGATTTTGGCGTTCGCAATTACTCTTACATGCGTCTCAGAAAATGCTATTTGGTATTTGATCACGATTATTCTGATAATTAGCCTTTTAAGGGCTTATAATACTATGTATACAGATCACTATAAGCCGCACCCTCTTGTAAAAGCTTTTAGTAAGAGCAATCAGACTTAAAAATGAAGGTTATTATAACCAGCACTTGTAAGCGCTTTTAAGATTGCTTATTAGGCTACTATAGACCCGAATCTCCTATTAAAGCTGCCCATAAGTATAAATACACTTGATTCCATTTACACTTGTTACTTAGTTTTATAAGCTCTAATAAGTACAATATTTGAATCCGTTACAAATAAAGTAGTTTTATGAAACCATTTGTAAGTCGTAATTGAATCTAGTTTAATGCGAGCTTATAATGATACTACTTTTACTAATAACATACTTGCCACATGCTATTATAAGTGTAATGATTTTATACGAGCTAAGTTCAATACTGTTATTGTCAAAGAAACACTTGTGATTCGTAGGTAAAGTCATTATAAGATTATTTACTCTTGCAATAGGTGGTTTGGGCCAAAATAGTTCTTTAGATTCGTAGTAAGACCTTGTGAAGTTCAAGTCACAAAACCTGGCAAGGGTTCCGCATATTGGACTATGACTCAAATACAGAAGAAGTAACACCAAACCACTTAGGTGGTGATTATGCTCATGAATAAATATGACAAACTTGTACTGTTAGTATTAGAGCAAAAGCGCATTAACTCAAAAAAAGATTAATTACTTAAGTACACAAATCGTCAATAAATACATACCTGCATAGATTCGTGAACACAAATACCAGCTACAGGTGTTATTTCAATATTAGGTTGTATATTTAGCGTTTTTCTTATTTCACCACGGATCCCCAAAAGATAAAAACATAGCGAGTGAATGCAGCGACTATGAGACATTATAGAACCGAATTTGTCTATTAGATAGAGGTAAAGTAGAACACTTCCAAATTTTAATGCTAAACTAAAAATGGCTACCGAAAATGACTAATGGGGAACATTTTGTTATTTTAAAATAATGAATACGAACGTATAATTACTTATTTTAAGAGGGGCTTTAAAATTTTCAACAGAAACTTGGTATGTTGCACGAGAAATACGAGTTCCCAGTACGTTTTTGATTAACATCATGAAATACGAGGACTGTGAAAAATTATTATTAGTAAGTATTTTAATAAAGTTTTTAGTATTATGTACACGGAGTGTGTAAAACTCCCAATATTGATAACTGAATGATTGACTGAACGAAATGAACGAAATGAGAACTTGTAGAACAGTTGTAAAGTGCATAACAATCTAGTTTAGTTTTCTAAGAGACTAGATTTGGTAGGATTGTATGGTTTTACAAAATGCCGCTACACGGCTGTTACAGTCGTTAGTTGAATTCCATGAGGGTACTATTAGACTGTTAAAAAACTGAATACACTAATAAAGTGGGCCCTTTTCCGGGCTTGTAAGCTCTTATGAGTTCGTTATAAGTCAATTGAAAATTGGTCTTAGGAGAATTATAAAACCGCTTTTTGCTCGTTGGGACATAGGCTATTTATCCCGGGAATAAGTTCCCGTGGAAAGCGAGGTCGGGAATACATTTTTTCGCGGGTGAAGCTGCGGGCCTGCCTCTTCGCCCGCGTAAAATTGGTTCCCGTTCCCGCTTCCCGTAGGAACTTATTCCCGGGATAAAAAGTAGCCTAAGTCACAGATTACTAAATAGTTACTACGTAGCCTATGTGTTATTGCAGACTATAATGTATCCCTGTACAAAATTTCAGCCAGATCCATTCAAGTTCGAGCGTGTAAGAGTAACAAACATCCACACACACAAACTTTCGCATCGTCACGCGGTTTCACCCGCGTAGTTCCCGTTCCCGTGGGAATACGGGAATAAAATGTAGCCTATGTTTACTGCAAAGAGTGTAGCTTTTCAACGTGAAAGAATTTTTTAAATCGGTCCTGTAGTTTTTGAGTTTATTCGTTACATACAAAAATCCAAATCTTTACTCTTTTTAATATTACATATAATATTATTATAGTATACTAGCCGACCCGCGCAACTTCGTTTGCGTGATAAATGAAGAACCGCTCGACCGATTCTGTGCAAACTTCACATAAACCATCTACTAAATAGTCCGAACAAAGCCTAAACATTTGGTTTGGATAGGTGAGCCCGTTCTTGAGTTATAAAATTACAACGAAAAGTGGCAGTGATTTTTATATATATAGAGATATAATATGTATAGTACCTATAGATTGTTAATCGTAAATAGTATATTGTTGATCGAAGTATTCAACATAGTACTGGCCTCGTGATCACCAGATTGACCAGTTTAAATTCATATACTTATAATGACTAGAGGGCCAGGCCACGCGTTGCTGTGGCCACAGATTACTAAATATGCTGTGGCTAAGCTTTTTCTGACCCGGTACTCCCGGCTATAGCCATGTAGGCTTTTCACAAAAAAGAACTATCCTATCTCTCAAGTTGGATCAAACTGCACACGGTGTGCAAATTTGGTTAAAATCGGTTAAGTAGTTTAGGAGTCCATCGCGGACAAACATCGTGACAGGAGATTTATATATATTAAGATATAGGTAAGTATTACAACATTCCCCCTATTCCCAGTAGTACTACTGTATAGTCTTACCAGTAGTAGGTACTATTGATTGGGAATATTTATCCCAAGATATAACAATATTTTATTTATTTACAATATTTATCCGCTTAAGACTTACTTTAAAAACTCAGTTCTTGTTAGTTAAATGGATAAATGCGATATTGACTGTGTATGTATCTGTGTATCAATCCTATTTTCCACATTTACTTTAGTTAGATAAATAAGAATATATCTCAGTTACCTATCAATAAATGTTATCTTATTTTATTAACACAGGTAGGTACTTGATAAGTATAAGATAGATACAATGTGTAAGTACGAAAGATGAAAATTATACCTTAGGTGAAGGAAATCTATACTTTTATTATAAAGAAGAAAAATTTGATTATTTGCACAAATTAGAGATAGTACAGATGGAAAACTCATGTTTTTTTTTCACACCTACCCTCTGCTACACACACACGCGCACAAATCAGTATCGAAAAGTCGGTTGAGGAGCGCCTGACCTCGTGTCTGCGAATGAGTTGTCTATGTGTGCCTCGTGTCTGTGAATGAGTTGTGATGTGTAGTAGCCGGCGTAGCCTTAGCGAATTTAGTATGTAGATTTCTATCTGTACTATCTTTAATTTGTGATATTTGTTTGTTTGCATCACAGATATCATTCTGATTTCTGTGGTTTGCAACTAGACGACTGATAAACATACTTTTAAACTTATTTCTAAACAGGGTTCGCCGATATTATACATATACCTATCAGCGGATATAGCTGTTGATTTGGTCGTGCACAAGCCTCCTTCAGTGCGTAGTGTACTATAGGTATTATCGATTGCAAGCAACACAAACATACGTAGATAACAAAACCCCAAAAATCCTGTTTTTAGTGAAATATGATTTACGAAGAAAAAATCTTCACCCGTGTATTTAATGTTTACGTCGCCGAGCCAACGCTAAAGCGCAAGTCACACTGCCAGCGGGCGGGTGAGCGAGCTAGGCACACTGCGAGCTGCCGAATAACCTACGTGGCTGATGCGAGCGAAGCTACTCGTTTTCGTCGTTAGGCGCGCCCGCTTCGCTAGCTTAACTACCGTCCTCCCCGTTTCGGGTACTCAGACTAGTCGTCGCTTGTCATTCGAATAGCAGTGTCCACGTGTCTAGTCTCATCCGCACTACCCGGTTCGCCCTTCCGTATGTAGTTTTTGGTGTAAACCCCATAGTTTAGCTCGGCAATGTCGCGTAGTTTGCATAACTTCAATATCTCACTTCACCCGCCCGCCTAGCTCGCTCGCCCGCCCGCTGGCGGTGTGGCCTGGGCTTAAAGCTAGACAATAGTAGGTACCTAGATAATGCGGCTACGTATCGCATCTCATGGCTCCTCTACACTGCCCGCGAAGTTGAACGAAGTTAAATGAATACGATAGTGTAAAGAGGCACTTCGGCTTACCTCGTCAAAAACTATACCTCCCCTCAGGCGACTTTATTTGCTGTCGATTTTTGCGCGTCAGTCAATGGGCCCAAAGATGCGGGAAGTGCGTTCACGAAGTACCTCTCTACACTACTTGGCCGACATCGTGTGTGCCGGTGCTTTGCCGGCGCGTGATTTAAGCTATAATTAGTGCTTTGGTGTATGTGATCCAATTATCAGCGTCAAACAGTGGTCAGGAGCAAATTATGTTGTTCCTGGAAACTCTGCCACACAAATTTCTTTGTTCATTACAAACGGCGGCAATGTGCGTGCGCAGGCTACTGACACCACTGAGTGTGTAGTGACGCACTTTTTTCGAACTTAGACAAAGTTTCTAGAGTACTTCGCCTATGAACTTTGCGGGCAGTATATAGGAGCCATTAGTTATTAGGTTTCATGAGTTTTTAGTTCCAGCTGACAAGTTCGGTGACCTTTATGTACTTTTTTGATTTGATATTAATGATTTGATGATGAGTTTATGTTGATTTAAAAGATTCCTTCCTACTTCAAGGGCTTAGGACCGGCAGAAACACGCTATTTATCATGCAATTGCAAACAAAAACATTAAGTACTGTTAGTAAACATTAGGTATGAGAAAAGTATTCTGAAATGAAGCATTTCTGGCGTAGTTAAAAATTTTAAATCAACTTATTTACAGAATTAATTGAGAATCAAAGCTTAAATACCTATTTACAAAATCATGTAACACGCAATAATTGTTCAAAATGCTCACCCCCAGTGTCTATGCACAGATTGGCGCGGCGCACTAAGTTGCGTTTTAAGCTGCGAAGCACTAGCACATTTGTTTTTATTTGTTCAAATGCCAAAACAATTCTTTCACGTAATTGTGTAACACTCACAATGTCTTCATTGTAAACAAGTCTTTTAATATCTTCCCACAAATAAAAGTCTAAGGGCGTTAGGTCGGGTGAACGCGGCGGCCAGGCTACCGGTCCACCACGGCCTATCCACTGCGTACCAAACACTTCACTTAAATATTCGCGCACTTGGCGTCCATAGTGAGGTGGCGCACCGTCCTGTTGGAAGTACAAGTCCCTATGAAATGCGAGTGGAATGTCATCGAGCATCTCATTAACCACATGTCGGAGTAGCACCAAGTATGTAGCACTGTTCAAACGACCGTCAATAAAATATGGGCCAAGTAGATGATCACCGATGATACCAGCCCACACATTCAGACTAAACCGGACCTGGAACGAGTCCCGCGTAGTAACATGTGGGTTGTGTTGTCGGTGAGCCCACCAATGTTCATTGTGGACGTTATAAACGCCCACGCGCGTAAACAATGATTCGTCGGACCACAAAATGTTCACGTCCTGATGTTCAAGGAGCCAGTGACAAAAAACTGTCCGAGCGTTATTGTCCTGCGGATGCAACTCTTGAACACGTCGGAAATGGAACGGATGCATTAGTTCGCGATTCAGCAGCTTCCACACTGTGGTATGATGAACACCGAAACGGCGACCGGCTTCACGCGTACTGGCTCGAGGTTCTTCCTCAAAATAATTGAGAATCTGCTCTTGCCGATCAGCTGATAGGCCTTGTGTACCACGACCTTGTGCATGTCGAGGAACCTCGAACTGTCGGTGATCCCTTAAGCGCTGTGTGGCGGCAAGCATCATGCGACGAGATGGTATTGGTCGGTCTGGAAACATTTCCCTGAACATGCGAATTGCATCAACAACGTTATTATTAGAAATAGCGTAAAGGCGCACCATTTCCACCAACTCAACGTTACTGTAACGCTCTGACATCGTTACCGGTGTTGTTACGGACGTTACGTAGATATCGGCGCGTGCGGTTATACTCACGCTGAACGCGGGCGAGCGACTAATTAATTCAAAATTTCGAATTCACCGATCAAAGGCGCCGCCTGAGCCGCTCGCTCCTGCGCGGGGGTTGGAGGGGTAACTTACACGCGCCGCGCCGCCATCGCAGGCCTCCTTTGCCTATGCCTACACATTTGTATGTGCCTACTAAACTGTAGGCAAAGAAGAAACGGTTTTGAATGAACGGTGAAAATGTACCTATGTAGGTAATAGTATTATTAGAATATTTTTTTTTTTTTTTTCTTCTCGTTCTTGGACTTTCTCGGTTTGAGAGTATGCCAAAGTCAAGTAAATTTCATTGTGAAAATATAAATCATTTTCATATTATGATTCTTCTTATGAGCAGCGTATTCATGTATGTCCAAGTTTGGACTTTGGACTAAGTTCTACTCTAGTAAGGCGGTGGTACCTTACTAGGGCTTGCTGTGGAATTCGTCGACAAACCTAAAAACTCGCGTTTCACTGCGCTTTATCACTTTCCAACACTTTTGCACGTTGTCGAACCTTTATGTTTAATAATCCACCATAAATTACACATAAACACTCGAAATTACACTAGTTTTGAAAAATTATTAAAACACAATGTAATGCTTGTCTGAAAGTTTCCCGCCGAATCTCTATTAGAATATTTAGAACCGATTCATACGAGTTGCTTTTTAAATTTATTTTATTTAATAATTATTAAGAACTTAATTTTACTGCCCCATTTTTTCACTTAATATTGGTTTAGTATAAGCAGTAGAGTTCCCGTAGCAAATAGAAAAGAATTTAAGCAGAAAAAAAAAAGTGTAAAAAAAAAAGGTGTCTCGTTTTATCCCGAAATATCAACGAGTGTAGGCAGTACAGTCATGTGTGCAAGTAATGCACAAATGCAGATCAACATCCTGTATATCAATGGATTTATTCCTGTGTTCTGAACTAAAAAAAAATTTGAGATTAATGTTGACTCGGGCAACACATTCGAAAAAGTACAATTCAGAATTATTTTAGATAGTTTCCCAAAATGGCAACCTCGTTTTAAGTTGGGGAAAATCCTTTTTGACATACCAGTATGGTCAGCTTTTAACTGAAATTGAAACCTTAATGTTACTAAAATAAGGTTCATTTTGCAAGGTTACAAGGATCTAAATCCGATATATATAAAAAAATGGGATATTTATCAAAAAATCGGATTTTTGATATTTATTATAAAAATCGGATTTTTTCGAACCCTGTTTCTAAATACATACATGCTATTGATAAATTACACCCAGTCACAGAACAAATCAATGTGCTCATCACACAAAAAGATTTGTCCTGGGTGGGACTCAAACCCACGACTTCCGAATTCTTAGTTAGGCATAGGTACTAACCACTGGACCACGAAGCCAGTTGAGTCGAGTAATAAAATAATATGTTACTATGCCTTCTAATATAAAAATGTTAATTTCCGTCTGTACAGCTGGGTACGGTCCACTGCGTATAATATTTAATTACTAGGTACTTACCTACGTACACACGAGAAAAACAACTTCACAAAAATTTAAAAAAAAGCGGGCAAGTGCGAGTCGTATTCACACATGGAGGATTGCATAGGTAAATGTAGATACCAAAAAACGACTAATAAATAAATATAATATAATATTATCTTACTTCATATTATAAATGCGAAAGTTTGTGAGTGTGGATGTTTGTTACTCTTTCACGCTCGAACGGCTGAACGGATGTGGCTGAAATTCGGTACAGGGATACATTATAGTCTGGAATAACACATAGGCTACTTTTTATCCCGGGAATAAATGCCTACGGGAAGCGGGAACGGCAACAAATTTTACGCGGGCGAAGCTGGATGAATTTTTTTTTTTTTTTTTTTTTTTTTTTTTTTTTTTTTTTTTAACGTGAGGGAAAATCCTCGTAGGATGCTATGCCGGACTCTTACCGACTAAAAAACCTCACGTAACGCCCAACAGCCTATGGTTGAGAGCCCCGGGTAAGCCCTCAGGAAGGATGTCCCGTGACTCCCAACAGACCTACGGCCGCCACTGAAGCTGGATGAATATTCAGTTTTAACATTATTTGCGCAGATTTTGCAGAAATTTTAAAATTTCATGTTCGTTGACTTTTGACTGTGTTATGATATTTGTGATCACTTCAAGGTATAGACTAATGAAAGGGACGTCTAAATATCAAAGACCGTAATGAGTTATTGCCTTTTGAAATATTCGTCAAGTTACGGTAATGAACCCTGTATTTGGTAATGATTTTTTCAGTATAAGGGGATGAAATATACAGACACGGTAATGATACAAAGTGATGTAAATAAAATAAAAATAATATTATAGAATACCATAATTTATTGTAAAATAACAAAAAAAAAATTAAAATGTATTTCTGCTTTTATGCTGCAAATTACATACAAAACTTATAAACTAATCAAAAATCCCGCCTCTGACTCCCGGCTCCAAAATACCCATCAAAGCCGCTGAATTTCCACATTGGATGGCAACGGCCGGCTTTGGCATCAGAAGGAGTCACCAGTCGTGTCTGTAAGTCCTTGCCCTAAGTCCTTCATAAAAGGTTTAGCCAAAGAGTGCCACATTCCCTAGAGTCTCTACCATGACCAGCGCGAAGATATACAGCTACTCTTAATTTTTTCTGGCGCAACCTTTTCAAGCTGCGGCTGACAGAGAGTGGACAAGGTGGCTGGAGGCGACCGTGCCAGCATTTCGCCACGGGATCAAAATCAGTTCGTTTGGCCTGACCATCCGATCAGCTCAGACCCGGAGGTTCTAGCACGCAGGCACGTTTGCCAACAAAAGGGCCTTGCGGATGATATTGTTCAGAGGGTATTGTCGCGGAAACCTTCCATTGTACCGCTGGCAACATAAGGCGTGATGGCCAGTCGATTTCACCATATAATTGCAGGTCTATATATGAGGTTCACACAACTGCCCAGGTGCAAAGTCACGGTCCCACGTAGAGTATCGCCATCCAGCAGGGTCCAACTACCAGTGGCTTGGCCTTATCATGGCCCCTCAACCAGAACGGCCTCTAATAGCTACTTTTGTAGTGTCGCCTCGCTCTCAACGGCCTCTAATAGCTACTTTTGTAGTGTCGCCTCGCTTTCTTTTCATTCCATGCCTGCTGAATTTCCTTAGTGATCGATGCCATCGCGCTGGGGACCGACTAAGCAGATACAGCATCCAAACCAATGTATGTTTACTGCGTCACCATCAAAATTTCATAAAATTATAACAATACTGAGAAAAGTCAGCAGAACCAAATCAGGTGCACAACGCAGCCCAAGAGCACCACATCGGAAACTACCTCGGGGCAAAGCCAGGTTGGGATGGTAATATACCTTTTGGAGAGCGAGGTACATTTGCAATAGGATGATTGACGTGTGAATGAAGACATTTAAGCGGTTCATGAAAAGAAACTGTTTCGGCCATGCTGGCCATAAGGAACTGCAGAGATATATATTTGCGATCCGAATAGGTTGAAGTCAGAATTCGCTTCAGTAGCAGATTCAGGTCGTCAAAGCAGGGAAATATTTGACCTCTAAATCTTACCTGACGTTAAAGTGAATTTGAGATGACGGATCGACCTATGAATATCCAGACTAAACACAGATGAACCGAGTGGGTCTCTCTCTTGGCTTCCACTTTTGAACGGATAAAATTATTGTATAATTAGCAATCACATCTTCACATCATATGTTTGATGAACAAAAGGTCACTCATCAGATTGTCCCTCCCATGGTATTAAACATTGCGAATGTCCAGCTTCAATAAATCTTGATTCTCAATGAGTCTTCGTTCCTCGGGTCTATGGCAAACGCTCGCATAGCTTGAGTGGCAGCCTCACAACCTAGACGTAGGTCATATACTCTGAGCAAGAAGGGTAAGCCAATTTGGCACTTCGATTGCGAAAAACACTATCAACCGCCATTAGGCTTAAGTCGCTACCGTTTTCGGTAAAAGCAAAGAGTGAGGCTTCGTACATTTATGGGCAAAAAGCGAATTTACTTGATCACTGAGTAAAATTTTACCAGTTTTGCTAAGTATCGCAAGAGGCGCCTGCAGTTCTCTCCCGCCGACAAAGATGTCAATTTCTTAAGATTTCCCGGCAGGAACGTGTCCAAGCCCGCCACTGATCACCCATAAATGCAGTCAAGCGGCGAATTCACTTC
Organism: Miltochrista miniata; assembly: GCA_933228765.1. Lineage (NCBI taxonomy): Eukaryota > Metazoa > Arthropoda > Insecta > Lepidoptera > Erebidae > Miltochrista > Miltochrista miniata. Next base: position 29,636,778 of record OW121764.1, on the reverse strand, counting down.
CTCTACAGTGCACGTGCACGAATATTGAAACAAGGTCCTAGTAAGGTTAAATAGGAGATGATTTATTCCAACCCAATGAAACATCTTGCGGAAGTAATCTCGATTTCACACAGAAGTTGTTCATGACTTTCTTTTACTGCACACCAGCAAAACAATGGATGCCGTCATTGTAACATAGTAAAAACAGTGCGGCTGGCATCCATCGGGGTGGCAGTCTTTTCACTCAGCACCATGATCGCAGCCACCGTGAAGAGAGCGAGCGCGTGGGTAGCTTACCTCCTTTTACTATTGAGGCTCAAGAAGGAGGCGGCGGAGCAGGCCCGCGGAGAGATTTCCCGGTTTACCGAAGCATAAATTGTGCAATGTGTGGCGTAGGCGACTCAACGACATTCCTACTCCATAAGCACAGGTCTAGGGGTCGCAGGTGAGGCCGTCTGTTACTCCAGCAGAAATAAGCCTGTGCGGCGCGGCGGCGCGATTTTCACCCCTTTTTCCGGGTTAAAAACTGAGAAACCACGGTTTCCATATTAGAGGGGGCCATCTCAAGGCCAAAGATAGTACAAGGCCAGCCGTGGTGTGAGGGAAGTGCTTCATTGAGTCACTTTGCACTCCTTTCATAAATACCTTAGACTGCGCGAGGTTTGAGGCTCTTTGAGTCATATAACCTCCCCACTGGCCATTAGGGGGGTACCCAGTGGGAATAAAACACATCTAAATCATTACCGTGATTTGACACAAATTACCGTGACTGCAAAAAGGCTACGGTAAACGACGGGAATGAAGGGCACGGTAATGAGAAATATGTACGTTCACGTCATTATACAGCCTTATAAAGTAATATATGCTATCTACCGATTCACGAAATAAACTAAACCAGACCTTAATCAATTAGTATCAAAAAGAAATTCCAATTTTAAATACTTACCAAGATTTAAGCGATCTGGTAATGAAACAAAAACTGGACGAAACACCGGAATTACAGTGTCAGTCGTAATTTTTTCCAAAATTATGTAGTAGCGCCTAAACTTAGGTATGAATTAATTTTTCATGGTTCCATGCGAAATTCGTCACTTTGAATATTCACCCCTGCGGTCAAGAAAGCAGACAGGCATAAATAAATATAATATTATATTATATTATTATATATTTATAACTAGATAATGCCCGCAGCTTTGCCCGCGTAAAATATGTTCCCGTTCCCGCTTCCCGTAGGAACTTATTCCCGGGATAAAAGGTAGCCTATGTGTTAACCACACTATAATGTATCCCTGTACCAAATTTCAGCCAGATCCATTGAGCCGTTCGGGCGCGAAAGAGTAACAAACATCCACACTCACAAACTTTCGCATTTATAATATAGTAAGATTATATTTAAAACTGTGAAAATTTCAGTTATCTGTCTATCCTGGTTCTTAATACCGCCTCGTGACAGATGGACAGCGAAATCCCAGTAATATAGGGCCCCGATTTTACCTGGGGATCGTGCGAAGTATGGCCCTGTATGGGGCCCCCGTATGGGAGGAGACCCTGACGGCCAGCAATGTGGCTAGACTGCTGAGCCCGCAGAGGGCGATGGCCGTCAGGGTGATAAGGGGATACCGCACTCCGTTTTACACTTTGAGAAAGGAATTCTAGAAAGAAGATCTAGACTACCCAAATAGTCTAAATAAAACTAGATTCAGTTAATTTATCCTGTTCAAGGTATTCGTGTTTCATACATATTTATAGAACTCGCTATGATTTGTTTGTGTTCTGTAGAGCATTACGTTCAAAGCGCAAAATGTTAAATGCTGGCAAAATGGTAAAACAAAAGGCAGTAACAGGGCGCCGATTCTCGACCACACGACGTGAATGCGTGGACGCAAATTTACGCGTGAAACGTCGTTCGTCTCATGTTCGCCGTTCCTAAATATGAGGCAGGCGACGCGTCACGCGTCACCCGCCGATTTCCGTCCACGCATTCATGTCGTGTGAAGCGAGAATCGGTGCCCTGGAATGGTAAGGCAGAAGGCAGTGTTTTATTGTGTACGAGCGGAGCGGACCTCTAGTTATCGTTCCAGTGGCAAAATGGGAATAAAATATAGCCTACTAGCTGATGCCCGCAGCTTCGCCCGCGTAAAATTTGTTCCCGCGGTAACTTATTCCCGGGATAAAAGTAGCCTATGTGTTATTCCAGACTATAATGTATCTCTGTACCAAATTTCAGCCCGATCCGTTCAGCGGTTTGAGCGTGAAAGAGTAACAAACATCCACACTTACAAACTTTCGTATTTATAATATTAGTAAGATAGTAAGATGTCTCTCGCGGGGATATTGTAACTCCCCAATAATTCCCAACAGTGAAAGAATTTTTCAAATCGGTTTCCGAGCTTATTCAATGCAAACAAACAAACAAACAAATCTTTGCATCATAAAAAAATCACTCACATATACTATTCCAGAACTTTTAATTTTCTCATTACCTGACCAGTTTCGCCTTGTAGCACGTGTAGAAAAGACGGGGTAACACCCAAACAACCAGATTCGAATTCAGGTGATGTACCAGTGATAGCCGAAGCATGCCGCGGATACATCCTTTCGAGCTTAGAGTATATGTTAGAAACTCAAACTCAAATTTAAAAAAGAAAACATTTATTTCGCATAATCCTAATACATGGGCACTTGCAACAAGTACAGCAAGCAGATAATTTCCAGGCTTCCTTCTTCTTCCTTCCATATAATCGTCAATTGTAAAGTAGCCCTTGCAGTGTCTCACGGGACATCCTTCCTGAGGGCTTACCCGGGGCTCTCAACCATAGGCTGTTAGGCGTGGCGTGAGGTTTTTTAGTCGGTAAGAGTCCGGCATGACATCCTATGAGGATTTTCCCTCACGTTAAACAAAAAAAAACGCCCTTGCAGTGTAATTTAGAAGGTAAATTATATACTCTAAGCTTTCGAGGAGTTAGCCGGCGCCCTTGTGATTATAGTCGATTCGAGCGATTTTGGCACACCATTCGTGGAGAATTCCACACGCAAAAAAAAACCTAACACCGAAGCGTTAATTAACTGTGTGTTTCTTTTCCACCAGGTCTCGCCGTGCGCGCCTTCGTCCGTGACGCATCGAAGCTCCCAGAACACCTCAGAAACCTAGTAGATATCATCCAGGGCAATGTTTTAGAACCAGATTCAGTCTCGGAAGCCGTGGAAGGTGTCGACGGCGTGGTCATCTGCCTCGGCACCAATAACTGCTTAGATCCAACATCTGACATGTCGGAAGGAACGAAAAATATCATAGAATCAATGCGAGCACATAATATCAAAAATGTGTCTGCTTGCCTGTCTGCTTTCTTGTTCTATGAGCCCGAGAAGGTGCCTCCGAGGTTTGTGAACTTGAATGAAGATCACAAGAGGATGTACGAGGCTTTGAGTCAAAGCGGGCTGAATTATGTAGCTGTGTATCCACCTCATATTGCGAGTAAGTATACCGGCTGTACCTAACCTAAGAATACTGCTGAAGTAACCTTTGACAACAATTTAAAAATGAAGGCACGTATCACGTACTTCTTTCAGAAAATGAATGTATTTAAATGTAATTTTCCTCGAATGCGTTTGGTCGACAACAGTTCTTCGAAAAACACTCCACCGAAAACAGTCCCTCGAAAAACACTCCACCGAAAACAGTTCCTCGAAAAACACTTCTCCGAAAATAGTTAATCGAAAATGGGTGAAAAGAACTCAAATGACCTTTCGATTACGGTATTTAGAATTTAACATTTACAATTAACACACAATGGCCATTTAGTTATTTATTTATTACAAATATTAACGATTAGGTATGATGATCGATGTAAAATAGGGGCTATGGATCATTGTCTCACATCTAGGTATAGTGGAATTCAACAGACCTAAATAATATAGTAAACAAAGAAATTGGATCTCGACTACTCCATAATTATACTTACATTTAATTATCAATCCTGATCATAGTCGTTTCAAGGAACTCTAGTTAGATTTATGCGGACATTTCGACACTAATAAACCTTTAGATTATAGAATAATTTCATGAAAAATACTCGGATGGTAAAAATTTAAGACTGTCATTTTTGCTTGTCATTAAATTATTTTTTCTCAGACTTGTTTGTCTTTGCCATAGTGTTGTAAAACTGTTGTACTGGCCAATTGATTTTAAAAGGAGGTCATTGTTTTATCAATCTGTCAGTTCGAAAAAATGTACTTACTTTAATAATATAACTTATTGACCCAGAGAGCGAAGAGTGCTAGTCCACTAGTCCACAGAGTATATTGAATATATGGAGATGCGAGTCTTTGCCCCTTTTCACAAGTACCGGTTGCCGGGTGCCGGGTAGGGTGGGTGTATGGCCGTGTACTATAGCTTTCACACGTACCGGCGTGATTTGCCCGCCAACCGCTTGCATTCACCGTCGGTTACCCGGCACCGGCTACCCGGCAACCGGTACGTGTGAAAAGGCACTTTGAGTTTGGATCTTCGATTCCACAGTATAGACGATTTTGCTTTCGTCCGTATGTGTGTGTACATGTCAGTTTCGGTCTAGAAGACGCATTTGTTAACCAATTTTCTCCAAACTTGGCACACATGTTCTTTGATTTAAAATCATTGATCTACGAAAAGATAAAAATACAACTTTTGTCAAAAGTTTTTTTAATAGGGCGGAAAATAAGGGAGAAAAAGGTCCCCGTTATATATGATGGGATCATAAGGGATATAATTCCTCACAGGTTGTTTTTTCCTGGGCGCTCGCGAGGCCTACTCTTCGCAGAAGTACTTTTAAAAAATTGGGACTAAATAAGTATTTGTGCGACCCAGAAATCGTCATAAGGATCCGGTTAGGCTTAGTACCGTGTGGAGGAGTAAATTTAAAGAGGCTAACGTTCATCAGCGAGCTGCCAAAAAGATAATCTAATGTTTCGAACGCCATAAACATTTAAATATGAATAAAAAGAAAAAAAATGATTCTTTAGGGTAGACTGGGTACGGTTGACGGTGGATTTTTTTTTTTTTTTTTTTTAATGTGAGGGAAAATCCTCGTAGGATTCTATGCCGGACTCTTACCGACTAAAAAACCTCACGTAACGCCCAACTGCCTATGGTTGAGAGCCCCGGGTAAGCCCTCAGGAAGGATGTCCCGTGAGACGGTTGACGGTGGATGGTTAAAATATTCAGTCCTAAAGTAATATATTATTGTAAATAAATGATTATATGTACTATAAAATTTTCTAAAAGTTTCTTTTTTTTAAAGATCCTTTAATTAAATTAATATAAAAAAATTATTGCACATAATATATATTGATATACCGAATTTCATGATTTGATGAATTTGGCGATGGATATACCGAAGTAAATGAATGTACGGTGAACTAGATATAACACAATGATTATTTACATACATAGAATCAGTTTAGTTACAACACTATGATCATAAACAACTTCTGTCAACACATGACATGTTTACATGATTGCTGAGCTGTCCAGAAAAAGACTATACCTATACTTACAATTATGATAAAATGATAGAAAAGTCAAAACTGTACATTGGAAATATTTAAAAAAAAAATACTCGCTGGGTTATCAACATAAGATACCGAAGCCGAAAATATAGTTAGAAAAAAATTTGTCTGTTTGTCGGTTTGTCTGTTTGCTTTGCTTTGTCCGGAAGGATCTCGAAAAGTGCTCAATAAATTTGATTCAAATTTTGCCCAAATATTAACTAGGGGTAGGGTCTTCAAATTAGAGATGGGAATTTGCCCGGAAAAAACCCAAATGTGGGAAAAAACCGGGAAAAAACCCAGGGAAAAAACCCGATTGGGAATTTATTCGGGTTTTTTCATATTTAGCATATGTAACATCTAGGTAATGTATAGTTAGATGTATATATCATTTAGTACGCACTATTTCAGTATTACTAACTAGTTAGAGATAATCTAACTTTGTTTATTTTAGCCCCTCTCTATAAAATAGATTGCAGAGGGGCTTATGGCGAGACTTTGTATGAAGTCTGTGACTCTTTTGCATTATATTACGTCACTAGGTCACGTGGATCATCTGTTCCAAGTTTGAAATAAGTAAAACAAAAATAACAACGTCAATCGGAGTGAACTTTCACTTTCACAGAGGGGCAGTTGGGTGAAACCATCTCAGGGCTTCTTGTTAAATAATTCAATAAATAGTTACGTTTTCATATTCTGTGCTATCTAATCAAATAAAATGAAATTAAATAAAAAGCCTGTCTCTGTGTGTGTATTCATTCGCTCTTAGCGACAAGTAACCCGAAACTACGAACGCGCGAACGCCAACCTCCATCATCTGAGGACAAACAATAATTCGGATAGCACGGCTCTGCCTCTCTGCATAGCGTCAAGCGCGTCAACTAAGTACATCGCGGAGTCATCCCAATGATGAGAACAGTATTCGACGCAGGGGCGAATCTGCGTCTTATACTGCTAACATCTCTGATGTGGCGTGAAGTACCGCCTCACCTTATTTAGGGCTCCTAGTTTCCGCGAGGCCAGCCCAACACAACTCTCTATGTACTTTTTGTGATTGAGCTCACGCCGGACGTCTATACCTACCGAAGATCTCCATGTTGTCCTTTAGTGTAGTAATGTTCTGAAGAGAGGGTAGGGGTAGAAATGGGGACTTCTTAGCTATAAACGCGCACGCCTGTGATTTTTTAGCATTGTACTCGACCAAGTTGTATGAGCCCAATGGGCAATGCGACCCAGGTCCCGGTCGAGATCGGCCACGAGTTGGCGTCTCTTTTCCTCCACGTCGCGTCACCCATCGGCTGGACGTCCAGAATAGCTCCCATGCAGAGTACTATCATCCGCATAACAATGAATGTATCCAAGCAAGGGACAGCATGTCATGGATATGAGGAAGAAAGAGAGTTGGGGCCAATACCGATCCCTGTGGTACTCCTGCATTTACCTGCAAAAATCAGGAAGCCTGACCATCACAGAGAACCCGTATACGTCGCCCGCTCAGGAAGCTGGCCAACCATTAATGTCATAGAGATTATATGGATATATGGAAAATTTTATCCGAAATGCACCCGGTAGTTTGGTGGAAAGGACTCTGCAACTCCAAAATGCTGAGTAGGGTTGCAGTGAGTACGTATTCTAACTACTCTCTATACTTCAGCAGCCACTGAACGATCTTTTAGCACGAATGCTCATGTACATAGTCACAAACGAAATAGTTTGACTACACTACAGACATGGCAGCAAAATAGCTTTTATATCGTATAATAGGAACCTGGGCAAATCTAGAAGCTTTGCAGCGGTGTCGTATTGATTGGCGATATATCGAGGTGATGAGGTGGTTGTATGATACCGCTAAGAAGACCAATAGCCCTACTCAGAGGTGTGGGACAGGGAGATGCTATATCTCCTAAGCTCTTCACTAATGCGCTTGAGACGTCTTCAAGTCGTTGGACTGGAATGGATGGGGCGTGAATATAACCGGTTAATGTATATACACCTTCGGTTTGCTGACGACATCGTTTTAATAGCGCTGGAACAGTTGAGCGGTATGCTGCATAGTCTTAGTGAAGAGTCTCGACGTGTTGGCCTCAGCATGAACCTGGACCAAACCAAGGTCATGTTCAATGAGCATGTCGTGCCGGGACCAATATACGTTGATCGATCGAGGCATGAGGTTGTCCATGAATACACCTACCTTGGGCAGGTAGTCACATTTGAAAAACGAGTAAACTGGATAAGGAAATATCCAGAAGGATTCGCTAGGGCTGGGCAGCATTCCGCAAACTGCGCCGGATTTTCTACTTTCCGATACCGCAATGAATGAAGACGAAAGTCTTCAACCAGTGCGTTCTACTAATTATGACCTACGTTGCCAAAACGTGGACACTCGGAGTGGGGCTAGTTCACGCCCTTAAGGATGCGCAACGAGCGATGGAACATCTCATGCTTGGAATCTCTCTGAGGGATAAGATCCAAAATGCTATCCCGCATCTTTGGAGGGCAGAAAAAGGCGGCGCAGTCCTACTTACTCCCTCTGGTCTCCAGCGAGAGAGTGTCCAAGTCCAGACCTGCCACGATCGAGGACCTGGCGCTATTGCGCCCACGCTATGTATTCCACCAGTGTGTTTTCCGCGCTCCCCGCAGTACTGGCACTCGGATATGGTTTCCCGTTGTATTTGCCACAGATACTTACTGAAGCTCCCGTGGGATACGGGAGTAATACGCGGCCGAAGGGACTGGAAGAATCTGTGACAACCTGTAGGAGAGAGCACCGTGTCTCCTCTCCAGTCACTCATTCAGCCGGCTAGGAGACATGCCGCATCATCTGAGGTCGTGCGGAAACCCCTCATCACCCTGACGGCCTCTGCGGGCACTTTTGTAAAGTGTAGGTACTAAATAATTGTTAGTATAGCTCGTTTTTTTTGGTCAAAGATTCTTGAAAGTTTCAATATAAGTTTAATCTGCAATGAAGTAACATTCCGCCACGATACGCAGAAAGAATCTTATGATATAAACAACAAATCGTCTTTTATAATGACAGTTTGGTTTTATTTTAGTTCCTGAATAATGCTACACATTTTGACATTTAGAAAAACAGGCAACAGCTAGTGCCCTAGATGCATCGGCGCAAAGTAGGTATGTGTGCATCGCAAAGTAGGTACCTATTTGTCCTAAAGATAATAAAAGAATGTTTATATTTTTCGGATCGTCAAATAATGAAAATTCCCGTCTATTGGGTTTTTTCCCGCATAAATTCCGGGTTTTTTCCCAAACGGGAAAAAACCCGGGTTTTTTCCCGTTGGGTTTTTTCCCTCCGCCCATCTCTACTTCAAATAGGCTATACTATAATATTATCACGCTACCAGTGCCGGATTAAGCCAGCGCGGGGCCTGTAGCAAATTCTGTCAAGGGGCCCTTGGTTTGCTTTAGGTTCTCAAGTTTAGGGTATTAAATAAAACAAAACTGTTACAAATAAACTTTTCTAGATTTAATATGGGCAAATTTAGGGATAACACTTTCAATATCGACTTCTCTAAGCAAATCATGCTCTATATTCAACAAAGTGAGATGATTAAGACGTTCTTGACCCATCGTGTTCCTTAATTCATTTTAATACGTTTTAATGTTGAAAAAGAACGTTCGCCACTGCAGTTAGTGATCATGAGAGACAAGTAAATGCGCAAGGCAATTTCTAAGTTTAGGAAACACGATTCTGAAGAATTATTTAATAGAAGTTTATCAAATTGCTGTTCTAGAGGCTCCTGTTTCTTGCTGTCAATAACCGTAGCCACATCTGTTTTCAGCAGCTCTGCGAACTGCACTAATTCGCCACTTAGGCTGTTCTCCAAATCATCTTCGTAAGCACTGACTATTCTCGAGGATTTTTCCAAAATCTCTTCTGTTGTAAGAGATTTTAGCTGTCGAAATACTTCAATAACACTAGTAATCTTATGATATGCTTTCATACGTTTAGTCAAAGCAGACAGTACGTATCAATAATGACAATAAACACCTGAACTTCGAAACGTTGTCCGGGTGTTTGATTTTCAACAAAGTCAAAGTGTAGTAGAGCCGCTGAAATGGTCGTACTTGTATTTCGCTTGATTCGTCTTGATGTCTGTTTGCTGGTATTCTTAACAGTTGGTCAGATCTTTGGCTCTTGCCTCAATATCTGAAAGTGTGGATCGCATTGCTTGGACGTAGCCATATAATGATTCATAAAGGGCGTATCCCGTATTAAGGTCTTGATCAGACAACTGCAGCGAAGCACTAGTCGCTTGCAAGCGTTCAGTACAGTACAGTAGATTGAATCGTGACTGAGTTAATAAAATTTAAATAGTTCGCCTGTTTTCTCGAAATACTTAAAATCGATATTATATTAAAATCGATTAAAAAAGTACAATCTCAGCTACGTAAACTCGCAAAATAAATGTATACCTATATAAAAGAATAAAAATCTGGCCGCTTGAAGGGTAGAAACATGGTATAGATGCTAGTCTAAATATATCGATTATAATTAAACATTAGAACATTAACGTTCAAAAATTCCTAAAATACCTACTTATTTTTACGATTTAACGTGACGAAATCGAGTTTTAGATTTTCAAGTGGAAGTGAAGCATAGCCGCGCTTCGCGTTTAAGTCATGCAAGATATTTTACGCTCCTATCTAAATTAATATTTTTTTATTACGGTCAGACAGGCGTTGGAGTGCGGGGCCCCCAAATTCGCGGGACCCGTAGCATTTGCTACTCTTGCTACGTGGCTAATCCGGCACTGCACTCTACATATCCTAGGGGCTAAGCAGAGAGCAATCAAATTGGCATTATAACATGATTTTCACGCGTACGAAGTCGCGGGCAACAGCTAGTTAGTAATAGAATTTGAACTACAATGGGATACTATATTATATCCCTCTGAACGATTCCGTCCACTTTCCTAAACTCGTCCACTTCCTAAGTTGACCACGTTCCTAACTCGTCCGCCTACGATTCCTAAATTTTCCAGTTCCTAACTCGTTTATATTCCTAACTCGTCCCTGACCCTCGCCACTTCGTTTACGTCACAGAAGATGTATGACAGGAGAGGTATTTTATTTTCTTCAAACTCATAGGAGCGTATGAATCAGCCCTGATTGCATATAAAATATTTCAGTCCGTTCAATTCAAAGGAACCCTTGAATTCTACGTTTAGCGAAAGTTGAGATAGGTATCTAATTTATGAACTACAAAACCCTCAATATTGAAACTTGTGTGGAACAATCCCTAAAGTACTTCCTTTCTGACACCAAAAAAAATCGTACTATTTGTTTGTTTGCATTTGAAGATTGTTGAATTCTCTACAATTTAAAATTTTAAAATATCTCTAATGTACAGATTTTCGACCCTCTACAGTTTTATGATATGTATAGATTATGCCCCCTTGCTTGGTTCGTGACGTATTCAGAACTCCCGTTACACTCCACACCTCGTTACTCATTCCTCTTAATCAGTTTTCAAATATTTTCCAGTGGGCTTGGCTAGTTATCTATGCTCTAATTCAATACATCAATAATATCATCCTTACTATTACCATGTTTATCAGTTGATGATAATTCTGTAAATTGTAATCCAATTATCATCTTTATCATCATATAGGCCATCAGACAAAGGGGAATCACTGCAATATTAACACCTTTCGTGTCACCATCACCACGGCTATAGAGTCCCCCTATCTATTACGTGGGACTCTATTTACCTATTAAATGGTATTTAAAATATCTGCCCTTTGGGAAAATGGACGTAAATCCACGAGGGATCTCTATTCGCATTTAGTCCGTCTGTACGTCTTTTCTAGATCGTCAGTCCATTTTAAAGTCAGATCTTACATATGAAGACTCGGCTGCATTTCATTAGGTATTTATTTACTAGCCAACCTAAACTGTATAGCATTGTTTGCGCATGAAAGTAAAAGTCAAGAACGTCCGAATTTCAAAAATAATATATTACCTACATTAACTCTTTTTTTATTTAGCAAAATAATTACATTTGTAATTTAGGATTTAACTGCATTTTGCGAAAGCAATTCCTCAGCACCGAGTGATTAATCTTGAAATATCTTTTGTTGTTATTTTAATAGTAAATTATGTGAGTATTAGATTTCCGAATGCAAATAACAATTACTGTGCACATTTTACAACTTGAAAAGAAATTTTAATTACCTACAATTAAAATTCAAGCAAGTATGACGCGATTATTGTAATTAGAGAAACACGCGCCGCTTCGCTTTGTAGAAATCAGTTTATATGAATGTTGTGTTAACCGTTTGAGCCGTTCCAGTTAGTAGGAAATCAGTCATTACCTTATTATGGAGAAGTGGCGATGTTTGTTATGTACAATGAAGGTCCCCTACGCGTACGATTATTTGGAACGTCAAACGTCCCCATGAAACATGATAATCCAAATTTTCAAGGACAAAGTTAGCAAAAATGGGGTTGAGTTTAAGTGGAACTGTCAGTTTTATGATACAAATATTTGAGACCAAATTTTAAATCTACAAAAATTAAGGACAACTATTGTAGATAATTGGTGTTCTGTAAGTTAACGATCACTTTGCGGAGGAATTTCCAACTAAGAGCGTTTCAGTGCTTCGGGAAGCACGTTGGTCCAGGTCAAGCTGTAGAGGTCTTTTTTTCCACTTTTCTGGTCCCAGTTTCCGCTATCTTACTAAACTGCATTGCTATTTCAGATGAGCCAAGCGGAGAATTCACAGTGGAAGTGAACCCGAAAAGTTCTCCAGGTCGGCAGATCTCCAAGTGGGACCTCGGCGCCTTCCTCGTAGACTCCCTCAGCGAGCCGAAATTTTACAAGTCTATTGTCGGAATCGCTCAAAAGACTGCTTAATGTGCACTCGGCTTTATATATTTCGAATTCGTTGACCTTGAATGTGAAGCCTGACCTTAACCCCTTAACTTTACGTGTTAAGGCAACGCCCTCAATGTATTTATTGTAATGTTGATATACTTCTATTATAAATATATATTTTGTTTCATTATTAAAGTGGAAGTTTTATTCCATTTGCTTCAAAAATTTTCGTCCATCTATTGCAGTACAGTAATGTTGGAACCTTCGACCAAGTAACAGTATAGACCGGCCCATTCATACATTAGTTTTGAAGACGTTACTACTTACGCTACGACTAGTGTTGCCAGGTCCTATTGGATGAAAATCGGTACAAAGGGTAAAAATAATCGGGACTTGGGGTTTTAAATCGGGACGAAATAAAAAAAGCGGCCAAGTGCGAGTCGGACTAGCGCACAAGAGGGTTCCGTACCAAAAAACGGCAAATATCACTTTTGTTGTGGGGTTAAAGCGGGGGGGGGGGGGGTTAAAACCCCTTTTTCAGACTTTTTATAGCAGCAACAGAAATACATCATTTGTAAACAGTGGTCATTTGCGATTTTTTGTTAGATAGCTGATGTGACCGGGATGGTTCTTAGCTTGGATAAATTTTAGAGATCAACAGCTCACTTCTTGAGTGATGAAGGGATTCTACTAAAATTCACTCAGAAAACTACAGGCCATGTTTGGGTTTAAGAGCAGTCGCGGGATCGCGGATATTTTATTTTCTAATTAACACCTGTCTTAGATTGTTACAAACGACGCTCATAATGAAGCTCATATTGACGCTCGTTTGATGATTGTGGCCCTAATCGTTTTACCAGAACTCCTCCATGGGACCTGAAAGCGAGGGCCTTGTGTAATATTATAAATAGCGCAAGAAGCCACTGAGGCTGGGCCATAGACCTGAGAAATCGATACTCAGCAGTCCCATCTTTGCCAGAAATAATAGAGACTTGAAAGGTGCGACCTGAACAACCGAAATGGGGAAACTCCACAATCAAGGTGATCAGACGGGTGCCATCCGATCAGATGAGACTGCCGGACCCATCAGATGGCAACATCTTCTTCCTGTTGTCACAAATGACACAGCGCTCCGCACATTGGTGGAGCACGCCAGATCCTCGTGGATATTCTTTCTCTGGAGACGTGCGAGCTATGATCTCCAACGGGAAGAAGTGGGATGCCGCTGCGTCTTTCTGCGAGCAGATCTGGCTCGAAAAAGAGGCAGCGGAGAGAGAGCGAGAAATAACTCTCCCAACCGAGTACCACAGTCTGCAGAGGGCACTGTAAACTTGTCTTCGCCGAAAACTATCGGCCTCCACGACCGGGGGCCTGAAGACAATGCAATGAAAGGGCTGCTCGCCGTTCTTACAAAAAACAGGCTCATAACGACGGCATGACGTAAGAAGCGGAATAACATCCCAAATCCCAACCAACCCCCTAAAGACGTGGAATAGCACCCGAACTCCTAGGTGAGGCCGTGGTGGTAACCGAATTCCTGGTTCCTGGGGCTCTCGGCTGTGGGCATTAGTAGGGAACCATGTGGTTTTAGTCGATAAGAAATTAGCATTGCATCCATGAAGGATTTTCAAACGTAAACAAAAAAGTAACCCTACCATTTCCAAAATCGCTAGGTAATAACTTCCTATTAATCCTTGAGGAGTGGAATTTCTAAAAACTCTTTTCCCGTTTCATGGCTGTAGTCCTAATCGTTTTTGAAACTGCCTTAAAGATGACCTTCTAATTTAATGTGCCACAATTGATCAAATAATTAATTAACAATAAATATTATACCCGTATTAGGACAAAGTATCCGTCGTAAATTACACTTCGTAATTCATCGTCGACTCTCTCCCAATCGCACCCAGTGCAAAAGTACCCATTACGCTGGTCGCGTTACCTCTCTGGATCGCAATAGACAGTCTTTGCACCAGCCCGCGGGTCCCCTGACTTTCCCATAATCTGCGATTAAAAGGATTTTCAAACGTAAACAAAAAAGTAACCCTACCATTTCCAAAATCGCTAGATAATAACTTCCTATTAATCCTTGAGGAGTGGAATTTCTAAAAACTCTTTTCCCGTTTCATGGCTGTAGTCCTAATCGTTTTTGAAACTGCCTTAAAGATGACCTTCTAATTTAATGTGCCACAATTGATCAAATAATTAATTAACAATAAATATTATACCCGTATTAGGACAAAGTATCCGTCGTAAATTACACTTCGTAATTCATCGTCGACTCTCTCCCAATCGCACCCAGTGCAAAAGTACCCATTACGCTGGTCGCGTTACCTCTCTGGATCGCAATAGACAGTCTTTGCACCAGCCCGCGGGTCTCCTGACTTTCCCATAATCTGCGCCCCATTTCCTCCACAAATTGTTAAGCCTCAACACCCCAACAGCCCATGGTCTCCACTGCGAAGGGAACGAAAAGATACTGGGCTTGCAACAATTCATATTTAAGCCGCTTCCCGGCAGCCGCGTCCTCAGCCGCAGCTGGCGGGGACCGGACCGTATGACTGAGGTGACTGGAGCAACAGTGGTAACGCAAGTAGCGCCCCATACGAGGCACTTACCATTCTTCCATGGCACCTAAGTCATACCATCTAGCCTCTTGCCATCAGTTCTGCTCAGACCAAGCAGCTCAAGTACGCATGGGTCGTCCGCTGAAACTAAGGCCCTACGAATTATGTAGTTGAGAGCATGGTGCCGCGGGAACTTATCCATGTATCGATGCGTGGAGGCCAATGGTCATCACGCGATACAACTCAGCGAGTGATGACCATTGGCCTCCACCGTGGAACCACAGGTGCAAACATGGGATTCACACACCCTGCAGCCCAGGCGGAGCGCCACCACCACCCGCAACGAGTCGTCGCCAAGCAAGGTGCCTAGGTGGGGTGAAGGCAACGCGTGCAACCATGCTCCCGATTCTGGCTGAGTTATCGCTCGGAGTCTAGCCTATGTAGTATCTATTTAATGTGTAGCCGAAAGGCCACTCTTAACTATCCATGTATCGATGCGTGGAGGCCAATGGTCATCACGCGATACAACTCAGCGAGTGATGACCATTGGCCTCCACCGTGGAACCACAGGTGCATACATGGGATTCACACACCCTGCAGCCCAGGCGGAGCGCCACCACCACCCGCAACGAGTCGTCGCCAAGCAAGGTGCCTAGGTGGGGTGAAGGCAACGCGTGCAACCATGCTCCCGATTCTGGCTGAGTTATCGCTCGGAGTCTAGCCTATCTAGTATCTATTTAATGTGTAGCCGAAAGGCCACTCTTAAAATGTTGGTTCTTGCAGTTTTAAAATGTAGGTACCCTTAAAACTGTAAAGAAGAGCTAGTTTTGGGGGTTTAAAATCTGAAACACGTTTATTTCTTTCTATTGCCAAATTTTAAGATCTACAAGAATTAACTTTTTTCTTTCGTACAATACATAACTTGCCACCTTGTTTCACCTCGAATTTCGACGAATCTCTATTTAACTACTGTGGATATTTACGTCACAAAATATAAATAGGTACTCTCCAAATGTCATGTTTATATGATTCGGCTGGGCGATGACGAGTAAGCCAACCAGATTTTTTATACATTTTAAGTAAATTATTGACTGCTCATGGTGCTAATAGATAATTATTCTTGGTTATCATAAATCGGGACATTTAGCGTCCCGATCAAGTCCAAATCGGGACGCGTCCTCAGACCCCTGAAAATCGGGACGTTCCGCCTAAATCGGGACACCTGGCAACACTAGCTACGACCAAGTGAGCGCATGCGCGTCTTGGTTGTAGTCGGTGTTATTATTCCGAAGGTGAAACACGTATTTTACGCAATTTAACACAATACAAAAAAAAACATTTTACTATTTTACGCAAGAAGATGCTTTCCTGTGCGTTCCCGAAGTGTAAACTAAAAACACGACCCTAAATTCGAAAAAAGAATGTATGTATGTGTGCATGTCGTGTCGTTGCTACAATATCTTTGTGTGTGAACTAGTCTCACCTTTGGGAGTTCGTAATGTATGACGTGGGCCCGTCTATACTGTACTTGGTCGAAGTTTGTAACGCAAGCATACATAAATAAACATGAGTATGTATGAGTATAGCAATAGCAACTTCTTTTTTTTTTTCATTACAGTATTGCTGTAAACTGTAAATGTATTTGTTCACTTGATCGCGATAGACAGATAAAAAAGAAAAATCCGGAGAGTTTTGTACCTACCTGTTTTTTTTTATATGTGAGTAAAATCCTACTACATCGATGCTATGCCGGACTCTTACCACAGATTAATAAAAACTAGTTACTATTCACCATTCGTCCTTTGTCCGAAGTAACAGGTGGAAAGCCCATTCAATGAATAATCATTCAAATCAGTGTTACGCCACGCCTCAAATCACTATGACAGTTGACATAAGGAGTTACGCAATTTCAGAGTGTAGGTACACCTATATAAGACAGTGCGAGCACATTTGTCGGTCATTCTGTACTGTATACTGAGACTAGCGGAAGCTCTGCCCAATTTATCGTGTGTCTATACGGAGAATAAAGTAATTAGCAGAGTCCTGAAGTGTTTAATTGCCCCTTCTGTTAGGTACATCAGCTTAAGGCAGTCTACCGCTAAACGTAGGCTTCTTCCAATTTACTTCACAATACTATCTAGGTGCAATCAAGCCGAAACACAAGGTAACTGCTATAAATCGTTAAGGAATTCCCTCGACTGTCTTTCGGTTCGGTTCGGTTGATCCTGAAGAGCTCATTATGGTGTTGAAAAGGACAGGCGCAGGGCGTCGTGTAATGTGCGTGAGGAACAGCCTACATGAATGCTATGCCAGACTCCTTCCACAGATTAATAAATACTTACTCTCCTACCGACTAAAAAACCACACGTATCCTATCTAACAGCCTGCGCGCAGGCTGTTAGATGTAAAGAATGTATGTATGTGTGCATGTCGTGTCGTTGCTACAATATCTTTGTGTGTGAACTAGTCTCACCTTTGGGAGTTCGTAATGTATGACGTGGGCCCGTCTATACTGTACTTGGTCGAAGTTTGTAACGCAAGCATACATAAATAAACATGAGTATGTATGAGTATAGCAATAGCAACTTCTTTTTTTTTTTCATTACAGTATTGCTGTAAACTGTAAATGTATTTGTTCACTTGATCGCGATAGACAGATAAAAAAGAAAAATCCGGAGAGTTTTGTACCTACCTGTTTTTTTTTATATGTGAGTAAAATCCTACTACATCGATGCTATGCCGGACTCTTACCACAGATTAATAAAAACTAGTTACTATTCACCATTCGTCCTTTGTCCGAAGTAACAGGTGGAAAGCCCATTCAATGAATAATCATTCAAATCAGTGTTACGCCACGCCTCAAATCACTATGACAGTTGACATAAGGAGTTACGCAATTTCAGAGTGTAGGTACACCTATATAAGACAGTGCGAGCACATTTGTCGGTCATTCTGTACTGTATACTGAGACTAGCGGAAGCTCTGCCCAATTTATCGTGTGTCTATACGGAGAATAAAGTAATTAGCAGAGTCCTGAAGTGTTTAATTGCCCCTTCTGTTAGGTACATCAGCTTAAGGCAGTCTACCGCTAAACGTAGGCTTCTTCCAATTTACTTCACAATACTATCTAGGTGCAATCAAGCCGAAACACAAGGTAACTGCTATAAATCGTTAAGGAATTCCCTCGACTGTCTTTCGGTTCGGTTCGGTTGATCCTGAAGAGCTCATTATGGTGTTGAAAAGGACAGGCGCAGGGCGTCGTGTAATGTGCGTGAGGAACAGCCTACATGAATGCTATGCCAGACTCCTTCCACAGATTAATAAATACTTACTCTCCTACCGACTAAAAAACCACACGTATCCTATCTAACAGCCTGCGCGCAGGCTGTTAGGTAGGATACGTGTGGTTTTTTACCTTACCTTTTACCCGGGGCTCCCAACCGCAGCTGCGGTTGGGAGCCCCGGGTAAAAGGTGCGGTTCCACTTAGGCGGGGCGGAAAGGAGCTGTGGATTTTAAGCCATGTTTTTGGTGAATCGCGGCACAGCTCCTCTCCGCTCTGCTTAAGTGGAACCGCACCTTAAGCCCTAGGTCTAGGATACCCCAGGTCTCGCAAAGAGTTGCGTAACTACAAAAAAAAACAGCAAAGACTCACGTTGGTTTTAAGGGAGTCCCCCTTAAATATAGTTTTTTTTTTCAGATTTTAGTATTTTTTGTTATAGAGAAATACATTATCTGTGAAAATTTCAGCTCTAACTATCAAGATTCCTGAGATACAGCCTCGTGACGGACAGACCATAGATTCTATGGGACAGACAGACAGACGGACGGAATGCGAAGTCTCAGTAATTTAATAAGGTCAGAGTTCAAATCACGTACTCTGGGACATCCCCCGTTCCCAACCGACCACCTGAGTTATCCACCTGGTTGGTCAGTTAGGAATAAAAGTTCCTAACCACCCACCTTGTGCACCTGGTTGGTCAGTTAGGATTAGGAATAAAAGTTCCTATGTTAAAATGTGCATATGTTTTTTCGATCGTCATTTGTTTTGCCGATCGTCATTTGTTTTTCCAACCGTCATTTGTTTTGCCGATCTTCATTTGTTTTGTCGATTTTCATTTGTTTTGCTGATCTTCATTTGTTTTGTCGATCTTCATTTGTTTTGTCGCTCTTCATTTGTTTTGTCGATCTTCATTTGTTTTGTCGATTTTCATTTGTTTTGCTGATCTTCATTTGTTTTGTCGATTTTCATTTGTTTTGCTGATCTTCATTTGTTTTGTCGAACTTCATTTGTTTTGCTGATCTTCATTTGTTTTGTCGATCTTCATTTCAAAACAAACGAAGATCGACAAAACAAATGAAGATCGACGAAACAAATGAAGATTTGATAAAACGTTGCTCGCGTTTTTAGCTCATCCATCCATCCGCTCGCCAATATTTGAATTCCGAGATTCAAATTCCTAAACCTCTAATCCGAACGTCACTAGTTATAATACGTCAAGGTATTTTGTTTTTGTTTGGAATGGCGATTCGTTGTAACTTTGCTACTTAATATGAAGACCTTGACGATTTCAGTACAATTAATAATGTGTTACGAAAAGCGTTAATTGTAACATTTGACCCGCATTCTTAGTCCACATGTGCGCAGGTGCCCATTATGCAAACTGCCGAAATTTCTAGTTGATTTAATCTGATGCATTACCACACAACTTTTGAGCGGCATCAAAACTCTGTACCTAAAAGAACACTTCCGCCAACGAAACCGGAATCTAGAGCGTCAATTCACAATCCGAAAAAACTAAATTCATAATTACATTTACTTACATACTAAGTTTATGTAAGTAGAGCACCTGTGTTATCTCATACCTACACTGCTCCTGCTGGTAAGTACTGCAGCTATGTCCTCGTGAGGGTATGCCCTGAATCCATGTCTACTGGCTACATCTCAACATGACTAAATACTTTTTAAGGCATGTTCATTAGGAAAAGAAGGGGATGCACGGATCAGGTCTTTTCATTAAGATGCCTAGCTGAAAAGTTTTTGGCAAAACGTCAAAAAGTCTATTGCATCTTCGTGGACTTGGAAAAGGCCTATGACAGAGTGGTGAGGAATGAACTGTGGTCAACACTGTCCATGTATGGAGTGAACAGCAACTTGATACGAGCCTTGAAATCTCTATATGAGGGCTCCAGTGCTTGTGTCAGGATCAATGGAGCTTGCACAGACTTTTTTCCATCGAAAAAGGTGTGAGACAAGGCTGTGTAGCGTCACCATGGCTGTTCAACCTTTACATGGACAGTTGCTTGAAAGATCTACAAGAGTGTGCGTATGGACTAAAAATGAATGAGCTAACCGTCAAATGCCTCCTTTATGCTGATGATCAGGTAATACTGGCATCATCGGCGGAGGAGTTGCAGTACTTGCCGTTGATGGTTAATATAATGAACGATGCGCTTAAAAGTAGAGGAATTAATGTTAATGTAAGCAAGACAAAAGTAATGGTTTTTGAAAGAGAGAAATGTATGACTAATTGCTCGATATTGATAGATGGAAAAAGCGTGGAACAAGTGAAAGAGTTTGTACCTAATATATTTGGGTTCAAAATTTGCAGAAGATGGAAAGTATGACTAATATTAAAAGAAGAGTTTTGGCAGGAAACCAAGTGAATGGAGCCATTCACACCTTTATGAGCAGTCAGAACGTGTCTAAAAAGGCAAGGATGGCTGTACATAGAGGAGTGCTTGTCCCTACACTTATGCATGGTAGTGAAAGTTGGGTGTGGCAGGAGAAGCATGAAAGTAAAATTAATGCAGTGGAAATGAGAAGTTTGCGAAGTATAGCTGGAGTGACATTGATGGATAAATAGTGTGATAAGAGAACATTGCGGCATCCGCATGACAGAAGATGTAGTGACTAAGATAGAAACAGGGATGCTCAGATGGTTTGGACATGTGGAGAGAATAGATGGAAATAGGCTGACGAAACAGATTTATGAAGCGCGAGTGAATGAGCAAACTGGTAGGGGTCGACCTCGGCATACTCATGTCGATCAAATCAATAATCTTCTGAGAAAAGGCCAGGTCAAGAGTACCTACCCTTAATCGAAAAGCATGTATGAAGACACTTAGGTATGAAAGTTGTTTGCCAGAATCGTAGCAAGTGGAAAGTCATAGTCTCTGCCTACCCCGTTGGGAGACAGGCGTGATGTTATGTATGTATGTATGTTCATTAGGAAAAATCAAACTACAGTGGGATTTTCAATGCGATCAACTTTGGACCAACAGTGAGCCCCAGTGAAAACCCACTCAATAGAAATATATACTTCTATACTAATATTATAAAGAAGTAAAGTTTGTGTGTTTGTTAAATTGTAAGGGGTAATCTCGGGATCTACTGAACCGATTTTAAAATTCTTTCACCAATAGAAAGCTACGTTATTGTGGAGTGTCATAGGCTATACATATAGCATCACGCTACAACGAATAGGAGCGGAGCAGTAATAGTAAATGTTTCAAAAACGGGGGAAAAGTTATTCCTTTTGAGAGCTTCGTTGCGTGTGCTGCGTAAATATTTATAGTTATGTAAAAAATATGTACTACAAAATTTCTCTTAAAAAAGTTCTAAAAAATATTTCACGATAGCATGTGTCTCATTTTAATGGCAATCAATCTTTTTCTACAATAATGCCACGGGATACCTCTTTCATAAACGAAATTATTCTTAAAAATATTGCGACGGGAATACACGCGATGAGAAACCTTTCTCTCTCTCTCTCTCTCTCTCTCTCACGTAGTATTGAATATTAACGACGAGACGCTACGGGAGTAAACGCAACGCGACGGGAGTAAATGCGACGGGAACAGGTAATACTCTCTCTTATGTGGCGCAAACGAAGTTGCGCGGATCAGCTAGTCTTCTTATATATAAAAATGAATCGCAAAATGTGTTGGTAAGCGCATAACTTCAGAACGGGTGGACCGATTTTACTAATTCTTTTTTTGTTGTGTAAGGTATTGTCAGGAGAAGGTTCTTATGGAAGAAAAAATATTGTATTCCCACGGGAACGGGAACTACGCGGGTGAAACCGCGTGACGTCCTCTAGTTCTTTATAAAATTATAATAGAAGGCTTTTGTCGACCAAAACCTTTCCAAGTCCAAGAGTTGGTGTATGTAAGTAAAAAAGTAATTCACGTGAAGTCCCGAATTCTATGAGTACCTGAAACTTTGGTCTAATGAATCTTTATCTTTTAGTGAAACCGCATGAAGATCGGGTCAATAGTCTTTGAGCTCATAGCGGACAGACGGACACAGTGGCAGCCTCTGATTATTATACGTAAGGATGCAATGCAATTAAAATGGGTAGGCGAGTTGTGTGAAACAAATATATTGTTGCAAACAAATTTTTAATAGATTTTACTAGTTTTACAATTTTTTTTATACTATTATTGTCAGTTACGACATCACAATCTATAAACTGTTTGAACTCGAATGTTATTCACTGTAGGGTTGTCCCCTTCAGCATGTTCCACGCCTCCTGAGGTAGGAACCAGGGGTCTGATTGTCACTGCTGATGGATGATAGCCACTAGGCAAAGAGCCATGGTCAGCAGGTGGACGGTTATGGTTAACTGACAAAATGCCATGATCAGGAGTCAAAGGAATTGGGTACATGAACCGGATTGAATGCGTTGGTATTGATAACAGAGTAGACTGGCTTTCATTACGTGATGCTAGGGTTGTCAAGCTGCTTGGATAAAAGTCTGTGCCGCTGAAAGAACTAGAAGGACTCCATGGATAATTCACTTTGATTTTGACATCTTCTATTCTATTACTCTCTGGTCCTTTCTGATCTATGGACCAGCAACTTGATGAGCTGGACCTATTGAGAGGATATTCAGGCGCCTTACTATTATTTGCTTTCTGTACAATAGGTACTGTTGTATTACTGAAGCTACTGATGCTAGGGATTCCTAAAGTGGTAGTCGAATTTGGATTGATGGTTTCAGCAGATGAGTCGAGAGAAGCGAAGGAAAACGATTTGTCTACTTGAGATTTCATTACGGAGTACAGGCTCTCCGTATTCCAGGGTGAACTTATCAAGCTCAGAGTATTCGTTCGACCAAGATTCGTCGGCGAAAGACATTGTATTGGGCTAATCCTGTGCATAGTTGGCAGAGAAACCGTACCTCGCGGTGGTCTGCTAAAACGTTTCCTGATCAACAATTCGCTCAGTGGTTGACCCAGAGCAATCGGCATACATTTTAAAGTCATCAGATCTATCACTGGAGATTCATATATCATGTTGATATACATTACTGGGTTGGAAGTGGTCCTTTATGCTGTGTGAATCTTCGCCATTGTAGCAATTGGATAGCAGTCATTGGCTACATCGATCAGCCACCGATATTCTTGAAGCATGTTTACAAAGTACTGTATGGGGTCCATTTGTCTGCAGATGAGGCCTGCGATGATAGAACAGTGGTTGTTAAACTTATAACTCACAGAAGTACAGTCATCGGTAAAAATCCAGAAAATAAATCGGCTAAGCGAGAGAATATCTGGGTAAATTCAGTAGGTTCCTACTGAGCGAAAATAATCGCCTCAACCTATGGGGCATTGATTATAACGGGTGTTTTTTTAGAGGTATAGAACTTTAAGTTGGCATAACTGTTTTAACTGGCGGTATTTTTGTCAGCTGAAAAGTGATTTATGTTAAGTTTGGTTTGGCATTTCAACATGAATAGATTGACGCCTGAACAATGCTTCCAAATTGTGCAAATTTATTTTGAAAATCATGGTTCTGTCCGAAATACGTATCGCGATTTTCATAAGCGAATTTTGTTTAGCGGTGCAGCTCACTTTTGGTTGAATGGATACGTCAATAAACAAAACTGCCATATTTGGGGTGATGATAATCCTCAAGTGTATGTTGAGACACCGTTACATCCAGAAAAACTGAATGTGTGGTGTGTTTTATGGGCTGGTGGAATAATTCGTCCGTACTTCTTTAGAAACGATGCTGACCAGAACGTTACAGTCAATCGTGACTGCTATAGAGCTATGATTACTGACTTTTTCGTTCATCAATTGAACAACCATGATGTGCAGGAGTAGTGGTTGCAACAAGACGGCGCAACATGTCACATAGCTCGTGCCACAATTGATTTATTGAAGAAAACGTTTGGTTACCGCATAGTTTCACGTTTTGGACCCGTAGGTTGGCCTCCAGGGTCGTGCGATTTTACGCCACTTGACTATTTTCTGTGGAGATATGTGAAGTCGCTCGTCTACGCCGATAAGCCCGAAACGATTGACCACTTGGAGGACAACATTCGGCGCGTTATTGCCGATATACGGCCACAAATGTTGGGAAAGTCATCGAAAATTGGACCTCTAGATTAGACTACGTCCGAGCCAGCCGTGGCGGTTATATGCCAGAAATCATATTTAAACTATAATGCCAGAAGATTTTCTTTCGAATAAAGTCATTTTCATATCAATAAAAACAATCACCTTCGTTTTATTCCATTTCAAAGTTCTATACCTCTAAAAAAAACACCCTTAGGCCCCATGACAACAGCGTGACGTGAGGGATTCACGCCCCCCCCCCCCCCCCGTAAGTAAGTAGCTGGATAACACTCGAAAAAACCCCCAAAGACGCGAGATAGCACCCGAACCCAGAGGCTCCGAGGGCTTACCTGGGGCTTCCAACCTTAGGTTGTTGGGCAGGATACGTGAGGTTTTTTAGTCGATAGGAGTCCGTCATAGCATCCATGCAGGCTTTCCTTCACGTTAAAAAAAAAGGTAGTCGTTCGCAAAACAATATCAAATCATGGCTTTGTTTGTGAGCGACTGTCCTATCTCCGATCCTATAGATATACATAAAATATGAGAAGGCTGGGGGGCTAACATACTTCGTATTCGACACACGGGGTGGTCGATAGAAGACCTCACTTTGACGACCACTGCACTAAATCGGACATTAACTTGACATACTGACACTGGTTACTATTATTATAATATATACTTAAATATGTCAAGATTGTGTAGCTAATAGTGTTTTAGTTTATTTTTGTTACAATTTGACGAGTTGCAATTTAATTCATTATTTTTACTAACTGTGCCGATTTGACACAATAAATAATTAAGTGACACGGCGCGACAGATTTCTTTTTGATCGCGAATTGGTAATAGTATAATCAAAAAAGTATCTACCTGCAATTTGCGTTTATCTCTGGTCAGTAGAAACATCGAACTGTTGTATGAATTTCACTGTTCCTGCGTTCCTGCCACAGTGTTGGTACCTACTTGAAGAGCATTTCCACCAAGTTCGAGCCTCTCCTTTGCAGCCTTAAATTACACATTCGAGGTAAAGGCACAAAGGTTTCCTCCCTGGTGTATAGAACCGTACCTACCTTGAATGTAGTTCTGTATAAACTTGGAACTTTAGCGCATTGATAGTATACAAAAAATCAATTCTTGGAGCGGCACACGTCACACGTGCTTCCCTCCTATAATATAATGATAAGGCACTTTAAAGTACAAAACTATATTCATTCTATGTAGATGAATACGATACGAGTACCACCAAGAATAACGGCCGAGCACGAATAAGTAGACAAGAATGCGCTGATTGCGTTATTGCTATAAAGATTAACGCAGGCGTCCATTTCATCAACATGTTCGCAGGCTTAAATCTGAATAGTAAGTTCAGCTCTTCAGCCACGTAACATGTCTGATTAAGAACGATTGATTGATTCCATAAACTTAGCTTCTTCCCTTCTCATTCCCCATTGACGCACAAGTTACTTTCCACGCCAAGTCAGGCGCGAAATATCCCTTTCAGAAGAACTGGGTATCATGGGATAGCAGCATCCTGACAAGTTCTCTCCTAGTTGCAACTTGCAACATAGAGCATATAACTATTTAGGGTGGCCAACTAGGTACTAACAAAGTTTAGCACCAAACTGCGTTTACGAAGTTGGTGGCTGACTCTCAGAAGTGTAATTCCAAACCAACACGTCAAAATTATGGGTAAAGAAAACAGGCAATGAAAAACATTTGTAAAAGTACCTAAGTACCTCCTTATATTTTTGTTATTACGCAATATTCTGTACAATAAACAATCTATCAACTATTTGACTCCTATCTACATCAATATTTACAATTTTTATTACATAAACGTCACAAGTTTGAGGACACAGTATTTGTATCTAGCTAGACAAAGTAGTCGCTTCGAAATTCTTGTATACCGTCTATCTACTATTCTTACTACAAATTCATATACCTCAGTGAAAACTTGCATTCGGATACTCGTTTCCATTTTAACAAATAATCAGTTCAAAAATCAATTTCCTTCAAGCTAGCACTCTTTTAGAGGTCTCTTCAAGTCTCTGCCCCTTATACCTCTCATTCAGTAGTTCCACATCCAGGAACAGTTTTCCCAGTTCCCCCGTCCTGAAAGCCTTGATCATGGTTCTAGCTACTTCTAATAGGTCGGGCACGTCGCGAATGCTATTGTCGTAGTTGCGGACCTTTCGTATTCGGTTGAATTTTAACGCGCCGGCTATTAGTACCTGTAAATAAGAGCAAAATGAGTAATTAAAAAAAATTACGCGCCATATTATGGTAACGAAACCATACCGCGGTTCACAAAACTAGTATAGCGCCATCTATCGAGCGGTGGTGTAAACTTATTTATTTTTGTTTTAGGTACGAGAAATTCTATTCAAAATAATAATGGATGTACATAGTTTTATTGGTTTGAGTTAAATGTTTTTTTGAGTTTGAGTTTTTGAGTTTGAGTTTGAAATCGATCGGTTTCTGGTGATGTCCACTAACGGGCGAAGTAGCCTTGGATTCCCAAAGGCTATAATAGATTCCTAGTACATCCAATGATGGCCTTAGCACTCTCATAGTAATCTTTTTCACAGGTAACTTTTGACTATAGATATGCTCTTTACTTACCTTATTAATATCATCACATGGTTCTAGCATCCCCATGTAATCTACATATTGAAACTGGCCATGTTTATTCAGCCAGTAGAGTAGGTAGTCTGCGATAGCTTCCTCTCCGACTAAATGGTCTTGTAGGGAGGCACAGAGGGCCAGTTTAAGACCCATTTCAACATTTGTTACTGAGGGCTCCAGGATGCCTAGAAAAGAGATGTAGAGTGGTTATAGTTGAGAATTGTGCCACAGGATATAACTTATCAGTAATGGCTGCATCATCTGACAAATCTCAAAAAGGTTTTGTTGGCATCTGTAATGAGAGAGACCGTTGCGTGTGGGCGCCTGGTCCATAGCATGGTACAGAGGGAAACACTGTGAGGTTGTCTGGGACTTACAACCTAATTTGAGTAGGTTTAGGGTGGCATCATCAGTGCTCACCTTCCACCATTCACAATGTTCCCCCCTTTGCCTAACCATTGTCAAAATTCTTATTCTGCCGAAGTTGTCACCAAAGATAGCAGATAGTAACAGTTGCATGATGGTGTTAGGAAAAAGCACCATTGACAAATAGTCTAAACCAGTAGCTAATAGAAAGGTCTGATAGCATTTATGTGACTGTGGTCTAGTGATTGAGGTATTGTGACTTGCATTCTGGTGGTTTGAGCTGAATCCATGTTCATTGCAGAAGGTGAACCCACTTCAAACAAAAGAAACTTACCTAGATGGGTTTGCAAAATTCTTTTAGTTAAATTCATAATGGCAACAGAAATATAAATACTTACCAGGTGTATCTAACATAAAAATAAGTGGATCATTATTTATCCTGATCTTCATAAGGACACTTCTGGTGATGCCGGCTTTAGCCCCTGTTGGCAATGCATGCCTCATACCCATATTATTTGACCTAAGCATGTTAATTAGAGAAGATTTTCCCACATTTGGGACTCCCATTATCATAACGTTGTAATCTAGCTCCTCAGTTCTATTGTACCTGTTAGAGTCTTGGATTAGGCTCACTATGAGGGGCTTTAGCGTCTTAAGACCTCGGCAGTGCTGGTCTTTGCTGTTCGTGAAGATTACATTGTTAATTCGCTGTTCTGCTGCTAACTGCTCCTTTATTCGAGGCATTAGAGCCGGTATCGTTAAGTCTCTTTTATTAAGCACTAATATGTGAGGTTTTGTACCAATTAATGTAGAAGTAAACACAGGATTACGACCAGTAAAAGGTATTCGTGCATCGTGTACTTCGATAACACAATCAACGCTTTTTAACTTCCGTTGCATTTGTTTTAAGCCTTTGTTCATGTGGCCAGGGAACCAGTGAAGAAGTTCCTTGGTTATATACGGACATTTTTTACGGAAATTGTATGCAGCAGCATCGAATCTTGCCGTCATTGTAGTTTGTTTTGATTTAAATATTGAAGGTTATGTTGTTGTTAAAAAAAGATTAAACCATAAGTACTTTATTGAAATATTTTGAAATTATGTCAATTAATTTTTGACACAATAAAGACGAATAATAAATAGAAATTTAAATTATTGAAAAATAGAGGAAAATAAGAAATAAGTTAATGACACTCATGACAATGACAAATATGACAACTGACTGTCTGTCTGACATCCTGATTCCTGACAATGCCAACTATTATCGTCATGTTTTTAAAATCATGGTGAAAGCTAAGACCTAACAAAATGCTGCTTATTTGAATGTTGTTTGCGTTCCTCACCAAAGAGTTTTCGTTTTCTCAATAAAAATAAAATCTGTACGTTCCTTCGTACCGATGATCCCATACATTGAGTCACTCATGCATGTGTCAATCAAATTGAAAGACTTGTTGATTTCTTAATTAATTTTACTTGGAGTAAATAATTTAGAGGCGACAAAATGTCGCAAACATTTTTATTAGAACCGGACGTAATAGCAGCCACTGAAAATGTTATGCCTGATCTCAATACCGATTTGGTTCTTGCAAAGAACTTTCTGAAACAACAAAGTGCGGCTACTGGCGACTCAGTGTAAGCAAAATTTTTTGACTATGTGCTTATTCGTTGCTACATAGCAAAATATTTAAGTAGGAAGGTCTACTCATTTCAATTTAAAACGCAGATAAGCGATTAATTAGTTCACAGCATGTATACTGACCATGATAGGTAGTTAGGTACCTCCCTACTTATTTATAGTAGGTATCTACCGGACAAGAAATTTAAATAATTTCCCACGCTAAATCGTGGGGAATTATTTAAATTTCTTGTCCATTTGGGTGACGTAGATAGGTGGACCAAGGACAATAACTACCTAGGTAGACATAATTATGTTTTGCAACTAGCAACACTAAATTAGCGAAAAACGACTCCAAATCAACACTTTAGAAATTGCAGTTAGGGAACTTCTTTAAACTTAGCATCTTCTAAAGGGATGAAAACTCATAAGCTGTTTACATACATACATACATATGCTGACGCCTTTTTCCCGAAAGGGGTAGGCAGAGGCATATTATATGCCCACATTTCACGTTTGTATAATTTGTCCCACGTAATAGGTGGTGAGCCGTATTGCCGTGTTTAAATGGACAGGCGCAGGTTGTGACTGCCTGCTGTTGAAATAAAGCCTTCAACTTAGCTTAACGACTGCCATTGTACTGGCAACCCAACGGAAACCCTCAAATAAATGTCACAAAGGGATCACATGGATGGTCACCCATCCATGGACCAGCCATAGTGAAAGTTGCTTACTGCAGTGATCGTTTACAGAACACTGAGTCCGCGGGGCCACGAGCGCTTCAAAGCTGTTTATAGTTTAAAAAATGACCTATGAGTATGGACTTGCCATTTGCTCCTACAGATATGATCACTTAGTGGATATAGTCCAAAAGCTACTGTCCCAAAAGCCGCCAGATGTCGTGGACAACTTCGAGCAGTACTGCTGGGAGGTGAAACAGGACAAGTTCAAGCCGAACTTCGACTTGATCAATGATCTGTATAGGTCTCCGCCGCAGCTAACGCTTATTAGAAGTATGGACCAGATGTTCAGGGTATGTCCGATCGCTCCAGGCGATACCTACGTCCTTAGTTAAAAGAATTAGCTAAGCAGGTAATATCAGAGTACCAGAGCGTTAGATGTTGAAAATCGTAATGACACATAAAATAATATTTTTCCAGTCAATTATAAGCTTATTTTGCCCGGCCAGCCGCTTTTTCAAGATTGGGAGAGGTCTACTTCCAGCAGTGAACTGGGATAGGTTGATTTGATTGACTGATATTTTTACTGAAGTTAAGGAGTGCTACAACAAACTCGGCAAACTTCGAATCGCGTACCGATTCGCGCAGAAATTCTGAAAGTTTCTGGGCTCTGTCGCTGTTTTTCTTCATGGGAACCAGCACCTGACAATAACAAATTCAACAAAAAGGTAATTTATAAGCTAATTTGATCCAGCCTTTCACGCGTAATGTCGACACCTAGGGAAATAATTTTTGTAAAATGAACTTTTCCAAATCATACTAACTTTCTGTCTTATTGAGTAACTTTGCCATCAACACTTCAGCTGGTAGCGAGCAAAGCTGAGAAGTTGGAGGACATGGGCGAGGAGGAGCAGGAACTGGACTTGGAGGAGGATAACTTCAAGCCGAGGATCACTGATCTACTCGACAATAACCATTACTTCAAAGAGGTTAATAAATCCATGTTCGTTTCGTTCGTTAGCATTTGAGAGCTACTTAATTTAAAAAAGTCTTGATTACAATACTTATAGCATTCAGGACTTCACGAGTCAAAATGTTTGGTGGAAGGTGAGCGCTGACGAGTCTTAACGTGGCCACCCTAAACCTACTCAAATGGGTCGCAAGTCCCATACACCATCACAGTGTTCCCGTTTGTACCACGCTATGGACCCGGCGCGGGGCGCCCACACGGCGAATTCATGGGATACTGAACAAACAGTCTCTACTTACGTGTACTAACGTTTCAAATGCGTTGCAGCGCCCGTGGCCGCCGCTGAACTGTCTTGCGCCATATAAAACTCAATGTCCAAAAGTAAATGGCCGTGTGTATTCTTTCAGGCCGGTTACGGACTCCCGGACAGTGAATGCTACGCCCTCTACATATCCCTCATCATGCTCGGCATTAAAGAACCGGTTGCCACTATCAGGTAAGCTGTCATCAAATCCTAAGTAAAATTGATGGAATCCTGGCAAATCCTACGTCTAGTGCAGCTAAATCGGTTATAGATCTAAGTATTTATTTCAAACCTTCGGCTAAGCTAAAATTGTTTCGACTACTTTGATTCTCCCTCCTATTTGGAGCTTAAAGTTGATACAGTTAATACTTCTACAGGTTCTTTGGAAAGATCTTCGGAACCAAAGCAAATTACTACGTGGCAGAAACTGACCTTACCATTGAGGAACTAGACAGAAGAATTAGGGTCAGTCCCGTTATGTTACACTTAGTATAGGTAATTAGTAAGAGTAGGCATAGGTATATTAAGTAGCACCGATTGCAAAAGGTCTAGAGTACCTGGTTCATAGGCTACGTAAATAGCACTTGGTAGGATAGTGAAGAATCAGGATTCAGGATAACGATTTCGCCGTGGTATTGTAGTATTTGGGCACTGAGCACTGACGACCTTGCTACGAGAACATCATAGTGACTAAGTTTGGGTCTCTCAGGATGGAACTCCCAAGAGACGAGCTCTGCATAAAATAAGTCACGTTCTTTCTTAACTTGCACACACGTTTCGAGATAGTCTCTCTATGAATATTCCTGATGGACCATTTCAAGTTGGACTCGTTGACTTCCAAGTTCAACTAGTAGTGTCAGATTTAAGATGACTGTGATTTTTGCATGAATCATATCTAAAACCTTGTTTCAGGAATTTGAATTGAAAGATATGCCTGGAGAAGGGGAAGGTGAGGGAGAGAGTGGTCACCACAGTGAAGAGGAACAGGAACCTGGTTAGTTTATTTATAACTAGTTTTTACCCACAATTCAGCTTGCTAGGTAGGCATATGAATAAATATAAAACTGTGTATAATTTTAGTTTAGTCTGAAGTCTAAGCTAAGCGATTAGCAATGTTATAAACCCTGTTGCTTGGTCCCACGACATAAGTGGGTCTTAACGGTTTTCATAGTAGCTTCAAAATTACACCCTAGTTTGGGGCACACTGGGGGGAGTTAAATTTGTGATGACAGGGCACGGTTAAGTTTAAAAGTTTAAGCATTTTCTAAGATCGGCAGCGCGAGTTTAACATCTCTATTGTAGGGAAAGTGTATACTGGTACCTTTTTGATCAGGTACTTATACCTAACGTTTACTTGTCTGCCAAAAAAGGATGACAATAAAATAACTATAGACGCGATTCTACGATGAGTTGCTATGTGATTTATTTTGCAGGATATGAAGGAGAGATGCCAGAGCCAGTGTCGAAGGAGCCTGTTCGTCCGAAGCTGCCTCCGGAGCCGGTGATCACGTGGTCAGCACCACCTCCTATACCCGTTGAAAGACCTGGCCAAGGCGTCAATAGGAAGGTATAAAATCTTATATACTTTTTAAACAATTTAGAGGGAACTGACGTGCGGGTAGCCAATTACATTTCCATAATGGCCTTGTTTTTTTATGACGAATAATGTCAAAAGTTTTTTAGGTTTTCATGATCATCTTATAATCAAACAAGCCGATGCCGAGCTGATTATTGCGCCCTAAAGAATTAATGATCGCACGGAAATCCAACTGTGATTATTCTATGTTTCGTTCATAACTCCGCTTCTACTTCAACGATTGCAATAAAACAAACTAAGATTTTTTAAAATCTGACCAAGAATTTTCCTAATAAGAAGCACGGCATCGAAATCAAGTCAGTAGTTTTACGTCGAGACAAACAGACAAGAATGTCAAAAAGAAAAATGTTTGAGTTCAGTATCGTTATAAAAACATACCGATCTCTTAACCTTAAGGGAAAATTTGCGATGGTGACTAAGCCTGTCGGGAGCCCTGGGGGTTATCCTTCCGAGGGCATACCCGGGACTCCCGGCCATAGGCAGATGGTAGTGCATCGTGTGGATTTAGTCAGTGGAAGTCATAATATCCATTAGGATTTCCGCACGTGAAAAAAAAGTATCTCATATACAGACATTTTTGTGATATTGCTATTTTACAAACATTATAAAAATTACAAATGTCAAAATGCAATATTCTTTGAAAATGCTGTAAAGCGAAACCGGTCAGGTTTATAATAATAAATATTGTGGAATAGTACAAGTGTCGTTTTCAATATTATGTAAAATAGCTTTAAGAGTGTCTCAGTATCCAGACAAACCTATTTTGGTTTTTGTGATGCTTTTATGTTTGAAAATTGTTTTATTATGTATGGATTTATTTAATAATAAAAAAAAAGCTTATTTATTCTCTCTGCTCCGGGCTGTGCGATATATTTTCCAAAACCACATACTGTTCGAGAAGCGCTCGTGGCCCCGCGGACTCAGTGTTCTGTAAACGATCACTGCAGTAAGCAACTTTCACTATGGCCAGTCCTTGGATGGGTGACCATCCATGTGACCACTTTGTGACATTTATTTGAGCGTTTCCGTGCTTCAGAAGGCACATTAAGCAGTTGGTCCCGGTGGCCAGTAAAATGGCAGTCGTTAAGCCATGTAGAAGGCCTTTTAGGCGGCTTGAATTTCAACAGCGGCCAGTTACAATCTGCGCCTGTCCATCTCAACACGGCAATACGGCTCACCACCTATTACGTGGGACAAATTCTAAAAGGGTGAAATGTGGGCGTATAATATGCCTCTGCCTACCCCTTCGGGGATAGGGGCGTGACCATATGTATGTATATTGTTCGACAGGTGTACTACGTGTGTAACAACCCTGGTGAACAGTGGATCTGTCTGCCGGACATAACTCCTCAGCATGTCCGCGTCGCCAGGAACGTCGTGCGCTGCATGACCGGAGATTTGGACGCTGAGGTAGGTACCTAGGCCCCGCATAAAATACATATGCGCTAGCAGGTCGTTCCAGGTTTTTATGGTTCGACAGAGAAACGATCTTTAGTTCAAGCGAAGATTCTCTCCACTGTGCCACCTCTGTCCAGCACTCGTTGTTCGGGATCGGAAAGGAGAGGGCAGGATTATGTTGAAGAGTTATTCAGAACACATAACGTGATAGATTCCAATGATATTTAAGTAAAGATATGCTACCTTCATACAAAACAGCATTCAGTTATTGTTGAGTTAAAATTTCACGTGCTTACCTATCGATACCTAATAGATTTCATCTATGAATGCGATAGAGAATACAAAACATTTAAAACAGAGAGGGATAGCTATCTGTGTCGTTTTGCACACAGCAGCCGACCACAACACGACTTGTTTCGCTCGCAGCTATTAGCCACAGAACACTTTTATCCTACGGAAAGAAGTACAACTCCATACAAAAAAAAATGCCAACACGGAGCACGCTAGCGCCTCCATTTTATGCCCAGGAACTAATACATTTGGCGCGAGATTTAAACGTGCTATTACAGAATCCTTTTGAAGCTTTCAAATGATCAGAAGAATTATCTTACTCAAAATCATAAAAATTGTCCATTTTTATGATTTTGAGTAAGACCATTCTTCTGATCATTTGTCAAAGGTCTTACTTCTTACTAATATTATAAATGCGAAAGTTTGTGAGTGCGGTTGTTTTTTACTCTTTCACGCTCAAATGACTGAACGGATCTGGCTGAAATTTGGTACATAGATACATCAGTGTGGAATAATACATAGGCTACTTTTTATCCCGGGAATAAGTTCCCACGGGAAGAACACATTTTACGCGGGCGAAGCTGCGGGCATCAGCTAGTATGTTTATAAAAGAAAATACATATTTCAAGGTCAATAAAAACATATATTTCAATATCAGTAAAGTTTAATGAATACTTAATGCGAAAG
Source organism: Miltochrista miniata (assembly GCA_933228765.1). Lineage (NCBI taxonomy): Eukaryota > Metazoa > Arthropoda > Insecta > Lepidoptera > Erebidae > Miltochrista > Miltochrista miniata. The sequence goes on along the minus strand of OW121764.1, from coordinate 29,601,995 downwards.
TAACTCTGTCTGTTACGCTTTACAGCCTAAACAACTGAACGGCTTTTGATGAAATTAAACATTTTGCAGTATATACTGCAAAATGTTTAATTTCATCACCAAAAATCATCATCACCGCCAAAAAGGTATTGTGTTTTGCAGAATAGGCAGTACACAGAAGAAGCATCAAAAAAGGCGCTGAAGCGGAAAATAAATATTTATTTTCCGCTTCAGCGCCTTTTTTGATGCTTCTTCTGTGTACTGCCTATTCTGCAAAACACAATACCTTTTTAAGCATATACTTATGGTGGACATAATTATGAAAATTTTATTATCATTATAATGCTCAGCCAGTTAGTTTTCTTGAGGTATTCTTTAGTTGACTTTGTAATAGTAAGGCAAATGATCCAGATATGTTCTTGTTCATTAAATTTGGAACATTTTCATTTGCTAGTAATTTAGGTAAAATTTGATGATTCTTACTTCTTTTCCTCTCATAATCTCTCTCAAATTTTTCTACACCTTAAATATAGTTTCCGTTTTCTTGGGGTTAATTCTGCAATCTCTTTAAATCCAGTTCCCTTAAAATTCCTCTGCCAGTCTGTGGTACCTGGAAATGATGAAATTCATTTATTAAAATCTGCAGGAATTTGAGTATGGCTTGAATCCCCGATATAAGATTCTGATACAATATCCCTGTTTTAATAATATCACTAATACTACTAATTCTAGCGGTGACTAGTAAAGTTTAATGAATACTTAATGCGAAAGTAACTCTGTCTGTTACGCTTTACAGCCTAAACAACTGAACGGATTTTGATGATATTCATGCACACAAATATTTACACTGAGCAGGAATCGAACCCATGCCTCCTGCGTGGCAGTCGCGTGCACCACCGCCACGACACAGATGCTGTCTACTATTGTAACTAAAAGCCCAGCATTAATGAACTCTAAAACAACTGCATCAATTTAAAAAATACCTCTTTCTATTAATAGTGCAATATTAGGTAATAGGGTGCAATTATTACGTTTTACGTCTCTATAATAAAGAAACACAAACCTCTTTGATGAGAGCTGATAATCGGTCTGCAGTGACACAATCACCAGAAAAGTAAAAAGCTAGTGGTTGTTTCCATTTCTTTCGGTAAATAAATAACAGTGCCTGTGTTGCTGGCTCCATAGTTCTGCCTTGATTACCGTGATCTTGATAACCATCAATTACATCTTGTTTGGTGTTATGTGACAAATTTTTGCGTATAGACATTTCATCAAATGCCAAAATACACAAATTTTCTTCAGGTTCCCGATTTTGTGTTATGCTTTTAACGGTTTCAAATATTTGGAGGTTTATGCCACATTTCATGGGCATCCTATTTAAAAGAGCCTTTAGAGTACCTTCACTAGGCAAACAAAACAGGCGCCTGAGTAATCTGTAGCATGCAGTTGATTTTTTATATATGCTTAATGCCATAACTTTGTCCTATATGCTCCACCTATGTCCAGTTAGTTTTCTTGAGGTATTCTTTAGTTGACTTTGTAATAGTAGGGCAAATGATCCAGATATGTTCTTGTTCATTAAATTTTGAACATTTTCATTTGCTAGTAATTTAGGTAAAATTTGATGATTCTTACTTCTTTTCCTTAATCTCATAATCTCTCTCAAATTTTTTCTACACCTTAAATATAGTTTCCGTTTTCTTGGGGTTAATTCTGCAGATCTCTTTAAATCCAGTTCCCTTAAAATTCCTCTGCCAGTCTGTGGTACCTGGAAATGATGAAATGCATTTATTAAAATCTGCAGGAATTTGAGTATGGCTTGAATCCCTGAAAATAGATTCTGATACAATATCCCTGTTTTAATAATATCGCTAATACTACTAATTCTAGCAATGACGCCGTTTAACCAAACTGGTGATCAGTCCTGTATGGGGCCATTTCACCAAATTCCCATTCAACGACTGCCATAGATATTTCTATAACAACTGGACCGATGGCCTAGCATGCTCTTTGATTTGGGAAATTCATTGAGCAATCCAAGATGTTTCACAACCCTTGTAACATGTTGACACTTATTTAGATTTGTTCGTTTAGGTCTTTTATGAGTAAAAATATAGGTTTCCAATAAAAATGTGTGCAGGTAAAAACTTATAAAGGGGAAATGAAAAGTGGTTATTTTGCAGGCTATGTCGGTAACCTTAGATCTTTGTCATATGACTTCATTTCAAATTTCAATCTTCTAAGAAAATCCAAACAAAGCTCGCTCCATAACCCACTTGGAGTATGAATTATAGATAGAGTTCTATTCTCTATCTAAAACTTCTATGCCTAAAACTTTATTAAACATACCTTGGATTCAGCAGATAGAGGTGTAACGCACGGTTCATTTTGAGTAATCTGTACATTTCCTGGCAAAAATGAATCCACTTGGAGTTTCACCTCTGAGTCATTGGATATGACAGTTTCACTTGAAGTTGAACATTCTTCCTGACGTAACCGCCACATTATATTTTCTGTTTCAACTGGGATAGCAAATTTGTTCAATCGTGTCCTGGAACTGCTGGTATATAAACTGTCATCAAAGTGTTTACTGCATAACACCTTATGCTGTTTGCTTAAATTTCTAAGTGATTCCTCAGTAGACCAGTTTTCATCTGGAAAACAGTATTCGGCCCATACACGTGTTCTGAAATAATAAATTAGATTTATATCAATAAGAAACTCGTCAAATGATTTACAATGTGTTGCTAAAGCTGTACTAGAAGATGCGTATGATAGATTATGAAATGTAGTTACGCGAGGTCACTACAAGTCTTTTTTTGTGATGAAATTAATTATAAAGGTAACGGGCATCAGCTAGTATTGCAATAATTACCTCAATGGCGGATAATCTAAAGTTAAGCCACCAAGTTTATTATATTGATAAGTAGGTAGTTATTTTTTATTTATTTTTAAGTACCTAGCTATCAATACATCATCAATCATCAATCAATCAATACATATAATAAAATCGTAACTGTCTGTTTGTCTGTACGTTTGTGCACGCTAATCTCAGCAACTGCTCAACCGATTGCAATGCGGTTTTCTTTATTGCGTTGCGGTTTCCCTCACTTAACATTTAGTGTTTGCTTTATGTCAATCGGCTCATAAATAAAAAAGTTATGTCATTATAACAGAATTTCACGCGGACAAAGTCGCGGGCACAGCTAGTAATTTTATATGTTTCTTGTATAACCCTAATTAATGTAATGATATTAGTTTCACAAACACACACACCTACATAAATAGGTATTCCTGTGGAAAACCGGTAAAAAAACTTACCTCACGGATCTTTCCAGGTAGAGGAAATCTGTGGAATCGTAAGTTCGCAGTTTCGTCATTGCCAGCAGTAGTATGACATTTTGCACATTTTCTTTGTAATTCTGTGTTGGCTATTATACAAACAATTCAAAGATAATTAACACAAAATTGAAAATGGGTAGGTAACGAAAATGTAGGTTAGGCAAGTAATAAAGCGGTTCGGAATATCGCAATATAACGGTTTTACATATAAAGAAATATGCAATACTGAAAAAAATAGCACTTTAGTTATCACAAAATATGAAATCGGTTTCAATTATTAGAATTATCACAATATTCCTTCACAGAAAAGAAAGTGAAATGGCGGATGTCAAATGGCTTTTGTGTCAAAAACCAATGTCAAACCTAAAATTTAAATTGCGTTCCAGAAAGACGATCACAGGATTATAGACATATACGTTGTCTTTGTCTGGCGTATAGCGCTTTTTCATCTAGCAAAATTCACCCAGGTGTTCGCATGTGATGCTAAGAGAGTTGACTCCCCCTGCTATTAGCCGACTCAATGGAATTATAACAATTGTGTGACTTTGTCCGCAACAGTTTTTGAGCGGTAATGCGATATCTACCTCTTTTTTACTATAACATCATTGATAGATTCGGTAGAATGCAGCCAAAGATGCAATAGATCTTCGCTGCGCCAGTGGCTCCAGTTTGGGGGTTCGACAGAAGTAGGTACGGAAAACTAACATCGTAGTAGGTACCTTTAGTAAATAACTCACTCTCTTCAAAAGATATAGGTAAGTGGAGCCTTCGTTTAGTCGTAGACTATGATAGCTTGATATGATTTTTAGTTTGTCTTTCCCAGCTAAGCTTAGCTCTTTATCAAAGATCTGTACCATCCAGGTGCTGACATTTCCTCCGTTCGACGGCACGGAGAAGCACTTCCTCCACGCTCAGATAGTGCGCATTGCGGCAGCCACGGCGGTGTCCCCGCGAGGGTTCTTCACCTTCGGCTCTGGAGAGGAGGAAGAGGACCTCGATATGGAGGAGGGAGCAGGTAGGTCCCTGATACCTAAGCAGCCACATTTTTTATAGAACACTAGCTGATGCCCGCAGCTTCGCCCGCGTAAAACGTGTTCCCGTTCCCACTTCCCGTGGGAATTTATTCCCGGGATAAAAAGTGGCCTATGTGTTAGTACAGGTCATAATCTATCGTTGTACCCAAATTTCAGCCAAATCAACACAAACATCCACACTCACATACTTTCGCCTTTATAATAATAATAAGTACCTAAGTAAGTAAGATAAGATTCCGTACAAACAAAATGGTCCATACATATATTTATAACATCCTCTTGTATATCAATCCTACTTCTATCCTCGAAAAAGAAGACCGAGGCATACTATTAGGTCGATACGCGAGTACGCCCTAATTTCACCTTTATATTTTGTCCCACGTAGGGTCCAGACGGTGAACCTATTGCCAATTGCCACGTTGAAAGGAGGTGGAGGAAAGTGCAGGCTGTGATTACCCGCTGTTTTTCAAGCATCATCTTGGCTAAAGACCTATAAAATGAGATTTTGTTCGCTCCAGGTGACATGGCGTTCAACCTGAACCCGTTCTACCAAGGCCACTCTTTGAAGGATCTGCTAGACACCAACCTGACGTACTGGGTGCACCACGGAAGGCACATCCTCAAACAAGGCAGAACTATTTGGTGGAACCCTAATGTTGATATGGTTTGTTCTGTTGATCAATTGCCTAGTTTATTCGCTTTATTTCTAACTGGCTTAGCCTGTAAAATAGGTACTTACTAAGAAGCGAACCCCGAAGCATCTTATTTTATCCATACACGCACGTATTTTCAAGAATGAGCCCTTTGTTTTGACATTGTTATTACCTCTCCACTTCCTTGGGTACCTACTAGGTAGCATGTTCTTCCAATTTGGCTTCGTAATGACTAAAGAAATTTTAAAATTGGTTCAGTACCTATGTAGGCTACTTTTACTTTAAACAGAAAAAAAAGCACCTTCACAATCTTATGTCACCAGGTATCGTAGGCATTATTGTACGCCCAATCAGATCAGCCTATGGCAGGACACGGCCCCTTCCGCATTCAGTCCCCGCCTGAGACCTTTTCGTCAGTTAATCTGGTATTATTACACCGTTCTTAATCAGGAAGAAGGCTTAGAAGAAGAAGAGGACGTAGACGCCCCTCCCCCCATCCCGCCAGAGACCGGCCCCTCACTGTTCTCGCCACTGTCCGACGACGCAAGGATCGAGGGGCTGAAGCCCTGGAGTACTCGCATCAGCTCCTTCTTGGTGCCCGAGAGAGCGGTCGTTACCATTAGAAGTAACATCTGGCCTGGCGCCGTGGCTTATGCTACGACTGGCAAGTAGGTGGAAATGATATGCATATCACTTACCCTGACTCTAATCCTGACCGTAGACAGATTGTAGGGCATCATACCAAGACAGGACTGCCCAGGTTTCGACAGAGTCGAAGGTTTTCTTGTAGTGAATTAAAGTCATATCTACACAGAGGCTGATTGTATTCGTTTCTTTTCTGTATACCTACTCGTAATCTACCGAACAGTAGGTATCTGGTCTACGGTACTGAAACATTTTCGAAACACGGCGCACCATATGGCTTTAATCGGCACAGCATCCATGAAGATTAGAAGACAAATCGATAAACGCAAAGAAAGCTCCATTTTGCTCAAGCGTGCCCATGGCGCTTGTGTCTGCCTACTCTGCCTCGCGTTCACACGTACTTAAGCTGACTAAAGCCACACAGAGTTTTTCTCAATTGTATATTTCGTGTCGGGCGCCCCGGATAAACGCCTCGGAGGAATAAACCCATTCTAGGCAGACTTTGGCTACCACTCACTGCGGTCTCTCCTCTGCGTTCGGGTTTATTCTTGCTTTTGGAGTTCGATTTTTGTCCCGCTTCTTTGAAAGGCGTGTGTGAGTGTGTGACACACTCACGTCATGTCGCCATCTCTTTTGTTGTAAGGCCAATAAAGATGAACATTTTCCTCATTAAACGATTGCAACTGATGAAACCACTTTCAGGAAATCCGAGTGCATGTACATCGGTTGGGGCCTCAAGTTCCAGCCGCCAAACTTCTCCCCCCTGCAGTTGCCGAAGCCGCAAGATGAGTACCCCATTGGCCCGGAGATCATGGAGATGGCTGATCCCACGTTCGCTGACGAAGAGGTAAGGCTTAGAGGAACTTAATTGGATTCACTTGCATTTGAAAAGGAAGGGAAGGCAGATTAAATAAACCAAATAATTGATCATTAAATTGCAGGCAGGGACGGGATGGGTTTAGCGCAGGATCGTGTGACCTGATTTGATTGTCCAGGGGAAGTTAGGTAGGTCTTAGTTGAATGTGGAATTGTTTCTGTACATTAAGTACAGGTTGTGGAGGGATGATTATCTGTAGTTTACCAGGGCAAGGATATTTGTAGTTCGCGAGGGAAAGTTGTGAAAGGTAAAGGTTTTCTGTAGTTGGCGATAGCATTCTGAAATTGCCGAAGCGCGTCGTTTGTGGAGGGATAGTTTTCTGCAGTTCGCCAGAGAAAGGCTTAATGTAATCGCGTGATGTAAGTAATTTTCGGTAATTAACTTTTGAGATTGCTGTACGGCAAAACCATTCAGGTTTAAAAATAAACATTGTGATGTTTTTTAAAATGTGTAGAAGGTTTCACCAAGTGGCATCAATGTTTGTTTCTTTATCTCTTTTTCGTACCGCAGGCATACCGCATCGCGCACCTGCCTCCCCCTCCGCCGCCCGAGTTGCCCGGCGAGGGGGAGTTCGGGGAGGAGGGAGACGTCGAGGATGACGAGTAGATTGGTGGACAGTGTGACGTCATATTTGTTTACTTATCGTGTTATTTTATTGTTATAATTATTATTATAGACGTATTATAATTTATGGTTTTTTATTCTTAAATCGTGTTGTTTCAATATCAACCTAACTGCTGAAAGCTATAAGGTACTTATTCTTATATGTCTGTGGGTAAAAAATTATATCTTATAGTTCTGTTAACACACTATCTTACCCCTTTGTCAAATAAAATCCATTAAAAAGATCCATCATGGATCTTTGTGTACATATCATGTCCACTTTAATACCTTAAACTTAAAGTATTTTTTATGAAAAATGGATCTTTCAGACTTACAATTTTTTCACGTGTGGTAATTTTTTCTTCTGTCTTATGGATGTCTTACCGACTAACATCACACTGCGGCCACTGCCAATGACCGGTAGTCCCGGGTAAGCCCTCCGAAGAATGTCCCAGTATTTCCGACATATTAGCACCATACTATAGAAGAAGCGCCGCGGACTCAAGTGTTCTGTAAACGATCACTGTAGTAAGCAACTTTCACTATGGCCAGTCCTTGGATCGGTGACCATCCATGTGACCACTATGTGACATTTATTTGAGCGTTTACGTGCTTCGGAAGGTACGTTAAGCCATTGGTCCCGGTTGCCAGTAAAATGGCAGTCGTTAAGCCAAGTTGAGGGCCTTTTGAGGCGGCTTGAAAAATTTCAACAGCGGGCAGTCACAACCTGCGCCTGTTCATCTCAACACGGCAATACGGCTCACCACCTATTACGTGGGACAATTTCTAAAAAGGTGAAATGTGGGTAATATGCCTCTGCCTACCCCTTCGCGGATGAAAAGCGTGGTCATATGTACGGTAAGACGTTTAGAAATACCGCGCTAGAGAGATCGTTCCAAAGACGGAGGGTGCACCCCCGGACTTTATACTCCCGCTCCCATCAAACTACTTAAGGGAAACTGGGACAAAATGCCCAGTAGTTCCATCATTGGTACTAGGATACAGCCTGCATCGGTGGCGAGGGTACAATGATAGAAAATTACCGTAGGTATCGTTACAGTAGGTACTCAGTTGAATAATCTGAAAGACTGCCTCTGTGGCGCGGTCTGTAGTGAGACCGCCTGCGGCGCTGGAGGTCGTGGGTTCGATTCCCACCGGAGACAAATATTTGTGTAACCCATAAATGTTTGTCTCAAGAGTGGGTGTTTCTATGTATAATATGTATGTATTTAAAAAAAGTATATAATATAAGTATTAATATCCGTGGTCTGATACCCATAACACAAGCAGGTTACTCCTAGCTTACTTTGGGATCAGATAGCGTTGTGTGAAATGTCGGTGTCGGTGAATATAATTAATAAAACACAAATATTCAACAATATAAGTATAATCACAACTTTTAACAAGATGGCGCTTAGCCGAAATTGTATTGCTAATATACAATGATATCAATACTTTTTACAACTTTGGAATCTCCATAGTCATCCGATGGCGCTTACCTACACATTAATTTATATTTCACGAATAAATTACAATAAATTTTAATGGGTAATATCGATGCTTATTTTCTACCGTTGTGTGTAAAAGTGTAAAAACTATTTATTGATAAACCATAATTATAAATATTTTAGGGAATGCTAACACAGCGTCAAGAACTCCAAAGTACCGATAAATAAACCTACTTTTTTAAAAATAGGTACCTATATAATGCTATAGATGTATATGTGCAGGTATATGCTATGTCCAGAAACAGATACCTTCACGCGTTTATGAGATGAATGTTCTTGACAGACAGACGGACGGATAACAAAGTGATCCTATAAGGGTTCCATTTTTTTACTTTTGAGGTACCCTTGGAACCCTAACTGGAAAGTTTAGTTGTACTTTCCAATCCTACTTGATCTGGCAATAATGTAAACATGTCATGTTTTGACAATCGTCTCAGATGAGTAGAAAAATATAGTATGACAAATCATTGAATCTTTTACTATCCTGAGTAGGCATTTTAAATGAAAATAAACTGTCATAAAGAAGTTATTTGGTGTAGAAATGATTGTAAGAATACTGTATGACTCCTGGATACTGGAATATAATCAGGGTGAATACTAATAATAGTAACTATGGATATATAGGATCAAATGTGTTTGTTTACATTTTTGCGCAAAGCTAAAAGCTATTGAAATACAGTGTAATCAAACGAAAAAAAAAACCTTTTTATGAAGTCGGTAATAATAACGTAAGCGCCACCGATATAATATCTATTTTCAACTTGTGAACACACCTTATACACTACAGACCCATGGACAAGATGACCCTGTGACCCAATGGCCAATATGACCCCGTAACGCAATGGCCAATATGACCCCGTGACGCAATGGCCAATATGACCCCGTGACGCAATGGCCAATATGACATCGATACCCAATGGCCAATATGACCCTGTGACCATATATGGCCAATATGACCCTGTGACCATATATGGCCAATGTGACCACGTGATCCAATGGCCAATGCGACCCCGTGACCCAATGGCCAATATGACCCCAAAACGTGAATAACGTTTAGAAGAGTGCTATTGTGTCGGAATACTAACTGTAACCACCGGCTGCTATGAACGTCTTGGAACCAATTGACTCATACAATTACACAGTATTAATAAGATCTCTGCTATTATAAAATTGTAAGAATAGCTGTGGCGGTACATCCTACTAATATTATAATTAATGTGAAAGTTTGTGAGTGTGGATGTTTGTTACTCTTTCACGCTCAAACGGCTAAACCGCTCTGGCTGAAATTTGGTACGGGTATAGATTATAGTCTGGAATAACACATTGGCTATTTTTTATCCCGGGAATAGTTCCCATGGGAAGCGGTAACGGAAATCAAATTTTACGCGGGCGAAGCTGCGGGCACCAGCTAGTTCAAGATAAATTTAAAAAAATAACTGTAATCGACTAATTTCAACAAATCTATTTTTTTCCTTGGTCTGTTTGTTTATTTATTTGTACGGGGTTGTAGCAAAATTCGGTAGCTTGATCAGAATTGTGCTATTAGAATTTTGTAGGTATTTTTTCTACTTAAATATCGCTGTATGTTTCATCAAAACCGATTCAGCGGAAATGATAATACAGCTTGGCCTATGTTTTACTAAAGCCAATGAATACAGACGTGTACTAGAAGAACAGTTCTTAAGGATTTTTTGTGCCAATTTTGTTGGGGGCATGTCCCCCAGCTCACGTAGTTCCCATTTGGCGGCGCTGTCGTCGCATTTCAGTGTCTCAGTTAGTCAAAAACTAGTAGGCACATTTTTTACGTTTATAATCGTGTAAATTCAGGGATTATTTAAAAAAATATTTCACATCTTTTAAATCAAAACATAATATATTTATATTAAATATTTATAGATATTTACAATGATTGATTTTACTCTTTTGCTACGAAAAATTAAAAATGGCTGCCGCGCTGCGACTGCAACGCCGCCAAGCGGCAGTTTGTGTCACAGAAAGTTTGTCTTTAGAGCAGCCTAAGAAACTATTCTTCTAGTATACGTCTGTATTCATTGCTAAAGCTAGTAGAAATATAAATAGATTACAATAGGATAGGAATGATTATATTAAATACTATGAGTAGGTATGCCTGTAATTACAATAATGTATTTCAAATCTGACAGAAATGTTGACATTTATTATTTCTGCTCCGTCTTGCTTCTGGATAACTAAGCCCCTTTTGAGCGAAGTACCTAAATTGCACGATGCCTATGAAGCAAATTGCCTAAAGTCAATGTCTAAAACACAGGATGCCTATAACGCTTTAATGTCTATAGGGTTTTAATGTCTACGAAGCAAAATGCCTATGTTGATTAATGTCTACAAAGTATAATGCCGGTGCTAGTTAATTGCCTATATACAAAGCATGACTCCAATTTTATTACATCAAAAATCTATTTACCAAAATATGACAAATATTCCGACTCTTTAGTCTTAATTACTTTATTACTGGAACACTTCAAACTCATTATCATTGAATCACAATCAAATGTATGTCCACTACCTTGTATTGCGCTGGCAATCTTCATTTTAGGCATTTCCATTCTTAGGCATTAAAAATTGTTGTCAAAGTACATTGTAGGCAAATTAGGTTTTTAGGCATCGTGCAATTTAGGTACTTCGAGTTTCAGGTCCTTCGCGTTTTAGGTAGTAATGCAGCGGTGGCATCGTGCAATTTAGGTACTTCGCTCAAAAGGGAACTAAGCTATCAAAGGGTCAATAAAAAACAAAAACCTTACAAAAGCGAGTCTGGTCGCCCAACGAGGGTACCGTTCACATAATACAGCATAGATACAAGCACCATTCTAAACGTAATTCCAACTATGGCGCCGATTCTCGAATCATACGACACGAATGCGTGATCGCGGCGTAAATTTGCGTCCACGAATTCACATCGTAAGGTCGAGAATCGGCGCCAGGGTCATCTCCCAGGGTAATTTTGTCCCCAAAACTGTAGTCTATCACAAAAACACCGCTTATTATCTCTTATGCTTATGCAACTGTGGAGCGGACAGTTTAACCTTCCCGGGGAAGTTCCTCGCCACGTTCTCCTCCTTGACGGCCTTGAGAAGGTCCTTCTCTCGTGCTGAAGAAGTCTTGTCTCGTAAGAACACTTGGATCGCGGTCTTAGCCGCTTTGCCGCGCTTACTGCCGCCGGGGGTCAGTTTTACTTTGTATCTGTAATGGAATATATAAGTATTTAAATATTCTATAAATCATAGATTATACAAGAAAAGGCAAGTTACTCTTACAGAACAAGAAAGTGAGGCCGAGAAAACAAATCAACGGCGTTGCTACCCCCATCGACGGCGTTGCTACCCCCATCGAGACGGCGTCATACCCCCATCGACGGCATCATTACCCTCATCGACGGCGTCATTACCCCCCTCGACGGCGTCGTCACTCCCAGGGACGACGTCACTGCCTCCTTCGACGCCGTCGCTACCTCCTTCGACGCCGTCGCTACCTCCTTCGACACCGTCACTGCCTCCTTCGACGCCGTCGCTACCTCCTTCGACGCCGTCGCTACCTCCTTCGACGCCGTCGCTACCTCCTTCGACACCGTCACTGCCTCCTTCGACGCCGTCGCTACCTCCTTCGACGCCGTCGCTACCTCCTTCGACGCCGTCGCTACCTCCTTCGACGCCGTCGCTACCCCTTGTACCCTACAGTGAGAGATCAGGGAAACAAATGTACTCACTTGTAATTATGTAAAGCCGAGTATGGCGCCACTATGGGCACTGCGAACAGCAGCTCGTCTTCAGCGAAGGGGTTCCCAGTGAGCTGGCACAGCATCTCCGAGTCCGCGTCCGGACCTTGCTGCTCCAACTGGGGAAGTGGAACCAGGTTAGAGTTCTAGAATGGTGTTCCTGTGACTAAGGTAGGATAATGACCGCGGTAAAGCTTTATAGTTTTCTTTAAGGGTTTCGTACCCGAAGGGTAATAAAACCGGCAAAATATCTTATTTGTTTTATGAGAGCCCCTTTAATTTCTTTTTTTTTAACACGTCATCAATAAAGTTAGAATCGAGACCCCGTTTTTCGCGCTCTCAATAAGTCGTTGATCCCAGTTTCTAGTAACATACGATAGTCATTAAATTACCTTGGATCCTTAGAAGAGAGAAGACTTGAATCTTTTCCAACAGTTTTCCAACATTCACCTGTCCCTGGGTATTCAAGGATCTCTGGTAGCGCCAACGTCTACAGGCATTTTTTTTTTGGTTTTTTACGTAAGGCTACTAATGCTTGCGGTAAGCCCTCGGAAGATGACCCTAGGATTCCCAACAGACCTTGGGTACCACTGCGGCCTCACCAGGGGTTTGGGTGCTATCCTGCGTCTTTGGGGATTGTTCAGGTGTTATACCGCAGTTCCCCCACCGTCCTCAACCCCTGGTCAACGTCTCGCATAGTCTCGCCTTTATCCCCGAAGGGGTAGGTAGAGGCATATTGTATGCACACATTTCACCTTTTTAGAATTCTACTGCTTTCTTTAGAAAACTGCTGTTGAAATTTTCAAGCCGGCTTGATTGCTATTTTACTGGCAACCGGGACCAACGGCTTAACGTGTCTTCCGAAGCAAGGAAACTCTCAAATAAATGTCACAAAGTGGTCACATAGATGGTCACCCATCCAAGGACCGGCCATAGTGAAAGTTGCTTATAGCAGTGAGCGTTTATAGAACACTGAGTCCGCGGGGCCACGAGCGATGTACTATGAAGTGTCTAAAAATAAAAATTTCTCAAGTGAGCGCCGTAATCTAATCTTGGTATAGTGATTTTTAGGGGTCCGTATCCAAAGTGTAAAAGCGGGCCCCTAATCATGAGACTTCGCTGTCTGAATGTGTGTCCGTCTGTCTGCCCGACTATCTGTAAAACTGTCTGTCCAACTGCCTGCCCTACTGTCTGTCCAAATGTCTGCTCGACTGTCAGTCCAACTGTCTTTTCGACTGTCTTCCAACTGTCTGCCCGACTGTTTGTCCAACTGTCGCTCCAACGGTCTATCCAACTGTCCGCCCGACTGTCTGTCTAACTGTCTGCTCGACTGTCTGTACAACTGTCTGTCTGACTGTCTGGTATGTGCGACTATCAGTCAGACTGTCTGTGTGACTGTCTGTCTGACCGTCGGTCTATCAACTGTGTGTCCGATGTCTGTCTGACCGTCTCTCTATCCAAGTGTCTATCCGACTGTCGGTCAGAGTATCTGTCCAACTGTCTGCCCGACTGTATGTCCGCCTGTCTGTCAGACTGTCTGTCTGTCCAACTGTCTGTCTGTACGACTGTCTGTCTGACCGTCTGTCTATCCAACTGTCTGTCCGACTGTCTATCAGAGTATATTATTATGTTCAACTGTCTGTTCGACTTTCTACCCGACTGTCTGTCCAACTGTCTGCACGACTGTCTACCCGTCTATCTGTCCAACTGTCTGCACGACTGTCTACCCGTCCGTCTGTCCAACTGTCTGCCCGACTGTATGTCCGCCTGTCTGTCAGACTGTCTGTCTGTCTAACTGTCTGTCTGTACGACTGTCTGTCTGACCGTCTGTCTATCCAACTGTCTGTCCGACTGTCTATCAGAGTATATTATTATGTTCAAACTGTCTGTTCGACTAGTCTGTCCGACTTTCTACCCGACTGTCTGTCCAACTGTCTGCACGACTGTCTACCCGTCTATCTGTCCAACTGTCTGCACGACTGTCTACCCGTCCGTCTGTCCAACTGTCTGCCCGACTGTCTGTCCAACTGAATGTTCGACTGTCTGTCAGACTGTCTGCCCGACTTTCTACCCGACTGTCTGTCCAACTGTCTGCACGACTGTCTACCCGCCGGTCTGTCCAACTGAATGTTCGACTGTCTATCCAACTGTCTGTCCGACTGTCTATCAGAGTATATTATTATGTCCAACTGTCTGTTCGACTGTCTCTCCGACTGTATGTTCGACTGTCTGTCTAATATTGTCTGCCCGACTGTCTGTCCAACTGTCTGCCCGACTGTCTGTCCAACTGTCTACCCGACTGTCTATCCAACTGTCTGCCCGACTTTCTGTCCGACTATCTGTCCAATTGTCTGCCCGACTGTCTACCCGATTGTCTGACCAACTGTCTGCATGACTGTCTGCCCGATTGTCTGTCCGCCTGTCTACCCGACTGTCTATCCAACTGCGGTACGTAAGCTTGTCTGCCACCTTAGTAGTATAAAAAATCAGTTATTTCCTTCAAATTCGGTCAGCTAGTCCACAAACTCACCTCCGGGTCCACTTCTACCTCCTCAGGGTCAGAATCCGCCTCCAATATCAAAGGCGCGGGCTGCGGTATCTTCTGCATCCCCTTGCTGCCCTTACCCTTGCTGGCTTTCACTGCGGCTGCCTTCTTTTGGGCTTTTTTGGACTCCCTTTCTGCTTTTGCTGACTGGAAAAGTAAAAGGTCAATAAATCAATTTAATTCAATATCATTTAATTGTATCATAATGTAAATTCTATTGTATGCCTTAAGAGGTGGAGAGAAAACTACAATAATTGTAATATTATTACTTAATACATCACCATGTAACCCATTTTCACATTAAATTGATTTGGATTTGAATTTGAAAAAAAAAAGGCAAAATATCAATGAGAAAGTTTTTGAAGAAAGGACATTCCGCGTCTAACTAGACAACTGATAACAAGAAATCCGTGAGATCATTCTCATCAGACTGCCCCTCTCTAACACGTTTATTGTGAAAGTGAAAGTTCAATCCGATTGACGTTGTCATTTTTGTTTTATTTCAAACTTTGAACAGATGATCCACGTGACCTAGTGACGTAGTTTAATGCGACAGAGTCACAGACTACAGAAAAAGTCTTGCCATAAGCCCCTCTGCACTCTATTTTATAGAGAGGGGCTAAAGTGGCTGCTTTATAAATATAAATTTACAAAGTACCTTACCTGTAACAGCTCCATCATCATAGCCCTGTCCTCATCATCCTGGTTCCTATACTTGTCTTTGATCTTCTTCAACTTCCCCTTCTGCCCACGTTTCGAACTTTTGTCTATGGGTTTCTCCTCTTTTCTCTTGTGTTCTTTGTTCTCTTTCTGTATTTTCTTGCCGCCTTTTTTTGGGAGAGAAGGGAATGTTGGGAGTTTGTCGTCCGCTGTGGATGTAAAATGTATATTATTTATTGTATTATTTTGTGGTTTTTACCCGAATGCCGAAGAAAGAAGGGTAATGTTTTTCGAGACTGTAGACGAGTATTTATGTCAATTTCTTTGTCACGTCCTACAGCCTGAACGGCTTGAAAAATTTTGACATGCGAGGTGTCATTTGATTCGTCATGATTGTGTGAGTGACAATAGGTATAATAAAATTTCTTAAACATCAAAATGGGGAATGTTTTGCGACAAAATGTTTTTTGCTTTTCATAATAATGATTTTATTGTTTTTTTAGTATTTTCTTTTATTTATTGTATTATTTTGATTATGAATATTTAATAAAGTTTGAAGAGATTTCTGGATGTAATAATAATAATAATAATGATCTTTATTTGCTAGAAACATGGTTTACAGGATGACGTGTTTATTTCTGGTGTTCTGGGTGGTATGCCACGTTATAATATAAATCTGTTTATTTTCTATTTACAATTAAAGTTTTATTTCTTGTACAACACTGGTATTGAGCTGCAAACTGTATCATGGCAGCTAGCCACAGTGTATATATATTACCCACACCAAGAATTTCTATAACCTTAAGTGTTAAAAGCACACACATCACTGTGTGTAAAAAAATTGTTAAACTATAAGGTTTCTATTAGGATAATAATTAAACAATATAAACTAAACTTACTGCGGTCGGAGGTTTCCGACAAAGTCCTAGATATCTGGCTCTGAAGAGTCACTTGTCCGGTGCCGTGGTCCACCTGCAAACAATAAAACGTATTTTTAAATACAGTTGCTCAAAATGTGGCGTATTACAGGCACGTTTAGCGTTCGGGATGTGGGCTATTACACACTCGTGCTTTTTCTTTACCTTTCCCGCACTCGTGCGTTTTCTGTCCCAATTGTCAAAATAATGTCTGTGATTCATGTAAATATTTCTAAAAAAAGATACTAACTTGTTTCAATATCAGATTAAAAGTAATTTTAATTAAAATTTAAGCACAAATGAATATTAGTATCGGCCAAATTAAATTTATAAATATAAAAAAAGTTGGCTGTATGAAGTGCACTGCCATAGTCTCTGCTTAGGAAGGTATATATTCTTTTACGGTTGGCGCCATTTGGATATTCAGGTTTATTGTGTTTTTATTATTTTAGTAAATTGCTAAATTTTTTCGCAACTATATTAAAAATAGTTGTTCAATACAACGTGTGGGACTGTTATTTAAACTCGTTCCGACTGTCTACCCTCGCCTTCGGCTCGGGTCAACACCTGTCGTAACTCGTTGTAATAACAGAAATCCCACACTTGTATCGAAAACTACTATAACTTACAACTTATATCATTTCTCACTGGTGTAAAAAACCCTTACATCAGTTTTGGTCCTTCGAGCCGGAGTGGTCACATGGATGGACTGGATATAGTGAAAGTTGCTTGCTGCAGTGATTGTTTACAGAATACTAACCTTGATATGAGTATCAGGCAAGTCATCCTCAGACGCGTCACTGTCACTCCCACTGTCCGTGTCATCTCCCTTAGTCTCCTGACTCTCAGTCTCCACCTCCGTCTTATCTTCTACGGACAACTCTTCTACTGCCGTTCTGTTCTCTTCTAAGACGGTGTCTAGTTTAGTTGAGTCTTGTTTTTCATTTTCTTCTTTGCTTGATGGTTCGTCTGTAATAGATAAAAATAAATAAATATTCACGGACATATCACACAACGCTATCTGATCCCAAAGTAAGCTAGGAATAACCTGCATGTGTTATGGGTATCAGACCACGGCTATTTATTATCTGGATGACTTAATAAATACATAAAGGGTCTATTTCTGATGGCTTGAAGTAGTTTTTCCGTGAACTCCACGTCCATTTTATGAAAAAATATTAGTTTCGCTGTTTCGCTCTGTCAATTTGTCAATTTTGACAAACCCGCGCATAGACAACGCGGTACCGCAACAAAAAGGCGGCCGAAGCGCAGAGGTTTGACTGGCGTAGGAGCAGATTGGCGAAACTGTGCGGGGAAAGAGATAGAAGATAGTTAAATCCATGTATTAGAACTGGCGGTTTCTCTAGTGTTCCGCTCCTTCTACATGAGACAGAACTTGGCGAAATTACTGCGGTTCCGCTATCATGGTTTCGCGGCGGAGGTGTGCTACAGGCGTGAGACAAACATTTACGGGTCACATAAATATTTGTCTCCGGTGGGAATCGAACCCACGACCTCCAGCGCCGCAGGCGGTATCACTAGCAACTGCGCCACAGAGGCAGTCTTATAGAATATGTTTGAGATATCTGAACTATTAAAGAATCTTTACCCAATAATAAGGGGGAGGGGGGGGGGGGGTAAATGCTCCCACCCTAACGTGCAGTCCGGGGGCACCGCGGTAAGAAGTTCACTGCGCGCACCCGATGGTCTCTTGTGGACGATAAGTTGGCGACCCTGTGATATGCCTCTTTAAGTTTCGCTAGAAAAATCTTTATTCAAGTACTTTTCTCAGTACAAAAATACCTAAAACGCCACAAGGTGGCCATGTTAGGGTAGCTTACCATCATCGGACACCTCAATCTCCACGTCCTCCTGGTCCTGCAGTGACGTCACGTCCGACGTGTCTTCCACCGCGATGGCTTTCCGTTCGTCTTTGTGACGCTCGATGCAGCTGTCTTCCAGCTATGGGGGAGATCATATTTGAAGGTTATGCAGAAATTATTTTTGATAAAAGCAAATTAAACCAGAACATGGACGGTGTGTGAATAGCCCCTTATGAAAGCCCCCCCGTTGCATCACTTAACTTCCCGGATCATTCAAACTATTCGGGGCTACGCGTATAACAAAAAACCGGCCAAGTGCGAGTTGGACTCGCCCATGAAGGGTTTCGTAGCAGCAAGTAACATAATATAAAAGTTCTTATAGTTCGTTGTAACTTTGATTGATGTTTTAACACGTTCGCAGTGGTAGTGATTTTTCTAACCGAAAATTGCGGTTTACGACGTATTAAAAAAAAACTACCAGCGCTATCTCGTTCAATCCAATTTTCGTTGGTAGTTTTTATAGCAATGTATATCATATATTCTTTTTAGATTTATCATTCGCTTAGTTTAGAAGTTAGAGGGGGGGGGGGGGACATTTTTCTACTTTGGAAGTGTCTCTTGCGCAAACTATTTAGTTTAGAAAAAAATGATGTTAGGAACCTCAATAGCATTTTTTAAAAAGCCCTATCTATAGATATCCCACACATATGGGTATGATGAAAAAAAAAAAATTTGAGTTTCAGTTCTGAGTATGGGGACCTCCAAAATTTACTGCGTTTTATCTAGTTTTATATAAGAATCTTAATGCGGTTCACAGAATACATCTAGTTACCAAGTTTCAATAGCATAGGCTTTATAGTTTTAGAGAAAAGTGGCTGTGACACACGGACGGACAGACAGACAGACAGACATGACGAATCTATAAGGGTTCCGTTTTTGCCATTTGGCTACGAAACCCTAAAAATGAACCACAGAACGCATGGAATTCAAGAAAGCAGAAAATGGGGGCCATTCAATACTATTATTTTGTAAAACATACGTATGGTATTATCGTAGTCTGTAAAATATAACGATTCGGAAGACAGTTGTGTTCACATAAACAATAATAGACATTATTTCAACGACATAAGGCTTGAAATGAAAAGCGTGGTTTTAATGCATATTGTAAACTAAACTAAATAACTGCTTAAACTTAAATCATGTTGTATACGTTAATACAACTGTCACAGAGATAAAGCTATGTTTAACAGACTGTTGTTCCTTTTGTCTCTTTTAGGTCAGAACGATATACCCCACTGCATTTTCTATCCTAAGACATACGCTCGTGGCCCCGCGGACTCAGTGTTCTGTAAACGATCACTGCAGTAAGCAACATTTACTGTGACCAGTCCTTGGATGGGTGACCACCACGTGGACCACTTTGTGACATTTATTTACGAGCGTTTCCGTGCTTCGGAAGGCACGATAAGCCGTTGGTCCCGGTTGTCAGTAAAATGACAGTCGTTAAGCCAAGTTGAAGGCCTTACGGGCGGCTTGAAAAATTTCAACTGTGGGTCGTCACAACCTGCGCCCGGGTCGGCAGCGCGTGTGTAGCGCCTCTGGTGTTGCAAACGTCTATAGGCTACGGTTACCAACCTTCCGGTGGGCCTTAAGCTTGTCTGCCACCTAAGTAGTATAAAAAAAATACAGAAAGAAGTTTTGATTTTTTCCACGTTTTTCTCATTCCTGTAAATCACATCAAATACCATACATACCCGGAACATAAAGCTGAATCCAAACTGCAAATGCTCAGGTAGCAAGTAGTTCTTCTTGCCGCGGATCATGAAGGAGCCAGTGGTGAGGTATTCTCCCGTCGGGGCAGACTTGGACACTTGGTGGGCGTGGACCCACCACGCACGGGTTAGGACTTTAGCTTCCCACGCCACGCTGTAAGGGTGGGTAGATTGATTTTGTTATATAGCTGAATTATTGAAGTAAAACTTCTTTAGGCGCGACTAGGCAGTAACTCGGATTTTTTTTCTGACGGAAGTAACGCTATTTGAATTTTGAATAGCGGAAACTACAGACAGACAGACAGACAGACAGACAAAATTCGAATGAATGATATTAATATAACATTTGATGTCGTCAATGGCAAAGAAGTTTTACTGAAATCGCGCGTAAAGGTTACACGCACACACTTTTTTTTAGAACGATATTACGATTATTTTATTTAGAACGATAATAAATCATTTATACTCTTGATTCTTGGCACTTGGTGGAACTTGTTGTAACACATTATGCACCTGTATTAGGTTATATGTAATAATATTGAAAATAGTGGAATAAAGTACAAGTGGTGAAGCAAAAAGTGCATAATGTGTAACGATAATAAAAGGGGGGAAGGAGGAACCAAACCACTTATTCTCGATCTGTCAATACCTAGTCATAAGACATGAGAACATACATACATCACATTATGTGTTCTCATGTCTTATGACTAGGTATTGACAGTCTTATGACTTATGACTAGGTATCGACTTTAGTAGTCATATATCATAATATATGACTACTAAAGTCGAGAGAATTCTTTCCAGAACCTTTCTTCATAATGAGGGAGGCTCCAGACTATTCCGCGAGGACATACAAGTCTGTGACGCACAGGGAGCGCTTTACGAGTAACTATTGAATGGATTGCAGCTTGGCAAAAGTCTAGAAACGGAACTAATATTCTTCATGTTGCTGCCGAAAACGTCCCTTACCGCATCATACATTATTGCATATTATATTTCATCTATACTAATATTATAAAGAGGAAGGATTTAATTGTTTGTAGGCTCTGAAGCTACTGGACCGATTTGAAAAAGTCTTTCACTGTTGGGAAGCTACGCTCTTCGCGGTGAACATAGGCTATATTTTATTCCCGTATTCCCACAGAAACGGGAAATGCGCGGATGAAACCGCGTGACGTCCGGTAGTCTATACATATGTTACGGCTAATACCCGAAATGCGGCTGCACCTAGTTTTAGCCGGTTAGAACTAGGTGTAGCCACTTACTCTTGGTTAAACCTAGTAGGAGCCGATTGTTTTCGGGTAAAACTAGGTCTAGCCTTCATCATGCCGGCTACAACTAGGTCCAGTCATTCCCTGTTGCAGATGCAAACAAGTTAAAACAAGTAACAGGTGCCTGGCTCACGCAAGACGCGTCGCGCTTATTATGGTTAACACCTCGACTCGGATGGAGATGGTGTTGAATGGTTTTTTTATAACCATTCAACACCATCGAATACATTTATAGCCGTTTCGTTTCGGTTAATGTGCACATTAACCGGCTAAAGATGGAATATGCCGACGCAAACTAACACGTTATCGAACTTTACTTGCTTCTCGAAGATAAACCAAAGTTTAGCCGGCTAATCTTAAGTTTATGTTCACACCTACCTTTAGCCGTAACATATATATAGGCTTGGCGGGACACGCATCTAAGTTTTATCCAACAGGGATTGTCTGGACCTAGTTCTAGCCGGAATAATATCAGATAGACCTAGTTTTATCCAACAGGGAATGGCCGAACCTATTTGTAGCCGGCATGATGAAGGCTAGACCTAGATTTACCCGAAAACAATCAGCTCCTACTAGGTTTAACCAAGAGTAAGTGGCTACACCTAGTTCTAACCGGCTAAAACTAGGTGCAGCCGCACTTCGGGTATTAGCCGTAACACATATACTAAAATGATAGAAAAGTCAAAACTGTACATTGGAAATATTAAAAAAAAGTACTCGCTGGGTGTTCAACATAATATACTGAAGCCGAAAATATAGTTAGAATTTTTTTTTGTATGTTTGCTTTGTCCGGAAGGATCTCGAAAAGAACTCAATAGATGACAATTAATATTAACTAGGGGTAGGGTCTTCAAAAAGGCTATATATTATCACGCTACATATCCTAGGGGAGAGGACTAAGCAGAGAGCAATCAAATTGGCATTATAACATAATTTTCACGCGTACGAAGTCGCGGGCAACAGCTAGTAGTAAAATAAATATGTTTGTTTTTAACTACTTGCCATATAAACAGCACAGGGGCGCCTAGATTTTATTTTGCTTTATTATACCAACTTGTAGTTGACAGAAAGCTTACCTATAAGCCACAGCAGCCTGTCCAGCTTCAGCAAGAGTCTTGGGAGGCACCTCCCCCCCGCCCGGGTTCTTCACTATGACGGAGGAGGCGCCAGACAACTCCGCGTGTACGTACAGGTCTGTGGCGCGCAGGTAGCGCTTTACTAGTAACTCGTTTTGTTGCTGGTCGCGACCTGCTATCACCTGTAGAAGAGGGCATAATGATTGACAATTTTTCATTTCATCAACGTTTCAATTTTTTGGGCAAATCGTGCAATCTAAGTACAGTGACGGACCAGGAGCCGTCTACCAACAGTTTTTCTGTCAAAGCCCTAATGCGTAGCTTAAATAAATTATGGCTTAGAGCTTGTACTTGAGAGATTCAGCTCGATAAATAATAATTATATTCGTATTTCTTTGCCCAATAAGTACTGTCGAGTTATGTAATAAATTTTGACAAATAGTAAAAGTATATGTTTTAAAACTACTTAAGTTACGATATTTTCTTATCAAACAAGTTTGTACTATAAAATAAAATAAGTAAATGGCTTTTCTTACAACCCCGGGTTCCTGAAACTGAGCGTGAAGAGGCAAGTTATGGGGCCACCAAATTGAGGACCACTGTCACATTTTTGTAGCCTGTCAGAATGGCTCCCAATTAAAAGAGGCAAAAGTTTTTCAGAACTTTCACTTATGCGTGTACTAGATGGTGTGCGCGGTTTCTCTCGCTTGGAATTCGGTACCCGTTGACGCTGCCCATGTGAACATATTTCGGCGACAAAAAGTAGCTTAATTGTAATTCCAGACCATAATCTATACCTATACCATATTTTAGCCCCTAGTATCAGTAGTCCGATTAAATAGTCCGATGATCGAACTACTGAGACTTTTCCGGCTCAGTAGTCCGATGATGCAGATGATTAAAGATCATCGGACTACTGAGTCTTTTAGTCCGATTCGACATTCCGGAATACGAAATGGATGCAGTAGTATTAACTTTTGCTTTGCATATTTATTTTTTCCCACATGCTAAATATTAAGCAATTTTATACAAAAAAAATAGCATGTTAAAAAAAATGCAAAACAAATGTTAATACTATTGCATCCATTTTTTATTTCGGAATGTCGAATGTCTAAATTAGCATGTTGGAAAAAATAAATATGCAAAACAAAAGTTAATACTACTGTATCCATTTCGTATTCCGGAATGTCGAATCGGACTAAAAGACTCAGTAGTCCGATGATCTATAATCATCTGCATCATCGGACTACTGAGCCGGAAAAGTCTCAGTAGTTCGATCATCGGACTATTTAATCGGACTACTGATACTAGGGGTATTTTAGCCATATTCGTTTAGCCGTTAGAGCGTAAAAGAGTTACAATCTTTCACATTTTATAATATTACCCAGTAATTTTATTAATATAGATTAGCAGGTACTTACAAGTACCCCGAGGGTGTTGTAAGAGACGACTAAAGGAAAACTTTCGCAAAACGATCCATTGCGGAGAGAAGGAAAACTCGAAATGAAACCCGGTTGTAAGAAAGATGACAATGGCCGCCTGTCCTTTCAACACAGCAATAGGCTTCACCACCTATTACGTGGGACATAAAACTATAGAGTGACATGTGGGCGTATACTATGCCCCTGCATACCCCTTCGGAGATAAAGGCGTGACAATATGTATGTCCAGACGAATTTGAGAATGCATGGTCAATCCGAAACGAAATTGCTTTGCACTGAGAATTGACGCCATCTCTCGGATAACATTGGAAGTCAAGTATCTAGCGTTGCCGATTTTTTAATACCTCACACAGGAACGCGATTATTGTCAAAATAGCAACTCATTAATCTTTCGAGTAATGTAAATATGCCATCTAGTACATTTTTTGTGATTCTAAGGTGTCTATGCAATATTATATTCGAGTAAAGTTGCGCCATCTAGTGAAGTTTTTGTGAATTTAGACTGAAATGTGCATGGGATTATAGATCTTAAGGGGCCCATGCAATATTGGAGGTGACTGTACGCATACTTACAAGATAATTATCAGTAGAGATGAACCAGAAGAACTTCTCGAACCAGTACGTCTTCCTCGCTTTAATGATGTTGCTGACGGTGTGTGCTTCTTTGAGCGTCTGCTTCGTCTTGCGTTCAGCGCTTTTGAGCGCTTTGCCCGCTGATTCGAGCGTTTTTTGTTGCTTTTTCGCGGCGTTGCGCTTTTGGTCGTAATATCTAGAATATAGGATATGTTAAATAAACATTTTTGGGATTTTCTAGCCTAAATTATGTTAACATAGGTTTACACTAAACGATCTAGCTACTAGACAACTCTACAACATTCCTACTTATATTGTTTTGAAAAACATACATGTTCCTCTGCAACTTCGTTTACTTCACATGAGAGATCTCTCTCTCCCTCTCTCTCTCTCTCATGTGACGTAAACGAAGTTGTAGAGAAGAGAGAGAGAGAGAGAGAGAGAGAGAGAGAGAGAGAGAGAGAGAGAGAGAGAGAGGTGTATCTCCTCTCCCAAATTACGTCACAACACACGGTCCTGCGCCAAACGCACCCAGTCCCAGCGGAAGTGTCGGGAACTACTTGTGACTTAAATAATATTTAGGAGGGTTTATTGGTCTTCCTGTACCACGGTGGCCAAACGGGTTGGTACAGGGTTTCCCATTTCTACGCCATGCTGGATGAGGTAGGTGAGGCTGGCTTGGACCCCGGGGATGTTGGTGGGGCCCCATTGCACCCGAGGTATATCGTTTCATCAAAAACTGGCGTGCTTTCCTGCTTATAAAAGAGTTTAAAGATTATTTGATACTTTATTAGCTAACCTGGCGAACTTCATTCCGCCATATCAAGCTGACCCGATATATTTTTTTATTATTTTCTGAATTTTGAAAAAACAAAGAATAGCGAAATCGGTCCACCCTTTCTTGAGTTATAAAATAACAACGAAAAGTGGCATCGATTTTTGTATTTCTTACTATATCTTACTTCTTACTAATATTATAAATGCGAAAGTTTGTGAGTGTGGATGTTTGTTACTCTTTCACGCTCGAACGGCTGAACGGATCAGGCTGAAAGTTGGTACAGGGATAGATTATGGTCTGGAATAACACATAGGCCACTTTTTGTCTGGGAATAAGTTCCAACGGGAACAACATTCACGCGGGCGTAGCTGCGGGCATCAGCTAGTACAGATACATTATTATAAATAACTAGCGGTACCCTGCCACGCTTCGCTGTGACTTTTTTATGGTGGTTTTATGTACCTATGAGAAATGAGTAACAAACCAAAGGATGGGTACCTACATTTCAAAAAAGTTGAATGTTGAGCTGTAACCAAAATTATAAATCTTTCCGAAAATCCAATTAACATCCAAATCAATAGAAGCTTCACTTGAAAAAAACAATCTATTCTGTGATCAATGTTCAGTTTTTAAAACATCGTGCGCACGCTTCAGAAAAATAAATTCACTCTAATACTATTTTCCTAACGCGCCAAAACTCTAACTTCAAAAATAACATGCAAACCGTATCTTACTCTTTATTAGGTAGGTAAGTACGCTCTTTTATTATTCTGAATGCAAGGAGACCGTAATCAAACTTCTCTTAAAAAACAGCAATCTGGTAGGTACCTTCTAAATAGGTTGTTTATAATATTTTGTTCTGAAGCTGGCAGAATATAATTTAAAAAAAAAACGACCAGCGCCATCTATTGGTAAAATCACTTTTTAAAGCTGTTTTATTCTTATTGCTGTTATGATAAAAGTGTATAAAGTAGCCTAAAACCATCTTAGAATCCTATTGTATATTGTGTTCAATTTTGAGCTCAGTCGCTTAAGTAGTTTTTAATAAGTACTTAAACGCACACAACATTTTTATATATATAGAAGAAGAAGATTAGCACGCCCACTATGGTGCATCAGGACCTAGTTGAATGTCTCAGTACACATTTGCTTAGGCCCTCTCTGTAAAAAACTTTCTGCTTCGAGATATACCCATAAACATAATTACCATAACAAACATACCTCCTTGCATTAGCAAAAGCCGTCAACGACAGATCCACATCCACACACATGGGATCCAAGTCCTCATCATAAGGGTCGCTCAGCAGTACCGTGATGTGGTTGGTGTTCAACTTGAGGTGCTTGATGCAGGAGGCCACAGGATCTTTGTTGTCTTGGGCAGTTTTCACCAGGAGTTTTATGTCTTCCCATGACATCTGTGGGTGGGAATTGTAGTTTCTTTTAAGTTAAGAAATAGCACTCTGGGAATGTTTTTATTTATTACTGGCTGTCCCCCGCATCTTCGTCCACGTAGTAGTCGTTATCACGCAAAATCATAACCCTCTTTTTGCGTAGTCGGTTAAAATAGTTATTTATGATATAAGTGTGGTATGTTGGTCATTACACTCGAGGTGATATTGCAAGAAAACCAAGAGTGTAATGACCAAACCTCACGTGTGTCATACGACGTTTTTCAACACACTTACGAGTAAAAAAACTAATTTTATAATTATTCATACTCAATGCTCATAGCACACACGGAAAAAAGTTTGTCAAAAAGGCGCGCTCCGCGCTGATATTTTTTTTTCTGGGCGCGGGATGTCAGCTGTTGGATCGTAGGCACGAACAATTACGCTAAACAGCCAAAACGCAAAATGTAAAAAATCCCATTTTTATGTATATATAAATTAGTTTCACGTTGAATTATTAATTAAAGTAAATAATTTGTTGAAAATTTATTATATTCAAGGTTCACTTCTTATTTTTTACAAAAATTGTGTTATTTTTAGTAACGAAACGTATCTAAGTCAATACTTTTTTCCGAGATTTAAAAATAAAACTATAACCCAGTCAAGTTAAGAGCAACTAGAATGCATAAATAATATCTTTCAGCGAGGTACAAACTTAATTTGATGGAATATAAAATAAAACACTAGTGCGATAAAGAGAAATAAAGTACAAGTGTTTAATCCTATGGTTTATGAGTGTAAAAGCCATGTGATAAAAACCAATTTATGAGCAAGGGTGTTGAAAAGTATGTTAATGTATTTTTGTTACTGCTATACCAACAAATTAAAAAAACAGAATAAAAAAAAGGGGTACGCCATACAACAAATGTGATATTTGCGTTTGTCAGTATGGTGCCGTCCATGCGCGAGTCCAACTTGCACTTGGCCGGTTTTTTCTAAGTATCCTGACCTGTCACTGGCAATCTTTATAATTCCTATTGCCCAAAATGGGTAGGCGAAGAATGATTTTTATTACACTTTGTCTAGCCAGACATTCTATCCTTCCGAGGGCTTACCCGGGGCTCCAAACCGTAGGCTGTTGGGCGTTACGTGAGGTTTCTTAGTCGGTAGGAGACCGGCACAGCATCCATGACGAACTTCCCTCACGTTAAAAAAAAACCAGACATTCTATACGAGTACAATACCGAATGTGCAGCAGGTAATGTATGTAAAAGAAGAGAGTATACAAGGAGTTTGCATTTTATTACGCTAACCTAACCTCGTCGCACGGTTAGGTTAGGTTGAAGGCGAGGAAGTGAAGCGAACGTGCCGCGGCAGCAGCCACCGAGCGTATGACGCTCATTAGAAGCAATAGGTCGTGAGCCTACTGCCGTGCCCTAACTGATCTGGTCGGCCAGAGCAGCCTGTATGGCCAGCTGAGCCTGTTTCACAAGGGTCTCGTTCTTAGCGATGAGCTATGGGCGATATTAACACTGGTGTAGCGGACGGCGAGTTCAACGACGGCCGCGGCGCGCCAGCGCGCGCTACTCGCTCCGTGACCCTACAGTTGTGAGCGATCTGTACGCATATAATAAAGTGCATTTTGTCATTTGTTATGGAAGCTCGCCTGTTGTCTCGCGCGCACGGGGGGGGTGCTCTCCGTACGCCGCAGTGCGCTCGGGCCTACTTTTTGTTCTACGAAACATTCGTTGCTATTTGTTGTGTTTGCAAATTGAGTTCTGTTGGTCGTCGTATTTAAGTAGTCTTTGTGTGGCAAATAGTTCGTCCCCGGAGTGCCGGCAACGGCAAAGTCCCGGGGACCGATCAATCGATATTACACACGCGCTACTCAGGTGTCCAACATAGGTCGCGCTTAGACAACCAGCTAGCATGCCGCCACCACCACAACAAATCCCGCCTGTACGAAAGGCGACCCGTCCCAGCCTTCCCTACACCCCGGGTGTAGGCAAGCGCACGTTTTGGCGCTCGCGGAGCGCCGCGGAAGCGGCACTTGCCCGCTTAGTCGCTGCAGACGAAGTTCGCGAAGTTCGCCATCCCGCAGTCCGTGCTATTGCTAGCACATCTACTTCTACCCCTCTCGAAGCAGCGCCGGAGGAGGGGGGCGAAGAAGAATATTTCTCGGCTAGTCCGCTACCTCGCACTCCGACACCGACGGTTCCTATGGAAGAATCCGAGGTACTGCCAATGGCGTCAATTGGCCATGCGCCAGAGCGAACTACCGGCATTACCCTGCCAAGACCAACGAAAAGGGATGCCCCGGAAAGTGCCGTGGGCCAATCTCGGCCTTCCCTATTCTCCGCTTTTTCTGGGCCTATGCCGGCACCCCGGTTTGCGGCTCCAACACCGTTCGTGGTCCCCGAGAGGTTCCTCTCCCCGCCTTCGCTAGACAGAAAACGCGCAGAGCCTTTCAGAAAGGAAACGCCCCCCGCGGCACCGGAGGGCAGCACCTACGCTGCAATGACTCGATCGCCGCCACAACCGTCGTCGCCGTCAACATCGTCGTCGCACGCAGCGGCACCCAGACCTGTGACGCCGCTCGCAGCAGTCATCAGTGATGCAGTGACCCAGGATGCAGACGTGCTCCCTAAGACAGTTACGCTGGCTGCTTCAGCCCCAAAAGCCACTACGAAATACCCGCCACTAGTGGTGGAGGTATTGCCGGAATGGCCGGTGCACTTTAGGGAGCTGAAAAAGCTGCTCCACCATGCACCCAACGGACGACCTTTTGGGAAAGGTGTCCGCTTTATGCCTAAGACCGAGGATGAATACCGTATCACCCAGCGGTATCTTACCAGGTTGGAGAAGGAGACCAACCTATCTTGGTTCTCCTACTCCCTACCTGCGGAACGAAGCTTAAAAGTTGCTATCCGCGGGCTTCCAGCAAACACTGCTCCAGAGGATATCCAACAAGAGCTGCAAGACCTTGGATACGTGCCCGAGTATGTCCGTGCAATCCGGGCTAGGCCGGGTCGTCCCGGGTGCCTATTCTTCGCGCAACTCCAGCGCACCCCAGATCTTACACCGGGCATATACGATGTGACAGAGCTGCTCTGTATGCCCGGTGTAAAGATTGAGGCATGGCGCGGTAAACGAGGCCCAGCACAATGTCATCGCTGCCAACTATTTCGACACTCCTCCCACAATTGCCACAGGCCGCCCGCCTGTGTTCGTTGTGGTGAGGAGCATATTGCACGGGATTGCCCACGGCCTCTCGAGACTCCACCGACTTGCGCGAATTGCGGTGGGCCTCACACTGCGAACAACACAACTTGCCCGGTGTTCCGCAAAGAAGCGCGGAACAAGAAGGCCGGCACAGTTGCCCGTACCGCTACCACTTCAACCACCAAACCCGAAACCGCCACAAATTACGCCGAAGTAAATGCTCCCGGCTCTTTGATGGCTGCTGCCAACCCAGCCCAGGCCAGGAAAGGCAGCAAGAAGAAAAGGCATCGAAAACCCCGGAGCAAGAAGGTTGCGGCGACAGCGCAACCAGACAGCAAACCGAAATCGTCTACTGCACCCGTGGTCGCTGCCCCCGCAGGGGGGACGAAGGCGAAGCGGGATGCCTCTTCGGCAAAGTTAAAAGTAGACCCAGTAGTTACCCTGGCTATCGGAGTACTTAATCAAGTACTCGTGGCCATTCAGGAGGGGCGGGATCCAGTCCCTCTCATCCTTAAGTGCGTAGGGGATCTTTGCGCGTATGGCCGGTAGTCCCCTACGCATTGTCTATTGGAACGCCGACGGACTGTCTCCCGTAAAGGTCAGGCTTTTGAGGTCGCTTATATCACAGCGTCAAGTTGATGTTGCTCTTATCAACGAGACGCACCTCAAGCCCAGCACAAGACTGAAAATGCCAGGGTACCATGTATACCGAGAGGACCACATCTCCCCATATGGAACTGCGTATAGGGGATTAGCAGTTCTAGTGAAGAGAAGGATCGTCCACCAACCGCTGCCAGTACCTACTCTGCAGTCGTCGTATGCCCTCGGCGTGGAGGTCTGCATTGAGAACCAGCCCACACGTTTGTACGCCTTTTACAGGCCGCCGGCGGTTCGGTTTGCCGTGGCTGATGTCCACATCCTGCTGGACTCACCGGTCGCAACCGTAATCTGCCCAAGCGGCCGGCGCCTGTTGGATCATGCAGACCGCCACGGATACGAGGTGCTTGGACCAGAGGTCCCGACGCACTACCCGTACCAGGCAGCCTTCTCACCGGATGTCATCGACCTGTCGATTATTCGTGGGTTTCCGACCACGTCGTCAATTGATGTCCTGGACGACCACCTCCTCTCGGACCACCAAGCTGTCCTACTTTCACTTTCAAATGTGCCAGTCCGAACAGCCATAAAGCCCCCTCGATACCGCCAGGACTGGCGAGCCTTTGCCGACTACATGGTAGAGAACTCGCCTTATCGCCGTATTAAATCCCACGCTGACGTCGATATGCTCGCAGAAGACCTCAGTGCTGTCATCAACGCAGCGCTTCGAGAGTCAAGGCTAGATGCTGCGTCAGCACGGAGACCACCACAAACCCCAGCGAACATCCTGGCGATGATCGAAAGAAAAAGGAAGCTGAGACGAAATTGGCAGCGAAACCGATGCCCGATTATGAAATCCCAGCTCAACGCTCTGGCTGCGAAGATCTCGGCTGCGCTAGAGACGGCTGCAACCGAATCGTGGCAACGCACCATAGAGCGAGCTGGAGACGACTGGTCCGGTATTCACCGCCTTTGCCGCCAGCTCTCCGGGAAACCATCTCCGGTTAGGCCCCTCTTGGCCGGCGACGGAACCCCACGTTACCGTGCCGAGGACCGAGCGGAGATATTTGCCAACCACCTGGAGAGTCAATTCCAGCCAAACCCAGCTTCCAACATGCAGCACGTAGAAGCTATCCAGCAGCATTTGGAATTTTACTTCCAAGCGCCAATAGCACCCACGGAAGATCCAGTAGTATTTTCCCCGGGACAAGTGCAGCGAACGATTCGCCGCACCCCACTACGGAAAGCTCCTGGCCCCGACCAGATACCGAATGAAGCCCTGCGTCACTTACCCCCGCGAACAATCGCCACGTTGACGCAGTTATTCAACGGTATCCTCCGCACAAGCCACTTTCCTGCGCCGTGGAGACTCGGCCGAGTCATCATGCTGCCAAAACCCGGGAAAAATATACTGAAACCCGAAAGCTATAGGCCTATCACGCTGCTGTCGACCATCTCGAAAGTGTTCGAGAAGCTTCTGCTGCTGCACCTGGCGCCTCACATTCAGCCACGCGATGAACAGTTCGGCTTCCGTGCCGAGCACTCCACGACACACCAGCTCGTGAGAGTCCTGCACCATGCGACTGTCGCCCTCAACAAGAGGGAGAGTGCCGTCGCGGTGCTCCTCGACATGGAGAAGGCTTTTGATCGCGTGTGGCACTCCGGCCTGATTTACAAGCTGGCCACGTCTGCTACTCCCCGTCGAGTAGTTAAGACTGTGGCCACTTTTCTCCAGGACCGTCGCTTTCACGTGGCAGTCGATGGTGTCCTGTCTACGGAACGCCCTGTCCAGGCTGGCGTGCCCCAGGGAAGTTGTCTGTCTCCCATCTGTTACAGCAGATACACAGATGACATCCCTGTAGCTGGAGGCGCCATGTTGGCACTGTACGCTGATGATGCCGCTTTTATTACTACCTCTCTCAACCCCAAACACGCGGCAGTAAAGATGCAGCGTGCATTGGATGCACTCCCGCCATGGTTGGAAGACTGGAGACTGACGGTCAATGTGTCGAAGACCCAGGCGATCTCCTTGGGTGGAAGGAGATTACCTTCGCCTCTCACCATGCTCGGAAGCCACGTCGACTGGTCTCCCACGGTAAAATACCTAGGCGTGACCATAGACCGTCGTCTTACAATGGCCCCTCATGTTAAGAACATTGTTGGCCAAACACGAGCCGCTCGAGCCCTTCTGCGTCCGGTTCTGTCGTCCCGCCTCCCCTTACGTGCGAAGCTGGGCGTCTACAAGGCATACATACGACCGCGCATTACGTATGCCTCCCCAGGCTGGTATGCGCTGGTCGCAGAAAGCCACCGCCGAAAGCTGCGTGCGCAGCAGTCGCTCGCCCTACGCACTATTGTAGACGCCCCTCGTTACGTGAGGAATAGTACCATCTCCAGGGACCTACGCATAGAGAGTCTCGAAGACTTTATCGGCCGACTGAGCGCCAACCTGTTCACCCGCACTGAGGGGTCCACATTCCGCCATTTGCGGGAACTTGCGCCATACCATCGCCGCCCACCAGATCGACCACTGCCGCGGGATTTAATCCCCGCCGCAACTACACCTAGCTGAAACCCCACTGACATCAGCTGACGGGCACCTTACGTGAACTCCTCGTACAGGTTCGACCTCGCTGATGTCATGTGTGCTATCACTGCCAAGTCGTCGCCGGCTCGTAGACCGCTCACTGGCCCTCCTCGCTTGAGATATCCTCGCAGGCGGTGTCAGGTCTCGCTGGCGGCGTTATGACCCTCCCGGACTCGAAGACCGGAAAAGACACCACGGTGGCCACCATGCCACCCACCCAGCGACCCGCCTGTATTCGCAGGCGGCGGTTACTCTACTGGAATAGGCGTTGCCTAGCTACAGTTACCCCCCGATTTCCTTAGGGAAGTCGTGAGATGACCAGTTCGTCATTTGTTATGGAGGATTAGCCAGTGTACCGCCGAGTGCAGAGCCCTCTGCACCGGTGCTCGGGCCCTAAGTACGGTTATATTCTGTGACTGCCTACCACCGCACTTGCGTCCAGCCAAAATTTCCGGAACAACACGTCGTCGTGCCGCCTGACTTTGGTTCCCGGTCTGCCACCAGCGGCAAGCCCCGGGGATCGGGCCGGGTGGTATCGACGTGCCGGAGTTTCGGCTCGGGCCGCACCACGCCGTACACCTTCGCCGTGACCCACCTGCGACATCAAGAATGCCCAATTACCCAACACCCCGGCAGAGTTCCAAGGCGCGTGTATTTAAGGGTAAATACCGCACCTGCACGCCGGCTGATGTAAACCGCAACCTGCAGGCCTACATCAACAACGCGAGGCCGTCGACCGATGCCGGTGAGGGGAGGTTCGTCGCCAGCCCGGTGACACGCACCCCCTCCCCGGCGCCAGTCGCGCCGGCCCCCGTTGCTTCGACATCAACGTCAGGGATGCCAGCGCGGCCTGACCCTAGGGTCAACCGCCCTCTGGCCCCCCCAGCCCCACCGCCAATCATGGCGGCGCGCTTCCCCTCCCCCCCAGCCCCCTGGGACGGAAGGAAACAACTGCCGTCAATGCCGCTGCTGTCCGGCCCGGTTTCCCCCATGGAAACTGGCCACAGCAGCAAATTGACGTTTGAGGAACTGGCGACTATCAACGCCGCCAAGAACCCGGCGCCGACCGCTGTACCAGCGGCCACGCCGTCACCAACTCCGCGTCCCCGGAAGACGTTCGCCGAACAGACAGCGTCCTCCGCTCCGAAGATGCCGGCGACGGCCGCTACCCGCGCGGCCACGCCCCCACCTGCTGCCGCTCCGGATACCAGCAACCGGAAGCCGACCAAGCGCTACCCCCCTTTGGTAGTGGAAGTTCTGCCTGACTGGCCATCCCACTTCAGGGAACTGAAGCGGAAGCTTGGCCACACCCCGAACGGGCGCCCCTACGGAAAGGGGGTCAGGTTCCTGCCAAAGAACGACGAGGAGTACCGCACGATCCAGCGCTACCTCGTTCAGCTGGAGAAGGATAGCGGAATCTCATGGTTCTGCTATTCTCTTCCAGCTGAACGAAGCGTGAAGGTAGCCATACGAGGCCTACCGCACAACACCAACCCAGAGGCAGTGGAGCAGGAGCTGCGCGAGCTCGGGTTTATCCCGGAGCACGTGCGCACCATCCCTGCACGCCCCGGAAGACCAGGATGCCTCATGTTCGCGCAGCTGCAGCGGACATCCACCACCATCCCGGGCATATATGAGGTGCGCGAGCTCCTCTGTATGCCCGGTATTACCATTGAAGGCTGGCGAGGCAGGAAGGGCCCGGCGCAGTGTCACCGGTGCCAGCAGTTTCGCCACTCTTCTCACAACTGCCACAGGCCTCGTGCTTGTGTGCGCTGTGGGGAGACACACGCTGCCAGGGACTGCCCGCGTCCCCTTGCAGAGAAGCCCACCTGCGCAAACTGCGCGGGTGACCACACGGCGAACAACGCCAACTGTCCCGTGTTCCGCAAGGAGACGCGGAATAGGCGCGCCGGTACCACTGCGCGTACCACCGCCCACACTGCCCACTTCTCAACCGAGAAGAACGCTCCCGGCTCGCTCATGGCTGCCGCAAATCAGCCACAGCAGCAGCCGGGGGCCAAGAAGAGGAAGCGCCGTGGCCGACGTGGGCGCAAGCCCACAAAGGCACCAGAGGTGCCCCCCCCTGCCGCCACACAGCCCGCACCGCCCGTGACCGCCGCCCCCGCAAGGGGGAAGGCGACGCGCGCGGCCCGGCAGCTCTGCAACTCGCTTGCATGAGCATAACATGCACCCACCGCGGCCTGCCCACGTCTACTACTCCACGTTGAGTAGTCAAGACTGTGGGCACGCCCCCCCGGACTTGACCGCTCCCCGTCGCTGGCTGATGGGCGCTCGCTGGTGTCAAACCCAGTGAGCTCGACCTCGCCGAGCGACGGGTCGTAGCCCCACCGGTTTGGAGACGTCGAGGTGGCCGCCGGCCGCCCTACGTGCGGGCGCGGCCGCGCCGCAGCGACGCCCATCCCCAAGGACCATCACGGACGCCTACAGCGTCCACCCCAGTACCCGCCTGTAGTCGCAGGCGGCGCTGAGGCCACTGAAAAGGCTACCAGCCTGTAGCAGTTACCCCGGGGCCCAGACGGGTCCGCGTGGATGTCCAACGTATTATTTGTTATGGAAAAATTGTCGTGAAATATTGTAAACTAAAAAAGATCCTGATCCTGAATAAAACCTGGAAATCAACCGAGCAATTTAATTTCAAAAGAACCTACATACAGTCCACTGCAAGAACCACCGAAAATCCAACCGTGGTGGAGCTACGAACCTGCTAAAGTTCCACCACAGTTTTTGGTCCTTCGATCGTCGGATTGGAAGAATTGAAGAGCTCAAATCTCAAGAATGGTCGTCACAAGAAGTCAAGCGGACGCCACCGAACGAGAAGACAGCGAAATTCAACGAACGATCGAACAAGAACGGCGCCGAAGACTATCGCTTCTACCTCCAGCCTCACCAAGCATGCTTCACGGAACGGACACGACGACGGTGGTAAGGGCTACGATCGACGCCCCTATCGCCGGCCCGTCTGGTACCACAGGCAGACTACGAACGACGTCTCCTGGGCGGTCCATTCGGTCACATAGGTCCACGGCAAGCACTGCGGCTAAGGTGCGAATGGCAGAATTAGAAGCGGCTGAAAAGCTAGCAGCCCTGAAACGGAAGGAGCTAGAATTGGAAGCAGAGTTGATCAAGAAACGACTAGCGGCAGAAGTCTCGAACATTGAAGAAGAAAGCGTTCATGAAGAGACCGCCGACCATCACAACAAGGTAGACGAGTGGCTACGAACACAGCCCCTCGCCACACGGAGGGAGGAGACCAAAGCAAGAGAGGAACGAAACCTACGGTTCCGAGAAGAACAACCTCGTCCTGCTAGAGACCGGTCTATCACCCCCACGAGATCCCGAAACCACATAGAGCAGTTGACCGAAACCTTAGAAAGAATGGCACGACCCAGGGTGCGATACCTCGACCTACCGGCGTTCAACGGGGTACCCAGCGAGTGGCTGACCTTCAAAGCTACTTTTGAAGACACAACGAAGCTGTATCAAATATCCGCAGCGGAAAACCTTCAACGGCTACGAAACAGCCTTAAGGGAGAAGCCCGCGAGATCGTGTCAGCACTCCTACACACCGCCACGAGTCCTGACATCATTCTAAGGACCTTAGAACAATGCTTCGGTCGCCCAGAAGTAATCATCGACAAGGCGTTGGAAGACCTAAGAAGACTGCCTAAGCCCGGATCATCGGTGACAGAATTAAACAGTTTCGCCGTAAAACTTCAGAACATCGTGTACGTGTTAAGAAACCTCGGTCGACAAGGCTACCTACACAACCCGCTACTGGCAAGAGAAGTACTGGACAAGCTAAGCCCGCACATCCGGTCAAGATGGTGTGACTACGCGAGTGAGCAAGAAGGCACTACAGATCCCGAAATTATCGTGCTATCTCGCTTCCTCATGCGTGAAGCGGACAGAGCACTGCGCTACACCTACGCGCCCGCAACTAGCTCCTCCGCCGCGATCGCAACACGGAGGGAGACTAAGACGACACCGGCCCCGAGAAGGAAACCCACCGCCGCTGTATACACCACCACCGACCCGACCGAAGAGGAGCAAGCTATCAAGTGTCCGAGTTGCGAAAAGAATCATTCGCTACCTCAGTGCCCACAATATGAAGCACTATCTACCGAACAGCGATGGAACATCGTAAAAGAAAACAAACTGTGCTTCAAATGCATCGTGAAGAAACACCGACGCCTCTCATGCCGAGCCAAGCCGTGCGGAGTTAACCAGTGCAAGCGACCGCATCATTCTACACTGCACACCGAAAAACAACAGAACCCAACCACCGCCTCGAACCCTACAAGCACCGAGTCCGTCCTGTCAGTGGCCACCCGACCGACCACCGAACGAACAGTACTACTCAAGATGTGCCCAGTGACAGTAGTGGGTCCACGAGGGGAGGTACGAACTCACGCGCTTTTGGACGAAGGCGCTACAGTCACTTTGATCGACGAACGCCTCGCACACGACGTCGGCGCCGAGGGACCCCAGCAACCACTGAACCTGCAGGGAGTGAACATGTCCCAACAAGAAAAGGACAGCCAGATCGTCACCGTCCAGTTGAAGAGCGACCGCAAGAACTTAAACCTGCGAGCGCGCACCGTCAAGAACCTCCAACTTCATAGACAAGCTATCCCAAGCTCGTTGTTGGAACACGAACACCTGAAAGATCTACCTAGAGAAGAAGTGTGCTACGATCCTGTACGCCCCGGCATCCTAGTGGGGCAGACCACTGGGAGTACATAGTCTCAAGAGAACTTCGTATGGGCGGACCGAACGAGCCAGCCGCCTCCAGAACAGAACTAGGCTGGGTGGTGCACGGAACCGCACCGCGACGCCTAATCCGCGAAGTTGACAGCGTGCTGCATACATTCACGCCCGAACGCGACTTAGCCGACCAACGCCTACACGACCTAGTAGAAAGCCACTTCAAGATCGACGCACTCGGCGTCACTCACAAACAACGAGTGAGCGACACAGATCTACGAGCTACGCAAATAGTGACCGACACCCTCAAGAAAACTAGCGAAGGTTATCAAGTGGGACTACCGTGGAAAGACGATCACGTTCGACTACCACCGAGCTACGACGCAGCCTTCCGACGATTGAAAAGGATCGAACACACTATGGACACAAGACCCGACTTCGCCCGCAGCTACACTGATCAAATAAACAATCTGATCACTAAGGGCTACGCGACACCGTGCGACGGATCTGAGACCTCCAGCGCCATCTGCTGGTACCTACCGCACTTCGCCGTGTACAACCCGAACAAGCCCGGCAAGTTGCGACTAGTGTTCGATGCGGCAGCGAAGAGCCGCGGCGTCAGTCTCAACGATCACCTAGTAGAGGGCCCGGACCTATTGAAGTCACTACAAGGAATACTATTCAGATTCCGCGAGAAACAAGTAGCGGTGACCGCCGACATTCAAGAGATGTTTCTTCGAATCAAGATACGCCCTGACGATCAACCAGCCCAGCTGTTCCTGTGGCGGGGTAGCAACAGAACCGACCCACCCCGTCTGTACAAGATGACAAGCATGATCTTCGGCGCCACCAGCTCGCCCTTTATGGCGCACTACGTACGAAACCACAACGCCGAGAAACACGCTCACTCTCACCCCTACGCGCTCGAAGCTATAACAAGCAACCACTACATGGACGACCTAGCGGCGAGCTACGACACCGAGAGCGAGGCACGGCGGGCAGTACAAGAAATAATACAAGTGCACGCCGTAGCGGGCTTCAAACTGCGAGCATGGAGCACCAACAAGAAGAGCGTACTTAGCGACGTGCCACCGAACCTGCACGCCACTATGCCCACACCGTTAGGTGGGGAGGATCCCGAGAACAAGATACTCGGCCTCTACTGGAATTCCGACCACGACACGCTCGGATTCAACACTGCCATGCAGCGCGTAGCAAGTGACGTCAGAAGCAGAGCGAGGACGCCGACCAAGCGAGAAGCACTCAGTGCGGTCATGTCTATTTATGACCCACTGGGGTTACTGAGTCACTACACGATCCGAGCAAAGATCATTTTACAAAGCTTGTGGCGACTCAAGATCACGTGGGACGAACCTATTCCCGAAGAAGAGAACGAACTTTTCGCCACATGGTTAGGACACCTGCCCGACCTAACTCAACTGCGAATAGACCGGTGGTACAACGCGGAGGTCAACGACCGATGGGAGCTACACGTACTATGTGACGCCAGCGAACAAGCATACGCGGCGACCGCGTACTGGCGCATAGAACGACGGGACGGCGTGACACAAGTTTGTCTCATCGCTGCGAAGGCGAAGGTGGCCCCACGACGCGCTCAAACCATACCGCGCCTCGAGCTACAGGCAGCGGTCATAGGCGCACGACTCGCGGACGTCATACGAAGAGAACACCGCGTTGAAGTTGCAAGAACGGTCTACTGGACAGACTCAATGACTGTTATTCATTGGGTCCGCAACGACACGAAGAAGTATACACCCTTCGTCGCACACCGCCTCGGTGAAATCTCCGAGTTAACCCACAAGGAAGAGTGGAGGTGGATACCTACCTCTAGAAACGTAGCCGATGATGCGACCCGTCTCAACTCGACCCGCATAACCTCCGACGACCGATGGTTCAGCGGCCCGGACTTTCTACGCCTGCCAGAGGGTCAATGGCCTACGGAGGGAGCATTGACCGCGAGCGACGACGAAACAGTGCTACACGTCAACAACAAACCCGAACGAGAGGATGACTGGATACCCGACCCGAACCGGTTCTCAAGATATGAAGCACTAGTACGTACAACGGCCCGTGTACTAACCTTCGTAGACATATGTCGCCGCCGAGCTACGAACATCGAACTTCGCCACGTAGAGAAAGCAGAACGCGCTATCCTACAACGAGCCCAACGAGATAGCTTCCGCGACGAGTTACAACGAATCAAGACGGGTCAACCTATCTCGAAATCAAGCCGCCTGTATAAATTAGACCCGGTATTGGAGGACGGAGTGCTACGCGTCAGAGGGCGCATCGCAAAAGCCACCGCGCCGATACAGACGAAGAAACCAATTATACTAGACGGAAGACATCATATCGCCCGGCTCATAGTACGTCGGGGTCATTGTTCTGCGGGTCACGCTAACAGAGAACGTGTGACCAACGACCTGAGACAGATGTATTGGGTTATACATCTAAGACCTACAGTGCGCACCATTGAACGAGAATGCGCGCTATGCCGGGTGCGTAGAGCACAACCACTGACTCCACACCCCGGCGACCTGCCACGAGTACGCCTGGAACCCTACCAGCGACCCTTCTCACACTGCGGCGTAGATTACTTCGGCCCTATGATCGTGAAACTGGGGCGTCGTCGAGAGAAGCGGTGGGGTGCACTCTTCACGTGCCTTACCTCCCGCGCCATACACATAGAACTTGTGCCGTCTCTATCCACGAGTTCAGCGATCATGGCCCTTAGACGCATGGCTGCACGACGGGGTTGGCCGAAGACCATGTACTCGGACAACGCTACCAACTTCAGAGGTGCCGACAAGGAGCTGCAAGCGGCCTACAAAGAATGGGTACCGGCGCTACAAGAAGAGGGACTACGGCAACGCATGATCTGGCGTTACATACCACCAGGTTCGCCAAATCAAGGGGGGACCTGGGAGAGAATGGTGCGGAGCGTTAAACAAGCCCTATCAATGGTTCTACACGAGAAGGAGCCACCCGAGGAAGTGCTGTCAACCCTCCTCACCGAGATCGAATTCAGTGTGAACGCTCGCCCACTGACACATGTGAGCGTCAGTCCAGAGGACCCCGAAGCGTTGACCCCAAACCACTTCTTATTGGGGTCTTCGACCGCGCTACCATCAGCGGGACCACTCACCGAAAGCGACCAACGCACTTGGCGGGCCAGTCAGGTACTAGCCGATCACTTCTGGAGCCGTTGGGTACAAGAATACCTGCCTACGCTAGTACCTCGCGGCGAACCTTCAACCGCTAAACGACCCTTGCAAGTGGGAGATCTGGTGCTCGTGGTAGACCACACCCTACCACGGAACACATGGCCCCGAGGAACCGTCGAACGAGTGTACCCGGGACCAGACGGCGGGATACGTATCGCCGACATTCGCACACGCACCGGGATATTCAAGCGGCCTACTCGGAAACTCATCGTCCTCCTGAAAAAAGAAGAGGCTACGCGAGCTACGCCGGAGGGAGAGCTGTAGCGGACGGCGAGTTCAACGACGGCCGCGGCGCGCCAGCGCGCGCTACTCGCTCCGTGACCCTACAGTTGTGAGCGATCTGTACGCATATAATAAAGTGCATTTTGTCATTTGTTATGGAAAAATTGTCGTGAAATATTGTAAACTAAAAAAGATCCTGATCCTGAATAAAACCTGGAAATCAACCGAGCAATTTAATTTCAAAAGAACCTACATACAGTCCACTGCAAGAACCACCGAAAATCCAACCGTGGTGGAGCTACGAACCTGCTAAAGTTCCACCACAACTGGCCTTCGGACCAGTTGGACCTTCAGACCAGTCGGCTACATACTGACCTGGTTGACCAAAGTGCCTGTAAAGCCAGGCGGGTCAACGTCTCAACAAGGGTCTCATTTCTAGCGACGAGCTATGGGGGACATTGACAATGGCCTTCAGAGGAGTTGACTAAACGACATACCTGGTTAGCCAGAGCGGCCTGTATGGCCAGCCGGGCCTGCTCCATGAGGGTCTCGTTCTTAGCGATGAGCTATGGGGGATATTAACACTAGCCTTCACACTAATTTGGCTAAACGACATACCTGATTGGCCAGAGCGGCCTGTATGGCCAACCGGGCCTGCTCCACGAGGGTCTCGTTCCTGGCGATGAGGTCTGCGGCGTGCTCGTCCACGGCCTGGGCCTGGACCAGCTCCGTCACTCGCTTCTCGTGGTCCTTGCGGACGTTCTGGAGCTTCTTCATGGCTTCGCGTTCTACTTGGACTGTCTGGAAGAGATGAAGAGTAGGATTACAATCGAGTCACAAAAAGCGGGTTTCAGAGAATTATTTACATTCGTCATCAATTTACCGAGGGTTCTAAAATGCAACATATCAGTCTGACTTTTTTGAAATTTTATCCTAATTTTAATTTTTCCTAAAGTTGCCTATAAAGTATCTTTATTTAGAAAGAGAGATTCGTGCGGTCTGCCTTGTCATTTGGGAAATCATTACTACTTTCATGGGCATTTCGGCATAATTAACTTTTATTTTTTTTTAAATTTCAGGGAACTATCAGAATTGTGAGTCGTAACGGGGCACCTGGCAGACGTGAAACATTGATTTTTTTTGTAAAAAATCCGATTAAAGTCAGAGTTTCGATGATGATACATAGCTCTGCTATCATCACCGCTTGCGACATTTTCGAGGAAAAACAAACCATAACTGCTTCTTGTACCCAATAAAATCGGATCCCACTTTTCAAATCCAGGTAATTTGCCAACAACTGAAAACACTTAGAAGAATAATTTATCAACATACCTTCAAATCAATCTTCTGTCCTTCCAGCGTAGAGTAGAATTCGTCCACAGCCCTATCGAAAGTCTCGTACTCAGCATGAGGCAAGTTCTGGTGCTGAGCAAACAGTCTGGGGTGGAACTCGACATTGGTCAGTAAGAAGCTGCTCCCCTCACCCTCGGGGTTCGGACGCTCCTCCTTCTTTTGAGTTATGTAACCCTGGTACGAGATGGTTTGGTTTAAAGAACTTTTAAGTCGAAAAGTAGCCTTTTTAACCGACTTCAAAAAGGATACTACTCAATTCGTCGTATCGAACTTTGTCGATCGCAGAGAACTTCGTCGATTATGGCGTAATTTTTTTTTTTTGGAAAGTAGATAATATATTCCCTAGGTGGTCCTAAGTCCCATCACAAGGAAATCAGGATCTGATGAAGGCGTCTCAGAGAAATCGAGGGAAACTTTCGAAATTGAAATTTTAGTTTAGTTATGTAGCCCTGGTCGGAGACAGTTGTGTTTAAAGATTATGTGGCTTTTTGCGTGCTGAATTTATTTAGGGTAAACCACCCAATTATTGGCACTTTTAGAATGAATTATTGGCACTTTAGTTAAGAGTATATTTCGAAAAATAAGGGAAACCTAGTTTATTTCAGTTCGGTGTTGCCCATTATGTAGATGTAGGTATGCATTAAAAAGTAAAATAGCATTCTTTTTCTGTTAGAAATGGGCAAAATTACCTAAAGTGCCAATAATTGGAGGAGTGCCAACGATTGGGTGGTTTACCCTATACACATTAAGCCTGTCTCTCAACGGGCAGGACTATCCTGATGACTATTATACCTACCTATGGCTTTCTAATTACTATGATCCTCGCATACAACTTTCGTTTTTATTACTTTCATAAGTGATTTTTTTATTAATTCATTCAAAAACATTTACGGATCGACACAGGGATTTGAACCTCACCACGACAACCACTTAGACTTACCACTGTGCCACAGAGGCAACAAAATATCTAACCAATTACATTCTAGCAACCATACCTTAGCAACTT
Source organism: Miltochrista miniata (assembly GCA_933228765.1). Taxonomy (NCBI): domain Eukaryota; kingdom Metazoa; phylum Arthropoda; class Insecta; order Lepidoptera; family Erebidae; genus Miltochrista; species Miltochrista miniata. The sequence continues at coordinate 29,558,404 of OW121764.1, read as the reverse complement.
CAATTCTAGCAGCATCCAGCAGTTGTTCAGCTTGTTTCAACGCTGTCATCAGCTTCTCAAAATCATTCTCTACATGGAAGCCCTTGCCAGGCTCCTGAGTAATCTTCATATTGCCAGACAGACCATTCTCTAGGAGTACGTGGTCTATTATTGCTGCACCGTATTCTGTGAATTATTCATACTTGATATTAAAAAGTTGACGAGTTTTTTGAACGCTAGGATTCCAGGAACTACTGGTAGGATTTAAAACATTCTGTTTTAAGTTTGATAGTATATTTATTAAGGATGGCTGTTGACGTTAATTATAGCCTATGCTATATAACATCACGTTTAGACGAATAGGAGCAGAGCAGCAATGAATAATATTTCGAAAACGGGAAAATTTATTTCTTTTAAGAGCTTTCGTTGCGTAAGCTACGTAAATGGTTAAAGAAACGTAAAAATTGTTTATTAAATAAATAAATAAAATAAATATTCACGGACATTTCACACAACGCTATCTGATCCCAAAGTAAGCTAGGAATAACCTGCTTGTGTTATGGGTATCAGACCACGGATATTAATACTTATATACTTTTTAAATACATACATATTATACATAGAAACACCCAGACTCTTGAGACAAACATTTATGGGTCACACAAATATTTGTCTCCGGTGGGAATCGAACCCACGACCTCCAGCGCCGCAGGCGGTGTCACCACCGACTGCGCCACAGAGGCAGTCACAAACAGTATAGTACACAGTATTACAAAATTGTTTCATTTAAAAAGTTCTAAAAAATGTATGCGTCATCATATATCTATCTATTAAGGTTCGCTGATAATAACCTTCTTAATAGCGACGCGACGGGAGTAAAAGCTAACAAAATATAAAAGACTATCAAAAGAGGTCTTCCATGAATCTACAATTTCGTAACATTGCAATATCAAACAACTTACCTAAATTGGGGTTCAAAACCTTCTTGAGGTTGTCTCCTGGCTTGCATCTGGTAAGTATTCCTTGCAACACATCTGTTGCCGGTGCTTGGTAGCTAGTCTTTGCTCGGTCTTGTGGATATTTCTCTTTTACCGCAAACCTGAAAGTCAATGTTACATTCTTACTGACTGACTGATTACAGATGAACATTTTATCAAAATAAAACACATCAACTCTGAAACAAACTTTTGTGGATCACGCAAGTACTTGGTGTGACTAAAAACTGAACCCAGGACCTCAATACGGTACGTAGTTGTAATTTGTAATGACTGGCTCAGTCATTACAAATTACAACTATCGAAAATAAATAAATAAATAATATTACGATTATTTATTTAGCAGGCAGGCAGTTGTATACAACTGATAGTGCCTGCAGCCTTTTCCCTATAGAATATACTGGACATATTTTTAATTAATAGGGGAATAAAAATTACAGAATCATAGGATACAGGGAATTATCAGTTGTAGCAATTGCCAGCCTGATTTAAGAATAATAACTGACTTTGGAATCTGTTCCAAGTAATTTAAATTAACTGCTGGGACAACAGAGGAATTACCCTCTAGCCAAAATTGTAAATTAATAGAGTTAAATTTAATTGCAAACCGAAATTTTATCGGAAACTGTCCTCCGAACAAAACTAAATTAAAAAATGTAAATTACATCAGCCTGGTGCATTATAATATTGCAACATTAACACAGGTCAAAGAGTTTGAATTGGAGCTGTTCATGAGCTCAGAAAATATTGAAATTGTTTGTCTTACAGAACATATGCGTAAGGAGTATGAGCTCATGTTCAGTTTCAGTAGTCACCGGGTTGGTAGTGCGTTCTGCAGGGTCAACACAACACGGGGGGGTTCGATGATTTTATTAAATAAGAAATTAAAATATAAGGAACGGAAAGATGTTGTGTCCCTCTCTGTAGAGTGTACAGTTGAAATATCGTGCGTAGAATTGGAGCAATTCATAGTAGTATGCGTATATAAACCTGGAGTCTCACCCTTTTGTGAGTTTGAGGAAGTAATGGATAAAGTGCTATTTAAACTTGGAAAAACTAATAAACACCTAATAGTGTGCGGTGATTTTAATGTTAATATACTTATAAATACGCGTCAGACCAATGATATCTTAAATTTATTTAAATCACACAATCTCACTAACTTATTTTTAGAGCCTACTAGATATTGTGATACAACAGCTACTTGTCTGGACAATATATACAGTGATATGTTGCCAGAAAGTAAGAGTATTATAAATAAGATAAAATCAGATCATACTGGGCAAATAGCATCTTTCAAGATCACAAGAGAAAAAGTTAAAAGACGTAAAATATTATGTAGACCAGTAACTAGTGACCGCTTGGAACGTATGCGAGTTGGACTTTGCAATAAACTTCCATTTTTAGACACTGGCTTAGATCCAAATGTAATGTTTAAGTTATTTTTTGATTCCTTTTACAATGAGTTCAACTCCGTATTCAAGTCTAAGGAAGTCACAATCGGTGATAGGCCAGCCTTCAGTGAATGGGCCACTGAGGATATACATAAAAGTAGACAAAAACTGTATGAACTATACTCAGAAAGACAGCTTAATAGAACAGATGAATTTCTAAATTATGTTAAAACTTATTCAAAAAAGTTTAAAGCAGACTGCTTAGCAGCCAAAAGAAAGTATATAAGTAATAAAATTCTCAATAGTGTAGACAAAGTTAAATCTACTTGGAAAATAATTAACGCAGAAAGAGGCCAAGCAAAATCGAATGATAATAATTTTAAACTTAAAGTAAATGGTAACATAATTACAACAGATGCCGAAGTCGCTAACGAATTTGAACAATTTTTTTCTCGAATTCCAGTAGATTTGACCAGAGCCCTAGGTTCTTCGACCCCAATAGCAGAATCCTTGTTAAAAGCAAATGTTCCTTGCTGTAATGAAATATTTAAATTCAGTAAAATTAGTATAGACACTGTCATAAAAACTTTTAAATCTTTAAATATTAAGAAAACTGCTGACCTCTGGGGAATTTCTGTACATTTAGTTAATTCGTTAATTGAAATGGTTGCCCCTGAATTATCAATAATATTTAATAATTGTGTTGATAGTGGTGTGTTTCCTGACTTAATGAAGTTTAGTAAAATCACTCCTCTGTTTAAATCGGGTAGCACCTCAGATCCGTCCAATTTTCGTCCTATTTCTGTACTACCCACGTTTAGTAAAATCTTTGAAAAGGTAATGCTTAATCAAATGCAAAATCATTTTAATACAAATAAACTATTCCATACTAAACAATTCGGTTTCACGCGAGGTCGGTCTACCACAGATGCTGGCATCAAATTGTTAGAGTGTATATATGAGGCCTGGGAGGAGTCGTATGATGCTTATGGTGTATTCTGCGACTTATCTAAGGCCTTCGATTGTGTCCAGCATCAGACTTTAATTCAAAAACTTGATCATTATGGAATCCGGGGGACGGCCTTGGATTTAATTAGTTCTTACCTTAGAGATAGAGTACAGAGAGTAGTTATAAATGGTAAACAGTCAAATGGTTCTGCTGTAACAATGGGGGTGCCTCAGGGTTCAATTCTGGGACCTTTTCTATTTTTAGTGTACATAAATGATCTCCCTCACCTTATAAGAGACGATCACGAGGTAGTTTTGTTTGCTGATGACACATCTTTAATATTTAAAGTTGAACGTGGACAACGCGATCTTGACGAAGTAAACAATGCCCTCTCTAGGGTAGTCCACTGGTTTAACGCTAATAATTTATTGTTAAACGAAACTAAAACAAAATGTATTAGATTCACCTTGCCAAATGTTAGGCTCGTTAACACCAGTATTAGGATTAGGGATGATCAAGTAGAATTGGTCGATGAAACTGTCTTTCTGGGCATAAAGTTAGACTCCAACTTGCAGTGGGGGCCTCATATCGAGAAAGTCTCGGCAGACTGAGCTCTGCAGCCTATGCCGTTAAAAAGATCCGACAACTGACAGACATTAGAACAGCGCGTCTTGTCTACTTTAGCTACTTCCACAGTGTCATGACCTATGGCATACTATTATGGGGTAACGCTGCCGACATCGAATGTATCTTTGTGTTGCAGAAAAGGGCTGTCCGGGCTATCTATGGTATGGGGTTTCGGGAGTCATTAAGAGAAAAGTTTAAGGATATCAACATCCTTACTGTGTATTCACAGTACATATATGAAAACTTATTATATACTCATAAAAATAACAGTAAATTTATTAAAAATAGTGATATCCATAACCTAAACTTAAGAAATAAGAATAAATTGGCTGTACCTAGATTTAGGCTTAATAAAATAAGCAATTCTTTTGCGGGTAATTGTATTCGAATGTACAATACATTGCCGACAGCCATAACAGGTTTGTCAGTTAATAAATTTAAAAAACTAGTAAAGCTTAAATTGTGCCAGAAAGCTTATTATAGCATTAAAGACTTTCTAGAAGACAAGACTGCCTGGCAGTGACACGAGTTGCTCCTTTCTACATTTAAAAAAAAAACTGTATTAGATACTAAGATGAATAAGAGGGACCGGACTGAGTTTCTTGGGGTGTTCTTCTCAGTCTGTAGCATTTCCGAACCCCCGGTAGAGTCACAAAAATTTTGACAAACCTAAATAATTTTTTAAAAATTTCAAAGGGAATAAATTTTATTTTATTTATTTTATTTTATTTATTTTAACCTCTACTAATATTATAAATGCCTAAGTAACTCTGTCTGTCTATCTGTCTGTTATGTTTTCACGCCTAAAACGCTGAGCCGATTTTGATTAAATTTGGTATAGAGATAGTTTGAATCCTAGGGAAGGACATAGGCTACTTTATAACTGGTGCGCAAAAGGTGGGTAATGATTTTACACGATAAAGGCTTCTACACAGACGAACCTGCAGGGAACAACAGTAGTATATAAAAATTCTCACCTTACTTTATCACCTTCAACATGTGGTCTGAGCACATTAAGTATAGTCCACTCGCAGTCAGTGAGAACAATGTTGCCTCTATCGTACAACTCCAGTATCACATGGTAGGCCGCTTCTCCGCTGCCAAACTGCAGGTCTACGATACGATCTATGCCGAGTTGGGAGAGCTTCTCAAGGCGTTTGTTTTTTAGATGTTTTCGAAGCTGGAATACAATTTTGTTAGAATTATACAATAATGAAAAAATTAGAAAATAAAATCAGTTATTTTATTTTCTAATCTTTTTATCAAGAAAGTAGCTTTTTAAAAAAAGGTTATCCCACTAATATTATATATGTAAAAGTTTGTGAAGATGTTTGGATGTTTGTTACTCAATCACGCTCTAACGGCTGAATGGATTGGGCTGAAAAATGGTACAGTGATTAGGGTCTGGAATAACACATAGGCTTCTTTTCATTACGGGAATATGTTCCCACGGGCGCATCAGTTAGTTGAAGAAATAAATGTGTGGTGAGATAACCAAAGAGTGTCTTGCGCATACCGACAGGTACTTTCTAAGCTATGGCTTCAATAAATCAATTCAGTGACAGTCAGCAAGGACTTGGGAGGACTGACACTGAGTTGATTTATTTTATGATCACTACAACAACCTTCACAGTACAACACAATCCATTATGGAAAATTTCAATGCAATTCTCCAGTTAACTTTACTGAGAGTCGGTTAGCTGGTGCTGAGAGTAGGCCAGCTGGTGCTGAAAGTTGGCTAGCTGCTGCTGAGAGTTGGCTAGCTGGTGCTGAGAAATGGCTAGCTGCTGCTGAGAGAAGGCTAGCTGTTGCTGAGAGTTGGCTAGCTCGTGCTGAGAGTTTGTTGTGCAATGTTTTAAGTATAAAATTGCAACTTTTGATCACAACTCTCAGAGAAATATTTATCTAACAATCATTCATTGTAAAGCTATTTGAATTACCTTCATTGTAAACCCTGAGGGAGCGACATTCTTAGGCCATTCAAACTGTGTTGTATGGAACCTGTTTCCTGACTCCAGGAGCAACACACTCTTCTCTTCAGACCGCTGCAATCGGATCACATAAGTTTTGTTGTCTATATCATACACTTGGTTTACTCGCATGCCTATTAACCTGGAATATTCAAGTTCATTTTGATGTAGTAGTTCATGTAAGTTGTAGTTTAGTTGGGTAGGATATTTAGATAAAATCTTATGATAAAGCTTCAAAATAAATAGGGTTCTATCAAATTTGTGACTAATTCCATAGAAGGTTCTTATTAGAATCAAGATTGAGAAGATTGATAATGATCTTGATGATGAAATTGGCTGCAAATCGCAACAAAATACTCATCACATCAGTACCTCTGCAGTTCTGTGACCATGCACATAATATCGTAAGTATTGAAGCGATTCTTCATTTTTGATAATTGTTTAGACCTGTATCACAGTTTTATATAATCATGTAGTTTTGGATTGCTTGTATTTGTGTAATTTTAATTACTGCACGTATTTATAAAGTACGTGTTTCAGTGAATACAAAAACAACTGAAATGACATGATTTGATGACTGAACTCAACTGACTGACTGCGAGAGATGACATTGACATGACACGTTGTTACTTTGTGTAAAGGACAGGCGAAGGTATTTAAAATCATACTGCCAACTGTTATCTTATTCAGCTGTTTATGTTTTTTACACAATTTTAAATCTATGTTACCAGTAGTACCACTGTACCTGGCTGTACCTGCACTGGTAGTACGTAGCGTAGTAGTACCACGGGCAAGATAGGAAACTTTCTCAGTCTGTACTCAATGTCAAGTCAAAATCAGTAAAAAGCACTCGAAATACCAAATTTTGGAAAATTGTACAACGCAGTAGCATCCGCTTCGCAAAAAACTGTTGACGGTGTCATGGCAGAAGTTTTGACGCGAAATTGGAGACAAGCGGATTTTACTCCCATGTACAAACTATTAGTGTATTTCGAGTGCTGTATTAACAAAAAGTGGTGGATTCTTACACAAAAGTTCGACAACGTGCAAGTGTTGATATAACGCAGTGAAACGTGACTCTTCCATTTCTCGACAAACTCGAGACACTTCTAGTAAAATCCCACCGCTTTACTAGAGAAGACTGACTTTGACTTAGGGCTGTACTTGAATTTGACTCTTAGACCATATAACACGGGACTAGCCTTTGCGAACCACCGCATACAAAAATATTCTGCCAGTTTTCATACAAGTGAAGGGGGAAACACAAAGACATATAAAATTTCATTGCATTTAAAAATGTATTAATCGACAAACGCGTAATGGCTGTTGTGTGGTAATTGTTATTGTACAGTCAACTACAATGTAATGTACTAGTTTAATCATATAAAATGATGTACTGATGTACAGGCTTTTCATAAAGCCAAAAGACCAAATGGTCATGTGCAATGGCAGAAAACAATGCTTAAGTAAGGCGCATCCTGTGGTTAGATGATCTAAGCTTTGACTGGACTTATAGGACGAGGACTGAGGAAAAATCGACTTTTTATCCCGGGAATAAGTTCCCACGGGAAGTGTAAACGGGAACAAAACTTGACGCGGGCGGAGCTGCGGGCGTCTCAGCTAGTAATATATAAATGAATAATACAGGAGTTAGCAGTATGGTTCTAAATACCTTCGACGGTCCCTTGGACGAATAAAGCAACAACAAAACGTCAATGTCATGTCCACATGTGATGTTTGTTTTGATTTTGAATTTTCACATTTCACATTGTTATTCCTCTATCTCATTTACAACACAACACAAACGCTTTTTCCAATAATGGTCAACGACAGTGTAGACATGAAAGAATTCGAGTTGAGAGCAATGAAGTGCGAGTGTAACTATATCAGCAAATCCGATGGATCAGCTATTCTATCACAAGGTTTGAATTTTGTTGTAAACTTTTACGTAAGTAACTTAGTTCAGGTAAGGGTGCAATGGAGCCCTACTGAAATCTTCGGGGAGTGCTTCAGCTTTATCTGCGAGTTGACCTGCTGATTAACGGTCTTGGCGAGGAAGGAAAACTCAATACAAAATCCTGCACTAACTTTTCTGACTAGCGTGGTACAGTAAAGCCAAATACCGCCCTATAAATTTCCACAGCATAAAGAATTCGTAGAGGTCTACTTATTCAGTAGACTGTAATATTCTCAACTTATACTTTTGTATTGAATCCAAAACAAAAATGTTTTGGTTGTTTTAAGAATATTGTAACCTAGTATTAGGTGCAGATTCAATTGGCTTATTACACTTATATCATTTTCATTATTTTTATAAATATCCAGTGATAAGCTAAATTCTGTTTATCACCAAAATAATGTGGAATAGCTTTTAATTAGGAAGCGAGTGTGCTTTCCGTGATCCATTTACCATTACAGGACAGACAGTAGCTGTAGTCAGTGTTAACGGACCTCTAGATATAAAGATGACGAACCAGAGTATAGAGAAAACTACATTAGAGGTGTTATACAGCAGTAAAGGCGGGAAGCCTTCGGTCGGAGACAGGTAATAATACACTATAACATTTCCTTGTTAAGTAGGATTTTAAAAAAGGCTTTGAAGATGGAATGCATAACATCATCAGCCAATTTTTGCTCACTGCATGTGGGAAATCCTCCATGGATGCTATGCTGGACTCTTACAGACTAAATCCACATTGTTCGCTAACACAGCCTACTGCCGGGAGCTCTGGGTAAGTGGGGCACCTGTTCTCTCACACCCTGATGGTTGGACCACTATTTACGCCACATCCTGTTTACCCAATGTAATAATCTCCTTTCTTTCATAGTTTTAGTTTTCTATAGATGTCAGTCATATTATGTCAGTCAGTTTGTTTCTAGTTCAATAAACCCAATATTATTCTGGGATGAATAACATATTATTTACTACAATTTATTGAACTAGAAAAATGGACAAGTATTTACGTCCGGAAAGATTCGAGGCAGACCCGTCCTCAGAAAGTGATTTGTCCCCTCAGTGGAACCATTGGAGAAAGACATTCGAAAATTTTCTTGCTGTCATATCAGCTAAAGAAAAACCCGCAACTGACGAAGTAAAGTATAGACTTCTTGTAAATCATTTGTCTCCAGCTTTGTATACGCATATTAGTGAATGTACTGGCTATGAAGATGCAATAAAGAAGCTTCATGATATTTTCGTTAAACCTCCGAATGAAATTTACTCTAGACATCGTCTTATGAAAAGATCTCAACAGCCTGGTGAATCCATCCATCAATATCTACAGGCTCTCAAAGTATTATCCAAAGAATGCCATTTTAAACAAGTTACGGCTGAACAAAATGAATCCGACTACATTAGGGATGCGTTTATAAGTGGTATTTCGTCCCCAACAATACGTCAAAGATTACTTGAAAATAAAAGTCTCTCTTTAGAAACAGCATATGATCAAGCAAGATCTTTAGAGCTCGCCCAGGTGCATAATGAAACCTATCAGAGAGATAGCTCTCTTTCAGTGAATTCTGTCAATGCTACGTCAAGTACTGCGAATGCTCCGATAACTCCTGACGAAGATGTTGTCGCTGTAACTCGTAGTTCTTCATCTGCACCAACTCTACAAGAGGCATGCTATTTTTGTGGCAATAAGCGCCACCTACGACGAAACTGCCCCGCTGCTGGAAGCACCTGTCTATCGTGTGGCAAGAGAGGACATTTTGCCAAGGTCTGTAGAAATAAATCTCAACAGAACTCTGCAGTCTTGACTGGAAGCAATTCTAATGACACATTATCATGCATAACGTCAGCTGCCGCCAACGATTTAAGGAAAGCTACTGTGCAAGTTCTTATGAATAATAAAATTCTAGCACGAGCACTGATTGACACAGGCAGTACCGCCAGTTTTATAGACACAAGGCTTGTTGATCACTATCAACTACTCAAAGTACCATGCGAACAGAAGATAATGATGGCTCAGTCCAATCTAGTGTCACATGTCACAGGTCTATGCCCATTAACTCTAGAGCTGCAACACCAGAAACTTAATGTTAACCTATTGATTATGGATGGACTGTGCGCAGACGTGATTTTGGGTCACGATGTACTCTGTAAACACAAAGCTCTTGAAATGAATTTTGGAGGAAATAAACCCGCATTAAAAGTATGCGCGGTGTTACAGGCGAACGTTGAACCGGTCAGCTTATTCAGTAATCTGCTGCCTTTCGATAAGCCAATTGCTATCAAATCTAGGAGACACTCTGAAGGAGATCAGAAATTTATAGAAGACGAAGTACAAAAACTGCTCTCGGACGGGATTATAGAGCCTAGCCAATCCCCGTGGAGAGCTCAGACTCTTGTAACATCAAGTGAACATCACAAGAAAAGATTGGTTATAGATTATTCGCAGACTATTAACAGATATACTCAGTTGGACGCTTTTCCCCTACCGCTCATAGAAAATGTCGTGTCCAATGTGGCTAAATATAAATTATTCAGCAAAATAGACTTAAAGAGTGCATATCATCAGATTCCTATCTTAGAAAAGGACAAAATATACACAGCCTTTGAAGCATGCGGTAACCTATACCAATTCCGGAGAATTCCATTCGGCGTGACGAATGGAGTAGCAGCGTTCCAACGAGCAATTAAAAGTATATTAGATAATGAGAAGCTAGAAGGAGTCTTTGCATATTTAGATGATATAACGATCTGTGGTACCGATCAGGTCGACCATGACAATAAATTGAAAAGATTTAAAGAAGTAGCTGCGAAATATAATTTAACTCTTAATATGCAAAAGAGCGAATTTTCCGAAACGACTATTAATCTCTTGGGTTACAACATCTGCAATGGGGTGATCAAACCAGATCCCGAACGTTTACAACCTCTTTTAAACTTACCGGCTCCGACCAACTCAGCTTCCCTGAAGCGAGCATTGGGGATGTTCGCCCACTACGCGAAATGGATACCTAACTTTTCATCAAAAATACATCCTATTGTGAATACGGAATCTTATCCTATGACTAATGAAGCCATTAATGCGTTTGAATCGATCAAAACTGAAATAGCGAAAGCCGCTATCAACACAATCGATAATAAGATACCTTTGACGGTTGAAACAGATGCATCTGACTATGCCATAGCAGCTACCTTGTCGCAGGAAGGAAGGCCGGTCGCTTTTTTTTCGAGAACATTGTCAAACAGTGAGAAGAACCAGTCGGCGATAGAAAAAGAGGCTGCTGCTATTGTAGAAAGCTTGAGGAAATGGAGACAATTTCTGATTGGTCGAAGTTTTAAGTTGATAACTGACCAGAAGTCTGTTTCATTCATGTTCGACCAAACTCAAACACACTCAAAAATTAAAAATGATAAAATTCAACGATGGCGACTTGAACTGTCTAGCTACAATTTTGATATCGTGTACCGCCCCGGGAAAGAGAATATTGTAGCAGATGCTCTTTCCCGTGTCAACAATATCATTGCTTCAAGTTCGTCAAATGACCTCATGTGGTTGCACAATAATCTTTGCCATCCTGGCATTACACGCATGATACATTGGGTGCGGTCTAAAAACCTACCGTACTCTGTTGAGGATATAAGGCGCATAAACTCATCATGCTCCGTCTGCGCCGAAATCAAGCCTAGATTCATACGGTCATCGGGTACCTTGATAAAGGCAACCGCCCCCTTCGAAAGGCTGTCAATAGATTTCAAAGGACCTTTACCATCTTCGACACAAAACAAATACATACTTACGGTGATCGATGAGTACTCCAGGTTTCCATTCGCCTTTCCCTGTACCGACCTAAACACCAACACTGTGAAGAAGAAGATGACCTCCCTGTTTTCGATTTTTGGTATGCCGTCATACGTACATTCCGACCGAGGTACAAGCTTTTTATCGGCAGAATTAAAAGACTTTTTACATAACCTTGGAATAGCCACCAGTTATACTACTCCGTATAACCCACAAGGCAATGGACAGACTGAAAGGTACAACGGAATTATATGGAAGACGATACAGTTAGCTTTAAAGACACTTAACCAACCGATTACCGCCTGGGAGACTGTAATCTCTCAAGCTTTACATTCTATCCGGTCTTTGCTCTGCACATCAACTGGCTGCACTCCACATGAGAGAATGTTCAGTCATGCAAGAAGATCCTCCAACGGACAGTCAATGCCGACTTGGTTAGCAGAAGGGAAAAAGGCTCTTTTCAAGAAGAATGTCAGGACGAGTAAATATGATCCCTTAGTAGAGGAAGTGGACTTAATTGAGGTTAATCCTCTTCATTCACATATTCGCTTGTCAAGCGGAAGAGATGTCGTAGTGTCAAATAGACAACTAGCCCCGACAGGTGAAAGCACATCTGAAATAACTGATTTACTACGAGATTCAGTTTCCACTCCATCTGGATCCAGTTCTGTTCCTGATCAGATAGACACTCGACAGATTGATAACCCTGCCCCTCTACCTACTGCTGAAGCCCATGAGCAGCCTGATGAACCGCCCTGTCAAACTGTCGATGAAATTCGCAAGCTCGATCGTCCGGAGCGCCGGTCGGCCAGAGATCGCCGCGCCCCGCGGTACTTAGACGACTACGACTGCGTCACATTTTAATAGCAAGGGAGAATGTAATAATCTCCTTTCTTTCATAGTTTTAGTTTTCTATAGATGTCAGTCATATTATGTCAGTCAGTTTGTTTCTAGTTCAATAAACCCAATATTATTCTGGGATGAATAACATATTATTTACTACACCCAATATAGATATTATTGCAATGTAAAATGTATGAGTTCATAAGAAAATTTATGACTTTAAACAACAAAATTAGAAACTTGATGAAACAGTGCATGGTAAATATCCTGTTAACAGTTTTATATAGTGTATAAGAAAATTGTAAATGGCAGTTTCAGGAAACATTTATGAGAAACATTTTAATTTATTATTTCAGATACAAGGAGCATGTTATCAGACAGACCTGCGAGTCGGCCATCTTGGGGTGCTTGTACCCTCGCACTGGTGTGACGGTCACTATACAGGAGTTGGAAGATTATGGAGGAGTGAGTACACTTGGATATAAATTGGTACATCCATACTAATATTATAAAGCTGAAGAGTTTGTCTGTCCTTTTGTTTGTTTCTTTGTTCGTTGGAACTCTAGGATCTCGGGAACTACTGGTTGGAATTCAAAAATTCTTTTACAGTCCGATAGTTCATTTATCGAGAATGGCTATAGGCTATGTAGCATCACGCTACAACGAATAGGGTCGGAGCAGTAAGGATAAATGTTTAAAAAACGGGGGAAAAATTATCCCTCTTGGGAGTTTCTGTAAACGGTTAAAGTTATGTAAAAATGATGTAAGTACTACAAAATCGTTCCTCTTAAAAAGATCTAAAAAAAGTCCGCGACAGCACGTGTCTTTTACATTAATCTAACCTTTACAAAAGTAAAGTTCACAATAAACATTTCACATTTTTGTTCTACGATAATGCGACGGGAAACCTCGCTTGCAAACGAAATTGTTCTTAAGTAATGCGACGGGAATACACGTGACGAGAAACCTCTCTCTTTCTCTCGCTCTCTCTCTTGCTATTGGAAAGAAGACTTAACGGCGCGACGCAACAGGAGTAAACAAACGCGACGGGAGTAAATGCGACGGAAACGGATGATATTAAAATATTATTATCATACTTCTCTCTTTCCCTCTCTCTCGCTAGTGCGACGCAAACGAAGTTGCAGAAGTCAGCTAATACATACAATATTGGATAAAGAGCTACATAATACACTGGCGGACGTCACGCGGTTTTACCTGCGTTGCTTGCGTTTCCGTGGGAATTCGGAAATAAAACCTATGTTACTCAGGGATAGTGTAGCTTTCCAACAACGAAAGAATAAAGGTTACACGGGTTCTTCAAAAGGAGCGTGAAGAGGCACATCACAGGGCCGCCAACTTGAGGACCTCTGTCAGAAGTGGCCCCCAATCACTAGATGCGCCGCGGTTTGCCGTCAGGCTGGTGGCGACGTCAGTTTGGCGAGCTAAATATAAAAAAAAAATTCAAAGCCGTTCAGTAGTTTCGAAACCATTCGATGCAAACAAACAATTTATTTATTTAAAAATGTGGAAGACTTACAGCTACATAAACATGAATGCAAACAAAACTTATATAAATCTGATAGCCAATTACAAGTCTTCACTTTTAAATAACATTGTAGCTGAGAAATGTGGGTCCACATAATATGGATGTATGGCTAGGCAACATTAACAAGAACAAAAAGAAAATTAAAAGTAAAAATAAACGAATACAAAATTTAACAAATATTACCAATACCAATACACAAAATAAACGCAAAGCTACACTCACATACAACATAAAGCCCATGCTACACAATAATTAGGTACAGTCTTATTAATAGATTACATCATGCTATAATCAATAATTAAACCTTAATTTTTGAAAAAATCCAGGGCTATACATCTTTTTATGGATGTCAACTTCGTATGGAAAATATCAAAGTCATGTTGCTTGCATAGTCTGTTATAGTTGCGGCTCGCTCGCACAGTATACGCGTTCTGTCTGTATGAGCGCGCGGAACTTTTATCGGAGGGTTAAACCTTATACTCTTGGCAACAATCAAATCTTGCCTTTTTATAGTTTAAAGCTCCGACTCAATTAACAAACATTTTGGCTGTCTTACCATCTATAAAACCAGAAAGCCGTGAGATCGTTCTCACCAGACTGCCCCTCTCTAACACGTTTATTGTGAAAGTGAAAGTTCAATTCGATTGACGTTGTCACTTTTGTTTTATTTCAAACTTTGAACAGATGATCCACCTGATCTAGTGACGTAGTTTAATGCAACAGAGTCACAGACTACAGACAAAGTCTCGCCATAAGCCCCTCTGCACTCTATTTTATAGAGAGGGGCTAATATAGCGTGATGAATGACAGTTGTATTAACTTAACCAAAAGTAGACTTTATTTCATACATACATACATACATATGGTCACGCCTTTATCCCCGAAGGGGTAGGCAGGTGTGCTTCAAGCTGTAATCCTCACCTTCGAAATCTCAATGAAAACGAATTTTGACAACGCCAAAAAATAGTCGTGAAATAGTCGTAAATAGTCGTACATGTAAAAAAAATAGTCGTATTATAGTTTCGGCGTTATAGCTATTGGTTAGTGAGGATTATGGCTTGAACGTCAAGCTGTAATCCTCACCTCTGGTGCAAGCAAACGGTTAATGCTATCGAATTGGTTTAGGTTCCAAAAAATAGTCGTAAAATAGTCGTAAAGACCTGCCAAATCTCAGAAATAGTCCATAAGCGGTTTCCGAGATGTGAAGGTACCCTGGTGAGGATTATGGCTTGAACCTTTGAAAACTTCAAATTTCTCCGGAACGCCTGCAAGTTTCGGTTCAAAGTTTGTGCCAAAAAATAGTCGTGAAATAGTCGTAAGAAGCTATAAAAAATTTGAGTTGATTTAATGTGAAAATAAAAACTTTTTATTTTTCCTACATTTCTATTGATGTACAGTCGTGTACAAAATTTGTAACTTCCAATGATACTAGAGGAAGTCACGCGGTTTTATCCGCGTAGTTCCCGTTCCCATAGGAATGCGGGAATAAAATAAAGCCTATGTTTACCGGCAAGAGTGTAGCTTCCGAACAGTGAAAGAATTTTTCAAATCGGTGAAGTAGTTTCGGAGCCTATTCGATGCAAACAAACAAACAATCAAATCTTCTCTCGTTATAATATTGGTACAGAATTAAGTTATTGGGAAATATTCCGCTTAATATAATAATATTTCCTTGAATGAGCAGCAGGTATTATTATTAAAATTTTGTAGGCTAATATAGCATAGGTATTTTCGCTTTTGTATGGAAGCGATGTATCTGTTACGTAGTAGCTATTTATTAGTCTGTGACTCAACCTACCAGCGCCATCTAGACCTTTTCTAGAAACGCCAACAGATATTGAACTGACTATGACAATTGTGATCAAAACTAATTGCTGTGTTATTAACATACAGAGAGATTTAAACAAATGTACGTATTTGCAAGCTTTCGGTTGTAATAAATAAGGATAGAAATCATAAATGTTTGTTTTTTGTTTAATTATAACTGCTGGTATGGAAAACGTCTCATTCAAAGAAATATTATTATATTAAGCGGAATATTTCCCAATAACCTAATTCTGTACCAATATTATAACGAGAGAAGATTTGATTGTTTGTTTGTTTGCATCGAATAGGCTCCGAAACTACTTCACCGATTTGAAAAATTCTTTCACTGTTGGGAAGCTACACTCTTCCCGGTAAACATAGGCTTTATTTTATTCCCGCATTCTTATGGGAACGGTGTTTAGGCTTAGGACGCCTATACAATATTTAGACTATTAGTGATCAATTTACTATTGCCTTACGTTATTGGTAGGCGCCTCGTTCAATGAGGTGCACTTGCAATGTATAAATACCTACTATGCATACCTAAATGCATTCTAAGTTCACCTACGAACCATGTAACACCGTCTTACCAAATTAAAGTATTTAATTATCCAAAAACACGGTTTTTATTCAAGAAAATATCAGTAGTTGTGTCCTGCTTGGACATAATTTGGCGACCGTCTACAAGGACCTCAAAAAAACCTGCTGGAAATTATTATCGTCGACCATTACCAGACCACTGCGAGGGCATCGGATCCACTAAAGGCCGACATTCAACGTGGAAACTGAGGAAGGCGAATTCAAATAATCCTGAGCATTGATGCAATCGACTCAGACGAATAGCATCCAGCCACGAAATCACCATCGGGACTTCGGAGCATGCCACTACCAGATAAGTGCCCTCCTTACCTACCCGTCTATTCTAATTATAAATCCTTCTATCGTTCCAAATATCACTAATCCTTAGTCTATAAAGCTATTTAAGACGTGTGTTACCATTTGTGCGATATATTTCTACAAATTACTGTGAATGTGATCCGGGGTCAAAGTCCAATCTTAATTTTCAAGTTCAAAATTAAACCCCAATCAAGTAATTTCAATGCCAATTTCTATTATCTACCTTGTGTTTCCATAATCACATGTTTATTTAAGTGTAAATTACAGTTTTAAACGAATTTCTGTAACTTTTGCTAACTTTTTACCTACCTACATATACCAACATAGGTACATTCTAAACTTTTTAATTATTTCTCCTCCTTTAAACATACTTTTAAAACAATAAAATTAGTCCTAATATCCCATTCTAAAATATCTGGCCGAACGTTTCCAGGTTGGTTCAAATCAAATCGAACATTCTACAGCTGTGATACCTAAGTACGCGTAAGGTACCTACGTGGGCCAGCTGATAGCAAACCTGTTTCTCGGCAAAGCAGTCTCAGTGAGGTGCGAAAGGTCTATTGTTTACGTAAGTTATTCAAACTATTATTAGTATTGATACACCTAACATTGAGCTATTGGATCGTGCTTATTTTTATAACTTACTTTTTACTATTAGTTAGTGCATTTTAAAGCGATAAATGTTAAAAATGAGTGCACTACGCGATTTAATTATACGACGTAGCTCAGTGAAGGGACAAATTACCAAGTTTAAAAACTATTTAGACAAAATATCTTCAAGCAAGTTAAACAATATTGAGGTTGCAGAGTTAACCCTTAAGCTCGGTAAATTTGAGCAGTTATCAGCTAAGTTCGATGAGTTGCAAAGTGAGATAGAAGTCATGAACGGTGACAGCCTGGCATCAGAGCTTGACGAACGCGAGACCATTGAATGCGAAATTGTGAGTGCGCTCGCGATAGCCAAGGAGTTAGTCGCCAGGCATTCCCAGCAGCAGTGTACACATCATCTGAACGCTGAGCCCCAAGACTCTGGCGTCAGGTTGCCGCGGATTGTAATAGCCAAATTTGATGGTGCATATTTTAAGTGGCTCGAGTTTAGAGACACATTTTTAAGTCTAGTTGATAGCAATAAGCATCTCACTCCAGTTCACAAATATCACTATCTTATATCGTATCTCGAAGGCGAAGCATCACGAATAATTTCCAACCTAGAAGTGTCTTCTGACAATTACACAGAAGCGTGGAAGTTATTGTGTGACCGCTACGATAATAAACGACTGTTAGTTAATCATCATTTAAATTCACTGTTCAATATTCAACAATTCAATAAAGAGTCAGAACGATCCCTTCGATTCTTAGTTGATCATGTCACTAAGAATTTAAGGGCTTTGTCTAGCTTAGGCCAACCCACTGAGTATTGGGATACACTTATAATATTTAATTTAGCTTCCAAACTGGACAGCAGCACTTTAATAAAATGGGAGGAATATAGAAACGACTTTGAGAATTTTCCTACATTAGAAAACTTTAAAAAATTTCTTGTTGATCGGGCTGATGTGCTCGAGGCCTTAAATAGAAATAAAATGAAACACAATTCACCAAATAATCCAGTTCGTTATAATTCACATTCACAATTCAATCAAACAAGTAACAATAATCAAAAACACATTAAATCTTTTACAAATATAAATAGTCGTCATCAGAGCGTTAACCCCGGTCGTGCTAACGGCTCACGCCATGGAGCCCATGGTGCTTTTAACAATCGTTTTCTGTCATTAATCTGTATAATTTGCGATCAAGGCCACAGGATATACGATTGCCCCACATTTAAACAGAAATCTTTAGAGGAAAGGTGGGCAGAAGTGACTAGGTATAATGTGCCAACTGTCTGCGGCAGGGTCACCCTACCAGTGCATGTGGCCTTCGGCCATGCCCTGAATGCAATGAGAAACATAATCGTCACTTGCATACGCCATTGGTTACCAACAATCACATACAGACTGACACACATACAAACAACATTAACGTCAATACCACTACTGAGCGTCATTACAGCCAGGTGTTATTAACTACAGCTTTGATTGATGTCTATAATCCTATAAACAATGTGCATGAGACCGTGCGTGCACTGCTGGACTGCGGTAGTCAGGCCAGTTTTATAACTAAATCACTTAGGGACAAATTGGCACTAAAGTCAATACCTATCACAAGTATAAACGTCATC
The DNA here is from genome assembly GCA_933228765.1 of Miltochrista miniata. Lineage (NCBI taxonomy): Eukaryota > Metazoa > Arthropoda > Insecta > Lepidoptera > Erebidae > Miltochrista > Miltochrista miniata. The sequence continues at coordinate 29,539,424 of OW121764.1, read as the reverse complement.
GGCATCGGTAACCATTCTTCTGATAAGGTTGAAGAAAGTTGTGTTGCTCGATTGCAATCTAAATACAAACAATTCAATGTTACGCAAAATTTGCTAATAATGAAGGAATTAACGGGTCACTTACCTAAAAACCCTATTCCTATTAATTTTAATATTCCTAATCACGTTCAATTAGCTGATCCAAGGTTTTATGAACCTTCCCAGGTGGACATCCTGATAGGGGCTGACCTATTTTGGGATGTACTGGGCTCTGAACAAATATCAGTGGGATCCGACCACATAAGGTTACGAAATTCCGAATTTGGCTGGTTAATAACCGGTTCCATTAGTGTAATAAATCTAAATAGGTTACACTGTAATAATAGTTTAATTTCTAAAAATTCACAAACTTCTAGTGATATTCACATCGATCAATTACTCACAAAATTCTGGGAGATTGAAGACCTCCCAAATAAACCCATTTTCAACGAAATGGAAAGGGCCTGTGAAAAACATTTCCAACAAAATACACTTCGCCTAAATAGTGGCCGCTTTATGGTAACACTACCTCTGAACTGTTCGCCAAATAACTTAGGCGAGTCCTACAATATTGCCAAAAAAAGATTATTTAATTTAGAATTACGTTTTAGGAAAAATCCTACACTTAAATTACAATATATACAATTCATGAAAGAATATGAAGAGTTGGGACACATGTCCTTAGCCCCTGAGGCTAAACCCTTACCTTCATACTTCCTATGCCACCATGCCGTGTTTAAGCACAGTAGTGAGTCCACCAAGGTTCGTGTTGTTTTTGATGGATCAGTTCCCACATCTTCTGGTCTATCTGTCAACGACATACTAATGGTGGGCCCAAACATACAGGATTCTCTTTTCTCCATACTGGTAAGGGCTAGACAGTACAAGTATCTATTGACGGGGGACATCGAAAAGATGTACCGTCAAGTAGATGTGGCTGAACCATCTAGAAATTTACAGTTGCTCTTATGGAGGGAGGATGAGTCACTGCCCATCAGAACGATGCGTCTGAATACTCTCACTTATGGAACTAGAAGTGCGAGCTATTTAAGCACTCGCTGTCTTTGGCAGGTTGGCGAGGAGTGTGGGGACGATACAATCAAAACAATAATACAGCACGACTTCTATGTCGACGATTTAATTACAGGGTGTAATGACCTTCAGCAATTACGTCATATTCAAAATTCGTTATCTACAGCCGTAGGGTCCGCATGTTTTAATTTACGAAAATATAAAAGTAATTCAACAGATCTTCTTGAAAGGCTATCAATAAATACCCAAGATCACTTAACTATTAGTGAAGCCTCAAGCACGCTAGGTTTGGGCTGGGACCCTAGGTCTGATACATTGAATTTTCCTATACAAATTAATTATGATAATAAAAATATTACTAAAAGACACATATTATCTAATTCATTTAAGCTATTTGACCCTATGGGTATTCTGAGTCCTTTTGTCATACAGGCTAAGCTAATGCTACAAGATTTATGGCGACTAAAAATAGATTGGGATCAATTAGTACCACTAGAAATTAAAGAAAAATGGTTAGAATTTTCAAATGATTTGAGTTTTATTTCTAAATTGCAAATTCCTAGAATGGTTTTGTGTGATGCACCCAAAATAATAGAATTACATTCATTCAGTGACGCCTCCCAGCGAGCCTACGGAGCATGTGTTTACATGAGAAGTACCGCTAATGGTCGTGACTTCCATGTGAGACTTCTTTGTTCGAGGTCAAAGGTCGCACGAATAAATCCTATGACTATACCTCGCTTGGAACTCTGCTCGGCCCTACTGGCCGCTGGGCTATGTGATAGTATTCTCAAGTCTATTCGATACAAACCTTCGCGAATTGTACACTGGTGTGACTCAAGCGTCGTGCTGGCCTGGCTTAAAGGTGACCCCACGAAGCTTAAAACGTTCGTTGCCAACCGAGTGGTTGAAATAAACGAACTCACCGATTCGTTATCATGGCGTTATGTTCCGACCGCTATGAATCCAGCTGACCTTATATCACGTGGTGTGAGCGCCAATCAGTTGGTGAACAATAACTTATGGTGGTCGGGTCCTAGCTATTTAAATACACCTGAAGATCAATGGCCAGCCTTAAAGTCTATTGAAGTCAATAATTTGCCTGAAACAAAAAATACATCAAAAATTAATATTAAAACAAAACATTTTAAACATAACAATCAGGTTACGTCTAATGACGTCATTAACTACACAAAGAACTCAAACTTAGATTCATTTACAACAGAAATGCCAAACCAACAGCAACCACTAGTTGCAAACCTAAATAAATCGTCCCATAAAAATAATACTGGTACTTACCAATCATATCATAATTCAATTGATCCTCAACCCTTGATAAATGTTTCAAATTACAGTAGTTTAACTAAACTAACAAGAATAGTTGCATTCATCAAGAGATTTTGCTATAATGTTCGCAATCCTGATAACAAACAGGTTTCGTGTCTATCCACGGCCGAACTAGATGACTCATTCCATTACTTGTGTCGCATCGCTCAGTGCGAATGCTTCCCGCTAGAATACGATTTACTCGCTAAGAACAAGCCGTTAGGAACTAAATCTAAAATATTGAATTTGTCTCCATTTTATGATAATGATACTAACTTAATTAGGGTTGGTGGCAGATTAAGTGCCTCACCTTATGATTTTGACAAGAAACATCCCATTTTATTGGATTCAAATCATCGTTTGACTAAACTTTTATTTGAAAGGGAACATTTGCGTAATATGCATGCCGGCCCACAGCTATTGTTATCTATCATTCGTGAATTTGTATGCGCACAGGCGCACTGTACACAACTGCGTGCGGTGTTGTCGTCTCCGAGGCAAAACACTTTGCCCTAAAATGGGTAATCTTCCTTCTCAACGCGTGACGCCAGATTTTCCATTTTCCTCAGTGGGAGTGGACTTTGCTGGACCATTTTATATATTAAATCGAAAGGGCAGAGGTTCCAAAGTAATTAAGTGTTATTTATGTTTATTCGTCTGTATGCGATATAAGTGCGTGCATTTGGAAGCTGTGAGTGAACTTACAAAAGATGCATTCAATAAGACATTGAATAGATTTATTTCCCGCCGTGGTAAGCCAAGGGAAATATTTTGCGACAACGGGAGTAACTTTGTAGCGGCTTCCAAGGAAATAGGAGTATTTTTAAAATCGAATGCCACTGCTTTGTCTAACTTTGCAACTCAAGAACACATAAAATTTGTATTTTCGCCACCTTTCTCACCACACTTTGGCTCTTTATTCGAGTCTTCAATTAAACTTAGTAAATATCATATTAAACGAGTTATGGGTAACTCCCATCTTACATTTGAGGAGATCACTACACTTTTCGCACAAGTGGAGGCCGTCTTAAATAGCCGTCCGCTTTGTCCCCTCTCCTCATCTCCTGATGACTACCTTCCCTTAACCCCAGGGCACTTTTTAATTGGTAGACCTCTAAGGTCACTGCCTGCGCCTAATTTAGAGACAATTAAAGAAGGCCAATTACAACGATACGAGAGACTTCAGCAAATTTATCAACATTTTTGGTCACGATGGCAGCGTGAGTACATCCACGAATTACAGCAGCGCACGAAGTGGAAGACAAACAAGGGTTCGCTTAACATTGGGGACCTTGTATTAATTCAAGAGGATCACGTGCCACCTTTATGCTGGCGTCTTGGACGAGTTCAACGTTTATTTCCCGGCCCTGACTCCATCTCCAGAGTGGCCGACGTAAAGACGACAAGAGGAATTCTGAGGCGCGCTCTCGTCAGGCTATGCCCCTTGCCGACAGCTGAAGAATTGATGTGTTGAAGGACAAGCCCTTCAACGGGGGGGAAGATGTTTAGGCTTAGGACGCCTATACAATATTTAGACTATTAGTGATCAATTTACTATTGCCTTACGTTATTGGTAGGCGCCTCGTTCAATGAGGTGCACTTGCAATGTATAAATACCTACTATGCATACCTAAATGCATTCTAAGTTCACCTACGAACCATGTAACACCGTCTTACCAAATTAAAGTATTTAATTATCCAAAAACACGGTTTTTATTCAAGAAAATATCAGTAGTTGTGTCCTGCTTGGACTACGCGGATAAAACCGCGTGACTTCCTCTAGTATCATTGGAAGTTACAAATTTTGTACACGACTGTACATCAATAGAAATGTAGGAAAAATAAAAAGTTTTTATTTTCACATTAAATCAACTCAAATTTTTTATAGCTTCTTACGACTATTTCACGACTATTTTTTGGCACAAACTTTGAACCGAACCTCGCAGGCGTTCCGGAGAAGTTTGAAGTTTTCAAAGGTTCAAGCCATAATCCTCACCAGGGTACCTTCACATCTCGGAAACCGCTTATGGACTATTTCTGAGATTTGGCAGGTCTTTACGACTATTTTACGACTATTTTTTGGAACCTAAACCAATTCGATAGCATTAACCGTTTGCTTGCACCAGAGGTGAGGATTACAGCTTGACGTTCAAGCCATAATCCTCACTAACCTATAGCGATAACGCCGAAACTATAATACGACTATTTTTTTTACATGCTTGCAGCACACAAAACAGTGTGCTTCAAGCTGTAATCCTCACCTTCGAAATCTCAATGAAAACGAATTTTGACAACGCCAAAAAATAGTCGTGAAATAGTCGTAAATAGTCGTACATGTAAAAAAAATAGTCGTATTATAGTTTCGGCGTTATAGCTATTGGTTAGTGAGGATTATGGCTTGAACGTCAAGCTGTAATCCTCACCTCTGGTGCAAGCAAACGGTTAATGCTATCGAATTGGTTTAGGTTCCAAAAAATAGTCGTAAAATAGTCGTAAAGACCTGCCAAATCTCAGAAATAGTCCATAAGCGGTTTCCGAGATGTGAAGGTACCCTGGTGAGGATTATGGCTTGAACCTTTGAAAACTTCAAATTTCTCCGGAATGCCTGCAAGTTTCGGTTCAAAGTTTGTGCCAAAAAATAGTCGTGAAATAGTCGTAAGAAGCTATAAAAAATTTGAGTTGATTTAATGTGAAAATAAAAACTTTTTATTTTTCCTACATTTCTATTGATGTACAGTCGTGTACAAAATTTGTAACTTCCAATGATACTAGAGGAAGTCACGCGGTTTTATCCGCGTAGTTCCCGTTCCCATAGGAATGCGGGAATAAAATAAAGCCTATGTTTACCGGCAAGAGTGTAGCTTCCGAACAGTGAAAGAATTTTTCAAATCGGTGAAGTAGTTTCGGAGCCTATTCGATGCAAACAAACAAACAATCAAATCTTCTCTCGTTATAATATTGGTACAGAATTAAGTTATTGGGAAATATTCCGCTTAATATAATAATATTTCCTTGAATGAGCAGCAGGTATTATTATTAAAATTTTGTAGGCTAATATAGCATAGGTATTTTCGCTTTTGTATGGAAGCGATGTATCTGTTACGTAGTAGCTATTTATTAGTCTGTGACTCAACCTACCAGCGCCATCTAGACCTTTTCTAGAAACGCCAACAGATATTGAACTGACTATGACAATTGTGATCAAAACTAATTGCTGTGTTATTAACATACAGAGAGATTTAAACAAATGTACGTATTTGCAAGCTTTCGGTTGTAATAAATAAGGATAGAAATCATAAATGTTTGTTTTTTGTTTAATTATAACTGCTGGTATGGAAAACGTCTCATTCAAAGAAATATTATTATATTAAGCGGAATATTTCCCAATAACCTAATTCTGTACCAATATTATAACGAGAGAAGATTTGATTGTTTGTTTGTTTGCATCGAATAGGCTCCGAAACTACTTCACCGATTTGAAAAATTCTTTCACTGTTGGGAAGCTACACTCTTCCCGGTAAACATAGGCTTTATTTTATTCCCGCATTCTTATGGGAACGGGAACTACGCGGATAAAACCGCGTGACTTCCTCTAGTATCATTGGAAGTTACAAATTTTGTACACGACTGTACATCAATAGAAATGTAGGAAAAATAAAAAGTTTTTATTTTCACATTAAATCAACTCAAATTTTTTATAGCTTCTTACGACTATTTCACGACTATTTTTTGGCACAAACTTTGAACCGAACCTCGCAGGCGTTCCGGAGAAGTTTGAAGTTTTCAAAGGTTCAAGCCATAATCCTCACCAGGGTACCTTCACATCTCGGAAACCGCTTATGGACTATTTCTGAGATTTGGCAGGTCTTTACGACTATTTTACGACTATTTTTTGGAACCTAAACCAATTCGATAGCATTAACCGTTTGCTTGCACCAGAGGTGAGGATTACAGCTTGACGTTCAAGCCATAATCCTCACTAACCTATAGCGATAACGCCGAAACTATAATACGACTATTTTTTTTACATGTACGACTATTTACGACTATTTCACGACTATTTTTTGGCGTTGTTAAAATTCGTTTTCATTGAGATTTCAAAGGTGAGGATTACAGCTTGAAGCACACGTAGGCAGAGGCATATAATATGCCCACATTTCACCTTTGTATAATTAGTCCCACGTAATAGGTGTTGAGCCGTATTGCCGTGTTTAAATGGACAGGCGCAGGTTGTGACTGCCTGCTGTTCAAATAAAGCCTTCAACTTGGCTTAACGACTGCCATTTTACTGGCAATCGGGACCAACGGCTTAACGTGCCTTCCGAAGCACGGAAACGCTCAAATAAATGTCACAAAGTGATCACATGGATGGTCACCCATCCATGGACCGGCCATAGTGAATGTTGCTTACTGCAGTGATCGTTTACAGAACACTGAGTCCGCGGGGCCACGAGCGCTTCTCACCACGACTTTATTTCAAAGGCATATTATGTGTAGTTTGGACTTTCTTACTCTGCATTTCATCACAGAAGCTTTAGTTTTCACTTTACACTCCAGAACTCGTTTGTGTTCTCAGCCAGTAGTTCTTACTATAAATTGCATGTGTCACAAAACTAATAAAAAAAAAAGAAAGAAAGAGAGTTGGTCTGTAAGAGTGTCGGTGTTAAAGTTAGGAAGAGCATGCTACGATGGTTAGGGCATGTGGAGCGAATGGGAGATGAAAGTATGACCAAACAGATGGATGGACGTAGGAGTCAGGGAAGGCCACGACACACCTACCATGACCAAATTAATCGTTTGTTAGTTGAAGATGGTGTCAAGAGCCGAAGGAACCGACGTACATGCATGAAAAGAAAATTATAAAGTTGAAGAAGCAAGTGAGGTGTGTATGGACCGTGCCGTGTGGCGCTCGGTTATTTCTGCCTACCTCGCAAGGGATTTGGCGTGAAGATAGTATAGTATACAAAACTAATCAAAATGTCACATTTCCTTTCCCAGTTCCTAGCCTGCAGCCTCAACGCTTGCTGCCTAGCGCTCCTCAACGCGGGCCTCTCTATGAGACATACATTTGCAGCCGTGAGCTGTGCTATCGACGAGCAGGGCAACATACAGCTGGATCCACCGCTCTCTAAGCTAGAAGGGGCTCAAACCACCATGACATTTGTGTTTGAGAGTCGGGGAAAGAGTTTGGTTACCGGTGAGTTTTGTATTTTGAATTGAAACTTCTTTTTTGCGCTACTCAATGTGAACGAATTCAGACATACATAGAAGGCTTCGACCAAGCAGTAGTATAGACGGAGCCATCTTCTAGTTTTGAAGACGTTAAAAAGTAAGCTGCTCATGCGCTAACTCGGTCTTAGTCGGTTTTATTGTTCCGAAGGTGAAATACGTGTGGCAAGATAAGACATTTTAGGTACGCAAGATGCCTTCCTGTGCGTTCCCGAACTATAAAAACACTACCCTAAATTCGAAAAAAGAATCGGGAATTACTTTTTACTCGTAAGTTCTAGTTTTTTTTTATACCACTAAGGTGGCAGACAAGCATACGGCCCACCAGATGGACCGGAGGTCACCGCAGCCTATGAACGTTTGCAACACCAGAGGCGCCACACTCGCGCTGCCGACCCTGCAAAAACCTTCTAAGACCCCTTTTGCAGAACCCCCATACTGTAGGCGTTTGGGAAAACCGAGGCAGGGAGGTCATTCCACAACCTAAGCGTGCGCGGAAGAAAACACCTATCGGATCTAACCGTGCTGGAATGCACCGGACGCAGAGTGTGAGGATGAACTCCCTGTCTGTGGCGAGTTTTGCTACAGTATCTTTGTGTGTGAACTAGTCTCACTTTTTGAGTTCGTAGTGTATGACGTGGGCCCGTCTATGCTATTACTCGGTCGAAGATAGAAGGACATTCTTAAGGATGGTTTGTGTCAATTTTGTTGTGCTCTCTCTACTTAATATCTCATCTCTAATATTGTTAAGATTTAACCTAATAAGCCTAAAAATCGCCTTAAGAGTCCATATGACGCCCAATAGACCATTAGGTACTTTGAGCTAGATCTCAGGACTCGTGAGGTCTGATGAATTAAAATTTGAACACAGGCAACTTCAGTTCATGAACTAAAAACGCTCTAGGCTCGAAACACGAATACTGATAAAATCCTCGATAGATTTTTGTGTTGAAAATACCTCGATTTCGTGAAATTTTAAGCTAGATCTCATAAGTTAGATGTTGTTTTTATAATATAAAATATTTATAAGAAAGACAATAGTAAAATCTTCATTTGCACTAGAGCATTTATTTCATATTGGTTATAGTTTTTTTTTATAATTAATTAACTTCGTTAAAAGCGCACAAAAACCGATCGCACCTCTCTCTTTCTTGCACGCTAAAATCTGTATCTCCTAGCTTCTATTAACAATTTGGCTTCTGGTAGGCTCTTAAGCGATTGATGGGCGATTTTTCGCAAAGGTTGGTGACAGTAGTGATATTATACAGATTGATTTAGAATTATAAAATCACTGTATTAATCATATCTTATTTATTCCCCAGCGTTCACAGAAGGCAGTTTCAGCGACTGCACGTACAGCGAGGCGATGGAGCGGTGTCGCGCCGCCAGCGAGCTCGTGTTCCGCTTCTACAAGCAGATAGTCTCCCAGTACTCTTACGTTATAGGATAGTACATGATAATACATGAAACCATGTTGTTTTATTTACCTACTAGCTGATGCCCGCAGCTTCGCCTGCGTGAAATTTTCTCTTATTCGCGTCTCTTGGGAACTTATTTCAGGGATAGAAAAATTTATTATTCCCGACTATTATCTATCTTTGTAGGTAGGTACCAAACTTCAGCCCGATCCCTTCAACCGTATCAGAGTGAAAGCAGTAACAAACATTCGCACTCACAAACTTTCCCGTTTGTAATATTAAAAAGATAGATTTTTGATTAACAAATTTAAAATTCATATCACTTTGAGCTAAGTAAATTTATTGATTAAGTACATCCTGTCTTCGGTAATTTGCTAGAGAGACACGTCACAAAACTTCTCCTAAGTCATCGACATCGTAAATTCGCTCTTCTTCAGGTAATTCCAGTTATATTTCAAGCATTCACAATATGGCAAACCGTACCTACTGCTGTAGGCTGTGTCCTCTTAATGCTAATACAGATCGTCCTACTGTGACCAGTCCCACGGCAACGGGAACTACGCGGGTGAAACCGCGTGATGTCTTTGTTTTCAATGAAATGCTAGAAAGCCTTTGCAGTCGTCGTATGAAGTCACCATACTTATAAGTATTTTTACTCAAGAACTTAGTGAGTCTGTAATCTGAAAGATTGTAGCCAGCATTATAGAATACAGCTTACGCTTTTTGAATTACCAGTCCCTTATGGCCATACGGCAGTGTTTGTCGTACAAAATTGAGTTATGATGGTAACACGGTAACATTTGGTGTTACCTACCTATTCCGATGAACATTGGACACTTTACGTAAAGCGTGTTACGTACTTAGGTATATCATTATTCATGGCTTCTTCGCATTATCTACTTTTCACAAATTATTTTTTATTGTAAAAACATATAACAATAATACGAAATCGCTTTGCTGACAGCATGCCATTAAACAACAATGACACTGTCAATCGGATTGAACTTTCAAAAATGTGTCACAATAAAAAGTAATTTAAATCAAAAATAATGAGTAGATATGGAGTATTGATATCAACTCTGGAGAAAATATTAAGCCCCACATTATCGTACATTCCCTTTATAGCTCGTTTTAGTATAAATTTTGATAAAATACGAAACATGTCTATTGAGAAATAAGTTCGTATTGTTATAAGTTTATTATATACCAAAGTTGAAGTAAATCAGACCAAGGAATCACGTTCTCCCATACAAACTTTTCCCTTCTGTTTTATACCCTTGGAGGTGGAATTTGCAAAAATGGTAAAATTACTTTTTTCGAAACGTAACAAACAACGCTCGTGCTGAGTTTCATCACCGTACAATTAACCGTTTACGCAATAATTTATAATAACTTTAAACGACAATAGTTCTTTAATCTGCGATTCGATTTCGATGAAATATAGCCTAAAGCCTCCCCCAAGTTGCGTTTAATCTATTTTTGAAAACAGCGAATGAATCCGTTCAGTATCTTCGGATATCCTGACGTTCATACAGACAGACAGACAGACAGACAGAAAAGAATTTTAAAAACATCATTTTTGTACTCTATTGGTGTTTTTATACCGCCCCCGCTACTTTTTTTTAATTTTATCAATTGTACAGACACACGATTTCTACTCTCTTATTATAGTAGGTATAGATTAGCTGTTCCTTGCGGCTTAGTCCGCGTAGAAGTCGTTATCGCGTGAAATCATTAGGTACCCTCCTTTTTTGCAGTCGGTCAAGAAGTAGCCTATGTCCTTCCCTTGAACTCAAACTATCTCTATACCAAATTTCATCAAAATCGGTTCAGCGGTTTAGGCGTGAAAAGGAAACAAACGGACTGAGTTACTTTCGCATTTAAAATAATAGTAGGCATTCGCTGATGTTATGCGGTTTTACCCGTGTAGTTGTCATAGTTCCCGTTCCCGTGGGAATACGGGAATCAAATATAGCCGGGGATAGTTTAGTTGCCCAACAGCGAAAGATTTTTCAAATCGGTTCAGTGGTTTCAAAACCTATTAATGGCATTTAAAATGATAGTGTAGGTATATTTAACTAGAATTTCAAGTGACGTCCGCATGCAATTCTGTTTGCGTTCCCGGTTCCCGCACCCCATGGTAAGTTATTCCGGGGATTAAATGTTTTTCCAGACAAACTAACCCTGTAGGTACCAAATTTCAGCCTGTTCCGTTCACCCGTTAGAGCGTGTAAAGAGTAACAAACATCCAGACATCCACAGACACATCCTTAGAAACTTTTTTTTACATGTGGAAGTCCTCATGGATGTTAAAATTCTAATAATAGGAAGAAGTAAGATACATGCACATGCACTTAATATCTATTAGTAACACCCAAAATCCGAAACAAACATTTTTAGATCACGCATTCATCATTTCAATCTACCTACTATTATCGTAATACCTACCACAGATATACCTACCTATTAACACGCTTTTATTAGCTTCACTTGTAACTATGTAGGTATGTAAGAAAATCTTGGAATGTTAATTAGACCCACTTTCCGTCCTTCGATCAGGCTGAAATTTTACACACGCTCTGAGTTCTGATGACAATACATGACAGCTAAAAAACGTCATTACAAATCCTTTATGGCGACCTCCCCAAAATGGCGGACTGGCTGCTTGAAGTCCACCCCCATGATATGGGTATCGAATGAAATGGTTTGCTGTCAGGAATACGAAAAAGATATTCACGTGACTTAAATCCAATATGGCGGACAGGCTATTTGAAATGCACCTCCATGATATGGGTAACAAATGAAAGGGTTTGCTGTCAGGAATACGAAAAAAATTGTCACGTGACTTAAATCCAACATGGCGGACATCCAAGATGGCGGATTGGCTAATTGAAATGCACCTCCATGATATGATTAGATATTAAATGAAAGGGTTTGCTGAATGGGATACGAAATGTTTAGTGCGTGCTAAAAGCGTGTTTTTTAGTTTTTGAAACTATTATATAGCTTATTATATTCTAGTAATACCAAGAATGGTAAAAAAAACCGACCAAGTGAGAGTGAAACTTGCGCAAAGAAGGTTCAGTGCCAAAACACGGTAAAGAAAACACGTTTTCTGGATGGGAGATTTTTTGGTTTTTTATTTATTATTTATTTATTTATTATAGACACACCAACAGTTTACATATACAACATTAAAATTATAGCTTCATTCGAAGACAGTTCTTATATGTAGACAAATAAGAGGCATGCACAGTGTGGTCATCGATTGATAAACAGACACAAACAGCAAACAATGCTTACACTAAAAACTTAAAAACAAAAGAAAAACCAAAACCCAAAACAAACATTAAAAAAAAAAGAAACAAAAGATGTAGCAAATTAAAAACTAGATATAACTGCTTGGGGCAATAAACAAAAAACTAACGTAAAAAAATATACTGAACTAAAATATAGCACAATGATCGATTTCATGCAAACGATTTCAGTATCTTACCCCTAAGAGCCTTAAGAGAGTCATGGAAAATGTCCAGTTGGTCAATCTTACTATTCAGCACATTGTACTCGCGACATGCACGCACGCACGGTTTTAGTAGGTATTTGTTGTCATAGCGGCAACAGAAATATAGTATTCTTAGAGAAATACATCATCTGTGAAAATTTCAGCTCTCTAAATTGTCATTGTTGCTGAGATTCAGCCTTGTGACTGACAAACGGACAGCGAAGTCTCATGAAAAGGGTCCCGTTTATACCCTTTGGGTATGGAACCCTACAAACCGATATCACAAACATTTGGTTGTAACCTGTTTGTATCGTTATATTTGCATAGTTTTCGTTAGAACGTTTGCCATTATAATTTTGACAGGAACTAGAATGTAATTACTTTGTAGGTATGTACTAGATTTCTGGATGCATACAACATACATAATATTGTCACGAGTTTTATCCCAATGGGGTAGGCAGAGCCAAGCTAAACGACCACATTAATATTTTTGTCCCACGTAGTCGTAGGTGAGCTTATTGCCATGTTAAAATGAATAGGGGCAGGTTATAAATTCCTATTAAAGTTTTTCAAGCCGCCCAACTTAGTCTATCTTACTGGAAGCCGGAACGAACGGCTTAGCGTGCTTATGAAAGCACGGAGACGATAGCCACTGCCACTGAGAGCGGCGGGTTGACTGTTCGCCGTTCTACTATGTTTACGAAATAAATAAAATCTGAAATGGAAATCCGTGGCGGTGGCGTGTCTCTTCACCCCTCAAATAAGTGGGATAGCACCCAATTCCCCCTACCCCCAGAGATGCAGGATTAAATACCAAGAAGTGGGATAAAACCCAAATCACATGTACCTATCCAGACTCTCGCAAGGCGGCTCCTGGAGGCTTTCGACGGCGCGTCCTGGAAGTTCCCGACACTCAGTTTATATTGGACCGTAAACAAATAAATAAGCGAGTGCGAGAGTGTGGATGGTTGGTTGTTTTGACTCCGTCCCAAAAACCAACACGGAGCTGAGCGCTCAGGAGGCGAGGTGACGTGACAGTCCTCACTCTCGCCTCCTAGAGAGTCTAGATATGCTAACAGGAGAGGCCGATGGCGTTCAAATTCTGTTGGGAGCCCTGGGGTTATCCTTCCGAGGACGTATCAGGGATAGCATCCATGAGGATATCCACACGAAAAAAATCCGCCCAACTTAAGTACACCTTACTGGAAGTCGGCTTAGCGAGCTTTTGTAACAACGGAGACGATAGTCACTGCGAATTTCACAAAAGATAGCTAATACCAGAACTCAGAACCAACTGTAGCGTAACATGGGACATCCTTCCGTGGGCTTAGTTCGGCATGGCCCCCAAGGGTGTTTTTACACGTAAGTATAAAATAATATCTGCGAATGTTTACATTGTGGAAAGAAGTCCCAGCCTCGGTTTTTCCAAACGCCTACAGTATGGGGTTCTTCAAAAAAGGGGTGTTAGAAGGTTCTCGTAAGGTCGGCAGCGCGAGTGTTGTGCCTTTGGTGTTGCAAACATTCATAGGCTACGGTGACCACAGTCATCAGGTGGTACCATAAGCTGATCCTATCAGCTTAGTAGCATAAAAAAATGCTAATGATATCTAATTGTTTACAAAACACTAAGCTTACAGATTTGATGCATTTAAAGGTTTCGAATAAAATGTAACCTCGTCTTCCACCCAATTAAATGAATGATACTCATCACGGCAACTTTGACTGTACACCGGTTATAAAGAAAAATAATGCAAGTGAATAATTGAATGCGTCCCTTTGGTACGCCGCTACCGAATATAAATAAGGAGGAATAAAACGAAATTTGTTGCGTGCGGTACCTAAGCGTGGGGCACACTGGGTACGGTTTTATTGTTGCTGATGCCGTTATTCGCATGATAACTTTTGCTCTGAGATTGATAAATAAGCCTGAGAATGCCTATTATTAACCCTCACTCTCACCTCTCTGTTATGAGTTATGACTTGCAAGTTTTTGGTGACAGTGGACGAAGATCGAACCCGTTTGCCTAGAGTGAGTGGTAACTTTTGCTCTGAAAACTGGCACTTGAATAGCTAAGCCATCGTTGTTTATGACTACATTTTTGTTACTTACCACATAATTTGCAGGAGTATTTACTATATTAAGTGATAACCCAGTGTGCTCCAACCCTGCTCTATAGCGTTGGCGGCAAAAAAACAACAACAAGATGGCCGATCGACGCGATCTCGAATGCAAATGGCGGGTCCAAAAGCGCCGCCGGCACATTTAAATGTCGCAAACTGATGCTGATTCCCTACCGACAATGATTTTTACTCTATTTAACAAGCCGGGAGACTGTGCCGCCGCTGTGAATCAAACAATTGTACTCAAATAGAGGAATGCCTGAATGGATGTCAGGGATGCGGGCCTGCTTAGATAAGAGAACTTATGTTTTCGGATGTCGACAGAATCCCTTTCAACTTTTAGATAATTAAGCCTTGTTATGTCAAAATGTCCAGCTTGGCGGTGATTTTGGAATACCTACAGCAAAAATGTGCGGTTAATAAGATACGTAGAACTTATTAAGAGGTGTCTAAATCTTGATTTAATTGAGGTGTTGCAAGTTAGACATCCAAACACGACATCATCTAAGTAGGTAGGTAAGGTATAAGTATCTTAACATTAAATTCTAAAATAGATTACTTTTTCTTTTTTTTTAAATGAGGAAAATCCTACATGGATGCTATGCCGGACTCCTACGTACCGACTAAACACCACACGTATCCATAACACCCTACGGTTGGGAGCCCCGGATAAGGCCTTGGAAGGATACCCCAGGACAGGAATAGATTACCAACATTAACTCTGAATACATGCCAGGCAACATTGGGATAGCGCAAACAGGCAAAAGGCACCTCAAATTCCGAAAGGCACCTCAAACTCCGAAAGGCATGTCAATTAGGAATAAAGCTAGCTAGGTCGATAATTGTCACTTGGTCGGCTCAGATGATAATTGATGTACCTAGGTAAGTAGGTATGCGCTTGTCTTTAGCACAAGAGCATGTCCTTGCGCAAGTCCTTGGATGGGTGACCAATTGTGACACTTATTGGCGAGCGTTTCCTTGCTTCGTAAGGCACATGCCTTGTTGGTCCCGGTTGTCAGTAAGTAAAATGACTGTCGTTTTAAAACTAAGTTGAAGGCCTTATGGGCGGCTTGAGTTCATAGGCTACGGCGAGTAAACATCAGGTGGCCGTATGGTTCTCTGCCATCTTAGTAGTAAAAAGATAGTCTAAAGCTTTACCTTCAGCCGTAGGTTTATAACTACCTAGGTATGTTAGATGAGTAAATCAAGTTTAGTTCTAAACGTCAGTTATAGCGAGCAGAATCTTTATCAATGGCCAAACACGCCATTTATCTAATTCAATACTTACGTCTTACGTGAACACGACATAAATCGTGTAAAGAACGCGGCCGTATAGAATAAAATATGGCCGACTCGGTGACATTCATCCTTTCGCACGCAATTTACATACTTTAGCATTTTGCGTCTCCGTGCCACATTCCCACGATCTGATGATGTCTTCATTTAACAACTATAAATATTATAGTGTTATATTGCATTTCTATTTTATAGACAAAGGAACAATCTAAGAATACTAACTACCTAACACATCTCTGGGAACAATCTAGAAAGAACTACACCTTAATTTTGACAGCAACGGAAAATGTGGAAAATCGAAAATCCATCATGGATGCTATCAACATGGATTCATCATTCATGGATCAAATGCATCATGGATGCTTATGACTCTTGCCGACTAAAAACCAACACGTTCCCTAAATCCTTAAATCCTTACCTACTGCCTAGTAGGGAATGCAATCTCGATCTCGCGAGATATCGAACTCGCGAGATCTCGGCCTTTTCTTACGAGATTGATCTCGGCCGAAAAATGGGCGAGATCTCGCGAGGTTAACGAGATTGCACTCGAGCATAGAAATATTGCGCGTGGACGCGAACTGCTAGATGCAGAATATGCGGGCATTCTTGAGAAAGTTATGAACATGTACATGAAGCAATAATTTGGGAAAGACAAAGTACTAACTGGATTGTAAAACCCGATGGTCGAGCCTAGTAGACATGATTGTTACTCGTTCATCGTTCATATAATGGATTCAAGATGTGTGTCAGCAAAGCTTTAATCGACTTAGGCCTGTAGGCTGATCCGAACTACTTTTTGACTTCGGAAGAACATGCGGTTTTAGGGTACCTACTCAGACAAGGCATTTCAACCTGATGAACGGACTGATGACTGCCTGAGATCGATAGTGCCCACAAGCGTTGAATTGGAGAAAGCCTTCTCAGTGGTAGGTTATCTAAACAGCAAAACCATAAGCCGTTTGTCAAATTCTACTCTGAATATATTGTGTTTATTAAAGCGCTGCTTCTAAAATAATTCATAATAATTAATAATGTTCAGACAATCTTTTGTTAATTAATAGTATACTTAGTATTTTGTAAAAACAGTCTTTAGATTTCTTATAGATCTCGCAGTTAGGTACCTATTTGATTTCTTAAAGTTTTTTTTAAATTCACTCATTTGCAAAAAAAACGGGCGGTTTTGATTTTCATTCATCTTTAAAAAGATACAATACCAAAAAGGTTTCAATCGTTTGTACACGTTACTGGCCGGTTTTAAAAATGCCGTGGTATTTAAAAAACTACGTTCTAAATTCAAATTTTCATTTGATGCTCATTTTTACAGAAAACCCCACTTTATCCTACATTTTCGGCGCGAAGTTCCAGGAGTTAAGATCGACTTTCACAACTTTTATTCAATTTTTATCGATTAATTTCATATCCTTGACTGTCAAAGCTTTATTTATTGCTGTTTGGCTGTATCAAAAATGGTAGATAAAGTGGTAAAAGCTACCAAAATTATGGCGCTGCTTGAGAGGGTTGCAGCCAATGTTTCGTGGCCAGGAGGCTAAATGTCGCTCGACGGTCCAAAGGACCTGGCAGCGATATCAGGAGACTGGTTCCGTCGAGAGAAGGCCTGGTTCTGGAAGAAAACCATGTACCCAACCACGGGATGATCGTTTTCTAGTGAGTCGCGCATTGAGAAATCGCAAATCTTCGTATGTGGATCTTAAGAACAACCTCCAAGAAGTAAGAAATGTGCATATTAGTCTATGGACGGTCAAGAGGAGGTTTCTCGCTGCCAATATACGCAGTCACCGCCCGGCCCGCGGCCCCAAATTACTCCGTGAGCACAGAGTTCACAGGCTTAGGTTCGCTAGAAATTGTGAATCATGGACTAAAGAAGATTGGAATAGGGTTTTGTTCTCTGATGAAGCCAGGATATCTCTGTTCGGTGAAGATCGACGTCGGCGAGTGCTAAGAAGACAAGAAGAACGCTTTGCAGAGGCATGTTTCGAAGAAATCACACCTTATGGTGGGGGCTCTGTTATGTTTTGGGCAGGAATAAATTCAATGGAACGTACAGAGTTAGTCTTCATTGAAAACGGCTCACTGACTGGGCTTCGATACATAACGGAAGTTCTAATTCCTCATGCACAACCCGCATTGGCCGCTCTTGGTTAAGACTCAATTTTTATGGACGACAATGCTCGCGCCCACCGATCCCGCGATGTTAATGCGTATGTGCAAGAGGTCGGCATTCGTCGTTTGGATTGGCCAGCTCGAAGTCCCGACCTCAATCCCATAGATCATGTCTGGGACGTTCTAAAACGGCGTGTGAGATCAGTACACCCGGCTCCGCAGACCATAAGAGAGCTGAAGAATGTGATTACTGCGGAGTGGGAACGTATTCCGCAAGCAAGTATCCGGGATATACTCGCTAGCATGCCCAGACGAATTCAAGCTGTGATTTTAGCTAGAGGGGGTCACACTCGATACTTAACATTTATTTGCTTTTACTTCATTAAAGAAAAACAAACAAAAAAAACCTTTTTATTTTTACTTCATGAGCATATGCACTACTAGCGAACATACACTACTAGCGAGGTTTAGCATTATTTCCTATAAATTGTAACAAAATTTTATGAAATACTGATGAAAACGATTATTTTCTTATTAATTTACCAAATTGTGAGGATAAAACTACCTATAATTATCAAACAAAGCAATATTAACATTTGAAATGGTTCATTGCTTAGGTGCCCGTTTTTTTTGCAAATGAGTGTACTTAAATGTTAATTTCACAATAAGTACCAACAATTCTCATTTTTTTTCCTAATTTATTTAAATATTGTGATTATTTTTAAGAATAAACACACAAAACTGGCAATCTCGCGAGATCTCATAATTGGCGAGATCTCGCGGTATTGTTATTCGTAATCTCGCGAAATCTCGCCTGAGTTGAATCTCGCGAGATTTGCATTCCCTATGCCTAGGGTTACTGCTTCCGAGGGCTTACCCGAGCTGGGAGCTCGGGTAAGCCCTCGGAAGGATACCCCAAGAAACGGAAAGTGGTAAAAACGCTCGGAAATAAATGTCACAAAGTGTCTAGTGGTGTGGTTGTCACCCATTCATGACTGGCCATAGTGGCCATAATAAATTTCGCTTACTACTGTGATCGTCAGTGTGTTATTTACAAAACAAAACCTCCATTTTAAAATTTGTAGCATAACTTTTCAAGTACATAAGTATGTGCATTTTTTATACAGCAGCAACATATATGAAGTAAAAGTCACGCACAATACAGCCAAGCAGCCAGATTCCTTGTTACACTACAGGTGGGTCCGATCAAGTCAAATTGAGCTCATGTCGGCTTAATATTGCTGTTAATAATCGGTGTAATGGCATGCCTCTTGTATTTAATGACTTGCACGTGTTAGGGTCAGAGATAGTAAGATCATATTTATTAATACGTCGATAAAATCAGGGAACAAAGAGATAAAGGTCGAACTTGATGGTATAGATAGAAAGGTCACCGTCAGAATGGCAGGTTGCCTGTGACAAACGAGTCCCAAAGTATACTCAAAAATTGCTACATGATTGCTTATATTTGCTATACGTCTCCAAGAATTGCTACATATAATACATTTTGAGAAACAAGAATATTTTTTTGACCAGCGGTCCTGACGTTTAGATGGCTGGTTGCCTACGCGTTCAGCATGAAGGACTCAGAATTCCAAAACTTTTATTGCATGAATAATTGCTTAATAATTGCTTCATTCACGAATTTCAGGTTTGAGCTTCATACGTACATCAGGTCAGAAGATACAGCTATAAACGAAGAAGTGCCTGAAATATTGGAATAGCAACAACAATTTGTGTTACTGCAGCGTCATGTTCTAATCGTGCAGGCGCTAATAATTAAGGTTATTCTCACAAATTTAAACTTGAGAGGTGTCAAGGGTATAACACAGTGATGATCAGTGTTACTCACCAACTAGCGCGAGGTAACTATGCAGAGAACTCTTTACCAGGGCGCCTTACTACAGAGATTCCAGTGTGCGTGCAAGGGTAGGCCAGGGCTCTGACGAAAACAGCCAGGTAGGGTGTACACACATATATTTATATAACACAGTACACTACAGAGACAATGAGATTACATAGATACCAACACAGACATACATAAGAAGAATTACGGGTTACGTACTAATTGTAAAGCACTAAACTAAATCTGCGTGAGTGGTGACTTAGGCGGCTAGATTACATGTATAAGTAGCTGACAAGTACTGGCCTTCGTTGTGGGTGAGAGCAACTCCGTATGTTGTAAATGCCGGGTGTAGACGGCGAGCTTCTTCACATGCACCCTGCTCACGCAGTCCACGTATTATTGGGGTGTGGCTTCTCCCCCTATACAGTGGCAGCCTCCAGCCCCTAATAAGCGACCCAGTTTTCTGGGTAAAATGCAGCAAATACTCCGTTATAACCTCTACCAAACGGTGAGGCACAAATGCCAGAGCTTGTGCGAAAACCTATTCGAGGCACAGCTCACCAAGCCAAAAAAGGAACCGACTACCTCAAAGCAGGTCATATATCTTCCTCCTGGAATATTCTCGCAATCTTTAATAAAACCTGTTTCTCCTTAATGCCAATCATCGGGGTGCCACAGACAAAACTTGTCACTTGTGTCAAAGGAAAACCACAGATAAAAAAACCAGCGATGAATTGATTAAGGGCGGCTTTACACATTGTCAAGCCCGAGACCAGATTGCTACACAAAAAATAAATGCTACAACCACCCCCCCCCCCCTTAATAGTATTTCCTGCGGATATGTCACGCTGGAAATACACAATAAAGAAAACAGAAAAGTACTGACTAATAAACAAAGACAACCAGCTAGGTACTTTAACCCCAAGCTGACTGCTACCATTACAATAACAAAGAAAGATCCTCCTATACACCTAACTAGACACTGACTCATGTACCGGACAGGCTAAGTAACTAGAGTCTAATGCCCTTCATAGAAAACGAATGCTCCCTTTACTCGCTGCTGATACCCTAACAAGCTCTCAGGATATTGTAGAGTACTGAGGAGCGAATGAGAGAAAAACGCTCGGTGCGGTGCATAGAAGAAACTACAACGTGACAATTTGAAGTCACGTACACACATAGAAATACAAACAAAAGATTAAAATAGTCTTACATAATGATCACATAGCACTGGTTTAATAAACTAGAGAAACAGTGCTATGTAGTTACGTTAGGTATTGGAGACGTTGGGTATTGGAGACGGCTCCTCCTGATACTTCAGGATGTCCTTGATATGGTACTCCCCAAGATCCCTACCGTCTAGATCTGACAGCCTATATACTAAAGGGGATCGTTTAGCAGTCACCACACATTTAAGGAACTTAGGGGCTAGCTTAGAAGTGAAGTTCTTGGCCTTGTTGGACAGGTAGAACGTGCGTTTGTAAACTATCTGTCCCACTTTCAGCTCTACATGCCTTTTTCTGAGGTTGTAGTACTTTTTCATTACGCTGGTGGGCAACATTCAAATGTTTCCTCACCTGGTCGTATATGCGTTGTATTTCTCTCAGCTTGACACCGAAGGCTGATGGATCGTCTACAGAGACCGAAGCAGGGTGGCACGCAATATCTGTCTGCCTGTATAGCACTCCATCTCCAATAAACTCCCTACCATGTACCAAGAAGTAAGGGGTGAAACGAGTTGCTTCGTTAACTGCAGTGTTTAAAGCGCACTGTATCTCAACCAAGAACGAATCCCATGACTTGTGTTGTGACTTCACATAGCATGAGATCGCTTGAACAACATTACGAATAGCTCGTTCCGCCTGATTAGTTTGGGCATGATACCTAGGGTTATAATATATATTAGGTACATTGTATTTAGCTAACAGATCTTTAAATGGCTTAAATCTGGGATAACCATTTAAAAATATGGGTTAAACTATAGGATAGGTGTAAGCAATTCTTGACCTTATAAACTTCCCGTCCTACCGTATGTACCATTGACCTACCCCCTTGCCGATATTCTTTAGATTTATCGATCTTCATTTTATTTATTGATCTTATTTACAAATTTACTGCCACGGATCTACTGGAAACAAAAGTCTCACTAGTTCAGTCACGATCCTTCTTGCGTGGAACTACTGGGAACATTCCGGAATTGCGACACGGGGTTTTCTCAGCAATGAATACACAAACTTGTGTATTTTGTCTGTTATCAAGCACATACTTAGATACGCGCTGAGGAATAAAATATGAAAGAAAACGTCGTTAGTTAATCGTAAAATTTCACTATAATATTACTTCTACGTGTAGGTACTACGTACGTAGTACTATTTTTGTTATATTACTCTATGATAAAAAAAAAAATATTAAAAAGTATTATTACCAGACAGAGTGTCACAAACGAGCCTATCCTGTGGGTTTCGTAACGATTATGAACCTTTTTGGTAATAGGTATTTACGTGGGTACGTATCATAATGAATAAGTTTAAAATCTATAAGTTTACAATGTATAAGTTCAAAATATATAAAATCAAAAAGTATCATAGTCAGATGAAAAAATCATCAATATGCGCCGATAATTCGTTTACGTTTTATACAAACCCTTGACACCTCTCAAGTTTAAATTTGTGAGAATAACCTTAATTATTAGCGCCTGCACGATTAGAACATGACGCTGCAGTAACACAAATTGTTGTTGCTATTCCAATATTTCAGGCACTTCTTCGTTTATAGCTGTATCTTCTTACCTGATGTACGTATGAAGCTCAAACCTGAAATTCGTGAATGAAGCAATTATTAAGCAATTATTCATGCAATAAAAGTTTTGGAATTCTGAGTCCTTCATGCTGAACGCGTAGGCAACCAGCCATCTAAACGTCAGGACCGCTGGTCAAAAAAATATTCTTGTTTCTCAAAATGTATTATATGTAGCAATTCTTGGAGACGTATAGCAAATATAAGCAATCATGTAGCAATTTTTGAGTATACTTTGGGACTCGTTTGTCACAGGCAACCTGCCATTCTGACGGTGACATAGAAAGTCAACGATGAAATGGAAATAGGTGTTGTTCTACTGACGTTGATGAGTAATTATAAATTGAGTGGTACGAACGTGCGTCTGCACTATTTATAGTCTAGCCACTGCAGCTTCCGAACGGTGTAGACTCTACACCGTTCGGAAGGGGTTCCCAACCTTTTCGTGGTCAGGGACCACTTTTATATTTTTCTTGTTAACAGGGACCACTATAAGGGCATAATTTAAACAAACTGTGATAATCAATCTGAAACTTAAAAACACGCAGTAGGAAATTGCATAAACAGGAAACTTTCGTAGTTTTGTATTAATGTGATTTCTGGCTTGCATCTTCTTCACGAGATCTGCTAACCTAGGACTAATATTGTTACTCGCAAGGCGATTTTTTGGAGTTTCGTATAAGAAATTGCTTTTAAACACCAAACCACTCAAGTGAATTGGTTGTGTTCTTCCTGGATTCCTTCATTAACTTCACTAGCGTCCGTGCTAAAAGGATTACGAACGGGGGGGGGGGGGGATTACTATTCCACTTCGTCGAGGGGTGAAGAGACACGCCACCGTCTAGGCCGGCTTCTGTGAAAGAGCGGTGAGCAGCCAACTCGCCGCTCTCAGGCCCTCAGTCATGGTGGACGCCCGCGCCACCGACTACGAACTTGGAATGGAGCCGCGCGAGCATAACTTGCTCGCAGAAAGACACAATTACGTCACACTTTCTACCGTTGGAGACCGAGCCCTTAACATGGTCTCCAGCGTGAGAATATTCACGCCCAGGCCCGCAACGAGGTCTTGTCGCTGCTATGCCCATGTAGTGCTGTGTCCCCGCTGTAGATACTTACCGAAGCACCCGTGCCCGGTAAACATCTGTGACACTCGGTAGGTGAGGCTGCCATGGTGCTACCCTTATTAGTGGTGAGTTCTCACTTTGGTAGCTCAAGTCGGACCTTCCATGTCTCCATGAGCTTCTGGCGAAACAGGGATCACTATGCCTCTATTTCTTTGGGCACAGGCATGTGGTCCCGATCCAGCGCCTTCATGCACCATTGATACAACGACGCAAGAGCCCTGTTTTCCAGGTCCCATTTAGGGGTCTTGGCTAGGAGACATGCCGCCTCAACGGATATCGTGCGGTACCCTCTCCTGACGGCCATCGCCTTTAACGGGCTATGCAGTCTAGCCACGTTGCCGGTCGTCAGCTTACGGGGGTCCCGTATAGTGCAAAACTCCGCACGACCCCGAAGGTCTCTTGCAGTTAGCGTTGGGTACTCTTATGTTGGGTACCAACCGCGAGAACGCAGCTGTTGCCCCCTCTGTTTTAAGACTTAACTTCGGAAAATGTGTCGCTCTGTAATGATACGCTCAAAGAGCTTGCAAACCTCGACGAGGAACACTATCGGTCGGTACCCCGATGGCGTGTCCACCGTCCGCCCGGCCCTTCGGATCAGAACCAGTTTCCCACACTTTAGGCTTTAGGAAACTGGTCTTGAGCCAGGATCCACGCTCGGCCTGTAAACACATTCAATCGTGGGCAAATCGCAGACTTTGTGTTGTCTTTGCTTGCCGAGCCAATGGGCGTACCAACCGCCCCCACTACCCGCGCTCTTCTCGCTCATTGCACGGCGACTAACGGCTCACCACCCAATAAATTTAAAATCCTTCAGGGACCATATTTTCGCTCCTGCGGACCACTGGTTGGGAACCCATGGAGGATTCTTGCAATGATATATTATTATATTGATTGTCGGGTTGTCGGGACATGTCCGAGGAAGGTTCTTAGGTTGACCTGGGTCAACCGGATCAGTGCATAATATTTCTACATTTCTGTTGTTGTTGGAAGACGTCAGAGAAAAGTTCTTAGCCATTTCCGGTTGATTTAGGTCTACCGAAAGTGGTTGTAAATGTAAACATCATCTAATGACAGAAATGCAGGAGTGTGAACGGCTTCAACCATTCTTCAAGCCAAGCTTATTAAAATATAATATAAATAGCTGTTGACTGCTCTGTGGCGCAGTCGGTAGTGATACTGCCTGCGGCGCTGGAGGTCGTGGGTTCGATTCCCACCGGAGACAAATATTTGTGTGACCCATAAATGTTGATCTCAAGAGTCTGGTAGTGTTTCTATGTAGGTATAATATAATAACTGAAGCGCTCGTGGCCCCGCGGACTCAGTGTTCTGTAAACGATCACTGCAGTAAGCAACATTTACTATGGCCGGATATGGATGGGTGACCACCACGTGGACCACTTTGTGACATTTATTTACGAGCGTTTCCGTGCTTCGGAAGGCACGATAAGCCGTTGGTCCCGGTTGTCAGTAAAATGACAGTCGTTAAGCCAAGTTGAAGGCCTTACGGGCGGCTTGAAAAATTTCAACTGTGGGCCGTCACAACCTGCGCCAGGGTCGGCAGCGCGTGTGTAGCGCCTCTGGTGTTGCAAACGTCTATAGGCTACGGTTACCAACCTTCCGGTGGGCCGTAAGCTTGTCTGCCACCTAAGTAGTATAAAAAAATAAATAATAATAATAATATGTATAAATTTAAAAAGTATATAAGTATTAATATTCGTGGTCTGATACCCATAACACAAGCAGGTTATTCCTAGCTTACTTTGGGATCAGATAGCGTTGTGTGAAATGTCCGTGAATATTTATTATCCATATCCATACTAATATTATAAAGCTGAAGAGTTCGTTTGTTTGTTTGTTTGTTTGAACGCTAGGATCTCAGGAACTACTGGTTCGATTTCAAAACTTCTTTTACAGTTTGATAGTCCATTTATTGAGGATGGCTATAGGTTATATAAAATCACGCTAAGACGAATAGGAGCAGAGCAGCAATGAAGAATGTTTTGAAAACGGGGAATTATTTTACCGTCTGAGAGCTTCCGAGGCGTACGCTGCCTAAATGGTTAATGTTACGTAAAAATTTGTACTACAAAATAGTTTCTCTTAAAAAGTTCTATAAAAAAGTCCGCGACAGCATTTGTCTATCTTTTAAGGTTCGCACAATAACCTAATTTGTCTTTCTTTTAAGGTTAGCTCACAATATTATCAAACTGAAGAGTTTGTTTGTGCTAGGATCTCAGAAACTACTGGTTGCATTACAAAATAATTTCACAGTTTTATAGTCCATTTATTGAGGATGGCTAATGGCTATATAACATCACGCTAAGACAAATAGGAGCGGAGCAGCCATGAATAATGTTTTAAGAACGGGGAAAATTTTATTCTTTTGAGAGCTTTCATTGCGTACGTTGCCTAAATGGTTAAAGTTACGTTTTTTACGTAACTTTAACCATTTAGGCATATACTACAAATTTTTTCCTCTTAAAAAGTTACAAAAAAAAGTCCTGAACAGCATATGCCTATCTTTTAAGGTTTACTTACAATAACCTACTTCTTAACCTTTACGTCGGGAGTAAACGTTTTCTGCAGCAATAGCCAGTCAACTGAAAGATAATACCGGCCAAGTGCGAGTCGGACTCGAATACGATGAGTTCCGTACCAAAAAACGGACAAAAATAAATGCGACTGGAACCATTATATCGCTTCAACAAAATTGTGCGGATCAACTCTAATGGTAATGAATATAAGCAACGCGAACGGGAAAAATTATATCACTTTAAATATTAATACCTACCACACCTCTCTAATAAATATAAGACACGCGACGGGAGTAAATGCGACGGGATTATATTACCAACTTAAAATAAAATATTAATACTGTACGATTCTCTTTCTCACTCTCATGTGACGCAAACGAAGTTGCGCGGGTCAGCTAGTTTATTTATAGCTGTTGTGTATCATTGCTTATTAGTATGTAACTATGTATGTATGTAGGTATTGCATGAATACCTACATTACTTACATCTGATTTTCTTTACGATCTAATACCTAATTGAAAAACAGTGTGATGTGAATTTTATTACAGCACATAGCAGACATTGATGAAGGAACATGCATCAGTATTTAATGTTAATGCTATTTCAGTTTTGATATTTTTAGAATATAATAAATTGAACTTGTTGATCAGAATTTGATATACATATAGGTAGGTACTCCACTGAGATTAGTCTCAATTAACGCACGAAACTATATGACACAACCAACGACGTATTATAATATAGACACGTCATGCACGAACATCACGGCTTTCAAAAACAGCAAATATTTTATACATTCAAAAAAAGAATTTCTATGAAATTATCTATGGTAGCATGTATGAAAATTAAGGCAATTGCCTGACTTTTTTGTTGCCATTTTTCAGTGTTGGTAACGTATCTATAGTTTTTTATATATCATTGGACACAACACAATCTTTTAATATGATCAATCTTTTTCTTTCATTCTTGAGCTTTTACAGTTTGAGGATTTTGACCACAGGCAAGTAATTTCAATTTTTCTTGTTAAAAATTTTTGTTTTTCAGTCCTTTCTTGCCTCCGCGTGGTTTGTCCTGGGGTATCCTTCCGAGGGCTTACCCGGGGCACCCAACCGAGGTATTAGGTCAGAAACGTGTGGTTGTTAGTCGGTAGGAGTCTGGCATAGGACCATCCATATAGGATTTTCAACACGTTAAAAAGAAAAAAGTCCGCGTGGTTTTAGTTGGTTTGTGTCAGGCATAGCATTCGTGGGAAATGCACATATTTAAAAAAAAGGTTTATTTTTTTATTCACTTTTGAAAGCCATGGCTGCTCGCTGCATACGTCTCGCGCAGTACTCAAGCACAGACTCCACGCATTCGACGAGTAAACATAAAGCTAAGGAATTCCCGCAGACTGCCTGCTGCTTACGTAGTAACTATTTAGTAATCTATGCTGCTGCTGAGACACGCAGTCGATGAGGAATATTTTCAAAGTTGTTCTTTTAGTTAATATAATTTTTTTTGACCCGTTAACAATTGTTGACTCTATGTAGAGTGTGTCATGCGACTGCCTTTGCTTGAGATATCGGCTTCGAATAAACTCCCTTCTTTGCATGTTAAATGTATTTCAACACCGGAGCACTACACACGCGCTGTCGATGCAGTCGCAGGGGAACTATTATATCTGTGGCAGGGGGACCTACGGTTAACGTGCCTTCCGTATAAATGTCACAAAGTGGTCATGTAGTATCCACTCATCCAAGGACCGACCATACCGAATGTTGCTTACCTACTGCAGTGATCGTTTACAGGACACTGAATCAGCGGGGCCACGAGCGCTTCATAATATTATGAAAGAGATTTGGTAGTAAGATGGTCCGAAGGGGCAAAAAGTGTGTTACAAATACGGATAAACATAAAACTGATTGGTTGCAATATATTTGCAACTGACCAATCAGCTCGAACTTTGGTTTTTGTTGAACAATATTAAGGGCGCGGTTTGTAAGAACGTTATTATGCGCAGTTCATTGTGTGTGGATAATTTTTGAACCTTAAAAGGTAAGTATGGATAGCTTTAACAAAAACATCGTTAATGTTCCGATAATAGAGACCTTAAATTTAGAACTTTACTAAATCTAGCTTTAGTAGGAATAGAACTCACAGTTCCTAAGCTTAGCACCGGTATATCCAATTTGAAAATAATTACGAAGTACAACGTAAATACCTACTCTATAGGCAATAAATTATATAACTTTACAGCACACATAACTCCGTTGTAAAGATGCGTTCTCCGCATGGGGCCGCTGGGTTCTGCCTACCACCACATTATAAGGAGAACTACTTATGATATGTCGGCTGTGCTACCACATAGTGAATCTACTAGTTTCATTAACCCTGTAGGTATAATGGAATGTAATTTCCTTTTTTTGAACGACTGAAGAGGGATTAAAGCTTGTAATACCTAAGTATATACAGAGGTATACATAATCTCCGAAGGGGTAGACAGAGGCATAGTCCACGCCAACATTTCATCTTAAGTATACCTAGGTACCTTTTTTTTACGTGTTGAAATCCTACATGGATGCTATGCCGGACTCCTACCGACTAAACCACACGATGCGTTACAACTGTCTACGGCCGGGAGTCTTGGGTAAGCGCTCGGAAGAATGTCCCAGGGCTCTGCGGCAGACTTTAGCGAACACTTCAACCTCGCCTATGGGGTTCGAGTGCTATCCCGCATCTGGGGAGTTGGTTCGGGTGATAACCCGCTACTTGGGGAAGGGAGGGGAGTTGGGTACTGTCCCACCACTATCACCACTATGAGGGGCAAAGAGATATTCGCCATCGTCTTGACCTGTAAGAACGGGGAGCACCTAGCTCACCGTTTCTCAGGTCATGGAGGTCGGTAGTCTTGGGCGTATAGCAGCCTGCGACGACCTCGCCGCTGACTGCGGAACTCGGGAGGAAGATTTCTCTCCCCGCCACCTCTTTTTGAAGCATAACTTGCTCGCAAAAAGATGCAGCGGCATCCCACTTGCTTCCGCTAGGGACCATAGCTTTCACCATGGTCTCCAGCGTGAGAACGTCGACGCCCAGGTCTCGGCGCTGTAGCACCCATGCTGAGCACTCCACCAGAGTATGCAGCGCCGTGTCCTCGCTGTAGTCACCGCAGTGATACTAGGTAGTTTTGAAGTCTCACGTAGGTAATAGATGGTGAGCCTATTGCCGTGTAATAGGTCGTTACAGATCTACAGTAATTTTTTCAAGCCGCCCATAAGACCTTCAATTTGGCTTAACAGCTGTCATGTAACTGACAACCGGGACCAGCGACTTAAGGCTTCCGTATTCGACCTTGACAAATCCTAAGGCAATTCGAAGGATAGCAGCGTACGCTTTTGCCGGATTTCATTCGATTCTAATACCCTATATTTAGGTACTACATACTGTTACAAAATCTGAGGGGCTTTTAAGAAAACAATCTAGCCGTAAAATATTGTTCTAAAGACCTATATCTATTTTATGACAAGTTTTTATGAGGATTAAACAAAAAAATATTTAGATTATAAAAAACAGACGAATTGAGAACCTCCTCCTTTTTTGGAAGTCGGTTAAAAAGTAGTTAAAATTTATAAAAAAAGTACATTAGGTACTAGTTCAGATTTTTGCAATATGACTCATTCTTCGAAAGCGATTTAGATTTAACAAAGTTTTCCTAATCGTGTTTTGAACCGTTAAAAAAGGAAGAGTTTCTATCTAATAAATTATACAATAAATTAATTTATACAATAATATAGTTTTATCAGATCAAATCAAAGAATATTTCCTTGTATGAAGTTCACACCAAGATGAGTCTCCTTCGAATATACAAGCCTTAAAAACTTTAAAGTACGAATACCTACGCTCGTAAACTGGTCACCTATTCACCTATCCCAGGACCAGCCATAGCTAAAGTTGCTTACTGCAATGATCGTTTAAATAGAGAACACGTAAACGAGAGTACAACTCTACTTCTTGCTCTGCGCTGTGGCCTTTGCTGCGTGTTGAGACTTAGGGTCCGTTCACACAGACCGGCTCGGAGAGCATCGGCGCGCACTTTTCTTTTCACACAGACCGGATCGTATACGCTCGGAGCTGGTTGGAGCGGAGCCGCCAACTATTTCACATAGACCGGCTGGAAGCGGATGCGCTCGGAGCCAGTCGGATGCCCTCGCAGCCGGTCGGATGCTCTCGCAGCCGGTCGGATGCGCTCGCAGCCAGGTAGATTCACTACAAAGGCAGTACCAGTATCCACGCAGTCCAAGTATTGTTTTCGGTGTTAACGTGTGCTTTTCGGAACATGCTTTTAGATAGCCCCGATGAAGAAATATATTAAGTTTTCATCAGTGATGTTTTCGTATAAGTACACACAACTGTTCTGTTTAAATTGGGCCATCAAAATGGCGGTCGGCGTGGGTCGGCGCGCACGCAATTGGAGCCGATCGGCTGCGCGAGCGGGAAAGAGCACGCAATCGGAGCCGATCGGCGGCGCGAGCGGGAAAGAGCACGCAATCGGAGCCGATCCGCTGCGCGAGCGACAAAGTGCATGCAATTGGAGCCGATCGGCTGCGCGAGCAAGAAAGAGCATGAAATCGGAGCCGAGCGGCTGCGCGAACCAGAAAAAGTACGCGATCGGAGCCGGTCAGCTCCTCTTATTATTTCACACCAAGCGCGTTCAAGCATTCGTAATGACAAAAGCAGTGCACATGCAAAAATAAACCTTACTTCAAATACTAAAAACTCTGTTTTCAACGTGATAAGAGTCTGCTCTCCTCTCCGAGCCGGTCTGTGTGAACGGACCCTTACAAGTGCTGCCTACCTACTTTATTTATCTCGAAAACATAACCAATAACATTCTCACGGTTAAATACTTCTTACGATAACAGAATTTTATGCGAACAGAGCCGCGGGCATCCTCTAGTATCCCAGTAATTTGCTATAAGAACAGAAAAGTAAAAAATATACCAAACTACCCTCAGCGTCTCAATTTTGCTGTTAGCATTGGTGTTCACAACGGTAATTATTACAAAACCTACTATTAAACCTTTAACATAATGATAGCGTGCACTTTTTTAATTGCGGCAACACTGCGTTCGCGTTTTGAATTTAGAATCGGAAAGGATAAGCGCGCGTATGCTATTGTGACTTAATTACTATTTTTATTTAAATTATTTAATTGAGGTACATGCTGCAGCTGCTTTTAAAAGATGTTATAAATGCGTTTTGGATAGTTACAATGTACATTATAGATTAGTACATACCTCGATTGCTGCTGTTAAATATAGTCAGCAATAATGACATGAAGTCAGCCATTGGCCCATTTGACGGTTTCAGACTAGTGTCCGACCGAAACTGGTTTTCCGGCCGAAACCGAACTTTCGGCCCCAGGGTCAGTTTCGGCCGAAACCGAAACCGAAACCGAAACTCACGTGTTCATATTGAAAAAAAATTAAAAAAAAAACAAACAAACCAGCCAAGTGCGAGTCAGATTCCGCACAGAGGGTTCCGTTACAAAAATTAGGCACAAAAATTACGTTTGTGGTGTGGATACTTTTAGGTACCTACCTACCTAATTTTAGTAGGTATTTTTTGTTATCGGCATCAGAACAGCAAGATGGTGGTGGCAGTGTCTCTTGACATTGCCAACGCTTTCAGCACCTTGCCCTGGAGCTGCGTTTGGGAGGCGCTTATTTACCATGGAATGCCTCCATACCTCCGTCGAATTGTCAAGGCCTATCTTTCCGAAAGGGCTATAACTTACCCGAGCTGGCTAGGGCTGGGTCCGCGAGATGTGTCGTTCGGTGTTCCATAAGGTCTTAGGACCGATTCTGTGGAACATCGGTTACGATTGGGTGCTGCGTGGTCCGTTGCTCAGAGGTGTCGGCGTAATGTGTTACGTGCGTAACGTGTTACGATGACACCCTCATTACAGCGCGAGGAGCAACGCACCGAGACGCAGCCTTGAGGCGACCTGCGGGATCGCATCGGCATCGGCATCGAGCTCTCGATGACGTATCTGACATACACTGACGTATCGGCGGCGGCCCATACTATCAGCCTCCATGACCGGGGGCCTAAGGACGGTGACGGGGCTGCTTGCCGTCTTTACAGAAGCAGGCCTTAGACGAATGCATGACGTGAGAGATTCATCCACGCCCCGCTCAAGAAGCGGGATAACAACTGAACAACCCCCCAAAGACGCGGCCGCAGTATGCATCATTCCGAGGGCATACTCGGGGCTCCCAACCGTAGGCTGTTAGGTAGGATACGCGTGGTTTTTAGTCGGTAGGACTACTGTACAGTGAAAATTTTAGGCCTATATCTGGCACGGTTCCAGCGGTACAACCTCGTGACTAATAGACAGACGGACGGCTAGGCCTTATGTCTCGTTAATAGGCTTTAACCCCTCCGTGTTTGAGTTAGACTCGCACTTGGCCGGTTATTTTTTTAATAGGTGCAGCAGGTTCCACCAAGTGCCATCAATCAACGGTATAAATCTTCTCAAGTGTTCATTTTAGAAATATCTCTGCCTAAAGATGAGTTGCTTTGTTTTACGTGTGGAATTACTCATGGATGCTATTGTGAACTCCTACCGACTTAAACCACACGGTGCCCTGCTACTAGCTCTTGGCTGGTTTTGGTTACATTCTAGAAGTATATAACTAAAACTGGACAACAGTGAGCCGGACTAGCGCGCGTAGGGTTCTGTACAAGAAAATCAGCAAAAAATCACATATGTTGCATGGGAGGCCCCCTTTAATATTATTAATTTGTCTATTTTTATTATTTGTAGCTATAGCGGCAACAGAAATACATCATCTGTAAAAATTTTAACTGTCTAACTATCACGGTGCATGAGTCTGCTGACAGACAGACGACCAACAATGTCAACAGAACCGACAACAAAGGGGTGGGTTATGTAATGTCCTAGATCACCTTTTTAGGATTCCATAACAATTGTAATATTATAACTATTGATTGAAAGTCCTTTGTAAATCTGTAAATCTTTGGTTAGTAACATATTAACTGGTTGGGCGGACCCTAACCACGTGACACGTCACAAGCAGAGCCAGGCACTCAAAATTCATGAACACGTGAGTTTCGGCCGGGCCGAAAGTTTCGGCCCATTTTGGCCGAAACCGAAACTGCGGCCGAAACTCGATTTTTTGGCCGAAACTGGCCGAAACCGAAACCGAAACCGAAACTTCGGTCGGTCACTATTTCAGACATAGTGTGGTAGTACCTTAGATCATCTAACCACAGGATGCGCCTTACTTAAGCATTGTTTTCTGCCATTGCACATGACCATTTGGTCTTTTGGCTTTATAAAAAGCACTGTACATCAGTACATCATTTTATATGATTAAACTAGTACATTTCATTGTAGTTGACTGTGCAATAAAAATTAACACACAACAGCCATTACGCGTTGGTCGATTAATACATTTTTAAATATAATGAAATTTTATATGTCTTTGTGTTTCTCCCTTCACCCGCTATGAAAACTAGCAGAATATTTTTGTATGCGGTGGTTCGCAAAGGCTAGTCCCGTGATATATGGTCTAAGGGTAGTACGGATATACGTTTGCTAGGAAAAAAAACATTTTTTTTTATATTTAGCTCGCCAGTCGCATCTAGCGATTGGGGGCCAGTTCTGACAGTTTTTTTTTATATAAGTTGGCGGTGTTGTGATGTGCCTCTTCACGCTCCTCTTAAAGAACCCGGGATTGTAAGATGAGGGAAACACGTGTGCGCCGTGCGGGCAGGTCGTTCCAGGTTTTTATAGTTCGACAGAGGAACGATCTTTTGAAACGCTCTGTTCTGGCGAAGATTCTCTCCAATGTGCGTGAGTGGCATCTCTGCCCGGCACGCGTTGTTCGGGATTGGAAAGGAGAGGGTGGGATCAGGTTGAAGAGCTCTTCAGAACATTCGGTAGAAGGCGGCCGGTAGCGGTAGTGGGGCCCCTTACACCCAAAATCATTCTTCTTACCTAAATTATTTTTCTAAGTGAAGACTTTCGCATCCAGTCACTGCCTTCGACCTTCTCCAGGTCATCGGTCCCTCTCGTTTACTCCACCGGCTTTCGGTTCTTCTACAGATATGGCTAGCCCTCACTTCAAAACGCATAATCTGCGAGATATGTCGACCACTCTGGTTCTCTGACGGATAATATCGTTTTGGATTTAATTCTTAACAGATACGGTGAGACCCCAAGCATAGCTCGTTCCATTGCTCGCTGTACAACTTTAAGGGCATGGAGTAACTCCACTGTTAAAGTGTCCACTTCTCGACACCGTTGGTCATAACTGGTAGAACGTACCTATTGGTTAGGTTACCCTTTGGTTACGAAAACCCAACGACCATTGGGGTTGTATAGCCGTTGCAAAAACATAAAACGGTATTTTAGCCCCTCTCTATAAAAAAGATTGCAGAGGGGCTTATGGCGAGACTTGTGTCTGTAGTCTGTGACTCTGTTGCATTAAACTACGTCACTATGTCACGTAGATCATCGGTTCAAAGTTTGAAAACAAAAATGACAACGTCAATCGGATTGAACTTTCACTTTCACAATAAACGTTATAAAGAGGGGAAGTCGGGTGAGACCGTCTCACGGCTTCTTGTTTAGAAAAGGACCCGATAATGTTATACTTACAGGTAGGTAGATACTATTACTTTGTTAAGTACATAGTGTTTATCTACTTTACAATTTTAAGTAGACACAATAAATAACTTATTCTATGTCTGTGCTAAAGGTGGCCTTATTCAGAACCCATTAATTATTTCTTATGTCCATAAAATTAATTTACGACGTGTTATTTTATACATTAATAATTTACGATCTGCCGTTCATTACGTGTTAATTACTTAATTGTAAATCAATCACCATTTAATAGTAGTTTACAATATTTGCGCAATGAAGCGCACTTAGGTCTTTTTTGTGGAAGAAGGCACCTGTTTCATAAATGCCGCTGGATCCACCTCCTACTTAGTTGTCACAACGACAGCTGATGTATGAAATGTCAACTAATTCTAAACAGGATACAACGATTGTACCTATTTAGGTAAGTATACCTGATAAAATAATCCTGGGTTAGATTTCCGGGTCTACCAAATATTTGTTTGATGCACATATTTGTTTCGGAGTTTGGGTGTCTCTATATGTACGTATTTAGAAATACTATAAGAGTAGCTACCTGCAGTTGAAATTTCTTAAGCCGCCTCCATAAGGTCTTTAACTTGGCTTAACGATTGTCGAGTTTGTCTTCTTTAGACAACGGATCGTTTTGCGAAAGCATTCCCTTAGTGGCCTCTTACGACACCTCGGGAAGAATTGGGGTAGCGATATTTTGTACTATTTTCCTTTACCACACGAGGATCCGTCGCGTCGTGGCACGGGGCAGCTGAATATTCAGCCTCAACTTTTTCGTACGTTTAAGTTTTCGTAAGGTTTTGCTGGGTCATCAGTGCGAGTGTAACACCCCTGGTGTTGCAAACGGCCATAGGCTGCCGCAAGCTTGTCTGTCACCTTAGTGGCATAACAAGGACGGAGACTTATTCAAAAGAATAGTTTCAGTAGCTATGGATTTCAGTGGACAGACACTTTCCATCAATCTGAAAAAAGAACGATCACTGCAGTAGGCGACATTCGCTATGGCCGGTCCTTGGGTGGGTGACCACCAAGTGACCACATTGTGAATTTGTGACATTTATTTACCATGCTACGATGGTTCGGGCATGTGGAACGAATGGGAGATGAAAGAATGACAAAACAGATATACAACGCGAAAGTGGATGGACGTAGGAGTCGGGGAAGGCCACGACACACCTACCACGACCAAATTAATCGTGTGTTAGTTGAAGGTGATGTCAAGAGCCGTAGGAACCGACGTGCATGCATGAAAAGAAAAATGAAAGTTGAAGAAGCAAGTGAGGTGTGTATGGACCGTGCCGTGTGGCGCTCGGTTCTTTCTGCCTACCCCGCAAGGGATTTGGCGTGAAGATAGTTATTTACCAGTAGTTCTTAGTGTAAATAAAAAGGTGAGATCAACAACAACACACATGTATTTTTCTTTTTTTACGTGAGGAAATGATTGTTAAATGGATAGTAGGTACCTACACTACTTACTTGGTAATTTTTGATTTGATATCTTTATCGGCTTTATCAGAGCGCCCATTAAAAATTTGTCCACAATCTTAGGCGCCGCGCCCTATTCGATTTAATGACGATAAGTACTTATGTAAGTAGGTAGGTACTTAGCTAACCTAGCGCCGCGCGGGTTGCTAGGTCGGGAAACCTCCTAGTGAGCTTGGTCCGGTTTCCTATCCCTTCGAGCTACATGCCCGGGGGGAGTGGCAACTGGACTAAGACGGTGCACCCTGCGCGGCAGTGTCTGTCCAGCTGCTGCGTGTGTGCGGGCTGCTGCATGTACGGTAGTTCCGCCTGTGCGGCCGTTCCGTTCAGCACCGGTAGGGGCCTGTCACTGCTGGTCATCGTACTAGCCATGGTCAGCAGTCAGGCGTGCTGAGTTACCATCGATTCGGCGGGAGGCGCACTGCGCAGGGGAGCGGGAGTAACAGATAATGCTCCCGCTTCGCCGTGCAGTTCGGGGGCGCCGCGGTAAGGAGTCACTGCGCGCGTTGATGCTTGACCGAAGGCGTAAGGTCGGAGGACCCCGCCCACCAACGGTCATATGGCGGTGAGCACCTTCCCCGTGTTCCGGGGAAACAAAAAAAAACCAAAAAAAAAACCTGGCGCCGCGCCGGTGCAATGAAATAATTACCGCATTGACTTCCGACTGGCTTTATTTTGAATTAGCTATTCCCAGGAGCATTAGAACATTTTTTATCTAGATACTAAATTCACTTGTAAGATTTGAAAATAACTATTAAACTGGCGCGTTGAACAAACCATTTTTGTTAAGAAATTAAACAATTGTTGAAATAGAAGGACGTTGACCGTTAGGTTTGCATGTTATTTAAAAAAAAATGTTCAAATGTCAGCGGAAGTGACATGAACTGCGATAATGGCGGGTGCGTGCGCTGGAAACGATACATTCGGATGCACGCTGCGTTGATTCCCGCTAATCGTTTTCTTGGCATTTATTTTGTAATACGAGGGGAATAAAATGATGATTTCAATTATATTTTTTCTTTACCTTGACCATTGCATTCAATTAAAGTAAATACTTAGATAGTTTCTTGGTTTTATTGAATGATCAATGATCATGTACCTACCTACGAAAAAGATTCGTTCAAACTGCTGGAACTTACTTAGTTTTTTTTGTGTGGAAATCCTATATAACTGCCGGACTCCTACCGACTAAAATTACACGATGCCTTACAAGTACAGCAGTCTACGGCCGGGAGTGGCGGGAATTTTGGGTAAACCCTCGCAAGGATGCTCAAAGGTTCTCGGCAGACATAGGCTACCACAGCGGTCTCGCCTAGAGGGTTAGGGTCATAGATTTAGGATACCTATACGAAAAGTTCTAAATATATAGTTAGGGCGCTATCCCGCGTCTAGGGGGGTTTGTTCGGGTGTTATTCCACTACTTGCGGAAGGGTTGGGTTAGGTTAGGTTACTATCCCACTATTATGAGGGGCGAAGAGACACGCCACTATCATGGCCTGCTTCTGTAAGAACGACGAGAAGCCAACTCGCCGTTCTCAAGCCCTCGGTCATGGAGGCCGGTAAAACTGCTGTAGTTCCAATAGGTTTTTGGTTTTTGATGATGTTCAGACGGGTAAATCTCAGAGATAAGGATGACTCACACTAGACCGTACCGGGTCCGAGCCGAGGCGGGACCGAGTTGTTTCCGAGCTTTGCCGTTGTCCGTTGCTCGGCCGTCACTCGGTTGCCGCTCGGTATAGCGTGAGTGTGTTCATACAAAATAATTAAGTATGTAACATTTAGTTGACCGTGCTACGGGCGACACTCGGCTCGGACCCGGCACGGTGTAGCGTGAGTCATCCTTTAATCGTAGACAGAACAAGATGATTTAAGAAAATAGAAAACATTATACCTACCTAACTCTAATCTACACAATGTCTTTTATGGTGGTATTCACATACTTACATTTAGAATTTTTGGTAACCCAAGTTTACCAACCTCTTTTCTCGAATAAAGCCTTTATCTGTGACCTTTTTCATCGATCAATTTAACATCTTTCATTACACTGCCACTGTGTTTGCCGACATCTGTTAATTTTATTTGTCAAACGTATCAGAATCAGAAATGTGTTGTACATTTTTATTACTATAAAAATTATTTTAGTGACAAACTGTGGTGTAAATATGTTTTGTTTGAAGCCAATGCGTTTTGGAAGCGTTTATTGTTTGAATAAATTTTGTTGCTCGAGCCGTAGTAGCTCCTCTTTTGAAGGCAGTAGAAAACAGGTTTCATGGAATTGTAGCTTGGGCAGAAAAAAATCGTGGACTTGGAGTAAAAGGTGAGATACCTACTATAAGTACTTATAAGGAGTTTCTTTTTTGTAGATTTGGGCACTACCCTTTGCTTTGCCAAAACTTTGTGTGGGTCTTTCAGAACCTCGCCCGATATTAGACTGGTGCTTGCAACGCATGACATGCAAGGGAATCTATACCGATTTATATCACACATATATTACCTGAACTTTAGGTATTTGTTACTCCAGTATACCTACCTACCTACTGTGAGCTTAAAGTTGGTATAAGACATAGGTAGATGGGCTTTGCTTTCGATATCATCGGCTTTAAAAAAAAAGAAAAACAATGAATGGATGATGGCCCCTATGGTAGAATTTAGACAAGTTCTTCAGTATTTTCGATATTGCCACAGGGCGGAAACAACAACAACAAATGATTCCTTTTCAGCTCTCCCACCTACACTAATAAACACGTGATGCTTGTACCTATATTATATTATCTGTGCTTGTACAGAGCTTGAATGTGTGTGTACCCACTAAGCTTAAGCAGCACTAACCCCTCAAAACATCCTTCAACTTTTTGACAGCTGTGACGGGGGTGAGGAAGCTTGCTCGGTGGGAGGCAGGGAGTTCCTTTATAATATTAGCTTTATGTTACACACAACAAACTATAGGTACCACCTTTTTACCAAAGAGGCAGTCTTCAGATCAACATGAAGGAGTTATAGTTAAACGATGCTTACCATCAGGCCATTTCGTAACCTGAACATCGGGTTCGGCCGCAAGGTGGAGATGGATTGGCGTGACGTCATATCCGAGGCGGAGCAGATCGTGGGCTACCCCACATCCTTCCTCAACCTTCGCTGGTTGTTTAATGACGAGATTGCGAACACGGCTGTGCATTTGAGGAAACTGGTTAGTAAAGATTGGTAGACTTTCTGTAATCTACTCACGCTTACGTCTTTGGCCACTTTGCACCAACAACAACTTACAGGTCTCTCAGAAATCGATGTCCAGCAGGAATCGCAAATTCACTCTCACTTAGGCTTCTACAGGGTTCACTTTTGGGCATCTACTGTTCCTCATCGTACAATTTTCTTCCACCATACAATATCATGACCGGATCAACTATACCTTTCCAATATTCCCAGGTCGGAACCAACCATCGTCTGTTAAAATCAGCAAAGAACCTTCTATTAGGTTCTAAAAGCAATCTTCAGTCTGTTGGTTTGACCATTCTTCTGGTCTCGAAGGCGGCTGGCTTCAATCCAAAAGAGTTCACAGCAGATAACTACGACTGTGGAGTACTGCACGCTCAGAGAGGGGTAGCAGAGATTGTGGAGATGAAGAGGACTGGTCATCTGATACACAAAGCTATGGAGAATCTTCAGAACAAGACTGAACATGGGGACAAGTATAATGACCTGCTTTATGGGAATAAGATCGTTTTATTGACAGGTGAGATGTGTTTGTTATTCGCTCATGAAAGAAATATGGACGCCGCAAGCCAATTGTTGAACATTCCCTAATCTTTGTAGGAGACTATCTTCTGGCGAACTGTTTAAAAAATCTCGGCGGTCTTCGCAACAATGAAGTTACGGAGCTTATTTCGACTGGCCTTCGAGATCTTGTGGAGGGAGATTTTTTCGGCGAACGAGATGGAGACAACAATCCGGTACTTACACAACCCAAAGGTAAGAATAAGATCGGGATAAGATAAGAAAAATGTTTCAAATTAGAAGGCTCAGCCATACTTGTTGACATTCAGTTTCAAGTAGGGAGGTATTAATAGCTTCAAGTTATTATGGATTTGCACACGAAATCGAATCAAATTTTCACAGGCAAATAATTCTAATTGATATAGTTTAGCTGTTTTATCAATCCATGAAAACCTTTCAGGCGTTGACAATCTACCTGCTTACGATTGGGAGAATGAAGACAATTTGAAACCCCTCGGCTCTAATGAGTATCTTGGGCGAGGGAAGGATGAATTTATCTTGAGGACAATGTTGACGACGGGCAGTATCCTTGGTAAGGGGTGCCAGGCTGCCATTAAGATAGCCAACCAAGGAAGAGAAATGGAAAAAAATGCGTACATCCTTGGTGGACACTTGGCTATCATGTGGCAGCTGTACCTTGACATAAAAGACTTTTTCACCCATCCATACTCATACTCCTTAGTTGGAGCTCCAGTAATTATCGCTGCTTGGGAGTATCCCCAAGTTTATGGCCATATTCTTGAGTCGAAATTAGAAAAAGAACCTGTGCAGTACAAAAATTTATACTATGAAGTTCGAAGCACTAGGAGCATGGAGTATCTCACTAAGTTTCTGGATGATGAGCTAGCAGCCATTTTGAAATATACAGAGAAGTTCCCGGTGGAGGATGCGAGGAGTGCACTACAGAAAATGGCGACAACGATACATAGTGAAACTATTCAATATATGGATGTGTGAGTAAATTTGCTTCTCATTTCGTATTTACCTACGATCCTCTGATCTATGCCCCCTAATACCCTTAGTGTTAGAAGAATATATTATCATATTGTATCTCAGCTGCCTATACTAGGGCTACCAAGCGTGTATACTAGATGCAACCTAATGAGAGATGTAGATAATATTTGATATTTTAGTATCTAACGTTTCACGACACGCGCAGCGAACTTTTTTTACTAGGGTTATTTGGGTTATTCCACACCTGACTTCTGGTAATAGAACTCCTAATTAGATACTCTGGTAACTCGCATAGTAGGCTGGAAGAAAGTCTAGTTCAACCTGTACATGAGACATACCTAAGTAGTAGGTATGTCTTAGAATGTAAAGGTTAACAAACAGGATTTTACGTTCCGGTAGCGGATGGATCTTTGTGCTTAAAATCGTAATAAAAAAATTAACGCGAGACCAAAATAGGGGAAATAGATGTTTTGAAAACAAAACTAGATTATAAAATTAAAATCTCTTTTATTGTAAAACATAACAAATTATTAACATGTAACATTTCATCTTACCTCATTTTACCTAAGACATTATAGTCCCGAATTTAACAATTACAACATGGAACTTGCATTATTGGCGCATCAAAATTTCAAAATAAATTAAACACAATAAAATTAATCTAATCTACAATTACAAACAAACGTGTCTTGTTCCTATAGGCCTTAATGTAGAATTGTGTACTGGACTCTTGAAGTTGACATGCAGCAAAAATAAGATTGGTCCCAATACCGAGCCTTGAGAGATCCCATTATTTAAGTCATTAATTTGGAGTAACCAGACCTCACAAACACTGAGAAGTCCGTAGGAAGGAAGGTAATTTTGATAGAACTCTCGTGTACCAGACTCTATCGAAGGCCTTGACGATATCTAGGAGACTCTCTCACTGTCAGGTCTTCTATATAACTTTTTTATACTACTTATTCTACTGAAGAGCCAGAAAAGCAAGTGGCCCACCTGCACATGCAAACAGAGGATCACTGCTCATGTCAGAATACTGTCTGGCCCACGCCAGTTACTCTGAACATCGGCTCGTTGTAGTTACAAATATCGATGGTTCTTTTTACTTTTCTACCAATTCTTAAAATATATCCTTAAACCAAATTATTTTCTTCATCACAGCCTTACAACATTTCTGTGGTTTTCTTGGTTTTAACTTGTTTGTGATGTGCTTGTGGGCAACGATAAATTACTAGAATGAATACTGTTTGTCGTCTATATTAATGTCATTAGACTTAGATTAGTTGTGTATCACTAACGGGGCAAACAAGTATACAGCCTGTTTGATTAAAGTGATCGGCAATCGGATTTGTGTGAAAGAAATAAATTCAATACAAATTCGAAACATCCCTTTCCAGGTACTGAAAAATTTTAGAGCAATTGAAATGTCAAAGAAATAAAATTATAAAGTACCTAATCACGTTGAGCCCCATAAAAATAAATATATAATTTATTTTTATGGGGCGCAACGTGATTAGGTGTTTAGACTAAGAGTCAGCCTGTGAAACAATATAATTATTACTAGTAAAAGAAAAGGAAACTAGATAAGTCCTACTTTCCTTTGGGTCCTCTTTTTTTGAAGTCAGTTTTAAAATATTATTTAATATGTAAACATGTTGGATTAAAAGTAGATTAATAAAGTTATAATACACATACACCTTGGCAAGAAAGAGAAGAAAATAATGGAGGAGCCACTGTGCTATTCAAATGGCAACCCGTTAAAAAGAACCACCAATCAGTATCCAGTTGTCAACAATCGTCAATAAAACCCACCAATCAAATTGTATAACGTCATTGACTGACAGACGTATGTGACGTTATTGGCAGCTTTTTGACCTAGCCAGCCTGCAAAATATTAGTTCCGTTTCTAGACTTTTTTGCCAAGCTGTAAACGAAAATGTCAATGTATAAATAAAATATTGAAGTCAAATGAGTTTAAAATGTGCCAATCAACACCAGAGGCGCTTAACTTGCGCTACTGACCCTGCTAAAACCTTATAAGACCCCTTTTGAAGATTCCCATACTGCAGGCGTTCTTTCTATAGCTCAATGTCCATTCATTATTGCTAGGTACTGTACATATTATGCTACCTACTGAAATTATACATGCCATAAAAACGTCACTGACTGAACAGCTCCCAATATTTTTGACACAGCAAGTGGTAACAAAAAAAAAAGGAATCGTGTTTCATTTCGTTACTTTTGTTTTTGTTACCAATTTTGAAGGCAAACTTTTTAGGAAATGCGCCAATAGACGTGTTTACATTGGACTAACGGTCTCTATCGTCTTCAGAGCACCATACAATGGTGCAGCACCGTTACTGTTTTTCGAGTTTCCTTGGATCATTTACTAATTGTTTTTTTTCTATAGTTGTCGCCTAACTAGAAACCACGCACTGTTTATTTATTTAGTAATTCACATAAGGAACATAATAGGTTTGTCCCCCAAAACCAAGTTGAAGGTTTGACAGAAGAATCTAAGCAGTACGCGCTCATGGTTCAGGCAGTGCTGAGCGATGTATAGACGACGACGCTTTAAAACAGTTAGTATGCTCAAATACTTATTATAATCCGCGCGCAATGATAAGAATCCGGAAACTGGTTAAAGAAAATTACATATTTCAAGC
This sequence comes from Miltochrista miniata, assembly GCA_933228765.1. Taxonomy (NCBI): domain Eukaryota; kingdom Metazoa; phylum Arthropoda; class Insecta; order Lepidoptera; family Erebidae; genus Miltochrista; species Miltochrista miniata. Next base: position 29,495,523 of record OW121764.1, on the reverse strand, counting down.
ATTAGCAGAAGGGTTCGAAAATCGGCTCTGAAACGAATTATTCCCCTAAGATACACTTTCCCGGTAGATACACTTTTTGAAAAATCTCGCTTTTATTCCCTTTTGGTACACTTTTGTGTAGTACAATCATGTAGATAAATAAAAAACGAATCATACCTCCGACAGACGTTTCTCTGCTGGATGCTTGGATGAGCCGCCGACAGAACGTTTCGTTTATGAGTTGTTCACCGACAGAACCTTTCAACTACGAACGTTTCGCCGACAGAACGATTAATTCAACCATAAGGCTGCGTTCACACGTCGCACGTTTTTCTCGTAGGTACACGATTTTCTCGTGCACGATGAAATCGTAGTAGCAGTAGACAATATATGAAACTGTTCACATGCAGTCCATACGGGAAAATCGTGTGTACGAGACACGTTTTTCCCGTTTACCGTGCGGAGTTGCCGTTAGGATCGCCGTGCGTCGGCACGATTTTCTCGAATATGCGTAGTAGTGGCGCTTATGTACACATTGATCGTTCACACGACTTACCCATTCATGCGATTTTATCGTAACGTTAAAAACTAGTTGAATGGTCGCTGTGTGAACGATTGCATCGTGCACGGGAAAATCGTGTACGAGAAAAACGTGCGCCGTGGAACGTAGCCTTCGTCTCCGCTCCTTTCCGCTCTGCACCGTGATTGGTGAAACGCAGCACAGCGTTCACAAACTTTGCCGCGATTCGCCAATCACATGGCTTAAAATCCACAGCTTCTCTCCGTTCCGCCTCACAGTGTCTTATAATCGCTCAGTAGCGGTCACTCTCTTCTTTTTATGTTTTATGATGGATAATAGCCAAACTAAGCAGATAGTTAAACTCCAAAATGTTTATCACCCATAGTTTTAGAAAAATTTAAGAAATCGAGAAAAGTCCATAGAAACCATAGAAACCCTTCATCTCCTTTGTTATTCGTATTATTTTCGTTGTTTCATTTGCCATGATTAAGATAACTTGCATCGAAAACCCTTCATCTCCTTTGTTATTCGTATTATTTTCGTTGTTTCATTTGCCATGATTAAGATAACTTGCATCGAAATCGATGCCAAGAATATAAAGTCTTGGCATCGATTTATAAAAAAAAATGAACGAATGTTGTCTAGTTTAGCGAGAATATTTTTTTTTGTAAATATTTTATTTACTTTTTTCTAGGGGCATCCCTTGATGGTCGCATTTTTTTTAGATGCCGAATTGATAATTGTGAACAGTACTATTACCACAAAAAAAAATTAGACGCTACAAGCCCAGGACAGCTGGGATATTCAGCTCTAAAGTTTTGAGTTAGGGTTGTCACTCAAATCTATGGTATAGTTCAGTTGTGGTCCTTAAATTTATTATGTGTTATGATTATGAATCAAAACAGCCTGTTCTTTTGTATTAATTATATGTTTACGTATATGAAGAGTAAACTACATTTAACTGAAATAATAATAACAATCCTAAATTTCAATTAAATAAAACGTTTATCAAAAGAAACTAAGTAGTAACGATTTTAATGGTGTATAACCGCAATGGTGTATAATGCGAAACTATTTTAGAGAGAATTTTTTAAAAAAAATGAAGGAATGTTGTCCATTTTAGCGAAAATATTTTTTTTTGTAATTATTTTTTTTTCTAGGGGCATCCCTTGACGGTCGCATTTTTTTAGATGCCGAATTGTTAATTATGGATAGTACTACTACCAAAAAAAAATTAGACGCTACAAGCCCAGGATAGCTCTGAAATTCAATTTTAAAGTTTTGAGGGGTAAGGGTTGTCACTCATTTCTATGGTATAGTTCAGTTTGCCATATCGCAAGAAGATAAGTGTAATATCAATGAATAAATTTGGATTTCTTTTTAATCCCTAACACATAAAAATATAAAGACCACAACTGAACAATACCATTGACTTGAGATACAACACTAACTCAAATCTTAAAAACTGAATATCCCAGCTGTCCTGTGCTTGCAGCGCGTAATTTTTTTTGTGGTAGTACTCATCAGCGCAATTAACAAAAAAACGTTTTTAAAAAATGCGGCCGTCAAGGAATTCCTATGAAAAAAAAGATATAATTTTAAAAATCTCTCTAAAATAAACAAGTACACTTTTTTTATTAATTGTTGTTACCTACAATATCACTAACCCATTCCAAAACTTTCAAGCCAAAATTTAATTTAATTTCAATTATATCTCAATGGTATCATCATTCTAAATATTATAAATTTCAGACATCAAATTTTTTTTGTGACAACCCTATTTCCATAGAAAATTATAAAAAACTTAGAAACGTCTTATCTCAGCTGTCCTGCATTGAAAAAAATTAAAAATTTATGAGTAGGAAGCTACATAACTGGACATTAGTTAGATAGTGAAAAAAAATGCGACCGTTCACTAGGAAAGTTTTTATATTTATTTTTCTAAAATTTGAAAATGAATTTTTATTTCGTATGCTAGGGCAGGTGCAGACTTGTAATTTCTACACATCATTACGAATATATTCCTCCATTTATTGCTAATTTTAACCACCATAAATTTTGATTATTTCGAGCAAAATCTGTAAAAATGTTTTTGTCAAAGTTCAATGACCTTTTAACAAAATCTTCATAATTTCAAAACTAATATTTTTTCAATTTTTGGTGTGTCATATTATGCTGTACTACGTTTATATCTATCGTTATTGGCCATAAAAAAAGAGTGACCGCTACTGAGCGATTATAAAACACTGTGCGCCTAAGTGGAACCACACCTTATGTATCGAAGCTATGTTACAGAATCTCGAAAACCTGTCATTTTCGAGTTTCTTTGACAAGGTTCCGGATTCTACTCGTTGCGCGCGGAATTTACTACTTTATACCCAATTTCACTCTGAAGTTGACAGACATGGCTAATCACGATTACAATTGGTTCTGATAATGTAGCTTTATATTCTACAATTTCCTAATGTACAAATGACACTACAAAGTATAAATTAACCTCTTAATAGTATCTGTGGACACACACTCACCAAACGTCTCAACGTAACTCTTAGCTTTGTCCGCATGCTGTCTGTACAACTCTTTAGTTTCCTCAACAGCATTCGTTTTCAACACTTCTTCTTTTAACCCATCAAAATCTATATCAGTTATATTTTTTACATCAAACCATTCATGTAGGTGTGGACTGTCTCGTAAAGCGAACAACACAGGTGCACTAGCTAAGGAAAATGAATCTTTTTCTGAAGTAATTTTTTGTATTTCTGAAGCGGCTTGCCATGCTAAACACAAATGGCATCCGAATTTGTATGCTATGTGTTGCTTTTCTAAATCATGACCTCCTAATAACAGAGTGCCCTGACAACCTTGACCCAGTAACGTACCACCGTTGTACAATGAACGTAGAGTCCATTCTCTAATCGGTGATCCAAGTACATCTTTTACTTCTAAGGGTAATGTATCACTACATATTTCATAAGAATCCGTTTCTCTACCAGCTGGTTTACCAGGCACTGGCATGTTTTGTGAATCCCGTTGGCCAAAGAACTCTCCTTCACTTAAATCTCTCAATGCTGTTGATATAAGGTATGATAGATCTTGGTTCTTTAGTCTAGCGAGCATACCGTTAGCAGTTACTAGTAAATAATCTCCAATTAAAATTGCAATTTTGTTAGCAAATATTGCGGTGTCTGAATTTTTATTACCACGGTCACACGGTGGAATGTTTAATAATCCCCTGTGGACATAATGGCCCGTTCTGATCATTTCGGTCAACTCGGCAAGTATTCTTTGGTTTTCAGTAATTGTATTAGACAGTAGAGATGTTGACGGGTTGACTGCTTTTGACAGTAATAAAATAACAAGCCCCCAAGGTTGAAGGTTATTTTGTTCGTTGTACAGGAACATTTTTGCCGTTTTTACTATAGGATGGTTCATGCCTACCTGTGAAAATTAAACAACAATTTAGCATTTTTATGAGTGTATACCGTAACTCTACCTAACCCTTTAGGGAAAACGCTTGATTATATATGTATGTAACATTTTTAACAGTTATGCATGTTGGGTATTTAGCGTGACTGGGTTACTTTCTAATAAAATCTTACAACACATTATTGTTATGTATAATTTCAATTTAAAGCAAACCTTGATTTAGTTTTTAACCTTAAATTACTCATGGCAACACTTCCTTTTGTTTCGAGATAGGAGGAAATAACCTTGTACTTAATACAACATAACCTTTTATAATATTACATAAGTATTTTATGAAACCTTATGGGTAATGGATTTCAGTATACTTGCTACTGTGCGAGAAGGTTTGAAGTGATAGGAAAGGCTCAGATTACTTCACAATAATAGTTTAGATCATATTTAAATACAAAAACACATTGAATTTTATACTCACCACTGTGCGCAAATGCATGGCCAAATTTGCGAATTCGTCGCTCAATAACCATCTCAAATTCATAAAAGATGTTGGGTAGCCAACTATCTTTTCAGCTTCTCTAATAACTTTGCCCCATTGAGCCAAGGTTGGTCGGAATATGATGTCTTCTGAGGATAAGCTGGTCATGGTGGATTCAGGTCGAATTTGTTGCGATAACGCAACGGTACGACGTAAATGACGCATTAGAGCGTACGACATGGTCACTTTCTTTACTTAAAAATGTCTTGAAGTCACACTCACATTCAAATTAAACAATTATTTCAGTTTAAAAACACTGCCCCACTCGCAACATGCACAGAGTTATGTCATAGTTAAGTCATTCTTTGTTTTGACGTTTTTTCTATTCGTTCAGAAATATTCAACGAAACGTTCAGTTTCAGCCATGAAGCTATAGATAAACATGGAGGCCACACTTCGAACAACCGCTTGAGTCAAATACCTACGTATCTCTATCTCACTCTCTGTGGGCTAACCTTCTCTTTCTAGGGAATTGTGCAGTGCTGCTATCTTCTTTTTAGTATCTCCTAGAAAATAATAGAAATAGACCATACTAACCAAAAATGCAAATAAAATAATTTATAAATAGCTCTATAGTACGACTACGATTATTTAATGTATAAATTGAAATATTTCATACAATAATATGCATGATTGGGTTGTCGAATCAGTGAATTACATTCCCATTTTCTAAGGATTCTGTAATGTGGCAACATTGGTACTACATGTCAACTGTCAAAGTGTCAACTAAGAATAGAATGGCGGTTGACTCCATTGTTTTCACACAATGAAACGTTATGAAGTAGTGTGACTATATTGAGGATTTATATGGGACTTCCTGTGTATTATTAGAAGAAACACGAATGTCATTATTAGAGTAAATAAAATAAGTTAAGTATTTTTATCGTATGTTAATGATGTTTCCTAAAATTGATAGGTTTCCTAAAAATAGTATTCAGCGAGAAATATGGTTATCCATTGTACCATTAAAAATTAAGTTAAGATATTTTTTATAAAAGCAATTAGTATGCTAACTGATCATAAATTTTAAATATGGAAAAGGAGTTGGTTTCGGAGCGGGATTCGAACCTGCGTCTTCTCGCGTACCGTGCGGACGCCTTAACCACCGGCCACCGAAACTTACTCGGAACCAACCAAATTTTCCACCTTATATACGTCTTGGGGCGACGCATGCACCATCTACCGACACTTTTTGAAAGTTTCACGGCACGAATGTATAGAATTGCACCTATATTCATCCGATTTATGATGAAACCTGCCCGAACATTAAAATAATTTTTTGAAAAGCAATTAGTATGCCAACTAATCATAAATTTTAAATATGGAAAAGTAGTTGGTTTCGGAGCAGGATTCGAACCTACGTCTTCTCGCGTACCTTATAAATCGAATGGATATAGGTGCAATTCTATACATTCGTGTCGTGTAACTTTCTAAAAAGTGCCGGTAGATGATGCCTCCAGTTCCATATTTAAAAAAAATGAAGTTCTATGAAAGCGCCAGGATTTGCAATTTGCATTTCCAAAATACCGATTATGATATAGTAACAAAGCGCTTAAAACCATCAACAGTTCCTAACTTGTTGTCCAATAATACTGTTCCTAATTTATTTTCCAATAATCAAATTAAAAACACATACATAAAAATAAAATAAATGGATTAAATAACTAAACTACTAAACTATTGCCTACTAAACATTCCACCCCTGATCATACCAGGCGCAAAGGTGCCCAATACACAAGCAGCGTTGCCGCGCTGGATAGCTATCCTTTGTACCAGATACGACCAGGCGTGGGAGTCATGCGTCTTGTCCTGTAGCCTACGGCCGATCTCCGAGACCAGAGCCTTAGCATCACTACCGCCACATTCCATCGTTTCTACAGCTACTAGTACGACCAGATAACACGACTCCATCTCCGCGTACTTTTGGCGTTTTCTGTAAGCAGCATTTTCCGCTGCGGCCGCCGGTAAATGGACTATACGAGCGAAGTGACTGGCGGCGAAAGTGCTGACGCATGTTGCGTCCCACACTAAGCACTTGCAGTTCTTCCATGGCACAAGGGTCAGGCCGTCTGGTCTCTTGCCGTCTGCACGGGACAAACCTGGTGGTTCAAGGATACAGGGGACCTCAGCCGACACCAGAGCCCGTCGGATTATCCGCCGTTACGCGGATGCCTACCGGTGCTGCGACGACAACTCAAAGCATGATGACATGGCACCGCACATACATACGCGACATTCCCCACAAAGGAAAAAGATAGAATTTAGCACCTATGTGCATACTGCATTACTTACATTCGCATTTCGCGGAGGAATCGACCCTCCGACCAAAGGAAAATATTTTCTCTTTCTTTTTTCGACATTCGTCACAGCCTGCCACGAGAAGTCGCAGCGCGAGAGACGTACAGTTTATTAACCTAGAAAATTAACCCACTTGGATGAATAGCTTCGTTATTAGCAATGTACCTATGCAATCTGCAGAGAATACTACCTATCAGTCTTCGTAAAAAACAGAGAAAATAGTTAATCTCGCCTTTGTACATCTAATTTATATAATAAATTTTCACCGCCTATTCCGTGTAAAGAAAACTAATTCTTAAATAGGTGAAATGATAATATACCTCTGCCTTCGGGGATAAAGGCGTGACCCTATGTATGTATTGTACATCTAATTGTATTATGAATATATATTGTCTTCATTGCGTACAATAAAGAATAATAGAAAATGAAATATCCTGGCAAAAATAAAAATAGGGCCACCCTACTTAGAAAGAGACGTAGAGCCCACACAGAGCAAGACAGTATTATACAGACTACGCTTCAAGTAGGTATTCGAAGTGTGGCCTCCATGTTTATCTATAGCTTCATGGTTTCAGCCATATGTAAGTGTAACCTATGAAATATGTTAAGTGTCTATATAAATCAAATCGCAAATCACTGTTCGAGATAGGCCTTTCCCAACTTATGCCACGACACATGGTTTACATCTTCTAGGTTCTAGGTCTTTACATTCAAATTATTATGCAGAGTTCAAAAAGTAAGCTATGAAGGTCACTTTTAGTGAAGCAACGATTACTGAACGTAAATTCTTCATGCTAGCGCAAAAATCAACCTTACTGCCGCCACAGAGTACATTTGTATAATATGAGAACTGCCGCCAGTGCCAGAGACTCCTGTTACTGATTTTTCAACATTTTTGGACTGCGCACTAGGTTAGCTTATTATAATCACAATAAGGGGGAAGTCACCAAAGCAGGTCTATAGAGGACGGAGATCCAGTGAAGATCTACGACACAAGAGTGCTTTACTTTTTACCGTTCCGTTTCTTTATTACTTAGCTATTTCTCCATAATACCCACTTCATCTGGCGGAGCCAAAGAATATGTGAGAGTCACCAAACAGGGTCTAAATTTCTAAAACGTCAACGTTGTATGTTTCATATTATGAAACATAAAATTATTGAAGTGAAACTTCTTTATCGGCGTTGGAAAAAAATTTGCGTCACGTCACGTCACGTCACGTCACGATTTTTGGTTACGCGCCATCTTTGTTCTGTTCTTCACCACGGTGGATTCGAATTAAGAGTACTTTATCCAGGGATAGCATGTCATTTAAGAGTTTTTGGACTTTTTGACTTTTGGGCTTTTGGACTTTTGGACTTTTGGATGGGACATTGGTACTTTGGGTCTTTGGGACTTTGGAACTTTGAGACTTTGGGACTTTTGAACTTTTGAACTTTTGAACTTTTGAACTTTTGGACTTTTGGACTTTTGGACTTTTGGATGGGACCTTGGTACTTTGGGTCTTTGGGACTTTGGAACTTTGGGACTTTGGGACTTTGGGACTTTGGGACTTTTGGACTTTTGGACTTTTGGACTTTTGGATGGGACCTTGGTACTTTGGGTCTTTGGGGCTTTGGGACTTTGGGACTTTTGGACTTTTGGACTTTTGGACTTTTGGACTTTTGGACTTTTGGACTTTTGGACTTTTGGACTTTTGGCCTTTGGGACTTTGGGACTTTTGGACTTTTGGATGGGATCTTGGTACTTTGGGTCTTTGGGACTTTGGAACTTTGGGACTTTGGGACTTTGGGACTTTGGGACTTTGGGACTTTGGGACTTTGGGACTTTGAGACTTTGGGACTTTGGGACTTTTGGACTTTTGGCCTTTGGGACTTTTGGACTTTTAGATGGGACCTTGGTACTTTGGGTCTTTGGGACTTTGGAACTTTGGGACTTTGGGACTTTTGGACTTTTGGCCTTTGGGACTTTGGGACTTTGGGACTTTGGGACTTTGGGACTTTGGGACTTTGGGACTTTGGGACTTTGGGATTTTGGGACCTTGAGACCTTGGGACTTTGGGACTTTTGGACTTTTGGCCTTTTGGACTTTGGGACTTTGGGACTTTGGGACTTAGGGATTTTGGGACCTTGAGACCTTGGGACTTTGGGACTTTTGGACTTTTGGCCTTTTGGACTTTTGGACTTTGGACTTTGGACTTTTGGACTTTGGACTTTTGGACTTTTGGACTTTTGGACTTTTGGACTTTTGTACTTTTGTACTTTTTGACTTAATTTAAGGTGAGGTGAAAATTAAGTTTATGAAGAAGTTTCACTTCTTACGTGTGTAAACTAAGTACACGCAATTTTTTTGTATGAATTATGTACATATGTTTTGTATTTAAAATATGTGAATTTTATGTTTTATATCCAGAAGCATTATGTATGTTGATAGACCGGCAATAGAAATATGTACATCATCAGAATCTGTGAAAATATTAACTTTCTGGCATTGATCTACGAAAATACCTCTAGCTACCTATTACGTAGGTTCCTATCCTATTTATTTTTAATTTATATAAATGACCTACCCTATTACGTAGGGGACACCAACGGGATTGTTTTGTTTGCAGATGACACTTCCTTAATTTTCAAAATTAAAAGACAACTAGATAACTACGACGATGTCAACAATGCAATCCTGAGAGTAGTACATTGGTTTAATACTAATAATCTTAGCCTGAACGATAACAAAACTAAATGTATTAAATTTACCTTGCCCAATGTAACACAGGCAGAAACCAATGTTCAACTTAATGGCCGAGAGTTGGAACTTGTGAAATCTACGGCGTTCCTAGGGTTGACGGTCGATGCTGGATTGCAGTGGGGTCCACATATTGAAAAGCTAGCTGGCAGGTTAAGTTCAGCAGCATTTGCGGTACAAAAGATTAGGCATTTGACTGATGTAGATACAGCTAGAATAGTTTATTTCAGTTACTTCCACAGTGTTGTCTTACGGTATTCTACTGTGGGGTAATGCCGCAGATATAAATTCAATTTTTGTTTTACAAAAACGAGCCATAAGAGCGTGTCTGTATACCCAGCAGGACCCTTCGTCTGATTCGATTGAGAACCACAGTTTTACTTTCGTAATATTTGCTACCTTCCGAATAGTGTAAGTAAAATTTTAGTACCTTAACAGTTATTCAGAAAAAATGAGTTTATTTCCAGCAGGACCCTCCGTGGTTTGATGGTCTTCAGACCTGTAGTGTATGTCTCTGCATAGCGGTGAATTAGTACCTTCAGATTATCTTCGTTTATTTTAAAAAAAGTAATTAGTTTATGAGAAATATACCTACAAAATGTTTATAATGCCAGCAGGACCCTTTTTTGTTCTGGGTCTTTCAGTCCACACACTCATAGTTTCTAGCAGTATTCAATTGGTACCTTTCAAAAAACTTATCACTTACTTCAAATAATTGGTAATAATATGTAAAAAAAATCAGAGAAAATATTCTAAAAAATATAAAATTTCCCGTGAATTTTCGTAAGACTTGTAAATTATATTATAAACTCGATCCAGCATTCTATATCACCGCACCAAGTTTATCCTTTGACGCTATGCTGTTAAAAACAGGGGTCCAATTAGAATTAATATCGGATTTGAGCATTCTGCGAATGATACAAAGCGGTATTAGAGGCGGGTTGTGTATGTGTTCCCATCGTTATACAAGCGCTAATAATAAATATATGTCCTCGTATGATATGTCAAAACCGGAAAAATTTATTGTTTATTTAGATTGCAATAATCTTTATGGTTATAGTATGTGTCAGTATTTACCTCTATCAAATTTTAGATTCTTAAATCAAAATGAAATAGATCAATTAATCGTGCAGAATATTAGCGACAATGCTGAATGGGGTTATATATTGGAAGTTGATATTTTCTATCCTAAATCGCTGCACAGCTTGCATAATGACTTACCTTTTTGTGCTGAAAAATGCAATCCACCTGGTGGTAAAACAAAAAAATTAATTTCGAGTTTATATAACAAGTATAATTACGTTATACATTATGTTCATCTAAAAAAATGTTTAGAGCATGGATTGATATTACGAAAAATTCATAGGGTCATTACATTCAAACAAAAACCCTATTTGAAAGATTATATTGAATTAAATACACAATTGAGACAAAAAGCTACAAGTGTATTTGAGCAAGATTTTTTCAAACTGTTAAATAACAGTGTTTTCGGGAAAACACTAGAAAATACCGAAAATAGAGTGAAAGTTCATTTAGTTAATACTTGGAACACTACAAAAAATATAACAAATAAACCAATTTGCGCAGAAAAGCTTGTAAGTAATCCCTATTTCCATAGTGCAACAGTTTTGTCAGAAAACCTAGTAGTTATTCAAATGAAACCCGATCAAATAATATTAGATAAGCCGATATATATAGGCTTTAGTGTCTTAGAACTATCCAAATCTCACATGTACGATTTTCATTATAATATAATTAAACCGTTCTACCAAAGTCGTGTAAAACTTTGTTACACGGATACAGACTCCTTTATTTATGAGATTAGTACGAATGATTTTTATACTGATCTTAAGTTAAGTTTTCAACGATACTTCGATACTAGTAATTATTGTCCACAAAATAAATTTATGATACCCCAAATTAATAAAAAAATTCCTGGGTTGTTTAAGGACGAAATGGGTGGAAAAATTATTTACGAATTTGTAGGCTTAAGATCAAAATTGTATTCGTTAAAAACGGAAGATAAAATAATAAAAAAGGCTAAAGGTATCAAATCTTACGTGGTACGTGATTTAACTATCATTGATTACGAGAACGCATTATTTGATGGAGAAGTAATACGTAAGAAACAATTGTTATTTAAATCGATCAAACATCAATTATTTACCCAAAGAGTCGAAAAAATAGCACTCTCTAGTAACGATGATAAAAGGTTGATATCTAATTGCAACGTTGAAACTCGAGCATGGGGACACTTTTCTATTTTAAACGGTTAATAATAACAGCTGTGTGGTTGTTAGCGGAGTAGAATAGTGCCACCCCATCTCTTCCTATGCGGTGTTGGACAACGTGACTAGGGGATAGGGCTGATAAACATCTAACACACACACACACACACACACATACATAGGTTTCACACTCTCACAAAGACATTGATTGAAAAACCCAAATCAACAACTCAAGCGTACCCTGGACTCCCAGGTAAAAGTCTTGGATGCAACTGAGATTAAGCGCTCAGATGAGAGAGTCTACGAGTATGTGTATAAAAAAAATAAAATTTAAAAACTTATGAAAATATTATCAACTAAACTAACTAAAACTGTTAAATTTATATGCTGTTTTGTATTATTATAAGTACCTAATCTTAAGAAATTTAACTAAATAAAACTGAGAAATTTGAAATAAATGCATTATTTAAATATAGTAGGTATTCTGTTTTTTCTTTAATTTCCTAATACATTTGCAATACCTACTATCATGTACTATGAGAGATTTTCGCGGTCGCGGGAAACCGCTGTCGCGCTGGCTATGCCCACCATGAAACTTGTATGTCAGGATCGTAGTAAGTGGAAATCCTTAGTCTCTGCCTACCCTGATGGGAAACAGGTGTGAAAATATGTATATGTATGTATGTTATGATGTCTTAAGTTACATACTTCGAAGTAAAATTTCTTAGAAATGTGAAATAGGATATCTATGGTTAGTAGTAGTGGACTATTGGACATTCTAAAAAAATCTTCAAACCTGGGACCTTGGTAGCGACAGTCACAACCTCATAACACCTGATGGTATGCATCATCATTCACGTTACAACACGTTTACAATTCATAAAAATTTCGCAACTTAAGTAAGTACATAATAATATGCATTAACATCATTCTTAAGACATGTTTGAACATGTTCGTCATAGTGAACGATGACACTTGCAAACTTGTAGGGAGTATCTCGTTACAACTTATTGCAAAATAAACTAAATCAACAGGTCAGAACTTGAATTAATACGTAGTACAGTGTATGTGTCACTAGCGGGTCATGTTTCTATTTAATTCACCTTTTACTCATAATTACATTCAGTTTCATACTTGTTCTCTTTACATTCACACAAAGCAGTCTTTTAATTAATAATGTTGAAGCAACAGCAGTGCATCTCTGAACCTCAAACCAGTTACTTTGCTACAAGGAATAGGAGGATTCCAAAATACGTAATTAAAATAGATGTACTAGAAGCTGAAGATACATCAGATAACGAAGTAGAAATACATACAAGAGTGAAAACCCAATATATTGTTTACGATCAGTGGGATGAAATATATTATAAAACAGAGAAATTACTGAGCCAAATATTTAAAACGTTAGAAGATCGTGGCAGAGGAGGACGAGGCCAACCAGATATACCTCAACATTAATACATTATAAATAATGGCAGACGCATATGGTGACGGTATTGTTCAATACGCTCAAGACCCCTTTGACTTCTCACATATTTTACCTCTTTCACCTACGCAAGTTGAACCAAAAAGAAGAAAACCAACTATTTGTAGAAAATCTAAAAAGACAGCTCATAAATCTTTTGTAATCAGCAACCAACCAAAAGGAGTCAAGCTAATTCAGATAAAGATTTTGGACATCACCAGCGACAAAGACAAACCTTCGTTGCCGTTTTGTGAAGATAGTGACAGTGTGATACTTAGTGCACAATACGTAGTTCATGATACAGTTGATGAAATCATGGACATGGCTGAAGGTATTATTAAGAAAATATCTAAGAAAATTCATGGTGATAGCTTATCATTTTAACTAATGTGTTTTTAGTTTTAAGTAAGTTATACATCACCTTAATACTTAGAGATGTACTGCTGACGCTTCAACATTTTGTACGCGTCATTTTATATCATTGTGTTAGGTTTAAGATCAATGTAATTTTTTGAGACATTAAATAAATGATATTATGATTAATTTTTTTTTTCATTTCAATTTCGACTTGGGTAGGAAATAGTATGAAAAACAAACACAGTTTAGTAATAAAACATTTATTCGGTTTATTAAACTTATGAAATACAAAAATTATTTTCTAAACACCATTGTTTAATACACAATACATTCCTTAAAGCACAATAGTTCTTATGAGCAAAACAATTATACAAAAATAGATCTTTACAGTAAAGATCACTAAGAGTCTTTAAGTTAGGAACACTTTTATTTCCACATATGTCAGAAACATTATTATGACCACATAGCTCTTGAACCCAATTAATTTTCTGACTACCTTTAACAAGAACCTTTTTTTCCTTCAAATAGGGTTTGATTATTCAATTCTCTGTAGTCTATATATCCTTCGCTCCAGCGGTAACCTCTATTCCTTTCAATCCACCAAATGTGTCTTCTTTCTTCATCAGTTAGCGAGTAGAACGGGTAAGGAGGTTTTATTAAGAATATATGAGTATGTTCCAACGTAGCTACAGCTAATTCTTTGACTATAAAGTTATTATAACGATCTTTAAAACCCTGAACATCTACTATAATAGTATTTTTGTTCATGATACCTTTCTCACGATGCTACTTAACGGCTTATACTCGATTATACAGTCGTTCAATATAAGACAATATGCTGAAGTTTGATCTGGTATATCAATATCACTTTCAATTTCCACTCTAACATCCACAACAGGACCTGATTTAAGATTATCTGGTTGTCTAGAACAATCTACTACAAATAACGGAGCAATATTTTTAAATTGTTTCTCATTTAATAACGGCTCGGCGCGACGTCCATAATACGACTGTTGAAATCTAGTATATTGTTCATATATTAAAGCAATTCGATTATTCGAGAAACTTGAATTCAAATTTTCATAAGGGAAGTAGGTTGAATTTAGGTATACTCTAACATCACGAACATCACAGTGATCAAACTTAGACATATCCAATTTAGAATTATTTTTTCTATTTGTTTGCAGACCAATAATAACAAATCTTAGTTTTTCTATTTGCGACGATGTTTTTATGGACCAAGTATGCTTAGTAGTTTTTGGTAAAGCCGGATATTCATATAAATCCCAATTCCTAAATATCATCTGGAGTGGTCGATCTTTTTCTAACAGTTTTAACATATTTATTTTTTCCCTATCGGACACTTTGACATGTGGTACACGCCATATTATTTTATTTATAATAATATCTTCTACAGTTTCACCATCGGTAAGTTTTAGGGCGTTCAGATTAGTATTACTTCGTAACAATATTAATTCATGTTTGCTGTTTATCACTACTTTCTTGAAATCTTCTGCAAAACCAAGAATGTTACAGAGGGGTATAGAAGCAGAAAAGCTTCCCCCATTTGCACTATTTATGCCTTCGATATTCCACCCCCAAGCATTAGATGCTTTAGCCTCGTTTTCGTTCATTGATATTAATGATTTCATTGTGGTAGTTATACCAGCGTTTTTTATTTTATCTATTTCCACTCCATTTATCTCATACCTTATATCTTGAAACAAGTAAAGTAGACTATTGTTTGTGAAATGAACGCTACTGACTCTTTCCTTCGAATTTCCACCCTTGTTTACAACAACAGTTCCTTCCAAAAACAAAGTGCTTGCTGATGGTAATATATACAAGTCTTGTTGATTAATAGGTATCCTGATTTCATCGCTTCTATTGAAACTTGTTACGTAAGGCTTGTAAGAGTGAAATTCAATTCCTTCCACAGCGTTGTTGTATGCAGGAGTGGACAAAACATCTAGTATATTCATTTTAACAAACCGATCGCTTTAAGAAATGCTTTATTATTGTTATTCAATTTTATAACCCTTTTGGACCGAGCTCTTATTGGTTTGATAGTTTTAGTAGAACTGTTATTTTTAGTTGGATGTACCACATATTTATTATAATCTATCATTGTTTTCTTCTGATATGTAGATACAACTGCACTTCTTCACCTCGCAAATTTATTAAGTTATTATTTATATCCAACAACCTTATCTGTATGCAGCTTATATTGGTTTGATTTATTGGAAAGTAGATTGCGTTTTTCGGAATTTCTATAATCCTGTATCCAGGTGGAACATTAAGTGAAAATTCGTGTAAGATGTGACTGGATTGACCGTTTATATAAGAACCGCTAACTATGTCACATTCAATCCTTATGACAGTCGTTGGCAAAATGTTTACTGGAAACTCTGATACATGATATTTATTTGCTTTTAAGATCTGCTTTTTAAATCCCAATAAACTTCCAAATGTATCTTCTTTAGTAAAATCTATAGTTGATGTACAAAATAACACAGTTTTTAAGGTGTTGTTATTACAATTGAGTTTTATAGATGCATCTTTTATCTCAGTTTTTAAATAGTCACTAATATCTTGTAATTCATAGGTTCCTTCAGGTATCTCAATAACATTTTTAGAACCATAGTATAATTTATTGTTTGTATTATCAAAATTTGGAATAGAATTATATGTAGAGAAATGTAATAATGCACATTCATACTCCTCAGCTAATGGCAACGTGTCTGGATAATAGGTAGATAATACCGATGAGTTTCCAGTTATCGATAAGGTGAGTGACATCTTGCAAATGATGGAAATGAAAGAGTGGTATAAGATTTATAGTATTTTTATTCAAAGTATTATAATTATAATAAAGATTTATAGTATTTAATCCAAAAAGTTTGCAAATAACTTAAACACATATGTCCACAAACTATTGTGTTAAATTGTTGATATCTATCATAGTTATAATGAACATCACAGTTCTTAAAATATAGCATTAATTCTCTTGGCGGTTTTAAATCACCATAGCTATCAAAATATTCACAATAATTGTTTATTTTAACATAAGCTACCCAATGCGTTCCATCATTTCTCGAATTATCTAGGTTAACTATAGCACATTCAATTCGTTTAGGTGTTTTTGGTAACTGATCCTTCATATAAACTCCTCGAAAATGTGGAATACAATGGCCATACTTCTGAATATCGATATTAGTTAAAGCGCGATTAGGTAGCTGATCAATTAGTTTTTTGATGGATTTATAAACAATCCCTGACCTTGCTTATGCGGTTTAATATATAGACCTTTACCTATTGCTATAGCCTCCATAGTTTTATTATGACGTTCAGTTTCTTGTAATTTTCTCTGACCGTGTTTATAATCATTCACAGTTTTTGCAATACCAGCTGCACCACCAGCTAATGCTCCTAAAGCAGATAAACCAGCAAAAATTGGGATTAAAGGTAGAATGCCTCCAGTTTTTGGTATAGGTATCATTCGAGGTACTCGAACTTTTGGAATGCATGGAACTAATTTTCGGGCAACCATATAAGCTATATTTATTAATGACTTATCATCTTTAGGTGAGAGTTTTTTGATTTTTCTTTTTATTTTTTTAACAAAGTTATTAAAGGTCTTAACACCAGCACCAGACTTCAATTTAGCTTTCATAACTTTGTTTACTATCCACGAACTAATCTTTTCCCCTGTTCGAGCATCTTTTGCTTTAAGTCTTTGCTTAGCCATATCTATAAGACGTAAGTCGGCTTTTTGACGGTTAGGCAAGTCTGTGTAGTTTGCGTATGCAATATCGTGATGCATACAAGCTTCGTCTAACTTATTTACACCTTTATCACCACGTAGTAATCGTTTCGAAAGCTTTGTTCCTGGTCCACAATAGTTATAACCAGGTATGTGTAGTTCGAATGGTAAATAATAATATAATAATAAATCATTTATTTCAGACATTAACACAGTCCATATTATGTTTACATTTTTACAAAATATAACAATGATTAACTTAAAATTAAAATATCAATTTAAAATTCAAATTACATTCTCAAACTTAGTAAGTAAATTAAATCACATCAAATCATATCAAACTAAATTCAATCAAATCAAATCAAATCAAATCAAATTAAATCAAATTAAATCAAATTGAATCAATTCAAATCAAATTAAATCAAATCAAACCAAATCAGACTAAATAAAATTAAATAAAATTAAATAAAATTACATCAAATCAAATTAAATCAAATAGTTACATACATACAATAAATGAAATAAATACGATGTCAGAATTAATATTACCTAATAATAATAAAATGTCATTTTATAATCAATAACTATAAAATCAGAATGTCACATAATTCAATTAAAATAAATTAGTTCATTTAAAAAAGTAAATTAAAAACACTAAAATGTCATACAAAAATAATAATAAAACTCATTAAAATGATTCAACATGCCCCAAAAATACACAAAAGAGACAGAATGAATACACGAATTAAACAATAATTAATTATCTTGTCAATATTTCCTCATTTCCCGCTGAACTGGCACATGCCTGTCACAACAGTGTCTCAAAATGTAACTGTCCATCCTACCAGCTATCATAGATAGAACTGTGTTGGGGCTACTCCAAACTCTGCGCACTAAAGATGTAGCACGCTTTCGCAAAATGGTATTAAAACAGTCAGTGCGCTCCTGCGCAAACATACCCGAGGCACTACAGAATCTGGGCAGCCCCATCACCGCCCTAAACCCGTTATTATATTGGACGCGGAGGGAGTTGTAACATTTATTACTGTACTTGGCCCATAGACAGCACGAGTAGAGGGATGTACAGTAAGCCTTAAAGAGCGTAACCTTCACTTCTCGTGAGCATCGTGAAAATCTACGCGCTATCATATTTGCCCTGACTGACAACGCCCTCCGCTCCCTTTCCATGTCAGTGTGATCGCTAAGGTTATCAGTGAGAAAATGTCCTAAGTATTTGAATTGGTTTACCCTAGATAGAGGAACACCATTCAAGTTTATTGAAGGAATATTACTCGGACATCTCGCACCAGCAGCCCCAAAAACCATGAACTGACTTTTTTTAACGTTATATAGTAGACCATGGCCACACGCATATTCCTCGCAAATTCGTATCAGCTTCCTCAGACCGCAGACAGAAGCACTCAACAGCACCATGTCGTCTGCATAACTTAAATTGTTAACACATACTCCGTCAATGTGGCAACCGACACGGCAACTACTGAGCTCTCCCACCAGCCCATTTATATAGATATTAAAGAGGGTTGGAGATGTTAACCCACCTTGTCTGACTCCGCACTCAAGCTGATACGACTCCGACATTGCCCCCGCCCACCTTACACTGTTAGACTGGTGTGTATACCAGTACTGGAAGATGTTAATTATTTCTGATGGCAAATTTATGGTCCTCAGCTTTTCCCATAGCAGATTGTACCCTACCAAGTCAAAGGCCCGGGAGAGGTCGAGAAAACACGCATATACAGGCGTTTTTCTATCGTTGTAATATTTGACGGTTTCCTTAAGGCACAGTATGGCACTTTCAGTGGAAAGCCGGGGACGAAAACCAAATTGATTATCGTGTATCTGCACGTATTTATTTAACTGTGCGTTAAGCAAACCATCAAATACCTTTGCGATGACAGTTGCCAGAGATATTGGCCTGTAATTGTCCTTATCAGAGAGGTCACCTGTTTTATTTTTCGCTACAGGCACCACTACTGATTTCATTAAGTCATCAGGTAGGTAAGAATGACTTACACACAGAGAGTAAAACATGGCAAGGACTCTCGCCATGTGAGGCCCGGCGTGCCGCAAATGCTCAATGCTGAGCCCATCAAAGCCCGGAGACTTTCCTCCCGGCATATCTCGTATGACTCGTCTCACTTCTTCTGCCAGAAAGCTAGTCCCCAGTGGCCTACTGTCCCCACCAGCACTTTGAACACTCACCCCAGAATCCAGGAGAGCCTTTACCGTAAAATGACTCCTAAAGAGATCAGCAATTTCCTTTGGACCGGTAATTCCATTCACGCTCACAGGCAGACCCGGTCGTGTATTTGCTCTGTTGGTACTTTTCCAGAAACCCCTAAAATCTCCTTTACTGTGTTTAACGGCAAGTGCATCCATACTTATCTGTTCCTGGTTGTTTTGGCACCACCTTAAGCGAGACTTGAACTGCTTTCTGCTTCTACACATATCAACGTAAACAGAGCCTGCCCTGGGCTTACCGCATAATATCCATTCTTTAAATTTTGATTTAGCGTCCCTATGTGAGTCGCTCACGTATTTGTTCCACCCCACCCTGCGCACACCCCTAGCCCCTCCAGCGGTGCGAACCTGACCCACCAGCAGCGACGCGGCACGAAGAGCGGATACAATGTCAGAGTACAGCGAATCCAGAATATCCCTGTGGCCACGGTCCCCACATAATCTATCAGCACATTTGGAGCAGTCATAAGGAAAATCGATAATTTTTAACCTATTATTACATTCTTTGGTATATGTGCTAATTTGTTCCACAGTTTTTTCACCCCAAACGATGTCACTATTTTGATTAATTGTCGTAGAAGCTATTCTTGATTTTATTAAATTTAAATGGCATTTGATTATTAGGGGAAAATGATCAGACCACAAAGTATCATAAACAACTTCTACTCCGACCACAGATTGCCTTGCCGCGTAAGTTGCAATACAATGATCGAGCCAGCTTCTTGTCCCGTACACCTCACTTATAAATGTGAAAGTGTCCGAGTTTATTCCTAACATATCTATGTCTACACACGACCATAATTGATCGTTACAAAAATTAACTAATTCTGTGTAAAACAACTCACCCGGGCTGGCGTTGTAGTCACCTAAGATAAAGACACTCTCGATACCGTATTCGTCGACAATTGCACTTACTGAACTCAAACAATCAGTGAAGTCCTGTAAATTTTCACGAGAGTTCGTTGGTAAGTAAACATTAATTACAATTATCATTCTTTCATTCGTCATAATTTTAACACCACAAATTCTTGGATTATCACAAGACAACACTGTCACATGCTGAAACACACTATACCGCCACAGCAAAGCGACACCCCCATAGGGTCGCCCTCGCAGTAATCCTACTGTGGTATCAACCGCTGATGTCGCAGTATAGCCGAATCCATCGTCAATGGTACCAATAAACGGTATGTCATGCTGAAGTAACCAGGTCTCCTGCAGACACACAATGTCACACGTGCAGCACAAGCGCCTGACATCCTCAATGGAACGCTTGACATTTTTACAATTATAAGAGGCAAATCGAATAAGGTCACTATCCATTGTTTAGCTTATTTTTGCCGTCTGCTCGCTGCATACTATTCGTTTTGTGTTTATAATTCACAAAACGTCGAAATATTACACCCTCCGGCCAGAGAGCATTATTCATGTACTTTGACAAATTAGCTTCTAAAATAAGAAATTTGAAGGCTTTGTATCCTCCATCATACTTCATTTTTATTTGTTCCAAAGACACGGTCTCATTGGTTCTGTTAAATATATGTTTAACTATATCACTTTCAGTGGCCGTAATATGCACATTTGTAATAAACATTGGTATTTTTTTCTCTGCTGCCCGAAATGTACACTCCATATCTTTAGCTATGCCGGCCTTGCCTGTATAACGGTATTTCATTTTCTTTTTGCGATACGTCACCTTTTTCCAATCGTCCTTCTGGCTGTTTTCATTCGTGGCCGTACCACGCATGCTAACAGGCCCGTTAGAATCATGTGCAGGCACTGCAGGCGGACCAAGCACACCAGTAGAAATTTCAGCGGAAGCCAGTACCTGCAAGGTTAACTCTTCATTCACCGTATCTCTTCCCACTGAGCGCCGAGGTGATGATAGGTCCCCCCCCACTCGGCAGTCCTGATCAACAATTACCTGGCTGCATTCAACCGACTGTATCCTATCGTCCGGAATACAGTAATTTTGCTCATCAGGTTTTACCCTCATATCCCGATACACGTGCCTCGGTGTTTCTGTACTGGGAGTATCATTCTTAGAGCTTACACAATTAGTGCTATAATCATGTGACAAGCCCGGTGGGCCACTGTCAAGCCACAAACCTGCTTTCTCATTCACATTGAACGCAGATACACGGGGAGGCAACGAATCGTTTTGCATGCGAAGCACATGCGTTTTCAAGTCCTTCACGCTATCTACGGTCGCATAGTTGTATTTAAAAGCTTCAATTTCCGATTTCAACATAGCTATATCCTTTAACAACTTGGTGCAGTCCAGGTGATCAAACAGAATAGGGGGTAGTTTTTCTAGTTGTCTAGCTACAAAAACTGGTATTACATCGGGCTCTGTCGACTTAAATAAATTTATAATGTCTGTCACATCCCTCTCCTCTTTGCCCTTATTTTTCCGTAGTATTTTTCGTACATCAGTAGGGATCGACTCGAACAATAACGTTTTCGAACTTTTAATCTCGTCACTAGTAAATGCTGATGTACAAATACGAACTAGTGACTCTTCGTCCATTATTGACACTTTGTTTTGTATATATGCTAACATTTCATCAATCACTATGTTGCACACACTGCACTTCACAATGTTCGACATCGTGATACGTAAAAATACGCGCGTCACAGCTGCACTCACTACTACGACCGACACACGCCCACCTCACGCCGGTGCGCATACGCGACTAAAATAAATGATTAATGATATTGTTTATTAGTCCACCACCTTGCATCGTCCAAAGAATAATGAATATACTTTAAAATTACATATCACTTATATAATTAACTCATTCCACTATTGCAGTCTTGTCAATCCAACTATTCTCTTTGTTATTTAAACCCAACCATTTTACAAACAGTTTGTTTCCTTTCTTTTTTAATACCTTTTCTATCAAATAGACACCAGGACAGGACGACTTTTGAAGCTCTTGTTCGTAAAAAGTTCCTAATATGACTTGTTTTTGATTATCTTCGATGCGATATGTTATTGGTACAGTGTTATTTATCTTTTTTATAGTAAATAATTCTGTTGACCAGTTAGGAGTGTATCCTTTCTCAAATATATGTTTGTACTTACTAATTCGAACTTTGTCACCAATTTTAAACTTTGGACGACATTTTTGGACTACCTTTATCATGGAATTCATAATATTATTTTTAATGTTAGTTTCATTAAACTTATTGACATTAACAGGTGCAATTTTAATAGTACGATGTTTTGTGTTGTTATATGTCTTCACAATACCGTTCAAGCCACCATCTATCCACTTATAGTGTCCGTTCAAGCTAAAGTATTTGTACAATTTATTTTTAATAGTTTTAATAACTCGTTCTACAATTGAAGCCTTTTTGGTTGAAAATGTATAGTAGTGATTAATATTATAGTTCTGTAAAAGCTTTTGTAATGTAGAATTATAGAACTCAGTACCCATATCAGTTTGCAGATGATTTGGTATCCTGTGATTAGAAGAAAGTATTTTTTCAAATGCAAGAGAGACATCATGTTTGGATTTAGTTTTTAATGGTTCCACCCAAACGTACTTGGAGAAGCAGTCAATAACTATTAAAATATAGTTATATCCTTTATTAAAGGTTTTTAGGTTTTGCATATCAGCTAAATCTGCTTGCCACAAATCATCAATACCTTTTAAAATTACAGATCGTCGAGGAAATTTTTTTCGTGCTGCTTTATGTATTTCATTGACGATTTGTTGTTTCGTCATTTTAACAAACTTTAAGGGCTATGTTTTTCGATCTTTTAATACAGATTGAATTGCGTCTTGAACTAGTCTATCAACTGCTTTTCTTGTGTAAAATTTGCTTTCCAAATGAGTCTCTATCTCAGACATTATTGTTTTTAAAGCTTTCTCTATGTGAGTTTTAACACTATTTGGAATAGAACTTTGCAATTTTCGTAAGTCATTCATTAGTACACCTTTCAATTCATCTACATATGCCTTATTTACTGCATCATCTGCGTCTTGAGGAGGTTTAACACCTTTTAGCCTCGATGTCTTCAAGTCATAATCTCCATAATCAGATTTTATTAATGCGTTATCATTAAAATCAAGTATTTCTGATATCCGCATTCGCTTATGAATATAATGTCCAAATTTGTCTACATTCATATTAAAGGTGTATTATGTTGAACGGTATATAGTAAAATGACATACATATAACATTAGTAGATCTATTTATTTAATGATTTTGCTTTCACGTAGTTCTTCAATGATAGATATTATTTCATTGTCTAGTCCTGTGTTACCGGCATCTCGAGAAGCAATTAATAACTTTAATCTATCAACCAATTCATTGGGATCATCCCAATATACAAAATCTGTGTTTTTTTTCCACATTTTTGTTAAAGGTAATCCTTTTCCTACTTTCTGTCTACAACTTGGACTTCTACTTTCTTGATCGAAAAGTGGTTTAATAACTTGCAGATATTTTTGTCCTTTATTACTTTTAATTGGTTTTTTTGAATCGAAATCACGACGATGTGCATTCGTTACAAGTAACATTGTCTTATAATTTTGCTTGTCACAGTCATTAACCAAGCTCAGATCAATGTCTTTTTTTAACAGTAACTCTCGCAACCCAGGTGTACTTTCGTATTTGTGTCCGGCTACAGTAATAACTTTATCCCCAATAGTTATGTTAGAGGAACCCAACATTAGCTTTCCACGTTCATTTCTTATACCAAATGGAACATCTGATAGTACTTGTGAAGATAACGACCAAGATGATGCATCTGGATTAGTACCGACTAATGACTGAAATGAAGAGTCCGATGAGGGTTCCGATTCGTTACTAGCAATACTGCTATCATCTGTTTCTTTCATATCTTGGTCTTGTGGTTCTTGGGGTTCTACTTTTTCCTCCTTTTTTGTTAGAGCTAAG
The DNA here is from genome assembly GCA_933228765.1 of Miltochrista miniata. NCBI lineage: Eukaryota > Metazoa > Arthropoda > Insecta > Lepidoptera > Erebidae > Miltochrista > Miltochrista miniata. The sequence goes on along the minus strand of OW121764.1, from coordinate 29,471,041 downwards.
TGGTTATTGGTGTTGGCTATTAAATTGAGAGATTCTGTGACAGGTTTAAAAACTGTATCAAGAGCATGCTTATTATTATCTTCAAAATCCTTCATTTTACGTATTTTTTTCTTGACAGCTTGTGTCGCATCAACAATTTGTTTTTTCAATGATTTATCCATTATGTAAAATAGGTGGTAATCGAATAAAAATCAATTAAAGAATAACAATAAACAGACTGCAGTCTACTTAAATATTCAAATTTCATCTAATAATACAAATGTGTCAAACGTTTTTCTATAGCAACCATTGTTTTTAGAACAATCTTTATTAATTACCACATAATCAAAAGGTTCTTTCCATATTAAGGAACACATTTCTCGAAATTTCAACCATGTCATATCGGTGTTAACATGTTCTTCATAAACATGTTTCAAATTAACTTCATCTTGCTTAAAAAGCACAATTAGGTTAGCATTATCTCTTACAAGTTGTTTAGGTATTTTGGTATAAGTTTGATTTAAATAAAAACTATCAATCAATTTATGTCTTCCCATGGCAAAATAATCACGCATATTACTTTGATTTTCACATGCTACATCATCAAAAATAATCACAGAATTTGGTTTTGCATCTGAAACTTTTAAAACGTCATCATTTGTCTGATATTTATGAAGAGTGATACCTGGTACTCGTTGTAAAACCTTTTCTAAAAAGATGTACTTTGGTTGATGTAGAGTTTTAGAGTATACATAAACATTTTTAAATGTCAAGCCATTTTCATGCAATAGAAGACCAATTAATAAATTAGTTTTTCCACAATTTGATGGCCCACAAATGATGCAACGTACAGTATTCGGTAATAATTCTCCATGACGTAATTTGTTTTTTGTCAAATCGTCACAGATTGTATTGACCTGTAACGATTGTCTTTGTTTAACGAATTTCATGTTTGCTATGCAATACTGATGGACTCATAATGAAAAGATGAATTTATAACATAAATATTTATTATAAATTCATCTTTTCTTTATAACCCAACTGGTTACAGAAAACGTTGTGGGTTATAAATGGTAAGTAATGAACATGGAGGGAGCTACAGCAAATTTTATTTTTTATAATAATGTTAGGTTAGGTTACATTTTTAAAATGTGGAATATTGGGCGAGTTCTGTTCCACGTGAGCGAGGAGCGGTAGCGACGATGCGAACTTAAAGTGGAACAGAATGCCCAATATTCCACGTTGGAGTTTCGTTAAACGGGCAGGTGAGTTATGTGATTATGGTGATAATATAATTGTATCCTTTTGGACCTCAGATAGTGAGGCGGGGCCGAACTATCTGTGGTCCAGAAGGTACAATTATATACTACTTGAATAAAATCTGATAAATCAAAATACATATTACAATGTGCTAGGTAAATTTTATTTTTAAGGATTTGTATGAAGTCGGTACTATTTTTTATTTAAAATTTTTTTTATGAGCTTTACACACGTTGGCGCTTGCCTTCACTCGGCCAGCTAGGCAAGCGACACCAAGCGATGGCCAGACAAGACAAATTGACTGTCCACACGTTGGCGTTGGCCATCGCTCGGCAACGCTCGGCCAGCGTGTATAGGCGTCTTAAGAATATTTTCTCTGATTTTTTTACATATTATTACTAATTATTTGAATTAAGTGATAAGTTTTTTGAAAGGTACCAATTGAATACTGCTAGAAAATATGAGTGTGTGGACTGAAAGACCCAGAACAAAAAAGGGTCCTGCTGGCATTATAAACATTTTGTAGGTATATTTCTCATAAACTAATTACTTTTTTTAAAATAAACGAAGATAATCTGAAGGTACTAATTCACCGCTATGCAGAGACATACACTACAGGTCTGAAGACCATCAAACCACGGAGGGTCCTGCTGGAAATAAACTCATTTTTTCTGAATAACTGTTAAGGTACTAAAATTTTACTTACACTATTCGGAAGGTAGCAAATATTACGAAAGTAAAACTGTGGTTCTCAATCGAATCAGACGAAGGGTCCTGCTGGGTATACAGACACCATAAGAGCCATATATAGATTAGGTCCAAGGGTTTCTCTGCGCGAAAAATTCAAAGAGGTAAATATTCTGACTGTAGCATCACAATATATTTTTGAAAATCTTATGTATGTGCAAAAGAATCTATCTAGTTTCGTTAAGGGGCGGTTATAGCGCACAAGTAGGCATTTGGCGCTCCCCTCGCCCCGGGTGCAAGACACACCGCGCGCCGGCAGCGGCAGTCAACTCTCATGCCACAGTATACAGTATAGTAGGAAGAAACAGCATGCTAACTTTGTTTGACGTAGTAAATGCATCTAACTTTATTAAGTGTAGTGATTTATTAGTTTCGTAAATAAAAATAAAAGAGTTAATCGTAAAAAAAATATGTATATTATACTGTTATTTTTAAGCTAAAGAGTTTGTTTGTTTGTTTAGTTGTTCTAACTCTAGAGTCTAAGAGACTGCTAGTTGAATTTCAAGAGTTTCTTAACAGAATGTCCATTTTTGAAAAATACCAAGATATATAACATCACGCTAAGGCGAATAAGAGCTTGGCAGCTACGAAACATTTTTCGACACTTAGAATATTTCATGTCTTTTGAGAGTTTCCGTTGCGTACGTTTGCTACAGTTGCGTAAAAAATGTAAATTACATAATAGCTGGTCATAAAAATTTCTAAAGTTTTGTAAAGTTGGTATGCTAAGTATGAATCACGGGATCATTGTGCAATCCAAAATGGCCGCCGCGGTGTAATCACTAAATTTCATGATGGGTGTCGTTTAAAGGGTTTTTTGGTATGCTGAGTACGAACCACGTACTAATTTTGCAATCCAATATGGACGCCGCGCCGTAATCACAAAATGTCATGATGGGTATCGTTTAAGGGGTTTCTTGGTATGCTGAGTACGAATCACGTGATAATTTTGCAATCCAATAAGGGGCCGCGCCGTAATCACAAAATTTCATTATGGGTATCGTTTAAAGGGTTTTTTGGTATGCTGAGTACGAATTCCGTACTAATTTTGCAATCCAATATGGCCACCGCGCCGTAATCACACAAATTCATGATGGGTATAGTTTAAGGGAATTCTTGGTATGCTAAGTATGAATCACATGATAATTTTGCAATCCAATATGGCCACCGCGGTGTGATCACAAAATTTCATGATGGGTATCGTTTAAGGGGTTTTTTGGTATGCTGAGTACGAATCACATGATAATTTTGCAATCCAATATGGGCGCCGCGCCGTAATCACAAAATTTTATGATGGGTATCGTTTAAAGGGTTTCTTGGTATGCTGAGTACGAATCACGTGATAATTTCGCAATCCAAAATGGCCGCCTCGGTGTAATCACAAAATTTCATGATGGGTATCGTTTAAAGGGTTTTTGGTATGCTGAGTACGAATCTTGTGATAATTTTGAAATGCAATGTGGCCGCCGCGCCGTAATCGCAAAATTCCATGATGGTTATCGTTTAAGGGGTTTTTTGGTATGCTGAGGACGAATCACATGATAATTTTGCAATCCAAAATGGCCACCGCACCGTAATCACATAATTTCGTAATGAATATCGTTTAATGGGTTTTTTCGAATGCTGAGTACGAATAACATGATCATTTTGGAATTCAATTTGGCCGCCTAAGCTATTTAGGCCTACTTGCGCGGCGAGTCGAGTTAAATATATAAATATAGAGTTAGTAAGCTCTGAGTTAAATAAATAACTTCTTAACTCTGACCACGTCTTGCACAGTTGCAAATTGGCACGCGGTTAACTAATTCACAGTAAACCGAACAAGTTTTTTTAGTCTGTCGTTCCATGCAATCCAACCACACACAACGAAGAATGGAACGAAGAATGGAACATTTGTCTCTATCTCTTTTACACTACAGTCTGCTACGTATGATTTACGATACTACCATACTTACGATACTACCATTTACGATACCAATCATAAAATTTTGTGATTACGGCGCGGCGGGCATATTGGATTGCGAAATTATCACGTGATTCGTACTCAGCATACCAAAAACCCCCTTAAACGATACCCATCATGAAATTTTGTGATTATGGCGCGGTGGCCTTTTTGGATTGCAAAATTAGTACGTGATTCGTATTCAGCATACCATAAAACCCTATAAACGATACCAATCATGAAATTTTGTGATTACAGCGCGGCGGGCATATTGGATTGCAAAATTATCACGTGATTCGTACTCAGCATACCAAAAAAACCCTTAAACGATACACATCATGAAATTTTGTGATTATGGCACGGCGGCCATATTGGATTGCAAAATTATCACGTGATTCGTACTCAGCATACCAAAAAAACCCTTAAACGATACACATCATGAAATTTTGTGATTATGGCACGGCGGCCATATTGGATTGCAAAATTATCACGTGATATGTACTCAGCATACCAAAAAACCCCTTAAACGATACCCATCATAAAATTTTGTGATTACGGCGCGGCGGCCATCTTGTATTGCAAAATTAGTACGCGATTCGTACTCAGCATACCAAAAAACCCCTTAAACGATACCCATCATGAAATTTTGTGATTACGGCGCGGCGGCTATATTCGATTGCAAAATTATCACGTGATTCGTACTCAGCATACGAACAAACCCCTTAAACGATACCCATCATAAAATTTTGTGATTATGGCACGGCGGCCATATTGGATTGCAAAATTATCACGTGATTCGTACTCAGCATTCCAAAAAACCCCTTAAACGATACCCATCATTAAATTTTGTGATTACGGCGCGGCGGCCATCTTGTATTGCAAAATTAGTACGCGATTCGTACTCAGCATACCAAAAAACCCCTTAAACGATACCCATCATGAAATTTTGTGATTATGGCGCGGCGGCTATATTCGATTGGAAAATTATCACGTGATTCGTACTCAGCATACCAAAAAACCCCTTAAACGATACCCATCATAAAATTTTGTGATTACTGCCCGGCGGCCATCTTGTATTGCAAAATTAGTACGCGATTCGTACTCAGCATACCAAAAAACCCCTTAAACGATACCCATCATGAAATTTTGTGATTACGGCGCGGCGGCCATATTGGATTGCAAAATTATCATGTACTTCGTACTCAGCATACCAAAAAACCCCTTAAATGATACCCATCATGAAATTTTGTGATTACGGCGTGGCCGCCATGTTGGATTGCGAAATTATCATGTAATTCGTAGACATTTTAATGCATTAGGTAGCTGGTTACCATGTCGTGAAAACACTTAAAAAGTAAAAGATCACCACATTTTTACCATGAGTCGCGTATGTATTTGTAACGGTTAATCTAATTACATTTTGCCCATTACTGATATTTTTATACTGTGGCGCGATTTCAACGTAATTTGGCATAATAATTACGAAATAGTCGCGAAAAAAACTGACACAGGTCCTGCCTCCACAAGCGCCAGGGCGAGACTGATCGGCCGTCAGCGGCGTAATTCTATTGCGTTTGGTAGATATTCGTACATGATAACTATGTAAATAGTTGTTTATAGAAAAACGCTCGGAAAATGTGTATAAAAACTTAATACCTTTAATTGAGTGCAAAAAAATATATAAAATGTTAATAGTTTAGCCACAGTTTTGAAAAAACGTTTCTGAGAGAGTCAACTTTGGGATTTTTTTCTATCTAGTGAAATTTATTGGATCGTGTAACGGGCTCGGAATATGTTTAGCTTATATCCTTAACTATTATATATATATTTTTCAGATTTAAAAACCCTTTACTTTTTGACTAGGATTGTTTCAAAAAACTCAAAATCTGACCCACGCGGCCTTAAGTTAAGCGATATACACAGTGTAAATACCCGACATAAAGATAACCTTGCTTGTCATCAGTGTAGACTGAAAAAAGTCAGTAATTCCTTCCTGGGTAACTGTATACGTTTTTACAACAGGCTTCCAAATGAAATAAAAAGTATGCCCTTAAATAAGTTTAAAAAGTGTATAAAAAGTAAATTGTACCGCAGGGGCTACTATTCAATTGACGATTATTTGCTTGACAAGGAAGCCTGGAAATGATCTGCTTGCTCTACTGCATTCTCAAGCAATAGTTAGTGATTATTAGTTTAAATTTTGTAAATAGAGCACAAAAAGAAAAGCCCGTCGAGTTTCTTGCCAGTTCTTCTCAAGCGGGCCGCGTTCCGAACTGGTGGTACTATTTGCATTGTATTCATTGACGTGTCGCAAGTGCCTATGTATTAGGATTATGCGAAATAAATGTTTTTTGAGTTTGAGTTTGAGTTTATCATTAAGAAAAAGCCTCGTTTACAGACAGACAGACAACGGAATCTTAATAAAAAGGGGTCCCCTTGTGTACCCTTTCGGTTCGGAACCCTAAATACCTAGTAGGTGTTATTTACCTTTTTAAGTAGGTAGGTACATACTTATAATAGGTTATCTCGTCATCTTTACAAACACTGACTAAAGAACTTTAACGCTGCCAACGACCAATCACGTGTCTGCGCACCATTATTCAAAAATAGAAGGGTCATGGCGGCCGCTGGCGAACACGGTGGCTCGTCCGTACCATTTAAAAATAAAAGTAGTGTGTAATTTGTTGGTAGTTTATGGTGGTCTACCTGTGCCTGCAAAAGCCCAAGAAGAAAGAAAAAAAAAACTAAAATGTCTGCCATTTGCATTTTGATCAGTGTATTGCATATTGAGTGAGGTCTGTACGTACACCCGACCGCTGTTGTTTATGATAATGTGGGTTTTCGTTTTTCGTATTAAATAATATCTTGAAACTTAGTAGGTATTCTTAAGGTCGTGTAGCGCCGCGATTGTATTTGTAACAGAGGTCATTGACCGAAATGAATATTATTATGTATCGAAATCAATGATATATAAAAAACTATAGATACGTTACCAACACTGAAAAATGGCAACAAAAAAGTCAGGCAATTGCCTTATTTTTCATACATGCTACCATAGATAATTTCATAGAAATTCTTTTTTTGAATGTATAAAATATTTGCTGTTTTTGAAAGCCGTGATGTTCGTGCATGACGTGTCTATATTTTATTACGTCGTTGATCGAAATATAGTAAATAAAATGTAATATACTTATTGCCGTGTTGAAATTGACAGGCGCAGGTTGCGACGACCGGCAGCTGAAATTTTTCATGTCGCCCATAAGGCTAACATTTTACTAACAACCGGGTTCCATTTCGAGTTTGTGTTCTCTACGAAATGGATCCTTTGCGAAATTGTTCCCTACTAGGTATTCTACGCTACTTAAATAAGTAGGTACCAGTTACTCAGTACCTAGTTAGGTAGTTTTTTGCTGAAGACTAGATATGTGACAAGACTGATATGAGGAGGAAACGCAGGGCGCTGTTTATCAGATGAACATACTTACAATTGTAATAGGTTCGCTGTATAAATTTGTCCGTTGAACAAGGAACGTGAAACTCTTTTGAGCTTACAGTCAGATCGTGCCGTCTATAGGTCAACTATAGGCAGAATAATTTAAAGCGCCTTTGTGTGTCCATCACAAGAATCCTACTGTAACAGTTCTGTAGCACGTCGGCAATGTTTGCTGAGGCTATACTGGATTTGGAAATGAATGTAACTACCTATTCGGGAAACGTAGCACCTTCATGTTGGACAGAACTACAACCTCTTTTTTTGACGGAAATTAATGTTTTCCGACCTCTATGTTCTGTTAAAGAGACACAATGTGCAGTGTGCAGTATATTAAAGAATCTCTGTATTTTATTAAAGAAATCTACTGAGTTGAGAATCTGGTAAGTTGTGAATCTGGTGAATCGAGAATCTGGTGAACTGCGCCTGAGGGGATTAAATGATATAGATGTCACCTTTTTAAAATAATTCGTTCGTTAAAATGTCGCCCACCGTCTGATAGAAGATCATCGCGATATTTAGCGAATGGAGGTTGGTACACTCTCTCAGTGTCCTCAAAACTATTAACAAAGGCTCTCAAGTTGGCAGTCCAGTCATGCGCCTCTTTATGCTCCGTTGGAAGTGGGCACTCGTGGCTGAAACTTCCCCTGTAAGTTGAGAATAAGTTTAATTCATCACATTACCGACCCCAATAATTTATTACCTACCTAATTTCTTATTTAAGATTTCCCTCGTAAACTTTAAGAACAAAAAAATGCCATAATTACTATCGCGAGTAATTTCAAAATGTCCAATTAAATGCTACCGTCATTGACGTCCCTCAGCGGCTTCGCCAATAAACCGTAAATAATTTTTCACACGTAGCAACCCAAATCACTGCCTTAGATCCTCCATCCCTTTCTTACAAACGTCTTTTGTCCTTCTCTATCTTTAATAAAACATAATTGGTTTTAAATGGATAGGATTGGTGATAGCGAGTGATGGTGTGCAGTTATTAAGTGCGCTTACCACGGGGCTATTAAGGCTCACAAAAATTACTTTATGCATATTTATAAGGACGTTCTATGGATGTAAATGAACTCTGATACGTGTTGCCTATATACCTTTTGTTTTTTTGTAAATAAAGTGATGTAATTACGAACAGTCTTTTAATTTTTGTAGTCCGTGTTATGGTTTAGGTTAATGAAAGTCGAATTTTGTTCTACATGTGCGATGAATTGAATGTTGATGTTGGGATGGAGACCAGAGGATTGTGTGGAGTGATGAATATGAAAGGATTGAATGATGAGACGACGATTGATAGGGGAATAGGCAGAAGAAAACGTGTTGCGCCGTAATCAAATAAACACAACAGAGACAAGAGCAAGAGAATGGTGGGCACAAATGTCTTTATAGGCTTAATGAAGGACCTACATCTTCTATATTGATACACATCCTCACGCTGGAAGAAACGACCATTGGTGAGGGCCATCCTCCTTAAAGTGAGGCTGCTCCGTTTCTGCGAGCAAGCCATGCTCGCGAAAGAGGCGGCAGGGAAGGCGCGGGAGAGAAATCTTCCTCCTGAGATCTGAATTCAAGCGATGGGGTTGTCTATACACCCAGGGCTACCGACCTCCTTGACCGAGAGCCTGAGAACGGTGGGTTAGCTGCTCACCATTCTTACAAAAGCAGGCCCAGTCTGTGGCCTGTATCTTCACCTCTTCAATGAAATTACAAAGCAAAGAAGCGGGATAGTTCCCCTCAACGGTAGCGGGAGAATAATCGAATATAGGTTGAACAAGCCCTATTTACGACGGAAGTATTTTCACCGAAATATGCTTCTGATGCGATATCAATACATTTGCCACCATAAATGCCACGTCAATCAGTATTAGCGGTTATATCTTAGTATTTCTTATACTTAATGAATTACATTAATTTTTTTAACTACATTCATGTAAGTAATTTCGCGTGAAGTCCCGAATTCTATAAGTATAAATGTTAAAAACCCCGATAGTTTAAAAATAACATCGTAGTATTTTCCAACCAATACTCCAACACTTGATTGCCCAGCCGTTTCTTCCAGGTTGAAGTATGTAGAGGATCGATCTAAATCTACATAATATACTTAAGTATAACCTGAATCTTAATACAAGGTATGAAATCCTAATTTTTAAAAGTGCATACTCAGGCACAGGGCGTGACTTGAGGGTGCAATAATGGCCACCTCGAAAATATAATTATTAAAACAGTTAATGAGCATAGGTTCGAGGCGTCCAAGGATATGAACCCTTTTGTTCCCGGGGTTATTGACACGGGTTTTGAGGTTGTTAGTAATTAAAATTGCATTTTTTTCTTTTGTATTTCGATTTTTAAGATAATGGATGAACCTGTTTTACCTTTTTTTATTTTTTGAGGCAGCCGAGGCTGAGTTTGTAATGGCATTGTGTATTGGGCTTGAAACTTTTTAAATTTGAGTCTCAGAAGGCGCTTATGTCGTTAGTTGGTTGCTAGTTCAATACCAACTGCTATAGACTCACATTCACAAACCACTTGTTATGATTCAGCTTTTGAAATGTGCGTGCAATTTACTTGAAAATTAGACCGAATGTGTTGAATCAGTTGCAAGACGAGAGATACCATCTCTCGTCTTGCAACTTAGGATTTCTAGGGTTGCTGCAACGAATGTCTTGCAACATTCGTTGCAGCAACCCTAGAAAAAAATATGCTTTTGAAAAACACCCTTATATTGACGTGAGGAAAATCGAAGTAGGGAGTGTTTTCATAATGTAAGACCTTACCGTGATCGAACGCTCCAGACTAGAAGTGTGAGGTCTCATTGATAGGACTATTGAAAAATTAATTTAACCGTGTTCCCATTGTCTAACTAAATGAACCACGGATAATTTCATTTCGAATTCCATTAATAATACTCACATGTCGAAAAACGAATGCAAAATAGCGCTTACTAAATGAATACCTATGTAAATGATTTCTAAAACATCCTATCTACAAATGGCATCAGTTAATTAATTACTGATCAACTCTGCATGTTTAGCCAAATTAATGTTGTGAATAGCACTTAAACTTGCTGTTTAATTTGGACTAAAAAGGTATTGAATTGTTTAGATGTACAAAATACATTTATTGTTAAAAATTACAGTGAAACATAATTATTATCTATATATATATTTACATTATTACTATCTAAACCAGTGGTTCCCAAACTTATTTTGTCTACTGCCCACTTTGAGAATAAATATATTTTTAGCGCCCCCATTTTTTCACCTATTTAAAAACCACAATAACTTCAAATTAAATTAATTATATTGTGACCTATATATGTGATATTGTGTAAAAAAAAATGTATATTATGTATATTAACAGAGAATTCTAAACGAAACTTTTAATAACTATAACCCGCAACTTGAAACCTGAGCGCAGTAGGTAACATACAACGGCGCTGAGGTCTCAAGTTAACTCTTACGGGCTCCACCTGCCAATAAGAATGATTATTGAAACGCAACTTTATAGTATCAAAACAGAGTATCTTTTATTAAAAATATAACTAAAATAATCATTCCTTATACTAGGTGTTTCTTTTCGGGTGTCAAGCCACCACTAGCTGGTAGCAGGGTTCCATACCTATCGATTTAACCCCCATGTATGTTCTACGATTTTTTGTAGTTTCTTAGATATCCTCGTCATTAGTAACACAAAGCTGATGAAATAATCTATCATTCAAAGAGCTGTTGCGGATTTTATTGACTGCTTTGATGACATATTGCAGTGATTGAAATAGTTTTTCACTTAAGTTTCTAGCAACTAAATGTTGTCTATGAATAACGCAATGTACACCAAGGACATCTGGAATTTTATTTTTTAAGTAAGCTATGAAGCCTTTATGGCACCCTGTCATAGCCGGAGCGCCATCCGTAGCAACTGAAATAATATTTTTCAAAGGAATCTCTTTCTCATCGCAAAACTTTTCCAATGTATTGAATATGGTTTCACCTTTTGTATCGGTCTTTAAATTTCTAGCAAATAATAGTTCTTCACATATTTTCTCATCTTTAATAAACCTCACGTAAGACAACAACAATGCTTCATTAGTTGGTAAAGTGGACTCATCGAGCTGAATTGAGAATTGACTTGTCCTCAGGTGATTGCACAATGATTCTTCAATGTTTTCAGCCATTTCATCAATTCGTCTTTGCACAGAATTGTTACTCAAAGGAATTTTTTGGCTAATATCTGCGGCCGGTTTATGAAGCACAGTAGTTATTACTTCATTTATTGCTGGCAATATTAACTCTTCTCCGATGTTATGTGGTTTGCCTTTTTGAGCAATTAACAAAGAGATATTGTACGAAGCTCGAAATCCGTCGTCATCTTGCTTAGCAGCCGCCGAAAATAGTTTTACTACACTTGGCTGAGTATTATGCTTCTTCTCTAGGTCTTGAAAATATGCTACATTCTTGTCTTTCTTATCTGGATGCATTTTATTCAAATGATCTTGCAGCCATGAAGGCTTCATTGCTTCATTCGAAAATGTTTTTAGACATAGAAGACACAAAGGCGACGATCGGTTTGTGGGATTTTCAATAAATCCGAATTTAATATATTCCGCAGAGTATTGCCGTCTCTTCTTTTTTACTTCCGACATTGTTTTGCTTTGAGAAATACGTTCAACTTCGCGAGTAGAGGAGGCGTAATACTGCTCATCTATTGCGCGCGAGACCACAAATGAAAATAAAATAAATATTACATTGTTTATATAGGAATGCTTAAGCAGCACGCACCGACAGGAATAAAACAAACATGCATAAACTCGTTTATCTCATTTGACGCTCAATCGTACTCAACAAGTCCGAACAAGCATTCAATGAACCAGCCGACTGATACAGGAATGCACAATTCGGGTTATTTAACAAAATCTTGTTAAAACATGATAGACTTAAGCAGCACGCACCGACAGGAATAAAACAAACATGCATAAACTCGTTTATCTCATTCGACGCTCAATCGTACTCAACAAGTCCGAACAAGCATTCAATGAACCAGCCGACTGATACAGGAATGAACAATTCGGGTTATTTAACAAAAACTTGTTAAAACATGATAGATATGTACGAGTACTAATAACTATTAATTTTTTCTATATTAAATAAAATAGGACAGATATATGAACTACGCGAAGAGAAATTTATTTATTTATTTATTTATTTATTAGGACCACCATTGGTTAATACAACCATACATCATAAAAATTGCATAAAATCTGTGTTAGGTAGTTGCTTAACCTCTCAAGGTAGCCACTGCTTGTACAATTATTAATAAAGTAGTCTAATTAAACTAAACCAATACAACCAAGTCAGAATTAAAACAATAAAAATTAAATTAAGATCCACTTAGAATTAAACTAAAACTACACTAAAATTACACTAAAATCACACTAAAATAATGTAAAAGAAAATAAAATTAAGTAAAATAAAATTATATCAAAATTAAATGAAACTTACATTAAATCAAAATTACATCATGGCTATGTCTGTTAGGACTTGATATAATTTAATAAAACAAGCAGAGCAAATTAACCATCTTGTATTGTACTTTTAGAACACAGGAGGAAGAAGTCACAGACAATTAATCATCATAGATAATCATAGACATAGAAACAGCTGCGTTCAAAAACTTTACCTCAACATCCCCCCTCAATTTTAAGAACATTAATCCCTTTGGTACTACAATACAAACCCATACAATGTTCTCAAAATTGAAAATAAACTTACTTACTACATACTACAATAATATAATTCAATTTAACCAAAAAACATACCTACTCTATAATTTTACTCATATATGTTAACAAACTAAGAAAATCCTTCCAACAAAACAGAAACAAAACTTATAATTAAACAAAAAAATCAGTGACCGCAGTACATACATAACCCTATGTAGTAACAAGTAATAAACTAGTTTAATAAACAAGACTTTCTTTTTATTACAATTACCTTTAGTTTTACATTACTATTTTACATAATAAAGTTTTATTTGAACTATGAACCTCCTTTTATTTTAAATTAAGCTTATCAAAGAAATACTCATGTTTTATTATAGGTAGGGACTTTGTAAAAATATCTGATATGTTTTCATTTGTTGGTACATAAAATACATTAATAAATTTCTTTCTGACAATATCCTTAATAAAGTGGGCTTTTATGTCGATATGCTTTGATCGCTTACTATTGTCGAAACTTTCAATCATACGTATAGCACTTTGGTTATCAATTAATAAGTTGGTTTGAATAACATCAGTATAATTTAAATCAGCTATAACACCTTTCAAATACATTAGCTCACTTACCGCAAGTGCTCCCGCCACTTACTCAGCTTCTGCTGTCGACAGAGCCACTGAGGTTTGCTTCTTGGAGTACCAGTGAATAAGATTACCACAATAAAATATGGCACAGCCACTGGTGCTTTTTCGATCTGCTGTATCTGCTGCCCAGTCTGCATCAGAATAGGCTATAAGCTGTTTGGAATAATTAGACTTAACATATACTAAACCTTTGTCTGAAGTAGACTTTAAGTACCGCAGAATCCTCTTGCCTGCTTTCCATACACTTGTTGTAGGTTTTGATAAATATCTACTCAAAAATGATACTGAATAGGATATATCAGGTCGACTGTTTGTAGAGATAAATAACAAGCATCCTATAAGTTCTTTAAATGGAACATCAATAATCTCTTCATCATTTGGAGCCATAAAGTGAGACTCCATTGGTGTACTCACACCTTTACACTCTTGCATATTGAATTTTTCTAGAATTCTTTCAATCATTTTACATTGTTTAATTTCCAAACTATTTTCTGTACGTGATATCTCTAAACCTAAATACTCTCTGATTTCTCCTAAATCTTTAACTTTAAATTCAGCTTTCAATTTATCCAGTATATCTTCATCTCCTAGTAATAAGATATCGTCTACATATATTAACAGCCATGTTGTCTCACTTTTATAGAGGCAGAAATCATGCTTTGACTGTTGAAATCCATTCTTTGTGATGAATTCATGAAATCTTAAATTCCAGCACTTAGGTGCTTCTTTTAAACCATATAGAGCTTTATTCAATATTAATACATTTCCTGTCTTTAATTCTAAGCCTTTTGGACATTTTATATACACCTCATTATCTAGTTCTCCATTAAGGAATGCTGAAGGTACATCTAGTTGTCTAATTTTTAAATTTTCCTGTACTGCATGACTTAACATTGTTCTTATAGTTGACATTCTTGCTACTGGTGAATAGTATGTTTGTCCTTGCCCATTTTGTTGAAAGCCCTTCGCTACAATTCTTGCCTTCTTAGTGCCATCTTGCTTTTGTTTAAAGATCCACTTAGTATCTATTGCTCTGTGACCTCTTGGTAATGTAGTCTCTAACCACGTCCCCAGCTTTTCATGTGCATTTAATTCCTTATCCATTGCTTCTCTCCATTCTTTGTCCTGTACCGCTTCTTCAAAGTTTTGTGGTTCTCCCGATAATAGACAGTATGCTATATTTAATTCATGTTCATAATTTTCAAATCGCTTTGGAGATTTTATTTCTCTTCCTGATCGGGTTACATATTTTCTTATACTATGTTCCTCTCTATTTATGTCTTTTTGATCGATTTCCACACTTTTCTGGCTATCTTCTTTTTCCTTCTGGATTCCTTCTTTACTCCTTTTTGCAAGATTTTGGTTCAACATATCATCTCTTTCATCATAAGTCAGTTTTTCATGTTTTTCTTCATCTTCTTTGTCCTTCTTAGCTCCTTCTTTAATTGCTTTTCCGTTAAATTCCGTCTCTGTGTATTTTATTTCATCTTTTTCTTGCATTTCATCTCCATCTTCTTTGTATTTTATTTGCGTTTCATCGAATCTTACATCCCTAGATGTAACAATTTGGTTTTCTTCAGGATCCCATAGTCTGTACCCATTTCTCACATAACCAACAAATCTCATTACTTTAGCTCTCTTTTCAAACTTACCACCTTTTGGTACTTGTACTACCCATGCTTTTGATCCAAATATTTTTAGTTTTGATAGATTACTCTCTCCAAACATAATTTCAGCTGGAATTTTAAAATTAATTGCAGATGATGGACACCTATTTATTTGGTAAATGGCACACTTCACAGCTTCTCCCCATAGATATTTAGGTAGTTGAGTCTCAATCATAAGTGTTCGTGCTTTGTTGTAGATAGTACGGTTCATACGCTCTGCAACTCCATTAGATTGAGGTGAATAAGGTTGTGTAAACTGAATTTCCATACCCCTTTTATTACAATAGTCTTGAAGAACCTGATTTTTAAATTCACCCCCATTGTCACATCTTATTTTCCTTATTTGATTGCCTGTTTGTGTTTGAATGAACATTATGTGATTTATAATATTTTCAGTAGCCTCACTCTTCTTTTTCAATAGAAAAAACAACACAGAAATGACTGTAATCATCTAAAATAGTTTGAAAATAAACCTCACCATTGAGAGTTGGTGTGGTGACAGGTCCAGAGAGATCAGTATGCAATAACTCACCTATATACTTTGACCTTGGTTTGTGAACCGGTTTAAATGGTAAACGAGTAGACTTACCTTCAAGACATGGACTGCATGGTGTGTTTGAGTATGGCAGGTTCAGTATAGCTAGGTGTTTTCTATTGGCATGGCCAAGCCTTTTGAGCCACACATTATCATCAATTTTGCAAGACATAGAGTGCTGTAAGTTTAATTCAAAGTCAATGACATATAGTTTTCCTAACATTTCACCTTTAACTTCAATGATGTTACTACTAATACTGACATATTGATTATAAAATTTTACATTTAATTGCTTTTGAATCAACTTTTGTACTGAGAGTAAATTATGTGACAATCCCTGAATAATTAGAGCATTTATTTTGATTTCTATATTTTTATAAAATACAACTAGATTTCCTCGTTGCTTAGCAGTTAAGAACTGGCCATTGGCTACATAGATTTTAATTGGTTCAGGTAGATTTGTAATATTTGTCATGTACTTACAATATTCCAACATTACTAAATGCTCAGTTGCTCCAGAATCAATAACAAATTGAATATTACCATTATTTAACACAATGTTGGCATTAACAACACTTACTGCCGTAAACGATAAACCATGTTCACTAATATCGGGGTCTTGAGCTGTATGAGCTTGATAAAAATGTCCTTGACCTCTACGGTTGTTATATCCTCTTTTCTGATATTGATGTCTTCTATTATTACGTCCTGTCCTGTAATTGTGTCCATAGCCATGTCCTCGACCAAAATTTTGTCTCCGTTGTTGCTGCGGACACTCAACTGCTATATGACCAGGTTTGTTGCATGTATAGCAAGTAAGAAAAGATGCTCCTTCATTGGTAGATATTGTATTTGAACTATTTACTTTTATTTCAGCATCCAATAGTCTGGCCTTTGTAAATTCGAGTGTCATAGACTTTTCAGTTGCCATAGTTTCAATTGATGTAATAACATTGTCATAATTCGACGGCATTGCTGCTATCAGTTGACACACAAGATCTTCGTCACTTATTTCACAGCCAATTGCTTTAAGATTACTCACTGCAGTGTCAAATCTGCAGAAAAAATCTTGAAGTTTTTCATTTTCTCCACATTTAATAGTTAATAATTGCTTCTTAAGATGCAACCTGTTTATAATTGTTTTCCTTTCAAATTTTTCTTCCAGCGTATTTATCATGTCTTTAGCACATGCACTTTTTTTAACTATTTCAAGATATTTATCGTTCAAACATCTCACAATCAAGGACCGCGCTTTCGCGTCATCTTTCTTGAATGTCTTACATAATTCATCGCCCTGTTTTTCATCACATTTTGGAATGGTGCCTTCTATTGTGTAAAGCACACCCTTTTCTTCGAGAATCAACTTTAATCGAAATTTCCAATTACTGAAGTTGGAATTTTGATTCAGTTTTGGGAGTATTTCTTGTTCACCCATTTTGCTGCTATTATATTTTAGCGTAGCGCAGTGGAAGCGTTTGTTAGGACTTGATATAATTTAATAAAACAAGCAGAGCAAATTAACCATCTTGTATTGTACTTTTAGAACACAGGAGGAAGAAGTCACAGACAATTAATCATCATAGATAATCATAGACATAGAAACAGCTGCGTTCAAAAACTTTACCTCAACAATGTCAGACCTCCTAATCAAATTAAATTTAAAGTAAGTAGGTATGTCACACTCTTAACAAAAACAAATTCAATTAATATAAATCATTCTAGGCTCAATTAAATATAATATAAAATTAACAATATAAAATTATAAAATTAATACGAGGTTAAAATCATTAAAAGTAATCGAATATATAAAAAAAATTAGAATCATGTCATAACAAATTCATAATTCAATCAATATTCCATAAATACGATTTCAGTGTTGAATAATATCCAATCTATCTCAAAGTTTACTCTTCAGCGTCATGATAACACTTGCTTTACTGACCTCTTAAAAGTAGAAAGTGAGTCATGGTGTATATCCACCACCTCACTGCAATTATTCAGCAACCGGCACACACGGGGAACAATAGAGCATCTGCCAAATTTTGTTCTCCTAAAGGGAGCTGACAGTAGTACAATTGGTTTCCTCGGTTTTCTCAAGGGAACCGTAAAGTTTATTTTACTTAATAACTGTGAGCAGTCTGTAAATCCTCTTATAATTTTAAATATAAAATTTAAGTCCAAACAGTCCCTACACTTTTCCAGTGATTGCATGTTGAAGTTTTGCAATCTTTCTTCATATGATTTCAACCTACGATTCACCCCCAAGCGATGGCACAAATGCCTCAAAAACCTCTTTTGCACCCTTTCCAGTCTGAGTGAGTGCACTGCGTAATGCGGTCTCCATATTTGGCTACAGTATTCCATAATACTTCGAACGAGGCTGTTATATAATAATATTTTTGTTGTTGACCGTCGAAATGCCTTACCATTACGAATGACAAAGCCCAGCATTTTTGAGGCTCTCTTGATGGTCTGCTCCATGTGAGGCACAAATGTAAGCTTTTTGTCGAGGATCACACCCAAGTCCCTGACAGTTTCAACCTCCCTCAGACGATCGCCTTGCATGCAATATGACGACGCTATGGGTTTAAGTTTCCGAGTGAACCTCATAACGCAGCATTTTTTGGGATTTAATTGCATGCCGTTCAAGATACACCATTTTAATACCTGATTCAAGTCCTCCTGTAGTTCAGCTGCATGCTCATGCGTGGATATCTTTTTTGCAATTTTCAGGTCATCTGCATACATATAAGGAATAGAATGATTCAGACTTGAGGGCAAATCATTGATAAAAATGTTGAACAGAATAGGACCCAGGTGCGACCCTTGTGGAACTCCAGATGCTATGTCACACGATCTAGATCTGTATCCATTAGCAACAACATAGAAACTACGATGACTTAAATACGATTCAAGCCATGATAAGAAGGGTCCACAGAACCCATATCTTGATAACTTATGCAACAGTATTTTATGGGGTACTTTGTCGAAGGCCTTACTAAAATCGGTATAAATCACATCTGTTTGTCCCCCACGGTCAAGAGTATAAGTCACGTCATCAATGAAAGAAGCGAGGTTAGTGCACGTTGAACGGGAATTGACGAATCCATGCTGGCACTCTGCAAGAAAAGACTTGAAATGTCTCTGGACCACCGGACATATGAGTGATTCAAAGACCTTGGCCATGGTGGACAGCAAAGATATAGGCCGGTAGTTTTGGACCAAACTATTTAGGTCACCCTTATGCACAGGCACCACCTTCGCGAGCTTCCAGGTTTTCGGGAATGACCCCGCCTGCAGTGATTTATTGTAAATCATGCACAAAGGCTCAGTGAGTGCCCTGGCGCAATTTTAATAAACATTGGCGCAATTTCATCTGGTCCTGCCCCTTTATTTGCATTCAGCTCAATTAATTTACGGCACACCATTGATGGATTGAGGGATAAGGTAGAAACCACCCGATATGAATCCGGCACCGTCCTAAGATAGTCAGTGCATGACACTGGTTGAATACCTGAATCATACAAGGAGGAGAAATAATCAGCAAACAAATCACATATTCCCGTTCCATCTGTAGCAGTCCTGTGTCCGTTCGCCATTGCCTCTGGGTAGGAGCCTTCATTGCCTCGCCTGCTTTTTATATAAGACCAGAAAAAGTTACAATTTCTTGAAATGTTATCTTCCGCAGTCGCAATATAATTGTTAAATGACACTGTAGCCAACTTTTTGCAGTGTCTGTTAAGGGACTGTAAAGCCAGACCATCTCGCGGATTGCCATATTTTTTAAATTTACGAAACAATTTTTTTTTATCACGCAGTGCTTTTATAAGTTTTTTATTGAACCAAGGAGGGTTTTTGGATTTTCTGACAGTCGACTTAGGTACAAACTGCTTAATTGTGCTTTCTAAGACGGAATAAAAAGAGGCCACCATGACATCTACGTCAGATTGAGAATTTAGTACCCCGCGCCAATTAATTGAATTCAAATAATCATTTATTTGTTCGTAATTTGCTCTCGCAAAATTAAGTCTTATCTTAGTTTGACATGGTGTCAGCTTAACGCAATCCGTTAAAGATACATGAAATTCAAGGGGCGGATGCAGTAGGTCGACTTTGCTAAGTATATCAACAGATGCCTTCAATGAGCACCCGACTGACTCATCCAGTAGAACTAAGTCTAATATTTTGGTCTTAATGTTCGGTATTGTATTGTATTGTTGCAGGTTGTTGACATACGTAAAATCCAACAATACTTGTGCCACTTGAGATCCGGCTTTAAGTGGGGCAGTTTTATTTATTAGGGACCAGTCAATAATTGAGAGATTAAAATCCCCTACAATGCACGGCAACACATTGGCTTGCTCAATGACACCATTGCAATTATCAATAAAGTCTTCCAGCAACTTTCTATTAACCGGTGGGGGCAGATATACAGAACAGAATGCAAGTGTAACCGGCTTGTTGCCATCCATCTTTTCCATGACCACCCATATATCTTCACAGCTTGATTCCCATAGCTTCATACGCTGGGGATTATGCTCTTTTAATACGGCGATAAGGACTCCACCACCGTCCTTTTTATTGCACAGGTGGAGATCTCTATCTCTCCTAAAGACAATGTATCTTGTATCAAAAAGTTCAGTATTCAATATGTTATCATTCAGCCACGTCTCCGTAATTATAATAATGTCATAGTTACAACAACATAATTTGTGATAAAAATTTTGAGTTTTTGTTCTGAGTCCTTTTACATTCTGATAATAAACAGATAAAGTAGTGAATTCTAACAATTTAATTACATTAACATGCTATTTAGTTTTATAATAAAAAATAAAAAAAGCTGTTTAAACATAACCTATCGCAAGCTAGACAATGATTCAACACTCTTGATGAGTACCTGATCTGTTCCCTCTGCTTTACGCACAAACACTCGCCCATTTCGAACCCAAACAAATTTGTAGCCCAGCTGTTTTGCCCTCAATCTAGTTGCCGCATGTAACGCCTTGTTCGAAGGTGAAAGATGCTCCATGACGAATATAGGATCTTTAGCACCTGCTACGCCTAAGTGACTATTGTTCAACTTGTTGTTTGGCTTTGCGCGGTTGTATTTTATGACTGACGCCAAAAAATTATCTCGGAACATTTGAGAATTGAACTGCACAACTACTCCCCGGGGTCTCGATGACGACTTGTTAATTTTCGCGATTCGAGTGCAGTTCTTTATTTTATCTTCCCCTATAGGGCAGCCTATGGTATCACTCATTTTTTTAACTAAAGACTGAAGATTCTCAGTTTTGGACTCTGACAAACCCTGAATTTCGATATTACAGGCTCTAGAGTGCTGTTCGAGTAAGTTAACTTGATTCTTGAGCTCACTTATACATAATTGAAGGTTCTTATTCTGATCTTCTAAGATGTTTAATCGCTGAGTAGTAGCAGAATGATTGTTCAAAATGTCTTCATATTTGGAGTTCATGAACTTCATTGAGTCTTTAACGTCTTGAATCTCGTTTTGAATTAATTGCATTTTCTCACTAATAGCTAGGTTCAAGGTACTTTTCATGTGGTTAAGGTGCGTTGACATTTCCTCATGTAGTATCTCTCATATAGCATCCCGAATATCTTCTTTTGTCAAGTACGGTAATTGGGGTTTTTCTGGAGATAATGACGGTGCTGGTCGCTTTTTGGAGCGTTGACTGATATGAGAGTCATCTGGTGTTTTCTCTCTTTTACCCCTTGGGGCCTGACATAATTGACAATGCCATTCCTCAATTCTTTTTATATTTTCGGATATAGATATATATAGAAATATAGAACCGAGTTTGAGCAATCTTTTAATTCATATTAGTTGATGTTCACAAGTTGTTGTTGAGAGTCGAGAGCTCTTGCAGTTGTTGTTTAAGAGGCCTCATCTATACATATAATAAAACTGTAGAGGGTCGAGAGTCTGTACATGGAAGATATTTTGAAAATTTTAATTGGAGGGTGTTCTCTAATCGATTCTGAAGCCGAAAATGTAATTTAAATTTTTCATGTCTGTCTGTCTGTCTGTCTGTCTGTCTGTCTGTCTGTCTGTCTGTATCCCGACTAAGTATCACGCCGAAACTACTGAATCGATTTGCATGATACTTGGCACAATCTGAGCTTATGATCCGAGGAAGGTTTTAGGATACTTTTGATCCCGATATTTTGCGTGGTTCCTTCAGGGGAGGGAATGAAAGATGAAATGGTTTTTCAGCTGTAATTTCTCACCGCGTGGTTCGATTTCAAATATTTTTTTGGTGTTAGAAAGGTAATATTTTAAGCATTGCTCCACACAAGTTTCAACATTGAGGGTTTTGTGGTTCAGAAATGAGAGACATCTCAACTTTTGCCAAACCTAGAATTCAAGGGTTCCTTTGAAGGCAGCGGGCCAGGTGCGGGAGAGAACTCTCCCACCCGAGTTCCGCAGTCGGCGCTCTGGGCGCCGCCGACGTGACCGGGGGTCTGAGGACGGTGAGAGGGCCGCTCACCATCCTTACAGAAGCAGGCCCATGACGGCAGCGTGACGTGAGCAACTCACGCACGCCCCCCCTTAGAAGCGGGGTCACACCCGAAACCCCCCATAGACGCGGGATTGCACCCGAACCACCCCCCTGGGCAAGGCCGCATTGGTGGCCGTAGGTCTGTTGGGAGTCACGGGACATCCTTCCTGAGGGCTTACCCGGGGCTCTCAACCATAGGCTGTTAGGCGTTACGTGAGGTTTTTTAGTCGGTAAGAGTCCGGCATAGCAGCCTACGAGGATTTTCCCTCACAATATAAAAAAAAGGGTTCCTTTGAATAGATTACACTGGTAGGTATCTTCTATCGATATCTTTACCTATCTATTCTTATTCTATACCTATAATTCTATACCTATGTATAATAAACTATTTATCATAAATATAAATAGGTGTTGTCATGTTTTGCTATACCTGCTACATTACATTACATCTATCTACACTTATAATAAAACTGTAGAGGGTCGGGAGTCTGTACATGGAAGATATTTTGAAAATTTTAAGTGTAGGGCGTTCTCTAATCGATACTGAAGCCGAAAATGTAATTTAAAATTTTCATGTCTGTCTGTCTGTCTGTCTGTCTGTCTGTCTGTCTGTCTGTATCCCGACTAAGTATCACGCCGAAACTACTGAACCGATTTGAATGATACTTTGTACGATGTAAGCTTATAGTCCGAGGAAGGTTCTTAGATACTTTTGATCCCGATATTTTGCGCGGTTCCTTCAGGAGAGGGGATGAAAGGCAAAATAGGTTTTTAGCTATAATTTCTCACTGCATGGTTCGATTTCAAATATTTGTTTGGTGTCTGAAAGGGAGTACTTTAAGCATTATTCCATACAATTTTCAATATTGAGGGTTATATAGTTGAGAAATTAGGGGCATCTCAACTTTCGGTAAATCTAGAATTCAACGTTTCTTTTGAAAGTGAGTCTAAACGGGCGTGTTGGCTTAATCATAAAAGAGCTTAATGATTAAGGCTATTGTAAAATAATTCAGTCCGCGCCGAAGGCGTGGACTGAATTGTTTTAGAATCGACTTAATCTTTAAGCTCTTTTATGATTAAGCAAACAGGGCCGTTTCACACGCTGCTTGATGAGTCTCATTAAGAAGTACCCCTCCATTCGTACACCTTATGTGACGTAAACGAAGTTGCGAGGGTCAGCTAGTACTTATAATAAATCTGTAGAAGTGAAAATTCTGTACATTCAAAATATCAAAAAAGTAAATAGCAGGGGGTGTTACTAGACCGACACCGAACCCAAAAATGTGATTAAAAATTTTTTTGTCTGTCTGTCTGTCTGTCTGTCTGTTTGTTCAGGCATCACGCAAAAACTACCGGTTCGATTACGATGAAACTTAGTATAATTATTCTTTAATAGCCTGGGCACCACACTGGGTACTTTTTATTCCGGAAAAGTATATAGAATTCAAAGCAAACTTAATTTTGCAGTTCGATCCCTAGACCCAAAGTTATTATCAATTATTGCTTAGACGGTTAATGATACGATGATGAAACTACGCATGAGCGTTGTTTGTTACAATTTGAAAAAAGTAATTTTAACGTTTTTGCAATTGGAGGATAAAGTTGGTATGGGATAGCGTGATTCCTTGGTCCGATCTACTTAAAATTTGACATATAGCATTATTAACATAATTTATTGAAGACGTGTTTCGTATTTTATTGAAATTTATGCTATAACGAGCTAAAAAGGGAATGTAAATTATTTTGGGGTCGATTTTCTCCGTAGTTGATATCAATACTCCTCAAATACTCTTATTTTATACTTAATTTTTTTTTTATTTTGACACATAATTTGTGAAAGCGTTGTCATTTATGTTAGGGATATGGTTTTACTTCAGACTTCAAAGAGATGATTTTACTACAACGCCATAAAGTTAAATAAAAAGCGCTATTTTGGTATAATATTAACCAAATATGCTATACGGAAGTTTTGTGTGACCAAAATACATTTGTGAGAAGAAAAGCTAAGATGGCTTGCCAGAAAAAATGAAAGACCACGCTTCAGGTAGTATCCACTGCTCAATAAAATAACACCGCATGTTACCATCTACGCTCAATCCTTACGACAAATATTGACAGCAGACTGATCATGGAAGGCATGAACTTTATTCTACATATAGTGCTGATTGCATTCTGTCAGGAAACAGACTCACTAAGTCTTTGTAAAATACGGGAATGGCCTCTACGAAGACTACATTCGACAGGACTGAAAAGAGCCATTACAATGAACATGAACGCTCAGCTGATGAAATTTACATTGTTATTACGTTACCAGGTCTTGGTTGGACCATCTGTATTAGGAGGACAAAGCCTACAGTAGTTCGGTTTGTTTAAACGTCGTAGGCTGGGACTACCTGAAGAAGCAACTAAGTGACGATGTCAATTGCTTAGAAGAGAAGTTGTGTCAAGTAGTAGTTTAGCCATTGAATTAAGAAATGTATTTAATAAATAAATTTACTTGGCTCATATTATTATTTTATGCATTATGAATTTGACGATGTATTTTTGTTGCCGGCATAACAACAAATCTATCTATTTAAAAAACCATACCACTTTTCGTTGTAATTTTATAACTCAAGAACGAGCTCACCTATCTAAACCAAATGTCTAGGCTTTGTTTGGACTATTTAGTTGATGGTTTATGTGAAGTTTGTACAAAATCGGTAGAGCGGTTCTTCATTCATCCTGCAAACGAAGTTGCGCGGGTCAGCTAGTAGCTAAATAAAGTTACAAATCGATCCTCTACACAACGCCCCCATTTTCTTCTGGGTCTCTAACCGCCCCCTTGAGACCTGCAGCGCCCACAAGGGGGCGTTATAGCCCACTTTGGGAAAGACTGATCTAAACTAAAACTAAATAAGGCCCCTGTGGCATTGTGCCAAAAGACTAGCAGCATTCCCCCTTTGAATAGCAATAGGTACCTATTAGCTGAGCGAGGAAACTGCCAGCCTTTGGTTCACCAGTCGACTCTAACAGGCGCTTTTTCAAATTCTAGAAAAAATTATGCGCATTTATTGTTTTGTTTTTACAGTCATTGAATGTTGATAACTCGCAGAAATAACACCCCACCCTCATGAAGGACAGCCATTGCGACATTTAAAATATTGAGGGCTACTTTCACAGTCAACAAAACTATTAACATTAGGTAGATATATTATATTATGGACTAGCTGACCCGCGCAACTTCGTTTGTGTCACATGAGAGTGAGAAAGAGAGTCGTACAGTATCTATCAATACTTTAAGTAGGTAATATAATCCCGTCGCATTTACTGTGTCTTATATTTATTAGAGAGGTGTGGTAGGTATTAATATTTAAAGTGATATAATTTTTCCCGTTCGCGTCGCTTATATTCATTACCATTAGAGTTGACCCGCACAACTTTGTTGAAGCGATATAATGGTTCCCGTCGCATTTATTTTTGTCCGTTTTTTGGTACGGAACTCATCGTGTTCGAGTCCGACTCGCACTTGGCCGGTATTATCTTTCAGTTGATTGGCTACTGCTGCAGAAAACTTTAACTCCCGACGAACTTTAAAGGTTAAGAAGTAGGTTATTGTAAGTAAACCTTAAAAGATAGGCATATGCTGTTAAGGGCTTTTTTTTGTATCTTTTTAAGAGGAAAAAATTTGTATTACACAATTTTTTACGTAACTTTAACCATTTAGGCAACGTACGCAATGAAAGCTCTCAAAAGAAAAAAAAATTCCCCGTTCTTAAAACATTATTCATGGCTGCTCCGCTCCTATTTGTCTACGCGTGATGTTATATAACCATTAGCCATCCTCAATAAATGGGCTATAAAACTATGAAATTATTTTGTAATGCAACCAGTAGTTTCTGAGATCCTAGCACAAACAAACTCTTCAGTTTGATAATATTGTGAGCTAACCTTAAAAGAAAGACAAATTAGGTTATTGTGAGCGAACCTTAAAAAATAGACATATGCTTTCGCGGACTTTTTTATAGAACTTTTTAAGAGAAACAATTTTGTAGTACAAAATTTTTACGTAACATTAACCATTTAGGCAGCGTACGCCTCGGAAGCCCTCAGACGGTAAAAATAATTCCCCGTTTTCGAAACATTCTTCATTGCTGCTCCGCTCCTATTCGTCTTAGCGTGATGTTATATAGCCTATAGCCATCCTCAATAAATGGACTATCAAACTGTAAAAGAAGTTTTGAAATCAAAACAGTAGTTCCTGAGATCCTAGCGTTCAAACAAACAAACAAACAAACTCTTCAGCTTTATAATATAAGTATGGATATGGAATGGATATTCCAATAACTCAAGACTGATTTTTAGGGTTCCGTATATAAAGCGTAAAAACGTGACCCTATTCATGAGACTTCACTGTCCGTCTAGCTAGACTGTCTGTTTGTCCATCATGAGGCTGTATCTCAGAAACTGTGATAGCTAGAGAGGTAAAATTTTCACAGATGATGTATTTCTGTTGCTGCTATGACAAAAAATACTCAAATCAGAAAAAAGTAGAGATTAAGAACCACTTGTTTAAATGGAGTTCAGTGAACAAAGACAGGCTGCCACAGACAGGGTGTTCATCCTCACACATTGCGTCCGGAGCGCTCGAGCACGGTTAGATCCGATAGAGGCTTTCTCCCGCGCAGGCTTCGGTTGTAGAATGACCTCCCTGCCTCGGTTTTCCCCAACGCCTACAGTATGGGGATCTTCAAAAGAGGTCTTAGAAGGTTTTTAAAGGGTCGGCAGCGCGAGTGTGGCGCCTCCGGTGTTGCAAACGTCCATAGGCAGCGGTGACCACCGGTACATCTGGTGGGGCGTATGCTTGTCTGCCACCTTGGTGGTATAAAAAAAAAACAAAGGGTATAAATGAAAGAAGTAGATCAAGACTGTAAGGCATTTTTCTTCACCCCTCAAAGAAGTAATATAATACCCAACCCTGCAGGGAGAGTCTGAGATGGCAGTCAATGTCAATCGGGAACCCTGGGTTATCCTTCTGAAGGCGTAGGTACCCGGGACTTCCGGGAGTAAATTGACGGCTCAGCATCGTGGTTAAGTCAGTAGGTAATCGGTATAGCATTAATAAGGATTTCCATACGTAAAACGTGGTATTACCTAACACATTCTTTTTTTTATTATTTAACGTGAGTGAAAATCCTGCATGGATGCTACGCCGGACGACTCCTACCGATTAAAAACCTCACGGAACCCGCCTAACAGCCTACGGTTGGGAACCCCGGGTAAGTCCTCGGAAGGATACCTCAGGACTTCTAACAGTACCTAACGCTAAGATCTGTTTAGTTAGTACTGTTACCTAAGTAACTGCTTAATTACAACGTTATTTTTATTTATATCCTCCATGTCAAATTTTCAATAAAAAATTAATAGACACGATGTTTTTTATTATTGGCGGACGCAAAGATAATCAATACATACAGCCAACGACTAAATAACATAAGGACATGACCTGCGGCTATCTTATAATCGACGATAAAAAAGCATAATAATTACCTATCTACCTACGCTTAGTAATTTGGCCATATGTTAATTAAACTTATGTGAAATAGTTACATAGAGATTCATTAGAAATAATGGCAGTATGTACCTACATACTTACATCTTGTGGAGCGATCACCTTGAAGATAAGTATTAGTTTACTAATATTTAAATAGCGGGGGCATTGTCAATCCATCTACCTAAGCGAGGCTGCGGTGGTGGCCGGTCTGCCGGGAACCCTGGGACATCCTTCCGAGGGCTTACCCGTGACCCCCGGCCGTAGACTGTTGTAAGGCATTGTGTGGCTTTAGTCGGCAGGAGTCCGGCATAGCATCCATGTAGGATTTCCACACGGTAAAAAAACATCCGGTCGGTTTTCCAAACGCCTACAATGAAAATGGGGTTCTTTACAAGAGGTCTTAGAAGGTTTTCCCAGGGTCGGCAGTGCGAGTGTAGCACCTCTGGTCGCAAACGTCTATCTATTAGCAGCGGTGACCACTTTCCATCAGGTGAGCCGAAAGCTCGTCTGCGACCTTAGTAATATAACGGAAACTATACCACACTGGGTGTGCCGAAGAAAAAGCTCTGAAAAGCAGGTTGAATTGCGCATCTACGCGACTCCATTATAACATGAGTGATTAATAGTGACTCATATCGTGTTAGTGCCTACTACGATGGCGCACAATCGTCTGCGATGCGCTTGTAGTCGATGCGCGCATTAGCGTACAATGTGAGGCGCGCGCGCACTTGCCTTTGATACACGCCGACAGTGAAATTGAACTTTTGAGATTATTATGCTTCTTATTGTTACATATCGTCGTTGTCAAACCAAAATCTGCTATGTGCATTTTTTATGATTTTAACATTTTGACAATAACGACTGGTAAATGAACCAATCTATCGTATGAAAGAACTGCTATGTGCTTATAAGTACTGTACGACGCACTATGACAATTTAATAAAATATGCTATGTGGAGCCAGCTAGAATATTGTCAAATAAAATCTGCTAAGTGACCTGATTGCACATAGCATATTTTTTTTGACCTCGGGCAATTAACAAACTAGTAAATCGAATGCACATAGCATAATTTTATTCTAAACACGCCGCCAAACTCACATTGTAAAATAGAGGGTAAACGTAAATAAACCATAAAGATGTCATGACAATGTCTTTGTATTTTGCTATTTATTTATGTTAACCCTCAAATTTCATTAGTCATCTTGATACGTTATTATAATATAATGTAACTTCTTTGGAAATAAACTTTTAGTTACTCATGAGCAGTCAGTTCATAAACTGTGTAAGGTGTGATTCATCAAGTTATAAAGTATAGTGCTTAAGTACTGTGGTTTTGTGTATTTGCAAAATAAACAGGGGATAGAAATTAGTCAGTTTAGTTTTAACAGCGATTGATGATAAATGTTTCTTCAAACATCTCCCAAAGAATCATACGTACATACATACATATGGTCACGCCTTTATCCCCGAAGGGGTAGGCAGAGGCATATTATATCAAAGAATCAGTGTCTCTAAATCCAGATCCGTTGAATGCAATTGATCTCAATCAGCCCTCTACATCTTCTACCGTATAGGCAAACAACTAATCAATAAATTCATCCCCTGAAAGAAGCAATAGCTCACCGTTTCCTTCAACGACCAAACGGAGGTGTTACGTCATTTACAGCAGTGGTAATGATGACAGAGCATCTGATGAAACCCCTGTACAGGAATTGAGAGTGACCATGAATATGCAAAGCAGCTCTCAAGAAGATGTAGTAGAGGGCTGACTGAGATCAGTTGAATTCAACTATTTCGAGACACAGATTCTCTAGGAGATGTTTAAAGTTTATGAAGAAACATTTATCATCGATCGAACTTAAAACTAAACTGACTAATTTTTTTCTCCCGTTCATGTCCCACACCTCTACACAGTTCAATGATGTTGGTTTTATAGTTTTCCAGCTGGATGGTCATGGTAGCGATGTCATACAAACATCTCAACACCTCGATATATCGCCAGTCGATACGACATCGCTGCAGAGCGTCCATGACTGCCCTGGTTTCGATAGAGTCGAAGTAATCCACAAAAGCCATCTCGTTATCCACAGCGGCTGATTGTACTCATTGCTCTTTAGTCTGCGGAACAGTATGGATGTGGTCAACTGTGGAAACTCGTCAAGCTTTCCGGTGAGGCAGTTTGTGACTACTCTCGAGAACAACTTGTAAACATGGCTCAGGAGTGAGATGGGTCTGTAGTTCTTCAGTAAGGTTTTATCACCTTTTCTTGAAAAACAGAGCCACCGCACTGCCGCTCCATGCTTTAGGTGTTTGTCCCTGTTGGAGGACGGAATTAAAGAGACTCGCTAGCTCTTTGAGGACCGGAGTCTCCCTGCCATTAGGAGTTCAGTCGTAATTCCGTTCTCCTCAAGGGGACTTGTTGTTCTTTAGTTGCTCAAGAGCCGCCCTGATCTCGTCCTGGTCGATGTCCGAAATGTCCTCGGTATAGTGGCGCGTAAGTGGGACTCGGTGGCCACGATCAGTACGACCTGTCGGTCTTTTTGTCCGTGATGCATACAGATCTTTGTAAAAGCTCTCAATTTTCTCCGAACCTTGAGGTCACGGTATTGCCACCCGCTGTCTTTAATTTCGCCAGACGGGGTCTTCCAAGCTGTTGGGCAAAGACCTTGGCACCCTGTTCTTCTCAATCGTAGCCTCGACGACGCTTGTGTTGTGTCGTCTGAGGTCACGTTGTATCAGCTTGTGGATTCTTTTCTTGTGGTTCAAATCTCTTTTGTCTGACGAAAATGTGTCATCCTCATAAGTTCAGATGGGGGAGCTTTTTCTTGAATGTTACCAGTGGTTTCCAGCAGATCAAAACGATTTTGAAGTTCCAATTGAAACCTATCAGCACCCGAGTCTATTTAGCTCATGATAGTTAGGAGAGTAGGCTTCATCATCCAGGCCCTTTCGGCGCGCGAAAGTCTAAATTTAAAAATGTTCGGACAAGTCGGTGATCACTGCCAATATAAAACCTGTGATCACAGAAACATCTCTTAAGATACACTCTCTCTCTCTCACTCCTCTCCGTCATGATGAAGTCCATCTCGTTCCTTGTGACCTTTTTGGGGCATCGCCTAGTCCACTTTCTATGGAGCTCCTTCTTAAAGAATGAGTTTATCAAGAAGAGCCTCTGAGACTCAAGAAAGTTTTCTTAAGAATCATCAATCAATCCCATAGTAAGAATTTTAAGTCTGATTAAAACTTGTTCTTTTTGTTTATCAATAGTAAAAATATAAAATAAATATAAATATATACTTATTTAAAACCTGTTATGTGAATGTTTATTGACAATATAAAATCTGCTATGTGCAAAAAATACTTTAAAATAAAAATATAAAATAAGTTGTTACAATTTATTATCATATAATCTTATGACATGAAGTGTATCATTGGTGCCTTGAAACCTAAATATTTTTAAAAATTTCCTTTCATATAAAATTTTACAGGATCACTTTTTTTTCCAATATCTCAAAATCATATTTTTGCACATAGCAGAAATTGGTTTGACAACGACGATATACTGAGGTAGGTACTTTACAAAGTTTGAAGAACTGTCTACGATAGTTTAAAAACCGGCTAAGCGCGTGTCAGTCTCGCACACGAATGGTCCTGCTTTCTGCGCCAAAAAACTGTGAAAAAAGTCCAATCCTGCCCGATCTGGCAATAATGTAAACATGTCATGTTTTGACAATCGTTGTTAAGACAGATGAGTAGAAAAATATAGTATGACAAATCATTGAATTTTTTACTATCCTGAGTAGGTATTTTAAATGAAAATAAACTGTCACAAAGAAGTTATTTGGTGTTGAAATGATTGTAAGAACACTATATGACACCTGGATACTGGTATATAATCAGGGTGAATATGCAATTGCAAGTAACTATGGATTTATAGGATCAAACATTTTTGCGCAAAGCTAATGAAATACAGTATATTATGTTTGTTACTTGTGGCGACCTACATGGACGTGACTGTTAGTAGGAAATTCTTATGTAATTACGTAAGTCACTCCCTGCGCCATAGTATTATAATTTATTTGCAAAATATTTTATTACTAGCGGACGTCACGCGGTTTAACCGGCGTAGTTTCCGTTCTCGTGGAAATACGGGATTAAAATATAGCCTATGTTCACCGCAAAGAGTGTAGCTTTCCAACAGTGAACGAATTTTTCAAATCGGTCCAGACTTTCCGGAGCCTATTCGTTACAAACAAACCAACAAAAAAACAAAAAGAAAAAATCTTTCCTCTTTGTAATATTGTATTTTACCTATATGTCAATATAGGAAAAAAAAGGGGGAGCTATAAGGCGACCTACATAAACGTGTCACGTCCATGTAGGTCGCCATATTACTTACTCTTTCACACTTTAACGGCTGAACAGAGCTGGCTTGCTTGTGCGTGTGGAAATTCCTCATGGATGCTATGCCGGACTCTTACCGACTAAAACAACACAACATGTCCTACAACTACCTACGGTCTGGAGCCCCGAGAAAACCCTCAGAAGGATGTCTCAGGATGCCCGACAGACTTCGGCTACCACTGCAGCTTCACCAAGGGGTTCGCGTAGTAAGTGGGACTGCGCCGCCTCTTTCTGCGAGCAGGTCATGCTCGAGAAAGAGGCGGCGGGGCGGAAACGGGAGAGAACTCGCCCACCTGAGTTCCGCAGTCGGTGGCTTCGGCGCCGCCGACGTGTCTTCGCCGAAGACTATTGGCCTCCATGACCGGGGGCCTGAGGACGGTGAGAGGGTTGCTCATCGTCCTTACAGAAGCAGGCCCGTGACGGCAGCGTGACGTGAGGGATTCACGCACGCCCCCCTTAGAAGCGGGATCACACCCGAAACCCCCCCAAAGACGCGGGATAGCACCCGAACCACCCCCTGGGCGACGCCGCGGTGGCGGCCGTGGGTCTGTTGGGAGTCCTGGGACATCCTTTCGAGGGCTTACCCGGGGCTCCCAACCATAGACTATGTGGGCATTACGTGAGGTTTTTTAGTCGGTAGGAGTCCGGCCATATCATGAGGATTTTCCCTCACGTTAAAAGAGAAAGGGGGTTCAGGTACTTTCCGCGTATTTGGGGAGTCGTTCGGGTGTTATCCTGTTTCCTGGGGCGTGTGGCGTGTCAGAAACTTTCACGTCACGCTGCCGTCCTGGGCCTGCTTCTGTAAGGACGATGAGCAGCCCACTTACCGTCCTTAGGCCCCCGGTCATGGAGGCCGAAGCCCTCGCCGGAAAGCAATCTCCCAATGAACGGAGGTGGCTGAAATGAAAAGTTATTGGAAACAAAAATAAAGTTTGGCGCCTACTATAACCAAAACTTAAAGGAAATTGTCGGAAGAAACCATGACTTCTGAGATTGAAGATACACTGTATATTTGTTCCGTGTAGAGTATTTTTTTGTTTTCAAAACTCATCAGAAAAGGCAAAACATTTTATTGGGCGATAGTTCATGGTTCACACTTTAGTACACTCTGCATAGAAGTGTCGCTATTGCATACTAGATGTCACTACTTGTATCGTTTTGACAATGGTTTTCACAAAAGCTGTATCCACCGGTAAACTACTTTACAAAGTTTATTTTAATTTTATCTTCATAAATACTTAGAATATAAATAATAAAAGGATTATAAAATTTATTATTTACATGTTGTTCGTGATTAGCTTATATTAGCTTAAATTATTTTAGCTTAATTTGAGTTAGATGATGTGCGAGAATGTCCACAAATATTTATTTATCATAAAGCTCTTCTAGACAAATTATTAGACCAGTGTCTACCGGTGAAAGTACCCTCAGAATTCTTTCATGGCTAGGTATCTACACTAATGGAGTCCTCAACTTCATTTGTGTCAATCATGCCCTTTACCAAAAGTAAATATTTGAGCTTCATTTATTAACTAACTCTAAGCTTTCACTCCTAAACGACTGCACCATAGATTCAGTAAGTAAGTAAGTACAGAGATAGAATAGAGGTTGAGAAAGGACTAAAGCCCACACCTGGTACGGCCGTGAGTGCGCCGTAGCTGTTAAACTAAAACAGGCGGCGCGTACAGCGCCTGGATCAGGGCTCGGGCTGTGCGGGACCGGAATGTGGCCCACCTCAAGGCAGCGTACAACAGAGCCACTAGGTCCAGTAAGAGGGCCTTCAAGAGAGCGGACGCCCAGCACGTCACGCGGCTTGGTCAGG
Organism: Miltochrista miniata; assembly: GCA_933228765.1. NCBI lineage: Eukaryota > Metazoa > Arthropoda > Insecta > Lepidoptera > Erebidae > Miltochrista > Miltochrista miniata. Next base: position 29,436,776 of record OW121764.1, on the reverse strand, counting down.
AGCTCACGTCACATCCAACGGGCAGCCGTGGATACTGGCAACTGGCTAAAGCCGTGCAGGCCAACTTCTGCAAGCCTTCGCTGCCGCCACTGCGCTATCCTGACGGATCACTGGCTCACAAGGCCCAAGAGAAAGCAGAAATGCTGGTCAATCTCAAAAAAATCCCGGGTCGATGACTGTGGCAAGCAACTTCCCACTATCGCCGACTGTGGAACCACGATGCCGGATATTGTAATCCGGCAGTGCGATGTGCGAGCGGTGCTACGGTGACTCGACACGCGGAAAGCCAGTGGTCCTGATGGCATTCCGGCGGTGGTGCTGAGGAAGTGTGCAGCTGAATTATCTCCAACGCTGACACGCCTGTATAGTCTTTCCTACTCGTCAGGGGAAGTGCCGTAGGCTTGGAAGGAGGCGAACGTCCAACCGATCCCCAAGAAAGATGATCGGTCGGATACGGCCAACTATCGCCCCATAGCAGTAACCACCGTCATCTGCAAGCTGTCCAAGCTAATTATAAACGAGCAGCTCATGCACTACCTGGAAGATCACTCGCTAATTAACGATCGTCAATATGGCTTTAGGCCGAAACGATCAACGGGTGACCTCCTAGCGTACATAACACACACCTGGGGTGAGGCTATGGAGAGGCACGGCGAATCTCTAGCTATTGGACTAGACATCGCTAAAGCCTTTGATAGGGTATGGCATGCGGGGAGTCACGGGACATGGGAGTCACGGGACATCCTTCCTGAGGGCTTACCCGGGGCTCTCAACCATAGGCTGTTGGGCGTTACGTGAGGTTTTTTAGTCGGTAAGAGTCCGGCATAGCATCCTACGAGGATTTTCCCTCACGTTAAAAAAAAAAAAAAAAAAAAAGGGTATGGCATGCGTCGTCATTCTAATACGGTCTATTGCCTCAGTTGTGCCGTTGGCAACGTGGAGGAGAAGAGACGGCAACTCGTGGCGGATCTCGACTGGGAACTGGGTCGCATTGCCCAATGGGGTTCAGACAACCTGGTCGAGTTCAATGCCAGAAAAACACAGACGTGTGCGTTTACAGTTAAGAAGTCCCCATTCCTACCCCAACCCACTCTTCAGAGCATTACGGTTCCACTAAAGGACGACCTGGAGATCCTCAGTATAGACGTCTGGCGTGAGCTCAATCACAAAAACTACATAGAGCGTTGTATTGGGCTGGCCTCGCGGAAACTAGGAGTCCCAAATAATGTGAGATGGTACTTCACGTCACATCAGAGATGTTTACTTTATAGACGAGGCGTAGATTAGCCCCTGCGTCGAATACCTACTGTTCTCACCTTTGGGATGACTCCGTGAGGTACTTACTAGTCACCCTTGACGCTATGCAGAGACGGGCTATTCGAATAATTGGTTGTCCTGAGGTGACGGGAGGCCTCGAATCGTTGGCGCAGCGAAGACCTATAGCGTCCTTGGCTGCCTTCTACCGAATGTATCACGGCGAATGTTCTGAAGAGCTCTTCAACCTGATCCCACCCTCTCCTTTCCGACCCCAAACAACGCGTGCCGGGCACTTGTTCGATGTCGCTTATACACAGTAGAGAGAATCTTCGCCAGAACTGAGCGTTTCAAAAGATCGTTCCTCGGTCGAACTATAATGACCTGGAACGACCTGCCCGCACACGTATTTTCCTCATCTTATAATCCCGGGTTCTTCAAGAGGAGCGTGAAGAGTCACATCACAGGGCCGCCAACTTGAGGACCACTGTGAGAGTGGTCCCCAATTGCTAGATGCGCCACGGCTTACCATCAGGCTGGCGACGTCAATTTGGCGAGCTAAATATAAAAAAAAAAGGTTAAGTATAAAGTTTGTATATTCTCAAAAACTATTAGCCCGATTATAAAAATTCTTTCCCCATGGTAATGTTTACTATTTTATCCCTGTATTCACACGGAAACGGGAAATATGCGAAAAAACCGCGTAATATCCGCTTTCACTCATACTTATAGAACTCGGGTCTTCACGCGGAATTCATCTACTTACATTTTCGTTGCAGCGCCCGTGGTCGCGGTTGGATTGAGGCGAGGATCGACGAAAACCATGAAGTAACTTCTTGCCAAACTACCCTCCTTTCTTGTTACAACGAAGGATAAGGCCGGCGACACTCTACACTCACTACGTCAGTTTTAATTAGCACAGTTTTACGTTCAAATTTATTAATCACTGCATTCCACATCCCGGAGAGCTTATATCCATCATCCTTATTGAAATTTTTGTGTTTTTTTATTTCAATGGCTTCACGCACCATACGTGGATAATAATGGCGATCAGTGGAGAGGACTTTTGGTTGGTGAAGTTCGATCCAGTGATTACTGCCCGTATCGAGGTGTTCTGCTATTGCGGATTTGTTAAACTGACGGTTTTTCACAGCTAAGTACAATGTGTTCTTTGACCCTTTCCGCGATGTTCCGCTTGGTTTGGCCTATGTAGGAACTACCGCAGCGGCAATCCACTTTGTAGACACCTGGTGTTTGCAGAGGAATGGTTTTCGTACGTACCTAGCTACCTTGGTTAACAGTTTAAAAATCGTCCGTATGGAGAACCGCCGTAAACCAAAGACTTCTATATAAACTGAGGTAGACACGCCGTACTCTAACAAACAAGATTTCAAAAGCAATCCTCAAACACACACGTTGCTAAGACTACACTCACTTATAAATAATATTTACGTAATTGTCACCAAAAATAGCAATAGGTATACGAAAAGAACAAGAGTAAAAGAGAAGGCGTATGGACTCCGATTGCAAGCCGAGTACCTACTCTCGAAGTTTTGACTCACTACAGTGCGAGCAACGCTGCTAATTAGCTCAGTTTATAGGTTTCAAAAATCGGTGCGCAGGGCATGTCTACCTCAGTTTATATAGAAGTCTTTGCCGTAAACACGATCCGATCTTGTCCGTTATTCCCTTTATATTAGTTTATATACGGCAGATAAGCTGGTTGACGTTCCACCCCCGGCTTGACTTTCCTCGGTGCACGTCGTACTCGCTGCAAACCCATTCATCTTGAGTATCTCCTGAACATAGTCCAACTCCTGCTGCTCCTCCTCACTACTAATCGATAAACTCTTACTTAACTAAGTAAGCACTAAAACGATTTTAAGAAACTCCGCCATGAAAAATGACGCCACCCCAATTCATCTCGAGAGTGTTGTAAGAGGCGACTAAGGGAACATTTTTGCAATACAATACGATACATTGCGTCAAAAAATGACAATCGTTAAAGCCAAGTTGAAGGCGGATTGAAAATTTTCATCTGCGGTTCGTCACGACCTGCGCTTGTCCATTTCGACACGTCCATAGGTTCACCACCTATTACGTGGGACATAAAACTGTAAGATGTAATGTTTGTCTTCTTCTTTGGATGTAAACTGGGGTATACTATGCCTACATGAAACTGCGGGGCACAACTCCTTACTTTTCGAATTATTTACTTCCGAGCATATTCCGTCAGAGTACCTACTTGCCTTGAAGACATCTCTCAACCATCACGTATTCTTGTTCAATACAATTTTAAGAGGTTTAAATATTAACGCGCAATGGCCGCCATTTGTCTGAACCGAGGCTGTGCTACGAACTGTGAGGAATCTTTGTTAAATATAACATTATACTAGCTGTGGTATAAGATAGTGCTATTTTTAACGAAATTTTCACACAACGCATGAGAGAATTAGTAGTACTTTTAGCCCCTCTCTATAAAATAGAGTGCAGAGGGGCCCCATGGGCGAGGCCGCAGTGGCGGCTGTAGGTCTGTTGGGAGTCGTGGACATCCTTCCGAGGGCTTACCCAGGGCTTACAACCATAGGCTGTTGGGCGTTACGTGAAGTTATTTAGTCGGTAGGATTCCGGCTTAACATCCATAAGGATTTACCCTCACGTAAAAAAAAAGGCAGAGGGTCTCATGGCGAGACTTTGTCTGTAGTCTGTGACTCTGTTGCATTAATCTACGTCACTAGGTCACGTGGATCATCTGTTCAAAATTTGAAATAAAACAAAAGTGACAACGTCAATCGGAGGGAACTTTCACTTTCACAGAGGGGCAGTTGGGTGAGACCGTCTCACGGCTTCTTGTTTGAATTATGTAACTGCAGTTCTATTATGTGAAACAGCTGCTCAATGATTCTTCCAGAATCTTTCATGTCTTCTGTGAACCTAATGCTAAAAACAACTTTCTTGCAAAAGAATCGCATTTGCATGTTTTTTTTACATGAGGGAAAATCCTACACGGATGCTATGCCGGACTACTACCGAGTAAGAAAGCTCACGTATCCCGTCTAACAGCCTACGGTTGAGAGCCCCGGGTAAACCCTCGGAAGGATACCCCAGGACTCCCAACAGACCCACGGCTACCACTGCAGACTCTTCTAGGAAGGGGGGTTCGGGAGTGGCGTGGTGCGTGAATCCTTCACCTCACGCTGTAGTCTGGGGGGGGGCTGCTTTTGTGAGGACGGTGAGCTGCCCCCTCACCGCCTTCAGGCCCCGGTCATGGAGGCCAATAGTCTTGGGCGAAGACACGTCTGAGGCGCCCCCGCCGCCGACTGCGGAACTCGGGTGGGAGAGTTCTCTCGCGCTCCCTCCCCACGCCTCTTTCACGAGCATGACCTGCTCGAAGAAAGAGGCAGCGGAGTCCCACTTACTCCCGCTGGAAATCATGGCTCGCACCATGGTCTCCAGCAAGAGAATGTCCAGGTCCAGACCTGCCACGAGGACGCATTAGTATCGAGACTTGAACACAGAATCTTATGCCGGGGACACTCTTCCGAGGGCTTAACGAGGCTCCGGCAGTAAGCAGTGGTGGTTTGAGCCAGTAAGAGTCCGTCATTGCATCCATGAGGAATTTCCACTCGACATAAAACAGTATCTTATAGACACCATTCTTTCTATACTGCTGAACTCTAGGTAGAGTTCTAGACGTGTAATATAAAATTAATAGACATTGCGCTATCGTTTACTTACGACGTTAGCAAGCGGTGCGGTAATGTGTTTCTGATTGCGACTCTATGAGGTCTAGCCAACTACGTAAGTATATGGAGTTTAATACTGTTTACATCCTCTTGTAATTGACTAACATAGGGTCGTATTACAAAATATACATTTATTGTTAAAAATTACAGAGAAACATAATTATAGCATAATCTATATATTTATTACTATCTAAATTAAACCTAAATAATGCCCCCGTGGCATTGTGTCCAAAAGACTAGCAAAATTCCCCCTTTGAATAGCAATAGCTATTCGCTGAGCAAGAAAACTGCCAGCCTTTGGGTCACAAAACTATTAAAAAAAAATACAAAATTATACTCTACACTCTGTGGTAATCCGTCTCGTCAGAGCGTGGCCAATCAGTCTACCAAAATGGTGTAAATTATGAGATGTGTAGTCTAGGTAATAACAAAACAATAATAATGTTAAAATAAAAGTATTAAATCTGGGAAAATCCTCATGGATGTTATGCCGGACTCCTACCGACTAAAAAACCTCACGAAACGCCCAACAGCCTATGGTTGTGAGCCCCGGGGAAGCTCTCGGAAGGATGTCCCAGGACTCCCAACACAGACCTTAGGCCGCCATTGCGGCCTCGCCCAGAGGGTGGTTCGGGTGCTATCCAGCGTCTTTGGGGGGTTTCGGGTGTGGTCACGCTTCTAAGGGGGAGGGGGGGGGGGGCGTGCGTGGGTTGCTCACGTCACGCTGCCGTCATGGGCCTGCTTCTGTAAGGACGGTGAGTGACCCTCTCACCGTCCTCAGACCCCCGGTCATGGAGGCCGATAGTCCCCGGCGAAGACACGTCGGCGGCGCCCAGACCGTCGACTGCGGAACTCGGGTGGGAGAGTTCTCTCCCGTACCCGTCCCGCCGCCTCCTTCACGAGCATGACCTGCTCGCAGAAGGAGGCGACGCAGTCCCACTTACTCCCGCTGGAGAGCATGGCTCGCACCATAGTCTCGAGCGAGAGAGTGTCCACGCCCAGACCCACTACGAGGACCTGGCGCTGTTGCGCCCACGCCGTGCACCTCGAGGTCCTCGCAGTGCTGACACTCGGCCGTGGTTTCCCGGTGTTTTCGCCACAGATACCTACCGAAGCTACTGTGCCCGGCAAGCATCTGTGTCAACCGGTAGGAGAGAGCACCGTGTCTCCTCTCCAGCCACTCATCCATGACCGGTCTGACGGCCGCGATTGTGGGGATTCCCCCCTTTGGTTGCTCAAGTCGCACCTTCCATGTCTTCACGGTTTCCTGGTGGAGCAGGGACCGCTGGGCCTCGATTTCTCGAGGCGCAGGCCTTTGGTCCCGCTCCAGTGCCTCCTTGCGCCATCTGAACAGTGACGCAAGGGCTCTCGCTTTCAGGTCCCATGGAGGGGATCATATAGGTACTTAGTTTCAATCATAGAAATACGTAGTACAAACCTATATCAGTCATATGTATATCAGTCGTCTAGAGCCCATAGCACAAGCTTATATTAGCTTAATTTGGGCTAGATGATGTTGTGTGTGAATGTCCACAAATATTTATTATTATTTATCTTTCAATCAAATCAGCCTATGGCAGGCAGTCCACTCCTGGACGTAGGCCTCTCCCAATCTACGTCACAACACACGGTCCTGCGCCTTCGGCATCCAGTCACTCCCTGCGTCTTCTTCAAGTCGTCGGTCCATCTATCTGTTCTAGTATAACCATGGTCTCAATAAATTTTCTTTGTCTGCATATAACATACCTACACTGAAACGGGCCTTCTTCTTTAATGTGAGGATAATCTTACAAGGACTAAAAACCACACGTATCGTACCTAACAGCCTACGGTTGGGAGCCCCGAGTAAGCCCTCGGAAGTATACCTCAGGACTCCCAACAGACCTACGGCTACCACTATGACTTCACCTAAGGCTGTAACAGGCCTAATGTATTGATTTATGCAATATTTTTATCTTAATATTTGAATCTAAATACGATCTACAACACCAGAACCAGTGCCCATTATTTAAAAAATATTCAATTTGACGTTAAATTTTGTTCTTGAGCTCCTGAACTTTTTCTTTTGTTGATAATTTTCTGTGTATTTTTTGTAATGTTAGTACAAATTGAGAAATTTAAATAATTTCTCAATTTGTTCAATTCTATATTCATGAGAATAAACAAACACGTTAAAAAATGTATTATCATCCGTGTTCTGATACCCATGCAACGAGCAGATTATTCCTAACTTACTTTGGGCTCAGATAGCGTTGTGTGAAAATGTTCGTGAATCTTTATGTAACACTAGCTGATGCCCGCAGCTTCGCCCGCGTAAAATTTGTTCCAGTGCCCGCTTCCCGTATTTTATCCCCTTGGGGTAGAATTTATCAAAATCCTTTCTTAGCGGATGCCTACGTCATAACATCTACCTGCATGCCAAATTTCAGCACGATCCGTCCAGTGGTTTGGGCTGTGCGTTGATAGATCACTATGCCAGTCAGTCAGTCACCTTTGAGTTATATATACACTCATTTGCAAAAAAAACGGGCACCTATGCAATGAACCATTTCAAATGTTAATATTGCTTTGTTTCATAATTATAGGTAGTTTTATCCTCACAATTTGGTAAATTAATAAGAAAATAATCGTTTTCATCAGTATTTCATAAAATTTTGTTACAATTTATGGGAAATAATGCGAAACCTCGCTAGTAGTGTATGTTCGCTAGTAGTGCATATGCTCATGAAGTAAAAATAAAAAAGTTTTTTTTGTTTGTTTTTCTTTAATAAAGTAAAAGCAGATAAATGTTCAGTATCGAGTGTGACCCCCTCTAGCTAAAATCACAGCTTGAATTCGTCTGGGCATGCTAGCGAGTATATCACGGATACTTGCTTTCGGAATACGTTCCCACTCCGCAGTAATCACATTCTTCAGCTCTCTGATGGTCTGCGGAGCCGGGTGTACTGATCTCACACGCCGTTTTAGAACATCCCCGATATGTTCTATGGGATTGAGGTCGGGACTTCGAGCTGGCCAATCCAAACGACGAATGCCGACCTCTTGCACATACGCATTAACATCGCGGGATCGGTGGGCGCGAGCATTGTCGTCCATAAAAATCGAGTCTTGACCTAGAGCGGCCAATGCGGGTTGTGCATGAGGAATTAGAACTTCCGTTATGTATCGTACCCAGTCAGTGAGCCATTTTCAATGAAGACTAACTCTGTATGTTCCATTGAATTTATTCCTGCCCAAAACATAACAGAGCCCCCACCATAAGGTGTGATTTCTTCGAAACATGCATCTGCAAAGCGCTCTCCTTGTCTTCTTAGCACTCGCCGACGTCGATCTTCACCGAACAGAGATATCCTGGCTTCATCAGAGAACAAAATTCTATTCCAATCTTCTTGAGTCCATGATTCACAATTTCTAGCGAACCTAAGCCTGTGAACTCTGTGCTCACGGAGTAATTTGGGGCCGCGGGCCGGGCGGTGACTGCGTATATTGGCAGCGAGAAGCCTCCTCCTGACCGTCCATAGACTAATATGCACATTTCTTACTTCTTGGAGGTTGTTTGTAAGATCCACATACGAAGATTTGTGATTTCTCAATGCGCGACTCACAAGAAAACGATCATTCCGTGGTTGGGTACATGGGTTTCTTCCAGAATCAGGCCTTCTCTCGACGGAACCAGTCTCCTGATATCGCTGCCAGGTCCTTTGGACCGTCGAGCGACTAACATTTAGCCTCCTAGCCACGAAACATTGGTTGCAACCCTCTTCAAGCAGCGCGATAATTTCGGTAGCTTTTACCACTTTATCGACCATTTTTGATACAGCCAAACAGCAATAAATAAAGCTTTGACAGTCAAGGATATGAAATTAATCGATAAAAATTGAATAAAAGTTGTGAAAGTCGATGTTAACTTCTGGAACTTCGCGCCAAAAATCAATATCAAAACATATAATAAAATCGTAACAGGTCGCTGTCTGTACATGGAAGATAAATAAGAAAAAATATTATAGGGGGGCTTTATGAACGCAATAGAACCCAAAACAATGATTTTTAGAATTTTTGTCTGTTTGTCTGTATGTCTGTATGTCTGTATGTTAGTTGGCTTAATCATAAAAGAGCGTTCGGCGCGGACTGAATTGTTTTAAAATAGACTTAATCATTAAGCTCTTTTATGATTAAGCAAACAGGGCAGTTTCAGACGCTTCTTGATGACTCTGATGAAGAAATACCTTTCCTTTCATACACCTTATGTGACGTAAACGAAGTTGCGGGCTCAGCTAGTGTAGGATAAAAATGGGTTTTCTGTAAAAATGAGCATCAAATGAAAATTTGAATTTAGAACGTACTTTTTTAAATACCACGGCATTTTTAAAACCGGCCAGTAACGTGTACAAACGATTGAAACCTTTTTGGTATTGTATCTTTTTAAAGATGAATGAAGATCAAAACCGCCCGTTTTTTTTGCAAATGAGTGTATTTAGATTTTAACTTCATATCCGAATCTAAATACAATCTAACAATACACTCTTCCTCCTCTTCTAAAACGTACCTAAACATTAGGTACACAGGAACCGGTAGGTACGTACATACATACATAGTAGGTACCTAATATATAATACACAGAAGGAATCTCACTAGCTGTGTTCAGAAACTAAAGTTAAATTTGCAAGTGATAGATATGCCTGGCGCTCTCGGAATGTAATTTTCACACGCTCAAGCGACGTCACTGCAGCCCCCCCCCCCTCCCCCTGATACCACCCTGGAGCGGGGAACACCCTTTGTAGGCTAGGAGCTAGTAGCACTGTTAGTTGTGAATGTCGGTTTTGGAGGTAGATTGTAGATACGTGTTGATGGTTAAACTAATGGATTTTAAGAGGTTATTTTTATGTATTGTGGTTTCGTGGTCTAGTAGTTAGCACATCTCGTAATGAGTGTGTTCAATTCCTTGATCACGAATGAATCTTAATGTTCATAGATAAGTATATTTACGTCCTCATACTCATACTCATACCATAAGGAATCTTTATGTGTATTAGGACGCAGATTAGCAGGTATATCTACGTCCGCATGCACATAATAATTCATTCGTGATGATGATACTCTGAGAACTTGTACTGAGCACCAGTGCTCAGAGTCTGCGTGTAATTTATGTATAAGTATAGTAAATATGGAGTTACCCCTATTTTTTGTTGATCCCTATTTAATAGTCTAGAAACTAGATTATCTTATTCCGTTAGTAGATAGATTTTTGTTTTGGCCCGCGTGCAATTTGAACCTGAAACCATACAGTAGATAGGTATAACAAAATAGAAAATTTTGCAAATGAAAATACAAAATGTTCAGGAATCGAGAGTCCTATTTTAATAATGATTTTAAGTTCAAGGCGTGTTCGTCAGATAAAAAATCTTCACAGAGAGATGGATTGACGTAAGGTATAACAAAGTGATCCTATTTGGGTTACAGTTTTTCTTTCGAAGCACGGAATACGGAGTTCTTAAAAAAATATTTATAAATATATTTTTAACAAGAACTCCGACTTTTATATTAATTTTCAAGAACAAAAATTTCACATTTGATTGACTTTTAAAACGAAATGCAAAGTTTGTAATACCTATAGATCGCACTAGAGGATTATGCACTTAACTACGTTATTTCTCCGAGTTGTAATTTTTATCATCTTGTTATTGTGTTTTTATTTATTTATTAATATTGGTAAATTTTTATTTTTATAAAACTAAGTACCAATATCTGAAGCAATGACAGTTATTTAAAAATACTGAATTTGACGTGCTGTGACCTACTGTTCAAATTTTCGTCCCCGAGCTCCTGAACTATCACCCCCGCGGCCTCTCACGACGGATGCCCCGGAAAATTGCTACAATCATTGTGAGAGAGAATTCCGAAATGAAGGAAACATACTTACTCGCTGACTCGCGATTGTACCCAGAGAGGGGGAGGGGGTACATAATGTACTTATTCATAATTATTGGTACCTTTGGGATACCTAAGACTTATTGAGTGGAGACGGAGTAAATCTTTAATTGGCAAAAGCGGCAGATTCTTGGAATTCTTTTCTTTGGAATGGAATTGGCTTAAAGAATCTGGGGATGGCAAAAGAACTGGCAATCCTGAATTCTTTGAAAGGGGTTCGAAATGACAGCTGTCAAGGATCAAGAATTAGAAACGTTTTTTAGCAAGTGTCATCTTTTTTAAAATATTTATTGACTTCAGTTATGCTTTTATGCCCAGTAAGCCTTATCATCTCAAATAGTAACTGCAGCGCTCGTGGCTCCGCGAACTCAGTATTCGGTAAACGATCACTGCAGTAAGAAACTTTCACTATGGCCAGTCCTAGGATGGGTGACCGTCTATGTGACTATTTTGTGCCATTTATTCGAGCGTTTCCGTGCTTTGGAAGGCACGTTAAGCCGTTGGTCCCGGTTGCCAGTAAAATGGCAGTTGTTAAGCCAAGTTGAAGCCCTTTTTAGGCGGTTTGAAAAATTTCAACAGCAGGCAGTCCCTACCTGCGCCTGTCCATCTCAACACGGCAACACGGCTCACCACCTATTAACAAAATCTTAAAGGTGAAATATGGGCATAAATATAATATGCCTCTGCCTACCCCTTCGGGGATAAAGGCGTGACCATGTATGTACCTATCTAATCTCAAATAGTATGGGGGATCCTTGGTGTTTAGTTAGATCTCTAGTGAGGATAAGTCCGTCGTCATTTAAAAAAATTCGTTGGTTTAAGACATGAGAATTTTTTTTTTAATAATACCCACCCACGGCTACTTTCCAACATCGTATCGTTCCACTACAACTTTCTCATACTTTCCATACGGATCGTGAGTGTACGGTATGGTCTGGTAGTCGAGTTCAGGGACATCCTACCGAGGGATTACCCGGGGCTTCCGGCCGTAGGCAGCGTTGTGTGGTTTTAGTCAGCAAGAGTGCCAAGAGTCCGGCATAGCATCGGACGGATTTCAACACGTAAAAAAAATCGGCCAAGTGCGAGTTGGACTCGCCCATGAAGGGTTTCGTAGCAGCAAGTAACATAATATAAAAGTTCTTATAGTTCGTTGTAACTTTGATTGATGTTTTATCACGTTCGCAGTGGTAGTGATTTTTCTAACCGAAAATTGCGGTTAATGACGTATTAAAAAAAAATTATCAGCTCTATCTCGTTCAAACCAATTTTCGTTGGTAGTTTTTATGGCAATGTACATCATACATTCTTTAGAAGTTAGAGGGGGACACACACACACACACACACACACACATTTTTCCACTTTGGAAGTGTCTCTTGCGCAAACTATTCACTTTAGACAAAAATGATGTTAGAAACCTCAATAGCATTTTTGAAGACCTATCTATAGATATATCTATATATAACACGTATAGGTTAGATGATAAAAAAAATTTTGAGTTTCAGTTCTGAGTATGGGGACCCCCAAAATTTACTGCTTTTTTTCTAGTTTTATATAAGAATCTTAATGCGGTTCACAGAATACATCTACTTACCAATTTTCAATTGCATAGGCCTTATAGTTTCGGAGAAAAGTGGCTGTGACACACGGACGGACAGACAGTCAGTCAGACAGACAGACAGACAGACAGACAGACAGACAGACAGACAGACATGACGAATCTATAAGGGTTCCGTTTTGCCATTTGGCTACGAAACCCTAAAAAGGTCTGGTAGAGGCTTCTTTCTGTGTATGCTTGGTTTGTGGAACTGCCTGGCTTAGTTGTCTATGGTAGGTCTACGCTAGACGATCCGAGCACGAGCGGAGCACGAGCCGAGCCAGAATTCGTGTAGTGATGACCGACGTACGAGCCTCGAGCTACACATGTCATCGCGAGCAGAGCGACTCGGCTCGTGCTCTGCTCGTGCTCGGATCGTCTAGCGTAGACCCACCTGAACGCGCCATCTAGTACAAGATAAGCTTGTGCTATGGGTTCAGATTTTGTGGGCTTTCTTCTGTGAATGTGCCGACTGCGCACCTAAAAAGATATTCTTTTGTATGTTCCTATACTCCTGATAATATAGCTTGATCTCTGTGACAGTTTTATTAACGCAAATAACATTGACTTTTAATTCAAAGACATAAAGTTGTTAGGGTAAACCACCCAATCGTTGGCACTCCTCCAATTATTGGCACTTTAGGTAATTTTGCCCATTTCTAACAGAAAAAGAATGCTATTTTACTTTTTAATGCATACCTACAACTACATAATGGGCAACACCGAACTGAAATAAACTAGGTTTCCCTTATTTTTCGAAATATACTCTTAACTAAAGTGCCAATAATTCATTCTAAAAGTGCCAATAATTGGGTGGTTTACCCTATTTACAGTTTGCACCTCTGTGTTCTCACTCTCTGCATTTCAACCACAAAAGCTAATTTATGCCGTTGACATAAAGTCTATTCTTGTCTCCGTTTGTAGAACTGTCACAGAGATCGCTATATTTTACAGAGTAAGTATAATAAAATTATAGTTTCTAAGTCCATTTTTTTTTATCTTCTGCTCGCCAAATTGACGTCGCCATCAGCCTAATGGAAAGCCGTGTCGCATCTAGCGATTGGGGGCCACTTCTGACAGTGGTCCTCAAGTTGGCGGCCCTGTGATGTGCCTCTTCACGCTCCTCTTGACGAACCCGGGATTGTAAGATGAGGGAAATGTGCGGGCAGGTCGTTCCAAGTTTTTATAGTTCGACAGAGAAACGATCTTTTGAAACGCTGTACCAGGACATCAAATTACTACGTGGGTAACAAAAACCCATTTATATTTGATGTACTAGGCTATCATAAATCACGAGCATGTCGATATCTTTCAATAATCCAATCAAAGCGGTTCGTATCCGAACTAATGTTATTGTCAAACCTACCAGCTATTATCTGTGGCCAAGCGAACATCTGAATGTCCAGTCACGTATCCGATGAAAAGAGACAAAATATACGATTAGCCTCGAGTGTGATAGAGACGAATTATGGATGTAAACAATTACAAGTTGACTGGTTTAAAAACGTTCTAATTCAAATATTGCTGCAAATCATTTAGAACTTAATTCCTTCTGCTTAATACTCAAATTGACTTGAGGAATAAATAATTTTAAATTTTGATGTTTTTTTATTTTTTTCAATATTTTTTTTCTTTACAGTTTATGTACACACATAATTTTACAAAGAGGCATGCTTTTTATTGTTTAGTTATCATTCAATTTTGATATCTATCACAAAAAAAACTGAACAAAATTGCCTGTTATTTTATGATACTCAGAATTCGTTAGTAGGTACATCGTCAAATGACATTTATCTTGTTTCTTATTTCTTCATATTAAGGACAAAGGCATCGTCAGAATTGCATTGAAGTAATAAAGAAATTGCAGTCCTTTTATGCAGCTTTTTAACATTTCTGATGTGAAGTAATGAATGCGACTTAATTGAATAATCCTTGTGAAAGCAAGCCGCTTAGCTTTTGTGCCATTGCCTGCATCGAGAATGAAGAAATATCATGTCGCCATTTTGAATTTTGTTGACTTGCAATGTTGTTCGGCTAGTTCAGGATAAGTAATTGGAAGGTTTATTTCTGTAGCCAATGGAAATTAGGGACATAATGTATGAGTTGGATATTTATGGAATTATATTAGGGATTGTATGTTATTGGTATTTTATGTTATTATCATCATTGTTTCAGTCGATTGATGCTCACCGGTGACACAAAAGTATGTTACAATAGGCGTCAGACGCTGTTATAAAAGGCGTCCCGACGCTTTTGTTAAAGGCATCCGAAGCAGTTATAAAAGGAATCGCGACGCTGTTATAAATGGCGTCACGATGCTATTATAAAAGTCGTTACGACGCTGTTATAAAAGGCGTCACGAGGCTGTTATGAAAAGCGTACGACGCTGTTATAAAATGCGGTGCGACGCTATTCTGAGAGCCGTTCGACACTGTTAAAAGGCGTCATGACGCTTGAATATAGGTACATAGCGCCATGACGTAATAAATAGCGCCATGACGCTGTTGTAAATGGCATCGTGGCGCTGTTATAATAGACTTCACGACCGCCGTTGTTACAAAAGGCGTCACGACGCTCTGTTATATAGGGCGTCACGACGCTGTTATAAACAGCAAACGATGCTGTTATAAAAGGCGTCGGGATGTTGTTATTTTTGGCTTTATGGTAGTGAAAACTATAGTGCTAACTAATATTGGTCAGTGAGCCCTTAACATAATAACCCACAATAATATTGTTTTCGATATGTTTTTCAACCGAATTGTGTTAGAAGTTAGTGTGTGATTCAAATATTCAAATATTTTGATGATGAACTTTCACGCTATATGTGTAACGAGTGAACGACTAAGAAGAAGAATGTCCTATTCATATAGTGGTTAATGATGGTGCATTTTGATTGGTTACAGCAGCCCTCGCAAAGAGCTTCCACTTGTTGCGGTCCTCAATATTCCCTGAGCTTTGGATGATGAGGGAATCCTAATTCCTAATTGGATATTAGGATGTAGGATTTATCTTTAAAGTGTGATACAGGAGAGTAGGATATTTTACAAGTTTGATACGAAACTGATGTAAGCCTTGTCTAGTATTCTAAAGCGGCTGTACAGTTAAAGATATATATTCGTGTTACGAGTCGCTACTCACTGAACGAATTTTTCAGTCGTCACCAGTGCGGAAAGCGATCATTGTTGCTAGGCATTGTTGTATAGACAGCAAAACAGTTGATGATGTAATAAATAAATAAACAAATAAATATTTGTGGACATTCTCACACAACGTCATCTACCCCAAATTAAGCTATAAGCTTGTACTATGGGATCTAGACGACTAATAAACATACTTAATTATGTTTTTAAGTACATAGGTACATAGAAAACACACCAACTCTGAAACAAACATTGTTACTACTACTACTACTACTACTACTATCTTCACGCCAAATCCCTTGCGGGGTAGGCAGAAAGAACCGAGCGCCACACGGCACGGTCCATACACACCTGACTCGCCTCTTCAACTTTCATTTTTCTTTTCATGCATGCACGTCGGTTCCTACGGCTCTTGACACCACCCTCTACTAACACATGATTAATTTGGTCGTGGTAGGTATGTCGTGGCCTTGTTGATCACACAAATATTTGAACTGACCCAGGACCTCAGGCGCGGCAGCAATTCTGAATGCGCCACCGATAAGGGAGATAAATATACGTATTTAGAACATTTTCAATGTTTTCTATAAACAAGATCTGTCCGCGGTTTACCTCGGAATAAGTCCCGCTGAAAAATGGTAAAATAAAACTCGCAGATTAAAACGCACTTCAAAGAGCCAATGGTATGGACACCTGCAGAACAACTGTCGGCCGATGCGTATACCAAACGAGTGGGAATAGAGATCGTGACTCAGCAAAGTACGTAGGAATGGGACGCCTTCCAGATGACCCGATGACATAGGGAAGATTGTGTGCCCTGCAGATGTGAGACATCGAAATTATTATGTAAAAATCTAAAATTTTAATTCAGATTATCGATTAGTGACTTTTTTGCCATGCTAAAAATCAGTTTACCTCTCGACTATAAATTAGGGGGATCCCTGCGTCCAGTTATTGTGCATTGCCATAGGCTGATTTGTTTATTAGTTATGTTATAAAAACATACAGTGAAGCTATAGGCACGATTGGTCCAATTCACGATTCGAAAATGTACTTGCTATAAATCCGTCTTTATCAATACCTTTTATAAACGCGAAAGGTTGTATGTGTGGATTTATGTTACTCTCTACGCTTTAACGGATGAACGGATTTGGGTAAAATTGAGTAGGTACAGCTAAGAGGTACAGGGATCGATTATAAATAATTGGACTTATCGCGAATTGGACCAATTGCGGTTTGGTCCAATCGCGAATTGGAGAAATTCCCAATTTGACCAATAGCGAATTAGACCAATCGCGAAAATGGTGGAATGCACAAATCGGAAATAGGACCAATCGCTCCTAAAGGCCTTTAGGAGCTACCTACCGGTAGACGCAATTTTAGGTATTAAACTGAGTTGTCAGTTTTTGCCGACAGTACACAGCACGCAACGCACGAGCAACAAAGCGACACGGCTGTTAGTTGTCGCGACATGTCGCGCGACCGAACGTTTTTCATTGCACCCGCGTGATGGATGCGATCTGGCGTTTCTAACGCACATTTTGTTGCGCCGCCGCGCGACTACGCGATTTAGATCGCACCGTGTAATGAATGTGGGACGGTTTGAAATAGCCGCCTGATTTTAGGTTGTTTAGGAAGTAAATAGGTGTCGTTTGGGATACAAATGCTTTTGCAAGTGATTTTAAGTTCGAAGGAGTCATATAGTAGAGTTCAAAGTTTTTTGCTAAAAAATCTAGGACACAATCAAGGAGAATCACGGATTTTGAGAGCCACTGCGAGATCAGATAGTAGGAGAAAATTATTTTTGCTTTTTGATGGTTCGACGTAGGTAAGTTATGGGGCCATTACAGAGCATTGCTGGACGTTAGGCAGCTCTCAGTTTAATTTTGGAAAGATTATTTTCTTCATACTGTACCATTCATACGAATTTTCCTTCTTATAGAAACTTTCAAGTGACTGGCTGTCATTATTCCTGTGATACAGACGGACAGACAGACATCCTCAATAGTAGTTACCGTTCGAGTAAGGAACCCTCAAAAAATAATCGACGAATTTCGTAGAATGGAGTCTCTCAAATAATAGATTGATCAAAGGGAAATAGAGATTCATTTTGATGTAGGTAGGCACAGAAGAATTATAGCATTTTTCTTCTAGATTGCTACTAAGTAGATCCTTGAATAATTAAAAAAACCGACCAAGTGCGAGTCGTACTCGCGCGCGGAGTGTTCCGTACGAGAAAACGACAATAAATCACGTTTGTTGTATGGTAGCCCCCTTAAATATTTTTATTTTTCTGTTTTTAGTATATTTGTTATAGCGGCAACAGAAACACAAAAATATTAAAAATATTTCTTAAATATTTACGAAGCATTTATGTTCCTTGTAAATGGATTTTCATTTTGGATCTTCTGTGAGGATCCGCCATTAATAGCCGATTAGTTAATTTTAGCGTTGATCAGCCTTTCGGAAACTGGGGGATAATCTGTCAATATTTCAGCTCTCTAGCTGTCATTTTGACAGATGACGGATCCCGTGACGGACAGACAGACAGACGGAGAGCGAAATCTCATGTGGTCCCGTTTTTTACCCTTTGGGTACAGAACTAAAAAAAAACAACTCAGTAGACCAAAACTTTCTGGTGGGTATGTACTTGAAAACAACATTGCCACTAACTCTTGTCTAATAAAGCATTACTCTGAACTAGTAACAATAATTTTGGCTAAAAACGAAAATATTTCGAAATTAAAACGCTGGACATTGTCCACGGCTATGTGGGCGGGCCATCACGCCAGTCAACTGGTCCATTAAACGTGAAATAGTTCACGACGCAGTACCAGGCTCGCAGACTAAGCGGGGAGATTTTAAAATGCGATTTATGACTGCGTTTCATTTTCGTTCTTTGATTATAATGCTTTAGTATTAGTGGTAAGTACTTTACTTACCATAGTCCGTTCACAGTTATTTTACCTCTGACTGACAGCTTGTCTATCGTTTTCTGTGTGTTGGCATTGCAATTAAGTCGCCCTATGTATGAGTGCCAGCAAGACATTTTTAATACAGTTGCTCAAAAAGTGGCGTATTACAGGGACGTATAGCGTTCGGGTTGTGGGCTATTACACACGCGTGCTTTTTTCTTTTCCTTTCCCGCACTCGTGCGTTTTCTTTCCCAACTGTCAAAATAATGTCTATTCATGCAAATATTTCTAAAAAGAGATACTAATTTGTTTCAATATCAGATTAAAAGTAATTTTAATTAAAATTTAAGCATAAATTAGTATAAGTTTCGGCCAAATTAAATTTATAAAAATAAAAAATGTTGGCTGTATGAAGTGCACTGCCATAGTCTCTGCTTATGAAGGTATATATTCTTTTACGGTTGGCGCCATTTTGGATATTCAGGTTTGTTGTGTTTTTATTATTTTATAAAATTGCTTATTTTTTTTGCAACTGTATTAAAAATAGTTGTTCAATACAACGTGTGGGACTGTTATTGAAGTGAAACTTCTTTATCGGCGTTGGAAAAAAATTTGCGTCACGTCACGTCACGATTTTTGGTTACGCGCCATCTTTGTTCTGTTCCCCACCACGGTGGATTCGAATAAAGAGTACTTTATCCAGGGATAGCATGTCATTTAAGGGTTTTTGGACTTTTGGACTTTTGGGCTTTTGGACTTTTGAACTTTTGGATGGGACATTGGTACTTTGGGTCTTTGGGACTTTGGAACTTTGAGACTTTGGGACTTTTGAACTTTTGAACTCTTGGACTTTTGGACTTTTGGATGGAACCTTGGTACTTTGGGTCTTTGGAACTTTGGGACTTTGGGACTTTGGGACTTTGGGACTTTTGGACTTTTGGACTTTTGGACTTTTGGATGGGACCTTGGTACTTTTGGTCTTTGGGACTTTGGGACTTTGGGACTTTTGGACTTTTGGAATTTTGGACTTTTGGACTTTTGGACTTTTGGACTTTTGGACTTTTGGACCTTTGGACTTTTGGACTTTTGGACTTTTGGACTTTTGGACTTTTGGACTTTTGGACTTTTGGACTTTTAGACTTTTAGACTTTGGGACTTTGGGACTTTGGGACTTTGGGACTTTGGGACTTTGGGACTTTGGGACTTTGGGACTTTTGGACTTTTGGACTTTTGGACTTTTGGACTTTTGGACTTTTGGACTTTTGGACTTTTGGACTTTTGGACTTTTGGACTTTTGGACTTTTGGACTTTAGGACTTTTGGACTTTTGGACTTTTGGACTTTTGGACTTTTGGACTTTTGGACTTTTGGACTTTTGGACTTTTGGACTTTTAGACTTTTAGACTTTGGGACTTTGGGACTTTGGGACTTTGGGACTTTGGGACTTTTGAACTTTTGAACTCTTGGACTTTTGGACTTTTGGATGGGACCTTGGTACTTTGGGTCTTTGGAACTTTGGGACTTTGGGACTTTGGGACTTTTGGACTTTTGGACTTTTGGACTTTTGGATGGGACCTTGGTACTTTTGGTCTTTGGGACTTTGGGATTTTGGGACTTTTGGACTTTTGGAATTTTGGACTTTTGGACTTTTGGACTTTTGGACTTTTGGACTTTTGGACTTTTGGACCTTTGGACTTTTGGACTTTTGGACTTTTGGACTTTTGGACTTTTGGACTTTTGGACTTTTGGACTTTTGGACTTTTGGACTTTTGGACTTTTGGACTTTTGGACTTTTGGACTTTTGGACTTTTGGACTTTTGGACTTTTGGACTTTTGGACTTTTGGACTTTTGGACTTTTAGACTTTGGGACTTTGGGACTTTGGGACTTTGGGACTTTGGGACTTTGGGACTTTGGGACTTTGGGACTTTGGGACTTTGGGACTTTGGGACTTTGGGACTTTGGGACTTTGGGACTTTGGGACTTTGGGACTTTGGGACTTTGGGACTTTGGGACTTTGGGACTTTGGGACTTTGGGACTTTGGGACTTTGGGACTTTGGGACTTTGGGACTTTGGGACTTTGGGACTTTGGGACTTTGGGACTTTGGGACTTTTGGCCTTTGGGACTTTTGGACTTTTAGATGGGACCTTGGCACTTTGGGTCTTTGGGACTTTGGAACTTTGGGATTTTGGGACTTTGGGACTTTTGGACTTTTGGCCTTTGGGACTTTGGGACTTTGGGACTTTGGGACTTTGGGACTTTGTGACCTTGAGACCTTGGGACTTTGGGACTTTGGGACTTTTGGACTTTTGTCCTTTTGGACTTTTGGACTTTTGGACTTTGGACTTTGGACTTTGGACTTTTGTACTTTTTGACTTAATTTAAGGTGAGGTGAAAATTAAGTTTATGAAGAAGTTTCACTTCTTACGTGTGTACACTAAGTACACGCAATTTTTTTTTATTTAAACTCGTTTCGACTGTCTACCCTCGCCTTCGGCTCGGGTCAACACCTGTCGTAACTCGCTGTAATAACAGAAATCCCACACTTGTATCGAAAACTACTATTTTCATTCCTTCTATTCGAAAAGTATCACTTTGCACCACGATTACGGGGCGCAAAATAGCTATTTTCTGATATGAGTTTTTTAGCGAGCGGCAAAGTGATTTGAATTTGGAACTTCAAAAATTCATAGAAATCGAAAGCAAATTGATAGAAATCGTAAGCGTTGGCTGCACAGCGCGGTGTCCTGAGCTAACTTAAAAAAAACTAAAGAGCGCCATTTATCTGTTCGTGTTCGTCTTTTATGTTCTTGTAATCCAGTGATGACCCGGGAGTCCCACAGGGCTCGATCCTTGGACCTTTGTTGTTCATCTTGTACAGCGCCGATATCACCAATACAATAAGTAACTGCAAGTTTCATCTCTATGCAGATGACCTTCAGCTGTACCTGTCTTTTCCTCCTTCTGAGTGTCTGGAAGCAGAAAGCAAAATAAATGAGGACTTGAGCAATGTTGCAGACTGGGCACAAAGAAACTCATTAATCTTAAACCCGGAAAAGTCCAAATTTATTGTTATGGGTACACAAAACACAATAGAAAAAATATGTCAATTACAACCTGACTTAAGAATAAACAGCTCCTCAATTGAAAGGGTGAGTGAAGCCCGGAACCTTGGATTAGTTATGGATGAGCAGCTGAGGTTTGAGAAGCATGTTGGACAAGCTGTGCAGAGCTGTTTCTACAGATTGAAGTTGTTATATAGAATTCGTCCTTACATTAATGTCAGCATAAGAATTCTATTATGTGAATCACTAATTCTTTGTAAGCTCAATTATGCTGACACAGTGTTTGGAAACTGCCTTTTAAAGAGAACTGAGCGACTCATACAGCGTGTGCAGAATGCCTGTGCTAGGTTTTGCTACAACATACCACCGCGTGCACATGTGACGCCTTTTCTCTGCAATGGCAACATGCTTAAGATGAAAGAGCGTAGAGAGTTGCATCTCGCCACCTTGCTGTTTGGAGTTGTATTGAGTCACAGACCTCAGTATCTGTACGACAGGCTGGCGTGGTCGAGGTACGTTAACAAGTATGCGACTAGGGCTTCAACTCACCTAATGTTAACGCCTTGGCACCGAACAGCAGGATTTCAAAGCAGTTTTAAATATTCTTCTAGTCGTATTTGGAATGATCTGCCGCCGCCAATACGTGCGCTGAAATCAGTCAACACATTTAGAACCAAATACAAATCACACCTACTGTACAATCAGAAAGCATGTGCTTGGGTATAATCTATGGTAACTTACCAATGGGTTATGCACTGGGGGCATGCTACGACGGTCAAACAATGGAAAATTGTCTTCCATTCTATCACACAATTATGTTGATGAAGTACGGCGAGCAGTATTATGCGGTTTGCACATCATAACCACACTTTGCAGGATATCACAAATGCTAATGATGACAACTTAGGATCACTGCACAACACATTTATAGCAGGAACAGGCATTATTGTTATATTCTCGACTCAACTTTGTTGTTTTAGTTTAATAAACTGCTTTTAGAGATGGACATTGTTTCATGATGTTGTGTTTACAGTTTAATCGATGCTCACTCACAGTAAACAACATGGCGACAAGAGAGAACGAAACGTCTGTATTCTTATCTTGTTAATAATTGTATAACTATCTATCTACATATATGTCACTATGCACTTCTGCGCATTCGGACGCGACCATAGATTTAGAATTTTTCGCTACGCGACTACAGATCATTTAGGAAGTGTTACCAATTCTATTAATAATGTTACCATGTCAAAATCATTCATTTTTGTTTTCACCAGTTTAGGTACCTTTATTTATTATATTCAATGTCTATTTCTATTACAATGTCGAGATAAAATACTAATTATATTTATTTATACTTAGTCAATACATTTTACAAATTCAATGTCAGAAAGAAAACAGAATTAATAACTATGTCAGAAACATTCTTCTTAAATATGTTACCAAATTATATTTTATTGTATTCAATGTCAAGTATTATTATGTCAGTTCGGCAATCATGGGCCAGATTTTTTATTTATTTTCATATTTTTTTTTTTTTTTTACTCAACAAGTGTATTTTAGTTGATTTTTTGATGTTAAAATTATTTATTGTGAGAAATTTGTAATATACGGAGTGCGCGTACGTACGTGACGTTCGTCATTCAGAGGTGCCACCTGAAAACCAGCGCTGCACGTCACAACAACTTGTGACGTGTAGCATTATGCTGAGGTGGCAACCCTTTCAGGCCCATTATATTATATTTATCTATTTATTTTTTGTTTTTTTTTGTTTCAATAGGATGTTCTATTATTATTTTTATAAGAATATTAAATATTGTGTGTTTTTTAGAATAGTTTTGTAAGTTAGTACCTAGTAATAAGTATCTCAGATTGTTTGTTTTTTTTGCTTATATTTATTGTATTATTTTTATTGGGCTTAGAATAAATACATTTTCTTTCTTTCTTTCTTTCTGATATATAAAAAACTATAGATACGTTACCAACACTTAAAAATGGCAACAAAAAAGTCAGGCAATTGCCTTAATTTTCATACATGCTACCATAGATAATTTCATAGAAATTCTTTTTTGAATATAAAAAATATTTGCCATTTTTGGAAGCCGTGATGTTCGTAGATGACGTGTCTATATTATAATACGTCGTTGTTGTAATCAGTAAACATATTTTATTATATTTTGCAAATATCATAGAAAGGGAATGAAAAGTACAGTCTAAACTGGCCGTTTCTTGTGTGCCTTCTCAGAAAATTGAATGCGAATGTTACGAAGACGTTGAAGTCGTAGCTAGGGCTAACTCAATCGGCCGACCCGTCGGCATTATACAGAGCCTCTAATAACTTCGGAATGACGTTTAAGAAGCCGTCGGAACTTTATAAACATCTAAGAGTTACTAAAATGCACGTCTTGGCAAAATCAAGAGACAAAATCGTCCAAACTCTTCCAAAGGATAAAAATATAGCAGAACTTGAGTCACGCCTCCAATTCCACAAGAAATTCATGGTGGGTTCGTGAACAGGTAGAGTGGGGTTGGGTAGTATCCGGAGACTAACAGATAAAGACATTACAAAATCTTTTCTGGAGCAGGATGAGTGCGATGCCTATAAGGTGCACGCGATGAACCTGGAGATGCAGAATGAATGGCTTACTCTGGGCGAATTTTGTATTCCCATGGCCTTGCAGTGGCGTACCTTATTGTACGACTGGTCGCCGGCTTTGCTTAGATTTTACCTGAACGCGTTTCAGTTGACCCTCCCCGCTCAAAGTTATCTGGTCAGATGGGAAAAAGCCACAGATAAAACATGTAATGATCATGTGGAGAAGCGATTGGAACTGCTAGGCACCTGCTGGTAGGTTGTAGGACGTTACTAGACCGGGGTCATTACTCACGCCGACACGATAGGGTATTGGAAATCACACGTGATGCTGTCAGTTTGGCGGTAGCGAGAGCGAAAAAGGGATTAACCACAAACAAAAGAAATGACATTGCGTTTGTAAAGGAAGGTTGTTCAAAGAAAGTACCTCAAAAGCCATACTCAATTTTGATGGCTGCCGCCGATTGGACTATACTCTCAGACACGTATGAAAAACACTACAAAATCCCGGAGGATGTATGTGCCTCGTCATCCAGACTCGACATATTCCTGTTTTCGAGGATACACAGACGTGCGGTGCTTGTGGAGCTGACGGTGCCGTGGGAGACCAACATACCGTAGGACCACGCCATGAAGACAAATAAATACTTTGACTTGACCAATAAGTTAACCGAAAATGGCTATGTGGTTAAACTCTATGCCGTAGAAGTAGGAGCAAGGGGAATTCCAGCTAAATCCCTGTATAATTTATTTAAGGACCGTGGATTGCCAAGAGCTTCAGTAAGCTCTTTACTAAAACGAGTATCCAAAGCGGCATTGATAGGATCTTACCAAATCTGGTTGGGCAGGGGGGGGGGGGGGGGGGAATTGTTGACGGTGGAAGGTGATCGTTTATGCGCATAGTAAGGTGGCCACCCTAAACCTACTCTGCTGGGTCGCAAGTCCCAGACGCCGTCGGGGTGTTCCCCCCGCCGCCACGCTATGGACCCGGCGCCCGCATGGAGAATCCATGGAATGCTAAGAATACGGTCTCGAGAGCTAATTATTTTTTCCTCGGGCGGTGTACTTTGAATCCCTCACTGCGCTCAGAATTCTTTGTTAGAATCCCTGGCTAAGCTCGGGATTCTATTCTAGAATCCTTCGCTTCACTCGTGATTCAAAGTAGCGCCCTCGCCGTCAAAATAATTATTTTGCTCCCTTGTTATACAATCTACTATTACCAAATATTAGTAGAGATTATAAAATCCAACCGTTAGCACAAAGAGTTTTGTTTTTCATTTTATAATATACTAGCTGACCCGCGCAACGTCCTTTGCGTGATAAATGAAGAACCGCTCAACCGATTTTGTGCAAACTTCACATAAACCATCTACTAATAGTCTGAACAAAGCCTAAACATTTGGTTTGGATAGGTGAGCCAGTTCTTGAGTTATAAAATTACAACGAAAAGTGGCATTGATTTTTATACAATTATAGATGTACATACTTAACTATACTAAAACAGTGCTCCTGTTAATATACAATTGTATAAAATTTATTTATTTTTTATGAATATGTGAAAAAAAACTTTCACTAATGAAGGTGAAGTTTCTGCTCCCACAACGTTTCACATCAATACATATAATAAAATCGTTGGACTGAATTGTTTTAAAATAGACTTAATCATTAAGCTCTTTTATGATTAAGCAAACAGGGCAGTTTCAGACGCTGCTTGATGTCTCTGATGAAGAAATACCTTTCCTTTCATACACCTTATGTGACGTAAACGAAGTTGCGGGCTCAGCTAGTATGAAATAATAGCCACGCCCGAAGAAAACGCCAGCAAAAGAAGAATGTAAGGTATGTATGTAAGGTTCGATCACTTTATGTTATGACTTATGCCCTCGTCTCTGCATTTTCAAAATAAACAATTACAAAAAAAGAACGGTTTTTTTTTCAACTATATATGCAGCATCATAGCCTGTGCGTACTATTTAATCTGTAAAGTGAATAAAATACGATTACTAGGACTCTTTACTTTTCATATTAAATCCCTTAAAACCTCTATATTACCAGGGAACTATAAAGTGATAACGGTTTAGATTAACATAATCAATGTATTTATGTTGCCCTGATAGAACTCATTACGTTTAGTTGTCCTCCCGTTAATTGTACCAGGCGTGTACTTGTGCCAGTTGCTGCCGCGAGCGGTAGGCGCGCGTAGAATAATCGGGATCGCGAATAAATTTTGAACTTGGATTATTGTTTCGCCAACCGTAGCCTGTTCAGGTGTTTTTGATATTGTAGCGTTAGTAAAACAGATGAATTAATTAAACAGGAATTTTCTCGAGTGTAGAATATATTGAAATGAATTATTCAAAATATTTAAAGGTTAAAAATTAACATTAATTGTATAGAGATTAAATAAGTACCTATGGAAAAAAGATATAAATCTATTTCAATATCGGAGAATCTCTCCCCATAGAAGTCAACTCCCAAGGTAACAGGACTATAAAAGGACGTAGACTCTTAGAGTAAGTACCTACCTGTCTCCAGAGAAGCCTTGACTACAAAAATACTCTAAAATTCTATCCGTATGTTTGGTTTTTAAAATGAGTCCACGTCCCGATTATCACTCTAGACCAGGGGTTCCCAACCTTTTTCAGTTCACGGCGCCCTTATAAGGTTAGAAAATTTCCACGGCTCCCCTAACATTTCACGTGAAATCACCCCCCCCCCCCCCCCTCTACTGGCAATCGCCTCGTTGATGCAGTAATTCACATGTATCCTCCGCACAAGCCTCTTTCCTGTGCCACTGAGTCTCAGCCAAGTCATCATGCAGCCCAAACCTGGGGAAACATGCGAAGCCGACGTTCCCTAGGGAAGCTGTCTTCTTTTTTACATGTGTAAATTCCATGAACGGTATGTCGAACTCTAACCGACTGGAACCACACAGTCTCTACCACTGCCTGCGGCCGGGAGCCCCGGGTAAGCCCTCGCGAAAATGTTCCAGGATTCCCAACAGACCTTGGCTACCACGGCGACCTCATCTAGAGGTTCGGGTACTTTCCCGCGTCTTTGGAGTTTTTCGAGTGTGGCTCTCGTTTTCTGGGCCGTGTCTCGTGCGAAAAACTTTCACGTCACGTCGTCTTGGGCCTGCTTCTGTAAGGGCGGTGAGCACCTCCCGCCCCGTACTAAGGCTCCCGGTCATGGAGGCCGATCATTTTGGGCCAAGACAAGTGTATGGCGCCGTCGCCGCAGACTGCGGATCTCGGGTTGAAAAATTATCTCCCTGCTCCCTCCCCACCACCTTTTTCACGAGAATGACCTGCTCGCAGAAAGACGTGGTGGTGCCGCGGCGTCACACTTACTCCCGCTGGAAATCATGGCTCGCACCGTAGTCTTCAGTGAGATAATGTCCACGTTCAGACCTGCCGCTAAGACCTGGCGCCCACGCTGTGCACTCCACCAGAGTATGGAGCGCTGTGTTCTCGCTGCGTCCTTTGCAGTGCTGACACTTGGCTGTAGTCTCTCGGCGTATTTGCCACAGATACTAAAATCCACCCGTGCCCGGTAACTATAGGTGACAACCGATAGAAAAAATTGCCATGGTTTCTCTCCAGCCACTCGTTTATGATCGATCCTGTGCGAATGCGACGTCTTAGCAGCGAAGCGTATGAGCCTCCTTGGGAATGCTTATCTCAAACCGGAAGAATACAGGTTTCTTCCTCGTATAGTGGGATCACCGCGCTAATAGACCACTTCTTCAAAGAGTAAGAAACATTAAGGTAGGGGCTAACACAAAAGATCCCACTGGGTCGAAGTGTTGCTGACTTCGTCAGCCCCCGATGTAAGATAAGATAAGATGATCGATTTGATCGCCCGGATTGTAGCCCCATTTCCTCACCTTGGTTGCTCGTGGTAAAGTCGTACTTTCCAGGTCTCTATTATTTCCTGATGGAGCTAGGACCGCTAAGTAGCAGAGATCGCTGAGCCAGGGAAGCTGTCTGTCACTATGTCGCCACCTATATTACCACCTCTCTCAACTAAGACACTTCAAGACGGTCAACGCGATGAGAACTAAGCCGATTTTCTTTTGGTGAACGGCAACTTTAGATCAGACACCACGTAGATTAGTTTCGAAAATCGAAAAAGGGCTCTTGACACACAGAACCGTTTTAGAGCGGAGACCGCGACTCGGCAAGGACGTAGGACGTCCACCCGCCAGATACACCGGACCCGGAGATGAAAGAGGTCGCAAGCTGGGACTGGATGTGGAAGGAGAGTCCTGCATCCAACAGTAGGCTAGAATAAGAATAGGCTGATTTGATTGATTGCATGTTTAATATGCACTTAATTAAAATTGCAAATACAATATTTTTCGATGATTTTTTTATTATCTTAGACGGCAACTCGTGGCGGATCTCGACCGGGACCTGGGTCGCATTGCCCAATGGGGTTCAGACAACCTGGTCGAGTTCAATGCCAGAAAAACGCAGGCGTGTGCGTTTACAGCTAAGAAGTCCCCATTCCTACCCCTACCCTCTCTTCAGAGCATTACGGTTCCACTAAAGGACAACCTGGAGATTCTCGGTATAGACGTCCGGCGTGAGCTCAATCACAAAAACTACATAGAGAGTTGTATTGGGCTGGCCTCGCGGAAACTCGGAGTCCTAAATAAGGTGAGACGGTACTTCACGCCACATCAGAGATGTTTGCTGTACAAGACGCAGATTCGTCCCTGCGTCGAGTACTGTTCTCACCTCTGGGATGACTCCGCGAGGTACTTGTTGGACGCACTTGACGCTATGCAGAGACGT
Source organism: Miltochrista miniata (assembly GCA_933228765.1). NCBI lineage: Eukaryota > Metazoa > Arthropoda > Insecta > Lepidoptera > Erebidae > Miltochrista > Miltochrista miniata. The sequence continues at coordinate 29,407,741 of OW121764.1, read as the reverse complement.
GCTGTCCGAATAATTGGTTGTCCTGAAGGAAGGCCTCGAACCGTTGGCGCAGCGAAGAATCGTAGCGTCCTTGGCTGCCTTCTACCGAATGTATCACGGCGAATGTTCTAAAGAGCTCTTCAATCTGATCCCACCATCACCTTTCCGATCCCGAACAACGCGTGCCGGGCAGAGATGCCACTCATACACAGTGGAGAGAATCTTCGCCTGAACCGAGCGTTTCAAAAGATCGTTCCTCTGTCGAACTATAAAAACTTGGAACGACCTGCCCGCACACGTGTTTCCCTCATCTTACAACCCCGGGTTCTTTAAGAGGAGCGTGAAGAGGCACATCACAGGGCCGCCAACTTGAGGACCGCTGTAAGAAGTGGCCCCCAATCGCAAGATGCGCCACGGCTATCCATCGTGGCGACGTCAATTTGGCGAGCTGAATATAAAAAAAACACCCCACGGCACCCCAGGGCACCGCGGCGCCCATGTTGGGAACCCCTGCTCTAGACGAAGGTAAAATTGCAGTGCATTTATTTAAAGTTAACGGTCAGGCTAGTGACAAACTTTCACGAAGCTTTAAAATAGCTACCAAAGTCACTGCTGCGGAACATACAGCAGGATAGATGATTGAGGCCCCTTTTTCACCTAGTTACTGCCTGCCTACCTGCTTTCTTCGCGCGGCTACTAAAGATTGCATTTAGAAACACAATTATTGACCTCCTGAGAAATTTACAAAAGTCCTGTTGGTGTGTAGGTAATGACTACTATTTGTATGATTACAGAGTTCATTCTTTATTTAATACTTATTGAGAATCCTAGACTACCGCTAACAGGATCCAAATTTACTGCTGAAATTTCTCTTGAAGATATCAGCAACGAACCAGGGATAAAACTGCTGCATGTAAGACTTACTGCTTAAAAACGCTACTAGCTAAATCCAGAGTCTTCGCAAATCTTAGATAACTGCCCTTTGTCACGGCTGGAGCCCAACGCGCCCGAGACCTAGAATGATCAATACTCATCTTTTATTTTATTGTTCTGCCATTTTGGGGAAATACTTATTTTAAGGAAATACAGGTTTTTGGTCTCTACTGAATCCATAGGTTTACAGTTGAAGATTATTCACACAATCTATCCAGCGTATTTGCTGACCGTATTTGCACCCCTAGTACTGTTTGTTTCTGAGTAAAACTTTAATTAACCAATAAACATGTCGACCGCGGTCCCGTCTTAAATTAGCAGTGAGTGGAAATTGCTCGATGCCTTCACAACAGTCATGACGCCCTGGTACGATGTAATGAAACTGTTCGTAATTGCTAGTAAATTAGCTGTTATTGTCTTTTGAATTTAGGGCAGGTGCTTACAAGTTTGTGAGATACATGCTGTTAAACATCCAAAATAGGCTAGTGGGCTATAACCAGACAAACAGATTTTCGACATTAGGCGCCATTGGACTATTGATTTTTCAACCCGATAGAGACCAATCGATTTTTTTTATCAGTAAAATATTCTCCGTTCAAAACTTGTGGTCGCTGTTTAGTGGGCTGGGGCCATTATGCTTCACCAGTTTGGAGATCACTGCAGATGTATCCTAAGCAGAACTGAAACACTTTCAACAACTACTTACTCACTGCACCGCAAGGCGTGACTCCATACCACACAAGGCTGTTGAAAGTTCCTATACCTAACTGCCTACATACTGCACTGACATACCTACCTATTTTTCTACATTTTTACAGCTGATTATCTTACAATAATACAATTTCAAGAGTTTTTCACATGTTATACACCTATATCCCTGAGGGTCCATGGGGTTCCAATGCGGATAGATTTTTAAAAAATTTAAAAAGTGTCTTATAGAGTCTAGAGTCGACTGGTGACCCAAGGGCTCGCCTCCCAAGTTTTCTCTTTCAGCGAATAGGTATTGCTATTCAAAGGGGGAATGCTGCTAGTCTTTTGGGCACATTGCCACGGGGGCATTATTTAGATTTAGTTTAGATAGTACCTAATAATGTAAATAATATGGTAATAATTATGTTTTAGACTTTAAGAGGGTCTAAGTATAGAATATATTATATTATCTGTGGTCTAAATAGAGGTGAACTATACACTCGCACTTAGTGTTGTAGTTCTCAAGGAGGCAAGCCTTGCCGTCAGGAGATACGGGACAAAAATTTATAATCGTTTCAATACAAATATCCGAACCAAGATTCCAACAGCCAAGTAAGAGCAAAACTTTTCATAAGAAAGTTGTTAAAAGTGCAATTATTTTCTGCCAAAGTTTTTAATATTTACTTGAAAGAAAATGTTCTATTTGGGCGTTTGAATGAAACACATATTTTGATGGAGATTTAAAGGTAAGCAAATAGTACCAGGCGCATTCAGATCTCACCTACTAGGGTTACACAAAATTGATATAGTTTCAGTGTTCATCTGAAGCTTTTCTTTTGTCGCTACGAAGCTGCAGGGGTATTACCCGCCGTAGGGAGCTGGAGGGGGGAGCTAAGGTTGACAAATGGGCCGCTCTGAGCATCCGCGAGCGATACAATCGGTGCGTTGCTTACTGTGCTCCCCGCTCTAGGAAAAAAGGTAGGGCTGGCGGGTTTGGAAATCATGAAAATTATTGTTACTAATTGACAGGTTTTTAAAAAGTATAGAGGTTCTAGTACCGTTTTGAACCACGTTGTCTCGTTAAAAGAAAATGTTTTTTTTTTTAATTTATGCTATCAAATAATCCTTAGCCCGATGTACCTATGTATATTAAGCTAAATAAATTTTAATCGGCTAAGGATTCCTTATAAGACTGCAGAAGCGGCAGTCACGCACAGCCCACCTTCTCCGAAATCAAGAAAACGTCTGTTGTTGAGTCTTATGCAACAATATTCATCGGTTCAGACAGATCCTGAGATTACGATAACTTTTGAAAAGCAATTAGTATGCTGACTGATCATAAAATTTTAAATATGGAAAAAGAATTGGTTTCGAGCAGGATTTTAACCTGCGTTTTCTCACGAACCATGCGGACGCCTTAACCACTAGGCTACCGATACCTACTCGGAACCAACCAAATTTTCCACCTTATACACGTCTTTTTTTTACGTGAGGGATAATCATGGATGCTATGCCGGACTTCTACCGACTAAAAAACCTCACGTATCCTGCCTAAGAGCCTATGGTTGGAAACCCGGGTAAGCCTTCGGAAGGATATCCCAATACTCCCAATAGACTACCACTGCGGCCTCACCTACGGATTTCGGGTGCTTTCTCCATATTTAAGCTAAGATGATGAGATGTTTGTTCTTTGGAAAACGGTTGCATTTGCATGATTTACTTCATCTTCTGCAGGTCTTAAAGACACCGATTATTAGCTATGGCTAAGATTTACAGGCAGACAACTATTCAAATCATGTTTAGAGTGGCACTGGATCACTACCGTGACCAATGCTTGTATGAATTCCTAACAGTCTGCTTTTAGCATTTTCCAAAAAACTCAATTTCCAATCAACAAAATACGCATATTGGAACTGGAACAGATTATTTATACTGTTGATTGATGGCACTTGGTGGAACCTGCTGCACATATTGAATAACGGCACTTGTACTGTTCCACAACATTAATTTTTTTTACACCTGCCCGGTTTCGCCTTTCGGCATCTTAAAGGCAAATGAACATGGTATAATGACTATTACATCACTCATGGAACTGGAACAGATTTCCTACAAAGCGATTTTTTCAGCCATCAATGCAATAAAATATTTCCTATTCGGGGCAGCCCTAAAGCACGCGTCACTGGACTCGTCCCAGCGTGCCATTACTCACTGTCGGCCGCCATTTTCGAACCGCCACGCCCGCTACGCCGGTCTACGAAGCTCTACGCCGTAGCGTTCCGTTACGTAGCAACCGCCTTGAGACTCTCGTTTTCCTAGTACATCCTTAATTATTAGTTTAATTTAACGTTCGTTGTTTGGTTATTTAAATTTCAAAATTACTCCTTTGTTTTCTAAAATCTTTTGCAAACAGCCGTCATAGGAATATGAAAAAGTCAGCAAGCTAAATAATATTATTCAGAGCTATTTATGTTTTGGTAGTATTTTCACCGATTTTCACCTGATTACTAGATCATAGCTGTCTAAAAAACAAGAGCTCTTATTATTATTAGACACAAGAAATATTTGAAAGACCGTGGAACCCCCTATGGTCCTCTTCACATTGGACTTTACAGAGATAGTGATGTGTCAGCTGCTTATCGTTCCGAATAAATCGTTGAGGGATTTGGGGATCGGATAGTGCATGGCGTATTCTTCTCCTAAAATCATCTCATACTTGTAGGTTTGACAGCAGGATACTATTTACATCTACCACATATTACATGGGACTGAAAGCAACTGGTGAGATGCGGTCCCTTTTCGGACCAATTTTCTACGAGAAGATGTATAATATACCTTGAATTTCCTAATTTATCTTCTGATTTCAATCAAATTATTGAATAAATATGATAAATTTCAATCAAATCTGTCGTCACCCGCTCGCTACTGACTTCCAGTTTGAGGCCTGAGTCATGTTTATCAGATATCTTTGGTGTGGTGGACCACCTGACCACCCGATACGCACTCATTTCCCGAGTTGCAGGACCACAGTAACTATACAGATATTTTTTGAAAAGCAATTAGTATGCTAACTCAATCACAAATTTAATGTGAAAATATAATTTGTCATGAGTAAAAAAATCAAATCTGGTCCGGCAAAACCAGAAAACGGAGGTTCGAGTCCGGCTCGAAACCATTATTTTTTAATATTTTAGATATATTTCTCAAGTTAGTATGAGAAGAAGTTTGAAATAGCAGATAGTACCTAGATAGCTCATTTCAGTATTTCTTTGCATCTCCTAAAACAGGTGTATGCGAAAATGAAACAAAATATTTTTTTTAGGTTTTAATATTTTTTACACAATTCGTAGCATTCATAATGCCGACACATTTCGTCAGATTTCTTCCATGTCCGTCAGCGAGTACTGTTCCTATTCATTTATATAAACCAGTTCACTATTTAATGGTATACTTTTATTTATAATATGTACCTTGCCAAAATTATAAAATACAAATATATATAATGAACCTTTCTTAAAATCTGAATTTGTTTTCGCTGACTGACGCACAGTGTTCACCATATTTAGTAGCTATATTTACAGTAACTTGATGACTTTCAAATCATTATATATAATGTACATATACATATATAATAAAGAGAAAAATCAAAATAAAATTCTTCAATTAATACATTAATGCCTAATAACTACTACGTAAGATTTTTCTCTTAGTAAAAATATATTACACGCAATGCAAATAACAATAATAATTGTGAAGTATCAACAAAGTCTGGTGTTGCAAGAAAACATCTGCCAAATTATATAATACTGAGACTTTATTGGGGAAAACTGTATTTATACAAAAGTAATAGTGATGTATATTGATGTTGAATTATTTACAAAAGTTAACAAACTTCTCTAATATGAAACCTTTAAAGTAAGACACGATTATGCATCTTCAAAAATAATCTTATTGCTAAAGTCCTGCAACAAGCCATCGATATTTTTTTAAGAAGTTATTTTCCATAATATTTTGTAAAACAAGTGTGTGTTTAGTCACAATCGTGTCGAAATTTAAAGACAATAATGGTGATATTAATTAGCCTAGAATAAAGCTTGTTCTCAGATAACTTATCATCTGCTAGAAGTATCGTAGCTAGGACCAATTTATGACATTTTATATCTCCCGTTCGTATACATGACATAAGGCTGCAATGCAATGCATTGCTATTAAATGGTTCACGTGATTATTAAGTTCAACTGTGAGTATTAAATATGTGTACTATTTACTTATAAAGCTCAATTATTATTTCATCGACGATGGGAGTAAAGAGATTCGATCAGGATTACTGGCGTCTAAAATATCCTGATGATCAACGTATGAGCAAAATGTAAAACAGTTACCATTAATGTATACTAAATTCAAGAGCTTTTTTAGTGAGAACTTTCAACATTGGTATTATATGATGATCATCCAGAATGAAGAAATTACTTTTTTTTACAAGGTACTGTTTCATGCGACGCGACGTGTATTCAATACTCACAGCAAAGTATCCGTGGCGATACTCTTTCAGTAATTTAGATAATTCATTACAATTTAAGCGACAGAGTATTATACAGCCACGGATTTTTATATTCTAGGAGAAGCTCACAGATTCTCATCAGTCGTGAAAGTCACACAATTATAAATATCATGATAATATGTGTGAATGGTCTACAGATTAAAAAATAAATAACACTGACTGGTTCCTTCTTGCCGAACACGGCCTATACTTTTAAATCGTATTTTTTAATCTGCACATCTTCTAGTTTATGGTCTCCTGGTAACATAGAAGGCAATCTATATCAGGTATCATCCACAAAGACAAAAAATAGACCCTAAAAATCTCATTTTTTAACATTGTAAAATATCATTTTGTGATTTCGTATACATCGGTTACAAATTGTGCTACAATATCAACACCAAGGCAAGGTGAGAAACGATATTCGATATACAATATCATTCCAATAAATATATATAATTCAAAGATATGTATTCAAAACGTTTTCTGTAAATTATACACGGACAATTAATATTCAAGAAATTGACATACGTTATAGGTGAACAATTTGAGCTTGATACTTTTAATAAATTACTTGATAGATAACAGATAGTACATACGTAAACGTAATTTACAATTATACATTCAATATTGTAAGTTTGGAGGTATTTACGAGGCAAGGCATGAGTGGCCAACCGGTGGTTAGTTCGCCTTCAAAATTCCGTTTCGCACTCGGCAGCCACGCACTCACTGCCTCGGTTAGCAAAAAATAAAATACAGATTATCGGGAAAACCTATTAGTACAATTCCTTTACAAAAAGTGTCCCGTATCTATTACCATCGTGTCGACAGCGACCAAGTACTGTAATAGTTACAACTTACACAACTATTCAATTATTTATTTATACGTAATAACAATACACAATTAGCTATAAATAATTATTTATACGATAACTATCAAACCACATTTTTATTGTTACATTCATCATCTTCTCATGTTACTCTGATTGTTTTAGCCACGTTTCCTTCCATTTTATTTAATAGTCGATTTTGCACCGGGTAGTGTCCGTGTCACTTATTACCATTTACATTTTTTTAAACATTAAAGTTGACTTCAAAACTTAATTTTAGGAGATCGTATACTGTTTCAAATATTACAAAAGTGTCGCGTTTTTTTAGTTTAGTATTTTATGTACATTTAGCATCGTTCTCCTGTTGTGTATCACGTGCCAGGGTATCACATGAGGCCGTATGGGGCTGCCTCGTGGTGCCTCGCGGTGCCTCGCGGGCTGCCTCGCGAGACTCCGCGCTCGCCTGAGCTATGTCAACGTTATTCATATCTGGAAATAAAATCAATGATATATATTGGTGGAATGACGACAGCTGAATAATATGGGAATTAGTTTGCATGTTGCTTGAGCACATCCCGATTTATGCGTGTAGATATATTTTATTGTGATGTAATCGATACCTACGCATATTTTATTAACTATGAACAAAAATGTCATAATTATGTATTTAGATACATATTTAAATCGATTTAATTTCAAACTGGACTTTCACCTTTCAACAGTGACAATTATTTAAAAAAATACAAATCACAGTTTACATAATATTTCGAGGTGAAGGTTTACTATGTTGTCCACTTTACCACCGCATCCAACTGGGCATAAAAAGCATCATCCCTTAAGACCGTGTAACCTGGAGAGGGGGGACTAGGTCCTGAAGATCAAATCTCTTACACACGCTAGTTAAGACTTTCTTCTCTAATCTCAAAATACTAAGAACTTAACCATCAATAATACTTACATGTACAAATGTGCAGGTTCCATTAGAGGTGATGGCCGTAGTATTCGGCGGGGTAGTGCGCGTAGCCCTGGTGGAAGGCCGGGTCCGTGGGCGGCCTGTGCATCATCTGTTGGCCATCCATCATGTAGCCCATCGTCGCCTCCGGGCTGTACGCGCCGCTGGGGCCGGCGTGCGGGAATACTGAGGGGTAGAAAACTGAACGGTTAATCAGGTCGGCTGGGGGCACCGGCTTTTGAGGGTTATGAGAAATGGATTGTGGGGATCATTTTTTGAATTCCGAAGCGTTGTTTTCGAGCCTTAGTTTCAGACTGAGAGGTCCTCTTTCGACCACGAATTCCACTTTTTGCTCCGAAGTGCAATTTACAAGCTTTTCATTTGAAACAGTCTTTGTTTAAGTTTTGTGTGTAATTGTAAATTGACTTGAGGTATATTTATAAACCTATGATTTTGGAAATTAGATTTTGAATTTTAACAAAATGATTCTGATGTTTTAGATCTGCCAGTCATTCCGTGATAGCTCACATTTTTTTTTCTCAATTTAGTATAATTTTTCGTACTTCAGTGTGTTTCTGCTATGAAAAATATTATTTGAACCCTTTGAAAAACAAACTCCATGCAAAAAGTTTTTATTAGAAAAAGTTGCCAGTGCGAAAACTAGTTCTATGTATCGAACATTAGTCTAAGGCGGAGACGTGTGCTGCTCGAGACGCAATGGTGCGTGCCTCCATAAAGACCCCACGAGATGTCGGAAATCGATGTCTATAATGGACGAACACCATTACACCACGATTGATAATCCCATGGATATATGGCTCGCGGAAGCCATAACAGTTTTGTGGGAAAAATTGAACGGAATTCTTGACTTTTACAATTGGCTTTGTCGTTTGTGTGGGAGATTTGAATGTGGTTCGAATAAATCTGTTATTTTTTTTTCTAATAGGTAAAAAAATGGCTTGGTAGCCAAGATTTTGGGAGTGGTTCGAAGAAGTAAAGTCAATGGTTTCAGTTTTAAATTTTTTAAGGTTCAGATCTTCTTTAGTCGCGCCAAGGAGAAACTTTAATTAGGTACTTTATTTTTTATTTTTCTTTAAACTTGTTTAAAATGGAACCAGTCAGGCTTAAAATAACTACACTGTTCTGTTGCTAAAGTTGGTCTCGCTTAGGGACTGCGATGTTTGGACTCGTCTAGTTAAAAGTAAACTTTGGTGAATGAGGATCTTTTTGTTTTGTTATTAGTCTGAGTCGCTGTGATAGTGTATTCGACAGTCGTTGCTAAGGTCTTGGGTTTAAATCCTGGGTCACGCCGAAAATTTGTGTGATTTGCAATTAATGTTTGCGTCAAAGTTTGTGTGTTTTCTATGTATTTAGAAGAAGTATGTAAGATATTTCTCAATATTTTTTTAATTTCATTATTGAGATTATTTTACATCGCAACGTTTAGTCTTTTCCAAATCTTCCATACACATCAACTTTTAGCTCTTTATTGCTTTTTTTCGCAAACAATGCAAAAGTTGCTGATTGAGACGGTCCAGCGACGCGTGTCTCCGACCAGGGCTGCAGGAAGTAATAACGGGCCCCAGAACGAGGGTGCATGAGCATGTCTCAAACTACCAGGCAAATATGATATATTAGGAGATAATCTCTACGTCATCATGAAAATTCATGTCTTGTAAAAATATTTTTAATGTTATTTTTGGATGCGTTCATAAACGTTTTATTTTTATTTTGATTAATGCTCATGTCTGGAAGATTTGCAGAATTTTGGCATTTCATCAAATGATTTATAAAAAGACTAGCTGATGCCCGCAGCTTCGCCCGCGATGGCGCTGTATGTGAAATTTTGCTGAATTTTCTTTGCTATAAACCTCACGGAGCCCGAGACCTTTCCAACGAATGCAAAACCGTGGAAATCGGTTCGTGCGTTCTGGAGTTATAGCGTCAGGAAGGAAAACCCGACTTATTTTTATATAGTAGATTTAGTAAGCATACCTTTTTAGGGTTTCGTAGCCAAATGGCAAAAACGGAACCCTTATAGATTCGTCATGTCTGTCTGTCTGTCTGTCTGTCTGTCTGTCTGTCCGTCCGTGTGTCACAGCCATTTTTCTCCGAAACTATAAGGCCTATACCTTTGAAACTTGGTAAATAGATGTATTCTGTGAACCGCATTAAGATTCTTATATAAAACTAGAAAAAAATTTGTAAATTTCGGGGGTCCCCATACTCAGAACTGAAACTCAAAATTTTTTTTTTCATCACACCCATACGTGTGGGGTATCTATAGATAGGTCTTCAAAAATGCTATTGAGGTTCCTAACATCATTTTTTTCTAAAAAGAATAGTTTGCGCAAGAGACACTTCCAAAGTGGAAAAATGTGTGTACCCCCCCCCTCTGACTTCTAAACTAAGAGAATGATAAATCTAAAAAAATTATATGATGTACATTGCCATAAAAACTACCAACGAAAATTAGTTCGAACGAGATAGAGCTGGTAGTTTTTTTTTAATACGTCATAAACCGCAATTTTCGGTTAGAAAAATCACTACCACTGCGAACGTGTTAAAACATCAATCAATGTTACAACGAACTATAAGAACTTTTATATTATGTTACTTGCTGCTACGAAACCCTTCATGGGCGAGTCCAACTCGCACTTGGCCGGTTTTATTTAAAGTGCAATGCTTATGTTGAGTTATTTTCATTTTCGGGTGGTTTTTAATATGCCTAATTTAAACATAATTATTATTACAACTATAATTACATTTAAACGTAAAATTTGCACAAAGCGCTGAATTGTCAGAATAGCGGCTTTGTTCCAAAGACGCCCAGTTTAAAAATAAATGAAAACGTTAAGCATATTTTATTTTTAATCATTAACTGCGAAGTTAAAGCGAACTAAACTAAAAGCATGTCTGGCAGTTGCGACGAGAAATATGAATATTAATTTTGCTTTTTAATAAATGCGCCAGTGAACGGATTTAATCCTCGTGGAATGCCCAATAAACGATAGTAGTGCTTGAAGCTGAACGAATTGTAATTTACAATACGGCTTCGTAATATGACGCATCAGAGGACAATTTATGCTCTTATAATAAATTCATTAGCAGGACGCATGGTTGCGTACACGTCGAACCACAGACAGACAATGTTATAATAGTATTTGTATGTATGATTATTGAAGCAGTACATTTTGCGTGAATTATTTAGTTTGACTGAACAATTATAACAGTCCTCTAAGTTTAAAATTGTAAGCCATTTTTTTACATAGTTACAATAAAACTCTGCAATTTTTTAGGACTGTTTTTAGGAGGTCCTGGATTCGACAAATGTTTGTTTCGGAGTTTGGGTGTTTTCGATGTAAAATATGTAGATATGTATTTAGAAGTATATAAGTATGTCTATCAGTCGTCTAGATCCCATAGCACAAGCTTATATTAGCTTAATTTGGGCCAGATGATGTTGTATGTGACAGTGTGAATGTCCACAAATATTTTTTCATTTTTTTTTATTTTATTAAATTCTGGTAAATGCTGTAATTTTAGTAACCAGTTTTTTGATTCAGTTATATAGTGTTTTGCTTTTGATTTAGAACAAGCAAGACGCTGATTTGACTAGAAAGTTTATTAAAAAAATGCAGCTGCTTAGATAACGGAGTTTGATAAAATAATAAACGACTGAGACAGGAAAGGTTTGGCAAACGTTACACGGAAACGCAACACGCACCAGGAATACATAAACGAGAGGCGGCCACGACAAATAATATAGTGATTGGAAAAGCGCCTTTTGGCTTGACCACAGGAAATGCGGTGGCCATTTTCTTTAGTCCATTGCCAAAACAATTTTCCATCTATCCTTCCACCCCTCCGGTTTTTCCATTTTCCGTCGTCGGCAAACTTGGCCGGGGCCATATCCGGACGATTGGCTCGCGAGATTTAGACGTGTACCTATTTGTTTTATGCGAGCCTGGTTGTGTCACATATTTGAGTACTAACTTGAAAGCGATAAAAGTTAAGCATTGAGTTGTTGTAGTGCAGTTGAGGAAGGCTTTTTAGATGTTTTATGTATTTTGTTGTGTCTACTGTCAAGAGTAATTATTGCATTGATGCCTCCGACCGATTTCGGCCATGGCGATCACTTCGACTCCTAGTCGGCTCGGCGCTGATGCGCTCGAAGATGACTAACATAGCCGATCTTCGCAGTGAACTCTCGTGTGGACTGAGGGCACGTGAGAACACCACCTACGTAATGATAATAAATGACAGCTGGTGGGCGGACTTTCAGCTCATCGCGTTTAGCGTCGAGGTCAGCCTTTCGCTGTTCCTCAAAATCGCTTACTTGTCTTTGCACCCTGCGCCATTCTGGACGTTGTGCTGCCAAACCTTCCCATTGAGACGGCTCAATGTTGCATCTTCTAATATGACGTTTCTGAACGTCTTTAAACCTGAGGAGTTGGCCGCCATGTTTTCGCTTGCCCTCCTCTAGTTCAGAGTAGAAGATGCGTTTCGCCACTCTCTCCTCCGCCATACGTGACACGTGACCGCACCACCGAAGCTGCCGACGCATTAAGTAGGCCTCAATGCCACCGACATTGGCTCGTCGCAAAACTTCGGTGTTACGCACTCGGTCGGACCATCCGATTTTCATGATGGAACGTAGGCACTTGAGGTGGAAACGATCCAGAGTGTGTGTCGGAGACATATCGTCGCCAGCAGGACGACGCAGGGGCATCCAAGACGCGGGGGGTCCACGCGCCCCGCTCACCGAGCAACAGCTGTGCGGCCGTCAGTCACTACGTCAAAAAACACCGTCACCTCAACACGCGCACCTATATATACCTACCTATACGTCTGTGATTTTGTACAATCAACCGTTATTATAAAGTTCACCAAGAAACCAGCTGTTTCTCTTGCCACCACCTGCAAGACCCAGAGCACGTCGTCACCACATGGTCCTTCGAGAAGAAGACAAAAGAATTCCAGCAGACAGTGGAGTAACGGTTTTTTGGAAAAAAATTGTCAGACACCTTCAATCGTCGCAATTGGACAAGCAGGTCATCGCGATCATATTCGGAGCCCAGTTCCAGTCAACGATCGTCGGAAAGGCATAGGATTGGTGCGGAATATTTCACAAAAATTCAGAAGAAATTCAGAAAATCGATCAGTCGTAAGGGTCATTTTCATCGGGTCACAGCCGAGTAGCAGCCCAAGTGAAGCCCAGCGACATCGTTTTCATCAAAGGAATATTCTATTTACGGCGAAATCAGAATAGCCAGATTGGATGCGAAGCGTGCAGCATACGTGAGATCATTCCAATTTCATTACCTACTAACATTAGTCGCTTATTACTAACCATATCCCTAGTCCGAGTAGTTAATATCGCAAACCACAGTATCGTCCCGTAGCTGTCTATCTCGTAGTGCTAGCTACATAACCATAATTATATACCTCGGCGCAGTAGATATCAGCGTAGATCAATAGTGTTCTGTGCTTTAACATTACAACTAGTGTCTTTAACATTTTATAAAAACGCCTACTTATGTATTATTGTGCCGTACATAACAGTAGAATACCGATCTATTAATATCAGTGAAAGTTAGTAGTGATTCCGTTAATTTTATTGTGCAGTGTAGAATAATAATTAGTTCAAGTAATTTGCAAATTTATTTTTTTTAACTACCTACATTTTTTTTCCCAAATTGTAAAACTATTGTCTTTTTCAAATTAATAGTGAGTTAAACCGTAGTTAAAAGTTTTTGCCGACAGCCAAAAGTACCTCCTTTTAAATTTATTTTTTTTATTCTGTTTTCAAACGGTCATTCAACCCACAATAGATTGATACCTACCTATCTATTGCAATCAGCTGTTCGCTTGCCAGTTACGTATGTAACATTTCTTTTTACTAGTCATACTTGGCCCTTCACTTTTATTTTCGTTCTTCAATTCTTTTTAACTCGCAACCATGGCTGATGAAAAAGTGAAAGAACTGGTAAAGAGGCGTGCTGCTTTAAAATCTCAGTTGACTCAATTTACTAGCTATTTGACGCCTAAAAAAACATGCAAACAGCTTAGCGATGAACAGTTAGCCGAATTAGAGTTGAAAGTTGATAAATTGGTTTCTATATATCCTATTTATGATGGATTTCAGAGTGAATTGGAGTACTTGGCGGCTAAACCAGACGAGCAATATTCTGATCGCGACCAGTTCGAGACCCAGTACTACAAGCAGCTAGCAGCTGCTCGCACAATCGTAGCTACGCACCGCAGTCAGCAGACTGGAAAATCTGAGGTCGGTTCTGGTGATCAGCTCACTGTGGTTACACAAAGGCAAGGTAATGTTAGATTACCTAAAATTAATTTACCTCATTTTAGCGGCGGTTATCAGAATTGGTTGGAGTTTAAGGACATGTATGTGTCCTTGATTCATGAGGAGAAAGGCATCAATGATATCAACAAATTTCATTATTTACGTAGTTCTCTTCACGGCGCTGCTGCCTTGGTAATTAGGAGCTTGGATTTTACAGGCAGCAACTATGAGGAAGCGTGGAAATTATTATGTGACAGGTACGACAACAAACAGCTACTAGTTACTAATCACATACAAGCTTTGTTTAACATTGAGTCGGTGAGCAAAGAGTGTAGTAAAAGCCTGCGTATGGTTGTGGATGAAACAAGAAAAAATCTGAGGTCTTTAGCAACCTTGGGTCAACCTATTGAACACTGGGACTCATTAATTATCCACATCATGGCGTCAAAGCTAGATCCAATTACTAATAGGGAATGGGAGGAACATAGGAATTCTCTGACTGAGCCCCCTTCTTTAAGCACATTCACTACCTTCGTTTCAAACCGCTGTAACCTGTTGGAGACGCTCGAGGAGGCAAGGGTGTCTCATGCTAGGGTCACAACTAACAATAAGCCGAAGAGTTTCGTAGTAGCTTCCAGCAAGGCTAAGCCGGGACTTAGATTTTCACTTTCCTGTCCATTGTGCAAGCAATCACATAATTTATTTAGCTGTGATCAGTTTAGGGCATTATCCATTGATGCACGCATTAGAAAGGTCAAAGATTTAAAACTATGCGTGAACTGCTTACGTCCAGGCCATTTGCAGGAAACCTGTAGACTGGGAAATTGCAAATATTGCGATCAAAAGCATAATTCTCTCGTTCATTCCCACGCTGAAGAATCTAGTACCCATAGTGAACACTTAGCATTATCGAGCACAAATCACGAATTTAAACCAATTTCCTCATCATGTAATGTATTACTTTCCACAGCATGGGTAAAGGTGACGGATCATTTGGGAAGGTCGCACGGCGCCAGAGTCTTACTAGACAATGGAAGCACGGCCAATTTCATTACCAAGGATCTTTGCGGTAAGCTTAAATTACCTATTCGTAATGTAAGCTCAAGCCTGGCAGGTATAAACAGTCCAACGTCAATCATATCAGAGTCTTGCTCCTTGCATTTAGAATCTTGTGACGGTTCATACACAACTGACATTGATTGTTTTGTCTTGCCAAAAATCACACCATTCATACCGCATTCATACATTGACATACAAAACTTACCTGTACCATCAGGCATTCACCTAGCTGACCCGTCATTCAACATTCCATCTGAAATTAATATCCTCGTGGGAGCAGAAGTCTTTTGGTCAGTGATAGGTCATAGTCGCATACAGCTAGGTAAACAACAGCCAACGATTTTCGAAACAAAGCTCGGTTGGCTAATATCAGGCGCACTACCACAGTCAATTGATAGCAAATTATTGTGCATGTTTACACATGATAAACACACAACACACACACACACCACAGACCTCACACGTTTTTGGGAACTAGATTCAATCTCACCAAAATACAATCTCACTTCCGAAGAACGCCTATGTGAGCAGAACTTCATAGACACAACAAAACGAGACAGCAACGGCCGTTTCATTGTGTCCATTCCATTGAAAGCATCCCCTAAAGCATTAGGAAACTCTTATGACATGGCCAAACGACTTTTCTTGTCATTAGAGCGTAGACTCAACCGAGAACCGGAACTTAAGAAACTTTATGTGGATTTTATGAACGAGTATGAGGCATTAGGTCACATGACTAAATCTCCTATTCTCTCAGATTCATCACCATACTCATATTTTCTTCCACATCACGGCGTGTTTCGAGAGTCCAGTACAAGCACCAAATTGCGAGTCGTCTTCGACGCCTCAGCGGTTACAACATCAGGCAAGTCATTCAACGATATTCAGGCTGTAGGCCCTAGAGTTCAGGATGATCTGATGTCTATTCTATTGCGGTTCCGCCAACATAAATACGTCATATCAGCTGACATAGAGAAGTTTTTCAGACAAATCAATATTGAGGAATCTCAACGGCCTCTACAGCAGATTCTATGGCGATGCGATCCTTCTCTGCCCCTTATAGAGTATATTTTGAACACAGTAACTTACGGGAATTCAGCTTCACCATACATCAGTACAAGATGTCTGACTGAGCTCGCGAAGCAGGCATCTACTACACAAGCGCAACGCGCTATTCATCATGATCTCTACGTGGATGATCTCCTGTCGGGGAGTGACTCCATCGATTCCACTATCACCCTAGGCAGAGACATCATCAAAACTTTGGGGTCAGCACAGTTGACTCTACGGAAGTGGCAGTCTAATAGCCACGAAATTCTAAATTCAGTGACAAATCAGACTACAACTTCTTCTAACACAGTGAGTTTAAGCATTGACGAACCTAGTAAAACTCTCGGTCTCAATTGGCGGTGTAACACAGACACACTCACTTTTTCAATAAATTCACCATTACACACAAACACTATCATTACAAAACGTCACATACTGTCTATAATTGCACAGATCTTTGATCCCCTAGGACTAGTTTCACCAACCATCATGGAGGCCAAGCTAATCCTCCAAAGGCTGTGGATTGATGGGTGTTCTTGGGATGGAGAGGTGCCGGCAGAGGTTAAAAAGCTTTGGCTAAAGCTTACTGAAACTTGGCCTCATCTGAACACACTTAGTATCCCACGGTGGGTTGTATGTGACAATCCTTCATCTATAGCTTTACACATTTTTAGCGACGCTTCCGAACGGTGTTACGGCGCTTGCATTTACATTCGCGCCGTGGCAGGCGATGGCTCCATTCATGTAAGTCTACTTACCTCCAAGAGCAAGATCGCGCCGGTTAAGGCTACTACTATCCCAAGGTTGGAGCTTTGCGGAGCTTTACTCGGTACAAGACTATGTACGAAAGTTCTGGAATCCCTAACAATAAAACCTGATAGTTGTATCTTTTGGTGCGACTCAATGATAGTTCTGGGATGGCTGTCATCGTCCCCGGCTTCTCTTCAGCCTTTTGTCAGGCATCGCGTTTCCGAGATCCGGGAAGGTTTTGGTGATCACACATGGCGCTACGTGCCCTCAAAAGAGAACCCAGCTGATCTGATCTCACGTGGTCTTAGCGCTGACCTCATAGGTCAATGTTCCTTGTGGTGGTCAGGTCCTTCCTATCTGTCTCTTGATGCCTCTCAGTGGCCGTCTACACCTAAATCAGACAGCAATGTTCCACTACCGGAGCTATTGAGATCACACACACAATACAATGCATCATTTCATACAAACACAATTACTCAGTCCAATGAAATCAAATATAATCAATTAATTTTGAATTTAATCAACAATTCATCTAATTACACTAAATTACAACGTACTATAGCATATTTATTTAGATTTGTAAATAAGGCTCGTAATAATAATTTAAGTCTAGGCTCAACTCTAACAAGTTCAGAATTGTCGTACAGTGCTGACTTTATTATTCAAACATGTCAGAGGGAAATGTTTCCCATGGAGTATGATCTGCTCTCATCGGGAAAATCTCTTCCCAAGAAAAACCGTCTTATTTCTTTATCACCATTCATCAAATCAGGAATCATACGTGTAGGAGGAAGACTGGACAACTCATACTATGATTACAATGTAAAGCATCCGATTCTTATATGTAGTCAGCATCATATTACTAAGTTGCTATTCAATACCTACCACTTAAGATTATTTCATGCTGGACCACAGTTATTATTGTCGTCATTACGACATAACTACTGGCCTTTGGGTGGCAGGAACCTTGCAAAATCCACAGTACATAAATGCGTCAAATGTCAACGTATCAAGGGTCAAACCGTTCAACCTATGATGGGTAATCTGCCAAAGGAACGGGTTCAGTTAGAGTTTCCTTTCCTCGAGACAGGCACGGATTACGCCGGACCAATTCTGATAGCCGATCGTAAAGGTAGAGGATGCCGACTCATTAAATCCTATATCTGTGTATTCGTTTGTCTAGCCACACGGGCAGTTCATTTGGAGCTTGTCTCGGATCTTACCAAGGAAGCTTTTATTGCAGCACTTAACAGATTTATTGCTCGTCGAGGTAAACCGAAAACCATCTACTCTGACAATGGTACTAATTTCGTAGGAACATGTAACGCGCTGGCTGACATTTTAAAGCAGGACTACTCATCCGAAATGGCAGAGTCAGGTATTAATTTCTCTTTCATTCCAAGTTATTCTCCTATGTTCGGTGGGATATGGGAAAGTTTAGTACGTAGCGTTAAAGGACATTTGCGACGTATACTAGGTCTTACACATCTTACCTTCGAAGAGATGGCTACGTGTTTGATACAGGTTGAAGCCATATTAAACTCTCGTCCTCTTACACCCTTATCCACAGATCCATCTGACCTTTACCCTTTAACTCCTGCCCATTTCCTAATTGGAAGGTCTCTCACTGCTTTGCCTCATCCAGAAGTAACCAGCCAGAACATTGCCAACCTAAAGCGATTCGAGCGCATAGAACACCTAAAACAACAATTTTGGAAAAGGTTTTCTAACGAATACATATTTTACCTCCAACAGAGGACCAAGTGGGCGCACTCCGAAGGAACCCTTGAAGAGGGATCTATGGTGGTCCTGAAGCAGCCAAACACGCCGCCTCTCATGTGGCCAATGGGGCGCATTGTTCGTCTCATACCCGGGAGAGACGGAATAGCTAGAGTCGCCGATATCAAGACCAAGACAGGTATCGTTCGACGCGCTTATAATACTATCTGTCTCCTTCCAGTCACACACTGAATTTGAAGACAAGTCTTCAACCCCGGGAGCATGTCGGAGACATATCGTCGCCAGCAGGACGACGCAGGGGCATCCAAGACGCGGGGGGTCCACGCGCCCCGCTCACCGAGCAACAGCTGTGCGGCCGTCAGTCACTACGTCAAAAAACACCGTCACCTCAACACGCGCACCTATATATACCTACCTATACGTCTGTGATTTTGTACAATCAACCGTTATTATAAAGTTCACCAAGAAACCAGCTGTTTCTCTTGCCACCACCTGCAAGACCCAGAGCACGTCGTCACCAGTGTGTATGTGGCGCCGATACACACACCACGTCTCGGAGGAATATAAGAGGTTTGGCAGCACAATTGCCATGTATACAGATATTTTGGTGGCCAGCTTAAGGTCATGTGAGCAGAAAACCTTGGAACGCAGCTTCCCAAATGCCGCAGCTGCGGCACAGATCCTGCTGCTGATCTCATCATCAAGGTCACATTTAGATGTTATAGTGCTCCCCAGGTAGCGAAACTTATCAACCTGTTTCAGCATGTCCTGACCAAGCTGTATAACAGTGTCTCGTGACCATGTGTTTCCAAAGACAGAGGAGAAAAAAACCGAGGAGGCGCATGTATATTGGCGAAAAGGGGACACCAATGGCAAGAAATTAAAGAAGTAAATAAACTTACTATTACAGGTACTTTTGAGTGTTGTGCAGTGGAATTCACGGACTATAAGGTTATTGTAGTATGTCTCTATAGAGTACCAAAGAGGAGAAACCTTAGTTTGTTTTTTGAAAGGCTGGAAAAGCTATTAAGAATGTTTTGTGACAAACGCAATAAAAATGTTATTATCGCAGGTGATTATAATATTGATGTCTTAAAAAATAGTAGCATAAGTAGGGAATTTGAATACTTGTTATCACAATATGGAGTAAAATTGACACTTAGAAAACCTACCAGGCTTAAGGCTGGCACCTGTCTGGACAATTTTTTGCATAATTTTCGGGGAACATGTAAAGCTAAAGTTATAGAATTTTCGTTATCGGATCATACAGCACAATTAATAGAGTGTCCTATAAAAAAACAAGGTGAAATTAAGGCGTGGCGTATAAAACGACGCAACTATAGTACTGAAAATATTGAGAAATTTAAATCTTGCCTCAGTTGCCTATCTTTTTTAGACGTGTATGAGTGTAGCGACCCTGACATAGCCTACAATACGTTTATGGAAACCTTTACATTATTTTATAATTTATGTTTTCCTTACAAAACAACTACCATAAAGTCAGTATACAAAACAAAATGGATATCTCGAGGTCTAAAAGTATGTAGTAAAAATAAAAGAAAATTGCTATGGGAATACAGGTTACATCCCAGTACCGAAAACAAAAATAAATATAAACGATATGCCCGTAGATTTAAAAATATAATTAGGCTAACGCAACGTTCACAAAATATACATAATATTAAAACATCAAAAAATATATCAAAAACCACTTGGAAAATAATAAATCAAGCTAAAACAAACCACCCTGCTAACACAATTTCTAAACTAAGAATTGATAAAAACACTGTCACTACAGATCCACAGAAGATGGCCAATGCTTTCAATGACTATTTTGTAGATAAAATTATACCATTAGCAAACCACGGTACCAAGGTTGCAAAATACATTGACAGAACCAAGAACTCTATGTTCATGTCGCCCTGTATAGCATCAGATATTGAGGCCATTATTTCAACTCTAAAGAACACAAATAGTGTAGGGTGCGATGGCATCTCCACAAAGATAATTAAATCCTCGAGTCAGTACTTATTAAAACCCATTAGTTTTATTATGAACTTGAGTATTATGACTGGTATCTATCCAAGTAGGCTAAAAATATCCATAGTCAAACCGATATTCAAAAAGGAAAATAGAGAGCTAATGGAATTTTATAGACCCATCACGCTCATACCAATTTTCTCTAAAATATTGGAAAAGTATATTTATAACCAAATCAACAACTATTTAGAAAAAAACAACATCTTAGCTATAGAACAAAAAGGCTTTCGACAAAAAACGAGCATAAATAGAGCTATATTTGACTTTTTAAATATAATTATGTCAAGGATGGACTCTAGGATGCCGGTCTCGGCAGTTTTCTGCGACATGACCCAAGCTTTCGAATATGTAGAGCATGAAACTCTACTTACAAAGCTAGATTGTTACGGTATACGGGGAAACATCCTTAACCTAATAAAGTCATACTTGACCAATCGACAACAATATGTAGAGCTAACAAAGATAAACCAATCAAATAAAAGAGAAGAATCATTTGCCTCTCAAGTGCGAACTATTAAATACGGTGTGGGACAAGGTACCGTCTTAGGACCTCTATTGTTTATATTATACATAAATGACCTGCCTAAATGTACTACTCATCCCATTACAATGTTTGCAGATGATAGTACTGTTACAATAGAATGTAAAAATATAGACGAATACTCAAATGACATTAACTCCGCACTACTGTGTATTATAAATTGGCTAAATAATAATAATCTCAAGATAAATATATCTAAAACGAAATTAATGCAATTCTCGCAAAGACTGCTTCCTATAAAGGACCTTGACATTAAATATGAAAGTAGCAAAATTATGGACGTTGCTACAACAAGGTTTCTTGGACTGATTATTGACAGTAAGCTCAACTGGAAATCACACACGCAGGCTTTATGTCAAAAGGTCAGTAGCTCAACATATGCCTTATTTAAACTTGCACCGGTACTAAGTGTCGACGCACTATTGACGGCATACCATGGTACAACTGTGTCCTATTTAAGATACGGCATAATGTTCTGGGGTAACTCCACTAATGGCATCATGGTATTTAAGGCACAAAAGAGGTGCATACGCACAATATTTCGTCTGAATATTAGAGATAGCTGTAAACCATATTTTAAAAACTATAGACTTTTAACTTTACCATCACTATACATATTTGAAACAGCTGTTTTTATTAAATCGAATCCTGAGCTGTTTGAAACTTTGTCGGCTACTATAACTCGTAACAGGAGAGAAGCTACTCGCAATAGGCTGCGAATGCGCAGAGCAAATACAGCTTTACTACATAAGAGCATTTACTGCATGGGACCAGTGATATTTAATAAAATACCTAATGAAATTAAGAAGCTCAATGTGATGCTATTTAAGAGACGCTTGCATGATTTTTTGACTGAAAAATGCTACTATAAAATAAGTGATTTTCTAGAAGGGAAATAATCACTGAATATGTATTCCATTTGACAATATTATATTGACATATTAAATTTTGATGTACCTACTTATTAATTTTTGACATTTCATTCTTATGATTTTAGTGATTGACTTGTAAATTACACATCGACATTTTATTTATTTATTTAGTCCAGACTGTTTTATTTAGTCAAGCTTTGGACATTAACATACTTTTATCTATTGGTGATGTGATTGTGAATTATTATTGATGAGTGTTAAATGACTTTGTTTGATGTCTCTGATTATGGCATAATTATGTCTTGTACCTGCGTGTCTTTATAATGCTCGAAAACATAACAACGATAACATAAGGCTTGAAATGAAATATTATCTTAGAGCTTTGAGTGTGTTTTCTTTTTAAAGTTGTAAAATAAATTTGCATGCCAGTAAGGTAGACCAAAGAGGACTTAAAATATGGAACAAAAGTAACATCATTGTACACCTTTGATCAGCATGAATAAATGATTATGATTATGAAAAAAAAAAAAAAAAAAAAAAAAAAAGACATCACCTCCGTCTTCTTGACACTAATTTTTCTTGACACTAATTATTGCATTATCAGTATAGTAATTAATGCAATGGGCTCATAGTATACTTCTGCTTCATCTTCAACCAAATATGCTGTAAGGAACTCCGAAGTTCAAAGCATCTCCATTTTGACATTTTAGACAAATGATATTAATTATTTAAATCAGTGGTCGTGTAGAAGCGTTGTTGTGGTGCAGTTGAGGAAGGTTTTTAGATGTTTTATATATTTTGTTGTATTTACTGTCAAGAGTAATTATTGCATGCACAGTATTGTTATTAATGCAAAGGGCTCATAGTATTCTTCTGCTTCATCTTCAGCCAAAAATGCTGTAAGGAACTTTGAAGTTCACAGCATCTCCATTTTGACATTTTAGACAAATGATAGTAATTATTTAAATCAGTGGTCGTGTGAAAGCGTGATTCACCAAACGCCTAAACTGATTTTCATAAAATAAAGTATAATTATATAACACACATAGACCAACAGAACCAGAAACGAGGGCTTCGGATACAACCGGATATAAAGATAAGATGATGATAATTATAAAATGACATTAGAAACTCGTAACGATACGTGGTACCTTTATAACGTAGCAATACATTACCCACCATATTTTAAAATAAATCAGGCACCGCATTAAACGATGTCGCAAGGAGAATCAATAAGAACGTCTCCAAGACAGCCTTCGATTAAAACCAGTGATATATTGTGTTCTTTCTCATAAACGAAATTAACAAGAAATGAAGAAAATACCCCGGCTTCTAATCTTGGAATAGGAAAGGGGGCAACATCCACATATCTAGATAAAGGCACCAGCAGTGCTATTCTCTAAAAAACAGCCTTGCGTACAGCGCTGCCCACAGCGGCGAGTTATTCGGTTATATATTACAATATCAGAAGTCAGAATGCCTTTACTTGAAATGCATTAGCCCAAAATACACGAAATCGAAATACTAATATTCAAAAGAGTAGGTACATACTTGGCCTTTTGAATATTAGTATTTCGATTTCGGGTATTTTGGGCTAATGCATTTCAAGTAAAGGCATTCTGACTTCTGGTATTGTAATATACATATAACCGAATAACTCGCCGCTGTGGGCAGCGCTGTACGCAAGGCTGTTTTTTAGAGAATAGCACTGCAGGGCAGCATACATCGGCGATAGTCGACGGAGCCGGAGGGGCGAGTGATGGATCGTTCGGGACGGGTCAACGAATTCGGACATTATTCTTTTTTACCCTTCTTGCGTTCGCTGGAGTAAGCCCTTTTTCTGCGACGTCCTTTTTTTCCCCGGACGGAATTTTTGTTGGCTACGTACGTCCCCTGAACGTTTTATGGACTGTGCTACAATTACAAAGTAAAAATAGAATTGGTCGTTTGTAATTCTATTCCATATTGTCGGTGGGAGGCGAATAAAAAGGATCTCGACAGATATTTTGCTGGTTTTGTGATTCGTGAATGAGATTTTGTAAGCTCGATTTTACCTTCATGTGATGTGATCTGCAGTTTCTACTTTTAATGAAATATATTTAAAATGGTCGTTTATTTGTAATACCTATCTGTATGTCATAAATTGAATTGAATTCTTCATAAAAGAACGTCTTCTACCTGCCAATTCTATTTCTAGCATTAATATTATGCCTGAAAAAGAGGCCGTAAAAAGTGGGAAAAAAGTGTAAGGTTTTTTCTAGGTTAGCGTCACCATGCTAAATGTACTAGATGGCTTCAATTTGGCCAATTCTGCCTTATGAACTAAGATAATGAAATACAGCGATGCCAGATAGAATTCTGAATTCAACACTTGTTTACTTGGGAATGGATCAAAATTATGCGCTAATACAATATGTAATGTTTTAATCTTGGGAACTTGGAGAACTAAACCATTTTCCCAGCCACATTTCCATCTAATCTGCTTTCTAAGCGCAGCTGAGAACGCTGAGATACCAGGCAGCCATAAGTCGGCAAACGGTCAACGCTAAAAGCTAGAACATCCTCATGGGACGTTCGTTACTCGTCGCATGCGACGGCCTGCATACTGTATTAAGCACTCCGTACTTTGTGGCACTTTGTGGTCAGCAAACTCGATTTTAGACTTCAAAGTCGTTTGGGGGGCGTACAAGAATTTGAAGTGGCCAGCCGATACGTGACGTGGTCAGTACGTGTTAGAGGCGTGTAATGTGATCTTGAATTTTGAACCGCTTCGTTTTAGTTTCGATGTTATTTACAATCCAATTTAGGTTCTCACGTAGCAGCTGCTTATGTATTCCTAGTATGTGAGGTATGTGCACATTCAGGATGCATCAAGAGAAGTTACATTTTTAAAGGCCTGAAAACCGACGATGTAGTTCCTTATACGACTTTATGTACGACTTATAATTTCATTTCCTGTCGTGTCAATATCAGTTTCTATATCATCTGTGATTCACGATTTAGCACATGATCGAAATCCCATTGCTTAACATGCCCATGATATGAGCAGTTCAAAATGAGGTATAGAATGGAATCCAACCGGATTGTTTACATTTATAATTACTGCCCCTCTTTTTCGGGCTGTAATGAGATGACATTAGTTATGTTATAAACCTTTTAAATCGGATGAGTAGTTCTTGAGATTAACACAATCAAACACACAGTCATAGTATCTAGATATAACCATTACCGATAGATGTATAAGATAAATGTTACCTGCTCTATTTGACTGGTCTATCATGGGTTGCACTATCCTACGTCTCGCGTTGATAAACCTGGAACAAAACATACAACAATATTAGAAATGGTATCGAAAAAAAACAGGATAAACCCTTGCGGGTTTAATGGGTGTACTTATGTTATTGTAATATTGTTTAGACATTAAAAAAAAACAAAAAAAAAAAAAAAAAAAAAAAAAAAAAACAGATAAGTATGTATGTACAGAGTAATTGACAAACACATTGATACCAACAAACAAATAAATATTGTGAGAATTAACTCACATACAACGTATAGCCCTATTCAATTATATTATCAAAGAATATCTGAACGTAATCTCCGTAGAAGTTGCACAGAAAAACATGTTAGTTGGAGTGAATTATGCCGAATTCGGCCGGAGTAGTGTTTTGGTCGCACGGAGGTTTAAGTATGTGTGGATATTTACTGTTGCTAGTAAACACCGTGTTTTCATTCTCTTCGTTTACATTTTTGTTTGTTTATCAATAAATTCAGAGTCGTTGACTCTGATTGAATTGTTGCAGGATTAAACTGACTGTTAGCCGCTTACAAAGGTTGCAAAGGACCTACTGAGAGAAAATGTCAAAAAAAATTCCGGAGTTAGATAAAGGCATAATGTAGCAGAATATAATATATTTTTACAACAAATTAATAAAGAGATAGAGAGAGATATTCAAAGCAGAGAACTTTGTATCTATAAGGTACTCTTTTCTTTTAGTTTTTGAAGTTATACTTCTTTAGGCGCGTTATGAAAAAATGATGAGAGTGAAATTTTAAGGTTTATAACACAAAATTAACAGTATGAAGTTGTCTGCTTAACCGCCTATTAAGTCTCGAAAAAAAAAGGCTACCAACAAAATAGAAATTGAACCTCGATATTAGTCGCGCATGTTGGTACGCTCGTCACCTCTTATCACTGTTTTTTTTTTCTTTTTTTTTAAGAAATATAACTTCTCTCGCGCGTACATAATATAAGTACACGCACCCATTTTTTTACCGTGTGAGACTATGTATTGTGTGCACAGTAAGAACAATAAAATCATAGGTGACATATAATTTGATTTACTGTAATATTCCGATTTCCAAAACTCTCAAGTCAGTCAGAGTGACCAGGGGGAATATTTATCTCATGTATACTTTGTCATCAAATGACATTAAACCGCTATCAAAAAGTTTCAAATAGCATTAGATAAAACATCAAGTAGGTACCTATACCAAGAGCGCAGCCCTCAGCAGAAGGGCGACTGACCGGGGGCTATCTCGGGCGGCTTTATGAAAACTAATGCCTTCATTTGGCGTCGGCTCCGGCCACCGGCGATAAGCTATGTCACCCTGGTACCTCGGGATTACGATTTCGGGCTTTACCCCGGACTAGGGTGTCCGATAAAACTTTGGTGGATAATTTCTGTTCGCGTTTGTAATTTAAATGTTTTGAAATTATACCTTCCGGGTTGTTTGTTGAGAATCGATAAATATCAGATGATGATCGCTTTACATAGTTAATTAAAATATTAATTTAGACATGGAAAGTGATTTCAAGATCGAAATAACAATACCTACATCGACAACTCCTTTGGATGACAACCATGTCTACAAATTTCAATACTATGGAAAAATAGCCTGTCTATTTCAATACGGCAATAGGTTCATCACCTGTTACGTGGGACATAAAACTATAAGGTGAAATGTGGGCGATATGTATGAAAAAATATCTCAGGCGTTTGAAAACCTTCAAAAGAATACAATCAAACGGGCATTCTAAACTCAAAACTCACAGAAAACAATCGCCATAGTCAAATATTCGGTCAAGTAAAAAAGAAAACACAAAGAAAATTCTTTTATCACAAAACTGAGGTAACAAAATGGAATGGGCAAGGAGTTTTTCTCCGCCTTGAACAACACAAACAGTCTAACAGCAGGTGGTGTACTGAGGTAATGTCAAGGGGTCATAAATACCGTTTTTCCCTAATTAACGCTTAATTCCGACTAGGGTTGGACGCACCCTGGAGGTTTGAGACGAAACTAGCTACTAGTTTTTGGGAACTTGTGACATAAACATTATACAACTTTGTTACCTGCTAAAAAGATTCAAAATTGTTTAAATATTGTAATAAAAACAATAGATTACTAGGAAGTGTCTGTGTTTTGAAATCTGATACCAAAACACAGATTTCATAATAATAAATTTTGATTTTAATCATGACATAGGTTAGTATGATTAACTAAAGTATATCAATGTGTCCATCACTGCCGTACTCTTAATTTAAATGATTAATAATTATGGAAAGTTATTCAGTAATGAAACTTATACATACATATAATTTTGAATCACGTAACGACGAATTATAAATTCTTACCCTCAACTGAGCGAATTATCGCGAAATTCTCTCCAAAGTATAAGAATTTAAGTCAGCCGTGCATTCTCATTATTTAATTTGCTTTCAGGTAATTAAAATCCAAAACTTGGAAGTCGAAATTAAATTTTATACTCTGTAGGTACTTCTCCATCGCCACTTTTGCTCCGGGAGGGCGTGGGACGTGCTTCCCGGATCAAATCACCTTTTTAACTTTCCCTATTTAGAGAAAAGCCGGGAAATCTAGCAATTGCAATAATAAGTGGGACCAGGAAATCATGAGATCGAGTGGGTCGCCTCTATTATCGTTACGTAATGTGATTCTCTTTGGTAAACGTGTGCCAACTAATTTAGAGTAATACCTATTGTTCGTGGTTTTGGAATTTGGTGTTAGAAAGAATTCGAAGTGTATCTTTTAACTAGCAATACAAACAAACCGTTTTACCATAGTATAGAAATATAAACTCTGGTTTTACTGTAGATTATTCATCTACACTTTTTAAAAATTGAGATTAGTAAAAGAAAAATATTTGCCACCAAAGATAAGAAAACTTCTATAATTGAAACAACAAATAGATAGACACAAGTCATCGAATACTATTTTAGAAGCAAATATTAGAAGAAATGTGAAGAAGAAGAATACGCATAGCGTGAATTAATAACCTGAAACCTGGAGCCATAAATATTTTGCTGATTGTGCATGGACAAAAGTTCAAAATAGTTTTTGCAATGTATTGAACTATTTATAGACATCCGATATCTTGTGAATGAAAAGCTAATAATAAATACCATCATGTCAATTGCAATTTTGTTGGATCCCGAAATAATATTGGATGATATTAATAGAATTAATTAAGAAATAGTAACACAAATGCGTTACCCAAGTATTTCTGATACAATTATCCTAAAGTAACACGTAATAAAATAAAAACAGAACCCACCCTACGAGTATCAGATGACGCGGTAATGTTCCAAATCTTATTACAATTAGCCTCATTTGCATTCGAAACACATATATCTTGTGCATGTGCAATGTGCATCAAACAATGTACTCACAACCCTTCTGTACATCTCTTTATGATTTATGTGACCCTAGTACCGCTGGCCCTTGTCACAAATAAAATAAACACATTATTTCCATACAAATGCAAATTTTTGTATGTTTGATTGTACGTTTGGCTATTATTGTTAAAGAAAATCATTTCATGAATCTTGTGATTTATGAGTTTCTATGATATGGAATGTAGATACAATGTTATTATTATTATTTCAATTGAAGTTTCAACTTTTCTCTTTGAGAGAGAAAAAAAAAGCTTATTTGAGCAAATGCATACGGACCTAATACCGGACTTGGACACAGTGTTCCTACATTTGCAATTGCACATCTAAATAAAGCGACAGAAAGATTCATCCAAGTTACTGTTAATTGAGAGCATTTCTAAAACATATCATTTCAATTTCCATAGAAATGTAGAAGAAGCAGAAGATGCAAAAGAATTAATAATAATTTGCATAAGGCAAAAATAAAAATTACGTTACAAAGAAAATAAACCTTTAAAAGCGTTGTAATCTTAAAACCTCACAAGTTAATTGCAGCTAAAACATCAAAATAACGGCAGCAGACGCCGTCAAAATTAATACAAAGCGCGATTTAACAGATACCCTCTTAAGAGTCGTAAAATTTGCCGTTTTTGCGCCGGGGAGGGTCTCTGCGGACCCCGGCCCTGCGGATGAAGAGTTAATGAACTAATCTTGATATTAACAACACATTAGGCGCATCGGACGCATAGCCATGTTTCGCTCCAAGTAATTATTGAGGACCCTTACAAGGGATAGTTGGGCCCTAACCCTCTCAGTGTATGAGCATGTTCAGCGTCAATTTTGTATGTAGTACGTTTTAAGGTTAATTTATTATCATTTTAATGTTTGTTAAAATAGTGGCTTATATTAGAACTTGTTTCTATTCTGCTAGGTATATCCCTTTTACGGACTATATCTATTTTTATTAACTAAAAATATTTTCATAGTCGTTGCATCCGAGACCGTAGTGTGCGTTCAAAATGTTAATTACACACGATAATTGCAAAAACTAATCGAATCACAAAGCAATCGGAAGAATATCTACGCTCGTACAAAATTCATGGCGACAGTTAATTTGGAAATGCACCGGCGCATCGGGTCCCACTCGCGAGGAGATTACTTATTCAGCAGATGGATAACATATTGCGCAAGTAATTGGTTCAAAATATACTTGCACATTATATATGAGCGCCTGGTAGGATGATTTATTATACATATATTTTGGATAAAAATGTGCATAAAGGAGAGTTTGTCTGTACTAGGGAGGGCAAATTATCCTCTCCCCTACATTTTTATCAAATAATTTAATGAAAGTTGCATTTTCTCATTACAAATTTCACAAATCTTTGTACATTACTTAAAATTCATATAAGTTCATTTTAAAATATTCAGCAAAGCAATCTATGTATTATGTATCTAATAAACTAATGTTTTGTTTCATCTATTCTATAGTTTTATAACAGTCTTGCAAGAATCAATGTTATTTTTTTCATAGTTTACAAGATATAGCCAGTTCGTTCGTCTGAATGCATTAACGACATTAGCACCAAACATTCTCAAGAATTACCAACATTTACAAACATGTCCACTTCCTGGCAATTACAGTAGTTTCACAATATTTTGAGCCGCAACCCGGATCTGTGGCAATTCAACAATATTTTGAGACTCCCAAAAGGGTGAATAATACAGGGATTTTGCAACAAATGCTGACGGAATCCGACAAATCCAGTTCGGATACCGTCCGACAGATGGATCGCATTTTGATGTCTTAGATATCAAGTGCGACTATGCTATCCTGGTGATTGATTGTCCTAACATAGGTAAAAAGATCTTGGGATTCTACTGGCTGCAAAAAGCATCTCTAGGGAGATAAATGTGGCTAAAACTTTCGAGTTTCTAAGTAGTTGAAATAGTATCTAGTAGTTGAGTAAAACTGAGAATAAAGTAGAAATTGTAAAGTTTGTCCAAAGCGAATTACTTTTACAGATTTTAAGGAGAGGTAAAGCTATCAAGTTTTTTGATGATAAATATAATGAAAGTTCTGACTAATTTTAATTTTGCCATTTCTTTGTAGTCAGATTTTGTATTTTCAGAAGAGAAGAAGAGAGAAGTATAGTATAGATAAGGGCAGTAAAAACAATAAAATTTAATAAGATAAATGATGTTAATATTATGTTAGTAGTTATTACTTGCGAATAATGTCCTAGATAATAGGGGAGCATTCAGTTTGCATAATAGAAAAGTTCAATCTACATGCGAAAATTTGTCCAAAAATTCAGAAAAACAACACAAAATTTATCGTCCCTCGGAAACAAAAGGACCAAGAAACTTCGTCACGTACAAATACGTCTAATCCACGGAGTCCGGGCGGACAATAAATATTTTTCATGAAAATCCACGGCCGTGACCGGCGCATACAAACTGCGTTAAATCAGGCAATTATAGGTGTGACCAGTAAATATTATAACCAGGGGATCAGGGGGCAGATATGTTGTTAAGGATATTGGCTATGTTGTTCGTAATGGACTCTTATGCTAGCTGAGTTCCTGGTCGTTTGGCGAAAATTAACGACTAATGTGAAAACGCGTTGTTTTTCTCAATGGCCATACGAGTATATTTTTAACCGGCCATTGATGATAAACTGCTGTAATAGATAATTCAGCGAAAATATTAATGCTTATGTATATTTTTTGCTTTGAACGAAGAAATGAAGATACTCAAAAATATTAAATTTATTTATAGAGACGACACAAATCTTCTTCAATATATTAATCATACAGTTTTGAGTGTGTGAAAAGTGTAAATAAAATTCATATAAGATTAAACTAAAAAAGAGTCAATCAATAAAAGAAAATAAACAGAGTTTAACTAAGTAGGTACAAATGAAAAAGAAAGTAAACGAATTACATACTATACAGATTTTGAAGCAAGATATTAAGCAGGTATGTAGATGCTGAATATAAATTATAAATAAATAAGTACTAGGAACGAAATGAATTCAGAAATTGCAGCAGTATTAATCAGAGTAACATGAAGTGCAGGAACTGAAATCGCCACATTTGTCACTAATAAATTACGATATCGAAAAATGCTTTATTTTAAGTCGCATAGCTCCTTAATCCCATGGCAGCCTGGTAGCCGCTGGCAGTAATTACTAGCGTAATATATCGCCAGTTCGACCTCTCGACCCCCAAAGGTCCTCATCACGAAAATGAGTAACACATGGTACTGCGTTAATTGTCGGGGTACACAGATTTGTTTTTATTTCCCGATTGGTGAGGGGGACCCGGCAGTGGTGTCGCGTCATCGATTTTATTTCATGTTTTTGTTATTACTCTGTCTATGTATGATTTAGTTCAAACAAAATGCAGTTTTGACAACTACTATGTCAGTAGACAACGTTTTATAAGAGAATTGGAGAGTCTGAGTGGTTCTAGTTCAGGTGTTGTTTTGAAGTACCTACAGAACGCAATCTCATGATGTACCTACTTATATTTCACACCTACTCTCTGCACTACGCACACTCGCGCACAAATCAGTATCGAAAACTACTATGAAAATCTTTAACCTCGTGACTCTCTGAGAAATGTCTATGTGTGCGTAGCCTCAGCGAATTTAGTATGAGGTTTCCATTTTTACTATCTAATAATGTGTAGCTCATTGTACTAAAATATTTCCTAAAGATTCTCAAGTATCTATTGAAGAGGAAAAAGAAAATCGCCCCGCTAATCCTCCCTTTAAGTTCATAGCCACTTTCTAAGACAGGGTCGCGAATAACATGCAATTGCGATAATAGGCCGACCCGGCGCCATATTGCGTTGATTAGTGACGTGTGCGCCGAATTTATTTTGTATTTCGAACGCGAAGGGTTGAGGTGCGAACGAAGTTATTTATGGTCAACATCTGGCGCCGAATTTGAATTTGGAACAGGTAGGGTGTGACCTGAATGAAACAAATTAAGATTAACTTTCTACAGAAATTAGAACTGAGACTAGAATTTATCTTTCTTTGAAAGTTAATTCAGAATTATAACAATATTAATTAACACAGAATTCGTTTAAAATAATACAAAAGTGTTTAATTTAGTATCAGAAAACGAGAACAAGACGACATGAATCTTTCAGGAAACTGAAGCCATAATTTTTTTTAAAGCGTTTTGGCTTGGTTGCTTGTCCTTTAAGCCACTTCCAACTCTGCTAAAATCACATAGTGATCGGTATCATCATGATACCAATCATTATGCGGTCACTACTAATAAAATATCGTCCGAATTTTGATGATATTAATTAATTTATAGAAGTGTACGGTTCGGAGGCGACCGCTAATGAGTACACCAGCAGCGCCACCCGACTGATGCGGTCGGCGCGCGAACCAATTTGTTCTAGTGATGGATTGCATACAGCTTATACAACTTGCATGCAATTGTCTTGTCTTATGCATACATATAGTCACGCTCATCCCGGAAAGGGTAGGCAAAGGCTTACAGGCCTAAACTTCATTATTTTAATTTGTTCCATGAAAAGAAGAAAGAAAAGATACTAATATTATAAAGAGGAAAGATTTGTTTTTTTGCTTTTTGTTTTTTTGTTTTTTTGTTTGTTTGTTTGTAACGAATAGGCTCCGGAACTACTAGACCGATTTAAAAATTCTTTCACTGTTGGAAAGCTACACTCTTTGCGGTGAACATAGGCTATATTTTATTCCCGTCTTCCCACGGGAACGGGAACTACGCGGGTGAAACCGCGTGACGTCCGCTAGTTCTTTATATAATTATGTTAAAAACCTTATATATTGTTTATTTAGGTACAGATATCTAGGTAAATGTTACATTTGACGAAGGACGTTTAACCATCTAACACTTCCACTTTTCGTATTAAACGAGTTTTGACACATGTGGGATTATTCCCAAACGGGAACACACCTGATTGATCCCCCAAGTTAGGTCAGATTGGAGAAGACTGATTTCCCACTTGAAGCCGGACCCCATATATATCTATAGGTACTAATATTATAAAGAGGAAAGATTTGTTTTTTGTTTTTTTGTTTGTTTGTTTGTAACGAATAGGCTCCAGAAGTACTGGACCGATTTGAAAAATTCTTTCACTGTTGGGAAGCTACACTCTTTGCGGTGAACATAGGTTATATTTTATTCCCGCATTCCCACGGGAACGGGAACTACGCGGGTGAAACCGCGTGACGTCCGCTAGTCTATACTAATCTATACTAATATTATAAAGAGGAAAGATTTGTTTTTTGTTTGTTTGTTTGTTTGTTTGTAACGAATAGGCTCCAGAACTACTGGACCGATTTGAAAAATTCTTTCACTGTTGGGAAGCTACACTCTTTGCGGTGAACATAGGTTATATTTTATTCCCGCATTCCCACGGGAACGGGAACTACGGGGGTGAAACCGCGTGACGTCCGCTAGTAACACATAAATTACCAACTTACAAAGATACGAATAAAAAAACTCGTTTCAAAACGCAACGATATCGAAAATATAATCCATAAATAACGGTTATTCCCACACAATCGATGTGAAATTCATAAAACTGATCTAAAGTAAACAATTTCGTCCATCACACATTTCACGCATTTGCAAATAAAACGAGCATTTTAACATGGCAGATATCACTATAAATGTAATAAAGATTTATATAAAACTGTTTATTTAACGTCAGAATCTATGACGGACCACTAAATCCCTACTAATATTATAAATGCGAAAGTAACTCATGTCTGTCTGTCTGTTACGCTTTCACGCCTAAACGGCTGGAGCGATTGAGATGAAATTTGGTATAAAGATAGTTCGAGGCGAGGACATTGGCTACTATTTAACTGACTGCGCAAAAGGAGGGTTATGATTTCACCCGAGTAGCTCCCGTTCCCGTGGGAATACGGGAATAAAATATAGCCTAGGTTACCCGGGCATAGTAGAAGAGCTTCCCAACAGTGAAAGAATTTTTTAAATCGGTCCAGTTGTTTCGGAGCCTATTCGATGCAAAATAGTATAGATAAAAATCTCTTCAAGTATCAAGTATAGTACAAATATTGTCATAAGGGTTAAAAAAATAAAAAACCCCAGAAAGATCAGTTTGAGTTTTCAAGGGAGGAGTTCCTTTAACTCATTATACTCAAACATGTCAAAATAAATAGTCAACTCCTTTCAACGCCCCATTCTAAAACCTAATCGGTTATTCGGCGAATAAATCGCAAAAACAAAAATTCTAAATTCAAATAAATTGAAGAAGCGATCGCGCCCATCACTTCGTGAGCCCATTTGTCAATTTAATGATGGACGCCTCAGAATTCTAAGTGGCCACCTGACATGCCGCTGACGTCACATGGAAATGTCTTCATTTCAATAACACTAGATAGTTTTAAATAAAGGTATTCCCAAAACCAATAACGTCTTTCATAGCAAAATAACCGTTACTGTCGTGTGTCAAACTGACAGATACTTAAATAAATGTCAAGTAGCATCATTTAAAAGCTTGGTTGGTAATTGCGTCGAAGTATTATCCGCGTTTTACGATCAAATAGTCGTATTTATATAGTAGCTTAGCTGAATACGCTTTTATAATTATTTACACGTGTAATTCAGTGGTGTTTTCCGCTGCGTCACGAGTTGTAAATGTGACTTTATTCCCTTGTATTTTATTAGCAAGTTTCTTTATGCAAAACATCTCTATTCTATCACAGTTTAAAAGCTTGTGATGGTGAGTTTGCGTGTCGATTCAGTAAAATTAGCCGTGCACGTTCGTTAATCGTGCTGTTGCAATCGTATGCTAACAATGGGCATGCTTTTTGCCCTTTTTAAGTCCAGATAAGGTTTTGATTGTCCTACGGCTTCTACCGTGCATCAGTCTTTTAATCAAGTTACCGGCAAGTCAATGGCTGTTTGATGAAAGTTTTATTCAAAATTGCACTTGCAACCTTTTGTGTTGCCAGAAAATATGTACACTACTAAGAATTTTAATTAAAGATGTCTTAATGATCATTATTAAGGGCAGTTCCATGTTGGTTATCATGCAAATTGTGTATTCTACGCAATTTTTATGTAAAACTTTTACGTGTGACCTTTGGATACAATGTTGCCAGAAGAAAATATCTAGTAATGAATTCAAATTGAAGCAATCGATGACAAATTCCGAGCGATATTGTTAATTATGTAAATTAATATAGATCACCTTGTTGGTGAAATGGACAGTGGCTTTTAAGTTAAAGGACCTGCAGTTCTAAGTGGAGAAGAAATATGTATTACTAGCTTTTGCCCACGACTTCGTTCGCGAGGATAACCAATCGACTTTGACCTGTCCAATGCATAGGGCTTCTAATAAAACATAGGTCAAGCTGTATTATCATTTCTGCTGAACCGATTTTGATGAAACGTACAGCGTTATTTAAGTTAAAAAAATCGTACTAAATCCTTACAGTAAAATTATGATCAAGCTTCTGAATTTTGCTCCAACCCTGAACAAATAAACGGAGACAAAAAAATTATAGATTTAGACTCAGAAGCCCTAAATTAGTCGATTATATTATTATTTTAAGTTTATCTTGAATGTACCGTCACAGATATTTTTACAATTTTATAATAGTAGAGAAGGCTGCTGCTGGTAGAGTGTTTAAACTTTTTTATTGTACGCCAGAGAAAAAAAAAGAACGAAATAGCGTTTTAGCTTACGCTAAACGTTTAGCGGGTATAGGAACTAGGAATGTTAGTTGACAATTATCATCAGCCGAATATTAACTGAAAGTCTTCAACTGAAAGGTGTGGACCCATTATTGCATTCTCGCTCCAAAAATAAAAAAAGAAATAAAAACAATTTTCGTGTTCATTATACTTTATTGTTCGACGCGTTTAATTGTCTTTTTAATTTATTCATGAGCTGTCAAACGCGTCGGTCATTTTAAAAGTTGCCAATTAAAAAATAAATGAAATTCCACATTGCCAGAATAGAAAAATAAATATCGAAACATCGCTGTTGATTGTCGTTTGGCAGCCCTGGACGTAGGTGGTTATAAATTACGTCCAAGAATATGTTCTAGATAAACAACTTGATCGAACAGCCTCTCAAGGCGTATCGTTTTCGACATTTTTAAAGTATTTTTGATACATTATAGTTGTATTAATGGATGTACTGATGGAACGTGCTTCTATAGCAGCCATAATGTCTGTATATTTGGTAATACTTAAGAGTTATTTATTAGGTGGATGATAAAATATCAAGTTTCGTCGCCGTATTTTGTTGAGAAGAGATGTTTTCTTTTTTTTTTATTCGATGTCGGTAAAGGAAAAGGGAAGATGGAAATTGTTCCTGCGATGGAATTATTGCAATTGTTTTGGGCCTAATTTTGTGACCGTTATAGAAAAAAAGGTACTGAGGCATACAGTCTTATCTCACTTTTTGACAAACTTTGACAAAACAAACTTTGACACTCTTTTTGACAAACCTAAATAATTTTTTAAAAATTTCAAAGGGAATAAATTTTATTTTATTTTATTTATTTTTTATTTTCACGGTTTTACAATTAGTAGGTAGGTACTCATATTTCGTACTTATTTGTCGTGACATATTGCTTCTGGAAATTTCCTTAACGTAGGTAAATAAACATCAGTTGATCGTCACATTTGAATTTGAGTTTTGAAAATTTCAGCACGTAAAATATATCAGTTGATCGTCATTTGAATTTAAATGTTGAATACTTAAACGCAGAGGCGCGCGATGCTCTGTGCTTAAACGACATAATTATCGGAAGTAACCGTGATAAACAGTCGTATGTGCTACTTTATACTTTTAAAATACAGCTTTTTTGTGTGATTGATTAGAAAACTGTTAACATACCTAAATGTTTAATTTTTTTTTTGTCTGCTTGTAAACGTTCAATTTCAAAACGTCTGGACAGACTTATCATTTTTATCAGTGCCTAGCGGGGCACTTTCTATTTAGTATGCTGTTCTAATGACACACCATCAAAAAAACTATATGAAGAGAAGTCCTATAACCACAATCCGCAATTTCAAGAATTTGTAAAAAAATATTCAAAAACATTCAGACAAGCCTGTCTTAGAGCGAAATCTATTTATTTAAAAAATAAAATCAAATGTTCAAATAATATTATTAAAGAAACTTGGAATGTCATAAACATTGAAACTGGTAAATCTAAAATACGTTGTAATGATTTTCATTTAAAAATAGATAATTTTGATATTGAAGAGGACTTGGAAGTTGCGACTGAATTTGAAAAATATTTTTCTAACATTCCAGTTTCTATTACCAGAAGTCTCTCTTCTTGCTCTGCTTCTGCCGAACAAATTCTAAAACTTGGCGTAGACGAATGCGGCACAGACTTTGAATTCTCAGCTGTCAGTCCTATAGATGTTTTAAAAACTTTTAAAGAAATTAATATGAAAACCACTAAAGATTTATGGGGTCTATCTGTCAAAACTGTTGCTCATATTATAACTGTAATAGCCCCGCATCTGGCAACTGTGTTCAATAGCTGTGTCGAGACTGGTGTGTTTCCTGACTTGATGAAACATAGTAAAGTCATACCTTTATTTAAGGCGGGAAATAGTGAGGATCCCTCGAACTTTCGACCTGTTTCCATATTACCTACACTTAGTAAAATTTTTGAAAAGCTAATGCTTAAACAGTTGCTCAGTCACTTTAATAAACATAATTTACTACACAGGAAACAGTTCGGGTTCACAAAGGGTTGTTCAACAGTGGATGCGGGAGTTGCTTTACTTAAGAGTATTTACACGGCTTGGGAGGATTCGCAGGATGCACTGGGTGTGTTTTGCGATTTGTCTAAGGCCTTCGATTGTGTTCACCACGAAACTCTGGTCAAAAAGTTGCGCCACTATGGTGTCAGGAATAGAGCTCTCGACCTCATGACTTCTTATTTGAGCAATAGAATTCAGAGGGTTGAAGTAAACGGTATACGATCTCCAGGGACCCCAGTTGTAATGGGTGTCCCGCAGGGTTCAATCCTTGGTCCATTTCTCTTTTTAATATACATAAATGATTTACCTTATTATGTTAGGGATGAACATGAGATTGTTCTGTTCGCGGATGATACTTCTCTGACATTTAAAATTAATAGACAGTTAATGGATTATGACGATGTTAACAGTGCACTTTCAAAAGTTGTTTATTGGTTTAGCGTTAATAACCTTCTTTTAAATGATAAAAAAACTAAAGTAATAAAGTTTTCGACACCTAATGTGAGACAGGTGGCGACCAATGTACAACTGAATGGATCCGGGCTGGACTCTGTGGAGACTACAGTATTTTTAGGCATTACAATTGACTCGAAGTTGCACTGGGGCCCGCATATAGAAAAATTGTCAGGTAAATTAAGTTCTGCTGCATATGCAGTTAAAACAATTAGACGGCTCACTGATGTTGAAATGGCTAGAATAGTCTATTTCAGTTATTTCCATAGTGTTATGTCATACGGAATTCTTCTCTGGGGAGATTCAGCGGACATCAATAACATATTTATATTACAAAAGAGAGCTGTGAGAGCAATATACCAGCTAGGTCCTAGAGTTTCTCTAAGAGAAAAATTCAAAGAAATTAATATTCTAACTGTTATATCACAATACATATATGAAAATTTAATTTATGTGCATAAAAATAAGGACCAATTTCTAAAAAAATGTGATATACACAATGTAAATACCAGGCATAA
The DNA here is from genome assembly GCA_933228765.1 of Miltochrista miniata. Classification (NCBI taxonomy): domain Eukaryota; kingdom Metazoa; phylum Arthropoda; class Insecta; order Lepidoptera; family Erebidae; genus Miltochrista; species Miltochrista miniata. Next base: position 29,368,047 of record OW121764.1, on the reverse strand, counting down.
AGATAATCTTGTTTTACATGCTACTCGTCTACACAGTATAAGCAGTTCTTTTGTCGGACAATGTATAAAGTTTTATAATAAACTTCCCAAAGAAACTAGATTATTGTCAATAAACAAATTCAAAGCTACCATTAAAGCCAAATTATGTAGCAAGGCATATTATACAATTCAAGACTATATAGATGATAAAAATGCGTGGGTTTAAGGCGCTCCAAGTCAACACACAAAAAAAAATTATGTACCTACCTAGACGAATTTTGTTTAAAAAAGGATATTGCTTAATGAAAACTCGCGTGTACAAATCTCATCACACAAATCATTCAACAATTACACCTCTGTAGTTGTTGAATGATTTGTAATTACCTACTGGATGTTAAAAGAGTGGCTGGAGTTTTATTGCCAGGTTCTTTTTTTCTCCAGCTCTACCTATTGCTTTGCGAATCTGGCAGTAAATGTAAATGTAGAAGCAATCATTTGGACGTTCATAAGCGTTACATTGTGACCTATATGAATAAAGATTTTTTCATTTCATTTCATTTCAAATAGCAGCACTTTGTATCGCAATTAGAAGCATATTGAGGGAATGCCAGCCCGCTAACGACATGTCGGCCACTACGACAGATGCGCTGATAAGACACACTACCACATAAATCAACTTGCAATTAACCATTTTATACTACTATAGATTGATGAGCTCCTGGTAGTTACTACTTACGAATTCTGGAAATTTCTTACTATTAAGGTGGCAGACAAGCATGCGGTCCACGTGATCGAAAATGGTCTCTAACTTTCTTTTTTATACAACTAAGGTAGAAGACAAGCATATGGCCCACCTGATCAAAGGGCAATTTTTTTTTAAATCACTAAAGTCACTTTTGTTTTCATTTTCTTTTCAAACAACTAAGGTTGAAGGCAAGCACACCTGATCGATAGCCTGGGCCATAGACTAAGCGTGAGACAGGGTCATTCAAAAGCGATACGTATAAAAAATGAGATTCACCGCATTACTAAAAAGGCTCCTTTATTCCCTCCTCTCTCTACCCCATACTGGACTTAAAGAAGGTTATTTTCAATCCTGTCCAGTCCAATTTTACATATTTACCGATTAATTGTCTCTAGAACGCTGCATAAATCAATTAAAGTTAAAAATAACATCTAAAGAGATTGATAAATACATTTTTAATTAGGCACGTTAATGAATGTCGTATGTCCGTAGCTACTCCATAAAATATAAACTGTTCCGCGTTTCTTACTGGGTGGGCCTTCAATGCAATCATGGTGGCCCTTTTTGGAATATCATTGGTACTTATCAATAACTTAAAGTACACATACACGTCAAATACTGTTAGATTACTCTTTGATTGTGTGTGTGGAACTTTGGCGCCTAAAAAGGTCTCAGTCTGATCCTTAACTGCGGGGTGGATTGGTATTGCGTATTTTTTAAAATTTAAGTCGTCTAAAATATGACCATGGCCTTGCGAGACGGCGGCGCTAGTATGAAAAAGACTAATAAATAAATATTTTGGAGATTTTTTTATAAACATTCGCAGAAATGTCATTTTTATGTCTGGATCATCAAACCAAAAAAATCCTACCTATTTCTAGCGTCAAGCATCCGAGTAACTTCTTGGAGTCGTCCAAGGTTTTAATTTAAGGCTATTTAGTCCAAGTTAAGTTGACATAAGCTTATGTGATGTGATTGAGACAAAACAAAACATACTACATAGTATACACAACGAGTTATTATCTTATTTTTATGTATATTATACAGTTTACATTAAAATAATATCAAAACTTTTAAACAAACACTAGCAAATAACTCTTATGATATTGTTTCAACAACCTCAGTAACCAGGTTTTTACAGGGCCTGTAGCGCCCACGGTGTTGAAAACGTCCTCCAAAGGCTGCGGTGACAGTACATCTGGTGGGCCGGATGCTTGTCTGCCACCTTAGTGGTATAAAAAAAAACAGCTTTCGAACCTAGCACTGCGCACTAGCAACTTAGTTTCTTACGTACTACGGCACTAGCAACTTAATTCCATAGACGCTTACTTTCTCAGCCAATCAGCGCTAAAATGGTGGGAATCAAATGAGTACCTATGTAGCACTAGCGAACCTCACGCGGTTTCACCCCCGTAGCTCCCGTTCCCGTGGGAATACGGGAATAAAATATAGCAACTATAAACCGGAGATAGTGAAGATTTTCAACAGTGAAAGAATTTTTCAAATCGGTTCAGTAGTTTCGTAGCTTATTCAATGTAAACAAACAATCAATTTTTTTTTCTCTATTTTATTTATATTAGTATAGATAATGGAGTTCGTTGTTGCAAAAGATGTTCCTAAGTTACGAGTGAAAAATCGAATCATAACGAATAGATTAGTCGACTCGATATCCTCAGTCTGTTTAAATAAAGCCAGTTAAAATTTTAAGGGCCTCGTTCAGGCCATTACAGACCCTTAGTTCGTAACAAACGATTCCCTGATACCAGGATACCAGAACACCATAACAATTGTTCCGCGCGTTAAATTCGTGGCTGATAATAAATATACTTATGTTTTTTTTTTGTAATATTTACATTGACACCAAGGCTTTTGCCTTATACATGTAGCTTTGTCTGTATTTAAGGTTCTCACTTATAACCGCCAAAGGTTTATAAATTTTGGATGGTAATAAATGAAAGAGGTTTAAAATAGCCACATTTATAGACAGTATGAACGAGCCTTTTCATTTTGAAAATTATTTTTGTTAAATTATCATAATAACAATTTCATATGCAAATAAAAATTAATCAAATCAATTCAGTATATTCGGTGTAAACGCAAGGAATAAGCTGATTAACATAGTAAGATTAAATCTGAGTAAAAAGAATTAATAAAAAAAACATATATTTCTGCCAAAGTTGTTCTATGGCGAAGATTCGATTCGCATCACCAATATTGAAATAGCTTTCAAATGTTATTTTTGCAACTTTATTCAAATGCAGCTCGATTACTAAAAATCATGTGTATTTAATCGATTTGTACATAATTACATAAAATGTTATACTTGACACTTATTAATTGTCATCGAGTTTTTAAGATTTTATAACGATACGAACAATCATTCACGTCACGAGCGCACGATTATATCGATGTGTGACCGGTTTTGTGACATATTCATACTATTTTAAATAATCGTTTTCCATAAATCATTTTAAACTTCGAATTTAGAATTTAAGAATGTTTAGTAAAAACGCCCACATCTTTTTTCTTAGCTCATCAACAGAACTGGGTTTGATTTGGAAGATGTACTAATTAGACAGTTCTTTGTTTTGTTTTTTATAAATTTTGATAGTGGAATGAGATATTGCGGTCTTCCCCCTCTCTCTACTATCTCATTCCTTTGGGAAAGAAAATAAGACGTAAATAATGGGGTTCTGCTGGATGTGTATAGTCCAATCCTGCCCGATCTGACAATAATGTAAATTTGTCATGTTTTGACAATCGTTGTCTAAGACAGATGAGTAGAAAAATATAGTATGACAAATCATTGAATTTTTTACTATCCTGAGTAGGTATTTTAAAATGAAAATAAACTATCATAAAGAAGTTATTTGGTGTCGAAATGATTTTGAGAACACTGTATGACTCCTGGATACTGGAATAATCAGGGAAAATACTCAATTGCAAATAACTATGGATATACTTAAATGTGTTTGTTTACATTTTTGCGCAAAGCTATTGAAATACAATATAATATAACTGGTTGTTAGAATTTTTGTTCCGATCATACTTAGAATGTAAACATTTTATTCTTAAGGACTTTTTTAGATGCCCGGTGGCAATAGAGTTGGCGTCTTTTACGTGGGACTACTTAACTACTAAAAATCTCTGCCTAACCTCTCGGATATTATGGATTTTTTTCTAATATTGCAATATTGTTTCTCCAATTCCATTAGCACACATACAGTAGCATAGTTTGGGCGTACTTTACTGTTTGACGTCTCTATTTTCATTTATTGTTTGTAAAGATATTACAGCAATATGGATTTTTTTACGGGTACAGCAACTATTATGCCGCGGCTGAATGTTTTTATTATTGTAACACTGGCCGATAATTCAATGCATATAACGGAACGCGGCCGGATGTGACCGCCGCGTCTTCCTGTCACAATTAATTTCCGGGCGCGTTGAAATTGGCGCGAAAACTGTCGCGAGGGGCGGGGGTGGGAATGTGCGGGGTGAGGGGGCACGGGCATGCTACCGCCGCGGGAATTTTAATTACGCACTCGTATACCGAATACCAATGTCGTCTTGTTTAAATTAAATATAAATTATTCGCCTCCTAGGCCCCACTGCTCGCCTGGTATTGCGAAATGTTGAATAAACAACTGGTGGCTTTTAATTAGTAAAGATTTTGTTGGTATTTTGTCTAATGTTTTAGTTGTTTCTAAGTGGTTATGTTTTGATAATGCGACATCGGTACAGAGACACGTTAGATGATGTAGTGCCGGACTGAGTTTCTTGGGGTGTTCTTCTCTGTCTGTAGCATTTCCGAACCCCCGCCCCGGTAGAATCACAAAAATTTTGACAAACCTAAATTTTTTTTTTTTTAATTTCGAAGGGAATAAATTTTATTTTATTTTAGTTTATTTTACGTTGCAGCCCTACAACTGCACCTGATAATGGCTTTTTAATATTTTACTTTTTATTGAGAATCTATCGTACCTCCCAACTGTTCCGAGAGTAACCTCCTTTCCTCTTGTAGTTAAGGTGACTTGATACTAGAAGATCTTGTTGGGGTCAGTTCAGTTTCAAAATAAATTCAAACTATCTAACCTCAAATTACTAAAACATATAAAAATTATCGTTGCTGGGGTTCCAACAAAATAATTGAGCTATTGCTTTTAATGCTTGTAAATCTATACGTTAAACGATGAGTTAATTCTCTGTCCGAATATAATAGGCGCTCTCGTCTCCGCTTACTTTGTAAAATAAAGAAAAGACATCTTATTATCTTATACTTAGGACCTGTTTCTTCAAAAATTTTATCTTTCGTATTTCAAGAAAGCCTAACTTCTAGAGACACAAATAAACCGGCAGCAAATCCAATAACTATACCTAATTTTATAGCGAAAGTTTACAAACTCCAAATGCAATTAGAAGCCAGATGAGGAGCTCACGCCAGACGGGTGCACTTCTTATGGCATTTAACTAACTTTGATAAAAAGATTAAGTATGACAGTTTGAAATATAGCCACCGCAGTCGTTTGAGAAAAAAAAAAATAACATCGCAAAACTTGGCCGTGCTCAGCCCCCAGCTCCATTGTTGCGAGCTCAGAGTTAATTTTGTAGGAAAGAAACAAGTAGACGCAGGTGTTCCAACAGGCCGTTGTATTAATTTGAGTCCCGTCTAATACCTACGTATGACTGCGTTGGGAACAGACGCGTCTGAATTTATAAGCGAAGTTGAACGCGTCCGAACGCCGGCGCCGGGGATTTGCGTACAATATGAACGCGGCAGATTATGACGTCCCGCTCTGTGACAATCCGAACGCGCCCATTACGTTCCGTTTCACGCGGGCTTTTAATTGTGAATTATTGCACTGGACGCGTAATGCATTAACATAATTGATTAGAAAGAAACGTATGTGCAAATTCTTGACAGAATTAATTGTCTTGCATAATATTTATGACGTTAATTCGCCATTTAAGGTTTTTTCTTTGTCATATTTCTAAGAAACGTGGGGTGTCCATTAACTAAGACGTAATGTTAGGTATCTCAAGTTTTTATGAGCGGTCCTGTTACACCGGTTCTACTTGGACTTTATTAAAACATGAAAACGGTCTAGCAAGCATTTTGATGCGTTCAAACGATCTTAATTATCATTATAGATGTAGTAATTTTCTGTTTATAACTTGTCTTACACGTAATAGACGACATACAAGTAATAAAAGAATATTTTAATTGGGCCGTATCATGTTTAAGATCTAGTTAAAATTATATCTTACTCAATACGGAGTTATAAAGGCAAGTGACTGGATTTATGTGATGCATTTACATTAATCTTAAACAATTAGTAAGTTTTGATGTACGGGTAAGTTTTAAGTGTTTTCGGTCCCAATTTAATAGGCCTCTAAAATTTAAACAACAATGAAAAATAAGTGGTCTTTAACAGTGCTTATTTTTGAATGATCATTGTGTTAAACAATTTACAATCTGTCCTTGTCCAGTTCAACACGGCAAAAAAAAACTACTGGACACCACTTTCAGTTGGATGGGCCGTATGTGTGTCTGCCTAAACTTAATACCACAAAAATAAAATCAGAAACATAAATCTAACACAATTCATAAAAAGAACAACATTCAAAACCTGACATCATAGAATGACGTAATTTATTCTTTATTCAAAAGGAGCGTGGCGCCAAATAACAGACCATAGATTACAAGTAAAGTTTTCCGATGAGGCAAAGACAATGGGTGAGTTACACACGGGTGGTTTCCGCTCGCACTTCGCCGAGGGCCCACTTTGACAGACGGGAGTCCGGGACGAGTGATGAACTGCCCTAACGCTGCTTGTATTATTGCACCTGCTACCAATTGGATTTTGCATTTATTCAAATGGCATTAGCAGTAGATTAAGGGGTAGTCGCTTTTGTTAAAGAACCCTATAAATATTATTAGCATTTGGAATAAGGTGATTTGCCACTACGGCTTTGAATAAATCGCTTAGCTAAGCTTGTTATATGTAATTAAAGAAAGTAAATACAAGTATTATAGTTACTTATTTTTGACTTTTTACTACATTTATGATATTTTTTTTAATGTCATAACAAGTGGAGTTGTCTGAACCACTTGCCATTTAAAAGTTAAGCTAAAGTACCCAGTCCTTCCGAAAGCTTACCCGGGGCTCTCAACCGTAGGCTGTTAGGTGGGATACGAGTGGTTTTTAGTCGGTGAGAGTCCAGCATAGCATCCATGTCGGATTTTCCTTACGCTAAAAAAAGCTAAGCTTGTTTCGTATTTTTTTAGTTATTTACGGGATGAAACCTTCAAGTTCACTATATTTCAAACACAGATCTAAATGAGAGATGAGTTTATAAAAATTACCTAATCATTATGTGAGATCAAATATAAAACAATTTAACAGACATAAACAAAATCCATAATCCAGAAAACACAAAAGTGAGCTTATTTCCTACAAGTATTAATGTAATAAAAGTCAAAGTCGTGTAAAACGATAACACTAAATCTACGGTAATATTGCTTACACCTAATCGTAATTAGAAAAACATAATTAAGCCTCAAAACTGAGGATATCTGAAGTAATACTTCGCCCGGGGGATTGTAAACAAGGCTTCATAACTCATACTGGAGTTACCGATAAGAAACTTTCATTATGAACCCGAAAATGTTGAATTTAAAACGAGCCTTAATCAAGCAACACTGGGCAACCCTCTCTAGTGACGTACCTGTGTGTTTAGGTTGGGATTACTTTGCGAAAATTACGTAGGTATCGGTGGTTTTAGATTAATTCTATGTTGTCGACCACATTATGGTCGTTCGCCTTTCTTGGCCGAGCTGTTTTGTCGACGAAGACCACGTCAGCAGGGATGCGAGTTCGTCAATATGTTTGTTGATTTAAGTGTTTTGTATCAGGAAATTAAGTAGCTATGCCAAAAACGAAAATAAATAGTAAGAAATTATATTAGGATTAAAAAAAACAGCTGGTCTATGATTTTGTGTAAACATTGAATCTTCAAAGCTTTCCAATAGTGAAAGAATTTTTCAAATCTTTCCTCTTTATAATATTAGTTATTTAATGGCATAACATAGCTAAGGGCTAAAGCTCCTTATTTATAATGATTTTCCTTTGCTACATAATCACCATCGATATCAAAATTAAAAAGAAAACAAAAATGTGTTCGAAAATCAAAGCAAAAATTGTAATATGTTTAGCTAACAATCAAAATCTGTTTGTTTGTTTGTCATTTAAGCAGTTAGTATCGTCGCTCCGGGCCGTGTACCAGGGCGGCAGAGCCGGGCAGGAGCATTCCCTAACCCCTTCGCAGTTTGATAAATGGCCAATTACTGCGCCCGCCCCGTCCCTTCTGTTAGCTTGTTGCCTATTTTGAATTGCTTTTGCTTTTTCGTTTAGATTAATATCTAAATAGGATAGATACGGATCCCGCTTTAGGTATTTTACGTTGTTTTTAAACGTAAATTTTAGGTTGGGATCGCTTCTCGTTCCTTTGTTCCCGTTTTTCGCTGGCCGCCATTGTTTTCATCTCTTAATACCGACCGAATCTTTGTTCTGTCTTGTTTATGTAATACGTTCTTTTGTTTTAATGGAATTTTCTATCGATAAGTTTTGATTTTAATCTTAGGAAATTGGTTTGTAAAATAACTTGTGTTAAAGAATTTTTCTCTACGACCAGGTTTTTTTACGGCAAGTAATCAAAAATTTACTTACCTTGAATTGACTGTGATAATATTTTTAGACGAGGATTACGAGGATATAATACAAGATCCAGTGGTTGCAGGTCATCTTGTCATTTCTCGAAAAGAAAATAGATACAACCTTGACTCAAGACTAAATTAAGTAAATAATTACTTATATTTTTTATTTCTTAGGCTAAATTCCCTTCATAAGCTTAGGATGGCTACGAGTAAGTAAGCGATGCCCGCATTTGAGATAGTATAAGTGACTACAACTACCTAAACTATCATGAACCTTTACATAAACTTGAACACATGTAATCCTCCCACTAATCATGATATCCTAGTCAAATGCATCCATAAACCCATTTGTTCCCACAATAAAACAAACAGCACTCGTGGGCTCAGGTGGGTTCTCTCCCATTCTTAAATTCGCGTCATTACTTGATAAGGGACGGCGAGAGGGGGTTTTACCCCTGTTTATTTTTCCCGTATTCAAAGTGCCCATAATTGCCAACAGACTTAAGCTCGTTTAAAATTTTAACTCTCAAAACAAATGAGATTTTTTAAGGGAATTTTTGTATAATATGAGTAGGTTTTTTGTCAAAATTTTGTCGATTTTCCTAGAATCGTTTAAAAAGTAGCTATAGGATAAGAGAAAAACTAAAACAAGATTTAAGATGAAGTGGTCGGATAAGTTTGTGAAAGATCGAGCTGTTTCAATTTACTGTACGACAACCTACGGCTAAAAGAACCCAAATACAAAGGAAAAAAAGGAAAACATTATGTAAAATAAACATAAAAGAAAGTAATTATTGACACAGCCGCACAGCTTAGACCATATAACACGGGACTAGCCTTTGCGAACCACCGCATACAAAAATATTCTGCCAGTTTTCATACAAGTGAAGGGGGAAACATAGACATATAAAATTTCATTGCATTTAAAAATGTATTAATCGACAAACGCGTAATGGCTGTTGTGTGTTAATTGTTATTGTACAGTCAACTACAATGTAATGTACTAGTTTAATCATATAAAATGATGTACTGATGTACAGGCTTTTCATAAAGCCAAAAGACCAAATGGTCATGTGCAATGGCAGAAAACAATGCTTAAGTAAGGCGCATCCTGTGGTTAGATGATCTAAGCCGCACAGAAACACTTAGTTTGAAAAATCCATAAAATACTTCCCCAAATATCAGATGCCGAAAAAATTTTAATGGCAATCCATTAAAAACTATCATAATTAGTATTTTTCTGGAAATGTCCTACATGAATTGTTAAACTTCATTTCACATAATATGTGACATTTTAACGATAAATATTACCATAAGAAAATATTAACTCCGTTTCAAGAAGTCTTTACCAAGCTATAGAAATAATAACTTGACAACATCTACAAGGAGCTAAGTCACATTTGACATATTAACCACGTGTATGTCAAAATGCCCGATAAAAGTAAATAGCAAGCGCTTAATACCTTTTATAATACATGTTATAATTGACATATTATGATGGATATCGACTTTGAGTAGCAACCAATCCCTCTTGCTTACTGTTGTAACTGCCATCATAAGTTTGATAAAAGAGTTTGTTTTGAACGTGTATCATACTGCTGACTTTTACATCACAAGATTGTCATTCAAAGGTATTGGTAGAAAATGATGCAGTTTTGATTGTGATAGTTCAATGATAGCAGAATTAGAAACGAGATATTGCAGCGTTTGTAGTCTCTCTAGTTCAATCAGTAGCCTGTTCGGTAAACGACTACGATTTTTTTTTATTTCAGCACTACAATGGCGTTCGGAAGAACGAAAGTAATTCTCTTAGCATCAACTCGCCAATGTCTCGTAAGAGCTAACAGCGAAGGAGGTTTTAGTGTCTCGAGACTTGATCGGTAGTCTTAAGTGTGACGTCAATTCAGGCAAAATCTAAACACAAGGACAACACAGATATTAGTTACTATAGACTACTAAACAAACGAAAGTAACATCTCTAATATGGTAACCGTTCATAGACTATAGTGACGTCTGTCAATAAGACCCCTTTTCAGAAACCCCATACTTTAATACGTCAATTTTTTTTACTACTTTCTGTACATTCTAACCTCTTTTCTTCTAGATAACACTGGCTGAGTGCCTGTATGCTTTGCCTTTGCCTAAGCATCATAAACGTCATATATTTACTCAATTAGAATGTGAAACATAACTAGAAATTATCAAGCATAATTGCATCGAGAGCGTGGCCATTGGTCGAGAGTTAGATAGTATGAAATTACATAGACGACCTTTTAGTCACGCGATGGGCCCCCATCCGTCCTGTGATTACAAATGACATGCCTACGCTTTACTATAATACTGTTTTTAGTACAGTAATCACTGTCATTACTGCTTATTACTGTAATTGTACCGTAACGGTGTGTCAGTAGTAATAATATCGGTTACTTCTGAATGCGGAAACGCGCGGGAAGCAAGTAGAACCATAGACAATAAAAAGTTAATGTTGTTTTTAGAACATTACTGTCAGTCTATGGTTGACATTTTAGATTGTTTATGTAATGGTGGAGTGACAAAATAAAGGAATTACTTATACAAAGCTGCCTGATATTTAGGTATCTTGGTTTCAACGTTTCAACCTTAAAAACTCTTTAGCAAAGTAAGTTACAGAGCATTTGACAAGGTCCAATAACAGAACAGCAAACCTATCACAGCCCACTGCTGATTTAAAGCATCTCTTAATTTTAGCTGTACCACAGATAATGCCATCATTTTGGCCCTCAGATCCTCTGTGGCTCGGTGACCGTGTTGGTTTTGTTTCCTTTCCTTCAGCAGTAAGACCTTGTCAGTACGCCAGCAGTGGACCACTGGCAGGTGAGGCTAGCTTTCCGTAGAGCCATATCGAAAGCGTTTGTTTGTGAATATCTGTCTATTGATCTTAATTACCCGAGAGTTTTCTATAGGTAGAACAATATCCAAGATTATCAATTTGACATCATAATTATTTTAATAATACTATTTCTTCATCTCGTACATACAAATACAACTATGACAGACATGTCAAAACAATCATATGAGTATAATATGTATCCGAATGGATTTGTACAACGACGTGGCTGTATGTCAGCCGCCATGATGGATGATTGCCCGATTAGGAAAAATGTTAATTACAGCTCGCCCATTATTTCGTCAATTAGGCACGTTTTTAACTTTAACATGTACTTACTTTGAAATGTGGCTATAAAAACTAATGTAGAGGATATTTATACTAAATCCTATGTACTTATAATATAAAAGTCAAAATTTGTTTAAATGTTTAAAATTCTGTCACGCTTTAACCCCTGAAAAAAATTGACTGAAATTTGGTATGTCAATAGGTCCAAACTTGAGATTAACACAGGCGAAAAATAAGATACTGTACCTAGTCTAACTGATTCATGTAGAGAATTTCATCATCGCGAGTTATTTTTATTTCTTTTATAATACTAATAGGCTCTTATTAAATGGTGAAACTTAGCGTGGGCATCAAGATCAATGGCCAGTCAGTGCGTATACACGCAGAATGGATGGCCGCAGACAAAAGATAATAAGTGAAATACCGTTTAACACCATATTTCAACAAAGAACAAATTCAATAAACTCAACAAAAAAGTAAAAAAATGTTGAGTACAGATAACGTCAGTGAGAGAAACGAAACGTCACTTTTATTTTTTTTAATTTAATTGGAGTATTAACGGGGCATAGATAAAGTCACTCTGCCTCTAACTATTTCGTTTTTTTTTCGACTTTATCAGATGGCTTACCGTTTGAATTTAAAGGTGCCTTAAGTTAGTAAAAAGTTTTAATAGACTGTTTGATGTGATCTTCAGGAATACATTTAAATAAATTGTTCTATTTTTCTGCTATAAAAACTATAAAAACAAGTGTTTAATTAAAACTGAGTATTCGAAAGAATCCCAACTGATTAATATGTATTTGTGGTCATAAACGACAAATTTAAAGACTTCAATCTATTTTTGACACCTTGAAACGATTTGAGGTATGAGTGCTGTTCATGATACTTATTATAATATTATGTAAGGACTTTTCTTTTACAAATAGGTACCGTATTACAAGCATAGAGATATTCTAAAACTATTACATTAATAACTAATGTTAATTAATCTGAAAGGAAGTATAGAATTAGTTTGAACATTTATCAAACGTTTTTGTTGTTCAATGTTGCGTGTAGCAGGTGTATAAATATATAAGTGTTATGAAAGTATTTACCTAAACAATCAGTTTCAGTCTGATTTCATTGTGCCAATTGACATTAATCTTTTGTTATAATAAAATGGTGTACGAACGTTGACATCCAACCACAATTCCTAACGCGATTTTTTTCACTGGATATTTGGGCAAAGGGTAGAGCGGTAAACATCCTTGTAACGTCAGGGCTTGCCACTAACGCGCATAATTCTAAGGTTTTATTACATAATGTGACTCAAACCTTTCTTCCACCCATAACTACCAAATAACATCTTAACGTTTTCCCGTCTTTTCAGGCCAAAATACACGAATTGGAGGGATGAAAAAAAAAAGAAAATTTGGTCACTGCGACCGTCCATAAATTCGCATACAGTTGCCCGTACCGCTCTAATTCCTTTGTTTGCTAAAACCGAAAACTGCTGTGGACATCCCTAGGATGCCAATACGATATTTCACTCACTCCCTCATGACTGATTCCTCTGAGTTAGAGAGTGACAGATGTATTTGACGCGTTTCGTTTCGGAAACTTATTGGCGAGTCTCGGAGGCGGTAATCGTTTGTCTCACGTGCCAATCTAGTAATATATATGTAGTGGATTTATTAGGCGTAGGTTAGCCTGTTCGAATGTAATATTTTGGTGTTTTTCTCATAGTGGCGGCATCTAGCGGTGTGGGGCGACATGTCAATTTTGCTGGCTTGCTGCCAAGAGCTTTGTTAAAAGGTCTGGCGTCGTGAAAGCTCTCTTGCTTATATGAACCTAGCTTAATGTTGCCAGATAATATACATTTCGATGGTGGAGCACTGTTTTAAATTTACTCTTCGCTGCTAATGATTTTGGAACTGTGTATTTTACTTAAGTACTTTGGTACAAGTTATTTCTTTTATCATTATTTTTTTAATGTATGGGATAATCTTCATGGATGCTATGCCGGACTTTTACTACCGACTAAAAACTTTACGTATCCTGACTAACAGCCTACGGTAGGACCCTGGGTAAGCCCTCGGAAGTATACTCCAGGACTCCCAACTCGTGACCACGGCTATTGCAATGTAACCGAAAGTCATGAGATGAGCAAAGTTTTCAAAATACGCGAAAAAGACTCAAAGCCCTAATGCATTTTACGAGTCGTGTCTCTAAAGCTAATTGGTTTTTAATCGAAGACAATGATAAAGAATAGAGAAAGAAAGAGAGAGAGAGAGAAAGAGAGAGAGAGAGAGAGAGAGAGAGAGAGAGAGAGAGAGAGAGAGAGAGAGAGAGAGAGTAAAGTAACTTCCTTTTGCAACCGGTAGTAGCCGATTAGAACAATTACTTACCCATGAGGGTAGAAAATATTTTAAAAATCGATCAAAAGCCTTGAATTTATTCTCCTAGAAGTTTCCCGAAGGAAAATCCTTTTTACATTGAAACGCCTTATCCGGCTGCCATAAATCAGTCCAGTCCATTGTCGTGGGTTCGACGCCGGGGTAATGTACATGGTATTATTACGCCATCTCGTTATTGGGTGGGCAACAGAATGAATACGTGATATGATTTTTATGGAAATATCCGTTAAAATGGTCCGATGCATCGAATTTTTCCTTTCAGAAATCCGGGCCTGCTTAAATTATTTGATAGCAAGAAATATTCTAAATAGGGTCTACTCCAGATTCTTTATCGAGCAAGTCCGTGAAGTTCGTAAACGTCCATGAGTACGCTGACCACTTTTCATCAGAGGGGGGCATGCTAGTCTGCCGTCTTAGTAGTACCTACATAAAGAAAGATAAATAACTTGTAACTGAGGTAGAGTAAGCTTCTGTACATCTTGATGATACCCCTGAACATATAAAAAGTAAAATAGATAACTCTTATAATGATTGTGATATTGATATACAAAAATAAACTAAGCATGTTCAAAAACGCATTTCTAATTCGCACTAACTAGTTTATGTACACTGCGGGGTCCCCTCACAGTTAACCGAGATGATCATTCGCTCTTTTTGATAAGAAAATGTTATCTTAATGTTAATATAAAATTTATGCAAATCAGTCCCGATGTTCGTAGATAAGGAAGAAAAATGAGTTGAATCATTTTGTTACTAAAATGTACTTAGACATGTTCTGAATAACATGATTAAAATTGTATTCTGGGCGTTATATGTAGCACCTAAAGTCTACATTAATTCGCCCTTATTCGGTATCTTAAGGAATCACTGAATATATTGTGCACTTCCTTATCCTTCGATTTTGTTAAAGCATTCCACACTGTTTACTTCAGAGAAAGAGAGAGCATTGTTCCTCTACTATTGGTACTTCATGGCAATTCTCAAGCGATTAATGACAACCTAAGTACTTGTAGTTTACTAGAGTTGGTACGCGTTCTGTAAGGATGTGTGCTGCAATGACCTAACCTGAGGTGTTCCCCTGGGGTCAGACCTAGGACCAACATTATTAGTAAGTAACTAGCATGCAAGTGAGCGATCCAGAAGTCCAGTGCTGTGTTTACAGAAACTTATAGGGGGAGGTTAAAATTGTGGAATGGATGGAGTTCTATCCCAGATGCAAATTAACTTTGTAAAAGTATACAAAAGTATTCTTACACAACTGGAATATTCAATTGATAACATCAATAAATAATGGAACAGACACACATACACTCAGTCTCAACTTTCAGATATGCGGATTTAAATAATTTGAAAGAGAAAATATCATCTTATACAATTTCACGATTCAAATAGCAATCGGCAATAAACTGACAAGAATTTAATGTCTCGAAGTGAGCAATAAAACGTAGAGAAAAGGAAGCCAGTTATTATTGAAGTGTAAAATAATGTCCTCATTATGCGATGAGCTGTTTAACAATTATTCTGAGCAAGATATGAGCGCAGTGCAGTAAAATCGGATGATTGCCCACGCCGCCATTGCAGACATTCGTACATCTCTTGCCAATTTTTTTAATTATTCAAACGTGAACACCAAAAGAGACGCAACAGAGCGATAAAAATATAATGATCAAACAGAAACTAAACATCCACCCGTCCACCGTCCGCTTGACGTCTCGGAATGTAGTCTATTAAATTACAAACGGCCCTTCTCACCTTCGCACTTTTTTATTCAATGTAACTCCTAAACAGAAAGGATACATTATAGATACGCGACGGAGCAGACACGTACAAAATGAAAATAGGGGAAAGCGAGCGAGTGGGGGCGGTATGGAAATGTTGGTCAAATATATCATCCGGCGTCTGACAGGCCAATTCTCTTATCTCACGCGCGCCGCACCAGCGCGATCTAAGCTAGCTTAGCTAATATAAAATGGTTTTAAATTCAAGTTTAATTCGGGCTATCTGCAGCTCTCCGCCGCCTCGTAAATACCGACCCCTATCCACATACAAAAGGCGGTGCGATTTACGGTTTTGACGGATTTCGAATATTTTAGCAGCAGGTCTGGGATTAGGCCGAGTTACGCGCCGACCCGTGCCGTGCGTCGCAGGGTGGCCTTACATTTTAATAAGACGATGATAATTCAGACTAGAAGCTATGGAAACCCGGAACAGCTGCGTACCTATTTGCCGGTTTAATATTAGTTTCTGACAATCTACGGCCGGATAAAGCCTTGCCACTGTTTCGTTCTCTTACATCACATTTCAAGGGAATTATTGTTTGTTTGCGCTGTGGGCGGGCGGCGAATCTGCATCGCATCAGTTTACAACACGAGGACATCATAAAGTGTAAACAATGACGGCGTTTTCCATTACAATATGTTTACCGATCCGTGGAGCGGCGCATTATGTATGTTATCCTGGTAGGACGTGCGGGGCGCCGCTGAATTTATGACGCTCGCGCAAATATTTGGCGCTCCGAGTTCGGACGCTCACTGTCGGCTGACAACGGGAAGATTGTCGGCAACTGTTTACACAACGGAATATGGTAATTTTTCAGTCTCCTTTCGCGCTGTAAGCGTATTCCGTTCACGGTTCCGTTCTTGTTCTCTTTACATTCAGTTTATTCGTAGCGTCGGAAGCGTATCCGGACGAGTCGGGTGACGGACGACGTAAACAGAGTGGGCTGACGTTTAGTGTCATTAAATCTCGTAATAGGATATCATAAATCGCAGGAGGTCGGCGGTACCAGGCTGGCTGGGCGGCTGTCATCGTTTGTCAGAGCATTTCACGCATTGTTGGACAATAACGCAGGCAGGGGCGGGCAGCATTGTACGCAGCCGGCCGCCTGGACCGGCCGTGACGCGTGCGCGGTGTGCCCTCGCTAACCACCACACAACACAGCACTATACGCCACGGATTATGTCAAACGTACATCACTGGGCACGTACGAGGTGCACCTCCCCGCCATCAGACACGAGACCACGTTAATCAGCATTACCGAGAAATTCCTTGTCCATTTCAGCTGATGTAAGGACGTGAGCATCTTGTAATTCTCACTTACGCTGTCTTGTAGTAATTCACTTAAAATGTTACTTAAACCGGCACCCGTATATACCCACATTCAAATTTATATCGTTGGTCGAAGGTAAAAAAGTGAAAAAATAAAGTAACATCAAAAATGTTTGGTATGCATCGTCTCAGAGATTCACATCAGAAATTTAAGCTTTAAAGAACCGGGCGGGATAAAAAACCTTGTGGCAATGAAGAAAAAAAAAACGAACGAACAGTTGACCCCTCGGCCGACCGCGTAAATTCGAATCAAAAGGAATCAAATGTCATTTTACGAACGTACATTTTATAACGATTAACAATTTATTACGTCACTGAGGCGTTGGTTTCTCATATAAATGTTTTATGTTGCCCTTATACAGGTTTATAACTACACGGCCATTATCTGAACTAAAGATGAGTTCATTTGTCACTATTATAAGTAGATGCTAGTTGAGTCTCATGATTTCATTTTGTTGTTGAGATTTTTTAATAAAACGTGGTGTTTTTGCCAATATATTATTGACGTAATCAGTGTAGATGAGATGTAGAAGAATTGAATGAAAAACAGCCAAGAAGCAATAGGAAAAGCTTAACACCAATATTGACAAAACCTCCTCTACCAGAAACGGACACGCCAGAAAGCTGCAAATACTGAAAATTGTGCCAATTGTCTCATTATGTGGGATTTTAAGACCGCGAATGACATGAGACTGACACAACGGATAATAAAATCTTGCTCTTAGAAGAATAGATAGAAACACAGTAAACCTATCGAAACTCGGTCAAGAAAAAACAATCTACACTATGAAATCTCTACTTCCCTCTAAAGGCGATAGGAACTCTGTCACTGTTACGCCTAAATCACACAACCGATTCTGATAAACAGATAGATTAAACGAAACTCTCGGTCAAGAAAAAACAATCTACACCATGAAATCTCCACTTTCCTCTAAAGGAGAAAGGAACTCTGTCACTGTTACGCCTAAATCACACAACCGATTCTGATAAACAGATAGATTAAACGAAACTCTCGGTCAAGAAAAAACAATCTACACCATGAAATCTCCACTTTCCTCTAAAGGAGAAAGGAACTCTGTCACTGTTACGCCTAAATCACACAACCGATTCTGATAAACAGATAGATTAAACGAAACTCTCGGTCAAGAAAAAACAATCTACACCATGAAATCTCCACTTTCCTCTAAAGGAGAAAGGAACTCTGTCACTGTTACGCCTAAATCACACAACCGATTCTGATAAACAGATAGATTAAACGAAACTCTCGGTCAAGAAAAAACAATCTACACCATGAAATCTCCACTTTCCTCTAAAGGAGAAAGGAACTCTGTCACTGTTACGCCTAAATCACACAACCGATTCTGATAAACAGATAGATTAAACGAAACTCTCGGTCAAGAAAAAACAATCTACACCATGAAATCTCCACTTTCCTCTAAAGGAGAAAGGAACTCTGTCACTGTTACGCCTAAATCACACAACCGATTCTGATAAACAGATAGATTAAACGAAACTCTCGGTCAAGAAAAAACAATCTACACCATGA
This sequence comes from Miltochrista miniata, assembly GCA_933228765.1. Taxonomy (NCBI): domain Eukaryota; kingdom Metazoa; phylum Arthropoda; class Insecta; order Lepidoptera; family Erebidae; genus Miltochrista; species Miltochrista miniata. The sequence continues at coordinate 29,349,402 of OW121764.1, read as the reverse complement.
AATCTCCACTTTCCTCTAAAGGAGAAAGGAACTCTGTCACTGTTACGCCTAAATCACACAACCGATTCTGATAAACAGATAGATTAAACGAAACTCTCGGTCAAGAAAAAACAATCTACACCATGAAATCTCCACTTTCCTCTAAAGGAGAAAGGAACTCTGTCACTGTTACGCCTAAATCACACAACCGATTCTGATAAACAGATAGATTAAACGAAACTCTCGGTCAAGAAAAAACAATCTACACCATGAAATCTCCACTTTCCTCTAAAGGAGAAAGGAACTCTGTCACTGTTACGCCTAAATCACACAACCGATTCTGATAAACAGATAGATTAAAACTTGTGAAAACACAATCAAAATACAAATCATTCCTATACAAAACGGGTACGAGAAAACCTCACAGCATGCGTAGAGACGCGAGAGTCAGCTAGCCTATACTAATATTATAAAGAGGAAAGCCTTTTTTGTTTGTTTGCACAAATAGGCTCTAAAAATACTAAACCGATTTGAAAAATTCTTTCACAGTTGGGAAGCTACATTATTTCCGGGTGAGATAGGCTATATTATGTTATCCTGTATTTCCAAGGGAACGGGAAATACGCGGGTGAAACCACTAGGCGTCTGCTAGTACGATATACAAATACCTTATTTTTGTATGCGGAGACATGACCAATTACTTCGAGTTATGTGTGTAATACTCTTAACTCGACTCGAGACAAATGTTTTCTCATATATCGAGATGTTATCAACGCTATCGAGGCAGTGTCCGTCCGTCTGTCCGTTAATCAGGCCACAGTGGATTAAATAAAAAGGTTTGGGCTTATAAAGCATTCACTTATCTAACTTAAAATAATGTTTTGTTTACTTAGTACAAAGAGCTTGAGAGAAAGGGTTTTGGTGTAGTCTTTTGGGCATTTTTATAAGCTGTCTTTGTACCTACCTAACTATAAATATTTAAAACAATACGCATATAAAGTATTACCAATATGTTGTCTATCAAACAACTTTTAAGAAGCAAAACCTTATTTTTTCAGAATGAACAGCGTCTCTTACCTGAAACAAATAAAAAAAACATTTAAAAAATCTCTTAAAAAAGAAGATTAAAAATAAGTTATTTCGTCTATGCTCATTAACAAGTCCCATCTACCAACACTTCTCAAATTCCTAATTCCGAATTCAAACTCCAGGAATTGTACACCAAGAACGGTTGCCATTTCCACGAAACCCGGCAATATTCGTAGAAACCGGGGTGACTAACCTCGCGGTTCGAAATTCAAAAAATTAGTTAGTGATGTGAAAATTATAGACGCGCATGCGATTCTTGATGCCGATTCGATTGTAATTTTACAAAATAAGTGGTGACATGGAAACGAAATAGTAAATTGATAGCAATTTAGTCTTGATACGACAATTATGTCATTATTACTACACGATTGCGATTTGCACGTGATGGTTCCCATTGCGGAAGAGATATTTTTCAAATTGCCTATTATTTATGCTTGATAAATTGTGACTGGTAACTAATTTAATATAATTTTGTAATTTATAATATCGAATAGGTTGCCAATTACAATTCAAATCGATAAAGATTGCAAGCTATCCAGCACCTTAATTCTCACAGTTGAATACGAGCAAAACTGTTGGTAATCACATACCTATTATACCAGCGTAGCACACAAGCCTCTGGCAACTATTCACCACTAGATATACTAGGTATCTATGTAATAGGAAACTACACAAGATGAAACTAATTCTTAGAATTTTCTTTGTGGAAAAATAATACCAAATATGTCTATCAGTTCCATAATGCTAGTTTTTTTTTAAACGTCTTACAGAAGTTATACAAAAATAGCATATTTACATCCCCGAATAACTTAAAAATATGTAGCATGAAACGTAGCAAAAGTTTAAAAGTTATTGTCATTCTTCGTGCTGTGTTCACACATCAACAAACCACCTCTTTAGCAGCATTGCCCAATTTTGACGACCAACGAGTTTGTAGTAAATTGAATTCTGCAATTACCGATGCACACCGATGACACATCGCAATAATGCATTCAACGAAGGTGGGTACATCACTAAAGATTGTTCTGTGCGAGAGTTCCGTTGCGTGTTGTACTGTGATGTCCCGTCACTCGGCCCGCGGAACCATGATACGTAAATTGCTCTCTAATTAACCAATTTGTTCCGTTTCGAGTAGATTCAATCCGTATTATGTATGTGACCAGCCATTGTTGTTGCTTATTTGTGTAATTTCTAAATTATAGGTATTTTGTACTGTGTTTTGGTTGGCTTCGCCTTGAAACTCAGCGTGGCGATAATAATTTACGTTCACATCACTGCTTTGGAATATGGCCGATTGTTGAGGTCAATAGGCCGTGTTCTCAATAATTACATTGTTACTTTTTTTGTCAGTAAATTTTATTTCATGTTTATTTCTTGTTAGGTATTATAAAGTAGGTAGGTAGGTACCTAATTGTAAAGTCAAAAGAGGCATATTCATGCTTATATTTTAGTTCTGTCAAAACTAAGTTTAATTATAATAGATGGCAATGTATTAACATAAACCACAGTCGTAATTGCGATAGGTAAAAGTACATACATAATATAGTACTCCACATAATTAGCCAACGTCGAAACGAACACGCCGCTGTGGCGTCTTTTTCTTCAGATTTTCTGACCGCCTTAGTGTAACCCATTAAAAAAAATGTCTACCAACTACCAATCCTTCCCACTCCGTGCCTGCACCTTGCACCGAGCCTTTATTTCCTTTTCACTCTTTTGTTTCTGCAATGTGGATGTCTCGCTCCGTGCTCCGCCCATTTATAAAATCGAGTGGCCGCCGCGGCGTCCATTCACCTGTCCCTTTCCCTGCCGACTGATTTATGTGAGAGTGAGCGAGTTTGATCGATGCTTTGTTTTCCCGCTTCAACTGTCACAGAGACGTTCGTTTTTCGAAAAAAGCGCGCATGACCTAAGGATTAGGATATACGTTATTACCCGGTGTAAATTCTGATAATGCGCACAGATTGCGTCTGCGAATTCCTCCGTCTCGAGTGTCGTGCTGTGGGAAATGTGCTCAGATTTTTTTTATTTTGCGCGGTAGGTACCGCCGTTTTGTTAAACTATATTTACGATAATGTTATCTCACACGGCGGTGTTACGTTACCTACCCACGGCCACGGCGAGCCGCGGGACTCGTGATTAATGATTAACTGGGTCCATGCGTAACCTCTCTGTTCGGTCGAGCCTTATGAAAAAATCAATTCTAAGAAACTTTCGCATTCCTCACGGTACGATTGTTCGAGTAATGAAGCCGTTTACGATCAAATGAATAATCGCCAATAATGTAAACCATAAATTGATAGCAGCATTTCTAAAAAGTTGCAAATTAAGATTTCAACGCAGACGCGCGCCCGTCCCGCAAAAAGTAGAGTCAGCTTGTCAACTTGAAAAATGTCATGGCGGCGGTTTTTGAGGGTATTTTTGTGAAGAATGCCATTCTAATCAAAATAGTTTACGCGCTGTCCGCAGAACGCAGATTATATTCGTTTGTTTTTGGGCGATCGTGGGAACGAATCAACTTTTTTACGAAGATCCGCCAAATCGTTTGAGATCTCCTCTTTTGATTGAGGTAAAAAGATTTAATTTGATTCGACAATTTTAAAAGAGCGAGGTCCTTGTTTGTTGAAGTCGTTTTATTCCTTTGAATTCAAAGAAAAAAATGTTAGTTTGGGATATGGTTCAAGTTGAACGTTGAGCAATACTCCAATGTCTCGTTTCGGAGCTTTACAAACTGCTATAAATCAAAATGTGAACAAATAAAAACGCGCGGAGGTGAAAACGTTATTATCTTTATAATTGCACGTCAAGGCGGGAAAACTGGGGGGCATTTCGCGTACTTTCCTTGTCTCTGGTGCTTTTTTTAACACGCGCCTCGGCTATGATATATCGGCCCATGAATACGGGATGTATCGCGACACCTGCTCGCTTCCTTATGAATTCGAAATTGCGACTTTCTTGATGTCATTATATCCTGGTACTCGAGTTTGTTTGTTGCGAATATATTTTATTTAGAATGAAATATCGTTTGTTATGTTTTCCATTTTAGATATCCCTCCGGTCATAAATATAAGAGCAGATGATTGTTGTGTCAACCTGTTTTCATATCGAAAGGAAAAATGTTAATAGCTTACGGATCGGCAAATAAATTGACTGTTAAAGAACCAAACTTTCCCATGGGTTCTATTTATCTAATGCTATACGTTCATTTGGCATCAAATGATCCAATGCATGTCATGTCGATCGAACAAGAAGATTGAATACTTACAACTAAAGCTCTCAAAGCAGACATTATCAAATTATCACAAAAAGAAACATAACATCGTATAACAATGCAGGTAAAAGAACATAAACCAACAGTGTAAGCGATAAGAGAGTGGCTCGCGCCCCGCCTCGCTTGTAACGAACCGCACTATCGATGTCTCAGTCAAAAACTGTCAAAATCGTGACAGGCGCCGTGTCAGGCTAACGAGGCGCGCGCTAGGACGTCGCACGGTGGATCCTGTTGTATGGGATGGTTGGTCAATATTATTTAACGACGTTCCGAGACTTAAGCTAAGTCTTAAAGGTGTATAATACATTCATACGTACATAAATACATAAAATCACGCTTATTACTCACTGGGGTAGGCAGAGACCACTGATTGCCACTTGCAACGCTCCCGGCAAACATCTTTCGCTACCTTAACTTTCATAATTGTCTTTATTAAAGGTGTTTTGAGGCAAAATAACTTTATTAATGTCTTTATTACTCTAAACAATTTAAATATATATCACAATAAATGGATTTATGAAGGCTAGATTCTTTTAATCTGGTAAAATCATTTCTAGCACCTCACTAGGAAGAGTAGTTTTATATTTTCTCACCACCCTTGAGCACGATACTACTGGATCCGAAAAAATTAAAAACAAATTAAATACATCCGTTATAGTGTCCTTTCTCGAAGTTTTACGAGCGTTAAGTTAAGAAGGAAAGATATGAGGCGCGTGCTTTGTACCACGTTATACTGCTTCTTACTTTATTTCGCTTCAGTATCTAAACATAGACAAAGCGGTTTGAGGTGATACTGCCTCTTGTTCATTTACTGTGGTTTTCGGTGATAGAATATCTTTTAATTTATTTAATTGGGAATGGTGGCCTTCAGTTCGAAAATACATTTGAGCAGAATAAAGAAGTTCACTGCCAGAACCGGACGCACGTAAAACTTCGGTCTTCCTACGCTTACTGCGGTCACTACACTGCTCAAAATCCTTCGGGGGCCTACCTGGGCTCACCCTTTGCTTAATAATATATTTTTAAAAAATGCAAGTCTTATCTAGTCCGAGTTCGGTTCGGTATCTACGTTGAGTTATTTTTTACAAAACTTTCTTTGATTCTGTTCGACGATTGCTATTTTATTTTAAAAGATTTTTAAAAAATATGCAGTGTTTCTTTAAGGGAAGTTATATCTGAAGCAGGGCAGTTGGTTTCTGCAATAATTATCTCCTCTAATTTTAAAAACTTGCTACCTAATTTCTTGTATTGAATTAAAAATAATTTGTCACACAAATCTCTCCTTTTTACTGGATAATCCACTATTCCTAAGAAAAAAAAACGAAAAAATAACCTATATAATTGGCTACAATACAATTCAAAACTATTCATTCATGTTAAAGACGAAAATTTTCACAGTTAAGTGTAATAACTAACCGTAATACGACTGGCTCATATTTTTAATCTACTACCGTGAAACTATAAACCACTGCCATTTGAAAAGGAGCATTTTGTCTGAACTTTTGATATCAACTATATAAAATACACTAACTAACGAGTTACGGAGAACTAATTAGTACCCTGACAAAATGCACTTTTTCGAAATAAAACAGTATCAAAACTGCACTTCTGAAGAAAAAGTGGTTTTTAAATAAAAAATTATTATGAAGAAGTTATTTTATCGTGAAGAACTAAATTTATACATTTTAAATACTACATACCTTCAGCATCACTCATGATTTTTTTAATTAATTATACCCTGTTACTTTTAAAGTAATACAATGTTTCAATACTGCACCAAACTTAAAAAACGTAATTGACTACAAGGAAAATACAAATATGGTCAACTTTGTCGTATCATAAAAAGTATACTATACAACCAATACTACTTTAATTACATATAATAAATGTGGTATACCCTCTATTTGCTAAATCTATGAAAAAATATTATCTACCGGCATTTTTTTAATTTTGATTAATGACCAACCAGCTCATACTACAGGATCCAACGTGCGTCGCGTCAGCATGACTGGCCGTTTCATACTTTGCGATACTAACGCCATCTATTATCAAGTAGACAAACTAACAATGTTCTTGGTGGTAAAAAAAGAACTGTTATAATATCGTCTGGATACAGAAATACATAAAGATGCAAATGAGGCGCGCCCCCGGGCGGCAGGCGGCCGAACAAATTTATAGCTGCGCGCGCACCTCATTATCGCTAACAAGCATTCGAACCCTTTCTTTACCCCATAAATATTATATTTTACACCTGCACTGAGGGGGGACAGGGATGCGAAGCTGTCATTGCAAATGTTTCGGAACACCTTTCCGCCGTAGGTACATACATCAGGTTTCTGGTTATAATTAATAGATGTCGCTTTATCGGCTTATAATAGCAAGTTCATTAGCTTACCACTATTGACATTTTTAAAATACTTATACGCGTGTGGTCTCTATGTACTTTATTCAAAAGTTATTTCGATGATAATGTTTATTAGATCTTTAAAGTGTAACAAAATAATTTGAATATCGGTAACATCCGATAATGTAGTTTAGAACCCATCTTTCAACCTACTGATACAAGACATAACTAGTCTAAATCTCTTGGGAAACACATAACTAGCTTTTCCATTTTGATTTGGAGGACTTAGCGACAATGCGCCTATGATAAAAACCATCATCATCCTCTTGCAATTTGTCCGAATTTATTTATGGTCGGCGCAGTATGTCTTCTTCCTCCATACATCCCTGATATTCGTCATCTGATCATTTACTCCTTTCATATTCATATCAGTCCTTACACACTCCTTCCATGTTTCCTTTATCCTTTTTCTGGCTCTCCTTCCTTCAACCTTTAAATGCATTTTTCTTTGTGTGTGTAATTACCTACTGGATGTTAAAAGAGTGGCCGGAGTTTTATTGCCAGGATCTTTTTTCTCCAGCTCAACCTATTGCGTTGCGAATCTGGCAGTAAATGTAAATGTAGAAGCGATCATTTGGACGTTCATAAGGGGGCGTTACATTGTGACCTAATATGAATAAAGATTTTTCATTCTTTTTTTTTTTCATGTGACTGGCTTTCATCCCTTCTCATCACATATGATATACCATATGATACAAACCAGCTACTCCAATTTTACTACTCAAGCTGTGTCGTCCATGATTCTAATATCTATTTCGAATTTTCGTTCAAACGCCAAAACCAGTTATTTTAGACTGTAGTAAACAACGGTCTTATAGAGTTTCATGAGATAACCGTTTCAGTTCCAAAATCATTAAAAATTTCAACCTCCTAGTTTACCCAGAGGATTGGAATTTTGAAAAACCCTTTAGTTCTAAATGGATGCTTACATTTTAACGTTAGCTGATTCACTTTTAACATTCTAGGTATGACTAAGTAAAATAATAATAAGGGTGAAATATAAATAAAAACGGTTTTGACTAAGCATTAGTAGATGAGTAAGACACCCAATTGTTAGTAGTTATTTAATTTTAGATGGTAATATACCTACCTAGGTACTCTGATCTCTGGTCTTAACAGTGGACGCTTCGCAACAATATTAACGCTCTGACGACCACGGAAGAACAAATATTGGCAAAAAATCTTTAATTCGTTAGGAAAACCTATCTTGTAGTTTAAAATTCTGCCCATAAGTGTTATTACTCACGCACGTAATCAGTAAAGTACTAAAACTAAAAAAGCTTACAAAAAATAATCCACACTTCAAACTTCTTCGTAAATTGTATTATTTACGGAAACATACAAAAAACTACTATTATTACACACAAGTGCGTGACGGATCCAACAACGCTGCAACAGCTTTTTAATTTGTTTTCTAGGATTAAGCATTAATAATCTAGCTCATTGTAAAATAAGCAAAATTAAATAATAATATAATTACACTATATTCCTTGGGTTAGTATCGATAAATCAAAATATCGATTAGATCATGCCCCATCTCTAAGCTTTTCAGAAATACGGCTGCAGCATCGATTTTGAAATGCCCTAAATATATTTTCTAAAAATCTCCAATGTAGGTACAGAATTGAACTTGTCACAGATTAAAATTATAAGTAGGTATAGGTTAATCTTACAGGATTAATTATCTGTCTGATTTATTAAAAAATAAAAGGGAAATATTTTTTCACTAACAGTCTAAGAAAGTGCATCAAAGCTACCAGTAGCAATAAGGCTATACCAGGAGCTAACACATCACATACCTACCAGGCAAACATAAACGTAGGGAGGTAACCGCATCGCGTGCAGCACTGGTAAATGCAATTTGTGCATAATTCATAAGTCAATGAATGTGCTTTGTCTATAATTTGTTTTCTTTTGAATCTATGCATGTATCATGAAATGACTGAAAATATTATTTCTGGTAAGTACAGTCAAGTGCAATAATATGTTTCTTAAAAACCATTACAATAACATATATTTAAGTAAAGGTTCACGAAATATGTGCCACTTTTCTCATCGTTATTATGCCTTCGTTTTTGTTGCAAAAATATCTTAATAACTTAGTGAGCAATAATATAATCTAACGTCGAGTGCATAAATATGTTTCTTGAAAACCATTACAATAACATATATTTATGTAAAGGTTCATGTCTGATGAATTGGGTGTAACTCGAAAGACAGTAAAATTATGGATACGACGTTGGGAAGAAGAAGGAAGGTTAAATACTCATGTGTCCAATGGAAGACCAAGAAAGACTTCTACTGAACAGGATCGTCTTTTCATAGAAGATGTTCAATATCGCCGTTTTGTGACTACTTCAATATATGCCATTGATCGTGGTGTATCAATACACACTATACGCCGTCGATTGCATAATGCTGGCATTCATTGTCGCATACCAGCTAAAAAACCGAAAATTACAGATAGGCACAAAAGATTACGATTGAATTTTGCACGAAGGTATTTGAATTTTAATTTTGATAATGTATGTTTTGTCGATGAAAAAGTATTTACAACAGCAAGTGATGGTCGATTATATTTGTGGCGATTAAATAATACTCGCTATGATGAGAGAAACGTCATCCCTAATCGCAGAAGTGGGCGAATATCATTGGGGTACTGGGGCTGGATGTCGGCTAGTGGCCCTGGCGAATTGGTAGAAATAAGTGGTCGAATGAATGCCAGGAATTATAAAGAGATCCTTGAGGACGTTTTAGTTCCGACGGCTACAGCTGCTTTCGGTAATGAGCCAATATTCCTAATGCAAGATAATAGCTCTGTCCACAACTCGCATGTCGTACAATTATGGATAGAGGAACAAGAAGGCTTGCACTTAATGAAGTTACCGCCAAAAAGTCCTGACCTAAACCCTATAGAGAATCTATGGGGTTTAATGGTGCAGGCATGGGATCCAACAGCTGTAAGAAGTGTTGACAGCTTAAAAGACCATGTTAATTTCATATGGAATAGTTTTATAAGCAGAGATGTTTGTTTCAACATGGTAAGATCTATGAGAGAACGTTTGCAATCGGTGATTGATAATGAGGTAGGTTACACACGCTACTGATAAGTGAACCTTTTTTATTTTTACTTAGAAATGAAGCATTTTGTTTTGTTAGTCTTATTTAAAAGCTGTGTAATTATTTATCTATACTTATAATAAAACTGTTGAGGGTCGAGAGTCTGTACATGGAAGATATTTTGAAAATTTGAATTGTAGGGCGTTCTATAATCGATTCTGAAGCCGATTATGTAATTTAAAATTTTCATGTCTGTCTGTCTGTCTGTCTGTCTGTATCCCGAATAAGTATCACGCCGAAACTACTGAACCGATTTGAATGATACTTGGTACAATCCGAGCTTATAGTCCGAGGAAGGTTCTTGGATACTTTTGATCCCGATATTTTGCGCGGTTCCTGCGGGAGAGGGGATGAAAGACAAAATGGTTTTTCAGCTGTAAGTTCTCACCGCGTGGTTCGATTTCAAATATTTTTTTAGTGTCAGAAATGGAATGTTTTTATCATTGTTTCACATAAGTTTCATTATTGAGAGTTTCGTAGTTCAGAAATTAGAGGCATCTCAACTTTTCGAATTCAAGGGTTTCTTTGAATGTGAGGGTAAATCTAAACTGGCGTGTTGGCGTGTTGGCTTAATCATAAAAGAGCTTAATGATTAAGGCTATTCTAAAACAATTCAGTACGCGCCGAAGGCGTGGACTGAATTGTTTTAGAGTGGACTTAATCTTTAAGCTCTTTTATGATTAAGTAAACAGGGCAGTTTCATACGCTCCCTTGAGTCTGTTGAAGAAATACCTGTCCTATTATACACCTTATGTGGCGTAAACGAAGTTGCGAGGGTCAGCTAGTTTGGCAATAAAAGAGTATTTCACTGATATTTGTCTTTTTCTTTTTACATCAAAAGAAGCATTTTTAGTAATAGACCGTCAGCTCATGACAGATTTCGGGGCCCATTTTCTCATGCTAGCCTCGAAGAGGGTTGGAAGGTACGTCCATACAGAGTTGAATAAAGATAAATTCAAGTTCCGCTCCTGGGGTAAAAAAAATTGAGCGTACACCTTTGATTTCTGTTAAGAAAAAAAAAAATTTTTCATGATATCTCCAGGAGCGGAACTTGAGGTAATTAACCATTTAAAACTGAAAATGTTCCCGTGAATGTGAATTCCCGTTCCCATTTTCTGGGCCAAAAGAAGTAGTTCTAAGATCTCCATCACTCCTACATGGTTAGGTACTTATAAAAGTTTTGGCTGTCTAACATTAAGACCTTTTTTTTAGAAACAATTCTTGTCTATATATTTTTAACCCTTTTTGCAATACATAATTAAAATACATTTCATGTATCTATATTAGTTAACATTTTATAGTAAATATATTAATGGAAATCGTCAATAATACCTTTATAATGATTTCTTTGCTCATTATAAAACAAATTCTCCTTTATAGTATACATATTAATGATCAGTTTCCGCAGACATATTTATATCAGTTAGATTGGATGCTACAATAATAAACATTCAATGATACATACTTTTGAAACGATAGTTTAGATACATATTTATGCACTTGACCGTACATACTTCACAAAGTCTGAATGATACTCGGTAGACGCGGCCCCGCTACACTCTTCTTTGAAAATATTGTTCCCACCACATCTCTTAATACTAGGAAAGCATAGACTAGTAAAAACTAATAACAACAAAAACATTGAATATTCTAAGAACTTGACAAGCAAGAACTCATTTCTGATTATAGAGTTAAAACAGATATTTGATTTCTTAAACATATTTTCAACAAAACCATGTGGGGTCTTTGTTCAACAAACTACTCAGAATTGTATCTGCAGGTGTTTTCCAAATTATATATTGACATGTTACAACAACGTTGCAGGTCCACGTATACCTTTCAAAACCACATACACAGAAAACACAACTGTCGAAATTGTTGAACCAGCTGCAAATGCACAAAACATCGATGATTCACAAAATTATATCAACATCACGTCTTGAAAAACTTTAATAATCAATTTGCGTCACATTATAGAGGCTATGACAATGAAAACCGCTATTGTTAAACAAACCGTGTTAAATTGTACGCAATTACCTGTTTTTTTGAGTCAAAAATCTAGTTAAAGTGCTCGTGCGCAGTATAAAATAATTTGGTAAAATCAGCGAGGGGTTTTCGTAATGTCGAGGCCGTTTTGAGTGGACGGCGCCGCAAATTGGGCCCAAGCGTGCTGGACTCGACCACAAATGTTATTGGCGAGGTGGTTTCAAGCCAAATGTCAAGTTGTTATACTTTTTACGTGTTCCTAGTTTGCGGTGCTCTGATTCCCCCGACAATGTGTTCTAATTGCTGTGTTCCGGGTAATAATTTCTTTTGGATGCGGTTTTCCTTGCGGTTTTTGCGTATAATTTAACAGTCAACGCGGTGTAATTGTTGCGTGGAGTTACTTAAACGCAAGAATAAATCATGGCTTCGTTAATACCTCACTGTTCAGTTTTTACCCTTCATGGGGTGGAACCATTTAAGATTGTAACTGAATTTTTCTTCTACTTTTCTCTACATGATTTTGTTATGATTGCTGGTACGCGTCAACTAAGGATTATGACCGTTCGCTTTACGTCTATACAGAACCTAAAAGACCAGTGAAACCATAGGCATTCGTTGAGCTCAGTAAGCTTAGCATAACATTTTTTTTTCTTGTTCTTGGACTTTCTCGGCTTGAGAGTATGCCAAAGTCATTGTGGAAATATAAATCATTATCATGTTCAGATTTTTCTTAACAGCAGCGTATTCATGTATGTCCAAGTTTGGACTAAGTTCTACTCTAGTAAGGCGGTGGTACCTTACTAGGGCTTGCTGTGGAATTTGTCGACAAGCCTAAAAACTCGCGTTTCACTGCGTTTTATCACTTTCCAACACTTTTGCACGTTGTCGAACCTTTATGTTTAATAATCCACCATAAATTACATATAAACACTAAAAAATACCCTAGTTTTGAAAATTATTATAACGAAATGCAACGCTTGTCTGAAAGTTTCCCGCCGAATCCCAGCATAACTTAAGAATGAAAAGTAATCAAGCGAACAGGTGGCATAGACAATAGACCTTAATATCTTCAACGCCTAAAGCGATACATTTAAACAGTGCCCAAAACAGTTTACATAAAAGTAATTTGTATTATAGCCTGTGTACCAGCCAATAGGTTTTTGAATATTTATAAATGTACCGCCTATTATAGTGTCGACGTTTTGAATAATTAATCAGATAGCCATTAGGCTCCGGCGGCGTGTCCAGACGTAGAACCCTTGCTCATGAATAATTTCAATATCAATCGATTGCTTCGGTAATAGCCTTTTGAGAGGAGTAATGAGAAAATCAAAAATTCTGGTGGACGCGGCGGAAATGATAACTGAGATGGGACTGATGGGAGTTTTGATGAGTTCCCTTTATCGGACACTCTGGTTGGAAAACAACGAGTTCTAGCGAATATTTTTTGTATATTTGCTATGATAGACGTCTAAAGGCGTGTCTAAAAAACTGAGTTACGTATGTTCCATATTCGTATCATGAAAATGGACATTTGTCTGTAATTGACAAGCCATTCAGTCGGTATGCCATGACCAATGTAGTTGTAGGACCATGAGATCGGTCAAAGTAATGGTCTACAAAAGTTAATATCAAACAAAATATCTAAAAGATAGTATGCCCTTGGAAGCACTAAAACTCAATAAAGAAACAGTGGTACCAACTTACAGTTACTAAGAAAAGTACATCCCTCCGCAAAAGCCAATATCTACAAAATATATCACGTACTAGGTCCGCATAACCAAGAAGCAGGTGTGTTACGCCACATGAGCCGGAATGCGCGGTAAATTTTCCGGATGCCTTCCCAATGATTTCCTCGGAGACCACCGGCCCAGATACGGCGGATTTCGATACGATAACGCTTCTCAATTTCTGTTCGTCTAGTACTCGAGATATTGTGGCCACGCCCCGCACCATTAAATATGTATACCTAAGGGTGGATCGGTTATTTTTTTCTTTCTATAAGGTCCCGGGGGATCTCATCCCGGGATATCAATCGGCAATATTCGGTGTATCGTATCTTGACAATAATCTCGAGGTTGCCCGCTTCGTTATAGAGTAACAACGTACGTATTGGTTTGTTATAAATAATATAATGGTAGTAACTCGATACGACGTTGGTATTCGATATTAATTCAGTATAGTTCGATTATTTTGTAAAGAAAGTAATTTAGAGTTTATTATTATTTATACCTGGTTACACTAAGCTTTAAACTAGCATAAGTTACCTATAATTATCTAAAGTAATTTTACATTCAGGAATGCTTAATATTACCGAGCTAAAACGATACCAAATCATTTAATTACAAAATCGAAAATCGTTCCGAATCGCAGCGCGCGATGTAATAAACGCAGCTCTTTCGTCTGTAATCGCGTAATCGCTGTAATCTGTGTTATTCCTGTAGTCTGTGTGTAATTTGAGTAATTCTTGTAATGGGGGCGTGGTGACCGCTCTCTCTCTTTACAACTTTTGCACTGACGTGTTAATGACCGGTAGAGGGCGCTGTTGAAAAACGATAAAGTCCAAAAACGATTAGATTATAAAAACATTTTGGAAAAGTTCAATCTTTCTTCCAGTAAAGAATTAACTTATTTATGTTTTCTTTCGGTCCTCAAATTCCCGTCATACTCGTAAAATGCGCTTTTATATTGACTTAACACTAAAACTGAATAAGTAAAGTAGGTACTTATTTAATCATTCTGTAATCTTTAAAACACATAAAACGAATGATGCATTAATTTTTGGCGATCTCTTCGGACTAAGAATATTTTTGGACAATAATTATTAAAGGCAATGAATTAAATTAAATTAAGTAGATAGTTTCGAATCAGCTGTATCGTTTTTCAGAGCATTGCTTACGTTGAAAAAAGGTTTGCATTAAAAATTCAAACAATCCTCTAATGTAAACAGTTTACAGCAGCATTGCACAGCATCCCTCCTTACATGGTCAGCTCCGATCTCTTGCAAATTGCGACAACACATTGTTCCTATTCCCAATCTGGTTACCGTAGGTACTGGTAACGATACCGTGCAAGGCTAAGATTACTATCGGTACACCACTAGTATCTAGATTCTATGTAAATTAGATCTGTGAATTTGTTTTTCGAATTTAGAACGAGAACTGGAACGTTCCTTTCCTATTTATGTAATCTTTGGTCTTCCAAATTTAAAATCCATTATGACTTGATGAATGATTATTACATCATCAATGAATACAATTAATCTTGTTTATGGTCTAGATGAAATAAAATCAAAATAGAAATTCAAAGGAATTCCATTCCAAAATTTATAAACAAAGTGATATAAATCGACATTAAATATTGAGCAAATAGAATAAAAGCAACTATAATACTATAAACTATCAGGTATCAAACGAATTATGTGCTCTAAATCACTAAACAACGGTAGTTAATAAATATTTTCACAAGTTGATTTCTGTCAAACGAAACGTCAACTTGACAGATAAAAAAGGAATAGAGTAAAGAAGTTTTTTTTTATAGCACTGGCAATAAATCAGCCGGTCTGTGAAAACAATGATCCTTTTGTAATAGTATAGGCTATTAAATTTAGGGATATAAAAGTGTCAAGTTTGAAGTATACGTCTGTTTTTCGGGTGACGCATGCGCATTGCGCCGTTGCTCAGGCGCCGGAGTCGCTTTTTGGTCATAATTTTAGAATGATTTATCACATTGATGTGTGATGTGTTAAGACGTTTATTTGCGAGATTTTTCTTGTACACAATAATCTAAATGGAATAGATTAGTTTCTCGAGAAAAATGCGTGTGAACTACACGTTTTTTACAGTACTTTGAAGTTATAGGTGTTGCTTGGTTGTCAACCAGCAATACAATAATGACACTAATGAAATCAGGCTGTTACAATTTACTGCTTTAAGTATGCAATATTTTGAGGGCGGCATTAGCATTACTGCTCGTTCGCTCTAACTTTGCCGCTCGGCTCCATACTAAAGTCGATTTTTTTATTAGACGAAGTAAATTGACAGCAACTAATGTCACTTCTTCATACAATGTTGCGTATTTTCTATGACGAAGTGACATTAGCTACTGTCAATTTACTTCGTCTAATTAACTATTCGGGTATACGCCTCTACGCCAGCGGCAAAGTTAGAGCGAACGGGTAGTACTATACCACGCTGGCGAGACAGGTTGGTTTCAGTAAGTAAGTCGTCATTTCCTTTGCCCTGACCTTAGAATCTTAATCTAAATGAATCAGCAGGTGCTTGGGCCCCGAAGATTTCAGTAGCTAAATAAAAGAACCTTGGTTCTCATCAATTATACATTACACACATTATGATCACGCCTTTTATCCCCAAAGATAAAAGAGGTCGCTCCTAGCTTGTTTTTGTATCATGTCATTTAGTATGAGCAACATGCGAAGTTTATTCTTTCAGGTAGGTGTAGTTAGAGCTTGTCTTTATACAATGTCGTAAACGCTTCGAAGCAGTTAGTACCCTCTCCTGTTTAGATTCATGTGTGTCATCGGTAGGTGTGAACAGGAACCCAGCTCAGAGAAGCGGTGTTATATTTATTGATATCCACTAAACCTGAGCCACCCAACACGGCAATGCACTCGGTAATTACCCAGGTCCCGTTAAAAGACAAATGGTTAGAACATTGGAACGGTACCTCTTGTAACTTATGCTCGCCTGGTGTCTGCTAATAGCTAATATCGCCGCCTAATGACCGTGCTCGTCTTGCGCTTAATGTGCCTCATGGGAGTTTTAGAACGTTTCGCGTTTATGTACTCCTGCTAATATGACTTCGTTGGTTAGTTTATTATTAATCTCGGATGCTGTTAACCGACTTAGAAATAGGACGTTCATCAGAACTGCTTATTTCAGTCTTCATGACTAGGAAAATACTTTTTGCCTAAACTACACCATTTTCCATCATTTAAATTTGGTACCAAGTAGTCTTTGGGGGTGCCATGGCTCCGAATTTAATTTTTCGTGGCATCCTTCGAGTTACCATTCAGGCGCGTACTCTTCTTATTCGTGGTCTAGTTTGTACCTCATCACTAGACATCGGATTATATGCATTTGCATATTTGCATATGCAATTGCATATAACACTATTTTGAAGGCGTTATTGCATATTTTAGTACTATTTTGTTGATAGTGCATATTTCTAAGTATATAGTAATCATTTAGTAAGAATTGGTCTCGTAAGTTGACATCTGGAATGATGTTGAAAAAAAAAAACAAAAACTTTGCTGTGTTCTCGGAGATTCTATAGTTTTATCGCACATGTGACAAACTGACACACGGAAGAAGAAACATCTTAAGATTTGACAAAAGGGTTTTTTGTCAATTCGAAAGTCTGAACAGGCATTGTTTAATAGACGAAATACTGCTGAATCGCAATTGTAGACGTGTGGCACTCGTTGCTTCACTCTCGTGAATTACGCAGTTCAACTCTTTTAGTCTCACTGTATTAGTTGATCTAGCTACAAAAAATTTAGTTTTGTAGATATAATGCCGCCAGTGAAAAGAAATACTAGTGTTTTAATGGAGTCTTGGATAAAAAATTACCCAGGTCAGTTTACGACAGATGGCACGGTGATTTTCTGCAAGGCTTGTGAAAAGCGAATACCTTCATCAAAAAAATATGAAATAGATCAGCATGTCAGTACTGCTTCTCATTTAGCTGCAAGACAGAAAGCAACAAGAACTCAACAACAATTACTGACTCATATTTCGTCTTCTAATTTGGATATTACAAGCAAGATAGAATTCAGCAAAGATTTATGCGAGCTATTTGTGGCTTGCAATATTCCATTTCACCAACTTAACAATGAAGTATGCCGAAAATTCCTTAAGAAGTATTGCACTAATCAAATAATTCCTGAAGAATCTACAATCCGAAAAAAATACCTTTTAACTATTTATGAAGAAGTACTAAGTGAAATACGAGCCGATCTCTCCAACAGTCCAATATGGATATCAGCTGATGAAACGACAGATTCATGCGGACGATATATAGCAAATCTAATTATTGGAAAATTGTCTAAAGAGCCCTCTACACCCCATTTGGTTTCTTGTAAGGTTCTAGAAAAAACGAACCATTCAACTATCGCCCGGTTTATAAATGATTCTATTAGATCACTTTTTCCAGATTCTCCCATGAGCGAGAAAATATGTGTTTTTGTTTCTGACGGTGCGCCCTATATGTTGAAAGCTGGTAAAGCTCTAAAAGTGTTCTACCCAAAGTTACTTCACATCACCTGTCTAGCACACGGATTACATCGAGTTGCGGAAGAGATCAGAAACGAGTTCGGGATAGTTAATAAATTGATTTCTTCTACAAAAAAGGTGTTTTTAAAAGCACCATCTCGAATACAAACATACAAAGAGCAACTGCCAAACGTACCGCTACCTCCAGAACCAATATTAACACGATGGGGAACATGGTTAAAGGCTGTTTTATTTTATGCTGAGAATTTTGATGCCATAAAAGAAGTAGTCGGAAATTTTGACAGGTCTGATGCCACTGCAATCAACGCAAGCCAGCTGGCATTCGAAGATCCCTCCATAAAAAATAAAATTGCTCTTATTGCAACACATTTCAGCAATATACCTGATGCAATTGAGCAACTGGAAACTAAAAACCTTCCTCTGTGCAAATCCTTGGAAATATTAGAAAACATTATAGAACAGTGTAACGCGCTTCCGAGTTCACTATCGCAAAAAGTTCGTGGAAAATTAAATGCAGTTTTGTTTAAAAACCCTGATCTCGAACAAATAAAGAAAATTAACGCATTTATCAATGGAACCGGACAAACTCTACCTGAGGAGTTCTCTACCGAAATGATACGAAATTTCAAGTTCTGTCCTGTAACGTCAGTTGACGTTGAAAGGTCATTCTCAGCCTATAAGTTAATATTAAGCGACAAACGACACAAGTTTGCTCCAGAAAACCTGGAAAAATATGTAATTGTTTACTGTCACAACAATTATAACAAATAAGTTATAATTCTTGTAATAACATGTATAAATACTATGAAAATAATGTAAAAATAAATGTAAATTCCTATATTTAAGTGGCATTTTGATTGTGCATATTTTGTGCATATTTCGCCCATTATTTGTGCATATTTGCATGCATATTTCGGCATTTTGATAGTGCATATAATCCGATGTCTGCTCATCACTGTTTAATCATTTATTGCCTATTATAAAAACGATATCTTATACAAAAGACATTCCCGATCTAACAAAGAAAGCCCAGCATCCAAAAAGACACATTTAACTATCACATCTTTCACAAAAGCCATCAAACCAACAGGTTTTCCATAAAGAAAAAGAGTAAACATAATTTTTACGGTTATTAACCCGTATAAAGTGTAGGAACCCCATAAACTTTCATCTAAAGGGACTGAACATCTCGTCAAGGGATGTGACAGCTAGAGTCCCTCCGATTCCCGTTTTTATGACGTATTAGTGAGATGTCAGTGACGACTTTTACGATGTCATAAACCAACCTATGTTCACTTGTTGAGTGTCTAAACGGGACAAGAGATCTGTGCGTTGGCACCATCCCTAGCTCTTTGGATGAAGGTTCATTGTGGTAAGAATCTAGAGAATTTGGATTAAATGTGTATTTGAATACAAATGTTTGATTTCTTATGTTTTGTCGTCATGATTAAGTGTTCTGTTAAATTGTTAGCACATTGTAATCTTATTTTTTTATAATTCATCATTATCGTTCAAGATTTACACCTGGTTGAGTTCTATGTCCCGTACTTCTCGTTGCTATGATCCCTTGAAAAATTCTCAGCAATTTTCGAGGCAACATTTGAGTATTTATTTTTTGTAAATAACAACTCGAGTTACAAAAATAGGTACTTGCTCATGATATTAGCAAGCATTACACAACTTCGTGATCGTATCTAACTCTCTGAAAACACAGTACGTACAGCCTCGGCTGTGACAATACAAGGGTGGGGGTGAGGGGGGATGATTAATTGTCTCGCGGGGGGAGTGAGACCGATAGAGACTCTCTGCTACTACAACTGATGGTATTTTTGTCGTTAGCAGATTCTGTTCGAATGTAATTTATAATTCGAATGTGTTTTTATTTTGCATAACTTCCATTAGACACAATCTGCCCTAGTAGTCTTTGGTGACAAGTGACGTCAGAGATACCATTAGGGTGACCAGGATTTCACGTAACTTTAGCTCCGTTCCTAACCTCTGTATAGACAGGAAAGGAGGCAGGCCAGAAGTTCCTAGAATTGTGAAGTAATTTGAAAGACTATTTACTTGTGGAGTATATTGTTTCACTAAACTGTTAAAAGGTTATTCATTTTAAAACACTGTGGAACAGTCTTTGCATCCTCCATCTTACAAGAGTCGATTGCTTATTAATGTTTGATGGTTGATGATCACTTACTCCCTAGCTTTAAAATATTTGCGTTCCTTATCATAAATAAGGTTCCGTTTCATGCCTCTTTATTACATGACGTTTCGAACAGGTTGCTCCGGCCATGGTCACAGGTTAACTGCCATAATAATAAATACTTGTGGTAGTCCCATGTAATAGAACTCAAGTTTACCTTTTGCTAGCTGGGCATTTTTTATGTTTGGGTTTTTGCATTTTAATATTTTACACAAACGCAATTGAACAACACATAAAAATAACTTTGAGTACCCGCTAAACCAAAACCGTTATTCAAATCCCTTACCAAACGAAACAAAACATTTACAACATCATTCTAAATTCAAATAAACATTCAAAATTGGAAGCTACGACGAACGATTCCGGAAACGCGCCGAGTGCGCCCGAGCGCCCCCGAAAGCTTCCGAAAATTGGCGCGAGGGCGACACAGGAAGATCTAATGATGTTTGTCAAATGGAAAATGAGATAGGGAAATGTAGAGAGAGGCTGAATTCGCGACCTTTTTGCTGATGCCTGCGCCCTGAGGGTTCCCAGCGAGTAATGCTTTATTACCGTGCCCATAAAAACGTTTTAAAATAAGTCCAAGATTAGTTTTATTTCAGCGAAGATGGTTTACTTTTTTAAAATGACATTTGGAACTTTTTGACACGTAATGTTTTTTTTAGTGAGGAGTAGAATCCAAGTCTTTTGACCTACCTACCTACGAGCGAATTTCTTTTTGTATTTGATACTATAAAAAAAGACGACGATTTGTCACCAAATAAGCGTTTTGTTATAAGTTATATAGATAATGGTTACGTTAATGATAATGCCCTTTTATGTTTAATTAAATAAATACTCTAATAAATGTTGCCCTTTCTAAGGAATGTTGACATTTAATTAAAACTAGACTTGACACGAAATAAAGGGTTGCCGTATCTACCTACGTACGTCTTGAATTTAAAATGTAGAAATTCTGATGACAGGGAGTTTTTTTTATACCATGAGATTGTTCAAAAAATTTCTGTAACAATTGGAATATAGGCAGAAAACCTTAAGAAATTCTTTATAGTAGCTTGAAGTCCTGTATAAATTATGTCTGCTTGACGACAATATTATCATTTGATACAGTACTAGGCATGTGCAAGTGGCGCAATAGTTTCAGAAACGGCAACCAAAAAGTATTCTGTATTGCGAATGCTTACATCTCTAGAATCACTTTCACTTTATTTAAAAAAGTAAGCAAAATATCTCATTCGACATTTTGAACTTCGAACGATTTAGAAAATACGAACGCTAGCAGAAAACGGTAAATTCTTCAAGCGAAGAAAAAAAATACGTTCCAAATTCAAACATTCGGGGATTCTAGCTGAATGGGTGCGTTCATAAATCTCTTCGTCTCAGCAAGTGATGTTCGAAATACGAAACAGCGCTATCGGCCCCCGTTGGACAGAGCGTGTGGTGTGGAGATAAAATAAATGGAAGAAGCGTGAAAAATGATGACGCGAGCGCGGAAAGGCGCCCGAAAGGGGTCGCTTTACACTGGGTCATGGTTCTCTCTATTTTTTACGGCTTTGAGTATGTGGTTCACAGTATAAATTATCCTTCGTTTATTGATTTTTAAAAAAAGATATACCATGTTCTGAATGTTAACCTCTTTGTTTCTTTTACAGTTTTATAAAGTGTTCGACATTTGAAATGACACTAGTAAAATCGCCCCGAAAAAAACATGGCATCAAATAATACCTGTTTAAAATAATATTCAAATGGACCGATTTGTCTGATTTAGGTTTTTAAACTCTTATGATAGTTCAGGCAAAGGTTTAAAAGGCGAAAAACATTACTTAACCATGGTTTTGACGGAATACTTGTGGCAACAGTTCGTAGGGATAACTTAGTTGTTTGTAAACATGAAAGCGAATCTAAATGACGAAACTTTATAGAATTGGCAACAAACACACCAAAAAGCATCTAGAAGATTATAAACCCATTAAAACATTGTAACATAAACCAATCGTTCACTATTTTTATTTCTACCACGATCTAATTATTTTTCTCGTGTGTAAACACTGGTTTAAATAAAACCTTGGTGCTGTCACACCTCCTTTTGATGTGCAAATGTTTTACTTCCCAGACTGTTTTTTATTATTTGCTAGATTTATGTTTTCGCCATATAAAATGACATGGCGCCCGAAAATTCTAAGAAACCGTAACATTTTGTTGTTTATACGTATGTTTTAATTATCTAAACATTTTTAATAATGTTGTGCGGTAAAATAAAATGTAATTAAAACTCTTTATTTCGCGAATTCGCGGCCATTACTGTCTTGCCTATGGTCTGTTATCTTTTTAATAAGATCTATGGTTTCAGATATTTTGCTGCATGTAGTGTGTGCATGCTATTTTAAGAATTCAACTGCTGTTTTACGTAAAGGATTGACAAGTTCAAGGTTCCATTAAATTTCAGCTGTCGAAAAAGCATTTAATTAAAGAAAATGGGATATAACAACTGTAGGTACCTATAAGTAAGTGTTTTAAGGTACTTATAGACGTGCCAAAATAAGCCTGTTTGTAATATTTTCGCCTATCAGACATCATACAAATACAGAAGAGATATTTATCGAGCGAAGCCGCGGACTGCAACTAATACTAACCTAGATTTTTTTTTGTTTAACGTGAGGGAAAATCCTCATAGGATGTTGTGACTCTTACCGACTAAAAAACCTCACGCCACGCCTAACAGCCTATGGTTGAGAGCCCCGGGTAAGCCCTCAGGAAGGATGTCCCGTGACTCCCAACAGGTACTAACCTAGATAATAATTAAGTATCTCAAAGCTTGAACAGCAATTACCAAGACATCACTATTTAGGCATATTTCGAGTTTCACAACATCTTAGACAGTGGTTTTTTCAAAAACATTGTCTACACAAAAGATGAAAAGTAAAATAAAGTGCCCGAATAAAAATTTACCCATTACACTTTCAAATGTCGATATAAAAAAAGTTAAAACTCACCACGGCGCGTTATTATTCAGCCTAAGAACACCAAAAGCCACTTACCTAAAACAAAGAAGGAAAAAATTAATTAACATTACAAAGAAAACGTAAACGCCATTATTTATTTAAACAAAAGCACTTTTTTAATTATAATTAATATTACAAGACGAAAAAATTGCGAGGAGCATCATAATAAGCTCTGATATCTGTGTACGGGGAAGTCCCGTAGGTACTAAGAATTCGTTCTTTTGAAATAAGAATTCTGTTATTTAAGCTGAAGTTTACAAGAAAATACAGGGTTTGCGATTGAATAGAATGGGCAACTTCAGATGACGTTTGGGGCAAATATATCGCAGTCCCAAAAACTAACTCAGTCTACTATAAACGATTTCTGTTAAATGTGTATGGTCGGTTCTAATATATGTGATTTTTATATGTATACGAGCGTTTTCGTACTTCAAAAGGCAGGTTAAGCCTTTAGCCCCGGGTGCCAGTAAAAAAGTAGTTATAAAGTCAAGTTCTCATCAAAAAAATAATAAAATGGGCAGACCCAACCTCAGTCTGTCTTCTCTAAATATAATTCAGTTTTCATTCAAAGGTAAGAAGATGTGATATAGTAGTTTAAGCCAATATTATTAAACGAAGCAAGTTTTTTAAATTCATACCCAACAATATTAACATACTATAAGTTCCGCTTACAAAAAGATACCACAATAATAATAAACCAAGTGCAAAACCACCTGAATAATTTCAACAGTACTTTCTACTAGACTCTAATCTTCTGGTACAAAGTCGTCCCCTTTACCCCACAAAGATCTCCTAGGGGTCGACTTATCTCCGCTCAACTCATAAAATAAAGCTTTACCCCACCATAAAGAAAATTAAAATGAATTATTTTGACGACTGCACCTTCCCTTCTTCCCTGATGGGGTGCACATAACCGTGAAACAATTACAGCGCCTTGTAATTGTAGTACGGTTAATTCTATGTTGTTTAATGTTGGAGGAGTGGTTTGTGGTTGTATTGATGTTTTTTAAACGATGCTTTTAATGTATGAGACAAACCATATTAAATAACGAAGCTTTCTAATGAATTATTTTAGTTTCGTTATCTACTTTAATCTATTTTTTATAATAATTACAGGAAGAGTTCTGGTACTCCTGGCAGCCTTTGGCATTAATGGCTTAGACATCATACCTTAACCATTTGTGTATTTCTTTATACTTCATAGCATAACAGCCCTTACAAATGTGGTAGCCGTAGCTTATGAAAGTTTTTAACATCAGACGTGCTACATTCTAGGTTCTCTACGGGCCGCCAGCCTTCCTACAATGTTGAAATAAACATGTACTGACTGTGACTACCTGATATTGAAATGTTTAGCTCCCCATATGGCTTTCAATTCGGCATTACCACTACCATTTTACTGGTCACTGATATAACGTGACTAACACAGAAATATTCTTAAATTGTAATGCCACAAGCCGTTTGCCATCTCAGGATTAACTTTATTTTGACATGCTTCAGTGATCGCGAAGGCTGAGTTCACAGGGGTACGAGCGCTTCAAAATTGAAGTACATGTGCTGAAAGTATTGCAGCTATGTATTTATGGCAAATTATGATCGGATTAAGTAGAAAACGTAAATATTCATGAAAATATGAAAATAATGGAAAGTTTTCTAAACAACTTCACTCTTGGCGCTGTAGTATTTTGAATTTGCTACATAGATGTATTTAATAGTTCCTCTTGAAACACGTACTTATTCTTGAAACGACGTAGGTGTTGGCCACAGAAATCTTTTCTGATATCTGTGGTGTTGGCAGTAGTTGTCAGAACACTGAGGACGCAATCATCCATGACGATAATCAACGACGAATTACGTACCGTTCCAAACGACGACGAGAATGAATAATCTATCAGAACATTTACCTTAAACATCTTGTAAGACATGTGCCCAAAAATGTCTGAAATACACTCTGCAAGTAAATATTGACAAGCTTCCCCTTCAACTGCACGAAATGGGCCCTTTACTTCGACAGATTTTTACGCAAATTCTTAACAAACTCTATGTTTTACAAGAACAAGGCCATAAACTCGTAAAATGACTCGTAAAAGTCGTCAGAATCAACTAGGGCCCCTCTAGCGACACACGGCGAAACATTGCGCCAGGATTCGCGATACGCATCAACAGTAAAAATTCAGATTGCGATTACGGGAGGGAAATGGCTGTTTTATCACGGAACGGGGTCTCGCGGTGTTTGGAAATATACGGGAACATATTACAGGTTTAGAAGTTTCAGAGATAGGGTTTTGTAATTTAATTATAATGGCATCTTAAAGGTTATGTAACTTATACGTATTTGGGAACTACGTATCTATTGTAAGCAAGCGCTCGTAGCGCCGCTGACTCAGTATTCTGTTTTCGCTACGAGATCTTCGTAGTCGGTCTTCAGATGGGTTACCAATTAGCGATATTTCCATTTGCAAGCATTTTTCGAGCGAAAAGTACGCTAAGCCGTTGGTTCCGGTTACCAGTAGCTCGCAAAATTTTAACAGAGCAGGCAGTTACAACCTGCATCTGTACATTTCATGTTTCATTTTGTATATCTTCCGCGTAAAATAATTTTTTTTATTAAAATTTATGTAAAACTAGCTGATGCCCGTAGCTTCGCCCGCGTAAAATTTGTTTTCGTTCCCGCTTCCCGTATTTTATACCCTTGGGTGTAGAATTTATCAAAATCCTTTCTTAGCGGATGCCTACGTCCAGTGGTTTGGGCTGTGCGTTGATAGATCACTATGTCAGTCAGTCAGTCACCTTTGAGTTATATATATTTATATATAGATTGAGATGGAGAGCTTAAAAATCATTAGTTGTTTTAAAATAGGGCACATAATCAACATTTAGCCCTGTAAAACTTTAGTTACAGAGCTGGGCCGCCTACAATGCTGTCCTGTATGTTTCCCCCACCA
Organism: Miltochrista miniata; assembly: GCA_933228765.1. Taxonomy (NCBI): domain Eukaryota; kingdom Metazoa; phylum Arthropoda; class Insecta; order Lepidoptera; family Erebidae; genus Miltochrista; species Miltochrista miniata. The sequence goes on along the minus strand of OW121764.1, from coordinate 29,323,149 downwards.
CAGGGAAGCAAGTCATTCAGCCTTACCCATAAGTGCACTAAACGGCGCGAGAAACAAAATGGAGCTCCTACACTCATGCAGATTGTAGGGAGGTGATGGGAATACGATGGGTTCGCAATTTCGATGTAATGGTGGTTTTCGGATTTCGATTGTTTAAGAATAAAGGTGTTTTATATGGGCTTGTGTACTGTGTACCTATCTGTTTAATAATATTAGGTAGGTACAGTCGGCACTGAGTGAGTGATTTATGTATCAATACGAATGTGACTCTCTATGTTACGTTTTTTTAAAATCACTGCAGCATTGAACTAATTGATGAAATTTAGTACATAGAGATAACAAGTAGGTAGGTACTTTTTATTCAGTGAACCAGTTTTTTTGAAAAATGAATTTGAGAAAATCTTACCACATAGGCTGGGCCACGGATTAAGTAGTATTGTATATAGGAAGGTGAAGGCAGATTAATTTTATGAAAATTCAACAGACGTGATTGTGTATGCTAAGCTTCATGAAATTCGGTAAAGCAAACACATTATAAAGAAAATTAATAACATTATAGGTAGGTACTTATATCTAAGATACATACCACAAATATCTAAAGACAATAATATTATAGACATAAATATTATATTAAGTAAGACACTAATTACTTACTTAATATTACTGAAAGCAGGGTTTCAGTCATAAGTAGACCAAAAAGGGCTATCTTTTTATTATTTTTGTAGCGAAATGCTTCAAAAAGATTTTACTAAACCATTCCACGTACATAGATACCAGGCTATCATAACTTTACGAGCGTTAAAACAATTTCCAACAATTTTCCACACTCAAAAATTATAAAATAAAATCTTATTCTTAAAAAAAAATAACATGAAAGTGTGGCTAAAGTAACCAAAGAAAAATCCAGGGGTATTAAACCTAAGTGTCGTTCTCAAGCTGTTTTATGCGGCCTTTCAGAGGCTATAAACCGTTGGCGCGGTCCGTCAGTGATTCCTGATGGACAATTTGAGAGTTTGTACCACTTTGAAGGGCGGGAAAAGCCCTAGGGACCGTTATCAAGGTCGCCTGTGAGCACCGTGGATTTGTTTTACAGTTTTGAGTCGGGAAAACCTCATAAAAGGGATGAAATGACGTTGAATTTGTAGATAAGGCATCTTGGAATATCTTTACGGGGTGTCTTTTAAGGATAAGATGAGAATTGGTTGTTTCTGTTGTTTTATTACTTGGTGCTTGTACAGGTTTATTGCCGTCGTATTTGGTAGGTAAAGTAATTGATTTGCATTTAATTGGTTTATGAGCGACTACCTAAACGGCATTATGATATTTTGTGAAATATTATGCCTTTAATAAAGAAAGTTATAACCAGGTATATGAATATTTTTAGTAATTTTATAAGTAGGTACCTGATATTTGATGACACGATTTAGCATACATATAATTTTAAAATGAGTTATGTTTAGTACATTATTAAATAAGTATTACATAGTTTTTTTATACCACTAAGGTGGCAGACAAGCATACGGCCCACCAGAAGGACCAGTGGTCACCGCAGCCTATGAACTTTTGCAACACCAGAGGCGCTACACTCGCGCTGCCGACTCTGTAAAAACCTTCTAAGGCCCCTTTTGAAGAACCCCATACTGTAGGCGTTATATAATGACGAAATAAGAAAAAGTTAAAGTATTTTTGTTTCTGTTCAGATATCAGTAGCTATATTAACAAGGAAAGACCAAAAAGTCCTAAAATGAAAAAGAAACTGTGAAAAGAATCTTAGTTTTACTACAATTACTAGGAGAGATGAAATATCAAAGAGCTAGCAGGGTGAAAAGGTAGCAATGTACCGCTCTGGTATTTTCATTTCGCGTCACAGGTGAGAGAAACGCGTAATTGCCGGAATAACGCCGACTTTATTGCGTGCCGTACTGACGGAGGGTAGATAGTGTTGAGAAATATCGGGAAGTATTGGGACACGCTAGGATCATACTCGATACGAACATTATTATTGAGCTGCTAAATTGAGATTTTTAGCAACTTGCGACTTCCCATCTTTCATTTACAAAACAGTGCTTATAGCAATTCATTACATGCTAGGAACTCTCAATTTGGCTCTTTGAAGATCTTAATGTTCGAACTTCTGCAATAGGCGCACAGGTCAGGTCAGTCAGGGTATATAAGTACAAATATATCCCGATAACAACAAAAATTGGAGAGAGTGGGACAGAATTTCATAGATTTCATAAACGTAGGTACTAACTTTTTAATTTTCTTTCTGTATCGATAGTATCTACGCAAAATTATACTGAAATTTCTGCTGCAAGTCGCTACAAATACCCGAAAACATGTAAGTACAACCCTATGGAAGGTCGAGGACCCAACCACTTAGTGTTGGACCTGTTGTTTGCCGTAAATAGTGATGTACTTATGAAGGGTCGAGACTCTAATTTGGTAATGTAAGCTGTAAGCACGTGTAACGTATACTAACCGTTTAGTTTTATGTACTCCGGGTACTTTTTCGTTTAATATGATGAATTTATCGTCAACAAAGTTCCCAAAAACAATTTTCCGCTCGAGTTCCATGTTGTTTAGTAAAGTTGTACTGTAAATTCTTTCCACAAAAAGAAAGAAACTGTATTATTATGATTCTAGTTTTCCATATTATTTTTCGTACATTTTTCATTTAATTTGTTTCCATTCTCTCTTATTCACGTCAATTTTATAGATTTTGGGTCACGAGCAGCCGTGGTCACGAGTAGACTAAGTCTACTCATGACCACGGCTGTTGCATTATAGCCGAAAAGTCGAGAGGTGAGCAAAGTTGGGTGTATACGCGAAAAAGACTCGAAAACTATAATATGTTGTACTCGTGCAAGTGTTTGAGTTTAAAAACTTTATCAAGTCAATTTAGTAAATTCTACCTCTTCATTTTAAGTCGATTTTGTTTTGAAACTATTCTATTTTCATGTACACAGTCACAATAGTACCACAGTAATATCAAACTTTGAAACCTGTGTAGCCCGTTTAGCAGAACAGATGAAAGTCTTATAAACAAAAGCCCGACTTAAGCCCGCGACATAACGCTGAAGCCGTCATACAATTGACGGATCCCCGCGACAGGAGGACGCATTCCTGTAGAAAATAACAATTTGCTACCGTCTTGTTGTTTTGGGTCTGAGTTACAACGGAGCGCAAATTGTAAGTTCAATTTTTTTATCGGAGAATCACGAAGGTTTTCACACTTGTGAGGTTTTGAACGTTCATAATAAACTAGGGCAACCATATGAACCTCTAAGCATAAATGCAATGGTTTTCTGTTGGGGATACCGGGACATCCTGCCGAAAAGTTACCCGTGTCTCCCAGCCGTGGGTAGATTGTAGGGTACCGTGTGATTTTAGCCGGAGAAGTCCTACTAATTGGATCCACGTTTAAAAATATTGACCATAATAAATTATTTCCACTTTCTTTCATGATCTTCTGTATTTTCTGAGCATACGGAATATTATAAGTTAAAAATCACCACCAAGACATTACACCAGTAAATTTGTGTCTGCCTTATTGCCGATAATCGCCTCCCAGTAGTTACCAGATACAAATATTTCCTAACCATCTTCTCTCCCGCTGTCACCTAAGCCCCACCTCAAAAACATCAAGTCGCTCCCATCTCTCATAACGTTACAATGAAGTGTGCGCTAACTGAGCTCGCTCTTTATTGCCTATAAAGGTACGTGGGTTCAGTGCCAGGAGTCGGAGGTCGCATTTCATCACGAAGTACTTGAGTAGAGCATAATTTGGCTATTGTCTAGTTTACCTGAATTTCTACAATAAGAAAGCGTCTGTACAAAACCGACTGCGCAAATGTTAGGAGAGGATAGAGCCTTGACACCTATTCATATCATAAATTTTTTTAGACTAAGATCACGCTACAAAAAGCCAGGCTTATCACAGCCAAGAGACTCGCTTAGTGAATATTTTTTTTAGTTTTTGGTTTCGGGTTTTTTTTGTTTGATGTTTACATATCCTTAGTTACTTTTTTTATGTATAAAGTGTAGAGTAAATATAAGCTGTGTATTGGGTTAATTTTTAGTTTATAGTAACTTTGCTAACCTCAAAACTTCCCGGAACTTTCACAAACATAATATGAAAACCAAAGTTAGCCAAATCAGACCAGCTTTTCTCGAGTTTAACGAGACAAACGAACAGCGATTCAATGAAATATTATAATAACTATGCAGAAAAAACTAGAAATTATTTCAATATATTCCAAACGACTGCCATTATTCATCAGTTTATCCTTTCTAAGAATCCTGTTCATATTAGCTTTACACTAGACTAAGATTAGCATGCCAGACATGCACTGCTTACCAATAATTATCGCAACAATTGGCTATAGCGCCATCTATTGACTACTAATCAAATTAATCCTGTTCAAGCCGGTTAATCTAGTATTATAACGTTGCACTGTCTCCTAGACTCGGTAGGGTTGTCACTCGGAGAATATACTGCGTTGTACTCGTATAAGGTGGATACGTTATCTAATAACGAGCTTCTATTGTTAGTTGGAAGGAGTATTGGGTTACAGTAAGGGCTATGTGTGCTGACTTGGTGCAATATTGAGGTTGTAATCGATGAGTAGGTATAAAATTGGAGACATTTTATATCGATATTCAAAAGAATTGAAGTGAAGTAAACAAAAGTTGCTGTATGAAAAAGTCAAACTAAGTGCAATATTGATCTACCTTTTGCCCCATTTTGCTGTACAAGTGCAGCTTTAGCTAGTAGGAAAGAACACTATACATGAAAGAAATATTGGAAACAATCTGATACCGTACGCGTAGTGAAGATTCCTCATTTCCGTTTCCCATAGGACCTTGCACCTCACAAATAACGGCTATATTATGTGTAAGTGTCAACTTTAAGTACACTAAATTTCGGTTAAATTAATTCAAAGAGGGCTATTGAGATACAAACATCCAAGCATATTAATAGACTTTCAAACTTTTTATATTAGTACCATGAAATATTTGACTTTTTCTTATCTATAATCTTTTCAGAAACCTTAACAGAATTCTAAGAAAGCTATATAATATATGGCTAAATAAAATCTCCATCTGCACTTTCGCACAACCCTAGATGTAACGGAGCTGGCTCATTGTCCCGACAATGTCCAATTTGGAGTGGTGAATCGTCTTTTGTTAGTGTTCGCGAACGATGGAGACCATGTATCGCCATGGATACGACGATTGCTTAGCTTTGTGCATACGTACTCGTATAGGTAGTTATTGTCTGGAGCATGACATGGTCATAAATGCTTTATATATTCTGTAATATTAGTAAATTCAGTTTCCTGTTGAGTTTTTACGAAGATTTTCATGTTTTGCATTTTATTGGTGTCCAAGGTAGATAAAGTTAATGATTTTTTTTGAAAGGAAGTATGGTCTACGATACGAAACAGTAATACAATGCTATCGTTAGGAAGAATAGTTATCATAATGCCTCTAACAACAGTACTTACCTATAAAAATTGCCTGTTTGAACGGAAAAGCTCGTAAATTAAAAATAATAGTAACGGTAGCCCATCTTAAAGCAGTACTCGTTTAAAGAACATTAACTTATCGGAGCGACGGTAGCAGGATTAATTTCACTAATAATGTGTCATCCTGTATAACACAACATTCAAGTTTCTTAGTAACACCTTTGGCCCATATAATGCCCCTACCATTTTACAAGTGGATAGAGCTCACATAACAGTGTACCACCATAGGCACGAGCCATTACTGGCGCTATAAAACAATACCCTACGATGCACGACCCCTGGTTTACTGGCTGGAGATGTGTTTAGGCAGTAAACCCATTAGGAAGGGTTCTCCCGTTGTGTGAACAGGTGTGGACGACGCTTTATTGCTGGCTAGGTGCACCATGATGAACTGTATTGTTAGTAAGGACTTTTTGAAGTAGTGTATTAAAAAACAATTTTATTTAATTAATTCCAAATTTATTTATTTTGGGAAATACAGGTTCTCCTATATTGGCAAGGTAGTCATTAGCATCCAGAGAAGATACAATACTATTGCTGATCCCGATAAGACTTTTGAATGTAATTTTTTTTTGTGTTTGTTTCAATCATTTTTTATTTGGTTTATTCCGAAGATCTGCTTAAAATTGTTTGATGATATATTAAAACTATTTATGTTCATTTGTCTACATTTCAAAAGAAAGCGATTTACATTTAATTTTCTTCGTTTCTAGAATTCTGGCCAGGGTTGTGTTAGTGAGCATGTTTTATTCGAACTTTTCTTTTTGTAAAATATAAACCAGTTGAGAATTAAAGTATAAATACGTTTTGTCCTGCATTTTCAAGAACTATAGTCACCGCACGCCTCTTGAGAGATTCAGTGTAAATATTATATTAGATCGGGCGTTCTCAATTTATGTACTCGAATCAATGATCTATTTGCGTTAAAACAGTTTAAGTTTGTATAGTTTTAGCATTGGAGAGACCACCTACCTATCACTTACAGAATTCTGAAAGCGTAAATTAGACTAAAAGGTCTTTTCTGTTTGAGTTTTAATAAACAATTTGCAAATACATTTTGGCGTGGTCAATTAGTGTAATTATGCACAAAATCTGTAGCTTGATTTGACGAAAAATTGTCCTGTTCAAGACAATCACTATCAACCGCACGTAATTTCGCTTCAAAGTAAAGCTGGCATTGACAGTTATATTTTTATTTAACGCCTTATCAATGTTCTAAGACGCATTATGCTAAAAAGCTAACACAAACTCACTTAAACGTTTTAAAAAGCGCAAATCCGATAATGAAATGGAAAACAGAAAGGGAATCCCATTCATCTCCTGGGAGATACGGGAGCGAATTTAAAATTCAAATACGTCGCACGCCTTATCAATTACAAGTACTAGGAGCGCAACAATACCGAGCGGTGACAATTCCGTTCTTAGAATTTGCATCTTCATACAATCGCAATTAGGGACCAGGCGCATTAATTCGCCGTTCCAACTCCCAAAGCACACCGTTTCAATTTGACGAAGCTGAATACAGCCTTGTAATGCTAAGCTAATGTAATTATGGGACATTTGCATCAATGTTATGGCCCCCTGGTGGTTATCGCCGTTGCTTTCAATATAGTATCAGAATAAATTTTGTCTGTTGCTCATTATGTGACCGACGACGCGGACAGTTCAATGGTTCCTGGTGTTCCTGCTAAGTTAAAAAGACTACTTACAATAAAATATAGGTAGTAAATCATAAAAAGTAAATCGAATGAAATTCTAGACATTATATGAGAGAAGTTTCAAAATATTTCACAATAGCGTTACAGTTACACACATAGATGCCACGTATTAGGTCATCATTAAATAACTGCGAATGAAAATAATTAACATCAATACATATAATAAAATCGTAACAGGTCGCTGTCTGTACATGGAAGATAAATAAGAAAAAATATTATATGGGGGCTTTATGAACGCAATAGAACCCAAAACAATGATTTTTAGAATTTTTGTCTGTATGTCTGTATGTCTGTATATCTGTTTGTCTGTACGGTTGTGCACGCTAATCTCAGTAACCGCTCAACCGATTGCAATGCGGTTTTTTTTATTGTGTTGAGGTTTGCTCCAGTTAACATTTAGCGTTTGTTTTATGTAAATCGGTTTAGAAATAAAAGAGTTATAACTCTTTTAAGAATCAGATATTTTGAAAATTTAAATTGTAGGGGTTTCTTTGAATGTGAGTGAACCTAAACTGGCGTGTTGGCTTAATCATAAAAGAGCTTAATGATTAAGACTGTTTTTAAACAATTCAGTCCGCGCCGAAGGCGTGGACTGAATTGTTTTAAAATAGACTTAATCATTAAGCTCTTTTATGATTAAGCAAACAGGGCAGTTTCAGATGCTGCTTGATGACTCTGATGAAGAAATACCTCTCCTTTCATACACCTTATGTGACGTAAACGAAGTTGCGGGCTCAGCTAGTATAAAATAAGAATGGTGGCATATAATATCACTTATCTTTTCAGGAAATAAGGCGTACCTATACGTCTGTACGTGTCGTACTATCATTTAATTTCGATATGAACAAATATATCTCAATTTCGCCAAATTCAAGTACTTCAACAACAAATATATTTGCCATCTAACTTATTATTCGGAACATCATTTTCGTGGTTGTATTACAGTTAGGTTCCCACGGGAAGAGCATGCATATATAAAGAAACACCAAGGCTTCTTCTTCATGTATTATTCCACAAGCCACGCCACCTTTAGACTACCAACTTGCTGAATTTCTTATTACATCTTAATATTTGTTCCGTGCTGGCGAAGTTTCGTCTGTCCCATGGCAAATGTGGATTGCACGTGAATTTTTATTTTTCGTTTTGTATACTGTCACTGAGATGGTATGAATTTTTGCTTAATCTTTTGTGCTGTTGAAATATATGCGTATCAGTCACGTCTTTATACCCTAAGGGTAGGCAGAGTTACAGTATACGCTCAAATATCGCCATTTATATGTTGTAATTAGTTGCGAGTTTTTTTTTAATGTGAATGAAAATCCATCATGGTGGACTCCTACCAACTAATAAACCTCACGTATCCTGCCTTACAGCTTACGGTTCGGGTAAGCCCACGGAAAGATACCCAAGGACACTCCCAACAGACCTACGGCTACCACTGCAGCCTCATCTAGAGATCTAGGGGGGGGGGGGGGGGGTTCAGGTGCTAGTCCGCGTCTTTGGAGGGGTTTTCGGGTGTTACCCCGCTTCTTAGTGGGGGCGTGCCTGAATCCCTAACGGCCTGCTGTCGTCTAGGGCCTGCTTCTGTAAAGACGGTGAGTAGTCTCCTCACCGTCCTCAGGCCAACGGTCAAGTTGTGAGGTTATTGCCGCCTATAAGCCAACATGCCTTCTGAAGCACGGATTCCTTCGGAAACTTTTCAAGTCTTTGTAACCTGAGGGATTTTAGCTACTTACTCAAGATCGTGCGAAATATTTCAAAACTTTCACATACTAGCAAGTCAAGGAAAAATAACTTTCGGAATTTGACCAAAATAAATAATAATAATAAATAATAGATAACAAGAAAGTGTATGATTACACGGTTTAATTGTATAGCGGTACCAGGCCAGCATAACGGGAGAGAGCCACAGTGATAGACAAAGGCACTTCAACGTCGACCCCTGACCTCGTCACTCAACAGTTCCGTATATACCAGGAGGTTAGAAGTTAATTGCAGAGTAGATGAGCCATGAGATTTAGGAAATGGTTAAAAGGTGACGAGACCTCAGCGGATTTTAATTACTTTTAATAGCTTCGTGGGAAGTTATTTAATATACCGTTCAAATATAAAAAGGACATGCTACTTTCAAAAAAATATTTATCATTCGTTGGTATAGTTAAAACATGAATAATATTGTGTTTCATTTTCATTTTTTTTCTTGGCCCTGATTGTACATTAGGCCTTCGTATTATACATTAAAAGTAGTACTGACATTAGTTAAAACTTCTAGCTTTTAGCTCTGATATGTCACTGTAAAGGTTATCTTTAGATAATAAACACCATATAATATCACGAAACACTTCACCGTAACAAAATAATAATACAGTTAAAACCTAAAAATTAAGAACTTTTTAATATTCCAAAATATACGTATCGGATTTAGAAAAAATAATAGGTACACCAGACGCCAATTTCAGTACCTCATTTTGAAGTAAAACTTCTTTAGGCGCGACTAGGGAGTAACTCAGATTTTTTTCTGACGGAAGTAACCCTTAACCGTCAATGGCAAAGAAGTTTTACTTCAATCGTGCGTAAAGGTTTACACGCACACACTTTTTTTTTGTAAACTTTTATGTAGATAGAACTATCTATTAGCATATCAAAGTAAATTTCTACAATTTCACTCACATGCCACATCCATTTTGACCAACTTCTTGTAAAAGATAATGCAATATTATTTTCAGATACAATGTTGCCCGCGAGCGATGTCCAATTGTCCATCTCATTATAATAGTGCGTTGTGCTATTTGAATGCTAATCAATGCTTGGATACTTATTGTTAGAATATTTAGGAATGCTCTTTGGTCTTGTAGACAGCGAGTAGCGATTTACAAATACTTATCGAAAAATTTGAACTTGAAGATTGAAGATTTATTGCAGAACTTACGGTGTTATCATTGAACTTAATGGTAAATATTTCAATTAAAAAAAACCGTTCTTTAGGATCCAAAAGGTGGACAAAATGCATTCGCGTTTCGGAATTTAAAATAATTCAGTAATTTAAAAAATAAAGATATTGTGTAAAAACAAAATATTTCAAAAAATAAAGGTTTAAATAATGTAACATAGGCAAAATCTCAAAAATGTTATTATTCTATCAGTCCTACCAAATAAAGTATAGAGATATTTTGGTGTGTACTGTAAAAACCATAGTTACTATTAGAAAGTGCAATAAATACTCATAATTTTATGTAGGTAGAGCTATCAATATATTATTATTTGTTAATTAAACACTAGCGGACCTCTTAGTAGCTTCCATTTCCGTGGGAATACGAGAATAAAAAATAGCCTTTGTTAATCAGGATGAATGTAGCTTTCCAATGGTGAAAGAATTTTAGAAATCGGTACAGTATTTATTGAGTTTATTCATTACAAACATACACACAAAAACACAAATTTTTAATCTTCTTAATATTAGTGTAGAAGCGTAGTTGTACTTTCAAAACGCGTAAGTAAAAGCTAGCACTGCAACCACAGCTCATTATAAGCTCTTCGGATATGCAGAAATCATTTATAGCTACGCCATTATTTGAATTGAAAACGCACATACTCATGGCCAACATTTCTCGGTACCTTTCACTGTGCGTGTCTAATATTTAACTGCTAGTCTTACTTTTAATATTCAAACACGGATTTAAAATAATTATCAGTTTACAGACTATCATCTGCTGTCACAGTTTATGATTTATTTTACAGATAACTTACAAAAATTGTCAATTTGTTTATTAGTAATTTTACAATTGAATGTGTTCACATAATCCGGTGGCCATTTTGTTGCGTTTTCTATTAGATTGTTTCTGTCATTTATTAATTTTATGTGCAACTTAAAGAGTTGTCACCGGAGTCTTAAAAAGCTTGTTTCGAAGTCCAAAGTTCACTTTTCTGCTCATCATCTCATCTCATCTTAGCTCATCACCATCAATAATACAATTTCTTGAAAGCAAATAGGAATGTAATGATGTAAGGGAGAAAAGATGGCAGTTTTAATAGGTAAAGCCATAGAAATTTCAGAATTATTTGCCATACACGGTTTATCCCCCTTTCCAACCCCTCTCAAATCGGATGTTTCAATTGAAGCTATGAAAAGGCATACCACAGGGCGTTCAACTTGAGCCATAGCTTTTCCAACTATATAAAAGTCCCTTCAACTTGCGTTCAAATTGATGGCCTGTAGATGTCCCCGTTATAGCCAATGATATAAAATTATAAAAATGAAAATTACTAAAGCCATAAAACGGATTCCTAAGCATCCATTAACCCGTTTTCAGTGACAAAAAGCAGCTGATTCAAAAAAAACATGTACATTCAATTACATTAGCAGGTGTGCGTATATTATCAGCAAAACTTGGAGTATTTGCTTTCGAACACTCATAAAATACTAAATGAATAGCCCTAAAGGTGTCAAGATCGTCCTGAAAAGGCTTTGGCTGTTTATTTTGTTGAGAAAGTCGATATCTTGGCAAAGTATCTCGTGTTTTTATAAATCTACATATTTTTTCACCTTTCCATATAATTTATATACTCCGCGTCAAGTTTCGTTCCTGTTTCCGCTTACCGTGGGAACTTATTTCCGGGATAAAAGTAGCCTATGTGTTATACCAGACCTACATCTACCCCTGTACTGAATTTCAGCCAGATCTGTTCAGCCGTTAAAGCGTGAAAGAGTAACAAACATCCACTCATCCACACTCACAAACTTTCGCATTTTTAATATTAGTAAGAAGTAAGATTTATTTATACAGCTTGTCCCTGTCCGTTTCAATACGGCTGTGGAGGAACCTGTGAGAGAGATGTTCCTTGTTCCTCCAACAAAGGGAGGATCCTTCGACCACGCAAGGTGATCAGCCTGGCGGGCCGAAGCTCAACGGTTGATGTTGGACTGTGGTATATATAGCCATAGCGGGCGCATTGTACATTATCGCGATTTAGAATTGTTTGATTGTCGAACTTCAATTTATTTTAATTTTTTAAAAGTGCCGGCTAGAGTGTCGTCAGCACCAGATGTATCAGTCCTGGTAATATGTGCTATTACCCGAGGTGCTTCTTCTTTCTACTTATTCTGCAGAATGTTGCACCTAATTTTCTTTGTTGTCTGGAGACTGGCTTGGCAAAGGAGGGAAGTCGAGTACCTAATTTTCTCTACTCTCATTTAATTTTGCTGATCAATTTTGATGCGTGGTTTTTAAGACACTGTAACAACTCATGCTCTGGGAATTTACCGAGTTCGGTGTAACTTTTCTATTCTTGGTCATTGCCGTTGACCTTAGTTTACAGGAGTCACAACGATAGGAGTGAGGATGGGAATAGTCCCAATCTCTCTAGTATCAAAAAAATGGTGGACCCACAAAAATCATTGTCTGCTCAAAGGTTGCCTGTCAGAGACTGCCTTGTGCGATAAAGCCTCCCTGTTAGTTTAATATATATCTGTTCTAATGTGTTTTCTTACAATAAAGATCTTTTTCAACACCCTTGCTCATAAAGTGGTTTTTATCACATGGCTTTTAGACTCATAAACCATGGTATTAAACACTTGTGCTTTTTTTTCTTTATCGCACTATTGTTTTATTTTATATTCCATCAAATTAAGTTGGTACCTCGCTGAAAGATATTATTTATGCATTCTATTTGCTCTTAATTTAACTGGGTTATAGTTTTATTTTTAAATCTCGGAAAAAGTATTGACTTAGATACGTTTCGTTTTAACATTATGACTAAAAATAACACAATTTTTGTAAAAAATAAGAAGTGTACCATCTTGAATATGATAAAATTTCAACAACTTATTTACTTTAATTAATAATTCAACGTGAAACTAATTTATAAATACATAAAAAATAAATTTTGAACATTTAGCGCTTTGGCTGTTTAGCTCCAACAGCTAACATCCCGCGCGCAGAAAAAAAAATATCTTGACAAACTTTCCGTCTGTGAGTCTGTGCTGTGAGGCGTGAGCATTGTTTATTTGAGTATGAATAATTATAAAATTTGTTGTTTTACTCGTAAGTGTGTTGAAAAACGTCGTATGACACACGTGAGGTTTGGTCATTACACTCTCGGTTTCCTTGCAGCCCTCGCCTTCAGCTCGGGCTGTGCAATATCACCTCGAGTGTAATGACCAACATACCTCACTTGTATCATAAATAACTATTATCTACTCTGATACTATAATACAAAGATTATAAAATTGAAATCAATACTATTATGACAAACATTACGCACAGGCCAAAAAAAAAGTTTTATTACGATACAGGTCTTGTATGGACACCTATATTATAATAAAACTTTTTAATCATTACGATACACCATAAACAATCTCCAGCTGAAAAAGAAGTTTGAACCTCTACTTTAAAAAAAAATTGTGTCTCCAGAGTAGGTAGCGAAAAATCCTAAATCTATGGTCTCCACAGCCTAAAAAAAAAAGAAACACGCATGCGCAATCGATGTTTGCGCCTTGGCGCCAACATTTTACATTTAAATTAAACAAAGTTTGGTTTTGTTTGTAAAATAAATTAGTTTTTGTGTAAAAACATGTCTTAAAGCGAGGATGGTGGTAATTGTACACCACCAGACATTCTGGAAACTGCGTCAAACATGACCATGAACCTGTTACCGGCGAAATCAAGGAGCAACTATATATCACAACAAAATGAAATCAGGTATTATCATAGATTTAGAATTTTTCGCTACTCGTGTTATAAGAACCCTTATTATGCAACAGTGTCATAAACTACTATAAAAAAATCATTATTCTAAATATTAGGAATGTTATATTACTTACCAATTATTAACTTGTAGTATCGTTAACCCTGTATCCTGTGCTAATTGCTTCTTCTGGTCTTCCGAGGGGTACGGGTGCTGCAACAAATAAACAAACATACAATTAAACAAACGTTACTAATACAATTTGTAAAGTATCTGTTGTAAAAGACGAATCTAAAATGAGCCCCAAGTGGATCTAATTAAATCGAGTCGGCCCATTCGATTGTTGTACGAGAAAATTAGATTTTGAGCTGAATTCGGATTTATTTCAATTGCCTTTTTTGGGGAAATGTGTTTTTTAATCGATTCGCAATTAGAATTTGTTGTTTGGTTTGTATTTTTGTTTGAAAGACAAAAGAGTGTGGTCTTGAGTTACTTGTTGTTGAGGTTTTAGGTAAGTATGATCATTGGCAGAATTACACATAGAAAATTCCATCAGTTTATGCCATGCTTTAAAACTGGTCTATCTACCAGTGGATACAAAGTTCTATATTGAACGATGATGTATTTGAATACCTTGTTAAAGCCTCGGCGGCTGATAACTTTAACCAACTAAGTTCATACTCGTCAAAATTTCTTTTTAGTCGTTTAGATATCGACAAATTATCGAAAACCTTTTACAGCCTTGTCAAAAACTTGCTTTTATTCTGTTTTTGGGAATATGACATGATCTTTTTGATCATGAATGTAAAATGTCGGATCTCGTATACAATACATATTACAAAAATAAAGACACATTTATAATACAAAATATCTTTATTCGGCTTCTTATTTCATTTCCCATTTTCCCAAACACCATTCTTAATCGTTAAAGGAGCAAATGACATTGTTTATTCATTCCTGGTATCCCCAACAGATACCCCTACAATACTACCAGGGCGACAGAAGCACGCAACACGTACTGTCCTAATGTTATTGGTTTTTGGCGTGTTGCGTAGGTACTAGAGAGCATCGCGCCCCGGGAGACCTCCTCACATTTTATCCTGCTCTGGTACCTCAGGTGAGATATTATTAACATAAATTTTGCCTGTTCGTGAATCCCTGGTTGATATTCTTGGAGCACATCAAAGAATACATCATGTTAAATAATAATTTTAATCAAATACATTTTCAGTATAGCCCGTTCGCTCTAAGTTTGCCGCTGGCGTAGAGGCTGATGTAGAGGCGTAGTAGGGGAGGCGACCGGCAGACTTAGAGCGAGCGGGTAGTAGGTATGGTACATAGGAGTTCAAATTTATCTCACAACAATAAAGTTACACAATTATTTACATTATAATATTTCCTAAGTGTTGTAAGACAACGTCATGTAATGTAAACTAACTGTCCAATTGCGTATGCATCGGATAAGGTTAGTGCCATAGCGAGAGCGATGAGATCATGTTATTATTAAATTCATTGTGTCTATTCATGTACTAACAATAAATTAATTATTACATCAGCCTATTGCCAGTCTTCTGCTGGACGTAGGCCAATTATATTGAGGGGTTAATAAAAAAAAAGACCCTGTATTGCAAAAAAAAAAAAAAAGGATTTATTATTTCTTTTTTAAAAGAACTCTGAAGAAATTTATTCAATAAAATATTTAATAATTACTATAGTCCTACTAATATTATAAATGTCAAAGTTTGTGAAGATGTTTAGATGTTTGTTACTCAATCACGCTCTCACGGCTGAAAGGATTGGGCTGAAATTTGGTACAGAGATAGCTTATAGTCTGGTCTGGAATAACACATAGGCTACTTTTCATCGCGGGAATATGTTCCCACGGGAAGCGGGAACGGGTACCGAATTTCACGCGGGCGAAGCCGCGAGCATCATCTAGTTATTTATAAATTTTATTTTAGATTTAAATTATGACTCCATACATCGCGATTTTTTTTACTTACTTTACAAAAAAACAACTTTTTCTTTAAATCACAGTGAATAATTCAATTAGAAGTAGTAATAGTCATGTGTGCCACTAGCCTAACAAAGGAACTGCGCGGAGGGTCGACTCACACCGTACCATCAGTTTATTATTACAATATCGTGTATTTGGCCGTTTTCGAATTGCACTAATGCATCTCTAATGTGCGCTCAGGATGTTAGGTTTGTGTATGTTTGTATGTTTGTCCGTGGTGTGTTTAGTTCCAAAATGGCGGCTGATATATTGATTTTGGAAGATATTGGCTTCCTGATAATTAATTATTTGTATTACAAGTTCTTTGTTTATTAGTTAGGTACGTTTCGTAAATTGTAATTATTTATAAGTCACACGATAATTAATCTTAAATCAAGATCAAACTCGATGCTTGAAAAGTGAGTTAGATTTCTGTTGCAAAAAAATTACAGAGTTTTTTTATAAGTTTAAAAGGAAGATATACCTATATTTATTACACTACTAAGAATTTTAGACTACTAAGGTGGCAAGTAAGGACTACCATTAATAAAGCAGTTTTTTATAATACTTTCTGTCCTTAACCCTAAAAAAAGGTGGTGGTAATATAAAATTTAAACTAAACGAAACAATCAACGGAATATTTCCAAAATATATTGTTTTCCGAACTCTTATGCACCAGGGTCTCATAAACGTATAGAGATATCAAATTTCGCAAAAGCAATCCCGTTCTTCTCATCCGCTGTCGGCCGCTGTAAATCAAGCGTGGCCATTAAAATCACGATTATGCCCGACGTAAGTTCGCAATAAATCCAAAATCGAATGAAAAAAATGTAGGGTCGTCATGAATTCCTTATGACATATATTTTTAAATAACAATACTTTTGTGTTTTAGTTTTTCAGATATTTCATTAAAGGTGTACAGGAATGTAATAAAAAGAAAAAAGAAATTTCAATTTCAAAATAACAAAAAGAAACTTTAATTTTTGTGAGACTAGAGGTCCTTATGTTAAGTGTTGGTGGTTCAATCCTAGGTAATAATTTATACAATAATATAAAAAGAAATCGATCATTTACAAAACAGGGAATTGTATATAGCATTCAAGCTTTCATAATCTTTACAAAAATTAAAAATTTTTTTTGAAGTGACAACCCTACCTTGCAAAAAGGGCTAGTAACGAAAAATCCGCGGGTAACTATAAATTTTGTTTCGCAATGTGAAGGAGAAACAATCCATTTGTTGGCACCTAAATCTATGGGGTGGGAGATTGAGAATATGGGATGAGTAAAATATGTAAATACGCGTTCTGGGACCGAACGGGGGAAACTCTACAAGAATTGACTTTTGGTGAATAAAGTTAAATTATGTGTTGATACGTTTTTTTTTCATGCAAAATTTTTTTGTGTGAATTTTTCGTAATTATTTTTTTGCTAGCGGTTAAGTTTATGACTGTTTTAGTGTATTTTGAGGTATGGCAGTTATTTGCGATAGACCGCGTACTCATATAGATTTTAAATATATCTAGTATTACAGTAAATATTTACATGCGCTATCATGATAGCGGTCGGTTGGCATGTTAACCTCCTTAGGTAGTATTAAGCCCGTCCCCTTTCTATGAAGATCATATAAATCACCACCATTGTCATACTTCCGAACAAAAAGCACCAAATTCTCCCATCAAAACACGAGAGTTACCCACTAAAGAAAACCAAAATTCCCAAATGCCATGCGTCTACCGACATAATTCGTAACGGAGGAAAAGTGTATGGCGTATTTTACAATTTTCCCAGAGTTCGGTGTTGCCATAACAATAATAATATATTCACGGGACCCGGTGATTTTCGGAAATGTCGTAAAATAAAAATCATAGCGAGCGTCTCGGAGGAGTAAGGAGTATTTTGAAGGGGCTCTGAGCCTGATGGAGGTGTTAAAAGTTCCGTATATTGTTTATTGGTGAAGTTATGTCGTTGTGAATGTGCTTACAGCTTTCACAACAAAACCTTAAGTCAATTTTGAATAGCATTATTATAAATTTTGATGTAATTGCGAACGCGTTTGTGTTAATCTTAATGTTCTTCTAAAGTTTTTTTTTGAGGTGACTGTCATAGCATTCTCGCCCTAAGCACACCTCTGCCGCGAAACCAGAACAGCGGAACCGCTAAATGAATTCCGCTGTGATCAAGTGTGGATTGAACAGCGGAACTGGGCAACGGAACCTGACACGAGTTAGTTGATGTGACGCTATCGCAATTTTTTCACATTATTTTTATTTTCTGGATGACTTAAAAAATACATAAAAGGTCTATTTCTGATGGCTTGAAGTAGTTTTTCCGTAAACTCCACGTCCATTTTATAAATAAATATTAGTTTCGCTGTTTCGCTGTTTCGCTCTGTCAATTTGTCAATTTTGACAAACTCTCGTATGGACAACGCTTCACCGCAACAAAAAGGCGGCCGAAGTGCGGAGGTTTGACTGGCGTAGGAGCAGATTGGCGAAACCGTGAGGGGAAAGAGATAAAAGATAGTTAAATCTATGTATTAGAACAGGCGGTTTCGCTAGTGTTCCGCTCCTCCTATATGTGACAGAACTTGGCGGAATTACTGCGGTTCCGCTGTCATGGTTTCGCGGCGGAGGTGTGCTACAGGCGTTAGTGACAAATATTTTAAATTTTGAGCTGCATAGCGAGCTTATTATCATAAGAAAAACTACAATTTACAAATGCAGAGAGATAGAAAGAAACAGCAGAGGTGCCAGCAGAGAGAACCTTCGTCATAATCGAGCGATTGAAGAACAATAGAAACTTGGAAGCTGTTTCCCACCTCTTACAACCCCGGGTTCTTCAACTGGAGCGCGAAGACAGAGTACAAGATTCTTAATCTACTTTGGTGAAGAAGTAGATGTAAATGCAAAGTAGATTTAGTAGTATAAGTAGTAGTAGTAGTAGTAGATTCAGTTGTAGTAGTACCTAGGAGATTTAGTAGTAGTAATAGATTTAGTAGTAGTAGATTTAGTAGTAGCAGATTTAGCAGTAGTAATAGTAGATTTAGTAGTAGTAGTAGTAGTAGATTTAGTAGTAGTCCTCAAGTTAACAACCCAATGGTGGTCACTTTGCGGACCATTGCCTTGAGGCCTATGAGAGAAGTCGCAATGTCTTTCCATCAAACTAAATACAACATTTTGAAAAGCTACACATTTAAAAAAGCGGGATTTTCCAACGCACGAACTAGTTTCCTTAGTTACCGACACAGAACATTTCCAGGGCTGAAATTGAAACATGTGATGGATTAAATTTTTCGGGAACACGACGTGACACCCCGAATTGAGGTTTAAATTATGCACGCTTCGCTCCTACACGTCAAAAAGACGGTTTTTTGGATCACGATTTAGACTATGTAAAGTAGCTGGTGAAACGAGTTTGACAATTCCTGTCTATTTTTTAGAGGTTTTCGCGGCAACTGTGAGTAATTTTTTAATTCCCAAAGGATTGGGAATACGTGTATACCTGTTAATCTTAGATCGTGTGCAAAGTTGTATTCGTGATTTGGGAGTCTGCTTGACGTAGTCCTTTCCCAATTTGGCTTTTCTTCTAATTTCACACTTATTTATTGTGACGCTTTTTTTTCATCCCACATATTTCAACAGCTGTATAAAGATTTCAGTGCTCAGAACACTGGGCTAACAGGACACCGAGTAGCTTCTGATTTTAAAATTAAGAATTGGCATATTTCTTCTGATACAAGTAAAAAAAAATACATTTACAAAATTCTAAACTAACATTTTGTTTGACAACATTTTCAATACACACACAAACAACACTGAAAGCTATTTTAAGTGTAGTTTACAGGCAAAAGTCGTTAGAGGCCAGGCGGCGACCACAAATAGATGTCAAAAAACTATGGACCCCTAGTTCGGGGTCTTTATGTGCCACCAGGGACGCATAAAGGTGCGGAGGTGCCCTAACCCTATCGAAGAGATGTGACCATGTGATGGATGGCACTATCACAACCCTCGCAGTCCTTCTGTTTTCTGCCCGACAAGTCTATTTGTTTATTTATTTTACGTTTTGTTTATGTGGACGCGGAGCCCTACGATACATTGTTGCTTTAAATGTAAAATATATTTTCTTGGTGCTTGTAGCTCTTTTAGAAGGTAAATGTGAGGCATTAAATATGAAAGCGGTGATACTTTTTAAAAACGAAAACCGGATGTGTAATCTACTTTTTTCTTTTTCCAGTTTTAAAAATCTGGCGCTATCGCTCATTCAGTCTTTCTAATCTTCATAAAACATTAAAGTCGAACAAAAAAGCGGTGTAAAACTAAAATCCTCGTCTAATTCACAAGTATTCGCGTAAAATTGAACGTTAATTGAGAGACACCTGTCAATTTTTGTCGGAGTAGTACAGCATTTTTACTGAAAGCACTCGCCACTTTGATAAAGTATTCAAATGCCCTATGCTAGTCACCGCGACAGGATCGCCGCTAAATTATGCAGATATATAATGGATAGCAAGCGGCCGTACGGTTAGACTAAAATAGTTTTTTAGTGACAATCGAAGAGGTTTTTTTATTGGAAACCTTCTTAAGTTTATGGTGCTCTGGTACTGATACCGTATGTAGTAATGAATAATAGAATTGTATTTTAGGAAAATTGGTTTTCGTGATGTAAAATGGTGCTCACCTATGTCGGAGTAATGGTAATTTTTTGGATCATTGGTCAAAGTCGTTTTTCATCATTACTAGGTATAGTAGGTACCTATATAGGTACGGTGTAGTAAAATGTTGATTTATACAACCCTACGTCTTTGCCAGGTCAAAAAATAAGGCTGCTGTTAAATTAAGAACAAAAACTGGACAGATCTAAAATTATCGCCTTTTCGACCAAGATATTAAAAGTTCTACTTACGATCGACAAAAACTGCAAAAATAAAAGGTTTCATCCATTCGTAAAGGATTGTATGTAGTTATTTTGTGTGACATCCTGAAGGGTACGGAACTGAGTAACGTCATGGCAATTTTTGATGTTGTTCTAGTGTTTCATGAAATAAGTACTGATGATACTAGGACCTAATAAACGACCTAATAAACTGGCAGAAGTAAACCTGAAATTTTGGAATTGAATTTCGAACACTGCCATTATTCTCCTGAATCGTGCAATGGCAACAATGCTATAGTGAGACGGTAAATGGCATCGATACTAATCTGCGGAGCCGGAAGCGCCCGCGCTGACGGCCGTTCGGAAGCCGCAACTGGGCTAGGAAATGAGATAGGTGCGTTCTAACTCATAACGTGCTCTGCAAGCCTGGTACCTGTGGCTTGTGATGGAATTAGGACATTGTGACGTATGCTGTGGAATATGTGATCCTAGTACCTTAGATATAAATTTTGATGACGATTTTTATCAAAAACCTCTAGATCTAAATGCATGGGATATTGTTTGATTAAGACAAGCTGTAAAAGCTTCTATATAGATAATTGTGTAAGTAATAAGCTCTATTTTTCTTATTCTAAATTTAAATAATACCGACTAACAATAATAAAAAGTAAAGCTGACTGATACGAAACGAAGAAAATTCAAATCTCTTTCACAATACGCTACGTTTGGACACACCCTTACTTTAAAAGTAAAACAATAAAGAGTTTTGCATATCAATCGCGACATCAAAAGAGGCCGTATCATTAAAAATTAAGCAAAAAGTCCAAGCAAAAGAGGTTACTTTGCGTAACATTCAATTGAAAGTTTTATTTCAAAGGTAACAAAGTCACAATTTGAATGTATCAAGCATTGTGTATGATAGCAACTGTAGAAAATAATAGTGCTTGCGCCGGCGCAGGCGGTAAGCTCAAACGGTTGCCAATAAATGTGAAGTAAATGTAAAAAGAAGTAAATATTCATGAGGTGTTTGAACGACGTTGTACACGAGGGCTGTCAATGTTTAAGGAGCTTTTGTTTTTATTAATAGAAAATATAAAGAGTTCCAAAAAAATCGCAAAAATATGAATAAAGTATTATTGAAGAGTATTAATAATTAAAATTAGGATCGTGAAATCATATTCTTTTTTTGATGCTGTGTCGTTAATTTCAATTGAATTTTGAGCTTTGCCCAAAAATAAACAGAAAATAGATTTTTAACCCAATCGAGACGAGCATGTTAATTTATTTATCTAAAAACGGCGTTGTTTGCTAACCCTATTCTGCGTCAATTCAGACTGTTTTGCATGCGACTCGCGACAATAAATAACAGTAGGGTTGGCAAAAAGTGACGCTCGAACCGGGCCATTGTGCCTCCGTCACAACCGATACCGCGCTCAGATTGCCCACCGACAAAACCCGAGATCGACAATAATTTACTGCTCTAAGATTTCATTTAATTACGTAGCGTCAAATCTAATTTTAAATGAACAATTTATTTAAATAAATTTAATTTTAAAAAATAAGACTGAGCTGCAATTAAAATTAAACAAAAAAAAGTAACTAAAGGCGATTCCAGTCAGAACGGATCGATTGCATAAATTAAACGCGTGTCGCGCATTGATTAGCGCTGCGAGCGAATAAATAATAATTCAGTCTATTCGATTCTGAATCGAATGAATCGAATCGAAAATATACCGGTCGTTGCATTTACACACTGGATGGTTTGGTATGAGATAAAACATGTATTACGTATAGAGAAATGGTGTGAATGTATGTACCTGAGTACGGCTAGTATCGATTACACGGGCCTATACCGATAGAAGGAATAAATTATGAGCAACATGATCAGTAGATTATACATTGAATGAGTGTCTGGTAGTACATATCTACGGAAGATGTAAATTGTTTATAACCTATCTTTAAACTGGTAGTGGCAGTACAGTAAGAGCCTTTTGAACTTCCCCAAATATTTATTGATAGTGATACTGAAGTACTCAATGGGATCATATCATTGATGATATTGAAACCCATTGTACGTCTGATAGTGTAGAATATTTAGATAAAAATCTAAACAAGTTGGTCGATTAATTCAAGTCACCTTTTACTAAATAATAATCTCCGTAGCATGGAAATATTAGGCAATGATCTGATTCAAAACCTGATATTGCAATATTTTTACTTTTTCTATTTTGAAAATGCCTACAGATACAACTGGTCAAGTTCAAAAGTACATAATTGAGGAAAACGTTTACTTAAGTATTAATTGACGACCTGTACCAAGTTCTATAATAACAACAGTATAAATAGCGATATTTAGTTGCCAAATAGCACTTTTTTTTTATTTTTATTTTATACCACTAAGGTGGCATATATAAATAAAATAAATAAATAAAAATAAAATAAAATAAAATAAAATAAAATTTATTCCCTTTGAAATTTTTAAAAAAATATTTAGGTTTGTCAAAATTTTTGTGACTCTACCGGGGGTTCGGAAATGCTACAGACTGAGAAGAACACCCCAAGAAACTCAGTCCGGTCCCTCTTATTCATCTTAGTATCTAATACAGTTTTTTTTTAAATGTAGAAAGGAGCAATTCGTGTCACTGCCAGGCAGTCTTGTCTTCTAGAAAGTCTTTAATGCTATAATAAGCTTTCTGGCACAATTTAAGTTTTACTAGTTTTTTAAATTTATTAACTGACAAACCTGTTATGGCTGTCGGCAATGTATTGTTCATTCGAATACAATTGCCCGCAAAAGAATTGCTTATTTTATTAAGCCTAAATCTAGGTACCGCCAATTTATTCTAGGCAGACAAGCACACGGCCCACCAGAAGGACTGGTGGTCACCGCAGCCTATGAACGTTTGCAACACCAGAGGCGCCACACTCGCGCTGCCGACCCTGTAAAAACCTTCTTAGACCCCTTTTGAAGAACCCCATACTGTAGGCACTTGCAAAGGGACAGTGATTCTCCATCTTCTAAAATAAGAACAGTTCAGTTCATCATCACGCCTTTATCCCCGAAGGGGTAGGCAGAGGCATATTATATACCCACATTTCACCTTTCTATAACTTGTCCCACGTAATACGTTGTGAGCCGTATTGCCGTGTTTAAATGGACAGGCGCAGGTTGTGACTGCCTGCTGTTGAAATAAAGCCTTCAACTTGGCTTAACGACTGCCATTTTACTGGCAACCGGGACCAACGGCTTAACGTGCCTTCCGAAGCACGGAAACGCTCAAATAAATGTCACAAAGTGATCACATGGATGGTCACCCATCCATGGACCGGCCATAGTGAAAGTTGCTTACTGCAGTGATCGTTTACAGAACACTGAGTCCGCGGGGCCACGAGCGCTTCTTACTTATATATATATAATATATATATTATATTTATACTTATATATATATATAATAAGAACAGATTTTTTTAAAATCTCATAACCATAGTCAAGAGGCTACAAAAGGATTACACATACTTCACACGTAGCCTGAGTACACAGGCGTGCATAAACAGGCCGATATCGGGCACGCAGCTTGACAAATTTCATATCTAACAGATATCGATGTGGCGTAAATCATCGCGCGGTCGCACCGCCTTCATGTCGCCCGCCGGTTTGAGTTATAGTGTGGATGCAGCTTTATTTTACGACACTGGATGACGTGTGATGCGCGTGAGCGCATAGTTCACGCGCATTGTTGCTCTGTTTGAGTGTCATTTATGTGTATGACTTATGTATTGTTAAAACGTGAAATATACTGTGTGGTGGCAGAAAATTGGCAGAACTGTTAAATAATGATACATATTTTCATCATGTCAAGAGAATTTACGTTCCAAACAAGAAAAGAAATCCTTGAGATACAAGGCGGGCAGGCGGCGTACCAGGCGAGCACGCAGCGTGCACAACATGATGCCTACCAGGATTACATAAGATATAACAAGTAGAACAACGTTATCTGGTAGAGGCGGAGGCGCACCCCGCGGCGACGCAAATATTTGCACGGCGACGACGCGACGCCCTATGTTTGCCTGGTACATATACATTTATACACATAGCTCTTGCTATTACTGTGGTCCTACTAACTGGTGGTAATGGCGTCTATCTGTTCGTTTATCTAGAATTATATAACAAGTCATAATTTTTTCAAAAAAGATTACAAATTTCTCTATTATTATTCTACTTATAACAATTTCAATGCCATCGTTGGTGAATCAATGAAACTAGTTGAGAATGGAAATCCGTACACAGCATTTCACGCCCGAGTTCAAACTACAATTGTACAGTAAACCTGTCGGGCGTGAAGATACAAGTCAAGAGGCACCTTCTACAGACCCCTGCCACGCCAATACAGTGTCGTCAGCAGAGCCCGAGGCTCGGGGCGGAGCGCCCGCCCATACACACGACTCAAGCTTGTCACCAAATTGGACTCAGAGACCTATAATGAGATTTTAGAGTAGATATCTAAGGGTCAATCGAAGTGGAGAATTTGAGTAATTGGGAGGTTAACGATTTGTCGTTTTTTGGAAACAAGTACTTTGTACAAGTCTGTAATCTTAGTTTTAGGGATAAAGCGATGTTTTGCCATAAAGAGGATAGGATGTGTACGAATTGAAACCCTTATGTGACTACGAGTATCATGTAGGTATCTACATCAGAATCAACTGCAGTGAGTTTCTGATAAACCTAATACGACACTTAAGACTGTCCTAGGAAATAGAATACATTGTAAAGAAATATTTTTAAATAGAATTGAGGAAAATTTTATGAAATTTACAATATTAATAAATGAACAATTTTGTATCATTTTGAACTTTATAATTTAAAGATCCTTCTTATCGGCAGAATTTCAGCATCACTAACAGATAATCTCCTTTCCTAAGACAGTAGGACTAGTAACCGGACTGGGTAGGTACATGTCCGGAGGTAACCGTACCAGACGTCCGATAAATCAACCGGATCAGCTATCCGGTAGGGCTGGACCGGATCGGAGGCTTGATACAAGCTCTACAGTAAATAACGTTGCTAGATGCAGAAAGCGATCTATTGCAATTACTAAATTAAAAGAAGATGATAAGTTTGGTGTTGATTCTTACTAAGAAATTCAGGGTGATAGGTTTGGAGTGAGTGAGGAGTTTATGTTTTTAGTGTCACAAATGGATTCAAGATTATCTTTAATTTCACCATCTTCTGTCCCTGTGTTTATTGAATTCCGAACTATACATGCATAAGGGTTGCGGATTGTCATGGTGCTTGGGGTTAACTTGGCTATGTGATCTTTTACAACTTTACAAAACGCCAGGAAACCAAAGAGCTTGATAATAATTTTTACAACTTGGATACATTGTCGAAATCATATCTTTTTTTTATACCACTAAAGTGGCAGACAAGCATACGGCACGACCATCCTTTGTAGTCTTTGAATAAATGAAATTTTTGACTGTAATATAAATGTTATCATTGCACTACACTAAATGAAGAAAACGGTAGTGTTCCCATTATTTTTTGCCAAGCTAAACGTCATAACTTGAACAATCAATGATTCCGGAATACATTTCAATAGAAGTACCTAAGTATAGAGAACCAATTTTATCATCAATAAATCAAACCAGATATCAATCGCAGTTTCACTTAAAACAAAAAGAGCTCTATCTATCAATAAACAGACCCTGTTATTATGTGAACAAAACAAAGGCAGAAATTAGAAAACAATCTCTTACAAAGTTGCTCTCGTGAATGGCCGAACACAATTATAGAGCACGAGTCACAAAGACTCCAAAGTTCCAAACATATTTTTTCTAATCCCTTCCCACGCGTAAAGCTTGAGAGTAATTATAGGTTAGGGTCAGTAATAATGTATTCGCATCAATAAAATTGTATATCATTCAGTTCTGTTTCCCGCGAACGCGTCGGTTGATTAGCGCGGCCATCTTGTGGGCGGGCACACCCGAAGGCGACACGATCTTCGATTCCATTTTCAAAAATAACACTAATCAGCGAATGCAGCACGTGCGACGACATACGAACGTGTGTTTTTCAAATTCCGTCCCAACCGAACGTCCTACGACGTTATTACCGCGCTGGGATTTAACTACTGTCACTTTTGACAGATGTGATTGACATTTATAAATACTGCGAGTCAAGTAAGCGCGCGGCAAACGCTTGTTATATTTCGTTCGGAATTCGATTTTTTTTATGACAGCTTCTAACATTTACCGACATTTTTCCAAAATTCAACTTATCTTGATGTAATGTTGTGTTCTGAATTATAATTGATACCTTTACAGCTACTTTAAATCTACTATTTTATTGTTTTGTTTTATGTATGTGGTAGCTCTCTCATTCATGAGTGCATATTGAAACGTCAAAATTGTACACTTTCTTTTACTTCTCATTTTGGCGGGCTCCCCAATATAGTCGCGTCATGAGCGAGACAGCCCGGCACCGACCGTCGGACATTGGTTTTCGAGAGATGGAATAGAACCGCCTGTTTTACCAGGAAATAGACGGGGAATTGGAAATTTCAATTTCGTTTTACTTGGCTACTCTGTTCGAATGGAAGAACGTTGTTAGCAAACCAGAGACAAAAATGGACCATACATTCGGCATGTCAGCGCGACAGTTAATTTTCTTCAAAATTTAAATTCGTTGTAGAGAGTTTCAGTTATTCCACTTTGGAATGTGGATTGAAAATTTGTAAGTCAATCTTGGAATTTCATTTTCCGAACGCGAAAGGGATATTATTACTGACAAATATTAATGTAACAGTGAGCTGATATAGCTAAGTGGAATTATTAATCAGACATGATACCTATTATCCAAAAAGTTTTACATAATCCAAGAAGCGAGCAGAAAATCATTCATTCATATTCATAGTGGTAGCAGGGAACGAAGCTTTCACGAAAATGGCTCTCTGTTCTAGGAAGAGTCGGTACGAGATGCATGAATATTAACACCGCGCCGGTACCAGGGTGGTATAACTATATTAGAGCTAGCACACTGCATGCCAACGGTAGGGGCACGTTTGAAGTTGCGCCCGGCTACGTTCTGAAATTTGACATTTTGACAGCTCTCCGACGTCGGCTGCCTTGTCTCCCGTCCTCCTCCTTCGCCTACCGATCCCCTCTAGCTATCTCCCTCGCTCAATAATAACATTACGTGCACGGGATTCCTGTTTCTGCTACGTCTGACTTCTGATATGAATTGTTAATGCATTGGTAATTGATATTATAATTTTGATAGCCCATTTTGTTCTAATGGTTGTGCTTTTAGTGTAAGAGGTGGGTAGTTTTGTTGTTACCGTTAAGTTATGTCATGTGATACAAGCTTTAATGTGTTCTGTTGATGGCGTTCTTCAGCTTTATTTAAGGTCTTTTGTCAGATCACTTAATGTAGTAAGTAGGTACCTTACTGTACTTTGTTTCAATCTGTGTTTAGTAACCTTCAGCTTTGTAAGACTGAATAGTGGAAAAAGTATTCATGATATTGATATACAATACTACCAGACGCCCGCGGCTTTACGCACTTCTTCTGAGCTTCGGAAGGCACATTAAGCCGTTGGTACAGGTTGCTGTAAAATGGCAGTCGTTAAGTCAAGTTGAAGGCTTAGATTGTAGCTAAAAAATTTGGTGCCGCACGAAAGAACAATTAAAAATAATATTCAATACCAACCAACTTTTGTACCTAAATTGAATTCAAAACTCGTAAAGCAGAGATTTCAACGTCACAAGTAAAAGTCGTGAGATAATTCAAAATGTCTGACATAAACCAGTTCGTTCAAAAACTGAAAACTGAAACCAAAGACAACGCTTCGCTTTTTAAAAACCTAAATGTTTCATTATTCACAATTTCACACATGAAAGTGATGGTTCGAGAGAGAATAGGTTTTTCAATGGATTTTAGAAACTTACGAGTTTGAGAGACAGACAAAGAATTAGTGTAAAGCCAAATAAGAGCAAAAGAAATGTTTTAATTTTTAGACGTGGACATGTGCTGTGCAATGAAGGACACTGCTGTCAATCGGCTGTAGATAGCCAAAAGAATGTGTTTAAGGTTCAAAGTAGCTTGATAGTTTCAGGTAAATTTGCACCATTCTATAAGAAAATTTTAACATTCGCAAATAGGAAAATAGCTCCTAAATCATTTCGCACTGTCAGCTTTCATTTTTAAATATTGGTGCAGTTTTCTGGTAGCTGCAGAAGTTAGGTATAAAATATGAGGTTGCTTTCCACGTTTTAACGTTCGCGCGTTCTGCAATTTGAAATAATTGAAGTCGATCATGATATGTTTAGTTAGGTACAATATTCTTTCTATTATGGAAACATAATTACAAGGAAAGTGGGCTCCGGGATCCATAGGGCTGGTTTAGTGAGGATACAACCTACCTTTATAATAATAAATATATATCGTGAAAATGGTTAAATTGCATAAACACGACTAAGAAGAAATTTCTCCAAATAGTTTGAATTTGGTTAACCAGTTTTTGAACTGATGAAATTATAACAAGAACGATACAAAGGTTAGGAAACTGAAATAGACAAAACAAAACTGTTTGACACAAAGAAACAGTTTCGAGCTACCAGGGCATCATATCAACGTAGAAACTTCAAAGAAACTAAGAACAAAGTGAAAACAGAACTTGCCCGTTTGATTAGGCGCGTTCTTAACATGCGATCGCCTCAAGCAACGCTTTGTAACATCTAGCCTTTGAGTTTGGATCTTTGGTACAATCAAAGCGGTACGTTTACTTCTTGTCGATTCCTGGGAGCCTGGTAATTTCTGTGATCTGACAGGATAGTCAAAGCAACGTTATAGATCAAATTGTTACTGTCAATTTTCGTAGGTAGCAAAGCATTACTTGGCGTAGCTGTAGGTACTTATTTCCCAGATAAGATTTTACAAAGAACAACTCTTTGATTATAGTCTGGTACTTAAATTCTTATATTGAAACTTATTTCACCATTAGCAGAAAACCGGTAGACTTTAAAAAAAAAATCAGAAGAAAGAAGAACACATTGGAGATGCAACGAGTAGATGCTAAGAAAAAGAAAGATAATGACAATTTTGGAAGTGAATACCTGTTTAAATAGCAATGAAAACTAAATAATATCCAAAAGGAACGTCGCGGCGTCTTTGAACACAAGAAGAAAATAAATAGGTACCTAATACAGCTGGAGCAAATTTTAACACAAACCAAATACTACAAGCTACACTCAATTACAGAGGTACATTTTTAAAAACAATGCCAGACAAAATAAAGAGGTATCCAAAAATATCAAAGTACAATGCATGAAAAAAAAAACAATGTCACACGCGGCGCGAATGTCAATAAAATTTGATGTTTACGCGCCGGACGATATCTCGTGGCAAATAAAACCGCGCGCCACTTTAATACTGTTTTCATTCGTTCGAAAAATGATTTTTTTATGCATTTTAGTTACATCGGCCGTATTTTTGGAATGATAAATAAATGTAGGTATAATTTATTCAAGAGGCATACATTGTAAGTTCCTAAATCAAATATTGTAAGTTAAAAACCATCGACCGACTTTTTTTCTGAAATTGGAATGTTTGATACGATTTTTTTAAATGTAATGATTGGCTTGGCTAGTGTCTCAAATTTAAGGCAAGCACACTAATAAAAAAAAACTCATACTAATACACTCATGAACAGAATTTTTTGAAGTTTTTCATCGAATCGATATGAGTCCAAGATAATACAATGTAACGTATTTATGCTCAAGAAGAGAGGTCAAAGAAAATGTTAATAATAGAGGAGGAAAGCTGGGAGCGATGTCCTCACACACAAAGAAAACTAGGAATAAAGGTTTTGTAAGAAAATTTTAAAATTTCGAGACTTGAATTTGTAGTTACCACTCAAATTCTATTTTTATTTTTATATCTCAAGTTATATGCAATATCTATGCATCAAAAACTTTGTGTGCTGTGAAGTCACAGATAGATATTAGACAGGTTAAACTTAATATCAACACCCCTCGCTTATATCAACCGGGGTTAAAAAATGTCATGAATGGCGGCGGGTACATCACTAAAGTAAGTACATCTCTTTACAACAAGATAAGTAGCTCATTTGAATCTATACAACGAGAGAGAATCGATATTAGGCGGGCGACACGCGATAAACCCAATCAGTTCACAAAACATAAAGAGGCGTACACACCGGCGGAATTCACCAGCACATTAACAATACACCAGGATTGGATGTGGCACAAGTTACGCAATATCGCGGGTATAGAAATATTACGATTTTACAATTTTTATGTAGATTCTGCGCGTAGCTTCATTCGTGTATTTATTGCTAGATACCTACCTATTAGATAGTAACCAAGATATACATCTTTAGGATTCGAGATAACTGTCTAATTACTTAAGTAATTTAGTAGGTCATGATAATCCAACAAAGAGAAAAAGTTATTATTATTTCATTTATTACTGTTGCTTATAAAATGGCGTTTAAATTAATCATGACTAAATATTATTTAAAAACCCTGGAAAGAGTCTAAAGAAAAAAGTTTCGGATGCAATTGAGACTTCACACTAAAATATTCAGAAAAGAATAATTTTAAAATAAGATTCCACTTTTACATTTCAATTGAAAATTGTACCGCCTCGCAATGCAACCCTCCACCGCTCACGCGCTCATGGTGCGGCCTTTGTCTACCGATAACCCTGTCAGCGGCGTGACGGAGTGGCGCAGTTATCGGGCCTTATTGTCCGTACCCCATTGTGAGGCACAACGTCTTCATGTGTAAACCAAGCTTTAGTTTACACGTCTATTTTGATAGTTCTACAATACATTGTGGAATATCCTATTCTATATTGTATTAAAGTGGCAATGAGCTGGTCACATCGGTAGAAAAACCGACGGCCGATGGAGCTAACTAGGATGGAGACCGCGCTTTGGTAAGCGTAGGGTAGAACAATCCCCCGCTTGTTCTGGTGAATTAGTCAGATCCCAGAACACCCCCATAGAGGCAGATCGGTGTCAAGGAGTTTTAGTGAGTATTCCCAGTGCTATCGAGATCAGGTGCTGGGCGAACCTCACACGAGCCCATGCCTCGCCAGCATAGGTAAGTCCGTAAGTGGAGCTCACCTTGTAAAAAAAAAGGACAACCCCCCGCCAGATCGACCAACGACCTGGAAAAAGATGTAGAAAAGGACTGGATGCAGAAAGCGCAGAACCGGTGGCGTAAATTGGGAGAGACCTAGGACTGAATTGATGGATGTTGTATTAGGTATAATGCCTTGTATTTTGAAAGGATATATCTCATTCTCATAATCGATGACTCTAATACTTTCAAAGTCCTTTTGTGAGAATGGAAAATCAGTTTTGATTGAACTACGTCTCAAGGGCCGTCTATCTGCATTGCAGGGTTGAGAAATTGGCGTTTAAATTGTTATATGCGTAGTTTCCATATGATGTGCTAAGGTTCTAGGTTTATACGGGTTGGTTTCTGCAACTCGACATCATTTAATGCGCTTATTTTATGTGGGGGGGCCATCCCAGTTCTTCCAGGAAGTCTAGCAGACTCTTCACTTTAAGATAAGTTTGCAAAATAAAGATACGATTGGGGGGCAAGTCAGTCTCACCTACAATGCCATGTGCCTGCTAACTGTGGAATTGAATTTTAACCTCTAAATTATACGACAGACGTGACAGTTCATATTTGACATCTATCAAACATCAAATGTCAAAAGATTGAAATCGTATCCTCTTTTTTGTTACAACAATCGCCATTAATTGTGCAAAACGCACAATTACTTATAATTTAATTTGTTTTTGTAGGAAGCGTTTTATCACATAATTATATTTTTGCCAATTAATTGCCAATTAAATTGGCAAAAATATAATTATTAATTAATTATAATTATGTGTCTATATCTGCTAAACCATCAATGAATGATTTAAAAACGGCGTTTCGTTGCGCTTGGCGGAGTTTACTGAAAGATAATCGGGCAATAAATCAACTTGTACACCGTAAGTGAAGGATTAAGTTCCACGCTGACGTTATACATAACATTAAGTTTGATTTACAACATATTATAGTTGGTTAGTACTTCTTAATTAGGAACGCAAAAAATATCTAAGAAAATTTTGTTTTGGTATCCCTAGTAAAAATTACTTTGATTTTATAACTTTGAAGTTAAACCTAAGCATAAAGAAGATAATACTGGCCTGGGTTTTAAAGATCTTGGTAGGGTTCACTTATATAGATAAAGTCTCGTTGTCCCTAAATATCTGGGTGTAAAAGAGCTATTAGAAGATCTTAGCAGTCAAACGCAAAGCGAACTTACGTCATCTACAAGTTGCCCTAGCTTTCAACGACTGTTCTGGCGAAACGCTCCCAACACACTTTTAGATTGGACATAGAAAAACTGTCATTTTGCATGCAAACTAGTTAAATAGACATTAATGACATTACATTTAAGAAAAGTTAAGTATTGAACTTGTAGGTGGATGGGATGACGACAGTACGGAAAGAAAATTAGCTGAGACCGTACTGATGGTGAGCGGGCTGCCCACCGTCCTTACAGAAGCAGGCCCTAGATGACTGCGTGACGTGAGGGATTCACACACACCCCCCCTACGTAGCGGGATAACACCCGAAAAACCCCCCAAAGATGCGGTATAGCACCCGAACCCCTCCTAGTTAAGGTCGCAGTGGTAGCCGTAGGTCTGTTGGGAGTCTTGGGGTATTCTTCCAACCATAGGCTGTGGGAAGGATACGTAAGGTTTTTAGTCGGTAGAAGTCCAGCATAGTGCCCATAAGTTAATTTTCACCCACGTTAAAAAAAAGAAAACTTAGGCGTTACTTCCAGATCAAAGAATAAAAACAGTTATTTCTAAAAATGCTTTCCCGAAATCTTTTGACCCCATATTATACTGATTCAACCCATCAAAGACCATAATTACAATCACTTACAACCCGGAAACCATTTCGCATACACCATAAAACCACTTCAACATAGAAAACTAAACCTTACGCAATAAGCATAAAGTTAAAATTCGCAGTACATTTGTATGTTATCATCAATCGTCTAAACCACTTAATTCCGTAAAGGCGGGTTCACACGGCGCGATCGGAGTTGCGAAGAAGCGACGAAAACCGAAAGGGCGTAGTCAACGTCTCAATCGAGATCGTATCGCCACTTGCAAATGTACTGCACGGCCCGATGCGACTGCACCGTGCAATTGTTCAAAATAGAGGATTTAAATATATTTTGTTTTCTAAGGTACCTACTAGGTTTACCCGGGGCTCCCGACCAAAGGCAATGATAGGAACATATGTGGTTTTTGTGGGTAAGATTCTGGCATAGCATAGCATAAAGGATGGTTTTTGTCGGTAAGAGTCTGGTATAGAATCCATGAAGGATTTCCAAATTAAAAAAAAAGGTAGTAGCTTTTGCCGCGGATTTGAGTACAACCATAGTTTTTGATTCTTTAGAAAGCAAACCATTTACCACATCACATTCAAGATCTGACCTCTTTGTCTAGTGTCCTTACAAAACCTGAGGTCTTGATTTCAATTCCACATCTCGGGCAACTTTGTATGATCAACACGTGGATAATGAAGTTCATCCAATGAAAAATAGTTACCTACGTGTGATTGGCGCAAACGGGCACTCATCATAAAACCAACCACAGCGTAACTTGCTTAACGCGCTGATCATTTACAGAATGATGAGCTAGCGGGGTTATGAGCGTTTGAACGGTTAAACAATTCTCTTTCAAATTTTAAATCTAACCGATAAAATGAGATCCAAAAACCTTAACTCCAAATCAGCACAAAAATAAAAAAACAAAATTCAAACAGGCACCTGCAGGTTTCAGTCCACTTTCATACACCATATACAAAGTTTTACGCATTAAAAATTTCTAACCAATCACAAAGACACAATTCCAAACCTTCAATCAATATGATTGGTCATTAACCCTCAAGCTTTGCTGCCGTCCGTCGAACCAGCACCTGGGTACAATAGACCCATCTATGTATTCTCCAGCCAATTATTTAAAGTGTTAAGTTTAAGAGAAGAAGTACATTATGAAAATAGCTTCAGGTGGCACCCCCTTAGAGGAGGAGGGAGGCGGCGAGACTAAGTAATTGTTTGCCGGAGTCTAGCAGACTTTTCAGTAACCTTTTTTTAGTTTGATTGTTGGGTTAAGTCTTTTTATATACTTTCTACGAACATTTTTTTTGTTCGTCCGATTAAAATAGTAAATTTTCAAGTCAATTTCAGTTTTTTGTAACTTATTTAGAATTTTAAAGCCCTGAAGATGGTGGTGTCATATGGCTGTCGTAAGGCTCTATATGCGAACTAGATAATTATAACATTTTATTTAAGTAAAGACCAACTGAACATAATATTTTTGAATGCTGGCTACATTGTTAAAATTTTATAATGGGTTGTGGTTCTAAAGATTTTATTTTCTACTTTCGCATACTTTTTTCATAAAAAAATTGCGTCCATAATAACCAAAAAATCTACATATTTAACACGCTAAGTGACTCACTATATTCTTCCAACCCTGAACTGCAAACGCCTGGGTTTTAAGACTAGACTAAGTAATGGGGGAAGGGTAATGCACATATAATATGTGACACTAATGCGCTCGTGGATTTTGTCGTACGAGCAAGTGGGTGGAAGGGGTTATAATGATGTTATCTATTGGGTTAATACTCCCAATACTTTACGGTATAAGACTCTGTGGTCATAGATTATGGATTTTGCTTCTTAGCGTAAAATCTGATCTGCGTGATAAGCAAGTTGCTTATCACGCAGTTTTAAGTCATTGTTTGAAGTCATTTTTGATACAGTATCTATGATTAATCTACTAATTGAGTAAGTTCTCTAATGGTTTCTATGACAAAGTTGTCTGGTATCTGAAGCAAAATATAGCTGTTAAAAGGTGTGCGTATAATATGCATCTGCTTACCCCTTAAAAAGAAGCGTGGCTATTAGTTATGTAGCTAAATTTGAAAAAAAAAATGCAAGTGTATTAAAACTATTAGGTAGGAAAGAATTTTTAAGTTAGGTTAAATACTTGGCACTCATGTTACTCATTTTTGATTTAATACACAAAAAAACTCAAATTTAAATAAAAATCCTTTTTAGTAATGGTAACATTATGAAAATTGGCTAGTGGCGAATGTTTTAAGTGTATTCCGGAGCGATATATTCGTCGCTTCGCATCGCGCCTACTAAATCCGCCATGACACGGTGACGCGGCCAATTTCACTAATGGCGTTTTAAACTTTATCTGTGGCAAAGTTATAAACGGAATGGTTATTTTTTTATTTCTTTTAGACGACGTGTATTGTTTTTTTTAACTATAACTGGTATAATAACTTAGTCTATTAACATGTACCGGCACAATATTAAAATCAATAGCACTGTACTGGTTTTTAGTTCTTGAGATTAATAAAATGATTAACTTTAATGTGCGAGACCGTTACGGTTACGCCTAGTAGTGTATCTGCTGAATAACAGACAAGAATGTCAACCACGATAAGGAATCTTGAAGAAAACTCAACAAAACCATGTCCCGTTCAGCCCGGCCTGCCAGTCACCATCCCCACAGCAACAGTATTTGGAGAAGTCTACGTCCAGTAGTAGACTGTGACATGATGATTTTAATGATGCAGATATTAATAGGTATAAAACTCACCAACTTGTATTTACATTTGGACTCACCTGCAACAAAAAAAAAAGTTAATTAGTACATAGTTTTTGGTTCATGTGTCTTCTTCAAAAAGGGCATTAGAAGGTTCTTGCATCATAGACTGCAGCACAAGTCCTTGGTGTTGCAAACATCCATCGGCTACGGTGACCACATTTGATCAGGTAATCCCGTGGGCTTATGCTTGTCGGCCAACCAACACAATCAACGGTGTAAAATGTTCAAGTGTCTGTATCCACTCCAATCCAATATGTATAAAAATACACCATTTCCCTATTTGTTTGCCCTATTTTCCAAATATATAGGTTGTAAGTGTGGATGTGTGTATGTTTGTAACTCTTTCATACTCTAACGGCTGAACTGATCTGGCTGATATTTGGAACAGGGATATAAATCTGGAAAAATACAGGCTATTTTTCAACCCAACCATGGAAACGAAAGCAAAACTCCACGCGGGCGAAGTCGCGGGTGGCATTTAGTTAATAATAAAATAAGTACGTAAGTAGAATTGATAGTATAGATATTTCCTTTCCTAAAAGTAAATGACATCGTTACAATCACTCTCACAGGCCTCTATTTAAACAAAA
The DNA here is from genome assembly GCA_933228765.1 of Miltochrista miniata. NCBI lineage: Eukaryota > Metazoa > Arthropoda > Insecta > Lepidoptera > Erebidae > Miltochrista > Miltochrista miniata. Next base: position 29,286,024 of record OW121764.1, on the reverse strand, counting down.
CAGCCATTATACGGCCCATCAACTTTTACAATAACTATACAACTAATAAAACTAAGGCTAAGCGTGCGTATATCATGTTTATGACCACTTAAAGGTCGCTACGATCCACAATTTAATTACCTTTCTTCTTGATATACGAATGCGTCGTGATCGGTAATGAGGGCTTGACAGACCCCCGTCGCTTTTTAAGGGTTAACGATTAGACCGTATTGGCAATATACTTGTGAAAGATGTAGATTGGTCATTATATTACTTCGAGAAGATTTCCCCGCCGCTTTCCTCAGAACTTTTAAGAGGGTAAAAAATAATCTATGTAATGTTACCTAGCTCTATTCTATCACTGTACAATATTCCATCAGTATCGATTCAGTGTAAAAGCGTAACATACAGGTAGATAAATTTACAATCAGTAGGAAGAAAAGGGAACTAAGATGCTGAGAAATATTATGAAATCATTCATCGTTTTTCCCAGCATCTAAGTTCTTCTTTCGAAGTTCAGGGTTTGTTTTCTCTCAGCATTTACAATTTGGCAATTACAAGGTTTTGAATCTCCTAAAAAGAAGTTATTAATTTGAATTCGGAGCAAAACTTTTTATGTATTTTTACTATTTGTGTCGCGCGCGACTTCAGGCGTCTTTAAATGTATAAATTCGCTATAAAATGGGTTCTATGTCATTTAAAGACATTTTTCTCAAGACTATAAAATCTGCCTATGTACAGTATTGTCGCATTTTAATTTGTTTTAGTGTTGTCGTTAAGGAAAGTTAAAATAGTTTCTACTCAAACTAATTTGTAAGAGAAACTAATAAGTTATGATTATGAAGCTCGCATGAAAGTACTTTCACACAATAAGCTCTATAGAAATCAACTAATCGCCGTACAAATTGTAAAGCAGCAATAGTTATCAAATGGACTGAACAAAATCCTTGTATTATCGGAAAATCTCAAGGGTAAGGTACCAGAAGGGCAGAAGTCCGAGGCGGTCAGCGTAGCTAATCGCCCGAGAGGCATTATCTCGCGGCCTCTGATTAGCTAAGCTCCCGGGCCTTTCTGCCCCCCTGGTACGCGGAATTATGCAGGCACGACTTGCTGCCTGACCCCGTCACAGATAAAAACACCCATAGTTGATGGTGGGTGGCGTTCTATGCTTTGTTTAAAATGATTTATTGTAGAGATTTAAACTAGCAATAATTTTGAATGCAAAAGTTATTCGAATTTATTATAGGTATACAGTTGTAACACAAATCCATTAATATTACAAAACCTACATTTAAACCTTTTATAATCGTCAGTTTTACTAAAAATCTACGTAGCAATTAAACCCGTAAATAAATAACGCGCCAAAACGTAATGTCAAACAATACCAGGTAAGCGATGATAACCTGAAAATATTTCAGGGTTGTCAGCTTCATGTTTAAGAACACCCATTTTTTTATATACAGTTTATCAAAAAATTGTAGGGAGTAGTAGATACAGAAATTCGCGAGGAAACACAAATATTGTATTGTAAGCCTCTATCACAGCTGGCTATCGTTTCCGTGGTTTTTCGTTTGGATATCCCTAAGTATGTTATGCCGTTAGGTACCTATCTGTCTAATTCGATGGCCTCAGGTAACTACGAACCAAGTAAAAAGTATGACTCTTCACATTTTACTTGTACAACGAACGCCTTGAAAACCTAACGACCAAATAGTTTTCGTGTCAGCTAAACTTCTAGAGGTAAGTAATCAATTCGATATCAGGATATTAAATTGCCAAGTAGATTTAAATAATTATTTTAAGCGGAAAATGTCCGTCAGCCCATCCCTGAGGTCACGTAGATAATTCACGCGCGGGATGCAAATGTCCACATTATCGGCGTCACACACCGCTCGCCTGCGACTGTGCAAATGCTTGTTTATTAAAATTAACTAAATATATCCAATATGGGGTATTTTATTTAAATTTTAGACAAATATTATTAGCTGATGATATTAGGTTCAGAGACAGAGGGTTGATGAAGTGTAGCGAATCTGGTTTTGCAGACGTCCTTATGCTACAATCATCATTTTTGATCAGGGTGATTGTTTGCTTATCTGCTACCTTAGTGATAGGATTTGTTCCAAATGTACCTTAAGTAAAAAGTCCGTCAGGAAAAACACTTATTATTGTCTAAGTTTTGGTTTTTATGGTGCTGCTCTAATCTAGCTGTCAAAGTTCAAAATTTTATTTTAAAGATTGGAAAAACCAAGTTTGTCTGGTTTTTTATTGCCCTTGAGCAACAAAGCAACCGATTGGACAACCAATTCAGCATAAAATTATCAATATGAAGGTATAAAATGTGTGTTAAAAGGTTTAGTACAATAAAGTATTCCTGGTGCTACATCTTACTAATATTATAAAGGCGAAAGATTGTGAGTGTGGATGTGTGGATGTTTGTTACTCTTTCACGCCCTAACGGCTGAACAGATCTGGCTGAAACTTTTTACAGGGATAGATTATGGTCTGGAATAATACATAGGCTACTTTTTATCCTGGGAATAAGTACCAACGGGAACAACTTTCACACGGGCGAAGCTGCGGGCATCAGCTAGTTATAGAATAATTAACTAATTATCTTTTTAACCTATTGTTCTACTTATAAATAATGAAAAACACAAAAAAGTAGCATCCTTAACAAAATTCCAGTCATCATATTGTTGAAAATGCCGACTTAAAATGTTTAGCAAAACTATCACAGCTCCATTCTCGTCGCTATTCAGGATTATACCGGATTATTCTACCAGCTCTTTGTTTAATTAAATCGATAGCATCGAAAATTGCCAAGTTCTAAGCTATCATCCAGATTATACTCCCATTGGATTAAATTCTAACGTCCACACTTACCATTTTAAACAGGAGAAAAAAATATCTTTGTATGGCAACACTTCGCTGAGTACCAGTGTGCTGGGAGCGAAGTTCGTTCACAATCTAGATATATGGGCGAGTTAAGATGTGCATCTAAATAGCCTCTGCCTCCCTGGTACCTAAGTTTAGATTACTTGCACCAACTTTTACCGACTTTCCCCGTGAAAATGGCAAGTTTGCCTCGGCTTGGGAAAATTTTTCCCGCATGTAACCCATTCAGTTTGACTCGAATTTACTGCTTAACTTAGACACTCAGTGTGTGTTGGTTAATCATATGGTCTCGTAGAACAAACTGGGAAACTAGATGGGAGGTTAAATAAGAAGAATAATGTAGTTTTCCTGTACAATTTGAGGGTAGAACTAGTCGGATATAGGAATACCTACTGTAAGCTCCAATCTCTCTCCAACCAGTAATTTTCCTCCCACTCCCATAGCTATTTTCTCATGGTTATGATAACCTGTTGGACGCAAGGTGATTAAAATAACAAGACTATTGGGGAAGCCACTGTCACTTATCAAAAAAAAAAAAAAATATTTTAAAGTAAAACATTGTGCATAGATTGCCGTATTTAATTTATCCAGTTAAGTTAAGTTTTGACAGCTATTTGTCAATGTTGTCAGTATAAAAAATAAGTTTTTCTTTTAGAAGTTTTTGAATGACTTTAACTAACCGATTTCTATCCCCATTGTCGAACGTATCATCATCCAGAATCCATTCCCAGCAAACTTATCACATGTTTTAGTGATATTTACACGAAAATACGATCAACACGAATGGGGGAACAAAACGGTAAACTCGTAAAAAAGTAAAGGGTATCATCGTATAAAAGATGGCACCATGAACGACCCTGTGCGACCACAGCAAACCATAACTCGAAGGGGTTCGAGGGTTGATGGGTTCATTATTAATTCATAAGCAAAAACACTTTGACCGTACGTCTATTACGAAACTCCCGTAGGACGCGCCAACCGAATACATTTTTAAAGTGGTCACTCGATTCTAAGCCTCTGAAAATATAGGGCAGCCCGTTTAAAAAGTTTGTTTTTTTTTTGGAATACAACTGTAGGTACTGCAACTGTGTTGCCATTTAAAAAAATGTTTTAGGTTTTTTATACACTATGATTTTCTACAATATGATATGACGAAGCGCTCGTGGCCCTGCGGACTCAGTGTTCTGTAAGCGATCACTAGTAAGCAACATTTACTGTGGCCGGTTATGGATGGGTGACAACCTCATGACCGCTTTGTGACATTTATTTGCTTTTCCGGCTTCGGAAGGCACGTTAAACCGTTGGTCCCGGTTGCTAGTAAAATGGCAGTCGTTAAGCCAAGTTGAAGGCTTAAAGGCCTTGAAATATTTCAACAACGGGCAGTCACAACCTGCTCCTGTCCATATCAACACGGCAATACGGCTCACGGCTCACCACCTGTTTCGTGGGACAAGATCTAAAATGTGCAATGTGGGCATACAATATGCCTCTGCCTACCTCTTCGGGGATAAAAGGCGTGAAGCAGTAGGTATAGTAGTAGAAATAATGTGCTTATTTCGGTTTCACTCAGCTACAGTAGGTATAGGTAGGTAGGTATTCTGGGTGCTAATTCCGCATTAATTTTATACAGCTGCCTGACATTTAGTTTAAGTCATTCTATCGTATCGTGACGACTGTAATTTGAATTACATGTATGTAGGTAATAAATTTCTCTTTAATGGAGTGCAGTAATAGTTACATAGGTATGCTAAGAGATTAAATACGGCCATTAATGTACTCTTTGTAGATAGCTACTGTATATACGTAATTACTATTGTCACGGGTTTTCCTTGAAAGGTTAGGCACAGGTATACTAAACGCTCTACATTTTATCTATACTTATAATAATGTTATAAAGAGGAAAGATTTGATTGTTTGTTTGTTTGTTTGTTTGCATCGAATAGGCTCCGGAACTACTGGACCGATTTGAATAATTCTTTCACTGTTAGACAGCTACACTCTTTGCGGTGACGATAAGCTATATTTTATTCCCGTATTCCCACGGTAACGGGAACTACGCGGGTGTAACCGCATGACATCCGCTAGTATTGTATAAAATTTGGAAATTTATTAAAATGCGGTTGTTTTATGTAAGTGGAGTCGCAGGCATAACCTAGTGTTATTATAACATAAACTATAGTCGAAATTAAACAGAAACTGGTAAAAACTAACTTTATACACTTCTTCTTCACATAAACTTTAACTGTGTAATCTTCACATAAAATTCTCCATTTAAATTGTAACTTTTATTCTCCACATAAAATTACAAGTTGAAACGTTAAAGTAAGTTTCTTAAAAAGGGGCATCATGTACCTACAAAATTATCGCTTTACGTCATATAGATAATTGTAATAGTTAGTGTTTTCAATTTTCAGTAAGTATGCCATAATTAGGCTATCAGTTTAGTTGCCATTACATTTGCATATCGAACAAAAAAAAACGACATTTAATATTTAAAATACAAAACACAAAATTTCCCAACATTTTCCCGCATAAACGAAAACAATATATCTCCTACGTATCTACTATAACCCGGGCATCATATCTACATAGGAGGTTTTGGGACAGCGCAGGTGCGTCGCTGTCACATAAATAGGCACCTTCCACCCTTTTTAATATACCCTAGATTTGGTATAACACCTCCTGATATAGGGGCTCTAAGAATATAAGGAGATTTTCGCGCAATATAACTGTGACATACGAATACATTAATCAAAGCGGGACGAAGGATCGTAAGATATTCGGCCTGTAACTTATGGTGGTTCGTATAATCTCGACGGTAGATACACGTTTTTTCTATGGAAAGGTTTTTAGTAATATGAAAATTAGATCTGTGAAAATTATTTGCAGTAAGGAGAAAATTTTGATTTCGAAAGAAATTTTTACAAAATTAAATATAATATTTCCAAAAAATTCTTTCGGAATATAAATTTTCCTATTATTCCCTACTACTCGTAATATAATTGAAGATGTTCAGATGTTTGTTACTCAATCAGGCTCTAACGGCGTAACGGATCGGGCTGAAATTTGGTACCGGGGAAGATTATAGTCTGGAATAACACATTGGATTTTTTTCCCAGGAAAATATTCCCACGGGAAGCGGGAACGGGTACCGAATTTCACGCGGGCCAAGCTGCGAGCATGATCTAATATAACATAGTCCTTTAAGATTGTATTGTTTTGTCACTTGAATGATAGAAATCGATTTTGACTGTTATGACGATCAAGTTACTACTGTACCTATGTATTTATGTAATTTACACAGATTGCTTAACTACAGGCTCATAGAGAAAATTATCCTCAGAATAGGCTGCTACTACTATATCAAAATACTCTAAGCCACATGCCATCACTTCGCTAAGTCAAAACCTCGTATCTGCAGAACCTTTGACGTGTAGTTAGTTGTCAAAATGACCGGTGTACAAGCACGTATCATGTTATTAGCGGTCGCAAAGGTACAGGGCGTAAGTCACACTCTAATAGACCCTACGCGAGCAGTGCGGCCGGAATGCATAAGGGTGTAGTTGATCTTTTTAATGTAGATAAAGATTTTTGGATTTGTCGCACAGCTTTTTCTTGTATTCTAACAAAGAGGACTGAAAAGTCAAACACGCAATCTTTTCCTGATCAAATGAAATGGTTTTGATGTTTGATGAATTTACCAGAACAAACGGAAAAATGCATTCAAAATTGGTTAAAGGGGGGTTTCAGGGTTTTTTAGCTGATGGCCCGTAAACATTATCTTGCAAATTGAGGACCATCTTTACCAATACCATTTGACATGGGTTTCAAGTAGTTAATGTAGATGTTTTCGGGTAGATTAGTATTTACAAGTACATATACAATAGACTCACGTTTTATAAAACCTTTGCATTTTTGAAGAAATTGATTTAAAACCAGACACAAAATCAATCAATTAATCAAATTATATAGTCCACTATAAAATAATTATACGATTTACGCGTCTGAACGATAATTAAAAAAAAATTAAACTGCGTTACATCAAAATATTCCCTCCCGACCTTATGCAGTAACCTGAGAAATACTATGTCCAAGAGATAGCCTGTTATCTTAACGACCCCACCCCACCCCCACCCCAGTACCCCCGAACCCCCGATTCACCCGCAAGATATGGACTGGCCAATTTTGGTCAACTCTACCAACGTTACGACTGTTCTTGTTGCGATCGGCCGATAAGTTGACCGACTTGTTTGATTACTTAAGTTTTTGGCGATTATCGCGTAAGTTAATTTCTGTATTATGAGATGAAGACTTTTTGATATAGAAATTCGTAGATGCGACTGTAACTTAATTTGTCTGTTAGTTTTCACGCCTGAAACACTAAAACGGTTGTGGTGAAATTTATTGCAAAGATAGAACAAAGTTTGAGAAAAGAAGACACAATAAATTACATAGAGAACTCTGAACTCTAAAAAGCAATGCGTTTGACAAAAATGTTTGATCCGAATTAAGATTCGAACCCGCTACCCCAGCAACGTTAGTGTATACAATAAATACATCGTAGAAATATGATATAAACTCTGTAGATACTGAAGCATAAATGGGGTAGTGTAATTGTGGTAGGTATCTATTGGGAGCCACGGGACATCCTTCCTGAGGGCTTACCCGGGGCTCTTAACCATAGGCTGTTGGGCGTTACGTGAGGTTTTTTAGTCGGTAAGAGTCCGGCATAGCATCCTACGAGGATTTTCCCTCACATCAAAAAAAAAAAAGTGTTAGGTATTAAGTATACTACAATTTCTCGTATCTAATAATAAATATTTAATCCTGTCCCCAATTTCATAAGTGGGTAGTTATTACTCTGACAGTTTGAACTTATCAGTAGTTATCACACACACAATCCCTATAGGTATATTTACCACTCAAACCGAGGCTTGAATATTGCAAAACCTGTCAAGTATCCTAAACAAACTGAGGCATAACTCGAATAATCTATTCCGGGCTTGAACCCGCTACCCTCGCAAATATCAACCCTTACCGATATCACGTTACTAAAAGTATTAATTATGATATTAACATCGTCGATAATGGACAAGATATTAGGTTATAGGAATATTATTAAGATATATTTCTTCTTTTATCTATACTAATATACTAATAATTTATACAAATATTTGAAAGAGGAAAGATTTGTTTTTTAGTTTTTTGTTTGTTTGTTTATATCGAATAGGCTCCGGAACTACTGGACCGATTTAAAAATTCTTTCACTGTTGGAAAGCTACACTCTTTGCGGTGAACATAGGCTATATTTTATTCCCGTATTCCCACGGGAACGGAAACTACGCGGGTGAAACCGCGTGACGTCCGCTAGTAATATTATAAAGAGGAAAGATTTGTTTTTTGTTTGTTTGTTTGTTTGTAACGAATAGGCTCCGAAACTACTAGACCGATTTGAATAATTCTTTCACTGTTGGAAAGCTACACTCTTTGCGGTGAACATAGGCTATATTTTATTCCCGTATTCCCACGGGAACTACGCGGGTGAAACCACGTGACATCCGCTAGTACTACAAACTTTGGTGGAAGAGAACATACGATTTTTTTACGTATAGAAATCCTTATAGATGATATTCCGGAATCCTACTAACTAAAACCACATGGTAATAATAATTTACCACTGCATACTGCCCCGGGTAAACATACATACATATAGTCACGTCTTTATCCCCGAAGAGGTAGGCAGAGGCATAGTATACGCACACATTTCACCTTATAGTTTTATGAATCATAATCCTTCTATTGTTCGACTTGCTTAATGTGCGAACATAATGAATATGTCCTACGTAATAGGTGGTGAGCCTATTGCCGTGTTGAAATGGCCCCGGGTAAACCCTCTACATAACCCCAGACGGAAAAATAACCCTAAAACGTCTAGAAGTGTAAACGGACGGTTTCAACATCATCTTTAGTATCACATTATCAAAAGTATTGGAATTACTTCAATATAATGTCATCATTAAGTATCGTTTTGGCAGAGTTTTTAACAGATTATCAATTTTTTTAAAAATTCACAAGTATTCCCAATTAGTTACCTACTTATAAATAAACCTTATTTTGACGCCCAAACTGGGGGGTGGGATGCGGTACCATTGGTGGAAGGCGTCCCTTATGTAAGTTAATGCTAATAATATTTTTGCCGCCAAAGTCACAAAGTACAAATAATGGTGTCCATAGAAATACTCCTCAATTTTCTTTTTTTTTCGCGCAACCCTCTTATTTAGGAGCTAAGGGCGTCTCGTAAGTTCTACTTTTTGGACACGAGGGCAAATTGCGAGCGAATCCGGGCGAATGAGAATTTATTAATATTGGAGCGAGCGGTGGACACGAAATTAAGTTATAAAATGCTTATTTTCTTCGGCGGAGGGAAATTCACGAGGTCTTATTGTGTATTAAGTATGTATAGAAATGGCGGGTTTCAGGGTCGTAGTTTGGCTATTGATCGGGTTTAGATATTTATTTTTAAGATTAATTTATAGTGCCTACCTATATTTGATTAATAGATACTTAAGGATTTTTGACTTGATATTTGATTGAAAAGTTTAATCGACTGTGCCTATTAATAGATCTCATCAGTATTAGGTGTACTAATGAAAGATTCACTGGTTTTAACAGTTTTTACTTCGATTCTCACAATCACTCTGCACTTTCAACGTACGATTTTTCACAATGCCCTATTCGGTCGCTTGTCAGTCTATGTTGGAGTGACATCTTACGTCAACGTCAAAGTGTCACTCCAACATTTACAAATGTGAATAAAAAAAATAAAAACTAAATGATTATGGTATCAAAACATAAACGAATTCTACAATAAAATTATTAATGTTATTAAATGCTTTATGATGGATCGATTCTAACAGCTCGGCCATCCTTACAACGGTGTGTCCTCACACCAATTTAATCATTAAAGTTACTTTACTGTAGGTGTTAATAATTATAGTATATAAATTAATCAAGAAAAAAAAAAAAAAAGAAACAAAATTTATTGTTAAAAATTTCAGAGAAACACAACGATCACATATCCATATATTAACATTAAAAATGATACAATATCAATTGAATTACAGTTTCATGAATACTTCAATCAGTCTTACTCATAATCTTACAGGTACCGTCAACATAGGAGGACATTTGACTGAATATTATGCATAAAATTAACTAACGAAAGTTCTACTGGTTAAAGTCTCTCAGGATGTCAAATTCACAATTCGTGTTTTCCGTAGATAGCACTGATGCAACAGTATTGCCTGTCGCAGCGGTCATTGGCAGTCAGTCCCATTCTACTTCATCTTATAACGCTAACACTCACAACCCATACCAACACAGTCTATCGTGATCTACGTCATCTGTGCAGTCAGCACTGCCGCTCACGATCCATGACGGTACAGTCTGTTGCAATCTGTGTTATCTATAAGAAAGGCACTAACACTCACAACCCATACCGACACAGTCTGTCGCAATCTGCATCATCTGTGCAGTCAGCACTGACGCTCACGACCCATGCCGATACAGTCTGTTGCAATCTGTGTTATCTGTGCAATAGACGTTGACACTCGTAATCCATATCTATATAGTCTGCTACGATCAGCGCCATCTAACGCTCGTAACCCATATCAGCACAGTCTGTCACGATCTGTGTCATCTGTGCTCCTACTATTATGCATTAACTTACCGTAAAAAAAAAATTAATATTACAACATTATCATCAATCATCTTAATATTCATTAATTTCTCTCTTCTTAATAAGTACTTAATTATCACTCTCATTATTACTATCACCACCATCGCTATCGTTTTCGCTTTCGAATCCTTTAAAATTTAACCAGGGGTGTATTTTGTCGATTGAAACGACATTTTCGTACCTCTTGCCTCCTTTTCTCGTAATAGGAGTGTCCTCTACTAAATATCTATCGTGCGGTAATATTTTAACAATTCGGTACGGACCATGAAATTTTGGAGTGAGTTTCTTAGATTTCCCTATTCTATCTTTATCAAACGTTGTTCTTTCTAGTCTAATAAGATCACCCTCCTTATACTTCGTCACTGATTTTCTTTGCTTATCGTAACGACTTTTTACTATATCTTGTTCCTTCTCAATTCTACAGCTAGTCTCTTTTCTTAAATTTATTAGATCCTCATCACATACCCGATCTACAGTTGTATTAATAACATCACTTAATATATTTTCTGACGTGCTTTTAACTTTATACCCGAATAGTAATTCAGAAGGACTTTTACCGGTAGTTTTACTGACTGATGTGTTTAGTCCTAGCTGAACCTCGCTTACGTAGTCATCCCAAGTATTATCATTTTTATTGTGACATTTAGTACTAAGGGCTTCCGAAATTGTCCGGTTAAATCTCTCGACTTGTCCGTTCGCTCGTGGAGTTGCAACGGCGTTTAAAATGTGTTTGATACCAGCGTTTTGAACAAAGTTTTTAAATTTAGAACTCGTGAAGCACGTGCCTCTGTCGGTTATCAATCTAGTAGGTGCACCGAAAAAGCTAAAATAATCTTGGAATACACGAATAGCAGTAGTGGTCTTGGTATCCCGCACGGGTTTTATACTGACAAACTTGGTAAAAGCGTCTACGACTACCAAAAGATACATGTTGCCTCTACGCGAGCGAACGAATGGTCCCAGATGGTCGGCGCGTACTGTATGAAATGGAATGTCTGGTTTAGGGATAGGATGAAGTAGGCCTTCTTTTGGGCCTCCGGGTGTTTTATGATGTGCGCATTCCAAACACGCTTTAACGTACTTTTTTGTAAATCTACTCATTTTTGAGAACCAAAATGAATCCTTAAGTCTTTTTAACGTTTTATTGTAACCGAAGTGACCCACATCGTCGTGGTTCATTCTTAACAATTGCCACCTAACCGATCTTGGCACTACCCAACGCAATCCTCCATCAACTATTCTGTACACACGGCCATTGTTTAATTGATAATTTTTATGAACGTCTACCACGAATGGAGTATCATTACTCGATAAGATCTCTTTTATTCTCTTAATCTCATCGTCATCACTTTGAACCGTAGCGATCCAATCTTGTGCATTTACGGTAAGTACGTCAATCACATGTGGCACTTCAGGGGCGGCAGCTTCATCAACAGGAGCACGACTGAGCGCATCGACGTGAGACATATTAACACCAGCTCTGTATTCAATTTCACAGTCGTACTCCTGGAACTGCACCCACCACCGACCTATCCTCGGAACTAGATCTCGTTTAGTCATTGTAGTCCGTAGCGCATTACAGTCCGTCACTATTTTAAATCTTAATCCTAGTAAATAAACTCTGAATCTGTTTAAGGATGCCACTACTGCCAGTGTCTCTAAATCAAAGGAATGAAGCTTTTGCTCTTCAGCTGTTGTTTTACGACTGTAATATGCTACGGGTCTCATTAATCCATCTTGCCCGCGCTGCATAAGAATTCCCGCAACACCGTGCTTAGATGCATCTGTGTGTAATTCTGTGTCTAATTTGGCATCATATAGCGCGAGCAATGGTCTTTCAATTAATTTACATTTTAAGGTTTCAAACGCTAACATATGTTCTTCAGTCCATTTCCAAGTAAACTGTTTTTTTAATAAATCAGTTAAAGGACGCGCAATCAAAGAAAAGTCCTTTACAAAACGTCTAAAGAAACTGGCTAACCCTATGAAACGTCTAACGTCATGAACATTTTTAGGAATCGGAAAGTTCGATACGGCTGTTATTTTACGTGAACCTGGTCTTATACCTGATCCACTAACTTCAAAGCCCAAGAAGTCAATCTGTGTATAAAAGAAGAAACATTTCTCTAGCTTTAAGGTAAGATTAGCATCGCGAAAAACACTTAGGACTTCATCTAATCGTTCTAAGCCTTCATCAAATGTATGTGCTGGAATCAATATATCATCCATAAAAACTATAGCATAGGTTATCTTTGATAGTACTTTATTCATTGTCCTCTGAAATACAGATGGCGCGTTGGCCAAACCAAAAGGAATCCTTTTGAATTGATACTGGCCGTCAGGGGTTACAAATGCCGTTTTATCTTGGGAATTTTCAGCAACCGGTAACTGATAATAGCCAGATGCTAAGTCTAATGTTATGAATAGGGAATGACCTGCCAAACGATCTAGTTGATCGTCTATCAACGGCAGAGGAAAATGCTCCTTTTTAGTTTTCCTATTCAGTGCTCGATAATCAACGCATAGGCGTTTGTCCCCGGTCTTCTTTTTGATAAGAAGAACCGGACTAGCATAAGCAGAATTGGACTCACAAATTATGTCCGCATCGAGCATTTCCTGTACCATTGATTTAACAAGTTCTCTTTCTGGATAAGATAACCTATAAGGTCTATATACTACAGGTTTTGTATCAATCAAATCAATTTCCATCTTTTCAACGTTGGTGTATCCCAACTCCATCATATTGCTTGAAAAACATTCTTTATATTTTTGCAAAACATTTTTCAATCTATAAATTTCATTAGAAGATAAATTTTCATCATAATTAAGAGATTTACTTGTACAAGTATCGTTGAAATCTACAAAATTTACATTCATAATCGTATCAGTACGCAAGGCTCGTGTTAACAATAATCCTTGCACTAAATTTATACTACTATTTGATATATTTTGTATCAATAGTGCGCCGGTACTATTTATCATATCGTATTCGCCAGGCATAAGGTAATATTCCTTTCCAGGATGTCCCCGTAAAGAGCCGTTAACGTGTATGGCACCTGTATAAATTATGTCACTGTTTATTTTTACTACGCATGTACTACGCGGTGGAATCGACACATCATGGCAAAGTGTAAGCTTTAGTTTAGTTGGTGAATTTTGTTCAAAAATTAGATCATTAGTTGTTTTTGTTATGGTTATACCTGGTAACTCAGTAAAGCTATGTCCAATCAAAACTTCATACTTTATTACACTATCTTCAACAATATAACTATCCACCAATCGTGATATACCTTGAATTTCGATTTCGATTGCTGCCTTCCCTAATGGCAAAACAACATTGTTACCAATGCCATGCATAGTAGGTAGTTGCGCTGATGACCAACTAATACCTAATCTCTCTGCGGTACTACAACGTAATAAAGTGCATTGGCTGCCTAGGTCAATGTATCCATGTAAAACTTGACTATTGATTCGCAGTTCTTTAAAATATTTGTCATTATCTACCTTGAGTAACGCATTTAATGCCATAACTGACTTTTCGTCACCCTTTTCCGGTTTTAACGCGTCGTTGTTAGGTATTCTTGTACAATTACTGGCTAAGTGTCCTAATCTACTGCAATTATTACATCTAAGAATTTTCTTCGTACAATTAAAACTATAATGGCCCGTCTCGTTACAATTAAAACAAGTTATAGATTTAGAGTGATCATGAGATCTGTAAGATTTTGTATTCGGTATTTGCTTAGATGAACTACCTGTATTAGTATTTATCCTTTTATCATAATGAGATTTCATCCTATTATCTGGTTCCCTCGGTTGTTGCTTAATCGACTGGAAATATCGCAACACCTGTTCAGGTTCCTCACATTTTGTAGCCTTGGCACCTAACCTCAAACTACGGTCCTCTATGCCATAAATCAGGCAATCCACTGCTTGTTTACCCCTAATTTCACATCGGTTAAGTAAATTAATCTTTTCATAATAGTATAATTCTAAGGAATCATTGTATTTAACCTTTTTAGACAACATTTCTGTTAAAAGTTCCGCATAATCATCGCTCGATGGAAAGGATTCTGTTAATTTAATTTTCCACTCGGGCCACGAAAACGACATCGATGGTAGAGCTTGATACCATGTCTTAGCCACTCCGCTGAGCTTTGGTAGTGCATAATGTTTAATTTGATCTTCACCCCACTTATACAATCGGCCACATTCCTCTACTTTACTAAGCCATGTGTCAATAGTCTGGGCTTTGGACATAGGATCAAACTCTGGTATGACATTGCCTAACATTGGGAATTTATTACTATCAGAGCGATTACAGGATATTGATTTAATTAATTCTGTTAATAATAACTGAGTGTCCGTATCATTAAAACTGGAACGACTCACGTATCTGCCGTCAGGTGACGCGGGGCTGCGGTGCTCACGAGCACGATGCTGCGGTGTCGGACTACGTTGACGGCTCGATGTCGAATCATCAAGTCGTCTCGCTTTCGAACGAATCCCTCGTGTTGAACTGCGTCGACGTATCGACGTGGAACGATCTCCACGTGTAGCACTCGAATAACGCTTACGTTTCGAACGACCACTGTTATTGCTCGATGGCGAATCATCAAGTCGTCTCGCTTTCGAACGACTCCTTCGTGTTGAACTGCGTCGACGCATCGACGTGGAAAGATCTCCACTTGTAGCACTCGAATAACGCCTACGCTTCGAACGACCACTGTTATTCTCATTATCTGTGTTTACACTTGATTTCTCACGAGATTTTTTATGCAGGCGTCGTTTATTTGATGATTTTTCACGTTTACGTTGCCTTCGATCAGTATCACTCATGATAAAGTAGGTACAAAAAAAAAACTGTCACAGGATGTACCAGACGCGGAAATAACTAGCGAGTTACACTTATACCACTTCTGAGATAATAGATCTCATCAGTATTAGGTGTACTAATGAAAGATTCACTGGTTTTAACAGTTTTTACTTCGATTCTCACAATCACTCTGCACTTTCAACGTACGATTTTTCACAATGCCCTATTCGGTCGCTTGTCAGTCTATGTTGGAGTGACATCTTACGTCAACGTCAAAGTGTCACTCCAACATTTACAAATGTGAATAAAAAAAATAAAAACTAAATGATTATGGTATCAAAACATAAACGAATTCTACAATAAAATTATTAATGTTATTAAATGCTTTATGATGGATCGATTCTAACACTATGCGTTTGTTTGGTTTCTTATCCCAAAAATTTATTGTTTTAAGTTAAAAAATTCTATTTAGAAGAAAGGAAGGTTATCTCCTTAATTTTATATCCGTATTTTTATAAATTTATTTTTAAGATTGTTTTAATATTATTAATGTAGAATGAAATTTTTTTCTTTCTTTCTTTCTTAAAGTGCGATTGGATTAACGCGTAGATACTATCCTTTCTATGATATTAATAAATAATAAAGTGTATGGGGATGTATGTTTGTCATTGTACCAAATTAACTGACTAAACAAAACCCTGTATCAACGTACAAGGTTTTGTTTCAAATGTTGCTTCTCTTCGCTATGACCTCATCTGGTAGTCGGCAGGTGGTCACCTACTGGTGAGGCTACCGTATGGCTCAAATATTTTGATAGAGCCCCAAAGTTCCCACGCCTCTTATCCCCAAAGGGGTAGGCAGAGGCATATTATATGCCCACATTTTACCTTTGTATAATTTGTCCCACGTAATAGGTGGTGAGCCGTATTGCCGTGTTTAAATGGACAGGCGCAGGTTGTGACTGCCTGCTGTTGAAATAAAGCCTTCAACTTAGCTTAACGACTGCCATTTTACTGGCAACCGGGACCAACGGCTTAACGTGCCTTCCGAAGCACGGAAACGCTCAAATAAATGTCGCAAAGTGATCACATGCCATGGATGGTCACCCATCCATGGACCGGCCATAGCGAAAGTTGCTTACTGCAGTGATCGTTTACAGAACACTGAGTCCGCGGGGCCACGAGCGCTTCCGATCTTGTACTTGTACAAATTTAGTAGGTAGGTATATGACAATATACATCATGGTTGCCTATTACATGTTCTTAAAACAGCATTTCTCTCAGCAAAAAGAATAGCTCGCATTCCTGTAACCTTATTGCATTCCGTTCCCCTCCAAAGGTGTCTACTGAGTACACAAGTATTTTTTAATCTGTACACGATTGTCATGTCCACCTAAATCCATCTTTACATCCCCCAGCTGACAGAAATCATTTCCGGCCATTCGCGGAACAGATTTCCGAAAACTACCCACTTTTTAAGTCACCGACGTTAACAGGAAATAGAGTGAGCGACAGAGACAGATATATATATACCTATAGTGTATGTGAGAAAAGGATAGACATAAATTTGAGAGTGTGTCGTCGAATTCCGTTTCGAAATTTGAATCTAGCGAAATGGAATTTGCGATTGATGGGGTTTTGGGAAAACGGTCAAGATTTTGGTTTCTTGGGATGTTAATGTCTTCTTGAGAAGTTATAAAGTTATTTAACTTAATATATTTTCACACGTACAAATTTATACTAAGGGATTCGCAGAAATGTTTTGTACCGTACCATATCTGCCAGTTTGATTTGATTGTTATTGAATCATCAATAACTTATGGCCGCTTAAACATGTCCGCCATTGATGACTTTTATTCTCATGCCTACCAAATACATCAAAATATCATTAAAATCGGTCGGTCGAGTCATTTCATAAGTTCTACAGCTTATACGTGACGCAAGACTTCTGTAATTAAATAATTTCACCCCTCATTTTATAATAAGGTAGCTTAGAAAATAATTCAGCATTTATGTACCAGGCGATAATAAAATAAAAGATGTTATTCTAGTCTTGTTCTATTAACAAAGTATCCTATGTAGTATCGCGTTGGATAGCTAAACCTATGCTGAAGCACTTGACTATAGATTTTTCTCTTAGATTTTATAAAATTCAAACAAGAAAACATAGGCCACATTCTATCAAGTTTCACTAATGCTACAACTACTGTAGAACCCATGTTTTTAGGGTTCCGTAGCCAAATGGCAAAAACGGAACCCTTATAGATTCGTCATGTCTGTCTGTCTGTCTGTCCGTCCGTATGTCACAGCCACTGTTCTCCCCCCCCCTCTAACTTCTAAACTAAGAGAATGATAAATCTGAAAAAATATACCTATGATGTACATTGCCATAAAAACTACCAACGAAAATTGGTTTGAACGAGATCGAGTTGGTAGCTTTTTTAATACGTCATAAACCGCAATTTTCGCCTAGAAAAATCACTACCTACCACTGCGAACGTGTTAAAACATCAATGAAAGTTACAACGAATTACAAGAAGTTTTATATTACCTATGTTACTTGCTGCTACGGAACCCTTCATGGGCGAGTCCAACTGGCACTTGGCCGGTTTTTTTATATATATCATTGAGATAATCCATAGCCACCATTAAATTTGTTTAAGTAGATATAAACAGAAGATCATTAATAAAGAACGTTAATAATGGAAAACAAAATTAATAACACAATTAAAAGTAATGTTAACAATCAAAACGCGATCGTTACCGGTACGACGGTAGTGATAAATAACCAGGAGATCATGAACATAAGCAAGTGGGCGAAACCAAAAACAATATAGAGTTATGTCGCACGGCGGGCGCCCTGTCGCGGGATTATTACAGACTTATAATTATTTTTAGCCCCCCAAAGGGCTTAAGGCAGCCGGGAAGGATTTGTTCTAAGACTGGTGTTATTCAATATTATTTTCTTTCGGGAAAATTTTCGGGCGCGTTCCAGGTGTGGTGTTATGTGAGATTTGCAGCATCTGTAAGGATTTGACGATTAACGGATAATGTTAGTCGAAGGTTTGCGTCGGTTGCGTGCTCGGGTTCCAGATTTTGGTACTAAACTAATGTCACAGATAAGTTTACGAAATAAATTGCTTGCAAAGAAAATAGGCTGTTATTCGAAAACTATTCAGTTTTATACTAACCTAGCAACTTTGTATGACTAGCAACGACGCCATATCAGCATAAAACCTATGAAATTCAAACGCGACCGTTATTACATGTACTGCGGCTAGTTTTAAAATTCAAAACGCTCGCAGTCACGGACATTCGGATTGTTACCAATATCGCATGCACTGCACTGAATTTAAATTCGCATACAATACTCACGATTCGCGTTACCACCAGATCATTTCACTTCCCTTTTTAGTCGAGCGCGAGGCTCGAGGCAGCGGAATTAATTCAAACGCGTCATTCGATTCGATCCACTGTAAATGTGTAATCGCATATCAATCGTTCCATATTCGAACTGTTCAAACACTCGACCTTTGTGGTCAAGGATTCAAATTTTAGAATATGGAACAAACAAGCATTTGTTGTGTACCTGGCTGGCGCGAACTGCGGCGTGGTCCAATCAGCGCGCGGTACAGGTGGCGGCTGTCACCGCGCGGCGTTCCATTTCCCGCGACGCGTAATCGAATGAATATTACAAATGTCAAAGTGACAGCTATGCAGTTTCACGCTCAATATATAGGTCGGACTGTATTTTAACGCAGATTTGCAATATTCGCTATGACCGACTGCATTACATTCAAGTCATCGCAGGTGAAATCTCTATAAACTATAGAAATATTATCGATGAGTTCGTCGCCGCTATAGAGTAACTACTTTACGGAGAGCCCATAATGAGAGCACTTAGGCGCTAAGCGAAGCAATTATAAGTAATTTGGAGAGCGGTAATGGGCGCGGACAAGCGATGCGCAAAAACACGCCAAAACGAAACGCGCTAAAAGCTCCCTAATTCGATTGCCGACGAATGCTTTTTAAAGTTGGTGCTAGGCGCGGTGTCAGTGCTGAATAGATTTCCTTTTTAGCACCATCAGAGATGCAGATATTTTAGAGAGCGAGCTAATTGTGAAAGGCTCACCGAAGATTGTAATTAAAACTTGCTCGTGTAACTCAACGGGAGCGTACCGAAAATTCGCGGAATTCATAGTCATAAAGAAAGTGGGATTCGAGTCGGCTCGCTGCGAATGAAACAGAAATGTCGGGGCTCAGGCGACTTTGCGAGCGTCACCTGAACAGCGCTGAGCGCTCCGAGCGCCTTCTTCGGCCCTGGTGATTTATGGCCGCGGATCCGGACCGGTAATGAAATTGCACCCTCTCATCCCCTCCCTTCCTCCCCGTCTACCCCTCTGTATCCATTCTAGAAATTACAACGCAACACTGAGTCGTGCACTCGCGATTGTCTCGCCTCGCTGATGCCCTGGTCTTATGCTAATGTTTTACTTTCTTTTTTTAAATTTTTCATCAATCAATTTTAAGTTAGGATTGCAGCTGTCATTTTAGTCGATCGTCTATTAAAATTATGTAAAATACTCTTCAGTAAGTTTTCTTTAAAAATAAAACCAGACATAATATTTTGGTTTAGTTTAAGTTACATGGAACTACGTTAAGTAATATGTAAGCAAAGTCCTATAATATACATACTATACGATTAACTGCATAATTCAGTCCTCCTAGTTACCTTAAATAGAGTAAAATTGACCGAAACGTTTTCAAATTAACATCAATAATTTTCGTCTCTGAATATCCAAACTGAAACGCCCCAGTGCAAAAAAAATCTGCAGAAACAACATAATTCCGGACGCGGGAAATTGCGATTTACGCGAAAACCGCCATAAAAAACATACACAGCCATTGTCGGGTAACTTTTAAAAACGAATCACAATGGCGCATTCAGCGTGACTGGCCACAGTCCTGGCTGCGGACGCAACGCTTTTCAATTAAAAATTTCCACTACCAATAAATATTGCATTGAGCGACAAAGGTTTTGGGTAGTTACAGTTAGGCGGGATTTACTCCTAGCGGTCACCATTTTTGGAACTTACTTTTACAGATTATCGGAAGTCTATATCGATGCATTGAAATTAAAAAGCTATTTGAGTTTCTTTAGCAGTAGATATTCAAAACATGCTGCTTTTCTCACAGCAATTCTTTGATGAAATCTGCCTCAAGGCATTGACGAACTTACAAATATAAGCCGGAAAAAAATTACGAACTTTAAAGAAGCTTTTGCTCAGCAGAAACATTGATCGAATTCTCATTAGATCACTCATCATATGATGGAATCATGTCTACTTCAAAATGTCTAACAATGCGCCAATGCTACAGTATCAAAGAAGGATTTTCATGAGGAATTAATACTTGACCAGTGAAGGACAACACGCGTAGAATGGTTAATGTTTGCAACAACAGCTACGGTTTTCCCATTGGGGAATTTTCTTGACTTGGACCAGTGCCCGGAAAAAAGAGGTTTCTTATAATATTGGCCTCTAGACTACTGAACATCCGCCTTCATTACATATTTTGTTAGTAGTTGGGCTTCAGAAGCATCGAGAAATCAAGAAATTTCGTTTTTTCTTTGATGATGATGGTTTACGTTGTGCCAATCAGCTCAACCAGGGATCATCTTGGACAAAATATCTCTACCTAACCTAATCAATCAATCAAACTGCTTGGATAGAGAAGCAAGTCAGTTTCTGATCAAAGATTCGAAGAAGTACGGTGCTCATTTGTTATAAGTTAATAATATGTAAGCAGCGACTGACAAACCGAAAGTGCGTGGTGAATTGACCTTAGCGCGATAAAGTGCTACTACGACAGTAAATTTTGGCTGCATCCATCAAATCCTTAGCTCACCTAATGACGGTACACAGATAGGCATAGACAACGAACAGAAAACAGTTTCACTAACCGTTAAATGCTGAAACAGCCACGCCCGCAGGATGTTGGTGGCGACCTTCGGGAAGATGCCCCTCTTTTTCTGGTTCTTCTTGCCGTTCGTGTCATCGTCTTCCTCCCCCGTACCCTCACCGGAACCGATGCTTGCGTTACTCGCGTCTCCTGGAGAAAATGAAAAGATTTTAAGAATAAATTTATCTGAAATGATCATGTTGGAAAATGGATTTGCTCTTAATTTGGGACTCATACATTACGAAAGTCTATTACTCAGAAATAGGTGTCCTTTTTCTCTTACGCGTTTTTTTATGTGTGGTAATACCTCATGGATGCCATGCCGGACTCTTACCGACTAAAACCAGAATTTGCTCTCTCACCGCTTACGGCCGTTTTCTTTTACGATTAGAAATCTTCAATTTTATGAAAAACTCGTAGTAAATAGCTACTAAATCTGGATGGAAAACTCTTCATCAAACTACATAATATAAGACAAAATGTTTACGCCGAGACCTGAAATTCGTAAAAGCAATTACCATTATGAAATAATGAATTTATGAAACAGGAACTCTCAACCTAACTTAGTTTTGCTACTTCGACTGGAAATGTCAATCATGATTCTTATGAAATATTCAACACATGTTATAGAATTATTTCGGAGATTTTAAGGACAGACACACACCCTAAAATACAAATTAACATCATTATAACGTGTTAATCGAGTACCAGGTAGTTAGCGATCGCAAGAGATGTCTTATATGAACACGAGAGGAGCGTCTTATCAAACTGCGTCTGGCATATTAATTAGAAATGCCAAGTTGTATTTATTTAATCACCTGACACACCACCGTTGATTCTTATCTCCTAGTACGTACGCTTAATTAATTCTAAGCGACTTTCT
The DNA here is from genome assembly GCA_933228765.1 of Miltochrista miniata. Classification (NCBI taxonomy): domain Eukaryota; kingdom Metazoa; phylum Arthropoda; class Insecta; order Lepidoptera; family Erebidae; genus Miltochrista; species Miltochrista miniata. The sequence continues at coordinate 29,263,750 of OW121764.1, read as the reverse complement.
TGTATGCGTTCGACGTCATGATTTCTTGACGGTGATAGTGTAAGATTGCAAATAAATTAACCTGCAGATATTTTATCATATTTTATAGTCTTCTAATATATTCACTGGACTTAGATTAATTTCTGTCTTACTTTTGCTTGTGAGAAAGTTACAAAAGATAGCCAGTATGGCACTAATAATAATAATAAAAGACCTAGGAATAGTTACGAACAAAAACGGAAGATATTGCATATGGAGCCATACAAAGGAAAAATCAGAAAAGAAGAGAGCGAGCGAATCCTGAAGACTTTAACACTGAAAAGATGAGATATATTGTGTGACTTTTGCGCGTCTCAAGTATTGAAGAAAGAAACTTGACAACCCCATGAACTTATTTACCCTGTCAAATGAACAAGTGTGTGTAGCGTTTAGAAATTTCACAAAACTATGGTGGTCACATATGAGTAAGGTGATTCATCTGACACTTTTGAGCGGTAAAATTACAATGGAAATTCTACGTAAACAATCTTGACTGGTGTGTACCTTGAACCTCACTGATACTTTTTTCTATTGAATTATATAGTGGACAATTCTGGATTCCGTACTACAGGTACCAGGAGAACAGAAACGAGGAAGAGAATAAACAAATTAGCGTGCCAGTCGTGTTGCCGTTAATAATATAAAGCTGAATTTTCTGTTTTATTGTTTCCTTTAAAGAAAGGTAAAAGAAAATAGAAGAGTACGTAAACAGTTTTTAAACCGTCCCGTTCAAGGATAGTGCTGTGCCGTGTCACATTGTCGCGTTATCGATAAAAATGCGTGTCGCTGCGCAACGCGACACCGTATCGAGTGCGTATCTCATTCGACCGGTGGCATGCACATTGTGATGGTAATAGGGGCAAAGTAATAAAATTACTCTTAGGCCATTACCCGCCGCCCCTCGACGTTGCAGGCCACCCCATCGCGATATAGGGTGTAGAAGACACAATAAAACGTTACCATTTTGACAAAAACAACAGGATTATTGCCTGTGTAATTGTTTTATTCGTGTACAGAGATTTATCATTACAAAATTACATTTTAAGTTTTATATAAGGCAGGTACCTACGTTTTGTGTAACATCCACATTTTTTCTATTTATTTTTATTTACCAAATAATAGCACCTTTTTTTGTAAATTTTTACATAAAAAATTGTAGAGTGTCTTATTTATTTTACAGTTTTTATAACATTCGATAGTTTCTGATCACCCTGTACATTGTATTAGCGTAGAAAATCAGAGTGCAGTTGCATGATGCAGTATTGTGATCCCCTAATTCATCTTACAACGCACACACAGACACCGCCCTAATGTCTCTAATACACCCCCAAATGGCACAGCACCGACATAAACAGATAGTCGTGCGAAAAGTCAAGAGTTGCGTACATTTTATCCAATTAAAATGATGTGTTTGAATGTTTGGTTGCCATTATTGTAGATTTGTTTTTTTAATTTAAGGAAAATTATATTTAACCAGCGCCTATTTCTTTTTTCTTTTTTTAAAATGAGCATTGAATACTTAATATTAAATCTTTGTGGAATATGTTTTACATCATGTAGCGCAAATTATATTAATATAAGTTTAGAAAACCTAAACATTAGTGATAAATATAGTTGTAATGTAAAAAACGTAGAAAACATCTGAACTAAACTCAAGATAATGGTCAATCTCAGCCCAAGTCAGCTCGTAGGTCAATAGATCAATCCCATAAAAAAACTTAACTATATACATAACACGCCTATGCATAAGGAGAACATAAAATAAAACGACTTCAAAAACCATCCACATTAAAGTTTAGTGAGTAACCAAGATATCATGACGAATCCAATCGATAAAATCGAACGGTCTCCAATAACTTATGTCATCCTAGTATTTTGTAGTAACAGACCGTTTTATTGGTAATATCGTAAAATACATAATCATGGTTTTTATAAAGTTGATAGTTAACACTTCATGGTGGAATTTTATATATTTTTTTACATCCACTTCAAAAGTAATCAACTCATCACGCACTAATTTTTATGTGGAGATGATTCTAAAATTTGTTCATGGGTAGTTTCGTGGTCTATAAAATTGATCTCAAACATGGAATATGTTTTGCTACCTATCGTATTTTATGGTTGAGTAGTTATGAATATCTTTCTTTTTATAATATCAACGTATACCTATGACCAAAAACGATGTCGGTAATGTTGTGTTTATATGGTTCAATAAAAATTTTGACTATCAAATCAAATTCTTACTATGATGCCATTAGAGAATTCAACATTTTCCTAAGTATTTGATTTGTTTCTTCACTTTCAGTTTGGAGCCTAAATTCCGGTTTCCTGGCAGTAATATTTTCTTTCTATCTCACATTATCTTCAGCATCCTTAGCAGCCAGTCTGAGGAAAACTCGGAGTATGAGACATACTCTGATTAAAAATATAACTTTTTTGTTCAGTTCGTAAACTATGATTTTTAATTCAAATTCCAGTCATTCTCAATTCCAATAGTAATAGTCGGTAGATAGCAGGGTCAAGCATTTATGTCTTACATATTTGGGTGATAATTATGTCTATACTAGCTGATGCCCGCAGCTTCGCCCGCGTAAAATTTGTTCTTCCCGTGGGAACTTATTCCCGGAATAAAAAGAAGCCTATGTATTATTCCAGACCGTAATCTATCCCTGTACCAAGTTTCAGCCTGATTCGTTCAGCCGTTCGAGCGTGAAAGAGTAACAAACATCCACACTCACAAACTTTCGCATTTCTAATATTAGTAAGATTGGTTCTAAGATTTCAAAAGGTTCATAGTTTCTACTATAAGGCACGAAGAGACACAGATTTGTAGATTGACGTAAGAAATTCATCATATACCAGTCTTTCACAGACTGCCATTGATACAAATGAAGTGTATGCCACGTTGGCGCAGTTGGTAGTGTAACGGCCTGCGGTGCTGCTTGTGGTCCTGAGATCGATTCCCGGGTCGGTCCAAATATTTGTGTGATCTACAAATGTTTTGTTTCGGAGTTTGAGTGTTTTCTATGTATAATATGCATATGTATGTATTCAGAAATATATAAAAAAAAAACTAACTATCTTCACGCCAAATCCCTTGCGGGGTAGGCAGAAAGAACAAATAAAGAAAGAAAATATATAAGTATGTCTATATCCGTCTAGATCCCATAGCACAAGCTTATATTACCTTAATTTGGGCTAGATGATGTTGAGTCAGAATGTCCACAATGTCAATGAGAAAGAAACAGAGAATGGTGAAGCAAAGTCTCCCACAGTAGCACCAGCAGCACCATATCGGGCGTAACAAGCGAAACTGCTCATTAGTGATAATCCGGGCGTGGTGTGATGTTTGCTCCCATGGCGTTTGTAAGCCGATTGCCGCAACCCGACACCGAATCCGCGACCCTCGTGCTGGGGCACGCGCGCTGTGCGGTTACTCACGTCATTTTTTTTACTTATATATTTTTGGCAGGATTTTCTAGTATGTTACTTTATTTGCTGTTTTCATTTTATTCTTTGTATAAGTACCCAGTTCGTTCCTAAACCGTTTGTTATGGGGTAAAGTGGGAGACACCTAGTGACTGTCAAAGGCTGATTTAATTCATTATACCTTTTCTAACAAATTCACTATTTCGAGTATTGGAACGTAGCTGATATTTTAAAAGAGGCTGCAGCTTTCTAAATACCTAACAAAATCAACTTTGAATTTCCACACCAACAAAGTTGCGGCTGTTTGTCAGTTTTTACGAAATTGTCCAAGCTTAAGAAGTTAGCGTCATTATTTCGATAATAATCTTCATATAAATAGTGGCAGTCCACCACTTAGTCGCCTACGGGCATTAAATAACGGGTTCCTTGCGAGTAACTCGTAACTCGTGTGGGCAGAAATGCTATTACAGTTTCTTTTCTTTGATTCCCAGATGAGCATAAAATTTCTTCTTAAAATAAATATTAAGCTTAGCGCATGAATACTTAAATTTCGTTGCGCTTATTTTATTATCTTGATATCGATTGATTTCGGTGAATAAAAGTTTCACGATCTTTTGTTCGACAAATGGCTTTTATTTCGTTAAGAAATGAATTCAAAAACTTTCGTGGTTTGTTGTATAAGATGTTAAATATCAATAAAAAGTTTATGACATTTTTTTGCAATGACAAGTTTAAGTAGATAATAAGTATGAGTCCGACTCCAATTTTTATTGACACCTTAAAATGCAATTTAATTGTAACGCGCTTTTAAACATAATTATTATTAATAAAAGTTTTATTTTGTGTCCAAAAATAAAGTTGTGTAATTTTCTTTTGTTATATCTTAATTTTTAGACCTTGTCATGAAAAACACCGACTAACTTAAGAAAAGTTAGTAGACGTCATTTCTTTTTCAGTTTTACCTTATTAGCACTTTCATTTATCATAGGTAATCTTACAACTGCCGCGTCAGAATTTGACGTTCATTTTACTCCACATAACTTAGGTATTGTTAATTTATAAGTTACCAAAACAAGCCCAGTCGACGGTATTTTTGGCTAAGTTCGTAAGGTCTGAAAGGCTCGGATAAAGTCTAGGATATCTTTTGCATTGATGGCAGTGACTGGTGTTCATGTTGTGTGTCCACGTAAAGTTGAGTTACACCTGACGTAGTTTTTCCCTGACTAATGTAAAATACTTTGTAATGCTTATTCAATAGAGGTTTTTAACTCTTTCTTTCTGTATGTTATAAACTAGATACTTTTCATACACAAAATATAAACATTAACCATAAACTATTTAGTTTCAGGCCATCATTATAGACAAAGCTGCGGACCTCGAATTCTGTCGGTGACACTCCTCGGATATTTATCGCGTTACTCTACATTAGTGCAGGGCGCAAATGAGTGCAGGGACTATCGAGTTACGCCAATCAAATGGAAGTACGCGTGTAGTGATGGGAAAATACCACATCGATACTTTTAGATATTATTAGCTATAACGCACATTGGCAAGTAAACTGTGGGCAGTGTTAAAGTGTCGCAGAAAGGACTGTATGTTGATAAGATGAAAGACAGGACTGTGAGACGAACATTCGTATCCATATGAATCTAGTATAAGAGGAATAAATAATAAAAGTATTACCCTTATCGAGGTCCCATTAGAGAGTAATATCAAAGAATATCTGATCGAATGTGATGCTAAAGACCTGGGTACGTAAAGGGATAAAAATAGAAAAGAGTTTTCATATTTCAAATCTGATGGTGGATGCTGTCAGGACTACCATTATTAAGAAGCTAAGATTATTGTTCGAACGACTGGGTTACTTTTTAGCAGATTTCAATTTAGGCTCAGCTTACTCCTGTCGCAAATTTCTGTACGACAAATCAGCGTCCCAATTAATTCATGTCAAATATTTTGGACGGACAATTTCGTCGACAACAAACTGTGTACATCACTAGCGGGCGACAACCGCGGTGTCGTAATACGTTCACCGATTTGATGGATTGGCTTCTTTGCAGTCCCTCCTATTTGCAAACACCCTTATCTGAACTCTACGGGGCAGGCAGGGAGGGATGCCGGGGGCTAATTAAAATTGGCACCCGTACTGCAGTTTGCCGTCACTACAACTCTTATTACAATGTATTAGAGTTTATAATTGCATGTTTTATTGGGTGTATATATTGGTACAGTGTTGCATCAAGGATTGGTGGCGCAATAGATGTGGGAAATGCAATATTAGAAATGGAATTTTACTTAATAAGATTGATTGGCGATTTTGTTGACGTAGCTAATGCGTGGATTGTGCAAACCGTGCGAGTTAAATTCCTTTATGGATCCGTCTCCAATGTTAAGTGTTGGGTGCCGAAATTGCAACAGAGGTTAAGTAATTACTGTACCCCTATGGGTTTGGGATTAATCGTATGTGTTGCCTAACATATTATAATGGTCAGTTTTATGCTAAATGAGCTAAAGGCTGAGCTAAAGGATGAACTGTAGATGCATAGATTTGAGATGATGATGGCCCAAACTAACTCCTCGCTTGCATCTACTACCGACGAGGCTTTACTTGAATTAATGTTACAAGTTACAGTTTGCCTGCCCCAGATAATGCCAGGTATACAAATACAAATTATACCCAATGTGATAAAAACCGACTGATAGGATTTGAAATTGGAAGTCCTAAGTTCTAGAACCTAAGAAGAATAAGACAAAAGGATCCTGCTGAATGTAGTGTCGGCAAAATATACGAAAACTATACAAACCATACATGAGCGAAACTGTCTGTATAAACGTTCTATATTGACTTATACCGTCTAAGGTTCTATTCAGAAATATTGAGGACCTGAAAAAAGATATTTGCTGATATTGATCATGACCACTTCAGAAGACCTTGTGGATACCTATAGAGAAACGTAGGTACTATTACTATTTCACCTCATAGCTATCAAACTCATTAACACTTTACAATATTAATAAAATAATACCTCCAAAATTTGACAGCCCTAAAATATCAGTATATAGTATAGAGCTGCTGAGCGCTCCGCCGTCAGCGTTCGGAAATGCAACGCACGCTTAATTACTGACACAGTCAGCTGAATGACGCCTCTGTCTTATTGTGTGCCGTGAGCCTCGTTACTGTGTGAACATTTGACTCAGGGATTTCATGGGGACCGTTGGTTTTCAGTGCTTAATGAGAGTTGCATGGTGTTAAATCATTTACGGGATGTATGGAACTTTTAGTCCTGATTACTATAATATTTTTTGACGAATAAAGTGATTCGCTGTTTTGTAAGCGATCACTGCGTTGTTTTTTGCTATAACTGCGTCCATTTGTGAGGATTTTGCGTGCTTCTGGAAAAACGTGCAAAGTAGAATGCCTTATTTTGGGAAGCTTGAATAATTTTAATACTGTACTGTACAACACGACAACCACCTATCAGTGTGTCTGTATTTCTATATATTCCTGTTCATCCAAAGGTTGCCTGGAAGAAATTGCTGTGTGCAATAAGGCCGCCCATTGTATCTATCAAGTGGTACAAAATTACCTCTTTAGGCATAAAGGCATTTCAAGTCATTGAATTATCTATGACAACAGAGAGTTTAAAGAATGGACTATCAGACAGAAATTACTCTACTTTGTTCTACGCAAACATAAAAATATTCTTTCTGACTCGAGACGGTGACAATGACAATACTTAAAGGCACCACAAATGGAACGCTAATTTTGGCAAGTCGTAAAAGTTTAAAAATACCTACCTATTACACTATAATAAAATTGATACTAAATTTTTTACGTTCTCATTCGGCGAAGTGTTAAAAGGATTATAATTGATACTTTCACTCGTTGAAAGTGGGATAAAGGAGTGAAGCTTTCACAGAAAATTGAAATATTTTTACGAAATTATCCAAAAAAACGTGTATAATAATATTAATTTAATGGAATGTCGTATAAGTTGCGCATATAAGAATGTCGGTAGTCGTAAAAAGTTTTAAAGCACCGAATTATTACGCATTAAAGCACTCATAACCACATCAGACGCAAAAGAGTGCTTTTGCGTCACAAATGTTAACCCTTGCAATGACTGGGATCACGTCTCCGCGATTACGCAGCATTGAAAATTAGTTTAATATCTCAAATTGACGATTCCGCTCGGAACGGCCAATTAAGAGGGAATAACACTTGGAATTATACTCCTGATAGTCAAGTTATGGGGTGCCTTTATGGACCATTAACCGTGCTGTAACTTCGGAGACGATTCACGAATATTTTGTACACACTAAATTGTTGAAATTTGCAATATACGTTGTTCTCGTCAATTGTCTAGTTGTCATTTATAACTTGTTGTAATTTAATTACACTTATTATTGCATGCTCGTAAAACTTTATGTCTTACAAAACATTCGTGATTAGTTAAATTATACTTTGTTTGACAGGCGCCACAGATGGCAAAGCATCCACTTTTGGCTTTATAGGTTTTATATTATACTACGCAACAAATTTATTTTAATTAGATATAATCTTCAAATTTGCCTATTTATTTGGAAAACCTAAACATTTTTCATAGAAAAAAGTGTGTGCATGTAACCTTTACGCGCGATTGAAGTAAAACTTCTTTGCCATTGACGGCATCAAATGTTATATTAATTTTATTATTTAATACAATTCATTCGAATTTTGAATAGCGGAATCTACGTTTCCACTATTCAAATTCGTTACTTCCGTCAGAAAAAAAACCTGAGTTACTCCCTAGTCGCGCCTAAAGAAGTTTTACTTCAAAAAAATCACTTGTAAACGTAACTTATTCTTCTCCTGAGTACCTGATGAGTTTATGAATATGATTCCGTTTCACCAGTTCTACCCCAAGCTATGACCGCAAGTGTTACCAGATTAAAATAGTAAACAGATTCGTAATGGCGGGATGAGAGAGCCCTTCTCGCCCCTAACGCAGTAGCCGTTCATTCGCGCATTGATTTCAATTTGAATTTTAATTGCGGAATATTATACAAAATTACATTACTTAATATTCACCCTGGGGCGTCGATTTTTGCATATTTTTAACCCTGTGCGGACTCATTTTGGTGCGGGTGGCTCTGATAAAAATCGCATATATATTAAGTAAGAGAGGGTCGGATTTTGTGCGGAGATAGTCGAAGGCTTTCATTAAAGCCGATACGGGCGAGATAGGTGTCGTATTTTATTGCTTATCCTCAACTGGTCCGTTCTGTGCCATCTTAAATTAGTGCTCAAAAGATTATGCTTTTGAGATTTTGAGGACATATTTATGTTACTTCCGAAGGTGCGTTGATACGAATTTGTACTTTGGGTAATTATTTTTATCAAATACCAATGAAACACTTAATTTTGTTTCCATTCTTTGATATAGCTGCAAAACGTTAAATAAAATGAACGAATCATAATGTCCCGATATTGAAGTCTGCTGAGAATAGTTTGCAAGCACCAAATATATTTTAACACTGCACTAGGTGGACATGTCGAAAAGAGGAGGCAACGTCTCTTGGACTGTACAGAGTTCAATAAGCCACCACATTATTAATCACGTAAACAAGATCCTTTTACACCAACCATAAATACAAATTTTCCGGTCGCTGAGTTTTAATCAAATGACAAGTCGCAACATTTGACGACAAAATATGCATTGCCATTTTAAGTCAGATCAGTGCATGCTTAAACAGGGTTAAACGCATAAGGGGTGATCGCATTTGGCGTGAGTTAATGCGCTCAGTGCTGCCACACTTTATTAATATGGTAATGAATGTTGCCATATTTGGAACCAGACGGTGAGAGGAAGTTTTAAAAGTGATTGGAATATTATGACATTTATCATTATCCGAATTATTTCTGATTGTACCTGCTTTAGGGTAATTCGATTTCTATAATTATACCGTTTATTAAATTATGAGATAGGCTTATGCTTTTAATCTATTGTCTCTGCAAAAGAATTTTCTAAGCAAAAGCTACCGTAGAAATAGAATAGATAGTCTCTGTTTCTACGATAGCCTTTGTTTTAGAAGATCATAGATGTTTCTAAGTCAGAATGATTTAGAATCTTCTGTCATAAAAATTATCCCCGCGCGTAGTATCGTATAACGGTCTAACAAAACATACCTGCTATAGGACTGGTCCAAATATTTTTAAACTGTTACTCTAAAATAGTAAAAAAAAGTAATCAAAACTACCCAGGTCATTTAAAAAACTTCTAAAACTCCATTGCGACGTTTAACAAATTAAAAGAAAAATATTAACGGAACAACTATGATAGTAATCTATAAAAGTACACAAATACTTCAACAGAACGCTAATTGCACTCACATCCCGCAATTGAATTTTTTAACAAAAAAACTACTTTAGTAAATGTTGGTAATCTTAAGTTTGCATCGACTTCGGAACGCAAGCAAGATTCTTTAAGTGGTCCCGTATCACTAAGCTGAGCGGTGAGAACTCAAGAAACACAAACGTAGCCATCAGATAGAATACTTTGACGAAATACTTATGAAATCTGATGTCCCTACATTCTTGAAACCTACGAGATAGAATCCAAACTCTGCCACAAGGAAACTTTCTGACTCGATATAAATATTCCTTGTGTCATGTCATTATCATAAATTTCAATAGTAGATAATAACATTTAAGCGTCGAATCCAACGAGTTTTGTAACTGAAGCGTGACATAGGCTTGTTAGGAATCAAATTATTGCTCCAACTTCGTCACATCCATAGCCCTAACTGTGGAGCCATAAGTCCGGTCTGAGTGCAAAGACGACCTAATAAAGGTTGTGGGAGCCTGCTAGATACTGATGGTACAAGACCGATGCTATGGCAATCTTTGGTAAAGGCCTATGCCCAGCAGTGGGCGGTAATCGGTTGATGTTTTGAGAATAACTCTCTAATCTCTCTACTTTAAGATGAAGGCTTTACTTTTAAAATAGAAAATAAGATTTAAGACTGACACATGGTGAAACACTTGTGGGTAGAGTTCAAATAATTCGGTACAAAAAGAAAGTCAAACAGATAATAGAAATACAGTTGCAGTTATTGTAGTGATCAAAAACATAAATTACAATAAGAAACTTTTTACTGACGCTGTGGATTCCAAAAAAGTAGTTTTTAATAAACAAGTAATAAGCATAAATTATTACAAATTACCAAACTCAAATTTTAATAAGTGTAAATTACATCTATGCGCTAGACAAATAATAAGAGTGCTCAGGAATTAAATTTATGCTAATCCAACAAACTTTATCGATATTCTTGTACATTAAACAAATAACTTTATTACGTTTTAAACGTCTTTATTTACACAGAACATTAAGTAAAGCAATTTCCAATCAAATCAAGACGACGTAAATCTGCTGCGTACGGTCGGCCTGACAATAAAAACTGACGTGGCTGCGGGGGGTTAAACTGCTCTCAGTAGGTATCCGTTGATTGGCGATTTCAGGGTTGGTGGAGTTAACGTGAATTTTCTTTTTATTGTGATTTTATTATGTTTTTATTGGTACCTATCTATTTTATGTCGAGCAAAGGTCTTGGTGAATCAGGGCCGACTGAGGTTGATTGTCTCTGGTTTTGTTTGTTTTTATCCATAATTAATTCCTTTGACGCTTTGGCTTTTAAGCCACCAGATTAAGAAAGCAGTTTTTATTTGAAAAAATTTTTCTTTTGAAATTTTTCTATTCTAACTAAGTCAAAGTCCTCGTCTTATTTAAAAATCAAAGCCACTCTTGCACTAAAGTGACGGAATGTATTGTAGTTTGTGAAGCAACAGGGAAAATCGCATTTCAGTACGATATTATAAAATTTCTTTACTATTTAATACGATACATTTTCCTGTAAAGTTGAACATGTAATGTACCGTAAAGTTATGCAAGAGTTTTATAAAATAAAATACGGTAAGAGTCCGCCATTCTTCAAGTTCACGCCCAAACTTTAATATCATTCGTCTAAATAAAGAAAAGATTTACATATTTACTGTGGGAAATCTGAATATTCGCAGAAGTAACTGGCCAATAACAATAGAACAAATAATTCGACTGCAAACAATCCAAACTTAAGACACGAAATTAGTCAAACATACAAGCAGACAGAACGATTATGGCAAGCCACATAGATAACGGAGAGCATTTTTTTCATTAAATTAACTTGAGAAATAACTACAAATTATTTTTAGACACGTAAAAGATAAGCTGAATATAATAAAACTTGCTTTTTGAACGCTACAAAAGGCAAAAGTCGCCTACGCAACCGGTCCCAAGTACTAGGACAGCATTTATCGGTGGAGCGCTGTGTGAGGCCGTTCATACACCGTATTTATGAACACCGTGCCGTCATGAACGCCTGGTACTCGGTAACGCTACACCGCAGTGTAAGTGATTAATAAGAAGCTTTTTTTTTCTTTTGACAATGAACTCAAGTCGGTGGAAAATATGGACTTTAGGTCCAACCTTAATGCTTATTTAGTATGCAAAGAATATCTAATACCTAGGAGGGTTATGGTGACTTCGCACATCTGAAATTCTTGACCACAAAAATGTGAATCATCGTATCTAAAACAGTCAAAATCTACAAATACTTCCATTTTCAAAATTATATTAATTCTTTGATTCTTCAGGACGCAAAAGAAGAACAAAGAAAAAGGAAAAGTCTTTGATAACTTGGCATTGTAGTGGAGAATTTTATTCGTGTTATTAATCAAACTTGCTCTACCAGAGAGATTGAAGATATAAGAACTGAAAATCACGAAATCAAACCACGAGTTAGAGAGACGAGGACTTTAGATTCAATCGAAAATAATGTTTTAATAATGATGAGGAATGTCAATCACCAGTTCTTTCCAAAAATAATGAATGTCTCGCAATTATAGATACAAAGTGATTTGATCAAATCTCCTGTGGAATTAAAAAGGAATGCAATGTTACGAATAAAAATTCTTATGAAGTTTGTTTTAATTTGTCGAATTTATGAACAAATAGACAACATGGATTCCATGAAAAGCTTGAGGTTAATCATAAAGGAAAGTGAGAGAACGTCATATGCCTAGATTGGATGGCACAATAAGCACAAAGTTTGATTAGTGGGCAAATTTTGTACAACGGCGGAAATCGGACTTTGACTCAGTTCCTTAGTAACCCCTCACTGTGACTAAGATAGAGAAGTCTGCGCTATTGGCAGAGAACCATCTCTTCTTATCCTCGATATTCTAACTCAGTTCCTAAGTAACCCCTCACTGTGACTAAGATAGAGAAGTCTGCGCTATTGGCAGAGAACCATCTCTTCTTATCCTCGATATTCTAACTCAGTTCCTTAGTAACCCCAACCCCTCACTGTGACTAAGATAGAGAAGTCTGCGCTATTGGCAGAGAACCATCTCTTCTTATCCTGGATATTCTGTCGACTTTGCCTGTTACATTAAGTCGCATGGTGTAGTCATCCCAAATTTATTTAACCGGTAATCAAATATTAATAAGGCCATCTTAGTATCATTTTCAACTTTAAGGTTAGTTGTTCTTATCAATATATCTATGGGCATATACTTCGTTACGGTGACGATTGTACAATGCCATTAGGTTATTTTTTTAAAACCAACTTTAGTTTTAGAAATTTCGTCGAAAAAGAAAATGGTGCACACAATGCAGTAGGTAACTGATTAAAGTTTAGATACATGATTAGAATTATGTACCGAATTAATAGGACGGTGTATAAATTTGCATATTACTTAGAATTAACATAGATACATTCAATAAAATATTCATATACATACCTACATACAATGCTACATCGCGAAAAACGACATTCTGAAAATGTAATTTGGTAGGAAGCACATTCTAGAAAGAGTTAATTGCACATAAAACGACAGATGCATGAATATAAATAAATGCTAAGTAGGTAGACAAAATGAGGCGTTTTTAACCTAAAACTAGCTAGAGTATTTGATTGTTTGTTTGTTTATTTGTTTGCATCGAATAGGCTCCGAAACTATTGGACCGATTTTAAAAATCTTTCACTGTTGGAAAGCTACACTCTTTGCGGTGAACATAGGCTATATTTTACTCTCGTGTTCCCCATGCAACAGGAATTACGCAGGTGAAACCGCGTGACGTCCGCTAGTAATTAACAAATATACAGAAATCTGTTCATACATTTTGTATGTCTAATACTTATAGACTTGCCCAATACTGATCGCTCTGACTGTAACACCCTGTATGCTGAAATCACCGATCCTAACGAGATTTTCAAATTTCTTCGTCCGTACAGAGTATCACAACAAGTAACATAATACGAAAAACGACAAAAACGAGTGAAATTTATCAAAATCGTCGTCGGTGTCATCGACCGGCGCCGATCACTCGATACGCGGTGCGCCGGCGCAAGCGATACCATCACACGCTTGGCGAAAATAAAATATCCAACGTGACGTGATCTTTATAAATATTGAAAAAACAGTTTTTAGTAGCTGGTGATCAATATTTTTAATGATGACAAGATATTCTTTTTTTGTACAAGCTCAAGATGTTCTTTTAGATTCTAAGTAATACTTTAAATAGGAATGGAATTTGTTTGTACGGCTTTGGCTGAAGTAGCTTGGACAAATTTTGGTAATTTTGAATGTATCTAATCTAGATGAAATACTTCTCTATTTCAGGACATTTGACACTATTACATTAAGCCCACATGAGCTGTGGAAAGAACTTAATTATTATCGTGATGGAAGGACAAGGTATTACTCAGTAATACCTTGTCCTTCCATCTAGACCTTTGAAAATGCTCTGAAGCGAAACCGGTCAGGTTTATAATAATAAATATTGTGGAATAGTACAAGTGTCGTTTTCAATATGTGCAGCAAGTTCCACCAAGTGCCGTCAATCAACAGTATAAATATTAATTATTATCCATAAAAATACATATTTGGTAATGTAAAAGATACCATAAAAATACCTCTTTTCATGGTATCTACATACACCAGGAAACATATTTGAACAGATTAATATTAGGTAGAATTGTTGGTAGAATTGGCGTCCCTATCACGCAAGTCAATCTGTTAAGGCACACATTCTCAGACGCTATTACGAGTATAATTAATCTGAATCTAAAAGACCATCTAAATATCTACCTATTTTATTTATCTACTTAAATTAAAGAATTTAAAAAATAAACCTACTTACGTATATAGAACTAAAAGCGAGACACGCTTTGCCGCAAATTTATATTTTAAATCTTTTTTGTCATGTATCATCGTTTAAACATGAAACAAGTGATGAATCTTTATGCAAAATATAAAAAAAAATGTTTAATCAATCAAACCAGCCTCCGGCAGTCCACTGTTGATCGTAGACTTCTTCCAATTAACACCAAAACCAACAAAATAATGTAGTCTAAGCCCAACTCCAAAAGACAAGGCTAAAGTCGTCTTCCCTGCAAATCCGATACGAATTCTAAATACTCATGGCTAATTGTTATTACAATATTACGTGATAGACATTATAGAACGCTTTGGTCAGATCCGTTGTTTGAATACAAATGAGCAAGAGATCCCATCGATCTCTTTAATAACGCAATCGTGATTGTGTTTTTAATTTTAAATAGTTTATTGTTTATTTTTATGATTATCTTTGATTTATGTTCTTGGATTAGGATTTACTTAGTTTATTGATAGATCTGATATGTCTCGCCAAGATTTTTGGAAATCTAAGCCAACTTCACCCGTGAGATGGATACTTCTGTGCTGACTAAGAGACAAGGCTCAGAATGATCCTCCATGGAGGGCTTTTAATCATTATCGCAGACATAACGAGCAAAATTATGGCTCTGAAAGATGAAGGCAAACTAGAACGATAGTTAAAGGGCAACCGACATAATTTCCTTTTAAGAGCTTAAATAGCAATGCGTAAGCACCTTGCTAAACATACGCCAGTAGTCAGAAGCCATGACACACCAACTGTCACTACACATTACGCATTAAATTGTAATCTATTCCCGACCGTCTAATTGAGCGGGGACGCGCCCGCACCGCCCGTAAACCGCGCGTTTTACGGCCGTGTACCCGCGCGATGTACGCGCCAAATAAATCAGTTGCACCGCTAATATTACTGTCAGTTGTCCGCGTCATAAACGACTGAGGCATTTATTCTCATCTAAAATAAGCAAGAGTGCAGTTTTCGCGAGTAAGCCTCAGATTATCAAGCGATTGATGTCGCAGTTTTTAGCCACGGTCGCGTCTTTTGGACACAAATAAACGCGTACATTTACAGTATTAAGGCCGGTAGTGTTGGCCAAATAGTAATTGGAATGATTTCAGCCAACGTGTTTACTGTGCGACTTAATTAAGACACTCTATAATTTATAGTTAGTGGTACACGCCGCTGGCCAATAAGCGTTTGTAATGAAGTTTATGTGACTATTTTTTATGCGATTGCGCTTACAAAGGCATGGATTTTATGTTATAGGCAATTTCACTCCTCTATATGCAGACGATGTGATAATTTTCTTTAGACATGTTAATTATAATGGAGAAATTGTGTTCTTATTTCTGTAATGCTAGTTCTATCTTTGGTAGATATTATGGGTACCTACACGTGAAAAGTGATTTGAATTCTATGAGAGATTTCAATTTCAACTTTGACTGAAGGGTTCGTTGAACTTTTAGCACAGTATTCTGGAGTCCTGGGGTATCCTTCCGAGGGCTTACCCGGGGCTTCGAACCGTAGGCTGTTAGGTAGGATACGTGTGGTTTTTAGTCGGTAGGAGTCCGGCATAACATACATTTTCCTATCAAATAGACCTTAGGTCAGACCTGAGATGGGTTTGCATTCGTAGCATGGCCAGAAGACACGATATGCCGTTGGAGCCGAAGACTAGTAACTGGGTAACAGGAGGACATTCGGGCGGTTTGAAAAAAATATCAACAGCAGTAAGCTACAACAAGGCTTATGGTAGCTCGCCAATGATATCATTTCCGAAGAAAATTTAAGTATTTCGTAACAGATGAATGGACATTGCAAAAGTTACTGAAAAAAATTCTGTAATGAAGAGGATCAATGTTGAGAAAAGACATCAATATTGAAAATAATGCTTTTATTTTAATTTACGATCACATTGACAATTGCAGTGAGTGCCACAGAAAGCACTTCTCATCGATTTTGATAAAGTTTATTGCCAAAAGGGATACAAATGTAGTTTTGCACCAATTATTATGGCGTCTGATACCTTCACGAAATAAGGGATTTTACTATTAAAAAAACTGTCCACTGACTTTAAAGGGTTCTTAAAATTTAAAGCGAAAATTTAATGTTTACAGTTTATCGATTTTGTGTAATAATGTCGTACAATAAGCTATGGAAACTATTTTTTTAGTCAATGAATTTAAGGGTACCAAAGTTTAATCTAAAAGACTAGAACGTTAAGAGTAAAAGTTTGTGAAAATATTTGTTACTCGATCACGTCTTTTCAGTTAATCGGCAAAATGGATGTTGTTGATAGAGGATTAATTATTCTATCGACATTAAAAGGTCATCGACCGTAAAACAATACTTCACACCTCCAACTACCAATGACGAACATATAGACACGAGTTTAATTTATATAATTCTTGACATAGCCAGTAGAATGTCATATATATGGTGGTGTCTGATCGGCCGCACCCGCGCTTGTTCTAATTTTATTAAGTGCTAAACAGGCCCGAACGTCAGACATCTTTAAAATGTAAATTTATGTGGACTCTTTGTGATTTATGTAGTCCCAGTAATGATCTATAAACTTCTTTGAAATCGTCGCAAACTGACAATGTTTGCACTCAAATCTAGAGATAATCTTGATGCATTTAAAACGTTATTTAGAGAAATGATCTTCATGGAAATTGTTCCTTAGAAAGTTAATTTTGTAAAGAGATAGACTGTTTTCTACTTAGTTGACGTTACTTAGGTAATGTTTCTAGTTAATGAATTTCTAGAAGTCGTGTATCATAGCCCGAATTGGATGTTGATGAGAATCAGTAGGTAAGTAAATTAATTTTATTATAAGCTCGGTCGCCATGTGTCTTCATAAAGTAGTTGCGTGTGCTTGCTATGATAAATCTTCTTGGTTCAATTCCTTGAAAAAGTTCTTATTACTGCTCGTTCGCTGTAACTTTGCCGTTTGGCTCTTTACTAAAGTCGAATTTTTAATTAGACGAAGTAAATTGACAGCAACTAATGTCACTTCTTTATACAATGTTGCATAATTTCTATGACGAAGTGACATTAGTTACTGTCAATTTACTTCGTGTAATTAAAAATTCGGGTATAATAGAGGCTTAAGGCGCCAGCGGCAAAGTTAGAGCGAACGGGTAGTACTTATTTTTAGGGTTCAGTACCTCAAAAGGATAAACTAAACGCTTATTATAGGATCTCTAAAATTGTTCGGGAATGCGTGGAGGTCGGAGGTATTAAGTTGAAATAAAAAAGTGTGTGCGTGTGACCTTAACGCGCGATTGAAGTAAAACTTCTTTGCCATTGACGGCATCAAATTTTATATTAATATCATTTATTCGAATTTCGAATAGCAGAAACGCAGTTTCCGCTATTCAAAATTCAAATAGTAAGCGCTACTTCCTTCAGAAAAAAAATCACTCGCGACTCGCGCCTATAGAAATTTTACATCAAAGCTGCGAGACTCGATTCACAATTTTGTACGAAACCCTCAGTGGACAAGTCCTACTCACATTTGCCCGGTGTTTTTTCTCCTCATGATAAAACAGATGCCGATTATAGCAACATACATATTTGATTAATTCTGTAATCAAGTAAATAGGTACATTATCTACTGTAATTGAAATGAATCGAGTAGTTGGTGTTGAGACAGTTGGTGTGTCATGGCTTCTGACTACTGGCGTATGTTTAGCAAGGTGCTTACGCATTGCTATTTAAGCTCTTAAAAGGAAATTATGTCGGCTGCCCTTTAACTATCTTTCTAGTTTGCCTTATTCTTTCAGAGCCATATTTTTGCTCTTTATGTCTGCGATAATGATTATAAACCCTCCATGAAGGATCACACTGAGCCCTATCCCTTAGTCAGCACAGAAGTATCCATCTTACTGGTGAAGTTGGCTTAGTTTTCCAAAAATCTTGGCGAGATATGTCAAGTAGATCTATCAATAAACTAAGTAAATCCTAAGCCAAGAACATAAATCAAAGACAATCATAAAAATAAACAATAATCTATTTCACTTTTTAAAATTAAAAACACAATCACGATTGCGTTATTAAAGAGATCGATGGGATCTCTTGCTCATTTGTATTCAAACAACGGATCTGACCAAAGCGTTCTATAATGTCTATCACGTAATATTGTAATAACAATTAGCCATGAGTATTTAGAATTAGTATCGGATTTGCAGAAAAGACGACTTTAGCCTTGTCTTTTTGAATTGGGGTTAGTTAGACCATATTATTTGTGTGTTGTGGCGTAAATTGGGCGAAACTGTCAAATGTCCTGAAATAGAGAAGTATTTCATCTAGATTAGATACATTCAAAATTACCTAAATTTGTCCAAGCTACTTCAGTCAAAGCCGTACAAACAAATTCCATTCCTATTTAAAGTATTTTATTTAGAATCTAAAAGAACATCTTGAGTTTGTACAAAAAAAGAACATCTTGCCATCATTAAAAAATTGATCACCAGCTACTAAAACTGTTTTTTCAATATTTACAAAGATCACGTCACGAGCTCCGTTAGGTGATCCGGCAAAGCGGTTCTTAAAAAGTAAAATGCAGGACTACTTACTGTCCTCGAAGACGGTTGGTACCGAACTGGAACTTTATTAGAATGAATATTGCCAGAGCATGGATCGGACTTATAACTAATGTTTGTAATGTGATGCGGGATGTGATGCGGTACGTTGAATTATGCCAACGTAAGTCCTCCCCTCTTGACAGAGAAGCACGCTGAAGTGAGTTGCTGCGGTTGCAAGGGCTCTTGCGATTGAAGCGGCTTGACTTCTGGCGTTGCTGGTCTCCCCTTTCGGTAATGACAACATTTGTAAATGATGTATGCTGCAGCTATGGTTGCCATGATTATGTACAGGCTTACTGTCGGCCAACTTGGTTGTATTGTAATCACTGGTTGCTCTTCAGCCTGCTGTAGCATCTTAGTTTATCTTAAATAAGGTATTGAGGTTATTCAGTTGAATTTCTTCTAGTTGCATTTTTATTGGAGAGTTTTTGTTTGCAGTATGAATTCGTGGTAGCGGGATGCTCTCCTGGACGCGGGTGAACCTTTTGTGTGTTCTTAGAATTCACCCAGTTATTTCAACAGTACGGGTATTGTCAACAGTGATGAGTACAACACCTTTATTTCTTTGATAACGTACTTCGTTTCCAGAAGTGGTTTTAAGTCTTTCTTCTTGTTTTAGAATTACGATCCATGAGTTTTCTTTTATTTGGTTAATTATATTCTTGTCATATTCGGCCGTAGCATAAGCACAGATATAGGGTTCTTTGTGTTGCAGTAGTTGTGCGATGCAGTCTTGATTGTTCTGCAGTGGCTGCTACTCGACGTGAGCGCAGATGACGCTGTCCTCGACGATGGCGACGCATGGCTCGTGAGGATACGCAAACTGGCTACTGCCCAAGATTAGGTAAGGGTTCTTGGGTATGAGGATGGCATTATTATTACTCGGGATCGGATATAAATGGAGAAGGGTGTAGGGATATTTAGTAACGAGAGGGATTTCTAATACAAAGTTGATTGATTCGCTTGTACTGTAAGCTTTAACGGTAATTGACTTCTCTAAAATGTGTATGTTTTTCATTGTCGGTGCATATGGAATCTGCATATCACTTGCTATATTCTTTTGAATGCTCGTCAATTCGACTATAAGATGGCTGGCATCAACAATGCTTGGACGAAGACGACCTAAGTGGCTAAAAGTTACAGCGTTTTCTAAGGTAAGTAATCTATCATATATTTGCTGTAAACTAGTTTCTATCGGATTATATATTTGCATAGTATAAATTACATTTTCTATTTCTAAATTCTTTTAGATTAATTCTCTAATCGTACCAGATAACTCTTTCTGATTTTTAATAATACTTTCTAAATTATTGTGATACTCGGTAATAAAATCTGTCATTAAACCTAAGGTTTGGTTTTGCTTGCTTATAGCTAATGATCTAACTTGTTGAACTTGATTTTCCAACCTAATAGCGTCTTCTTGGTCTAAATTACCTGCAATGGCTTTTATAATACTACCTAAATCATTAATTTAACTAATTGGATAAGGGCTGAGGCCTCCTTAAAAACTAGGACTCCATTGCTCAGACGACCCAGAGGATTGTCAGTAAGTCGACACCTTTGAGTCCGATAAAGTCTGTGTCGAAGTCAAACAACAGGAACTTGTGTATGTAATTACAATTAAAGGCAGCAGTGGTATGTAAGCTACGATATCATGTTTTGATACTTTAATGAGCGGTCTTGATGTAATGTATTTCACGCTCAAAATGCACGTTGGAATCTAATATAGCATTGGGTGAGATAAGGGATTGTGACGCTCCGGTATCTAAGAGGAAACGGCCACCTAATTCCTTAATATAAACATAATGGTAAACGGTTGTGGTAATGAAGATTTCAATGTACTAAGTTTCGGTTTCTAGCTCCGGAAACTGATAAAAATTTTCGTTGTCATCTAATACTAAGTCGGCTTCTTGGTTAGACTCGACGGGTTCTAATTCAGGGCAATTTTCCTGTGAAATTTCCATGTCGGTTTGGAAATTCATGAGTGTGTAAGGCGTGTTCTTAAAAGGTCTCCTATCAGCTGATTGTACCGGGTTGATGGGGCCGGTTTTTGGGTAGTAGTAGGCGGTCTGTTCATTATTTGCCGTTGAGCTGGTTGGCCACCATAACCTGTAAATCTGCTGGGTTGGGCTATGGGTTGCTGAAACCTATAGCCAGGAGCTGCAAAAGGCTGTTGGTACCTAAAATTGTTGCTAGGCCCTACAACATTGCGTTTGCTAGAAGTTGTTTTTAAACGGAAGTCAGAAGCTCTTTTGTTTTTCAGTTTGAGCTCCTCCTGTCTCGCTAACGCAATAGTTTTCTCCAGGGAATCTGGAGGTCTAGGTTTTGTACTCTAACACTGAGGGATAATATAGATTCTAATTGATCTAAAAATACATTAGTTGCCATTTTTTCGTAGTACGGCTTCTTATCGTGATCTAAGTTTATTAAGATATATGTAAGTTCTCTGATTTTGTCAGCAAACGACTCTATGTCTAAGCTTCCTTTGCGTAGGTGCATGAGCTCTTGGACTACTTGTACTTCGTCCCTAAGCTCGCCAAACCTTCGGGTGAGTATTCCCTTAATATCGTCCCAAGTATTGAACGATGTACACTCGGATAAAGTTTCTATTGCTTTACCATTTAATTTATTGCGGATTAAGCACGCGACACTCGGGTGCTGAGAGTTCTCGATTAATTCTAACGCATTGTCTACGCTTTTAATATAAAATGCTAGAGTTTTCTTGTTGCCATCATACGCAGGAAGGAAATGTGATAGAGTTTTATAGTCAATTTCCACCTTTGAGGCACTATCTTCTACCTTTTGTTGTTGAGCCAGCCGATGATAGGCTGTGAGTTCTATGTCTTCAGATGTTTCGCCTGCTTTCGCCTGCTTTGCCGGAATATTGGGAATGATGGTTCTCGAATCGCGTCGCGGATTACGCGGATGAGGATTTTACAAATTCGCGCACCGTTAAATCAGACACAATTGTACCGTGACTGCGCCAGCTACGTTAGGTGATCCGGCAAAGGGGTTTTTAAAAAGTTAAATGCAGGACTACTGTCCTCGAAGACGGTTGGTACAGAACTAGTTTATTAGAATGAATATTTACAGAGCATGGATCGGACTTATAACTAATGTTTGTAATGTGATGCGGGATGTGATGCGGTACGTTGAATTATGCCAACGTAACTCACGTCGATATTTTATTTTCGCCAAGCGTGTGATTGTAACAGCCAGAGTCGACAGAATATTCAGGATAAGGTGAGATGGTTCTCTGTCAACCGCGCAGATACGTAACTGGTCAAAGATGACTGTGTAAAGGAATCTTAGCCACAGTGGGGGGTTAGTAAGGAACAGAGTCAAATTCCTATTCAACAAATGGCTCTTTCAACCATTGTAGGCACAAAATTTGCCCCATAAATCAAACTCTGTTCTAATTATATCGTCCATTCTATATGACGTTCTCTCACTTTCCTTTATGATTAAACTCAAGGTTTTCATGGAATCCATGTTGCATTTGTTCAAAAGTTCGACAAATCAAACCTTATAAAAAATCATTTTAATTTTTATTCGTAACATTGCATTCCTTTTTAATTCCACAGGAGACTTGATCAAATTACTTTGTATCTATAATTCTGAGACATTAATTATCGGTGGCATGGCTAGTGCATCATAGCCCGAATTGGATGTTGATGAGAATCAGTAGGTAAGTAAATTAATTTTATTATAAGCTCGGTCGCCATGTGTCTTCATAAAGTAGTTGCGTGTGCTTGCTATGATACATCTTCTTGGTACAATTCCTTGAAAAAGTTCTTATTACTTATTTTTAGGGATCAGTGCCTCAAAAGGATAAACCGAGCGTGTAACCTTAACGCGCGATTGAAGTAAAACTTCTTTGCCATTGACGGCATCAAATTCAAATGTTATATTAATATCATTCGTTCGAATTGTGAATAGCAGAAACGCAGTTTGCGCTATTCAAAATTCAAATAGTAAGCGTTACTTCTGTCAGAAAAAAAATCTGAGTTACCCCGAGTCGCGTCTATAGAAGTTTTACATCAAAACTGCGAGACTCGATTCATTTCAATTACAACAGATAATGTACCTATCTACAAATTTGTACGAAACCCTCAGTGGAAGTGGACAAGTCCGACTCACATTTGTCCGGTGTTTTTTGTCCTCATGATAAAACAGATGCCAATTATAGCAACATACATATTTGATTAATTCTGTAAACAAGTAGAACAAGCCATGTATTGTAGTTAAAACAATAGCATATACAGCGGGTCCATCCACCTGCCTTGCTCACGAAAGTATTAGGGATGCATACATATTGAGGAGATGGCGCACGCCACGTTTGCGTACGATGTTCAATTACGAACCCGGAATATGGAATGCATTATAACTACTTTATTGTTATGCTCTCCGGGTGAATGTCTCGTATGATTGTTTCCGTATTTTGTTTGAAGGTAAAGGAAGATATTTCGAATTCGTTGTCTTGTAATGACGCTTTTTTTTATACCACTAAGGTGGAAGACAAGCATACGGCTCACCAGTAACGTTTGCAACACCAGAGGCGCTACACTCGCCCTGCCGACCCTGTAAAACCCTTCTAAGACCTCTTTTGAAGAATTCCATATTGTAGTCGTTTGGGAACACCAAGGAAGAAAGCCCCTATCTTTATCTGCCTTTTTTTTTACTTGAGGGAAAATCCTCAGTTATGCTGGACTCCTACTGACTAAAAAACCTCACGTACTACCCGTTCGCTCTAACTTTGCCGCTGGCGTAGAGGCGTATACCCGAATTTTTAATTACACGAAGTAAATTGACAGTAGCTAATGTCACTTCGTCATAGAAAATAAGCAACATTGTATGAAGAAGTGATATTAGTTGCTGTCATTTACTTCGTCTAATTAAAAATTCGACTTTAGTATGAAGCCGAACGTCAAAGTTAGAGCGAACGAGCAGTAACGCCCAACACCCTATGGTTGTGAGCCCCGGGTAAGCCCTCGGAAGGATGTCCCAGGACTCCCAACAAATCTTTATCTGCCTACGCTCTTTTTATAAGCTCATACAAGTTACGCAGCCTACCTGATGGAAAGCCAAGGTCTATCTAGCGATTCGGGTGACCACTGTCCACAATAACAGTGGCCTTCAAGTTGATGTGCCTCTTTTCGCTCTGCTTGAAGAGCCCAGGGTTGTAGAGCTCTCAATTTCTATGGTTCGACACAGAAACGATCTATTGAATCGCTCAGTTCTGGCACAGGGTGGAAACTCCATACAAAAAGGTTCGTTTTCACCCACACTAATATAGACGTAATGTGAATGCTTAAATCAAACTTCAATGTGTGTGTGAGTATTCTAGGGTCACTAGCTATGGAAGCAAAATAATAAGGAACAGAACGCAATCTCATGTATGTAGGTACTTTTTTTTCAAATCTACCCTCGGCTAAGCACAAATTAAACCAAAGCAATAGCTCAAAGATGTGTCTACACCTAGCGGGAATCCCCTGTCTGGGAGACTTATGAATGATGCAGAGAATTAGTTCTGGATATGTTCTACTGAATTACGCTGAAAACAGAATTTGTTCCGTATAATAAACGGAAATATAAACTTTTCTAACCGACCTCCAGCCAGCGGGATATTAACCAAAATTAAGTCTGGGGAAGTATAAATTGGTATTAACTTTTAGTTCTGTATTTGATCTGTTTAACAAATCAAAAAACATACTTCTAGCGTCCTTACTTCAGCCACAATCAAGCTGAAATGAAACCTCCAGACAGCGGACTTTTTCTCTCAGGGACATTTTTTTGTAACTTTTACACTAAATTGATAACATTTAAACTATTTACGACTATAATTTTACTTAAATTACCTATTCGTACATCTAGTACGAAAATTAAAAGTATAGAATTTGAAAGCTAGTAGGTAAGTGGGTAGAATACAAAATAATCTCACCGTACGACGACAGGCTGAATCTTTTTTAGTAATTTCGTTTAGTGCAGATTCATTTAGAAAAGCAAAAAAGCAATACAACATATATATACTGTGGCAATACGTAATGCAACGTAGTGACACTCTCTAAAGTACTGACACGGGATTCGACACATTAATTTTGGTGGGGGGATGGGGAAGCCTACTCAGGTGGGAGGCAGGGAGTTGCCGATCTGTATGTAATATCTACTATTATATTATCTTTGGTTCTGGCGAAGATTCTCCCCACTGTGTACGTCTTAGGTCTGTAGGTGCAGGTCTGCAGCTTCGCCCGCGTGAAATTCGGTACCCGTTCCCGCTTCCTATTGGAACATATTCCCTGGATGAAAAGCCTATGTGTTAATCCAGAATATAAGCTATCTCTGTACCAAATTTTAGCCCAATCCGTTCAGTCGTTAGAACATGATTGAGTAACAAACATCCAAACACAAACTTTCACAGTTATAACATTAGGTACCTACTAGGATAGTAGGATTAAGCACACGTGTAGGTTAATTATTTTTTTAAAGTTGTACCTACTTGTCAGTGTCAGGTACTGACAATACCAATAAGTGTAAAATAAGTCTTTTGTAAATTGGCCATTATTTTTAAGAGTCTGTATGACGCCAAATAGACTATTACCTTGATCTAGATCTCAGGACCCGTGAGGTCTAATGAATTAAAATTTTAACACAGACAACTTCAGTTCATAAACTAAAAATGCACTAGGCTAAAAACACGATTGCTGATAAAATCCTCGATAGATTTTTGTGTTGAAAATACCTCGATTTCTTGAAATTTTAACCTAGATCTCATAAGCAATATGTTGTTTTTATAATAGTAAAATCTTCATTAGCACTAGACCACTTTTTTAATATTGGTTATGGTTTTTTTATAATTAATTTATTTCGTTAAAACTCACAAAAACCGATCACATCTTTCTCTGTCTTGCACGCTAAAATGTATATCTTCTATCTTCTTTTAACAATTTGGCGTCTGGTAGGTAGGCTCTTAATACAGTAAAGTCTCAATTAGGTACTTTATAAAGAAATGAGTTTGCTTGATAAGTAGGTACGTACTATCTTGTTATTTCAATACCTAATAGACATAATTGGTACCTATTAACTAAAGTACCTAGAATAGAATGCAAATAACTTGCAACTAGCTAGATAAACGTATTTTTAGATACAAAACTAGTTATACATTATTTGTACATGATAAAAGTATGTAGGTATTAGGAACATGGATATCATGAATGGAAAGAAGTTTATTTAAATTACTTAGCTCTTTTTTTTTTAATTTTCGTGCATGGTTAGGCAACTACCTACTAAGTTCTTTTTACGAAAAATGGTGTTAGATTTTTATAAGTCTTTTTATAATAGTCTTTATGTTTTTATAAAGTGTCAAATCTTAAGTAGGTAGTACAAAAGAAGCCTTTACCTAGTAAAGTCGAGGAAATATTTATTTTTTTAAGTTTTATAATTTCTCTATCGAAAAAATAATTGTTAATAGCGACATCTATTGGAGAGTAGCGCAATACGTCAATAAATCGACAGTGAATAGAATGGCCTTACATCGATTACTAACACTAATATTGAAAACTATTTTGTAATTTTAGAAGTTAAATGTATGTGGATTTTATAATATTTAAAATTGTTGGAATGATGTAGCAAGCTAGCAAATTACCTATGAAAGTTTCTTTGAAAATATTAGACCCAAACTGAATAGAAGGCATGGATTAAAGTAGAGGTATGGGCTGCGACAGGAGTTCAAAACGTGACGAGCAAAGGCAGGGGCACAGAACATCAACTCCAGCTGGTTCATGATTGCCTAATACCTACTCACGTTGACAGGTGTACGTCCACGACTTTTTACATGACAAAGGAGGTTGCGGTCACAAAATGCACAAACACACGTCTAGTTATCACTTTTTATAGCGCATTTGTCAGTTTTATTTACAGTTTTTTTACATACTTGCGTGTAACTAGTTGTGTTCTGCGGTTGCGGTTGCATTTGAATTAACGTCTAGCGTCGTAAACTTGACATATGAAAAGTGTCCATTGGACATTGTATATTTTCTGTTGTTAAGTATTCATGTTAAACCACATGTTGGGAATAAGCTTTACCTAACTGCGATCTGGCTTTACACTTAAAAATTTTAAAAAGCCACTGACCAAAACTTGAACTAAGAGAAAAAGTAATAGTAGGTACTTGCAGGGAACAAAAAATATCTAATAGTGAAATAGGGATATATTAGTGATTTTATGTGCCTATGTAAGTAGTTTAAATGAAACGTGTGGTACAACAGTCCATAAATAAGTACATAGACCACGT
Organism: Miltochrista miniata; assembly: GCA_933228765.1. NCBI lineage: Eukaryota > Metazoa > Arthropoda > Insecta > Lepidoptera > Erebidae > Miltochrista > Miltochrista miniata. The sequence goes on along the minus strand of OW121764.1, from coordinate 29,236,187 downwards.
ACATTGATTTAATAGGTAGGTACACAACAGCCTCGGTCAGGTAATCTGCGTGATTATTTCAAATCACCGACACATTACATTAGCCGTAATCTCCAGTAATGGCGGCGCGGTGATACCAGCCGCCGGCGTCCCGCCGAATTATGGGAGAATAAACAAGTGTCTACTTTACAAGACGCGGAACAAATAGGCTCAAATACATATCGTGTTACTTTACTTTAGATCAAAAACTACAGGAATTTTGAATTACTTTCTATATATTTAGTAACAAAACCTGTAGTGTTCTTTTTTTCTAAGTAATCGAGCGGCAAAAGCAGAATGGACATTGACAGAGAGGCGGGAAAGTATGAAAGTGGCCATGTTACGTACTTTTTTATTTTTAAACCAAAGTGTCATAGTATACGGCAAAGTGCATAATGCCAGCGACTTTTTATTGGTTTATACTCAAATTACAGGCGAAAATGAGCAATTATAGTAAGCAATTACAAACTCTTTTATTTTTTAAGTATCTACTTTCAAAAGCATCGTCTCCTTGATCACCAGTTTAGCATGAACCTTAAATTATATTCATTTTTATTTTTATACCAGTCTTTATACGGATTAAGGCCCGATCGGAGTTACGCGTTTCGACTTAACTAAAAATAAAATAATAAACATGACCGTAGCGAAAAAGCAATAAGAAGCACGTCAGAAATAACTTGAATTACAATTTTAATCTTGTCAAATCCGAGTTTTTATTGTGATCAGGCGGTCCGCGTACGGTGGACATAATTTTCGTTTTCAAAGTTTATTTAATAAGGAGTTCTCGCTATAAGAAATCATATTAAAGTCGGCGATGTCCCGCGAGGGCTGGGGGCCTCTTATAAATTCGCGATTTTTATATCCACCTCATTATTATTTTTGAATGTATGAAACGACCGCTTATGAATAAAAAGTTGAATGTATTTCGATGCAAAAATATTGTTAACTAACAAAAAGTTTTCTGTAAGAGCTCCGAGACGGAGCCTACTGCCCTTTATGACATAAAATATTTTAACAAAATACAGGTCCTTGGCGTCACTCTCTGTATAAAAACTGCAATAAAACCAATCGCATTATCTCAGTGCCGTGTCTAAGGAATTAAAGATCAGATAACTGGCTAGTTGAGATAAAATTGGCTACTGGAGGTTTTAAAAAAATGCTCTCAATCATTCTTGAATATGAACGGCATTCTTGACATACTGTGTCTATTATAAAACGCCTGTTTTCCATCATAAACTTTTTTGATGGTACGTTTATTTTAAGTAGATGGGTATTTTTATCAAATTACTATAATTTTGGTCAAACAAAACTACGAGCTGTCAAAAGTGATGGCGGTAAATCATCGAGTCGAGCCTTTTTTTGTTGCCTACTTTAATAATTTCGTTAAGGGCTTTTTAAACGGGCCGCATATTTGGAATAGCTGCTGGTACTTTATGGTCCGAATCATTTGTATAGGAATTTAAATGGGATCGTTTTAAAATTGGATTACAATAAAAATTGAAAAAACGCCATGAGAATTATGTCGGCTATTCCAACATCTGGATGTTGGTTACGACATCAAATCGGATAGTAGAAACTTGACTGAAATAAAGTGTATTGTATTCGGATAACAATGCGAGCTAATGAGTGCGCATCACTCGTCCCAACTGGAAGGAAAACAAACATAATTAAATCAAGATACAAGATATAAAGCGGAAACTATTAGGTAGAGTCGAAAGTGGCGGCGTATCGCCACAAGCCGCAAGTCGCCGATAGCGTTCACATTTATACAATATATCTCATTATTCATATCTCAACAAAGAGGGGCATAAATTACGTGGCCCGAAAATATCTAAATCCTAATCCATTCGCCTCGCTTGTCCCCGACCGAATCCGATTTTAAAATATTTATGAAAAGGCAACAAAAAAGTTAAAAAAACACAAGTCCAGAGACAGAATTAAAAATAATAAAAAAAATAACGTAAGCCCCGAGAGCGAACGTCGGAAAAAAGTTAAAATGATTGTAGGGCATCTCGATGTGGTGTTGTTTTTTTTTCGACGTATCCCCGTTTCATTAGATTCGTTTCAATTCTGTCGGGATTAGTCGGAGAAAGGTCTCTTAAGGATAAAATGCGATGTCCGTTGATTTATAAAGATCCTCTCTTTCGGGCGATGGGACATAATTAATTGTTCGCCGTGATCTATCGCCGTGTTTTTGTATACCAAACCTAGCAGGTGCTCGGTGGAATGGCGGACTTCCTATATGTTTGCATGAATATGAACCGGCGCTGGCAGACCGTCACGTGGTACTGCTGAAGGGCGGAGGGCGGAGGTCCACGTGCTCGGGTCCTGTTCGTGACAGGTCCCAAAATTAGTCACGTGGCCACTAATAGCCCCATGACCGGGGGAGCGCTCGTTCGCCGTTTTTTCCCGGCTCTCGTACGGTTGTTTACAACAGTTGGTGGCTATCGATCCACCGCCCGGATATAGACGTAAATACGGCGTTATTCATCGAGTGAAGGCCCGTTTTGTTTGCTCGCCCCCGGTTTTGTCGTCTCGGCTGTTTTTCATCGATTTTCCGGACGGTAACGTACACCGGTGTTCTGCGAGGAGTGTTATGTGTTTCTGGGAAATATTGGATTTGATTTTTGTTTGCAGGCAGAGGAGGTATCGATGAGGCTTCGTCTCGTGTGGTGCGCGTGTGTGTGTCCGGTCCGGTCGGGGCGCACTGCTCGATTAGCGCGCCGCGCCACGCCGCCTGATTGGGCCATCCATCACCGCCGCCGCCCGCTCGCCACCCTCCGGCCCTGCACCACCCACCACTCGACTCTCCCCCCTACTGCTAGCGACACAAGGTGCCTTTTCCCGCCGCTCTATCTCGCCGCGTTAATGCTGCGACGCGCGCAACACAGATCGAGGCGTATTTTTAAGACGGATACTTAGTGCGTTACATTATTATACTTTTGTTGTTTTTTTTTTAGTCGCGGGCGTGTAACCCACACTCTCAGGTCTCGTATGGCGGCCGCGGCCGGGTCGACGCACCGCTCCGGTTATGATACCGAATGCCTTTAGATTTTTGATTGAGGTTTTATTTTATTTGGTGCGACGCGAGGGCCGATTACGTTTCTCGTATTCGTTTACCGGTCGGACAGTTTTTGTTTCGACGCGTTTCATTGTTCGTAACGAGATCGATTCTAGCGATAAGCCATCGGTTTTAATGAAGACGTGGGTGTGCTTGGGTTTACTGTATCGCGGAATGGCTACCTATTGCAATCATAACATAGACGCACAGCTGGACGTGCTGGTTTAAAGATTTAAGATACTATTTTCACTTTGTTAGTTAGGTACATCATTGAGCACAAACCCACAGATTATTTTACAGCAGGTTCAAATATGGCAAACACCCAGTATCTATCTCTCGTGCTTATCCATAAAAATAAATACATATTTACCTTCCTCAATTATCTTTGAAAATTGCTTAAAGTTTAGTTTAAACACAAAATGCGGACAATTTTGCTTAGAGAACTAGCAACATTTAACTACCTACCTTCCATCAGCAGCAACAATATACAGAAAAATATGAATATCATTAAGTATAGACATCAATATACCTATCACTAGTCATTAATCTACCAATGGAAACCGCAGCAACAGTTATTATAAGTTTAGGTAAACATTGAAGTCACCATCTTGATTGGCGATGATGTAATTAGGTGATGATTGAGAAGGATACTTATGTACCTAGTCTTGTAGACATTTTGATCTTAGCTTCTAAAAAGCATGTCATTAAAGTAAAATGGAATAAGAAACCTACTCCCTCTACAAGCAGGTACATATCTAATAACGTAGGCAGGGTTACCACAACTGAGAAAACTTTACCCAAGCGTTGTACCTACTACGAAATAAATTTACATGATTTTTAGAAGTAAAATTTTATGAAGAGTTCCAATAACGTTTTCGCAGTAATAAACAATACAAGTACAATTTTATTGTTCTCAATATGTCTGATCATTTTTATTTAAGTGTTTCATGTCGATCGGATCGTAAAAGCTGTGTCATACGACATAGTATAACTCAATAACCGCTAAGTTTACGGAAGTGTGTGAGGGAGTATGTTCGGCTCGTAAAAGCATCGTAAACCGGGCAATATTAATAATGGGTACGCATTTAGTCGATATCTTGTTGGTCGCATTGAAAAATTGTGTTGTGTTTGCAATGTGACAGTTTCGTTGATGCGATTCGTTGAGGAGATTTGCGTTTTATATTAATTGTTGGTCTTAAGATTGTGTTTAAGACTCAGACGTTTTTTGCTATTAAGTAGAGACTAAATTATGGTTTAGAAGGTAGTTTGACTTCTTTTTAGGTCTGGGACCTGGGGGGGGGGGGGGGTCACTTGAAAGTGTAGATGGAAATTTACACTAGATGTTGAATTTTTCAAGCCGTTCATAAGGTCTTCAACATGGCTTAGGTATTGCCATATTACTGAAAATCGACTCAAACAACTTGACGTGTCTGCCGAAAATGCCATAAAATGTTCTTGGTTACCCATCTCAGGACCAGTCAAAGCGAAAGTGTGCAAATACTGAAGAACGCAGACTTCTATCTACTCCGAAGGAATAAAATGGTTGTATACCTATTCGCATTTGTATTCCCTGGTGCGGTGGTCTGCGTGAGAGCACAATTTGTACACCACATGCTCTCTGACCTCTGCCCTTAGATCTCCTTCACCATTATATGCTAATATGCTATAAAACTATCCTTTATACCATAGTTTTCCTCACTAAAATGAATTGGTCTCTGTCGACTTACGTTTATATAGCAATGAGGAGGACAACAGCCTGCATCTCTGCTAAAAGAATTTATGTAAACACAGTCATATTATACGATGAGTAGGTAAGCGCAATGCCTTACCTTATTCAGTAAATGTAAGTAGGTACAAAACAATACATCCAAATGTACCGTAGGTACCTATTTAACAATAGTTTTGTATGAAAACAATTTTATAACCGAGGGTATGCTCTTGGTTGACGTATTTTCTTTTGGTTTTGTGCTCGGACTGCGCAGTTCTGGTAAGTATTTTTGGATATGTTAGATGGGTAGGTACCTAACATCTATCCTTTGATGAATGATCAAGACAATTGGAATTTGGTTCGAATTACAGAATAGTTGTAGATCTTTTCTTGTATTAGCGGATGCTTATTAAATAGAACCAAAAAAAAACTAAAACCAAAATGTGGGCGTATAGGTATTAACTCTGCACATAATATATTTAAATAACATATAATACCCAAAGGAATTCTAGATATCTACCAACATTGTAACCTCACATAGTAATATATTATTCACCATTTAGAAGCGATAACGAACGCTGCTGGCGGTTATTTAAATTGCTCAACAGTCCAACCAATACTCCTAGAGTAATTTAAGTCTAGAAAAACTGGTTTCGAGTGAATTTTGCGGGGAATTTCATCTTTGCAATCGAATGGCACTCACTCCAGTTAATGCTAGAACTTTCTATATAACCTAGGAAGGTATAAATTGCGGGCTGACTCATCAATGCCTAGCTGAAACTAAATTACATTAAATTCGGACAGTAGGTACCTACCTGCCTAGTTTTCTATTGTGTCGTATTGATCCACTAAGTGATAATGGGCTTTTCGAAATTTATCTCTTATAGTGGTTAAAACGAGTTATCAAATTAACTAGTATGTACTGAAATATGTGGATAAAAGAAAGAAAAAGGTACCTAGTAGGTAGAATCTTATTTTGATGCTTTGTTTTAATAAATAAATAAATATTGTTGGTCATTCTTATTGTTTTACTTATTACGTCTCCTATCTACCAACTTAGGTAACATACCTATTGATGGCTATACAATGAAGCTATTCTGCATTACACCTCCGATCTCTACCACCATAAACTTAGAACTAAATTAGACAATCTTAGCAACAACAATACTGTCCTCAACTAGCAATTTCGTGTCCGGATACGAATATACGGATACGTATCCGGAGAAACTATTAGGTATCTCTAGATATCATCTCTAGTAAATAGAACGCCATTTGCGAACGCAATAAAGTAGGTAGGTACCTACATAACCGCTGGGTCATTTGATGAAGCCACGAGTGCAATTTTCGCGCGGGCATGACCTCGCTAAGAGATCGCATCGAAGAACTCCAGCTTTAAAATGTTCAGGCAAAATGAGCGCCCCGAGACCACTAGTGATACTAAAATGCATTTCTGCGCACGGCGGCGGCTTTGAGCTCCACCAAACGTAGATTGAGATTAAGCAACCCATTACAATCTCAACCAAGACCCTCTAAGACTAAGATTCAGATTACTTTCTCCAGTCTTCGGCACTTACGACGTTCTTTTATAAGACAGTCACTAACGAACAACGATTCCCGCTCTAATTTGCGGACATGGCGAGCGATCGATCTCATTGGATTTTTTGAAAAAGGAACATCGAAGCACCTTTGAGCTGAGGCACAAATTGAGCAATTTAGTGCTCACCCCCTCACGCACGTGCATCAGTCTATACCTATCTCGCTCTAGTCCTTGCCGTGCATCCTAAATGAGAATATTAAAAATTAGTTGGTTCATGTTTAGGTCGACCCGCCGTGTAATTATGGGCGCGCTCTGTTTGACAAATGAGTTTGAAGAACGACGGAGACAAATCAATACTGGCAGTAAAAAATGAAGCTTTCTAATTAGAAATTCTAATTATAAACTAAGGAAGAATATTCGACAAGTCTTAACCTATGTACTAGTTCATCTACATAGGTAACTACTAGATAAAGTTGCAAATCAAATGACTGCAGTCTACAAATGATAAAATGCTATTTAAACAGAACAAAATACACAGTAGGTACGGTACACCACAGTCTACAGCGTATCCATGCATCATTATCAGCACATTGTTTTTGTAACTAATTTAGGTAAAAACACCGTTCGAGCGTACAACCCTGTCGAGGCATTCCAACGCGCTCGTCGCCATGGAAACCGTCACGCCGAACCACCCACATATCCAACGCCTAAAACACAAACAAATACCAACCTTATTTCCTATGCAGCAGAACTTTAATCGCCAGCACGACTAAATGAAGTTATAACTTTCTTTTACGACGCCCGACAATCTTCGATATCCAATCATAACAATGAAATTGCGACCTTAAATTGTTGTAGTAAAGTGCCATTCCGAACGCGCAAACGACTTAAGAACAGCGACCTAAGGAATTGTTTTATCTCTTTCGCACGTCATAAAGACACGGACGCGCTATCCTGCTCTCGTGCCAAATCCTTTCTTGCTAAAGGCGGAATCGATACACTTGATATTTCTCTTTCTGGCGCACTTTTTGTAGAATTCGTTGCCACTGTTAATCCGTCTTCGACAGCGTTAGCTAGATTAACATCGACACAGCAAAACTCTCAAATATATAAGACTAATATTCTACTTATAATAATTTTTGTACTAAATTTTAAGCAATATTTTCTTACTACAATTTTTTTTCCAAATATTATAGTGATTAACGGACGATCGTGTGAAATACGGTAATTGATATGGTGTAATGGAAACAGGCAATGACGCTGTCGTGTAAAACAAGAGAGAGATAGACAGTCAACATTGTACACGGCAAAGTGAGATGGTAATCATAGTACAAGGATGTAATAACGATGCATGTGCATTATATTGTTATTGTAATTGTAACTTTATGCATAATGCACAGAGTTTAATTTAGATTATGATAAGAAAAAATATAGTACTAGCTACTAGGCGATAGATGGCGTTGACGTATCAAAACATTTAAATAAAGAATACATTTTTGTGATGAAGAAAATCTACAGATTAATTTCTGAAAAATTTAAACTTAGAATTTAATTTTTTCTTTTTAGGGATGTGACACGTTTTAGTAATACACTAAAGAAATTACTTTTCAAAATCGATTTAAAGTTTATTAGACAAGCTTCCACACTGATACCTACTGCTAATATTGGTATATTTTCGTCAGAATTTCGATATAGGATTCGACCTTGCATCGAGATGACACCGAGATCGTATTCTCGATAACACAACATGATCGATGGGCTGTCTGGCGTGCGTGCGCGCCGCAAACATACGATATTCATCCCGGTACTCGATACAATCGACTCGCAAGTTCCGATACTCGAGAGTCAAACACTATTCTCTGAATCTTAGAGTCGATATTTCGATTATACTGACAGATGTAAATGTCATTAGATTTTTCGTCGGCTCATTACGGAGAATCGATTTGAACTGTCATCGGTATGTTTGTTCGTTTGAAATTAGAATTGGTATTTGAATAAAATATTTCACAATGGAAAAATCATAGTTTAGGTAGATTCATTTTGATACTTAAGCATTTGGTGGTTATACATGTTTTTGAGAATTTATTTTCAGACACGTTGGAACCTTGTGGCTTTAGTCGATTCAAGTCCAGCATGACATCCGTTGTGTCGAGAGCCCATATTAGGTTATCCTTTCGAGGGCGTACATACTCGAGATTCACAGCCGACGACAGTTTCAGTCAGTAGGAGTTCGGAGTGCGACATGACAAAAAAAATTGGACATTTTTTTTACACAGCAGCATCTGATGTCAAAGTAACCTATACAATTTTTTATCCCGTAGCTAGCAGGAATAGATCCCACGATCTCATGATCCGCAGTCGCACTAAACTACCTCCTGACGCAACGCAGTAAAAAAAGTAACTGTCTGTCTGTTAGGCTTTTACGCCTGAACCGCTGAAGCGATTTAGATGAAGTTTCGTATAGAGATAGTTTGAGTCCCTGGGAAGGACGTAGACATTTTAACCGACGACGCGAAACAAGGGTGATGATTTTACGCGATAGCGACTTCTTATGGACGAAGCCGCGGGGAACAGCTAGTAATTACATACATAGAAATTAAATATGCTATATGATTACAAAAAGCTTTCTAAAACTAGTCTACCAGTATCCTTACCTGGGTACTCGCCAGGACTGCCGAGGAACACAGATGAGTAGACCCGCCGCGCCACGTCGGGCGGGGATGACCATTCACGCCGCGACGGACACCATTTGCCTGCAAAGAAGGAAAAAAAAAATTATGACATTTTTTTTATTAGGCTGTATTTTATTAGGAGCTTTTTTTATTAGGAGGTAAAAAAATAAGCAACTGCGCTTGGAAGGTACAATATTTGGTATATTTTGTAATTTTTAAAACTCATAGTTGACCAAAATGCCGACGGGTGGATTTGAATTGATATTAGGTATGTAATAGCTCATTAAATGTATTCATTTCTATTGTAGGTATTATTGATAATATTGTAAATAAAAAGGTAAGTCTAAAAAGCTACAAAGGCGAGCTTAAGTCCTAACTGGCTAAAATTCCTTACCAAACAAGAGAGTAGGATTAGAAAAAAAAAGAACAGATTAGGTATAATAATAATGAAAGAATCTGGGTTTGAAATTGGAATGCTTTATCGAGAAAAGATAATATCTATAACTAGGTATTGCTTTTTGTGTTTCTATTAAATTATTGTTCATAATTTGTTGTTATAATCTTATAATAATAAAAAAAATCTACAGGTGAAGGATTTAAAATTACGGTATACTTATAATGAGTAGGTACCTATGTTATATTATTCTAAAAAAAAATTTTAAACGTAAAAAAGGAACGGAAGTTTCTAACGGAAAAAGTCGAGTGAATATAAAAGTAAACGCCCGAATTTTGTAGAGCGTTTCTCAAATTTTAAATAGAACAAAACGAAGATACATTTTTTAATAAATGTATGAAACACTAATGATACATTAATTATAATTATATTTTAAACATTTCTTTGTAACGGATTTACAAAGAAATAAAACTTACAAAACCATTTAAGAGTAATAAACACTAATTTCGTAAATTTTAAACAATTATTTTTTATGACACTAACTTTATAATTTAATAATTTTTTTTACACATGGTAACACATTATCATAAAATTAACACACGGCTCCGTTACATTTTTGTCATATTCTTAGTTTAAAATGTTTAAATGAAAAATTTAGAAAAAAACTGGCGAAAATTAGATAGGTAGGTACTTGAAAGATGTTGCTCAGTTATAACTTTCATTACAATTTCGTATTAGCAGTTCTTTGGGTGGGACATCATTTTTTCAACCAATTTCGATTTGTAAAGAAAAAAACCTGCTACATTAAGCTCTCCCCGCCTATCTAATGGATTCGTCCAAGTCTCTCAGGACCCCAGCATCATTACGCGAAAAAAAAACAAAAAAAATGGAAAAAATACTCGACAGCTCAAAAAAACACCTCCTGGGAGAACGAAGGTGTTACCCGCCCCTAGTCTTTTCTTACCCTAAAAATAAGGGGAGGCAATATCATACACCATTAGCAATTTCGCTACTTTTTAACGGTGTCACACTGAATAGTATTGTGTACAGTAATGTTGCGGGTCTTGCTATGAACGCCATTGTCAAACATCGAACGTGTAATCAACGGCCAACGAAAATAGCAAACACTGTTCATTTGACTGTTTTAATTGAATAATAATACGTTGTGTACGAGTGCATCACCATGGGGTGCCATGTTTAAAAAGGAACGCAGCCAACATAATTTTCTCCCGCTTTGTGTTCCTTTTTCGAAATTCGTAATTCGAACAAAAGCTCGCGCGGCGCAATGGTGCATGCATGATTGATAGCGGCGCGTTGACGCGGCCGACGCACACACCTACACTTTCACACTAATAAAACCCTTGACCTCTGTTCTAAACTCGAACATCCTCGGGCTTACTGCTATCCTGGTACTTTAATAGCCAATTTGCGTTCCCTAAAAAACTTAGGTGCTCAAAAAGCATAAAGTACAATTTACATCGTCGGGTAAAAAGCGAAAATTACCCCATAGCACAAGTTAATGCTATAAACAAATACTAAAAATCTTGTAACCGAAATAAGGTGCTACTCTAAATAAGAATTAAAGTAAAATTGCTGAGGTGTGGGTCCCTCGACACGAGGCGCATTAGTGGGGTGCCTCGTGACGATATTCATAATGCGAAAAATTGTAATAACCTGGCGAATATCAGGATAGGGCAGGCTCCTTATAAATATATGTAGGGAAGACGGGGGATTTGGTAAGGAAATTGTCTAAATATGCCCGTAACGAAACGAAGCATGGGTGACAGTAATAAAAATACATAAAAAATACGTTCTACATTCTTTTATACTTGATAGTAACGGGGTACGTTCAATGACAAAAGTGCTCAATTCATTTAAGAATTTAAGTTTTTAGATCTACCAACAAAAGTTCCCCAGTTATATTAAAAACATTGCTTGTAATCGGTTTACCACTGTTGACCGAAATTCATTTGATCATTTGACGTGTGACCGAAAAAACATTATGCCATTTTGCTACTGATCGAATGAACAATTGACCAAAAAAGTTTTTATCGAACAAACATTTGGTATTTTTACTACTGATCGAATGAACGTTTGGTCGAAAAACGGTTGACTAAAAGAATATTTTAACAGAGGCTGTATCAAAATGGCTAGGTTAGGTTAGGTTAGAACTGCGACCACAACGCACGAGCCGAGCGAGCGAAGCGAGCGTGCCGCGGCAGCGGCCGGCGAGTGCCAGTACCGAATTCTACTTATTTCGCTTTTGTTTGTTAAAATATTCTTGAATCAACTGTTTTTCGACCAAACGTTCATTCGATCAGTAGTAAAAATACCAAATGTTTGTTCGATAAAAACTCTTTTGGTCAATTGTTCATTCGATCAAAAGTAGAATTACCTAATGTTTTTTCGGTCACACGTCAAACGATCAAATGAATTTCGGTCAACAGTGGTAAACCCGTAAACTAAAAGTAACCAATAAACTAAGACTCCATTATATTATTCAGGTCCAGGTTCATCATCACGCCTTTATCCCCGAAGGGGTAGGCAGAGGCATATTATATACCCACATTTCACCTTTTTATAATTTGTCCCACGTAATACGTTGTGAGCCGTATTGCCGTGTTTAAATGGACCGGCGCAGGTTGTGACTGCCTGCTGTTGAAATAAAGCCTTCAACTTAGCTTAACGACTGCCATTTTACTGGCAACCGGGACCAACGGCTTAACGTGCCTTCCGAAGCACGGAAACGCTCAAATAAATGTCACAAAGTGATCACATGGATGGTCACCCATCCATGGACCGGCCATAGTGAAAGTTGCTTACTGCAGTGATCGTTTACAGAACACTGAGTCCGTGGGGCCACGAGCGCTTCAAATTATATTATTCAAACGAATAAATTCATTTCTACAAAGTGTACAATTTACTAACGATTCCATTGTAACGAAAATAACAATTAAATGTAAAATTCGTAAGAAAATGGTGTGTAGTTAAGAAACTAATGAATAGTTGTTATTGGGTGAAATTAATTGTAGCCCAGATAAATTGTGCCCCTAAGAATCGACCATTTTGATTTGGACAATCACTGTTATTAAAATGAGCGCGGGTTAAGAAGGTTCTCAACCTTTAGTTTTTAGGATGTTTAAATATTTTATTCAGGCAAATATTTTTAATTACTAGTGGACGTCATGCGGTTTCACCCACGTAGTTCCCGTTCCCGTGGGAATAAGGGAATAAAATATGGCCTATGTCACGCGGGGACAGTGTAGCTTCCTAACAGTGAAAGAATTTCAAATCGGTTTAGAAGTTTTGGAGCTTATTTGATGCAAATAATAAACAAACAATAAAATCTTTCCTCTTTATGATATTAGTATAGATAACGACCTGATTTTTAGCGGACTGAATCAGATGTAAAGATTTAGATTGTATCAACAAATAGCTATTTCTTTCTCTGTCTAATTTAAAAAATCATTTGGGGTATGAAAATTATTTAATCTCAAAAATACCCTTTAAAATCCAATTTTTATATTCACTTAAATCTTTGTAAAGAATAAGTCATTTAGTATACAAAATTGGTCAAATCAAGTCAAACCTTTTTACAATTTATCTGACAACGCAAAAGTTTGAGAACCGCTATACGCACGAGTGATAGGAATCAAAACAGATTTTCTGGAGCACCAATTGTTTTAATTCTATAAAAAACGAGAATTATGAATGTTAATTGCCATGTTTTGGCGCGAAAGGACCGCTATTGTTTCTTGTTCTTGTATTTTTGTTATAATTGGATTTTAATAATCAGTTACAACCACATGTAAAATGTATTTGAAATAAAAGAAGTAGGCTTAGAATATTTAATTATACTAAAGGCCGTAGCCAAAATGGTACCTACTCAATACAAAAAAAAATAAGGTTAATTTTTGCCTTAAACAAGTACGTCCGTTTTTTAAACTCAAGAAAGGCTTTTTCTTGAGTTTAAAAAAGAACACTATGACGAAAAAGTTTTACATTTTGGCAGTGTTAAAGTTACAATAAGGAACTAACTGGCATGAAATGCTTTTATAATAATTCTGATTTTAAATGTTTGTTTTAATTCTAATTTTAAATTATTATGTGATGGGTAATTCCTATTTTAAATACATGTTTTAATTCTAATTTTAAATAATATGTGATGTAATTCCTATTTTAAATACGTGTTTTAATTCTAATTTTAAATTATGTGATGTCATTCCTATTTTAAATATATTATGTTTTATGTCAGTGTCGTCTTCATTGTACCCAGTTTTTTTTACCCTAACACCTGCCAGGTTACCAGGGCCGCAGAAGATGTCGCTTCACACGATAAATCACTCGCTTTTTCTTACCCTATTTCCTTACCGTTTATTCTACTCTGGTACACAGCACAATGTGTTGGGGGTATAGCGACCTGTTTGTTTTTAGGGTTCCGTACCCAAAAGGTAAAGAACGGGACCCTATTCATGAGACTTCGCTGTCCGTCTGTCTGTCTGTCTGTCTGTCTGTCCGTCAGAAGGCTGTATCTCATGAACGGTGATAGCTAGAGAGTTGAAATTTTCACAGATTATGTGTTTTTGTTGCCGCTATAACAACAAATACTGAAAACAAAAACATAACAATATTTAAGGGGGGCTTCCATACAACAAACGTGTTTTTAGCCATTTTGTCTTATATGTTCGGTAATTGTATCCTTCTCAATTTAAATACGTTAGTTAATTTGAACATTTCATCAAGATCATTCATTCCCTTTACACCATGCAAATTAAATGAATACTTTAGGAGGTATAGCACTATCAAATGTTGCTCAATGAAATTAATTTCGTGTCGCCATGATTGAACATTATACGGGTCACATACTAACTTATTTTTCGACTTTCATCGTACATATTTTTTCTTTAAAAAGTGAACAACGCTTTCAGCAGATTACTTTAGGTAGGTGTAATATTTCAAAGATAGCTATTTTATATTAAATAGCAAACAAACAGTCCATATTTTAGATTTTTCTCCAGTATAAACAATTTACTTACAAACACACAATTTATGTTGTAGACGTAGATATCGTGTTTATAATGTCATCATTTTCAGAATATTGATGACATTTGATGTCATCAATATTCAGAAAAAGAAATTAAACATAGAGTTGAACAACTCTTTTTGAAATATATACTGTACCTACCGTAGAGGATCTATACAAGGATAGTTAATACTATAGAGCAACGCGAACTGTCTAAAGACGCGCCTTGTATAACACTATAGAGCAACGCGAACTGTCTAAAGACGCGCGTTTTATAACACTGTAGAGCAACGCAAACTGTTTTAAGACGCGCGTTGTATAACACTATAGAGCAACGCGAACTGTCTAAGGCGCGCATTGCTCTGTGTAAATAGGTAATGAAGGTAACCAGTAGACGCTTGAAATACTCACAGAATATTGAGTAGTGTATTTTCATAAAAAAATAATGTTTAAAACAAAATGGACCTTTACTGGGACATCCTTTCGAGAGCTTACCCGGGGCTCCCAACCATAGGCTGTTGGCCGTTACGTGGGGTTTTTTAGTCGGGATTTTCCATCTCGTTAAATAAAAAGAAAAAAGGAGGGCTCCCATGCAACAAATAAGTACGACTTTTTGTTGTTTTTTGGTACGGAACCCTCCGTGCGGGAGTCCGACTCACACTTGGCCGGTTATTTGTATTCTGTTTTATTCTTTTTACTAGCGGTTGCCATTGGCTTCGATTGAGTATTGAAAGTTTTCCTGTATTCATTTCTCACAGAAACAAACATTTGTGAATCACGCAAGTTTTTGGTACGGCCCGGGGTTCGAACCCAGACCTTAACATGACAGTCGCATAGACTTACCACTGCGCCATTAAAACATTGAAAACTTTGTACCATAGAGCAACACGACCAGTACAAGCGGAGTACAAGTCTCACTATGGCGCCTTTCCTCCCGATAAAACTTATAGGTTGCGTTGCTCTATGCTTTGTACCTACTAGAATATTATTATTACATATAGGTTAATTTACATTATTACTATCTAAACTAAACCTAAATAAGGCCCCCGTGCGCAAAAGACTAGCAGCATTCCCCCATTGAATAGTAATATCTATTCGCTGATAGAGAAAACTGCAAGCCCTTGGGTCACCAGTCGACTCTATTATTCGCTTTTAAAATTCTTAAAATATCTATATATGAATATTATTTTCAGAACAGAACTACCTAATATATATACCAACCTCGGTACATTTTCGTACATCAAGTACAAGACTGCTCACAAAGCAACGTTCCCACATAAAGCAATTTCCTTAATGGTGCATCGATAGCTCTCAATGTAACTGCCTTCGAGCTCGATCAATTGCCCCTAACCTTCTATATAACATGTATTCCTCGTACATTGTATGTTAAATGTATGGAGGTAATGTAAGGGTTTTTGAGATTGTACTGGTAAGTATAAGATTAATATTTAAAACGAGTGTAAGTACTTTACAGTAGCTGTGCCCCCCGGTTTTGCTTGAGATACGCTACGAACTCTGTTGCATTCTAACACAAACACACACATGAAATTTCCGAAGGCGTAGGCAGAGGCATATTATATGACCACATTTCACCTTTTTTTAGATTTTGTCCCACGTAATAGCTTGTGAGCCGTATTGCCGTGTTGATATAGACAGGTGCAGGTGTTGACTGCCCGTTGTTGAAAGTTTTCAAGTCGCCCTTATAGGCCTTCAACTTGGCTTAACGACTGCCATTTTACTAGCACCAGGGACCAACGGCTTAACGTGCCTTCCGAAGCACGGAAACGCTTAAATAAATGTCAAAATTTTGTACTGTGACTGTACTTTTATTCTAATAATTCATCCAAATATTTCTTCCGGAAACGCAACATTAGCGAACACTAGAAAAACTAATAATCTAAAAATAAAAAAAACATTTTTTCTTTGAAAAACATTTCTAATTGCACCCGCCCAAAGTTGGGCGGCCCGCCCTACCGCCCAGCTCTTAGACACAATGCAATAAGTACGATTATCGCTTGTCCTAAACCGTCTTTACTGTCTTACTGAACTTGAAACGTCAATACGGAGACTTAAGAACGTCGTAAGAAATTGCTGAAACATCATTTGAAAATGCACCTTATTGCTATAATGGATGAAATCATGCGGTGAGGTCGTTGGCTTGCCGAGGGGATGGTCCCTAGAACTGACGTATAACTCATCCGTAGGTACAGACAACTGGTAGATCGATAGCGTACCTATTTCTAATGTTTGTTTGGTAAAGACTGTTTTTGTGGAACAATTTTTGTGAGTGGCAACACATAGAAACTCCTTGAGACACTTAAAAGCGGGACCCTATTAATGAGGCTCCATTGTCCGTCTATCTGTCTGTTTGTCACGAGGCTGTATCTCAGGAATCATGATAGCTAGAAATTTAAAAATTTCACAGATGATGTATTTCTGTTGCCGCATTTTTTTTTTTTTGTTTAACGTGAGGGAAAATCCTCATAGGATGTTATGCCGGACTCTTACCGACTAAAAAACCTCACGCCACGCCTAACAGCCTATGGTTGAGAGCCCCGGGTAAGCCCTCAGGAAGGATGTCCCGTGACAAATTTCTGTTGCCGCTATAGCAGCAAATACAATAAATCTGGAAAAGGGGAGGGATTAAGGGGGGCTCCCATACATAAACCTTGATTTTTTGGTACGGAACCCTCTGTGCGGGAGTCCGACTCGAACTTGGCCAGTTTTTCTTGATCAATGACTGCAATAGGCTAGCTCTAATATTATTAGTTCGTATATTATCCACGAGTAGGTACTTGTGAACCGCATTATTAGTGAAAATAAAACCAAAAGCTTGTAAATATCAGTGCGCGATAGATTTCTTTCCAAACCAACCCAATATTGATCAAAAGTTCAACAACCTATTCAAGCCTATCCATTATAAGTGACAACGTTTTTCAGGCGGAGTGCCACTGACAGCTGTCAAACTTGGCCTTGACATAAACAGGGCATCGATCATTGATCTTGTGGAGTCAGGTCACTGGGTTTTTTGGAAGAGATGCAGTTTTAAAGGAGTTTCGTAACCCTGCTGACTTAGTATTTTGTAAATGAACATCGTGGTAAGTAACTTACGTTAAGGCTGATCCTCAGATGGGTTACCACATTCATTCGGAGCGTGTTTCCGTGCTTCGCAAGGCACGTAAGCTGTTGAGCGCGGTAGACAGTTAGATGACACTCGTTAAGTCAATAATATAGGCCATAAACTAACCTGCGCCAGTTCACATGGCAATAAGCTACTGCCTATTACGTGGGACTAAAACAAATAATGATATTGCGGATTTACATTTAGTCTCTGCTTACCCCTTCGGGATAAAAGCATGACTATATGTGTGATGCATTTTTCAAAAGTTCTTGCCCTCTAGGTCCTTGTGTCCTCTCAACCATAGGCTGTTGGGCGTTAGGTGAGCAAGTTGTAAGAATTCAGTAAAACGATTTACTGAATAGAGCTTGGGTAAGGGCATAGGCAAATTTTTATTATGGTAACCAGGTCTTGTGGGAAATGGGTAGCGAGAAAACCTTACCACCTTTTAAGGTGCGGTTCCATTTATGTGGAGCGGAGAGGAGCTGTGCCGCGATTTACCAATCACATGTCTTAAAATCCACATCTCTTCTCCGCTCCGCACCGCGATTCCGCCTCAGTGGAACCGCACCTTCATAGTTATCGATACAAATTTTTGTAATTTTGTTTGCATTGAATTGACTCGGAAACTACTGAACCGATTTGAAAAATTCTTCCACTATTGGGAGGCTACACTATCCCTGGGCGACATACGCTGTATTTCGTTCTCATATTCCCATGGGAATGGGAACAACGCGAGTAAAACCGCGTGTCATCCTCTAGAAGTCAATAAAACAGGAGTACAAAATTTAAGTCTTAGGCGCAAATGACCTCAGAAACATCCTACCAGCTACCCTCACAAATGAATATAAAACAAAAAAAAACTAAAGAGGGTGTGTATCACTAATGGCACTTTGATAGTGACGCGTAGTGCACTGGGCGGGTACAGTCAGGGTACACGTGTAATGCGATGCGATGAGCTGGCAAAAATGTAGCCGACTGTACTAACAGGGCTGCCACGGGTTTGTAATTTAATGTGTTTATCTATAATTAATGATATTTAAATGCCTGCTCTTGTATTTTATAGAAGTGAGCTTCAAAAATTAACATAACTGAAAAAGTGTTTGCTATGTAAAAATTTTGTCAAAAAAACTTTTATGTATAAGTAAGTAGGTACGAAAAAGTAATTTGTAACCGAAAGACCAATATTTAATTTTTAGCTTGACAATATGACTGCGTTCTCCTGGTGGAAAGCTATGACGACGTCTAGCAAATTGGGAGCAACTCTTACTGTCCTTAAAACTATTGAAAGTGGTCCTCAAGTTGACGGCCTAATCCTGTTAGGTTAATTATGCCCATACACAAGACATCTCATAAGGCCTTCAACCTGGCTTAACGACAACCGGGACTTTCGAAGCATGGGAAATGCCACAATCGGTCACCCATCCTACGACGTAAGATACTTATAGCTGTGATCGTTTATACTGAGCTAGCGAACGCTTCATTATAATCATTACAACTTATATTTTTTGACTGAAAATTGACTTTGGCATTCCTAGTAAAGAGATATTAACAATTATAAAACTGGAAGTCTTTCTCCGCCATTGTCTTTCAAAGAGATCATGGTTCTGTTTTTCTTGTGCTCTGATGAACGCGTCATACCCGCGCTTCAATTATAGGAGAAGACCATAGTAGTGGAAATAACTGCAATGTTAACCATATTCATAAGAAAACCTGAAACGTTTAGGCCAAAATCCGTATCATAAATATTAAAAAATAAACTCACAAGAAAGCTAATTTTAAATGTAAAACGTTTGTCTGTGTGCAAAACTCCTTGTGATGACCTGAACACCAGTGACGTCACATTGTGTTCCAAATTCAAGTATCACCCATAACACAATATTAAAATCGAGTAATACCACCAGAATGTAATAAAAAAAAGTAAAAATACACTCGGATACAAAATTGTGCCAGTCACGGGGGTCGGACAGGCGAGCCGTCATTTTCATAAATTCACAACCCTACGTCCCGGACACTTAAATACAGACTTTACGATGTACATATTAAGGTTTGATTTGGTATATTTACATTTGTTTTTTACGATCACTTTCTTTTGGGTCGGTCGGAAACTTCGAATAAACGGTATGTATAGAAAAATTTGATTATTCATGGCGACTTGGAGAAAAATTACACGCGGATCGAAGCTTCGGGTGTGCTGTGCTGTATGTTAGGTACGTAGCTGGGTTTGGTCCGATTAGTTGAGTTCTGTGGTTATCTGTAGTAAAGATACCTCACGGGTTATAAAAAAATAGTAGTAGCAGAAACCTACTGACGAGATGATGATGTCCGTATAATACGGATTTATACAATTTACGCCAATCAAATAATATCAGCCGATTGATTGACGCCCAGTAATGGACAGTATGGACACATAGGCATAGCCCAAGAAGGTTCCACCAATCTACTTTTGGTGCGTAATTATATCAATGGTGGCCGCAAATTTCACGTTTTGGGTGAAAGTGGATTTAGATATTATAGTTAAAAATACCTTGGCGTCAAAATACAAGTAAGATACGCTAACCACTAGGCTCCCGGGCGGCGGTACCGTAGCAATATGTTGTCTATCGCAATATGGCAATAAATGAATATTCCAGAAATCGCTTTTATTTTGCATTTTGCTCTAGCGTTCTAACAAATTTTCATTTGACTTTTGGTAAAAATCTAATTATTGATCTAATTGGCTTGGATATGCGTTCTGGCTTTATAAGCCGCTTCTTCCATCACGCTATGCAGCAGCAGTCGGGCGCACCTCAATATTGATCCCAATTTACCAGGCCAGCAGGACAGGCGGGGAGTTTCCACAATGTATCGCACACGGAAGCGAAGACGCCCCGCGGCGCCTGCCACTAGCAGAATGCGAGTGAAAAGCGCCGTGCAGACTACGCTAATTAGTTTCAAGTGAAACTCTACGTGTTTATGTGAGCCTGGTAATTTCAAATCAGAATTAAATGATCTTACTGATAGTTTATTATTATTGATTCTGTAGAAGCAGTAACTGCTGAGTCTCACGAAAGAACGGAGGGGTGCCTTGTTCTTGATGACAAATCACAGTTATGGTAGCCTGGTGGTATTTTTATAAGAGTTTATGATCGGCTTATAGGGAGATATTGGAAACCTGCCGGCTTTCTGACTTCTTTCAAAGACTGACAATTTATGGAATATGTACAATGTACACGCTAATCTAATTTTTGTATGGTAATGTAATAAATTTTATCCAAAATTGATCTTAATGCATTTACAACTGGCTAAATATCTGTAGTTTGGAGGGGATTCTCAGGTACCATCCCTAATACGAAAGTAAATAGCCTTGTTATTTATTTATATTAAGAGATCAAATACATCACGCCAAATCTAGGTATAGGAAAATATGTCTTGCTTTACCTTTCTGGAAAATTCTGAATTCAAAACTGCGAGTTTGATTACAGTAAAGCCTTCGACACACTACACAACAAGTTTGAGTTCTTAGATTACGTATATAGACAGTTAGGCATCCTTCAAAACTTGTGTCGAGCACAAGGGTAGCCGCGGGGACAAGGTACCGCCACGGGGCTGCGTCGGAGGGTAACGGGAGGGGTATCCCTCTGTAACTAAATTTTGAACTGTCACGTAGATTAATGATGCCAGGCGGTGCGATACGCGGTAATGTCTCACGATTTGTGCGGATACGACTGTTTGAGACTTTATACTGAATGAGTGGTTATTGATGATATTCGAGTGTAGGTTCTAGAATAGTCTTTCATCTAGAGCGGTCTTGTTATCTAATATATAAAATTCTCGTGTCACAGTTTTCGTTGCCATACTCCTCCGAAACGGCTCGACCGATTCTCATGAAATTTTGTGAGCATATTGAGTAGGTCTGAGAATCGGCCTACATCTATTTTCATACCCCTAAGTGACCGGGAACAAATGTGACCGGGAATCAGCAACAAATCCAGAATTGGATTCGAACTTATAACTAGCTCACTGTATACATAATGACAAGCCAACAGACGGACAGTCTAGCTCTGAGTGTTGATCATTTGTCAGAACCGTTGTGATTGTAAGATAGCAGAGCCAAAGTTTCTTTACTAAAAGATATTCAATATATATGTATACTTGAGGTAGTTAGGTATTGATTGATACGCTGCTAAAATAGTCAAACCCTTTAGATATTTACAATGTTTTTTCTCAAGTATTTATTTGTAACCCCAATCAGTTTTATCTGCATCTTTCTTATCCGGTTAAGCTATACACAAATGAAATCAAAGTGCATACTTAAATTCAACCTCAATATGTGTCAAAATTACCGTATTCATTCACATACAGCGGACCTAATATTCTTCCTTGAAATACCCCTACAAGCTTAAGAAACATTAAAGGTCATACGCCATTAAAATTTACCATGACCGATCAATGTATTTCTATTGATCATTTAGCATATACAGTTGACTAAAATGCAATTTTATCTTCTACAAAACAATAGATATTTAGCAGTTATTAGTATGGGTACAAATTACTGTAATGCTGATTGGTGTGCAATTAAGTCTATACGGCAATCACTTATTGTTGACGTTGATGTACAAGTAATGGCTATGTGTAATCAGATTTCATACATTGTAAGTAGGTTTATGTCGAAATAACATATCTCTCTTGTATATTTATTGTTTAGATGTGTCCTGGGTTTTGCCCCGAAACATACTTTGAACACTACTCGTTGTACCACACCTTCAAGCCGTGCCTCATTTTTAGAACTGTTTTCTTCAAAATAAAAAACAGTATCTAAGTTACTACTTATAACATTAACTACCCGTCAGTAAAAGTTCCGTTAACATCTAATCGTCTAGCCATTTTATAAATTAGCAGGAGTAATAAGCCAAAGTAAGTACCGTTTATACTTTCATATGCATTTAGTTAAAAGCTGTTAAGTTAAAACAACAAAGTCTTTAATTTTTCCTTATTAGTAAGTATAGAAATATATGAAAACATGTATTGATGACAGCCTCGTTGGTTCAGAGGTCGTAAAGTGCGACTGCGGACCACGCGGTTGTGGGTTCGATTTCCACCGGAGACAAAAATTGTGTGATCCATAAATATTTGTCTCGGGAGTCTGGGTGTTTCTATGTATACAAAAACGTACAACGTACGTATACGTATAAATATCCGTGGTCTGATACCCATAACACAATCAGTTTAATCCTAGCGGATTTACAATTTGGAGTCGTGAAGGTTTAATAAAATATTTCTATAGTACAAAATATTATTAAAATATTACGAAGCGCTCGTGGCCCCGCGGACTCAGTGTTCTGTAAACGATCACTGCAGTAAGCAACTTTCACTATGGCCGGTCCATGGATGGGTGACCATCCATGTGATCACTTTGTGACATTTATTTGAGCGTTTCCGTGCTTCGGAAGGCACGTTAAGCCGTTGGTCCCGGTTGCCAGTAAAATGGCAGTCGTTAAGCTAAGTTGAAGGCTTTATTTCAACAGCAGGCAGTCACAACCTGCGCCTGTCCATTTAAACACGGCAATACGGCTCACCACCTATTACGTGGGACAAATTATACAAAAAGGTGAAATGTGGGCATATAATATGCCTCTGCCTACCCCTTCGGGGATAAAGGCGTGACCATATGTATGTATGTATGTAAAATATTATTCAGCGTATCCACAATAATCCATCGCGGTTCAAACGCGACGGCGCGGCGTCGAGGGAACCGAATGGATTTCGGAAATCGATTGCCTCCAAAAATATTTACTGTGACCACGTGCGCTTTCCTACGCAGTGTGCTCACACCTTTATATAGCATGTGTACGCCTACTACATCGTGTATGGCGACATAGTTATTAATAAAACTGGAGTATTCTGTTTGAAGACATTGCTTTTAACTTCTTATGTCCTAGTATCAAATGTTAAATGTGTGAAAGTTTGTGAGCATGTTTGGATGTTTGTAACTCAATCACACTGTAACGGTTGAATGGATCTGGTTGAAATTTGGAACAGAAAGCTAGATTATTATCTGGAATAACACATAGTAAAGGCAGAGGACAATAATTTCAACGATCCTAGAACATACTTCAGATAGACGGAAATGTCGCTTCAAGTCCAGCATATTCGGGAAAATTTAAACATAATCGTATTAAAAACGGGACAATAACGACTTAATCCAGAGATCTGTCTCTTTAGATGTTTTGAATATGTCGCAGGATTATGAAGAAATCAGGGATTTGATAAAAACCCTAACCTAAACTAAGGTAGGTAGATCAAAATCAACAATAAAGAAAAAGTTATGTAATGGTTTTGATCAAAATCTTAGCCAAGGGTTTTGATCAAAAGCCTGATTTTATCATAATCTTGCGACATATACACAGTGAAAAAATTACAAATTCGTAATGAAATACCAATTTTAAAGTAAAATGTAAGAAATACACACAGAAAGTGGTAACGCATTTATTCAAAGACACGCACTAAAAAAGAATCATTAAAATTGATGAAACCACATAATCTACATATTTTAGTTGAATCGAAAAGCAAGTAAATTAATAGCAAAAGCAATTCAACTTTTCTAAAATACATATTTACTTTTATGTAAAGAGAATAATTTCTTGAATCTAAATATAAATAAATGTAAAATTTTGTGAGATTCTTTTCTACAGCCCTATCTACCCCATATTAAGCTATTATAATAAGCTTGTGCTATGGGAAATATACATAACATAGGTAAGTACCTATGTTGTGTGATTGCCCATAGCAGAAGCACAGAAACATCGAAAGTCCGAAACAAACATTTAGTGGATCAAACAATATCAATCACAAAAATATCAACCACTGACCCACAGAATCCTACGTCCAATAAATTTGTATAATATATCAAGCAAGTGATAATAACAATAAATAAACCCAAAAATATGCCAAAAACTGACCGCCCATTAAATTTATAGAGCAACTCCACACAGAAGTCGATACCACCAAAATATTTAGATGAATATTCAATATTGTAAATAATCCCCGACCTACAGCACGTCACACCAAAAATACCTACTATAATAATTATAAATTATGAAAAACGCAGCACTGACACTCGGGCAGTAAACGTCACAGCGATCAGCTGATCAAATATATTGCTACTATAAAAAGTGAAAACGCAAACTACTCTACAACTATCGTTGTCCCTGTCATTCGTATACAAACTCCTGAAGTGAAATAAGAACGGAGTACAATGTCGACGTCGCGTAAAATGATATATTAATGTCAGCTGTGTTTAGGACCTTGTGAGTCTACAAAATAATAGATGGTAACAAATAAATTACTCGCTGAGTGCATTTCTGAACGAAATTCGGGCGGTCGTCGACCGGCCGCGGTTGCGCTGCGTAAATCACAATTGATATATGACTCGCGAAGGTCGCCATCTTGAATGTTGCGATCGAAATTTGAATGTGTACGCGCCATTGGCTCGTTTGTGCACTTGTCAAAGCATTTTGGCGGGATTTTGGGTTTATAGGTTATGTTTACAAGTTTATGGTGAGAATGTGGGTAGCTGTTTCGCAATTCAGATTGATTGGAGGCTGTTTATGATCAGCTCTGAGCTTGTTGATATGGTGACATAATAGTGTTATGTATATCTACGTTGTAAATTCTAGTCTAGACTAGTTCAATGAATATTAACGTGATTTGAATAGGTTGTAAAATGAATAAAACCACTGATTGCGGTTTTGAACTATGGCAGTTCATTGGAGCTTCTGCAGAAAGAAAACCCTTGCTTGGTGTTCTGTAACCGATCAGATTGTTATGAATCTTACGCTACAGTTAGACCGTTTCTGGATTGCTGTTCCCGAACTTCTAAAACCACGTCAAGCTAACAGTGACACAGAAGTCGTTAAGCCAAGTTCAATTTGTATCTACTGTTGAATTTTTTCAACAGTCATGCGAGTATGACGAAACAAACAAGTTCTGGATTGGATGGAGACCGCGGCTTAGCAAATGTAAGGTCGCGCTAAATGGACTGATGACCTGGAAAAGGAGAGACCTTTGTCGGACTGGAGGCGAAAGATGAAGGGTCGTGAGGTTTAGCTATTATTGAGAAAGGCTAACTGCTAGTTTGGACTGCCATAATGTGTAGTGTCATTGTCTTGATTGAGCTACGGACATCAACTAGATATTCTAAGAATGTAATTCTTATTAATGTGACAGACGTTAAAATGCAGAATATATTTAGTCAGAAAACTAGGCAATTCGTGCGTTATGAATTAAACAATAAGTGCCTACTTAATTTAAAAAAGTGTTAACTATATCTCAACTTGAAGATCCTAATTAGTGGATTATTTTTACTAATTAGACGCCAGCAGATTTCTATTTTTAGTTCCGCATCAAGTCTAATAGTCTGAGCAACTGAGTTTCACCAGCCATAGGCAGGTACCACAATTGCCAGATTTAAGATACAATAAGCCCACATATTTAATAGTCCACTGAGAGCCATGTTGTCGCCAAGAAAGGAATGTTACTTGGTGATCAAATCCGCAACGAAAGAAGGCTTGGATCACCGACGTAGCCGGCAAAATCGCCTGGCCTAAGTGACAGTCGATGGGGCTGACAGGTGGGGGAACCTTTCCAACCAAGGCGACCTAATAAAGATAGCGGCAGCCTGATGCAACGTTGTAGCAATCTTAGGAAGATGTTGCTGTGCTGACTAATGGAAGAGAACTTGCTGAAGATAAGGAAAAACAAAACCGTGTACTAACACGTCTGATCAGCGAGGATCAGGACAAATTGCTTCACACAATGACAAAAATTTGGAGCAGCTTACGTCTAGCAGTGGAATTTGAGAGTATTTTAAAGTCTTGATGGCCAAACGGCCAGGAGTCTGGCCCAGTTTGCCAGAAGACATACATTCTATCATCGCACCGCCCGCCACAGACAGGGTATTCATCCCCACACGTTGCGTCCTGAGCGCTCGAGCACAGTGAGATCCGATAGAGGCTTTCTTCCGCGTACGCCTAGGTTGTGGAATGATCTCCGTGCTTCGGTTTTCCCAAACGCCTACAGTATGGGGTTCTTCAAAAGGGGACTTAGAAGGTTTTTACAGGGTCGGTACATCTGGTGGGGCCGTATGCTTGTCTGCCACTCTAGTGGTATAAAAAAAAGACCAAGGTTTCAGTCCAAACTCAAAGAGATGTTTGTTAAGTGAACTGTGACCTGTTACTATACTTATCTTGGTCCTACTGCAGAATTTTTCTAGAGAATCTGGTGTTGATTGTCGGCAGTGCCTCTCTCACTTGTCTCCTTGCGTTTGCTATGCTCAGAACTTTTTATTTCGGAATTCAGTCAGGTTCATGATTAAATGACTGTATCATGAGAATCTCTCTAGATATTTATGATGTAGCTCCTTATACCCAGGCATAGCATTAGAAGCAACCTGCTTTACTCGCGTGCTCTAGTTTACCTTTATTAGTTTTTCAGAGAATCTTGATCCCGAGATAAAAAGTACTGTAAGTCTGTGTAATAATCCTATTCATCAGCAATTTGCATGCCAAATTTCAGCCATATTGGTTCAGGAGTTGCATGATATAAGAACGTTAAACTTATTTTTTTAAATCAATTGTAGGTATAGCCCCCGAAGTGAATTCAAAATCCTTCATCTTACAAAACAAAAAAACATATTATATCTGTGGCTTCGTTGCGCCGCTGGGTGCTGGTAAAACAATTCATATATCTGAGCGCCATCTATACCGTTTGTAATTAACAAGTAGTATTAACAATAGATACGAATCTAATGTTATTGCTCTCCGCGAAACCATTAATCAAAGTTAGGGTACCGTTTCTGTTGTGCTAGGAGAAAAACGCTTAGTAGATCTGTATGTTATTGGTTATGTTACCAACTTCCCTACTCATATAAAAATGCGAAAGTAGCTTTGTTACGTTTTTATACCAGAAACATTGAACCAATTCTGATGAAATTTTTGTAAGGACATAGACTAGAGCTTAAGCTACTCGTTCTTTTTTAACATTTATACTATACTATATACTATACTATCTTCACGCCAAATCCTTTGCGGGGTAGGCAGAAAGAACCAAGCGCCACACGGCACGGTCCATACACACCTCACTTGCTTCTTCAACCTTCATTTTTCTTTTCATGCATGCACGTCGGGTCCTTCGACTCTTGACACCACCTTCAACTAACACACGTTTAATTTGGTCGTGGTAGGTGTGTCGTGGCCTTCCCCGACTCCTACGTCCATCCACTTTCGCGTTGTATATCTGTTTTGTCATTCTTTCATCTCCCATTCGCTCCACATGCCCGAACCATCGTAGCAAGCACTTCCTTACTTTAACACCGATACTTTCTTCCAGACCAACTCTCTTTCTTACATCTTCATTCCGAATTTAACATTTATGGCTCTTAAAAGGATTGAAGCAAAAAACGTAAAATAAATGTAAATTTTTGTGCCATTTCGTAAGACTTTTTATGTTGCTATAGGAGTAATTTTATTAAAACGTTGCACAAGCATTGTCAGTGTAAAAAGGATTCATATTTTTTTAACTTAGCTGCTTTGTGTTATCTCAAGAATTTATTATTTTCTAAAAATAAATAATTTTAACTGACACCTAATTAAAGAAATGCGGTATAAGTATATAAAATATATGAGGAATGAAATATAAATAAAACTAGCGAAGAATTTATACCCCCAACCATTTTAAAATCAGTTAAATACTTATATTTAGCACAAAAACGTCTTTAATTACATATTTTTTCAAGCGAATCTTTTATTTGGTAAAAGTAATAATAAAAACAAGAAAGTTTTCATAATTAATAGTTTTTATTTCTTTTTAATTTGTATTGAATTAATTTTATTTTTATTGTGTTTTTTATTATTTCTTTTATCTATGATTAACCAAACGAGGATTGTTTTCATATTATAGTTTTAAAAAAACCAGACAAGAGCGAGTCAAACTCAAGCAATAACGGTTCCGTATAAGCTTGTAGGTTTCTTTTAGAAATTAATGGGTTTCCATAGCAAAGTATTCATAACTGTCTTGGGCTAGATTTTAAAATAAAATTCAGTGGCAATACGCCAAATAATTGACTAGATTCTAATACTGTCATGACACACTGGCTAAACTGTCAAAATACTGTCAAAACGTCACTTATGTCATGAATTAAATGAAGTAGTGCGACAATTTATGTCCAAAATTTAATACAAAAATGATAGTTACCATACTTGAAAGAAAAAATGTCATTAAACTGATAATTATATGAATACGAAACAGAAAAAGAGCTTAATTGTCAATTTAGAACAATATTCTGTTTGCGGTTCAATAGAAAATAGTTTTTGGATTAATTAAATAAATAAATATTAGCGAACATTTTCACACAATGCTATCTGATCCCAAAGTAAGCTAGGAATAACATGTTTGTGTTATGGGTATCAGACCATTGGATATTAATACCTATATACTTTTAAATACGTTCTTATCAGACATTCTCGAGACAAACAATTTACGAATCACACAATTTTTTGTATCCGGAGGGAATCGAACCCACGACCTCGTGATCCGCAGTCGCACATTTAGACCTCTAGATTCTAGACCTACGAGGCAGTCAATTAAATTAACTAAAATTATTCATTATACTTAGAATGAGTTCCTGCTGAGTGCAGGCTAAAGTTAGTAAATTAACAAATGCACTATTTTAAACATTTATTTAAATTGGTTATAAATATTTATGCAGCAAGGTGATTCATCACCAGTATTATTCTTTAGTTTTTTTTTTCTATCGCCTTTGCAGTTTCAACTTTGTAATGTTAACAAATTGCTTTTAAAAACTAGTATTTTATATCTACCTACCGTCTGGATATAAATCTTATTTCTGAATGATTTACTAACTACATTTTCAAAAATTTCCGGTTCTGTTCTCACTATGTAGAAACTAATTGAATCACAGTTTCACGTTGTGCAATACACAGGATTTTATATTTTTAAATTACATTTTGAAAATAAACTAATTAGGTAGGTATTATTTTTATTTAAAAACAGCTTTACGAGATTGCACCCTCTGGTGGGTCGCGGTGGAAAATAGTAGGTATGCAGTTCTGTAAATGTTAATCTTTCATTTATTAAATCTTTTTAGTCTAGCAAAGTTTAGCTGAGGGCGCTGTGGTAGCCGTAGATCTGTTGGGAGTCTTGGGGACATCCTTCCGATGGCTTACCCAGGGCTCCCAACCGTAGGCTATTAGGGTAGGATACGTGTGGTCTTTAGTCGGTAGGAGTCCGGCATAGCATCCTTGTAGGATTTGACACACGTGAAAAAAAAAAGTTTATCACAGTTTATCAAAGTTTATTGTTGAAATTAGGCCTTAAGGGATTTTGATTTTATTTTTATTTATTATTGGGTAACTTCCTCCATCAGTAAGAAGAATAAGCTCACATCATACATTACCTATCTACTTACAGTAAATAATACCGTAAATTAATATTCTATACGGAACCCCAAACCTATACCTAATACAAAATTACAAATCAGACAAAGTAAAACAAAGCATAGATACTCCACCATTAATTAATATTGAGAGTCGATACCGGCGTGAGCAAATCAAAATACAGACAGACTTCGTTGAAACAAAGAAAAAAAATAAAAGATGATATCTCTCTGTCTCTCTGAGTACGAGCAAAAGAGATAAGGATATCCAATTTCAATCCAGCCAGCTCGTTCGTATTTTAAAATAAATAGCAATACGAGTGTGTTTTCATGTCAGATTGATATTATTTTGTATTTAATTTATTTTATGCATTAATTGAATTTGCACCAAATGAATCACAGTTTCCGTATTGGAACTTGATGCGTTGGAATTATGAGATTTCACGCAAAACGGAACGTTGCATTTTTTATTCGAAATTCGAAATTTACTTGACAATAAATTAACTTTTTGACTGAGGCCGGATTTGACCAAAATCGGAGTAAGACTATTTAACTTGTTCTGACGTACCTAGTCTACTTCAGTATGATAATCATAGTTACTTCTAATTCAGTATGGTCACCATAGTTACGTTGTTTTATTGGTTGTTGGTAAAATGGAATATCACTTTACTTTTAGAACACGTACAGGTTATTATCTGGTATAGTATTACAGCGATTTTGGTCGAATCCGGCCTGAGTCGGATTGCTTAAATAAGTCGTCCAACTGTTTTAAGTTTTTTCACAGATTGGGACTTGGGATACACACTTAATTCTGTTGCTTATGATGTTAGCTCTCTAGCTCTAGCCCTAGCTGGTTGTTGGTATTTTACCCCTATAATCTGTGTAGTAGATATTTCGTTTTTGTTTTCCTAGATATTTTTGTAATACCTAATAAGTAGAAATAAGTACATGGTTTGAATGGCTGGTTGCTAAGTAACCTAATAATAGTGGTATCGAACCGTCATACATGAAATTGCATTTTTAGATTGTGAGACCCGTAACGAATACTGTCAAAGGTCATCACTTTAGGTACATCAGGATAATGTTCTATTTTTAAACTGTAAATATCGGTCCTTGATTGGTTCATGCTTAGCTAATGACGTCACCAACGTGACTTGCGACTCGAATAAAAATTGGCATTCCAATTTCAAATTTCCTCTAAACAGTTTTGCACCATACAATTAATTACTACAAAGGTTATTTTAGATTACACGCAGAGAATTTATTTTGTAGAACATCGTAAATGCCTCTCGATAGCGCGAGGTGAAATGTGACGTATTAAAAACAGGTTTATGGTCGATTTTTGTGTGTTTATTACAAATGAGAGTTGTTCGAAGTTCGAACGCCTATAAATTAGCTGGCTTTAATGACCTAATCAAATTTTACGATGCGAGGCGAATCCCGCGCGGACTCCTAGTGTTAGCGGGATTGACTTATTGTTCATGAAAAAAAAAGCGCGCGAATGGTAATTATTTTTCGAATTTTATGAAGATTGGAATTCGTGTTAGAGTCTTTTTAGCTGTAAATGATTTATGTTACCTTCCTGAAGGCTGCATGGCCACTTACCCATAGCATCTGTAACAAAAAGAAAAATACATTATAATCACGTATCTTATTATCTACTAGAGAAAAGCTAATTTAATCTATTTCTTGAAAAAGAATCCTTTTTGAAAAAAAGAATTATCTTTCTCTTTTTAAACATGATAATGAAGATATAAATGAATTATATAATTAATTTTCATTAATTAGGTATTTAATTAGCAAATAATTTACTAATTAAGACTTTTACTTGTTTAATCTAGATAATTTTCTACTAGGCCTTTCACAAATCTTTCGACTAAAAACAGTTTTTTTTTGGACTATTTAAAAATTTTTTAGAAAATAGCATAGATAAAATAAATGGATGCGCCACGGAGTTGTGCATCGACGCCTTTTTTTCTCGGTATTCCTATCTATACATACAATTATGGTCATGCCTTTATCCCCGAAGGGGTAGGCAGAGGCATATTATATGCCCACATTTCACCTTTTCAGAATGTGTCCCACTTAATAGGTGGTGAGCCGTATTGAACTGAAGAGGCGCAGGTTGTGACTGCCTGTTGTTGAAATTTTTGAAGCCGCCCATACCTAAAGGCCTTCAACTTGGCTTAACGACTGCCATTTTACTGGCAACCGGGACCAACGGCTTACCGTGCCTCTCGAAGCACGGAAACGCTCAAATAAATGCCACAAAGTTGTCACATGGATGGTCACCCAGCCAAGGACCGGCCACAGTCTAATTTGTTTACTGCAGTGATCGTTTACAGAAAGAACACTTCCATTCCTATCTATACTAATATTCATAAAGAGGAAAGATTTGATTGTATGTTTGCATGGAATAGGCTCCTAAACTACAAAACCGATTTGAAAAATTCTTTCATTGTTGGGAAGTTAAGTTATCCCCAGGGAACATAAACTATATTTGTTCCAGTATTACCACGGTAACGGGAACTACGCTGGAGAAACGGTGTGACGTCCGGCGCTATATTATTATATATTGACCAAGGTCAGGCGCTGCTTGCACGATTACATCGGCTCCGTAAATAAATATTGAAAAAGTCGAACATTTTATCGTAATAGTGTCCTAAGTGCTGTGAAAGTGTTCAACTATACCCAAACCAGAAGTGACATTGTTATTCCTTCATAATTAGGTGTATATATCGCAAAAACCTAAACAATCTAACATAACAGTGATATCATGTGAAATTCGTAACTGAAAAGTAAATTGCAGTAAAGAAATATCATAAACTACAGTACTATTCAATAACCATTGTTTTTGAGGGAATCGAGCCACAAACATAGTGAAAAACCAAGTGAAAACAAGTGTTTTAATAAAACTAGTTCGTTTTTTATTTAAACTTTGGTGACATTAACTTCGACCAAGGAAAGGACTACCTACGTTAAACAATAAGTTGTCCATCAGATAACGATTATAATAAGAAGACTAATTTCACACTATAACTTATATGTCTGGTTGGTCCAGTGGTTTACGACTCCGCTTTGACGTTAATCGGCGAGTCGTGGGTTCTAACTCAACTAGATCAATATCACTTTTTGGAATTTCTTTCAATTCCGAAACATTGTTAGAATAAATTAACATACAGAGAGAACAGAGAGAACACCAAACATTGTGTTTCCAAAATATGGATTTGTCATTATCATTAGATAACGTAAACACACAAAAAAGGCACCCGCAATGCTTGGACTCAGATGACACTGAATATGAGTCAAATGTCTCATGCGAAAGTTTGCCAAATAATTGTATGGGCAGGGATGACAGTGATGAAAGAGTGAACAAACTGATGCTCGAACTCCAGAGTGCCAACTATGAAATTGATAGATTATGTTTGGAAAATACCTCACTCAAAAAGGAACTACAACAACTTAAGCAAAAAGTCATAATCTACAAATCAGTGGGTGTATGTGATGACATATTATACAGAGTGGAAAAGACCCCTATTAAATTTTACTCGCCTCAATACAAACAGCGATATAGGCACAGCATAGTAAATAAGGCATTATTTAGCATGCCTTCACAAAATGTAAATTGCCGAGAATCTGTTCATCCCACACGCCTTAACACGAGCCTAATTAACCAACCAGATGACATGCTCATGAGGCCAATTACATTATCTTCTCAGAGTAAGCTGCCGCGTAATATTGACATGGCAACACTGGTAGAAACCAAGAGCAACGACGATCCCGCTATTCAGAATTGTATTTCCTCAAACAATAGCAGTAGCACTGCAATTGCGGTAAAAGAAAAACAAAACAGATTGCTTGTCTTTTCTGATGAAGCTGGTTTCGGTATTAGAAAACTGCTTCAGAATTTATTAGGTACTTCCTTTAAAGTGGTCTCAATAGTGAAACCAAATGCTCCAATCTCTGAAATCTTAAGCTCATGCATTACTATGTGTAAAGACTTCACCTACAGAGACTACGTTTTAATATTGGGGGGTTCAAACGATAACAATCCTATGAGTATTTACTCTCATTTGTACTATGTACTAAGCAAAATTAAACATACGAATGTCTTGGTAGGTGAAGTATGTAATAATAACTATCTAAATGAATATATGTTAAATAATATGTATAAACAAATTTGTCTGATGCATGATAACTCAGTTTATTTGACGCTGAATACAGATTGGAACGGTAGTAGAAAAAGAAAATATATAAACAAATTGCATGCCAGTAGAATTATTTATAAGGAAATATTGCGAATTAAGTACAAGAATGACTATAATAATTATATTTTAAAAAGACAAGAATTTCATGTATGTCAATGTAGAAATAAGCAAACAAACACGGTGTATGTACAGACAGAGAATACGATTTCATACATAAGTAATACGACTCAAATAGATTCAGAAGTTTTAGAGGGCCACAACTTGGACTCTCAATCCAGTAAGGATTTATTTCGTGGCTAAAAGCTATCTATATGTACTACATCAAAATATTAACGGTTTGGCGAGTAAGTCCAATAGGTTAAGTATCTGTGTGGAACAAATGAAACAAAATATTCATGTAATTTGTATTACAGAGCATAACATGAAGCCGGGAGATGAGCAATACGTACATATTCCAAATTTTACCATAGGCGCCGTCTTTAGTAGAAATAGTAGACACGGAGGGTCATGTATACTGGTGAGGCATGGAGTACAGTATAGGACACTTCACCATACAGCAACACTGTCAGTAGAGGTCAAATTTGAATGTTGTGCGATCGAGCTACCTAACCATGGAATTCTGATTGTTTGTGTATATAGATCGCCTAGAGAGGACTTACCAGCACTAGATTGTTTCTATGAGAAATTACAGAAACTTTTGACGCAGCTATGTAGAAGCAGGGGAAAAAGGGTTATAATCTGCGGAGACTTCAACATAGATGTCCTAATAAAAAACAAAAAGTCCCGCGAATTTGAAAACATAATGATGTTATTCAACTTAAAAATAGAGTTCTATAGGGTTACCAGATTTGCGACGGGCACCTGTATAGATAACATAGTACATACTATACCGGGTTCCATAGGAAGTATAATGGAATTCAACTTGTCTGATCACTATGCGCTCCTTTTGAAAAGTCCTGTTAAAGATAACTGTTTGTTGCAACACTGGTATGTATATAAAAGAGATTACTCGTCCTACAATAGGAAACTATTTAAAGGATATATTAAACAATTAACATTTAATCACGTCTATCAAGCAAATGAGGCAAACCAGGCTTTTAATGAGTTTATTGACATATTTAAACTAATATACGACCTTTGTTTTCCGAATCGAAAAATAAGAATATCGTCTACTAAAAACATAAAGTGGTTATCAAAGGGGATAAAATTATGCTGTAAGAAAAAGCGTAGTTTACTGTGGAAATATCGGAAAAAACCGAGCTCCCATAATGAACAGCTATATAAAACATATGCTAACAGGCTAAAACGAATAATCTACTTGACGCAAAAAGCACAAAATAACCACCACATTTCAGAATCTAGGAATAAGTCAAAAGCCATGTGGCATATCATAAACCGATCTAAAAATAGTAAACCAAAACTAGCTATTAACCAGATAAAATGTAATGGTGAGTTAGTTAAAGAGCCTGTAACAATTTGTAATAAATTTAATGATTATTATGTGGACATTGCAAATGGTTATAATAATTTGACATCTACTTATTCTAAAAATGACATTACCTGTAAAAATTCTATATTTATTGACCCCACGATACCACTTGACATCTTTGAAATAATAAAATCACTCAAAAATACAAACAGTGCAGGAATAGATGGAATTGTAACAAAAATAATTAAAGATGTTGTTATGGATATAGCGCCTATCCTCAGTCACTTAATAAATAAATGTATTGAACAAGGAGTATTTCCTCAAAGACTAAAACAAGTCATTGTTAAGCCTATTCATAAGAAAGGTGATACTTTGGCCGTTGAAAATTATAGACCTATTGCTTTGATACCTGTTTTTGCAAAGGTATTTGAGAAGGTGATCTGTAACTGTATGTACTCTTTTTTTGAAAAATATTCCATCTTAGTACCGCAGCAATATGGATTTCGTAAAAATAAAAATATAAACATGGCCATTTATGATTTCCTGAGTCATGTAATGAACAATTTAGATAAGAGACGGCCTGTAACTGGGCTATTCCTTGATATGACCAAAGCTTTTGATCATGTCAGACATGATTTACTTTTAAATAAGCTGTATCAATGTGGAATCAGGGGAAATGCCCATAATTTAATG
This sequence comes from Miltochrista miniata, assembly GCA_933228765.1. Taxonomy (NCBI): domain Eukaryota; kingdom Metazoa; phylum Arthropoda; class Insecta; order Lepidoptera; family Erebidae; genus Miltochrista; species Miltochrista miniata. Next base: position 29,199,893 of record OW121764.1, on the reverse strand, counting down.
ACCTCATATTTAACAGAGCGAGAACAATTGACGCAGATAACAAAAATATGTCCCCGAACTAAAACGGAAATTAACTATCAATCTGACATCAGAAAAGTTAAACATGGCGTACCCCAGGGTAGTGTGCTGGGGCCATTACTTTTTGTAATATATATAAATAATTTATCATTTGCTATTACGGACAAGATGACACTCTTTGCGGATGACTGCTCGGTGCTTTACACCAGTTTAAAATTGACATCTCAAGAATCCCATATAAATAACTCACTGACATCTATTATTAATTGGTTGACTAAGCATAATCTTAAAATTAACTTTGACAAAACAAAATTCATTAACTTTAAGCTGAAAAAAACAACCTTAAGTAAAAACAGGTGCACCAATATCAGTTATATGGGTTCGATAATTAAAGAAGACACTAACATAAAATTCTTAGGCCTACACGTAGATCAACAAATTAACTGGAAACTTCACGTTGATCATGTGTGCAAAAGGGTTAGTCAATTAGCATATGCTTTATTCAAACTAAAACCCATAACTAGCAGAGACGTCCTTATTGCGGCTTATCATGGGCAGGTTTCCTCAACACTGCGTTATGGAATAATCTTTTGGGGAAACTCAACTGATTGGCTGCGAGTGTTCAGAGCTCAGAAGCGTTGTCTTAGGACTATGTTTGGTCTTAAACCCAGAGAATCATGTAAGCCTTACTTTAAGCAACATGGTTTAATGACTTTCCCTTGCTTATACATTTATGAAGTTCTTGCATTTGTGAAGCAAAATATGAACCTGTTTGACCTGAAGGAAAGAATGCGTCAAAAAGGAAAGTTATGTGTGGTGCCCAGTAGAACGACTGCGAAGCATAACAGTATTTTTTGTAAAGCACCACGTATATACAATAAACTCCCTTTACCAATTAGAGACATTACAGAATTAGCCAGATTTAAGAAGCTTACTCGAGAATTACTTGTAGAAAAATGCTTCTACACTTTACAAGAATACCTTGATTGCAAAGATTTATGTTAAATACTGTTTGAAGTTCCAGCTGGGTAGATCCCGGCGGACAGTATTTGCTTTATGCTTATGTTAACAATATTACCAACGTTAAACAAAAAAAAAATTGAGTTTTATAATCAAATTGACATGACATGAAAGTTATTTGACATGGTATTTTCCTATTATTTTATTAATTTTAATTGACATTGATTGTATTTAAACTATATCTAAGGGCTCATTGTGCATGGTAAATGAGATCCGTTCTATTATTATTTTGAAACTTGTATAGATTCATAGATTAGCTTTGCCATGTTCTTTCTTTAAATTTACATACCGTACTTACGGTGAGACATGCTGTACCAATTACTCATATTGTGAAAATCTCTGTAACCATGTTTCATGTAAATAAATGAATTTGAATTGAATTGAATTGAATTGAATCCGCTAGTGTTTAAAATGTAGGTATATAGCACAGAGGTAGTGTTTGCGGTCCTGCGGTTGTGAAGGATTTTGGTTCGAATCCAGAGTAAAAACAAATAAATATGTGTGTGTTTCTTTGTTAGTTTTAGCCAATCTCTATAAAATAGAGTGCAGAGGAGCTTATGGCGAGACTTTGTCTGTAGCTGTGGCTCTGTCGCATTAAACTACGTCACTAGGTTACGTGGATCATTTGTTCAAAGTTTGAAATAAAACAAAAATGGCAACGTCAATCGGATTGAACTTTCACAATAAACGTGTTCGAGAGGGGCAGTCTGGTGAGAACGATCTCACGGCTTTCTTGTTTAGATAAGTATAGTATTTCCTATTGTATAATATGTTGTATGTTTGTATTTCTATCAGTTGTCTAGATCTTACCATTGAATTATTGTGAGCTAGAGAGTTTCTGTAAAAGCTATACTTTAAATTTAAAGACCCATTACCTATTACGAGTATTTTCATAAAATAAATATGGTTAACATTCAAGATGAAGTAGGTATTAGGTATCGGTCCCAAAATCTTACAAATAGTTCCGATAATGTTATCACAACGAGTTCTTATCTTCCATCGATAACTATCTTTGACGTTTGACAGCTGACAAATTTGACAGCCCATCTGTCATCTGAAGAGGTTACAGGAATTATTTTTATGCACACTTGATAATAAAGCGTGTAGTTACGTGATAAAGGTTTTGTGTGTATCATTGAGATGGCTAATAAATACTATCTGCCTCAACGAAGCTACAATAATAGGGACCCGTTTTTACCATTTGGTACGGATCCCCAACATATCAAAAACGTTTTTTTTTTTTCAAATTGAACAAGTGTCATAATAAGGCAGTTTGTCAAAATGTCACTTAATCCACTGATTAAATGTTAAACTTATTAAAATTAAAACCACGTATGTACCACATGCAGAGGAGCTCTTTTCATTATAAAATACTCTCTTTTGAAGCTTCTTTTGTCAAAGTTAAATCTGAAGGTTACTTAAAATCATTTAGTAGGTTTTGCACGAGTTTATAATAAACATACCTGCCTACGTTTATACTAAAGAAAAAACGATTTTAATTTATTAAGTTAAATAAAAAATAAAATACAACATCTTACCTATGTATAAAATATTTACATAAGTCAAATAAAAAATGAACTGAGTTAAATTATACTACAATGTCAAGACATTAATTATTAATTCAAAGTAACTACTTAGGTATTCAAAATATTTATTTAATTTTTCTGCTTCAAGGTGCATAAAATACTACACAACTGGAAGTGTTTTATGCTATTTGGAATAAAATAGAAGTGTAAGGAAAGAGATCCTGGTCCTGTGTTTTCACATAAAAGGTTAAAAAAGTTAATACTTTCTCTAGCTTAGCTTTAGCTTTATTATTCAATGGTCATACAGACCATCTTGAATAAATGATTATGATTATTATGATTATCTCCATGTCAGAAATAAATAATGTCAATAATTTAATGCCAAAAGTTAATTATAATATGGTGAAGACAGGCCTTCACCTGGACTTAAAAATGTCAGTAGTTTAACCGACCGTCAATCCCGGTTAGTGTTAACGGTCGGTTAGTTGGCGTACTCTGTGCAACCGGCCTGGTCTGACGCAGCCCTACTTGGAAATGTACGTACAATTCCACTTACTCGCTTAAGACCGGCTTACATGACGATAAAAGTTTGTTCTTTTTTCAAATTTCATCTTGGTTTGTCAACAATTTATGTGACTTGCTTTGTTTTTGTTTCGTCTTTTAAAAGCGAATCTGTTTTCGAACTCCCCCAAATCTTCTGAATGTTGGTCCCAGCTTGTTTCTGAAGTGAACAATTTCGTCTTAATTTGTGTGAAAAAGTACATTTTGTGAAAGTGGAATTTGACATTGTGGTAGCAGATTTAATGCTGTCGATAAAGTTTTGGAATAAAAAATAAAAAGGTAGAGGACCTCTTCAAACATTCATCATAGGAAACTAAACTCATATTTCTATCTGTCCTATTTAATTTTGCAGGTGCTATTCTATCCAAAGGCTTACCCGGGGCTCACAACCATAGGCTGTTAGGCGTTACGTGAGGGTTTTTAGTCGGTAGGAGTCCGGCATAACATCCATGAGGATTTTCCCTCACGTAAAAAAAAAGTGTTATTCTAACTACGATAGCTATTTTAATGTCATTAGAACAAAAGTTCTATTAGTACAAAAGTTGATGATAGATTTTAGTTCTAATAGAACTTAGAAGTGCCCATGCCCACTTTTATAATACCATTTCCACGCACGATCCGACTTCCCGACCGTATGCTGTTGTAGTCCATGAGGTTAATTATATGGTTAATTATATAATCCATAAGGATGTCCACACCTCATGTCATTGTCATCCCCAAAATTGAGCACTACTTAGCACTCTGTAAATCCGTGAACCCAATATTCATATTTGTTCACTGGTAGAACAAGTTCCCTGCGTCATGGAAACCAGCCCTAATCGGTTGCGTGCCTCAGCCAGCACCGAGTGGGAGTCGGTCTTAATAAGCGGCTTATGTACTATAACAGCACTGACATACTCCTCGCTATTTATATAACTGACCTGTAACTTTGACATTCGATTCTCTGGAATGTCGTTGTGCTTTAGAAAGCTAAGAGTTTTTAAAATATTATGTTTGAATAATATGATGTTTGGATGAATTTACTTCAGATGTTTGTTACAAATCATCTGATGAGTGGCCGTACGAATGAATTTTGAATTTAGAAACTTGATTTTTTTTAAATGTAAGTAATGGTATTTACCTCTGCCTCTTTCTATAGAGGTTTCGATACAGTAAGATTGCTCATTATCTTTAGGGATATTAGTCGAATTTTATTGTCTGCAAGAAGTCCTTACAGGAATGTCTGGGCCATATTTTCTAAAATTGTTTATTCTTGCTTTCCGTTGTGTATGTACAAGGAAAGAGTTAGCCATCATCCGTCAGTTCGTGTGTCCGCAGTAGATACTTCGTAGTTTAGAGACCGAGTAGGAACAGAAAGTTAGCAATTTTATCATTAGCCAAACTATTGTTTGGTATATTTTTAATGTAGGCGTATGATGACCTCTTTGCTAAAGTTCTTTAACTCTTGAAAGTCACAGGAAATCTTCATGAGTAGACTTGTTGTTTTATTTTTCTTTTTTATATTTAGTGCGCCAAATTGACGTCGCCATCAGCCTGATGGTAAGCTGTGGCGCATCTAGCAATTGTGGGCCACTCTCACAGTCCGTAGCACTTCTGGCAGTGTTCAATTCGTACAATTCGTAGGTACTCATGTTTCATAGAAATTATCTCCCGAAAGTCATAACCTTTTAGAATTTTAAATAACTACTGTCTATCTGTCGCTGTATTAAGCTAAAATTTAAATACGATGGCATCTTAAAATTGTTGAGATTCTGCCAACCCCAAGTTATTCACTTGGTTCAGTCGCTTTAAATAGACAGGCAAACAGACAAACACGTATTTAAATGTTCGTTGACATACTCAAGCGGGAGCGAGTGACCAGGGCGACAGAGACGCGAGAAGGTGTTCTGTATAATTTATTGATGTGGCGACGCAGCTAATGCAGCAGGCGACGCTGACTGATAGCGCTGCAACACGTTATGATACGAGTGACGCGGTTAAGTGCGATCGCTTGTAACGCTGATACCGCATGGGATTCGCTCGGCCTACACTCTTTAACAGTCATGCCATCCTAGTACACGTGCTACAAGTTTTCTCCTGATCTTTTTATTAAGAGTATGAGAGATAACGTTTATGTCATGTGTTTTAGTGATTATCAGGACAGGAATGTTACAGAGCTCTATAATTTATAAACTAAAAGTAATATAGTACATTTTGGGAAGGTACATAAGTCCCAAAATGTACTTCCGAACACTTTGTCCTTAGAGTCAGAACATGCACAAATTCCTTTTGGGCAAACTATAAGTAAATACAAAAATTCTGTTCCGGTTGTAAAGAGAATACCCCGTGGTGCAAGGCCAGCAGTGGCTCAAAACTTGGCCCACTGTATTGGCCTTGTAGTACGGGACAATTCCACATTTGCTTGGGAGCAATTACTCACGTTCTCTTATAGGATTCTTCATATTTCCAAAAATCAGGCAACTAACAAAAGTTTAACGACTCGAATTAAAGAAAATTGCAATTTATCATGTATTTTTGACCCTAAATTCACAGTCTTCCATAAAAATTCTCTATGTCATTATGTAGAATCCAAATTAAGAGAAGGTGACATCAGAGGAGCGTCCAGGTTATTATTTAGCAGCGACGTTGTGGCGCCTTGCTCTCCAGATACTCTTGCAGATCTGAGGAGCAAGCACCCTGCGCCAAGGGACGACCTTTCCTTTCCCGATCCTCCAAATTCCGATTTTGACTATTTAACTGTTACAGCCAAGGAAGTTGTGGCAGCTGTTGGCTCCTTCCGAAGTGGTTCTGCTGGTGGCCTCGACGGCTTGACTCCTCAGCATTTGAAGGATCTTTTGAGTCCCGCCGCCGGGGAGGCTGGCGAAGCGCTCCTGAAGGAGCTAACAGGTTTGGCTAATCTTATGTTATCCGGCAATGTGGACGAAGCCATTATAGATATACTGTATGGAGCCAATCTATGCGCTTTACGCAAGAAAGATGGTGGCATTCGTCCCATTGCCGTCGGTTGCACTTTCAGACGTATGGTAGCCAAAATTTGCTGCCAGTTTTATAAAGAAGAACTGGCTAGAGGTTTTCAACCCCTTCAGGTCGGTTTTGGATCGAAAGGGGGTTGTGAGGCTGCCATACATGCCCTGTCTACTTACCTTGGCTGCGGTAAAGTAGAGGTCGTTCTTAAGGTTGACTTGAAGAATGCCTTTAATTCAGTAAACAGGGACACTTTGTTGACACAAGCCAAATTGGAAACACCCAAAATTTTCCGTTTTCTTTGGCAATGTTACCGACATCCATCAAAATTATTATATAAGGACAACATTTTAGATTCTGCAGTGGGTTGTCAACAAGGTGACCCCCTTGGGCCACTCTTTTTCAGTTTATCAATTCATCCAATAATTAGCCAACTAAATTCAAAATTCAACGTCTGGTATCTAGATGACGGCACTCTAGGAGGGGATGTAGATACAGTTTTCACAGATTTGGCATTATTAAAAGATAAATTTGAATCTATTGGTTTAGAACTCAATTCTTCAAAGTGTGAAATTTTTGTTAATGATAACATGGACAGTGTTTCCACATTAGCAAAATTTAATGTTTTGGCTCCAAATTTAAAAATTACTCAAAAAAGTTCTCTTCGCCTCCTAGGGTCTCCTATTCTAGAAGATGCCTATGAATCTTTCATTGAGGAAAAAATTCAAAATTTTTGTGATGTTTCGGACCGACTTCTTCAAATTAATATGCATTCGGCTTTTACAATCATTCGGTACTGCCTTTTTGTCCCAAAATTAACTCATGCTCTCCGTTCATCTCAATTTTTTAAACATTCGACACTTTTGGAAAAATTGGACAAAATTATTCATACCACCCTTTGCAAAATTTTAAATGCAGATTTGGACGACCGGGCGTGGCTCCAAGCATCTTTACCGATACGTTTGGGCGGCCTCGGCGTTCGAAAAATTTCGGATATAAGTTTACCAGCATTTTTGTCTTCAGTCCATGGCACTGATGAATTGACCAGGAAAATTCTAATTCCTACACTGGTTAATTCTGAAGTGCCAGGCAAGACTGAAGCCATAAATGCTTGGAAAATGATTTGCCCAAGTACTGTTTTGCCAACCAAACCATGCTCCCAGAGACTTTGGGATAGGCCGCTCTGCAACGAGGTTAGGAAACATTTATTGAATACGTATTCGAATGTTGCAGATCGTGCTCGCCTATTGGCTGTGGGAGAATGGGAATCTGGTGTCTGGCTTCAAGCTCTTCCGTCGCCCAACATAGGCACTATGTTGGACGACACAACATTCAGAGTTGCTACCTGTCTTCGTTTAGGTGCTCCTTGCGTTTCTCCGCATAGTTGTCAATGCGGTGAAGCAGTCAACAACCTTGGGCATCACGGTCTATCATGCAGCAGGAGTGCAGGTCGCAGACCTCGTCATGCGTATCTTAACGACATCATCCGCCGGGCTCTTGTCACCGCCGGTGTTCCAGCCGTTCTAGAACCTAACGGTTTGGCTCGTGACGATGGCAAGAGGCCGGACGGTATGTCTTTGGTGCCATGGAAGATGGGAAGGCCTTTAGTTTGGGACGCAACCTGTGTGGACACCCTAGCTCCTTCTCATCTTCCAAGCACGGCGGGCTGCGCCTGTTCTGCTGCTGCATCTGCCGAGACTCTCAAACGGCGCAAATATAATAATTTAATAGGTAATTATATATTTGAGCCGTTTGGGGTCGAGACATTGGGCTCGTGGGGCCCAAGTGCTCGTGCGCTTTACAGGGAGATCGCAAAGCGTTTAGTTGACTCTTCTCGTGACCATAGGGCTGGCCTCTTTCTCGCTCAAAGAATTAGTATCGCAATTCAACGTGGGAATGCGGCCAGCCTTATGGGAACTTTACCGGTTGACATCGATGGGGAGGAATTCTTTGACACCTAAGCGAGGCATTGTCAGTCTTGTCACTCCCCTCCCATCTGTTTTTGTTGTTTATTTTCTTTGTTTTTTTTTTCTGTATATAACTGTAGAATATAAGTAGTTTTAAATTTTTCATTTTGTAAATATATCTATCTTTAATCTTTAAAAAAAAAATATTTATCCAAATATTATTATTAATTTTAAAAGTAATATTAACGGGTATCCGAAACAAAATCTTTCCGACACTGTATTTAAATTCGATAAAAAAGTTTCAAATAATTTGGGTAACATCGTACACAAAACTTTTATTTCTTAGTAAACTTTTATTTCTATATTTTCAAAGTCATAGTGACAATTAGGGCTTCCAAAATGACGGATTTATGAGTTACGGAACTGGTTACGAATTTTTATGTCTCAATTACGTAATTACGGAATTCCGTAACTGCCTTGACTATTTATAACAAGGGCCGCTATTTTGTCCGTTTTTTTAAGTGCCAAGTTTTCCAATTAATAATTAATTGGAAAACTTGATCCTTAAAATTAATTACCATAAAATAGAGCTACGAACAAACTTATTTATTTAATAAAAAATAGGGTGTGTTACTAGACCGACACCGAACCCAAAAATGTGATTAAAAAAATTGTTGTCTGTCTGTCTGTCTGTTTGTTCAGGCATCACGCAAAAATTATTATTGATTATGATGAAATTTGGTATAATTATTCAATAATAGCCTGGGCACCACACTGGGTACTTTTTATCCCGGAAAAGTATATAGAATTCAAACCAAACCTAATTTTTCGGTTTGATCCCTAGACCCAAAGTTATTATCAATTATTGCTTAAACGGTTAATGGTACGATGATGAAACTAAGCATGAACGTTGTTTGTTACAATTTGAAAATAGTAATTTTAACATTTTTGCAAATTCTACCTCCAAAGGTATAAAAAAGGAGGGTAAAGTTTGTATGGGAAAACGTGATTCCTTGGTACGATCTACTTGAAATTTGGCATATAGCATTATTAACATAATTGATGGAAGACGTGTTTCGTATTTTATTGAAATTTATACTATAACGAGTTAAAAAGGGAATGTAAATTATTTTGGGGCTAATTTTCTCCGGAGTTGATATCATACATACATACATATGGTCACGCCTTTATCCCCGAAGGGGTAGGCAGAGGCATATTATATGCCCACATTTCACCTTCGTATAATTTGTCCCACGTAATAGGTGGTGAGCCGTATTGCCGTGTTTAAATGGACAGGCGCAGGTTGTGACTGCCTGCTGTTGAAATAAAGCCTTCAACTTAGTATTATTTATTATTATTTTATTATTTAATATTTATGCACACAAATAACAACAATAAAAGAATTAACATTAAAAGAAAAGAAGAGTAGGTACAACGGTACTGCTTATTTCTAAAATAGAAATTTCTTCCAGCAGTCCGACGAGAGGAAAGCGTGAAGAATTATATTAAAATATGAGGTAGAAGTGTGAAAGGAATCGGGATTATATAAAGTGCACACACACACAAACTTATTTTATCACTATATACATACACATATACACAATTAGACATATACATACATACATACATACTACATATACACATATATATCCCTACACATTATACATATCTATGAACTTATCCATCTAAATGATTATAATGACCAAAAATGTAAGAAATAACCAAAATTTAAACACAACGATCATAGAACATTGGAAAGGTAGTGCGAACGAACTTTCTTTTTAAACACTGTTATTGATTTTGAATTTTGTATATTAGGGGGAAGAGAATTCCATAATCTAGCTGCATGGACAGAAAAGGAATATGAGTAGAAGTCGGATTTATGGGCAGGAAATCTAAGAGTAAAGCGTAGATGAGACCTACAAGGAGCATCAGGATCACGCCTAAAGGAAAACCGATCCTTGAGGTAGGAAGGTGTAGCAGGATTGTAAAGGATGTTATAGAGAAGACAAAGTATGTGAGTGTTCCTGTGAAGACGGATAGGGAGCCACTTGAGTTCCTGACGAAAATGGGAAACATGATCATATTTTTTGAGATTAAATATGAAACGGATGCATAAGTTTTGAAGTCTCTCAAGCTTATTTAATAGCTCCTCGGTGGCATCTAAATAGCAAGCATCAGCGTAGTCTATAATGGGACGAATGAGAGTCTGAGCCAGAAGAATCTTAGTTTTTAAGGGTAAAAAATTCTGGAGGCACTTCAGAGTGTGGAAAGTGAAATGAACCTTCCTGCTGACTTCATTAATTTGAGGACTCCAGGAAAGATTGGTATCCATTAGTACTCCTAAATTCTTAACTTTATCTAGATATGGTATTTGAGTTCCGTTAAGAAGGACAGGAGGCATTGTGTTCATATCTAATTTGTCGCGCATGTACTTGCTCCCAATAACGATTGCCTGCGACTTTCGAGGATTAATGCACAACCCCACCGACCTAGCCCAAGCACCAACACGTTCTAAGTCCTGGTTCATATTAGTTATGCCAGATAGGCTATCCGAAGCCGCAAAATGATGGTACAGCTGCAAGTCGTCTGCGTAGAGGTGAAAATTGCCAGAGATAAAACCCGTTACAGAGTTGATGAAAATTGAAAATAAAAGAGGAGAGAGAACACCACCCTGAGGAACGCCTGCAGCGAGCTGACACCAGTCCGAAGACTTTTCATCAAAACGCACACACTGCGAACGACCTCGAAGATAGGAATCAAACCATGAAATGGCGGAAGGAGAAATATTTACTGACTTCAGCATACCAATTAATATGTCAAAATCGACAGAGTTAAATGCACTGCTGAAGTCTAGTAATACTAATAATGTAAGTTCCTTCCTTTCCATCGCCCAGCGAATGTCATCCGTTACTTTAATTAGGGCAGAAACTGTACTATGCCCTGTACGGAATCCGGACTGGTAGGAACTTAGAAGATTGTTGGAAGTTAGAAATAAAGATAGTTGCTTATGAACAATATGCTCGAGAACTTTTGAAAGGAAGGGGAGAATAGAAATAGGCCGGAAATCAGTCATTACACTAGGATTGGACGATTTGGCCAAGGGAATCACATAGGCGAGCTTCCAGGCATTAGGAAAGGTACTTGAGAAAAGAGAATAATTGAAAATATGAGTCAACACAGGTAGTAATACCGGAAGTATTGGAGTGATCATCATTGAGCATATGCTATCATTGCCGGTAGCAGAAGAAGTAATAGAAATAAGAGATTTCCGGACCTCGTTTACAGATACCGAATTGAAGTTGAAAGGTAAAATCTGTGGTACTGGTGCAGCCGTAAAAGCCTGCAAGGTTGCAACTTTAGTTGCAGCATCCAGAGTGACAGGTGGATTTGAAAAATGGCTGTTCAATGCACCTATGTCCACATCATTAATTTCCGTCACAGCCGGCTTGCCTATGCCAACCGACTTGAGAAATCTCCAGGATACGGAAGAGTTACGGCCTTCGAGAGATTTATGGAAATGGTGTCTCTTTGCGTCCCTACACATTCGGCTGCAGCGGTTACGCAACGATTTATACGCAATCAGGTTGCCCTCCGAAGGATTACTCCTAAAACGCCTTTTGGCTCTATCCCTTCGTGCCATAAAGCTTTTGATCGTGGCACTCAGCCAAGGAGCTGGATTGCGCTTAACTTTAACTCGTTTAATTGGAGCATGCCGATCAAATAGCTCAACTACTTTGGAACTGAGATAATCTACCATATCATTGATATCAGTGGAACCGTATATTATAGACCAATCCATATCGTCAGCATCACATCGCAATGCCTCCAGGTCTATTCCCCTAAAATTGCGAAGGTAGCGAAATTGTGCCTCGCGCTTAGGCGAGCGGAGACAGTAAGAAAGATATAAGAGATCATGGTATGAAAAGGGAGCACATAGCTGGCCATGGGCGCTGGCAACACCGGATGAAGGAACTATAATGAGGTCAATAAGAGTAGATTTACAATTAGGAAAGTGGTGAGTGGCAGAGAGAGGTAAGGCACAAAGATTGTAAGAAGATAGAAGTGTCAACAGCTTACGGGACCTGTTGTCGTTCCTCAGCAAGCATGTGTTGAAGTCACCCATTAAAACTACGTGATCATAAGAAGGGGTCAAGTTTGTTACTATAGTATCGAAGGAATCAAAATAATCAATGCTCTGATGCGGACTGTAAAATACTCCAAGTAACACTTTGGTATGCACTAAAGATATCTCCAGAAACAGATGTTCAGCTGATGGAGTGGCAAGAGAAGTGGATAAGCTAACTAACTTATACGGTATAGTAGCACGGAGATACACTGCCACCCCACCACACTCCTTACTAGTTCTGTCATTCCGTATCAAATTGAAACCAGGAAGTAGAAAGCTAGTAGAAGGCAAGGATGGTTTCAAAAAGGACTCCGAGATCAGTACAGCGTCCAAAGAAGAGTTGCTAAATGATGCCAGAACGTCGGAATAGTGACCAGAAACACTCTGAGCGTTAATGTGTACCACATTGAAATTTTTGGGATAGAAGCAAAATATGGAGGAAAGTTGGTCATGTAAGGTAACAGCTGGGGTATTATCGTTCGCACTAATAAAACTGTCCGTTGCAGAAGTACAGGAGAAAAAACTGTCATTCAACATATTTGTGGTCATATTATAAAGCAAATATGTATATATATACAAAATATGAATACAATAAAAAGATAAATACAATATAAATTACAATACTTATCAAACTACTAATACATGGCGAAACCCACCGACTCACTACGCCATACATTACACTTCCCTTTAGACATGGCTGTGGCCAGAATCAATTATTAAAGTAAACTTATTAAAAAAAAAAAAAAAAAAAAAAATGGAATGATAATAAAGTTTTTAGATAGGATAAAATAATTTAAAAAAAAAAACAAAAAAAAAATTGGATAAGTACAGCTAGGCAACACTGAAATCCACATAAAAAAAAGCATAAGACAAATTTATAAATAATGCACATTATCTGCAAAAGGCTAGCGACACGTCCGTACCGCACCTGCCATGCACGTCAAATATCATGTGTACATACACGTCGATCTTAGACCATATATCACGGGACTAGCCTTTGCGAACCACCGCATACAAAAATATTCTGCCAGTTTTCATACAAATGAAGGGGGAAACACAAAGACATATAAAATTTCATTGCATTTAAAAATGTATTAATCGACAAACGCGTAATGGCTGTTGTGTGTTAATTGTTATTGTACAGTCAACTACAATGAAATGTACTAGTTTAATCATATAAAATGATGTATTGATGTACAGTGCTTTTATAAAGCCAAAAGACCAAATGGTCATGTGCAATGGCAGAAAACAATGCTTAAGTAAGGCGCATCCCGCGGTTAGATGATCCAAGACGTCGATGCACACACAAATGCAAAGAAATCACGCACACTGAAGCAACTTTCATTCATATTTAACGTACATGACAACCGCAAGGCATGACCGTGTCGGGAGCGCACAACTAAAAATAATAATAGATTATAATATATTACACAAATATTGTAAAGCAAGCAGTTGACTTAGGCGGGATAGACAGCAAACTCTTCATTTACATAAAATAATAAAAAGAAAAAAAAAAATGAAGGAACGCAGTTGTCAGATTTGACACTGTCATGTCACTGTCACCGCTGTCACAGGTCACAGCTGCCGGTCAACTCTATTTACTTGTGAGGTTGTGAGATCATTTTGTTTGTTACAAATAATAAGGTACAAAGACAAAAGTTGTGCCCTAACAGTAAAAAGTGAAAGTTTAAAAGTGAAATGAAATTTTTTTTTTTTTTTTTTTTTTTTTTTTTATTTTTTCCAATACAATCAAAATTTACAATTATACTACACAGTCTAATTCAATAATAAAACAGCAAGTAAACTAACGACATGAAGTACCTACATCTGCACGTATACCTAAGTGTGTCTATTCAAGTTACAACTGCACATACAAGATCACTCCAACGATCTACACACGACGCCGACTTGACTTGCCAGTTTTCACTGCTTTAGGCGTTGGTATCCTTGAAGTATGAGCAACGTCACGCAGCACCGACTCCTGAGGCACAGCAGCATCGTGGGGAAACTGGGAAATGACAGCGTCAAGTTCGGCCTTACTCTCTATTTTACGGCGGGCCTTGTCAGGAGTAATAATAACTATTTTTCCATCTGCCGACCAGCAGTTTTTGATGCCAAAGTATTGCCGGGCTGCCATAAAGACTTGGTGTCTCGTCTTAGTTAGAAACTCCGAGACAGTAATACCAGAACCCTTGAGTGATACCTTGCTATCCCAGACCATAAGACGCTTCTCCACCCCATGAAACCGCACAAGTACAGGTCTAGCCTTATTAGTCGCACCGCCAAGTCTGTGACAGACCTTGATGCTTTGTGGACTGACCTCGGACAACTTCATTTTAGATGAGATGATGTTATGGATAGAGTTGTGCAGATTTTCATTTGGCTCTTCCGGTACACCGTGGAACAACAGGACCTTTCTCCGCATGACTGTTTCATGCCTGTCCAAGCCCAATGTGAGCAGATCAAGTTGTGACTTTATCTTAGTGAATGCTTGCCAAACAAAAGTTTTAAAACTAGTGTACTCACAAATGAGCGATGTCAGGTCACCTGGAATACTGCTGGCTCCAGAGGTTAACTTATCCAGTTTTTGGTCGTATTCGTGCATTCTGGAGCTGAATAATTGCGCCAGCTCTTCCATACCCTTAGCAGCTTTCATGTCCATTGCGATAGTGAAATAAGGACTGAGTGGAACTGTGAGAATCCGGTTAGGAATACTGGACAGTGAGTGCAGGTGGGTTTTATGCTAATTTTACTCGAAGCACATTAGATTAACTGATAATTTTAAAAAAAATATCAAATTAATATCAGCAGCAAATATTTTGCGTGTGTATTTCGCGACTACCCGCGAATTAATCTTAAATCTTAAATCTTAAATCTTAGCTTAACGACTGCCATTTTACTGGCAACCGGGACCAACGGCTTGACGTGCCTTCCGAAGCACGGAAGCGCTCAAATAAATGTCACAAAGTGATCACATGAATGGTATGGAGTTGATATCAATACTCCTTAAATACTCTTATTTTATACTTAAATTACTTTTTATTTTGACACATAATTTGTGAAAGTTCAATACAATTGAGGTTTTTATTTATGTTTTATTTCAAACTTCAAACAGATGATTTTGCCAAAAAGTTAAATGAAAAGCGCTGTTTTAGTATAATATTAACCAAATATGCTATATGGAAGTATTACTGCTAATTTATTCAAATTATGTGTGACAAAAATACATTTGTGAAAAGAAGAAGAAAATTCTAAGATGGCTAGCCAGAAATAATGAAAGACCACGCTTCAGGTAGTATCCACTGGTCAATAAAATAACACCGCATGATACCATCTACGCTCAATCCTTACGCTAAAGATTGTCAGCACCCTGATCATGGAAGGCATGAACTTTATTCTACATATAGTGCTGACTGCATTCTGTCAGGAAACAGACTCACTATGTCTTTGTAAAATACGGGAATGACCTCTACGTAGACTACATTCGACAGGACTGAAAAGAGCCATTACAATGAACATGAACGCTCAGCTGATGAAATTTACATTGTTATTGCGTTACCAGGTCTTGGTTGGACCATTTGTATTAGGAGGACAAAGCCCACAGTAGTTCGGTTTGTCCAAACGTCGTAGGCTGGGACTACCTGAAGAAGGAACTAAGTTACGATGTCAATTGCTTAGAAGAGAAGTTGTGTCAAGTAGTAGTTTAGCCATTGAATTAAGAAAAGTATTTAATAAATAAAATAACTTAGCTCATATTATTATGCATTATGAATTTGTTAATTAGAAATCTATCTAACTAGGTATTATTATAAATGCGAATGTTAGTGAGTGTGGATGTTTGTTACTCTTTCACGCTGTAACGGCTGAACGGATCTGGCTGAAATTTAATGCCTACAGAGATATGTTATAGTCAAGGAACAAAATTTCACGCAGGTGAAGCTGCGGGCATCAGCTAGTTGTAAATAAATCAACTAGTTTAACCGTTTAAGAAACTATGCAAGAATCAAGAAAATTTGCCATTTATGAGATCATTCGTTGCATGCAATGTCATTAAAAGAATTATTAAAATCAACGTAAATGACGATACTGACGATAATAATGAATACTCTTAGGCCAGTCGTAGCGAATAATCAAGTGTTGCAAAACAAACAATAAAATCAATAAAAAGTAAAATAAAGTCACCTTTCTTTATTTGTTGCACCTCTGTTCCTGATAATGTGATCTCATAAATGACAAAGAATGTAATGTTTTATCATTTAGGGAACTTATCAGTTTATTGCAGAAATAGCCGGCTGAAGAAAAAGCTCGCTCAGCTTCAACACTAGTAGGCGTTATTCTCTCTGGCTCTGTTCTTTACACGTTACGATTCGAAATTAAATGTTCTTACTCTTATAAAGTTACGTCGGTACTCTTAACTGTTATAAATGTAAGCTTAGGGGAAATACCCAACAGTACAGATTTGGTGTTGCCATTATGATAAGTATTCTGCATTGCATATAAATTAAATAATTGTATAAATTTATTATTTATATCATTAATTACGTAGTTACGGAGTTTTAATCTTAAATTACGTATTTATAAAAGCTCCTAAAACTGTCCGTAGTTACGTAATTGCGTAGTTCCGTAATTACGTATTGGAAGCCCTAGTGACAATATTGCTTGACAATTTCCTCAGTCGGTAGTTTAATAGTAGTTTTCGATACAAGTGTGGGATTTCTGTTATTACAACGAGTTACGACAGGTGTTGACCCGAGCCGAAGGCGAGGGTAGACAGTCGGAACGAGTTTAAATAACAGTCCCACACGTTGTATTGAGCAACTATTTTTATACAGTTGCGAAAAAATTAAGCAATTTTATAAAATAATAAAAACACAATAAACCCGAATATCCAAAATGGCGCCAACCGTAAAAGAAAATATACCTTTCTAAGCAGAGACTATGGCAGTGCACTTCATACAGCCAACTTTTTTATATTTATTAATTAATTTGGCCGATTCTTATATTAATTTATGCTTAATTTTTTATTAAAATTACTTTTAATCTGATATTAAAACAAGTTAGTATCTTATTTTAGAAATATTTGCATGAATCACAGACATTATTTTGATAATTGGGAATAAAAACGCACGAGTGCGGGAATGGTAAAGAAAAAGCACGAGTGTGTAATAGCCCACATCCCGAACGCTATACGTCCCTGTAATACGACAGTTTTTGAGCAACTGTATTAAAAACTCTTTTTCAATAATATATGCGAGACATTAATGGGGATCTAATCTCATAACAAAAATTGGCATTGAAGTTGATATGAAAGCTAAACTAGGTATCTTTTGCCAAATAATTTATATTTCGGTAAAAAAATTGGCTACCCTTCAAAACATCTACAAACACAAAAATCCCCATATACACACATATCTTTTATCATTTGGACCGTTACGCGATCCGTGAGCAAATCCCCGTTTTCGGGGATCGCGCCGAGATCCGGTAATCCCGGTTAATAACGCCCGCGTGGTCCCGGTGCAGCGTCCCCTCCACTTCGTCTCACACCCCCTGTGTCGTCCTGACAATTAGTTTTGGAGTTAAATTGTCGAGATATTATCGATACATTATTGTAAAAGTTCATATTTTTCTTTATTAAAATTTTTGACTTTCTTCACCGGCGGTCTTGGATTCAATTCGCCCCCAGTGTTCATTTTGTATTTTCAGCACGTTGTTTTTTTCATGTCTGGGTTTATTTTATCCAAGTTCATGTATGACTACTTTGAATTATTTTCCCTCTCTTTTCTGTCTTTCTATAATTTTAATTATATTCTTACTGTTTGGCAGACATTATTTTACCTCGTTATACATAATTATCAATAATCATTTGGTTCCATTTTAATCTGGTTTAATGGAAAAATAACCTCAGTATATTGTTTTAAATTACATTGTTTCCAATTTGTCTTACGAACAAGATTTAATACAACTTTCCTTTCTTGTTAACAAGAAGCAGTCTTGTCTCTTTACTAAATTCCTTGTTTGTTTTTCTCTTGAAAAAAATAACCAAGGGAGGGAAATAAAAATAAGAAAGAAAATCCCGGAAAATTCGCGAATAGTTCCCCAGCGGTACTAGGGCTCCATACATGCGAGAGGATTGCGGCGCTAATGATTGCGCGGCAACGGGCTCCTACAAATCCTACCAATATGGAGTGCGGAAAATACCTGGAAAATGGGAATGTTATTTCCCTTCACGCGTTACATTAAGGGAGAATATATGGTGTGTAACGACAAAGAAAATACTCGAAACCGTCAGTCCCTGCACTAAGTTGTTGCTTTTAATTCACATTAACGTTTTTTATCACCACACGGGCTTTTGATCTCGGTACATCTGTTCAGATTTCGTCGTAAGGGCTGACCACACACGATCATTTACGATTCGTAACAGTTTTACAGTCGAACAAACAAACAGTCGGTTCCGAGCAACGCTGTAACCTGCTAAACGTTCAAATCAAAGCGAAAGCCGAATTTCTGAATTCCTAGTAACTACACGGTAAATAGAATTCAGTGATTGTTCTTTTTTTGAATATTTAGTTTTTAAAAAGTCAAACCTTGCGTGTTTTCGTTTAGTTCTATTAAAAACTTTTTTGTTTTACAGTATCAATGACTCGAAAAAACATCAAGTTATGTCTGACTGCTAATGTATGGAAGGAATTTGGTGTCATGTCATGAGCATAGTCAATGGTCTCATCATCAGGGATGCTAAAGACCATACTGGATTTAGTGGTTTTGAGTTTGAGTTTGAGCGTGCGAATAAGACGAGACAAACTCGCGAACAAAAAAGGTGATGTTTACAACTCATTATACTTTTATGAAAGCCATAATAAATAACATAGGTATATCACTAGACCATTTTAAACTTAATGTAAAATCTGGAAGGCCTGCTAACTGACTATGGGGCGTAGGTGGAAAGATTAGATGGTATAACACAAGACGTCTAAACAGACATTCTTCATATTATTTATGCTAATATAAAACTTTATTTACCAGGCTATAATGAACAGTACAGAGTTCTAAATGGTTACTGGCCCAGCAATGACAAGAAGCGATCCTAGATAAAGGGCAAAATGATTTATATTTACAACTGCAGTAATGAAAGATGAAAGTATGGCGGCCATTGAAGGCGGCAGGAACATGAAATTTTCTATTGAACGGACAAAGGATACGAATTAACGCGGTATTGTTCGCCACCGCGAGAGATTAGCTCATTATTATTTAATTTTATGTGAAACACCGGCTGTTTCATGATCTTCTGGTATAGCTGTTTGACAGAATTGATTAGTTCTGTAAGACACTAGAAGTGGAGCCTGTTCAGTGTTCACCTGCGAGAGTGAACGCGTTCATTCATATGATTTTTCGTGTCTAGTGGTTGTGGCAGTCAGATTCAGTCGAGTCATTTTTTGACATTACCTAGTAGTGAAAGAAAGTATACGAAGATATTCGTTTACTTAATCTTGTTCTTCTAACCCTTGAACCATTTTGGCTGATTGATACACAGTACCTAATCGTTTATTGTATTCTTCCAAATCCCTGTGAGAAACCGATACAGGAAATCACACTACACGAGGGCAAAGCCGCGAGCATTAGCTTGTAAATCATAATAGTAATATAGGATCAATTTTCAAAAACTAATTTAAATCATTTTTCCTGAAAATCGTGTTTATCAACAGCCAACAATTTTAAACTTCATTGTGTTACATCTGAAAGTACCAAGACGGAAGCATTTAAAAGAGTTGTATTTGTTGTTACAGCTATATCAAAGGACGTACTAGGCTTTCCGAGAAGTTCAGCTATTGCTTTGTTTCAAACTATACATTAGCCCTTTCTATTTCTGTTTCTGTTTCCCTGGTATTGTAAAGGTGTGAATTGTTGGTTAAGGTTATTTTCAAAATTATCATTTTTTTTCCGAAATTAAAACAAGAAAAGAATATTAGTTAAGAATATTAGCTGAGGCCAAGTGACCCAAAAACATTGAGGTCCAGAAAAATAGATCACATTACTCAGACTCAGTTGTAACATTTATTTTCTATGTGTAGCAATGTCTGGTCTTGGGCTTGACAATCATCATTGAGCGTGTGAGAGCGCCATAATCAATTCATTGTTTTTTTGCTGTGGCAACAGCTCTCTCAAGGAAACGGACGTATAGTCTTTGGGTTTTTTGAGCCTGGACGCAGGAATTACGCTAGCAAACTGGTTTTAAGAAATTTTCCCGAGGATTCGATAGTGAGGGTATAAATAGCCCTGCTATGAAGTTCCAAGGCTCTTTTACCATCTTCTTAGCATCTGTGAATCTGAGACATAACTTTTAGTAGCGCACCTCATTTTTTTTTGGAGGTTATAAGTTCAAACCTGAGGACTTGCTTAGGAAATTTAGCCTGGGTTTTACCTACTTTCTTCAGAAAGAATTGGTTTCTGTTCTAACCTATACCCAGATTCTGGTAAGTTTCAATTAACTATTTGCAAAGCGGGTCGATTTTCGTCTGTCGCGCAGTCAGTAGCTTAATTTGTCGTTTTCTTTCACGACAGGGTTTTTTAGTACGTAGAAAAGTCGGTCAGCCACAATTCGTAACTACATCCAATAACACGTGGACTACACGAGCGCGGTGATTTGAGAGGAACCTGCCGTCTTCATACACCTGGCATTACCATCAGCCACTGCCACTCTCCGCTCACACTGCAGGCCAGTACTTCTCATCAACCTTATATGTGTAGTCTAGCCGCCTAGGTTACTTCCTCACCTCTAGTACCTGCTCACGCTGAATTAGTTTAGTGCTGTACTATTTAACCTAAACCCGTAATATTCTTATGTATGTCTGTGCTTTCTGTATCTATGTAATCTCATTGTCTCTGTAGTGTACTGTGTACTATATAAATATATGTGTGTACACCCTATTGGCTGTTTTCGTTAGAGCCCTAGCCTACCCTTGCACACACACTGGAAACTCTGTAGAAAGGCGCCCTGCAACCTCCCTCTGAGCAAGTTGGTGAGTAACACACTGAGCAATAAACTGGTTATACAGTGACTTTTACAAATTTTCGTGTAATCGACTTTCTGGATATAGAGTACAAATTGAATTCAAAGATTGTTGGTTGAATCAAATTCTTCTGACATATTTGCTATCTACCTAACATCCTAAAGTTTTCTTTTTTAAATGCAAAGCGAATACAAATTTAATGGTAGAATAAGATGACGCAAAGAGAATAGCAGGATTATAAATGGATAGATAGGTCATAGGATCGAATAGGATTTCTCAAAATCTATCGAAAGCAAGCCTAAATTGTTAAAGGTCGTGAAGAATTCAACTGATTTCTTTCATTATCCAGTAGTAATAATTCTGTTAATCATCTTTCAACACAAAGTATATTTCGAAATCCGCGTATCTTTCACAAGTTTAATCTTTGAAAAATTAAAAATCTTTTGAGCTCTCGATTTGGGTAACACATACAATAAAAATAAAGCACGGTACCATCTTAATTACCTGAGGGGAATCTACGATTGTTTGCGAAGCATTACCAGGAGATTAGCCGCGAGCGAAGCTGTAAAGATAGCGCTCCTTCTACGAGACTACTCGTATTCGTTTCGTAAATGTTTGATGTACTCAAGAATTTAGATAACGAACAAACTTAGAGTGAAGTGCGGATACGTTTTTATTTTTTTTTTTTAAATTTCCAAACGGTTTTTTAAACTTCTTCATTATATTATTTTGTTTACTCACTGACTAGTATCGACTTATCGAACTAACAATTTGTATCCGAAGCAATATTGAAAAATTACAAAATTAACAAGCTGTACGTCCTACTCAACTACCTACGTTAGATTTGTGTAGTGTATTTATCGTTAAAACTGACATATTTAAGTCATCTATTTTCAGCTAACAGGGTAGCAGGCATGCCTATCAAACGGTTGAACTGTCTCCACAATTACCAGGCGACCATAGCTGACGAAGATCTCATTTGTTGCTCTTTGATCTGATGTCCAATTAATATCTGCTGCGCTCCCATTATGCCGTGGCATTTCAGCTTCGTGTTACCCTTACATAATTTTCGAATTACCGACTTCAAATAGGTGGTATTACAATTTCAGGCGTTTGTAATTCTTTTTAAAAGTATCGTGGTTTTGCGTGCATTAATATAAATAAATATATTTAACACTACCTGCAAGTCTATTCGGACCCCATGTTTCACCAAAATATCTAATTAATCATATTACCTAACTTCGTTTCTAGGGCGGCAATCCCCTAAAGCATTTTACAAAATCAACGAAGCCACGCCCAAATCGGATTGTACAAATTTGCAATAGACGAAGTTATACGGCAAAGTGTCACTTTATTTAAATTTCTTAATAGCAGATTATGAAAAAATGATGAAAATGAATAAAATAATAATATTAGTAATGAGTTAGTTAGTATTGTTTATGTTTTGGGCTTGAGCTTTTCAGTCAAATAATAGTCAATATGTTGCCTATGCCTATATGTGTGTAAGAAGGTAATTTTAAAGAAAACGTTTGACAGGGCAACAGAAAGTAATCCGGTGTTACGTACTAGTAGATACCAGGAGTTCAGCACTAGAACGTGTTGGTTGTCTGTTAATAAAGACGCTAAAGCATCGCATGTCCGCGCGCGGCTAAAACGCTGGGCGTCGCCACCACGCCCCGCAACCTTTTAGACTGCACTTCGAGACTTTACTGCTTTCGCGTTTTACGACCAGTCTCCACATTTTGTTGCCACCAAAATTAGTTTCCGACCGACCTTTTCGCTAAACAGTGTGCTAAAAACCATACAATTTTATCCCTCACGTAATCCTCAGAGATAAATTGCCACATGAGTGGAGTTAATAGAAGAATAATGAAACAATTATCCGTATTGACGGGGTTTGCGTGTCCGTCCGTAGGTGCGAGAGGATCCCACGACACCCCACGCCCGTTACCAAGGGTGCATAAGAAAAAAAAATGCCCCATACGAAAATAATTTTGATAGACACTTCGCGTGCGACCAGCAATTACGTTATCCACGCCTGGTCGGTGGTAATTCGAATTTAGCACATTATCAGAGCGTTACCGATTATTTTCAAATACGGGATCGATGTGTTCGCACCTTTTTGTTATTATTTTAATATCATTATAACAATAACGTCGACCATATGTCGCTCATTACTAGTGAGGTGGAACGTTTGAAATTCGGTAACCAAGTTTATAATGTTCGATGAATGGCAAGATACTGCGTATTATCTGGTGGCGTCGTGTAAATGTTTTCTGTAGTCCTGGTTGCGACGTATCTGATCATAGAAGCAACATCCGGCGTTATCTAATCTACGGTCAGTGTTTGTTAAGACATAGATGATGTTGCCGAGATACACCGCACTTTATGTATCGAATCCGTCCTCGACATACGTCACCGCACTCCATTCTTTTGGTACACATTTCACAACATGATAAGGTACTAGCGGCGCCATAACATGTCACACCAGCTTAACATTGTTTTTGTTATAAAAAGAAACTCTGTAACGTAAGTAACAGATAAAGTCGTAACGCCTTCAAACGTGTTTCCGATACACAACGACGCAAACTTGCATTATTTACAGTGTCGAGTATTGTTATAACAGATTACTGCAGTTACGTATTTGTCGAGCCCATTGAGATTTTAAGTGGTTTTAAACAAACATCATTGAGTCGAGAACAGGGGACCTCTTGTGCTGCCAAGCTCGCTCTGTAAATAACACTCGACTTTGATATTTATTTAGAAAAATCTAATCTTGACGTCGAGTGTTTTATCTCTGTATCCGGCAAGATCTCGAAAGGTCCCAAAGCACTAAACACTGGAATGTTTATAAGAATTAAACGTTAAAGTGACAGGAATATATTTTGTTAGTCTTTCTCACGAAGCTACTCATCAGTAATAGTTTCAAGCAAGGTTTCAAGGAGGACGTTTGAAATCGTTCTCCTGTCAACTGGTTAGATATCCGTTGCTATATTTACAGAAAGAGTATCATTTATAAAATGAATCTTTACAAAAATCCAGACGTCAAAGCATTTTTACGTTGATCTGTGAAAATAATGAAGTACAAATGTCTAACCATGTCTTTTCTATTAACGAACATAATAAGAGTGTCTTAGTCAAAAAGGCTGCGTGGAAACACCACCAACATTAATTAAAGCAAGTGACAGTTTCACATGACATTCATTAGGTAGGTATATCATGTCATTATTCATTCGTTTCTATTTCCAATACTTAGAGTTTTTCGTGTGGAGACGATGCCAAAACTCATGTCCCACGTTTCAAGTTGACTGTTAATTAATTTCAACTGACGCACACAGCGAAAGTTGCTACAGAATGCTTACGAGACGAATGAATGGAAGTTGGTGTATGAACTTAAATGAGTTGCGTCTTGTTACAAATATTGTCATATATCATATCCAACTTTCGCAGACACATATATTTTTATATTTACTTCGAGAGAACTATACTGCTTTAGAGACAATAATGCTTACAAATAATTTTCATAAGTCTCTATATACTTATTAATATATCCTAGGTACACAGACTTAAGGTTAATATATTGCTTTATTTTGATTCATAAATTCTTCTCATTCTCGACACCTCACCATACTTCTTGTCAGCTATAGGTTTCATCTTAAGGATATGTTGATCTCAGTCAATTTTATTTCAACACCTTTCATTCTTTTTACACCCAAAAAACAAGCTAGAGCTTGTTACTGAAATTCTTATTTTGCAAATAGGCATAAGACTCTGTGTGTAGTAATATAAAGTAGAAGTAGTAATATATACTAGATCTAGTTTAAGAGAGTGTCACTTATTTTAATCTGAAATACTTTCAAAAGAAAATACTTAAAAACATAGCACAAAAATGCCGCTCTAATTTTCGTATTCGTACTTCATTACTACGTGGTGCAGATATTAATGTCCCATCACTACCACAAAAGTGAGAATGCACGAAATCTAGACTGCAGATCGTTAGCGAAGCGACACAAATTAAATTTACAAACGTGTGTATCATAAATAAAACATAAAACATGGGCTATAAGATACAATTTGCTAAACTGTCGTCTATATTAGTATTCGACGGTCACGTCAAAATATTCAAATAGAATTGTGTCTCGTCATCGGAATACGAATGAATTGAGAACAGATTGTGACGTGGTACAACCAGTGATGTACCGAAACGAATATTCGCTATTGTTTGTGACTCTTTGGATTATGTTGTACTGTTTTTTTTATTGTTTAATATTCGCAACATAATTCACAATGCACTACGCATTGTGAATTATGTTGCGAATATTAATGATGTACGATGTTTAATGAATATTGGTAGCATAGTGCATACATTTTGCAGATATAATATCGTAATTAGATTCTTTGTTTGTTGTGAATTCGTAAACACTTTTGTTGATTTGATTCTTATTTTATTTTGTAAGTGTTATATGTTAAATGATTTTTAAGGCTTATCACGTTTGAGCGTGTAGATATACCATGTAACCGAACGTTACCACGTTCATACATATATTAATAAGTTAAAAATAAAACCGCAAATACCCGCAGACACCATAAAGCTGTCTGCAAGAGATTCGTATGGGGTCTTTTGCATAATCTGGTTGTGCCCCGGGGGCCAGTGGGGCCGCAAAAATCGGCTAACAAAGTAACACTCCTCTCAAGTGTCACCAAGTGGCGGTCTCGAATTCGATTACCGAGTAGTGCCGGGGGGACTCGATTCTAAATAACTTAACTTGGTTTGCTCGAGTGCTCGATTATTCGATTTGGCCGCGATTACAATGTGTAAGTGTCGTTATGTCGTTTAGAAATGCGGTTTTTTAAAAGTCGTTTCGCAAGTTTTTGGTGATTGATACTCGCTTGTAGTTTGGGACATTCTAGCGATATTCTGCGGTTTTATTTAGAAAGTCTTTATATTCTCAGTTCGTATTTATTTCAACACCCCTTTCTAATTAGGAGAGAGGTGGTATAAATGTGACCTTATCGTATACAAGTGTTCCTATTAAAAAGTGTAAGCAAAAACTTCCTGTCTATGGTGAGCGGTGCGATGACAGAAAATAGCTTTCAGATTAAAAAGTATTATTACGTATTTAAAACGCTAAGACATTTTTATTTGAGAAGTTCTCTAAAACATGCCCTAAGATATTCTCAGAGGGTCGGCAGATCAAGTGTTGCAAACGTCCAAAGGCTAAAATAATCACTTTCGATCAGAAGGTTGTATGCTTGTCTGATACTGATGTAAAAAGAAACTATGTATTATGTATAAGTAAAACCTCATTAATATGGTAAAACACTCGCAATTAATAATGTTTTGGTAACATTCATTATTTTAAATCGCAGCTAATTCTGTCTAATTACTTTTAAAGCTGTTGCACGTTCTAAAAATAGATGTTGGCAGTAATAAAAATGTGGGTTATTTTAATTATAATGTAGATACTTTATTTATATATCTACAATTTTAAGATTGTGAGGTTAAATGTTTCTTTTCACTCTCCGTAAATTTAGATTGGATTTGGAGTAAAAGATTTTGGATTAGTAATCCATAATAAAACCCCATTTCATTCAAAGATAGTTATTAAATTTTAAGACATACGTTGCTGAAAACAGTTAATGTAAATAAAATTGTGAAATTGAACTAAGTATAGATTGATTGAATTATTGTAACTTATACATGATTTACCTACTCGATTTTAAAATTTCCTTTTTAATCAATTTCCAAGTGCGGAACAGGTACGTATAGTATTTATATTACAACGATATAATAATTACGGAACAGATACGTATGCATACCTAGTATCTGCCATCAAACTATTACAGTCAATCATACGTAATAGATTTCTAATCACAACAGTACTTGTACTTCCCCTGAACTAAGATGTCATAAAGAGATCCGAGTGTTTTATAGATCGTGGAAGGTTCATTTTACGCGCCATACAGATTTTATACACCGCCTGACGACCATCGTGGGCTGTTACCGTATCTGATGGGGTGGAATAGGGTTGTGTCTGGAAAAAGTAAATATGAAGCTAGAGTTGTAACTCGGGCGCGAAAAGTTGAGGCACGTTGGGAAGAGTTTATTCTCCAACATATCTCACTTATCGAAACTAAATTACGTAATGAAATGACTACATATCTTTCTCGTTTTCTTATTATAACTCCAGCAATTCTAGAGATTTATGATTCAAAAGATGTCTCTGTCAAACCATAGAAACTTGCGCACACATTTTCCTTCTCTTACAACGCCGGGTTCTTCAAATAATTATTGTAACTTGACAAATAGTCTTGTGAACTGTTGCGCTGGACTAGCAGCATATTACCGTGGTTTCCATCACGACGGTGGCATCATTTTGGGAAATTAGTTATAATTCCAGGTGTCTACATCCTAGCGTTATTCAAAGGATCATCCGAAACATTCGCTTTGGGTCAGCCCCAGCGGCAGCGGAGCGGTAACAATTGAATTTCAAAAATTATGGCTTGTTTCCATATGGATTACATGGCCGCTACGGGGCTTTTGGTGTGTCATAGCTGAAGCAGGGTGTGCGGCACAGGCGTGACCACCTCGATACGATACAATACGTTATTATTTTGTTATAGAACATTTTCCTACATCACGTACTTATGTAAGTACTAAATTAATTTAATTTAATTAGATAATAAAACAGCTATAAACTTTATGTCTTGTTAGCTAATTCAAACATTTTAACACGGCATAGACAAAAGAGGAAATTTGACAATAGACCAAAGAGATCTCTTGTCTTTATTTAATCATCATACAATTGAATCGTCGTAGTCTATGGCTTGACAAATTCGCACGCCCCCGACATTCCCTTAAACGCGCACTTAACTCGTACCCTTTACGTCTTTCACCCTCGGACGCCTCCATTCTTTTTATATCGCAACTTTATTAACGCATAAAGGTCTGCTGATGGGCCCTTTAAGAATTAGGATGCGTCCCACTGCCGGGCGTTAGGCTCACTCGAGCCGAACAAATGGAGTGTCGGAACTTAGGCCGAGTGCGGGATACTCGGCGCTGAATTGCACTGTCCCATCCCTATTTGCAATTAAACCAGCAGTTAGCACGCTGTTCCAAATTTGAATTTGCGTGTACTGATTTTCACTGGTTACGTTATTAGCGACCTCGTAACGTACTTTTACCATAAAAAAGTTTAAATACTATGATGCGATGCTACCGCTTTTTAACTTTTTTATAGGACAAGAAAGCAAGATTTTTCTTCCTGTTACGAATGTATTACACCGAATTACAGGGGCAAACGTATCTAAAAACGAGTATCGACGTGAAAGCAATCGGATTTACATGTCTACCGATGGCGTACTAAAACGAAATCATGAATGAAGCGCAGTATCGAAAACCCAAAACATTATCCTTATGCTCCCATTTTACGACCTTTACCCCCATCGAGTCGAAAGGGTCACATCGGTACGACACGCTGTAAAAACACTCCCGTCTCGCTTTTGCTCGTTACTTACACGTAAAACCGAAAGAGATAATCACGAAGATGAGTCGAAAATTATTTTTTTTATTATCACCATCGGCGGTGCTCTTTTATTTCCTTTTTACGGCCCGAGTACCTCATAAAAAGACAATAAACTTACTATTTACAGACCATCAGGAAATTGTTAGCCGAAGAGGTCTCTTTACGACACATGTTCGCCTGGTGGCGCGCGAGTCCAAGTGATGCACTCTTTACGATTGGCGCGCCACTAAAATGTTAGCGAATGATACATTTTATCTCCCATAAGAGTATCACGCCATGAAATAAAACCACAAAATGTTTACTCATCTATGAGTATCGGAAATGGTGCTTACAGAGATATATTATGTCTCTTTAACTTTACGAAGTCTTCTCATAAGTATACACACGGTATCTACAATACCCAGTATTGTAGATAACCTATTACAGATTAATTACTAATTTCAGCGAAAAGTAATAGCGCAAGGTAATAAATTTTAATACTCCTTGCCCATCACTAGTCTCTCTAATTTCTAGTTAACCAGGAGTAAATATCTCAGCATATTACCAGGGCATCATAAAATCATAAGAGCGTTAAATTCCGTAAAGGAGCTATCGGAAGCTCGCGCTCTTCACTTTTATTATTGGGGAATTTCGTCAAGAGTTTTAATAATAGTTATTAAAAGTGCTGCCCGTGTTACCTAATATAACGGATAAGTGCTCTTTTTATGATTTAACACAGATTCTCCCCGATATTACTGGTTATAAATTATAGCTGGGATTACAGGCTAAATTGTTTTATGATATGTTTTCATTGTTTACGAGTGTAAGTAATGATTTTTACAAATAACCCTCATCGTCATCATGTAGAGTGTTGTCAGAAGGAACCAAATGTTTGATATTATTGCTACTGTTATTTGTTTTTTATTTTTTTTTAAATTATGTATTCTTTGAACCACGTCGTGAAAACTTCGAAATCTCATGAACATTACATACACTACAATTCGCAATATCTGCACACTGGCCACCACAACCGGAGCGAGCAAGGAAGGCAGGGTACTCGACGCTTTCAATATTGTGAATTCCAACGCTTGCTCCGTAGTAAGCGCGTAATGAATTTCCGGATTGTCTTGCGGTTTTTCGGTCTCAACCCTCCGTCCCTGAAGTATTTACTTTCAGCCTATTGGACGAGCTTACATTATATATAAAATACTGCGTCGAACTTTTAATAATGATCGAGGAATTCTTCGACGGGTTTTCCGTGAGCGGGACGCATCCAACGTACGTACAAGTCGCCGCTTGGCACCGCAACGCAGTTATGCCGAAATATAATATGATAATAAGGGGTGATATTATTTAGGTCCGGCCATTCGTATGATAAAATTGAACCAGTGATATTTGCCCGCAAACAATTCCTATGGAGATTTCGGTCTTGTTTCTGGGGTTAAATCTGTGCACGGGGATGATATACGGACGGGCCGCGGTTTCTATAGGGGCTCCTTTAGCGAAAAATATCATACAAACGAAAAGAATTACGCTTCGGAATCATAATACGGTCAAATTCTGTCGTTTGTGTGCGAATATTCGGATTTTCATACACATTTTTTTTGTGTCAGCATTTATTATGGTAAGAAAGCGCATGCTTGATGTAATTTATGGACGGGACCTACTATAATTTTGTTTTTGACTACCTGAGCCCCACGGCTTCGCTAGTTTAGTACCTACCTACCTACAGTAGGTTTCTTACTTAAAATAACTTAGATCACTTGTTAATATTTTACTATCTAAGCGTGGCAATCTCTACTTACTCTGAATTGGTTGACCATTAATAAAGTATTGAAACTTATCATTTCAGCGAAGTTAGGTATAAACTGATAATTTTATTACATTTCTTTTTTCATAATTTTGTAATCTTCGTTTGAGGGCGTCAAATTAAAAACCGGTTGTCTTAATTACCAGGGCAGCATAGACGGGCGGATATTAAAGATTGTCAGTAGAAAAGAAAGATGAAATTCAAAAATAGAAGTTCATTTTTTAATGTTCAGTCGGTAGTTGAGTTTACGGGCTGCGTTCGTGCCGGAGGCGCGGACCGTTCTAATTAAAATCGCTACGTTTTCTGTGGTATTCATTTTCATCCTTTAAGCTTTTTGTTACTCGTACCCTGGTTAGGTTACGTTATTGTTGTGGGCTGTAACTAATTTACATCTTAATGAGATGTTCTCTGTGTTTATGTGGGCCCAATAACGTTACACTAGCTATTTCATCTAAATCTGTATTTGCAACCATAAACATATACACCATAAACATACCTACACAACACAACTACTTAGGTTTTAAAGTTTTATCATATTAGAAGTTAACACTTTATAAAAATCTATTTATTAATACGCGAATACAAGCCTTTGTTACCCTTCCTAAAAAAAATTACGAACGTGAAGAATTGCTTAAGTAATTTTTATGAAGTGCATTCGAAATTATTATTGTCTCTGGTAAGGTTTTCTCTAGAAACCTCTCTAGAAGGATAAAGTTTACTTATAAAGAAACATCAGGAAGAAAATTAATTCAAGAATATTATTGTTTTAGACTTATTTGTTTTAACATTCCTAATGTTCATTAGCATTTATTACAATGCTAACCGGGATAGCAGAAGCGCGCACGGTTGGCCGAAGTAGCGCCTTTGTTTCGTCCATTACGTATGCAAATGTAGTTCTAGTACCACCTGTACGCTTATGTTCTCCTGGTAAACAATTGCTGGGTGGAAATGGGAAGACATTTTTTTTGTGACCGGCTACCGGAGTTACCGTTGTCAAGACATTCCATTGTTTGAGGATATAAAGAAATTTTTGAAGATCGAAATGAAAATGGTTAGGTAATTTGTAAAAAGTAAAACCTTTTACAATAAACTGACATGTGTTATAGCCTTTGCCTTTTTTTTAGGCTTATCTGTTAGGTAACTAAAGTTTATTGGTTAGCTTTTTTGTGACAGTTTATTTTTAAAGTCTAGATTAAAAAAAATGACATGGTGTCAGGATCAACAAAATTTGCTAATAAATCTATCGGTAAAATTACCACTACCTACCCTGTCTTTGCCGTGATTGTATTTTAATGACTAGTAAATTTTACTTATTAGGGTCTATCTTAAAAGTTGCAGAATTTTTTAAATATAATTACTTAATCAACATTATTCAACCAAATCTGCGAAAAACACATTGGAACAACCACTTAATATACAAACTTAAGCCAACTTTTTTCATAAACACGTAATTCAGAACTCGTATAAACAAGCCTTACGATCGAAGCTATAGCCTTAAAAAATCTGACATTGCCGTCACGATCACAATAGAGTCCTGTCACGCTATTCCCTTCCAAGCACGTCACTTGAACAAGGCTTGTATATGTTGCATACATTATTGTAATTTGTTTTACGTAATAACACGAAATATATGGCTTAAAGCCTTACTAACTCAGTGTTTTGTAAAAGATTACTGCGTTAAGCATGCTGCTTATTTGCAATCTCAGTAAATAATTTAAAAAAATGCATTATTTTAAAATAGTTTTAAATTTGTTTGGCACCAATGCTCTCATAAGTAGGTACCTATTAAAAGATTTTATTTTGAAGTGTGAAAAGAAAAGTTGGTGCGGACAGGAAGGACTTGGACCCCTGCCACACACATTATTTAAGTATTTTTGAAATTTTACTGAGCCCCTGTTTATTAAAATTTATCAGTGAATAGAAACCACAAAAATTGTATATTGTTCATCCACATATTACTCTAACTACCCTTCGCACTTTCACGCTTCAGCGCTAAAACGTTTCGACATCAACAGCTTGAAAATTTTAAGCCGCGCCAAGAAAAGCGGCTTATTTTAAAAGCAAAGAAAGTTCCAAGTTCAAACTTAAGTCAGCCACACTTAGCGGTAAAATATTATTTCATAAGTGCCGCACTAGTTTAACGGTTTTATGCAAAATGAAATCGAATTTAGAGTTTTTTTTTTTTAATCCTATCTAATTATTATAAATGTGAAAGTTTGTTAAGATGTTTGTCACTCTTTCACTCTCTATAGATTGAACGGATTTGGCTGAAATTTGATACAGGTATAGATAACCTTACTGCGATTTTTATTCTAGGAACAAGGTACAATTCCTACATAATGCAGATTTCCACTTTGCTCGGGAGGGGGGGGTCAGCTAGCTACTAGATAGTCCGGAGTAGGTTGCCTGTTCTATTACCAACTATTCTTGTCCATTTTAACATGGTAATAGACACCACCTAAAATTAAAATACCTTCTGAGTGGTGAAAAGTGGGCATAGAACTTGCCTCTGCCTACCCCTTCAAGAAATTAAAGCCTCTTCAGGCTAGGAAAAGTAAATTAATAACAATAAAAGTACCAGGGCGACATATCTTGTAAGATATAAGACCACCAGCGCGTACAAAGACGTCATCTGAAGTTTGAATCTCTTTGTAGCTCTTTGTATTTAGGTGACGATTGAAGAGGCTAATCTACAATGGCTTGATTTGCAAACAGTACGATTGTATGGTGATCGCGGCCCACGAGATATCAAGTTATTCTGTTTTAAATATTCGACTGGTATTATATAGTAAGATCAAAGAAACGTATTAGAATGGCGAAAAGCTACTTTAAATAGTCACTTTACATGATGACCAGCTTCTTAAATACAAAATAATGTAGCGTACGCCCCTAAATAAGCCATGTTTTGAAATCGATCTAACAAGACTATGCCTACGGGGAATAAACATTTTCATCTAAATTGTCGAATTTAAACCGATCACCCGCAAAGGCATTCGGTATTCAAAAATATTATTCTTATTTCGAAAACATAAGTCGCGTTCTAAATTTAAATTCGTCGCGGGGACGCTCCCCCTCGCCGCGTTAAGAAAAAAACTGTAAAGCAAATATTTCTTGGTATTGGTTCCGTAGCTATTTAGTGTTTATTTATAATGTTCAGGTACTTATACTATAGAGTAGTAACTGACTGAAGAGGGGGAGCTTAGATCATCTAACCACAGGATGCGCCTTACTTAAGCATTGTTTTCTGCCATTGCACATGACCATTTGGTCTTTTGGCTTTATAAAAAGCACTGTACAATCAGTACATCATTTTATATGATTAAACTAGTAGATACATTTCATCGTAGTTGACTGTACAATAAAAATTAACACACAACAGCCATTACGCGTTTGTCGACACACACATACATTTTTAAATGCAATGAAATTTTATATGTCTTTGTGTTTCCCCCTTCATTTGTATGAAAACTGGCAGAATATTTTTGTATGCGGTGGTTCGCAAAGGCTAGTCCCGTGATATATGGTCTAAGCCCGTGAGTGATAATAAAATGGTATAACGACATGAGCTGGTTTGGCGTCCTACCATACTAAACATTCTTGAGATGACATCGGCATCTTACGTGCTGTTTTGTTGCAAACGCTCCATTGAGATAGGTTAGGCAGGTAGGAGGAATTCACAATAGACAGTTCATTAAAAATAAAAAGCAAATAGAATCGAATAAACTTTTAACGAATAAAAATATACGTACTACCCGTTCGCGCTCTAAGTTTGCCAGTCGCCTCCCATACTACGTGTCTACACCAGTCTCTACGTCAGCGGTAAACTTAAGGCGAACGGGCTATACTTCCTATTACATTCTACTAAAACTCGTTCGGTATCAAATTTCAGTACTGAGACGATTCCTTTTTAAAACCGACAGTTTTATGCAATACCTACTTACTTCAGAACAGTATCCTTAATATCTAATAAGTAGTCGTAGAAACAAAATATTGATCGGATACACGCTCCCGGCGCGTTCCGAAACACCGACTCGTGATAAATTACCTTCGGGAAATTAAAAATGTCTTTGAAAAAATACCTGCGTTTTTTTCACCCTCACTTGTGTATTTTCATCCCTTTCTAACACGTATTTTCCGTGTATTTCACCTCGATGTCGAAGAGGGAAGGTCTCGACAGTTCTATGTTGATAATTTTAGGTGATTTTCCTTAGGTAGGTACTTTTTTAATGATGACTGCTGTACAAATTAATGCGTTTTGCTTCGCCTCGTAAATTTTGCTCACTGTTTTAATTAACATGTGTTTTAGAAATCTAGTAGGTGTTATAACTTTTGCAACATAAGTAAGCTGCATTAAAATTAAGAGCCATGACCTTACACATAGTTCAAAAATCTGACGGAGTTCATTGACAATTACAAAGAAATATGGTATAAACATTAATTCCTTATTAAATAGAGAAAAAATACTTTTCGAGTCCAGAGCGAAACAGGAGCTGTTAAGAAAGATAGCTCTTACCAACGTATTTAGGGATTTTAAACCGTCAAATGCTGGAAACCGTCCTAGCCAAGTAGTATTTAGCTATAACTCGCTCATCATCTAGGTTTTTTTATACAACGTAGGTGGCAGTCAAGCATACGGCCCCACTAGATGTACCGGTGGTCACCGCTGCCTATGGACGTTTGCAACACCGGAGGCGCTACACTCGCGTAGCCACCCCGTAAAAACCTTCTAAGACCCCTTTTGAAGTAGCTACTTATATTTATCTCTTAAAAATAAAACCTTATGCAATCCATAAAATTAATTCACGTAGAAGGGTATCAATAACTCACAAAAGCAACAAACAATAAATAAAAAATGGCGAAGCGATTAAACAAATGCCAAAGAAAAACATTCGCCGAAGATGCACAATCTACTAATTAAGAACATCACAAATACATTATCTCGAGCCCCAAGTCCGTATCAAATCTAATTTCTTTTTTGACAAAACAAAAAAGACTTAATTACTTTTTCTGACTATCACAAAAAGCGGGAGATAAGAGCCCTATTTGAATCCTCGTTATCACCACCTCCCTCGGACTTCCACCCTTCAATCTCTACCTACATTTTTCTTTTTTTTTCATCCCCTAGAATACCTATCGTAATGTAAAGATAACTAATGCTTTACGTCATTAAGAGGCAGAAGGGACTGTGAAAATAGGAAATGCAATCAAATGCGTTTTTAACATTTAACGATAAAATGTTAAAGTTTTGAAATACTTCACGGATGTTATGGAAGATTAAAGTCAATGTTTAATATTTTAATATTTAAAGCTTGTTCTCTACGGATTAATAGTAAAATTAATTTAAATATGTTAATAAGCCATTTTCAATATGCAACGAAATATAATTATCATTTTGATTTAGTTCAATCTTATTCTTGAGCTAGACTATTTCTAGCTACGTTTTACGATATCCGTCCAACGTCATCAAAAGTAAAAACGATAAAATGTTCAAAAAATATTTATTACAATTAAAAATTTTATAGCCCAATAAAAATTGTAAATGAAAAACATTATAGCCTTTGTTGAAATAGGTCTAATTGATCCCAAGATTTTAAGCTCCATTTTTAACGACCGAAACAGTTCCAAAAAAAATTAAATTAAAAAACCTCTGAGTCGCGACAAGGTGTTCTTACTTCTTTTTTACTTAAAAATGTAATAATCCTACGGCAGTAAAATACTATCAGACATTTACGACAAATTCACACAAGACCTACTTAATAAATCTAAGAAAATCTTAAATTTATGCTCGCGAACGCAGGACACACCAGGAAAAAAAATATAATTTTACGACGTCGTAAAGCTGGTTAGAATGCGGCCCTAGAATGCGTGATTATACATTTTTATGGCAATCACCATGGATATTATAAGTAACGATTGCACTAATTTTTCTAATAACTAGGTACATAGCTATTCTTTAGAAAACACTTTTCTATATCTAGGTAAACTAATATTATAAGGAGGAAAGATTTGATTGTTTGTTTATTTGTACGAATGGGCTCCGAAACTGCTGAACCAATTTAAGAAATTCTTTCACTGTTGAGAAGCTTCAATATCCCCGGGTGACATAGGCTGTACCTATTTTATTCCATTATTTCCACAGGAACAGGAGCTACTACCGCTAGTACTACATAAATAACTCTTATTTATTTTTGAAACCATTTTCCTATATACTACCTACCTACACGAAATATATAAATATGATAAAACTGGCCGTGCAGAAAGGTACCTTCAAATAAAAAAATACAATTCCAAATTTTAATTTGAACGGTGCTCGACGTCCTCTGCTTCGGTACATTTTAATGAAAGCATGAAGTGCCGTCGCTTATTTTTATTATTTTTTTCCATGTCCACGTTTAGAAAATATTGTGAGTGCGTACTAAGAATGTTAAAAAGTGGTCTTGATTAAATAAAATGTCGCTATGCCTCCGAGGGGCCCGGCAGTCTGGAGCACGTGATGGGAATCAAGTATTACAATCATTAAACTTAAACAGTAAGTAATGGCAGGATTTGAGACCGGAAAATGAGAATAATCGTTTTAAAAAGTCTTCACACTTGACTTTTACATAATGTACGGTAATATTACTCACCAATAAACAGTCATATTCCCAAATGAATCGTTTCGCTTACCTGAAAAAATAAAAAACATTTTATTGACAAAAGAAAAAGTAGCACATTACAACAGCTTTAAAAACATGGCCTATACACTTTTTAATAATAAAACATCTGCAAACTGATGATGGATAAGATCCTTTGGGGTTGGTGGTTGGTCATACGGCCATAACTTTTCTAATAATGTAAGAGAATAGTAAAATTTTACTGCAACGAACACCGATATTCTCTATGTATCTAGCACTTCTCTGTCCTCTTTCTCTGAGAGAAAGGAAGCCTCCCCCCTTTTTCTCAAAGATAGAGCGAGAGAGGGAAAGGTCAGAGACGTAGAGAAAGAAACATCAACACGTAATAAAACGAAAAGCATACAAAGAGACGTTGGATCCATTACAGAGCCAAACAAGAAAATACGTAAATATTTTTTTCATATAAATTACAGTCTGGCTAATGAAAGGGCCGAATGTTTACCCGGTCGAGTACAATGGCGGGAAACTATTGCTCTATATATTTTTCACAAAATGGTTGCGAATTCCGCAAAATAAATATCTGGATTTTTGTTATTCGCTTCAGTCAGCAGAAATATTTTTATTGTGGAACTAAAAATGTGACACATTTGGTATTCAGGTATTTGATTCGTCCGGTTTGTAACAAACATAGTTCAAAGTTTTATTAATTTAGAAGGACAGAAGTAGGAGAAGTAATAAAATGTTGTGAGATATTTTTCATAACTCCATCTAGCTCAAATTAGTTAATATTAAGCTTGTAAAACGGGATCTAGACGACTTAGAAATAAACTTATGTATTGATGAAAAAATAATAAAAATAAATTGGATACAGATTACACGAATATTTGTTCCGATTTGGGATTCCAACCCAAGACCGCAACAACGGCAGTCGCATACACTACCCCTGTGCCAAGGATTTTAAAATATCTGAAATAAAAAGCCTCTAAAAGTTGAAGTATGAACAAATTTAACAAGAAAAAAGTCCTTTTAAAACTCTGTTATATAACCACTTGTACATGAATACCTACTTCAGTATTGAACCTATTGGTGTAAGAGGGAGGGTCCGAAAGCCGGTCACGGAATACCTCTCAAGGCTCTCCCTAAGGGCCGCGTACTAAATCATGCCCATTTCGAAGTAAAAATATCTCTACAAGGTTTTATATATTTTCAACTCACGGTACCCTAAAACTAGTGCAGTAATGTAGTGTGGTGAATGATGAATTCTAAATTTGAAATGTTGGAAAAGGTTTATAGGAATGCTATAAATATTTATGATGAAAATGTTGCCAGTATTTGAATTCAATTAACTTATTATTCTGAATTGCCTAGGTATCCGTATGTGGTAAGCGCGGAAAATCAATTTCAATATTCAAGTCAGTTTTTACCTATGCATTTTTAGAGACTAGATACCTACTAATTTGGCTTGTCATTTCATAATATATATGTTGGGTAGGGCTATATGAATGGCACACACATAATATCTTGATGTATTAGTAGCATATTTATTACGTTTACTTATCCACTTCTCCTTTGAACTCTGACAAATTTAGTGATCCTAAATCCGAAATTGCAGTTGGTGTATTCAAAAAATTGGCCAGGGCAATGCTTGTGTGTCGGACACTGCATTCAAAGGTTTCAGGGTCGATCACTAATATCGCAATAGGATTTCCCTTACGAGAGGAAGTTTTCACATGTTTGCGCTGGAAATCTCACAATCTGATAATTTGAAAAAAAAAAGAGTTCTTTATCTCTGTATCTACCCCTTAAGAGAAGATTTTGGTAAACAAATTTACTGAACACCCAACTGCCTCGGTCACGTAAGTGTGACTAACTTTATTAGTTTAAAAAACTCTACAATTATTTTTATCTACCCTCAAAAAACGCAATAAATATTTGCACCACCCAAACTCGTACCTACTACCCTTCACCGAAAGCCCATCTCTCACACCAGCAGATTGACATCTGTCACTCCGGGGGTTCGCTTCCCTTTTGGCGTAAATTTTTAATCAAAACAATTCTGAACCCCCCAAATACATGGGTATGTTAATTCACCCATTGTCATAAGAGTTCAGTTTGGGTGTTACTTGACTTATATATGAATAAATTATCTGTTTGTCTGTTGTTTGCGAAGTGGTTTGGTCTCCACGGAATATCGCGTAAGTGTTATTTTAGTAGTTATTCAGTTAATAATGATGTTATTAAATATTATTTTATGAATTTCAACTGCGGGTCGCGAAGACCTGCACCTGCCCACTTCAACACGGCAGTAGGCTCACCACCTATTACGTGGAACTTACAGCTGTAAAATGAAATGTGGGTGTATACTATGCCTCTGCCTACCCCTTCGGAGATAAAGGCGTGACTATATGTATGTATGTATGTATGTCTGTAATTTCACACTCATTATTACACCCCATGATCATATTGTAAGGGCTTTGGCTTAGCGACTTAACTCCTGTATCTGTCGACCAGTTGTTAGAAGTTTAATGTATGGATTTACAGCCTCTGCCTTAAGAGCCTTTAGAGAAAAAAAGTATGAAATGTAGGTATACTGCAGATATTACTAATAACTTTTTCTTAGATTATCATTTTACACCATTGAGATCTAAAAGTACAGCTTTTCTCACAGATTTTTTTTCTATTGACATCTATCTGAGAACTGAACCTAGGACCAATCTATACTAATATTATAAAGAGGAAAGATTTGATTGTTTGCATCGAATAGGCTCCGAAACTACTGGACCGATTTGAAAAATTCTTTTACTGTAGGGAAGCTGCACTCTTTGCGGTGATCATAGGCTATATTTTATTCCCGTATTTTCACGGAAACGGGAATTACGCGGGTTAGACTGCGTGATGTCCGCTAGTACGGTAATAAAACCATTGCAGTCACGGAGCGTAGTCGATTTGATTCCCGATCGTTTCAATTGTTTATTGTTGTAGAGTCGCGACCAGTGGACTGTGAGGTTTCCAGTTAATTACCATGTGAAAGCACAATACCAATAATTATGTTTGTAATCGATTACAAGATTAATTTATTCGATTACGTGGGGTAATTTGAATTCAGAGCTGGTAACACCGGATAGAGATGTGTTTCGATCTGTCAATTTCTGTTTGTTATTGATTGTTTACAATAAAGATTCTATTTTTTAAAAATATATATTATGTTTTATTTTAAATATATAGAATCAATAGCAGTTGAAAAAACGAAACAAATTCGTTTACTACATACTGTATCTAAATAAAAAAATATTTTTCTTAAAACAAACATTATATGGGAGCATTTTTTGTTAAAAAAATATTCACCTTAGTTTATTTTTACTAATAGTTGAAAGGTTTTTGTATATAAATTATGACAAATTTCATGCAGATAGCTGCTTCATGTTATTAAATGTATATTATTGTAAATTCTTTCAAAATATTCTTATTTGGTTAAGCATTTAAATGCAATAGTGTAACGAACAACACTGACTCATGTCATCTTTATTGTCAAGAACAAAACGAATGAATAAATGAAAATCTATTCACATTACCTAAAAACCTAAGCAACAATATGATCAAGTTAAAAACGTCACTAGAAAAGAACAATACAAACAAAATTAATTCTTAACAACAATGAAAAAAATCTTCTAAAACCGATGTAAAAACAACAAAAGTCGCCAATGTGAATGATATTTCTTTAAAAACCGTAAAAATTATGCACATAAGTAAAGTTAAACGTATTGTTAATGGTCAAATATAAGACGATTTGCGTCAATTTGACACGCTCGTCTCGTTGCGTCTCTAGAAAAGTGTCCACTTGCATATGTATGAACGGATTGTGACAATTTTCGGTTGTTGCCACCCTGCATGATACATTTACTCCACTTTGTTACTTAAACTTTAAGTTTGAATATACTTTTGTATAGTATGCAACCGTGTCTAACGCTTTAGCTAAATCTTAGAAAAATCTCGTACATAAATGCCTTGCGGTACCCCATAGCGTGTACGTAATTGTTGCGAGAGGAATATTAAAATTGCGAATTAAATCATTAGGATCATTATCATCGTTAATGAT
Source organism: Miltochrista miniata (assembly GCA_933228765.1). NCBI lineage: Eukaryota > Metazoa > Arthropoda > Insecta > Lepidoptera > Erebidae > Miltochrista > Miltochrista miniata. The sequence goes on along the minus strand of OW121764.1, from coordinate 29,158,735 downwards.
GCAGAAAATCTTAACAATTTGCATGTTGAGGCAACATCATTTGACTAGAAAACTTCTTGTATATTTACAATCTGAATTTGGTAGTTCATACATATTTATTCAGAGTACTTGAATACTGTGCTATAATTTTCAAAGGCTCCAGGGAAACAGAATTGTAACTTCTCATAAAGGTTAGTATAGTTAGTTAGGAAAGCAAGACCCGACCCACCTTAGTTGTAATTTAAACACTAGGTAGACACATAAGTGCTTATCATAATTAGATCCTTTGTAGTATTTTAGATAGGTGAATTATTATTCACCTATCTAAAATCTGGGAGTACATGAGTGTTATGGGTATAACAGAGAGTTTACTAAGATCTACGGACCCCATGCAACCTGATCTGTAAGTTTATATTTAGCTCACAGAGCGGAAGAGGTAGAAAACTCAGACAGTCCGCTTTCAACAATTTCAAAAAATAATTTCTAAAGTTGTGTTGAGATTACGCCTTACAATAAGATAGAGAAAAAATAAACAATGTTTAACGAAAGTAAAAAGGGAAAGAGAAATAAAAGATAATCGAACCACCAATTTTTTAGAATTTACATTCAAAATGGTAGTTTTCTTTCCAGAATATTAGCACACTGTAAGCATGAAGAAATTGAAATCATTTTAGAGCAAAATTCCTTTAGCTCTACAGTATGCCTGCATTACAGTCTAGGAATCTAATTTCCACAAGCCTTGTGGGCATCTAGACCATTTTCTGTAGGTATTCATATTGCTTTCTATGTAGTTGCTGCATTCCTAAGTGCAGTATCACACATTAATGTACAAGTGTCAGGCAAGACAGGGCAATTTCAAGAATTAGAGTTTGAATTTGTGACTTGAATTGGTTAAAAGATATTCTACTGCTGTTGTAGGAAATGTCTGATTAAAATATTGTCAATGTTTTTCAATGGTTTGCATAATGTATGCAAACCATTGAAAAACATCACTCAAATTAAAGGAAAAAATATGAAAGTTTATCAATGGTTTCACTGATGTAAAAATGACAATGTTGTTTAAAAATAAATTTATTCTGCTTTCGAAAACTTCTCGCAAATTGCCTATTCCTTTATTTTACCAGTTTCTGTTTTTTTTATTTTTGTAATCGTTTGTGTGTTCCAAAGGCTCGTGAACTTTTTGACATCGACTATCATGTTTTTTTAATTAAAATTACACTTAGCCACTTGCTCTTTTAGATGCACACAACACAGTCTCTAGTAAATACCTAAACTATTTATTCAAAATAGTTACTTTAACCACCAATTATTCAAGACCCGTCTACTTTTTAGTGTCACATAAAATTACATGCAGTATCTTCCCAGTGAGCTCTAGTAGGACTCATGTTATTTTGGTTTGTCTAAGAATGCAAGTACATATTTACATTGTATTGTGAATGTGAACAGTAGCAGTGTATAATGAGAGTACTCCGAGTTTACGAGTTGCGAGAGGACAAAATGTAGGTACTTACTTATATTGTTCATTTTACTTAATACCTATTATTAGTGTGAAAGTTTGTAAATAAGTAAGTTTCTCAATCAAGAACTCTAGAACCAATTTTGCTGAAAGCTGGTGGACAGATAGCTGATACCCTGAATTAATAATAAATAGACTAATACTTATTCTGTGAAGAAATTTTTGTGGGAAACGGTTACGGCAAAATCTAACCTCGAGGCCGCGAGGACAGAACAATGAAAAAAATTTGATTATTGTAAAGTCAAAATATTCAGAGATGTTCGAAATGAGAAAGAAGGATTGTAATTCGAAAACATTTTGCAGCACTACCTACTTTTATTTAACACCCACGTGTTTTCACCCCAAAACTTTAAATTTTTTTATATTGAAAGAACAAGCAGAGTCAATGGAAGTTCTACGTATGAATTTCATTCAAAGAACTAACACCAATGCGTATTCAGTGAAGCCAATAAAAATAGCTTTGATAACAAAACAACAATACTTGCACACAAGCATTAAATTCACGACACAAATAAGCATACATAAATTCTATTCAATAAAAAAATCATGTCAAAAATTAACAATAATCCAAATATGACAAAAGTGATGCTCGTACGCATCTCTCTAATTGACGATTTGTTTATCTGTCTCTTTCTGTCATCTTGTGTTAGTATCTTTTGTCTCTGTCTCACACGCAGCTGTCACGTGTGATCATTTTGTCATTGTGACAGCTTGGACGTCACTTCTCACCCTTTTGAAGCCAGTCGTGTTGATAATGTGTAATTTTAGGGTACTCTGTGCTTTATATTATTTTTGATGTGGCAATACTGACAGTTTTGAATTTGGAATGTTAATAATATGGTGATGAATATTTTCGTTCTACTTATTTGGCACAGATAATTTAGAAAATTAAAATATTTGTTTATTAAAGGCTTGTTAAATTTAAAAAGACGAAGACAGATTAAAAATTCAGAAAACGAATGAAATGATAATTGATATTAATCGAAAGAGAGTCAATATTAAAAAAGTATTGCTTTTATAAAAGTAATAAAAGTATAAAAAAGTGTATGAGATTATTTTTTGCGCTTTTGTCGTCCAAATTGACACCGAATTCGAAGAGAAGGACAAATCGTACCTAGAACATGCAAAAATAAGAAAAAGTCTGGAGAAAGTACCTAACTATAATTTACTTTAAGTAAGAGAAAAGAAACAAAACGATTATTTTTTTGAGAAATATTGAGAAAATTAACAAAACGATTCCTTTTTATTTGGCAACAAAATTTTGAAATACATTTGCCAACGATCACAATCATACCAAATCCAATATGTCTGACGGTGATCTGTAAAAATGACACCCCATTTGTAATCCGTTCATTACTAAGGGTTTATTATTAAAGGGTAACACAATAGTTACACACAACATGAATCTATTGTTAGTCTGTTTGTGCGTATGGCGGGAACTATGAAGCCTTATCAAGTGTGGCTTTGAAATAAGAATGTTCTTTTTGTGAGTTTCTAGTTTTTATTGTGTATGGGGATTTCTAAGATTCTTGCTTACTTTGCCCAGGAGTTAGAACACCTCTAGGCAATTTTGAATAACAGATGATTTTGTAGGTTCTTGAAAAGTGTTAGTACCTACCTCCTGTGTTTTAAACTTTCATTGACAAGAATCAGCAATCCAGCAGGTAACTTAAAACGTACTATGTATAATTATGTATTTGCAAACTAAGTAAGTACAACATGAGGGTTGAGACATCTGACAACTTCTCTGCACAGTTAAACATGACCACCGGCTTCAAAATAGAGATTTTTGTTTGGTACATTGCGTTATGATGAAGTTTTCTAAACATTGTGATGCAACAACACAAGTACAAGTTGTAAAATACCTGAGCAAGATCCAAACCGCAGATCATCGTTACACGGGAAACGAGGAAGCCTTATTAGTATCGAGTTACGAGAAATTTGGTAATATTCAATGGCTTGTAACTTTATTTGAGAACAAAACTACTCGAAGGGTAACTTGGGACTTTAGACGAACATTTTTAAGTATACTAGATACCTAGGTAAAATATGAAATTTAGAATTTTCTTGAGATTGGCAAAAATTGTCCTACATCATTTATTCGATGACAATAGTGACGTTTGACAGCTACTAGATAGTGTTGCCAGCAGAAAAAAATATCAGTTCCATTCAAGACATTTTTACAATCTTTTACACATTACAGGAACTCCAACACTCCTTCAAAATCTTTCTTGTCTGCTATAACCAAATCATCCTAATTATATCTCGTTTTTAATATCTACCAAGTTCAAAGGGCAAATTTTCCAATTCTTAATGTACCTTAGCAATCTACCAATCATAATTCGGGGAAAACTTAACGTGAATCTATCACGAGGCACCACGCCCTAAGGGAAGGCCTACAGACCCTCCACTAATCCAATATTAAACACATTCGGATATTAGATACAAAGTGAGCATTCACAGAATTTAATAATCCCGCTCCCACACCTATATATCCTTTTCTATCTAACCCATAATTCCGTCTCGCTCTAACATGAATTATTAACAACAATTTTATGATTACATTTAGCATTGAGTGTAAGTGCGGGTTAGACGTGATACGAAATTCGAATCGCCGGTGAAAAATGGCGGGAAAAATGTTGCCAGTTAATATTTTATTGGTTTCGATAGGTTTGAGTTATGTAAGTCAGTTGGGGGTTCCGGTAATTTTCAATTTTGTGACTGAAATATTGATAAGGTATTCCCTGTTGGACCATTTGTTCGCGTTACTTTAGCCAACTTGCAGTTTTCACAAGACAGGATATTGACTGACAAATTGTTTGATCTGCGATCTACTTCATTTTTTTTATTTCAATTTAATTTACTGTTAGTGTGTGTAAGTTGAAAAAAAAAACTGAGCTGCACACTGGTCATCTTAAACATGGTATGTAACCTCTGTGGTTTTAACAGTAACCACTCCTACCATTTATATACATACTAGCTAGCAGCAAAACAAAAAAAATTTAACACAAAGTGACACTAAAACGTTCCATATTCAAATTTAAATATTATTAAAATTCCATAAACAAATTCAATCTTACGTCAAAGGCCACCAAAACCATTGCAAAATTAGCGTATGACATTGTTTTAAAACTATATTAGCACGCACAGAACGCAATTTAGGCTCGCCTACATGCAATTTGAGCAGCAAACACCCGGATGGCTAAACTCGACTCACCAAAGCAACTATACTAGGTATTATGCAAGACACATTTCGTCTTGACGACTCAGCGGTCATCCGGACCGTGATCAGAATGCCCAAAGTCGAGAGAATGACGAAAATGGGACACAACAGGTCCCTCTAATGTAACTTTGTTTCGCATTCCTACCCCAGTCTCCTCTCCTAATGTAATACAATATCGTTACTCGGAATTAACCGAAGTGGTCTGTGCTTTACTTATTTCTCTTGATTTAAAAAAAAATTACATTGATTCGAAAGAAGGTTATTTAAGAAAATTACTTTTTGAAATAACTTTTTCGAATCAATCTTACTTTACTTTTTAAAAGTATCGACCAGTAATAATTTATACAAGTATAAAGTAGGAAGTAAGTATGTATTAGGTGCTTACACATCAAATTGGCGTTTTTCGTACTGGCCACTTTAATTACGATTTTCTCCTCTTTGGTAAGGAATTCCAAATTCAAATTTTCCCAGCTATTTACTCATGTATTTATCCTTCGATGACCGTCATTCATTTGTTTTTTCTTCTGTTTTTTTCTGTTTGCGTCACTCATTTTACAAAATGGAAAACTTAAAATATCGCATTATTTACGAGTACGAGTTCCGCCGTGGCACTAGTGCTGCGGAAACGACTAGAAGGGTGAATGATGTGTATGGCGGTCATGTTGCAAAAGAAAACACAGTTTGTTTTTGGTTCCAACGTTTTCGTTCAGGAAATGTCGACCTGCAGAACAAGCCCCGTGGACGGCCTGAGACTCAAGTTGATAATGAAGTATTGAAGGCTATTGTGGAAGCGGATCCATCGCAAACCACGTCCGAGTTAGCTGCAGGCTGCGGTGTTAGTGATAAAACTGTTTTAATTCACTTGAAGCAAATTGGGAAGATTAAAAAGCTTGAAAGGTGGGTACCTCACGAATTGACTGAAGCAAACCGGCAAAAGCGCGTCGACTGCTGCGTTACATTACTGAACCGGCACAATAATGAAGGTATTTTAAACCGAATCATTACCTGTGACGAAAAATGGATTCTTTACGACAATCGAAAGCGCTCAGCGCAATGGTTGGATCCTGGCCAGCCAGCCAAATCCTGCCCCAAGCGAAAATTAACCCCAAAAAAGTTACTTGTAAGCGTTTGGTGGACTAGTGCCGGTATTGTTCATTACAGTTTTCTCAAATCTGGCCAGACTATTACGGCTGATGTCTATTGTCAGCAATTGCAAACCATGATGGAAAAGCTAGCGGCTAAACAACCTAGGCTGGTCAATCGCTCCACGCCACTGCTGCTTCACGACAACGCTAGACCACACACTGCACAACAGACGGCTACCAAATTAGAAGAGCTTCAATTGGAATGTCTAAAACATCCTCCGTACTCCCCGGATCTTGCTCCAACAGATTACCATTTTTTTTCGAAATTTGGACAACTTCTTGCAAGGGAAAAAATTCAACTCTGATGGGGCAGTCCAAATCGCCTTCACAGATTTTATTGATTCCCGTCCGACTGGTTTTTTTTAGTAAAGGGATCAATGAACTACCTATGAGATGGCAAAAATGCATAGAAAACAATGGTTCATACTTTGATTACTTAATTAAATGTATTATATTTAAAAATATTCGACTTTTTGTTCCTCCTATACAAAACGCCAATTTCATATGTAAGCACCTAATATCATTGTATTTAAAAAGTTCAGTGTGTTTATGCCAAATTTAAAAATCGAAAATGATTCGTACGCTGGAAAAACAGCAAAACGAAGAACTGACCGCGCGGGTGTCACCCGATTGACAATTCAGCACAATCATCCCGTCTGATCCGAAATTTTCATCGCATAATTGTCACTAGGTAATTGAAAAACGCAATTACGGACGAGAGCCTGAGTTAATTAATATTAAATTCTGAAATAATCGTCCCACCTCCCCCTTCCCGCGGGACAGGGGACATCAACTGATTGAATTATAGGCAAATTTTGAATTTTGAATTATTCACGGGCGTGAGTTAGCCCTTTACGGCGCAAGGGACAGAATTTTTGGTTTAATTAGTCGGGTTATTGTTTTTGGAACGGGTTTTGTGTTTCATAATTGTTTTTAGGTTATATTTACATTGACATAGGTATACCTAGAATGTTGTCAGAGTAAAAAATACGCATGAACTGATTCTTGGAACGGTACATTGGACTTATAATGCAATCTCAACTGCAGCTTTTTATTGCATGTAATAATTGCGACCCAATAACAAGTGATTTATTATATCATCCACATGTTAAAGAGCTTTATCTGTTGACTCCTTAACCTTAGATAGGCACTACTGAATCATTTTATTTTTTTCACTCGTGAGAGATATCGCTCGCTGACACGAAACGATTTATAATCCCCAGCATATTGATATATTATGCAATTAGTTATTCCGTAGAGAAAAATTGAAAAATACTACACGCTTCCTAGTTACAGATCAGGTACGGATACCGCGGCTCCACAAAATTCAATTTGGCGAGCATTTTGCAGCCGCGCCGTGACAAACCAAACAATTACACATACGTGTGTCGAAAGCATAATTTTTCCACAAAAACTACGTGGAAATGTGAAAAAAAAGCACCGCCGATGCTTTGTTAGTTTTCGCGCCAACACATCGGCCATTTTTGACAGCTGTCAAACGCTGTGCTAGTGATTGCGTCTTTTGTAGTCACACCTTTTTCGAGACACCATTGGTTTTTTTTCGCGTCGAATAATCACCGATGTCATAGCTGAATATTTTAACGGGAAATATGAATAGCACAATGTAATCCCACACACATTACGGAGCGCATAGGAATATGAAAGCGATAAACCGAGATGCATCAGCGATACTGCATCACAATCCTGTCTCATTTCAATACGTATTGTGAGGTCAGCGCTAGTGTTGTAACGTCGTAAGGTCCCGGTCTACGAGCACCCATCAGTCATTTACGAATGAATACATGACAATCGATCGTGATACGTAAGGTAACATGTCTTGGTTGAGTGACGGTTGATTCTCTCACTAGTGACGGATATCCGAACGTTGACAAACGCCGACGCAGCTCTCGAGCCGAGTTCTTTTTTCAAATTTCAAGAAGAAGAACTTTGACGCGTTTTAGTGACGTGACGATGTGGGCCTGTCAGTTATCAATTGACTCTCAAAGGGTGCTGACATGTGTGTGTTAAGATCTAGATTCAAAGTGCGGACATGTTAATTGTTGATGTCGCTTAGAACCTGCATAAACAGTACTTCAATATTCGTTTCTAAGTTAAATTGATCATTGACGATATTATGCGTGTTGGGAAATTTGACGTCTATATTTTAATCGATGTTTGTAATTAGTGCATTCCGATGAGAATCGATTACTAAAACGGATACGAGTAGTTACGAAGTTACAATAGTAAACATCATTAGGTATGTGTGGCGCACTGGAGCGATGCGATACATCGTAAAGGCTACGTTTTTTGTCGACCAACAAGAAAACCATTTTATGATCGTTAAAATTTACATATTCTGATGAGATACTGTCTAATCACACGCTCAGCATTATTTTAATACTCCTATGATTATTTCCATTTTACTTGAAATACCTACTGTTTGTAACGTAATCAAATATCTTAATGAACTTTCTTATTGCAACGGTAACTTTTCTTCGGGTCTACAGTATCTGTAGACCCCGTGTATTTGAAGAGGCAGTGGGACGGCCACATCTGCAGAAAGATCGACGGCCGATGGAGCATACGGGTCCAAAAGTGGAGACCGCGTCTCGGCAAACGTGGGGTAGGACGTCCACCCGATAGCTGGACCGACGACCAGGTATAGTTCCCCAGTTATGACTGGATGCGGAAGGCGCAAGACTATGTATTGTGTCACAGGCTGATTTGATTGATTGACAGTATCTGTATCTGATGGAAGGCGCAGGACCGTGTGTTGTGGTGTAAATTGGTAGAGGCTTACGTCCAGCAGTGGACAGCCATAGGCTGAATTGATGAATATTTTTGTAAGAATTTACAAGAGAAAACTATTCTGAGGACTCTATGAATTAATTGCGCGATTCAGCCCTCTGAACCACGTTATGGGCTCGGAACCACTACGGCGGTGTCTGGGACTTCCAACATGATATCTACAACGCGTCAGTGGTCACCTTCACTGTCCACACGAACAAAAACTTCAAAAATATTACTATATTTTCATTACACGTAACATTTTTGGTGTCTTACAAGCACAAAAAATTAATCAGTATCAGAAAATTATTGAATATGATAATATTATTAGTGCAGATAAAAGTACTGTTAAAGAACTCATCGTGGATATACTCAGCGCTTTCAGTCTGCTGATTGCATAAATGAAAAGAAAAAACAACACTTATGCTAATGTATTAAATGTAGCTAATGATGTCGAAACATTGTAGCTAATGTGTTCAATTGAATGTTTGGCACATTATGCTCATTCCTGACGGACGTACGTTTTTTGTGGCATCCCTTTAAGGTAAATAAATTATCATATTACTAAGTTTCTTTTAAAAACTGTTGTAGTTTCGTGTAATCAACTTTTGATCAGCTTTCGACATGTTATATTAAAAGTCTGAGGGGCATTGAGTATGAGTTCAGGTCAAACAGGGATTCAGTGCATGTAAATTTAATATGTTTTGCTTAATGCTTGGTGTCTCTACAATACATGCAACATTAAGAGGCCTATGTTCTTCAAAAAGGTAAATGTGAAGAATATAAGACGATATGATACGAAAGTCATGTATCTCTTCTAAAACTAAAAAAAGTCTTGCTATTCTAACTTGAATAGGACCAATTTCACGAAATACTTAACTAAAGACACTCTTCTTAGATAGCCACCTGCCTGAAGGATCATTGGTCCACTTACACAGTGTTAACAAGTTGGCAATGATTTTATAATCAAAAGATTGGTCTTACCTGGATCTGTCGCGTCTAAGGTCTGTGGTGGGGGCTGGCTGTGAGGACCAGGGGTGCCGCCGGAGCCCGGCGAACGAACATCGTCGTTCACCGCGCCGCCGTATGACAACGACGATGAAGGTGGTCTCTGTGGACAAGATACAATGGATTCATGAGATCCTAGCACAATTTATAAATGTATCAGTAACTTTGTCTGTCTGTAATATGTTCTCATCTGAAGCTCTGAACCAATTCTACTTAAATTAGGTACGGATGTAGAATAGACATTGGGTGAGGACATAGGCTACTTTCTTACTTTCAGATCAGCTTAATCTCTCCACCAGACTGGCGACGTCAACTTGGCGAGCTTATCTAATATAAAAAAAACAAGTTCTTTCGCTTAACTAATCACTTTTGTTTTTAGTTATTATTGATCTGTAGAGCAAGATCTTTGATCAGTTTAAGACATGTTTATTATCGTATGGGGTCAGTTTATTATTTTACGACTTTAATGCTTTACTTATGTCTATTGGCACTTATGACACAATTTTACGATTTTTTGACCAGATTCAGAATCGAATTTATTTTTTAACCATGTCTTCTAGAGATATAATTATAAGATTAAAACAATTCAATTGTGCAAGCTAAAATAGTCGGCAAAGAAAAAAATGCATTCTTCCACATTAAACCCAAGAGTGTGGTTCTCTCCAATGTCTTTGTGTTCAGCACCCTTCACAACCGAAGACAATATAAATCCGCAGACGAACTTTAACAAGATAACAGCCGTGTTTTTATTTCAATTATTCAATTAGAAATAATTTCGTCCTTTGAGATATTGCGTGCTCCAATAGTTTGAGTTGAACAACTGTGCTCGTTCTACCGAAACTAAACAAAGCGTAAACATTCTTTGTTTTTATGTGATCCTAGTACTTTTATTATAACATTATTTTTTTCTGTTGTGGCATACAAGCAGACTGGTTGGTCACTGTAGTTTTTAATGTGTTGAAATCCTCACGCCTATGTTGTCCTGCCGGACTCGAACGGCCCAAACAATGAAACTAAACAGTCCCTGCCTAGTACCCATCTAGCACCGAGCAACCCAGGTAATTCATCAATCAGGAGGATAGTCACTACTTATTACTTTTATTTAGACAAGTCGGCAAAAACCTTCTTTTGAAGGTTGCTGGTCCCATTAATGTAAGAAAATAGGACCACGAAATAACAGCCATTCTCACTTGCCCCAAGACGTTTATGGTAGAATAAACAGTCGGTTCGCGGTGCATGATAGAACCCACTTATAGGTAATAAATGAAGAATACAGCAACAGGAATGAATAGAAGATCTTGCTTTAGAAAAAGAGGAGGTTACCAGAAGTACACAGTATCTTTTGCCCTACCAGTGTCCGAGTATAAAGTCTCCGTTTCTTATTTTATTACCCTTTCAATATCTAGTACGCCATCGATTCCCGGGCTAGCTCCAAAACTGTTGTATACCATTCATTCCCAAAGCATAGGTCAATCTTCATTTACCTCCAAAAAGTCAAAATCGAAAGTGTTCTCCCATTCGGCTATTGTCGTAACACTTCGGAAGTGTTCGGGCGGTAATGAGCCGACGCACACGCCACTCGGCCATTAGCGCATGCGCGGTAGGCACCTGCCGCTCTCTGTAACGACCAAGTTATGGAATACGGAAACCTTGGCTATTAGAACTTAATAGTTTGCCATTCAATTTGCAGTATGTATGTGTAGAAGTTGCTTTTTGACGTTTCATTATATCTTTTGTACTTTCACTTGAATCACTGGTAGCCCCGGTAAATTAGTGTTCTGTAAATGATAGCTGCGTTATGTATCTAACATTATTGCTGGTCTTGAAATTGGTGATAGCTTTGTGGTAATTCCATTTTCAACATCAACAGCGATTTTATACACGATGTACCTAGGTCTATTGTTTTTAAACTACTTCAGTCGAGCACACTGCCCTCGAAACTGGTCTCCATGCTCCTGCGTTTGTAAAACTAGGGATCTACACTTGTGCTGAAAACAGAAACCTTCGAAGACCCTTTTGAAGAACCGTATACCTACTGTAGACTTTCGGGAACTTTCGCTTGGTTCGTAGTCTCCATTCCAAAATAAACTTTAAACACCAGTTCTTCTACATATTAGACCAGCTTATTGCTACATTAACATTGGAGAAAATTCTGTTTTCTAAAAGCGAATCCATGGCTGTAAGCTAGTTAACAAATTGTAAACAAAAAAAACCAGATCATTTTAGATGATTACAATGTTCATGATTGATTGCGTCCATTTGCCCGTTAGTATTACAAGTAATTACCGAAAAAGCATATCTACATGTTTAATTACCGAGCTTATAGCTGGCAACACTCGCGATCGTTAGTGACTTCTGACTTATTGTTGGAGTAGGCTTAATGGAGGTCGTAATAAGATTTGTATGGAACTTTATATAAGGTATGTGTATACTAAGGCTCCTTAAGACTTGGTACCAATTTATATAGACTCTCCCAGGGTGCAACGCTGGGTCCAAGCAAGTCGAAAGAATCAGGGTCACGGCGGAGAGAAAAGAACTCGAAACAAAAACCTTGTACTAAATCATATAAGGAGTAATTATTGTGCTAGTACAATTTGATAAAAAATTATGATTTGCACGGCAGTCGTAACCTTATGCTTCCTCTACACTACTCGCGAAGTTGAATGAACCTGGACGAATACGACAGTGTAGAGAGGCACTTCGGCTTACTTCGTAAAAAATTTACTATGCTTCGGGCGACTTCGCCGAGGAACTTCGTTTAACTTCGCGAGCAGTGTAGAGGAAGCTTTAATTCTAAATACCCACTTACTGGGTCGCAAGTACCTGACACCCATAAAGTGTTCGCCTCTGTGCCACGCTATGGACCCGGCGACGGCGCCCGCACGCAAAATCCATGGAAGACCAAGAATGAGGTCTCCATATCCGAGGGTTTCAATCAGAACCCGGAGTCTCTATTTATCACAGTCATCCTCAAGTGCACGCTCTAAGATGACGTCTTGTTAGAAGATCTCGTGTACAGATGAGAGGGTATAAATAAAATTAATAGTAATATTAGCTTAAACCGACCTCGAATTGGTCTTCAAACAATAAACTTACTCATACCGCTATTAATGCCAGTCACCTATCGCTTCACACCTGTGTTTACCCTCATCGATACCCTCACACCATACGGTTCCCGCCAAAATCGTATTTAGACATGGCGTTCTACAAAACGAACGTTAGAATTCCTAGTTCAAAAATAGAACGCCAGCGTTCAATAATCATTAGCGCGAACGTACGCGCGACCGGCGCAGATGTCTGGGTTAAGACGCGTTTTCACTTACGCGATAGACTTCCGCGGTTTGTCTTTGATTAAAAGAAATTGCTTTTTTTTGACAATGCTATGAAAACTAGATAATAATTCAAATTCAGACAAAAGTGATCAGCTTGTCCTTAAAATAGTTCCTCTTGTATTTTGAATTTGTCTTCTAGTTATCATCAATGCTGTTGATAGAAGACACTTTAAATCTGTTGATAGGGATTATGAAAGCGTAGAAAGATTCTTTGTTTGCTATACAGACACGAGTACAGATTTTTGTTCGACTTCAAGTTAAAACAGTTCTGTTTTCTAAAATTATTATGCATGTCCGGTAGGTAACTTTAAAGAAAATTGCGAATATTATATGAAACTACGTAACACCACACCATCAATAATGCTCTAGCATTATTGATGGCATAGAGGCAGGTCGAAAGCTTTTAATACCTTTACAATATGCAAATAACGACAAACTTGTGTATTAATCACACAAAAAGAAAATGCTATTATATTTCGTTTAAATTAAAAAACGGAAATGATTGATAAGTAGCACTTTATAGCAAAGATTATAAATTGATAAAAATCTAATCATTAATTTGCAACCGCTCAAACGCTTGTTAAAAAGAACAGCGGTCCTTATTAGGTCATTATTTCAAATATCGAAAAGAAACTCTTCCAATCGAAGATCGTATCTTTAACGTTTGCTTTTTGTTAGTGGCCAGTAACGTAATACCAGCTTACATATTTAATTTAAAATTAGAACATACATTGAGCGAACGATGTTATTTGAAATGCATAGATTCTATTGCACAACTAATATTCCAACCATTTTGTTAATAATATAACTGGAAATGTCAAGAGAACTATTCAAACACCTGTTTGAAATTGGAATTCAATAACCCTTCACTTCAACGGAATTCTTTGCACTGTAATTGAGCGTCATTTGGCAGCTTTTGATATCAAAACTCGTTCCAATTTCAAATACGTATAGGCCATTATCTGATTAGACTAATCATCTATTCACGACTGAATAGCGTTTGACATTCGAATGAAATTCATAATCGAATAGCATTATGTGGCGATTATTCGATTTTACAAGTGTAGTGGTATCTAATGATTTGATAATTTGTAAGTTAATTGAACGAAATTTGCACATCATACAGCTTGTTAATTTAAAGTTTTAATGTTTTAAACTTATTTTTAATAGGTACTAGGTACTGATGTTGTGGAAAAGCAGACATAACAGAATGATTTAGGTATATGCGATAAGATTCAGCAGGTCCAATCTAAAAAATAATATTCTGAATGCTAATGAATAAGTTTTCTTTTTAAAAATAATATATCATTTTGGTATTCTAATTAGGACCTGACTCAGATATGTCCGAAAAAACGTGTGCTTTAGTTTGTACAACTCAACATTGTGCAAAAAAATTGGTTGTATAAAAAAGAAAAGAGTTATGAAAAAAATAAGATGTCAATGTACTCATTATAAATAAATTATATTTTCTGTCTGTGAGCCTAGGCGCCGCACCACAGACAATCGCGAGATGAAGCTATGTTTTTTTTTCTTTTACACCTACAACTGTATAATATAATATTTAGAGCAATTTAGAACGAAATTATAAATTAAAAAAGCCAGTACTCAGTTTATTTCTAGAAGATAAGATCTGAGTCAAAAATATTATGTAGGTAGGTACCTACGCCGAATAGATAACTGCACTAAATGATCTACACTCTCTTTAAATATAATCTTTATTATAATAATAAACTTAAGATGCATAATTAATCCTAGATTAAGTGCTAATAGGCTAGGCACATTGTATCTACGTGTGAATGTTAATTTCAACGCAACGTTATCTTGAAAATAACGTTTGATGTGATAACGCGTTTGAATTTTAGAATTTACGACTAAAGAAGCCGCGTTTCAAAAATTCGCTAGTTTTATGTAGCTGTAAAATACATTTTTTTTATGTCAAAATTTTATGACTTCACATTGTATAATGTCATAATTATATTCAAAATGTCAAATCAATTAAAGAATACACATAATGTTTTAGAATTGGTCATTAAAAGTTAAAAAGGACGAGTATACAAAAAGGAATGAATTTTAAGCTAATGCGTATTATGATTACACGAGAAGGTACTTTTCTATAGGTATAGAAAATATCATCTTCATCCAAGCTTAAGTTTATCACTTTTGACAGCTAAAGAATCAAAACATTGTATAAATAACGCGTGGTGCTGAATAATGTTAGAACATACCTATTTTTAATGACTATTTGTGACGAATGTAATGAGTATATAAATACAGGCAAGAAAAAAAGAAAGGAAAACCGGGATGTTAGGGAAGAAGCGTAGAAAGCTTGATAGTAAGCATTAGATCGAGAATCGAGTGTCATTATCAATTTTAAGTTACGAATTTACGATCATAAATACAAATTGACAAAATCGTCTGGAAACGGAACTAGTTTTTGAATGGTGGCAACATTAAGATTATTTTTGAAAAGCAATTAGTATGCTAACTGATCATAAATTTTAAATATGCAAAAAGAATTGGTTTCGAGCAGGATTCGAACCTGCGTCTTCTGCAAGCCGTGCAGACGCCTTATCCACTCGGCCGAGTGGATTAGGCGTCTACACAGTTTGCAGAAGGCGGTGGCAACATTGTCAAATAGCTGTCAAAATGTCACTTATGTCAATAAATATTTAAAGTACGAAAATTTTCAAAAAATAATTGGATGTTTTGTAACGGGATTCTATATAAATAGGTACTGTTAAGTATAAAGTAGAACTAAAAGTTAATAAGATAAAATAGCTTAGATACTGTTGCAAAAATCATTCTAATTACGGTTAGTGAAACTAATAAATTAATTTTAATAAAATCATTAACATAGGTACTCAGAAGTGTGAGAAGGATTTGTACTGCGTGAAAAAATAATTAATTAAAAACGTAAAAAATGTACTTAATTAAAAATGTTTAATTTTAAATATGTTATTGTTTTAAACATAAATGTTTTCTAAGTACCTATTTGAATATTTAGGTATAGTTAAGTTAAAGTATGACCTCGTTTATAATATTATTTATAAAAGATTTTGTATTTTCATTGTAAATGATGTTTAACTAAGTAGGTTTAAATTATAAACTACGCTCATTAAGTTTCAGAGTTACGTTTTTTATTCTACTTATTTTTTATCTCATCATTATTTAGTTTCAAATTTCAACTTTAGTCGATTTTATTTATTCGATTTGTACTATAGGCAATGTGATTTAATGTGAAATGCTGTATGTTTTTTATGACAATTTTCATGTACCTATTTTTTACCGATAAAAATAGATAATATAAGATACGATGATTCGAGGTTTCGGCATTACGTCTACCCTTGCACACCTTTCTAGAGAGAAGAGTGAATGACCAGAGTTGGCTCTACAAGTGACTTAGGATTTCACGTCTCGCCTTCAAGGACATATCAGATTGATTATTAGATTTTATCTGACCACACACAGCTGTGCACAAAGAGCACCGTGAAATTGTCTCGCGTATTGACTTACTTTGTGTAGGAATTTCCATATAAAATAATAGCTTGATAAATAAACATTCTATAGTCTGCCCAATGATAAGGTAAAGTCAGCAAGTATAGTCATTTTCCTGTCATCTTTTTTCCTTCTAAGGTGATTTATCGTTTCAATCACTTAATGATTTGAATCATTAAATCACTCAATAACTGTAAAATTTATTGTTACAATGTAGTTGCAATGTAGTTGTACGTGCCTTGGGTTCAAAACGCGGAACGAACATAATCTTATTTAGTACTAGCGGACCAAGCGCGGTTTTAACACCATAGTTCCCGTTCCCGTGGGAATACGGGAATAAAATATAGCCTATGTCAACCGGGGATAGTGTAGCTTTCAGACAGTAAAAGAATTTTTTAAATCGGTTTAGTAGTTTTGGAGCCAATTCACTGCATACAAACAAACAATCAAATCTTCATAATATTGATATAGAAGTATAGATTACCAATGATGTTTTCATTAGTGGTTCTTTTGAACCACTACTATCTTAGGCAACATAAGTCATAGTAGCCCTAAAACTAAACATCATTATATTTTTTCTTTTGGCTTAAGATTTCGTTTTGGGTGTAAAATGAGATGAACTTTTAGAACTAGAAATAATTTTCATTTCATAAACTAATCGAATGAATAAAACATCTTTTAATAATAGTCGACTAAATACAAATACATCGTCTAATTAAAAATTAAAAGCACAACACTTCTAGTTACGTTTTTTTACTTTTAACCGGATATATGTTTCGCACCATGTGGCAGTCGTGGATCATTACATAGCATTCTTATATTATTACTATGTTATTATTGTAATAATTATGTTTATTCACAGTCGTGCCTGCCGACTGCGAGGGGGCAATTTGGAATCGTTAGCGAATTTCGTTACAAATCGACTAAGCGACACGTTAGTAATCGATTTGGAAATCGATTATTACTTTTTAATAAATAGTTTTTAGTGATTGCTTTGAGTGTGTAATAGAATGGTAGTTTGTTGATATGTTTAATTATTTACTACCGGCGGATATTAATAAAGAATTTTTAATAATTATTAAGATCTTAATGATTAGTTCATTGGTCTACGAGTTAAAAACCATTCTCCGGTCGCTCAATAATGTTAAGATATTAAATAATTATATGCTTGTCATTTTTTGTTGAAATATTTGCAACAGCTATGCGTGTCGACAACGGTAGGAGGCTATTTCTACTTTTTACGATTCTCATCGTCACCTTCATGGTAAATTTTAAATACTGATTACTTCAACAATTTTTTTAAACAAACACAAAGTGTTTGGTAAGTTAAGTAACATATATAAGTCAACAAGTTAAATTTTGAGTCAGATTTGGAAGAATAAGGTTTTGAATTATTTGATCCCACTTAGGTGACGCGACGATCCACGAAGGTGACGCAGTAGCTTTACAGACATTATTAATCATTATTTAAGTACAAATTATAAGTTAATTTGTTCATTCGGCAGTTATATGGTAACAGCTACTTAACTAAAAACAATTACCAGATCCTATACCTACACATGCTTTTGACGTAAAAGTTATTCTGGAAACATAATATATTATAAAAATAACACAGTACCCATTATATTGTCTTAATTTGGGCTAGATGATGTTGTGTGAGATTGTCCGAACCTGGCTACTTATAATGGAAGCACTCTGCGGCTGGACGATCGGCTCACCGAACTCGAGGTACAACTGGGTCGCATAAACTGGCACATACTGGTGTTGTGCGAAGTCCGAAGAAAGGGGGAGGACACGCTAACCCTTGGGTCGGGTGACCTATTCTACTTTCGGGAAGGTGATGGAAGACATTTTTCCGACGGCGGTGTCGGCTTTACGGTGAAAAAGGAACTCGTTAGCAGCATTGTGGAGATCAGCAGTGTTTCGCCTTGGGTAGCATACATAATACTGAGACTTACCAACAGGACTCCCTGAAGGTGATTCAGGTGTACCTATGCCCCAACTTCGAGAAGCACTGACGAGGCAGTTGAGACCGTGTACGAGGACGTGGTGAAAGCATTACACGGTACTGCCAAGACTCACTACAATGTTATGATAGGGGACTTCACTGTCAAAGTGGGAGTACAAGAACGCGGTGAAACGAAAATCGGACTTTTTGGTGTTGGGCGTAGAAATGACCGGGGCCGCGGGGCAGTATGCTTATCAACTTTCTTGAGGCTCAGGGGCTCTTCTTGATGAACTCATTCTTTAAGAAGAAACCCCATAGAAGAGGACTTGGCGAAGCCCCAACAAGGTCGCAAGGAACGAGATAAAATTCATCATGTCGGACAGGAGGTGTATATTTGGAGAAGGTGTCTCTGTGATCAACAGGTTTAATACCGGAAATGATCACCGACTCGTCAGAGCGTCTCTGAATTTAGACTTCCGCGTCGAAAGGGCCCGGATGATGAAGCCTACTCTCCGACCTACTGCGCTCCAAATAGCTTTGTGTGCCGAGAAGTTTCAATTGGAGCTTCAAAATCGTTTCGATCTGCTGGAAACCACTGGCAACGATCACGATAAGGCCGACACTGTAGTCAGGACGCTACAACAAGTGTCCCGAAGGTTTCAGTCTGGAAAAAAGCAAAAATAGGTGTTCCCAGCTTTCGCCCGAGACCCTCGAGCTCATGAGAATCAGACGGGAAACGCCATCTACATTTCATTGAAGTGCGAAAATTAGGATGCATGCTGTGTTCGCACTGAGTTCTCGGCTGAACTGAGTCTAAATGAGCGATGTTGAATAGTCTTGCCGAGAATCCAGTTTGCGAACCTCAATAAAAAAATAAAAATCTATGGATACTTAGTTTTGCTTACTTTTGGTCTTCGTCAGACCAGAGAGATTTAAACATCAAAATCCGAAAGCTGCTATGACGCGACCTCAGACGTTATAACACCAACATCGTAGAGGCAGCGATCACACAAAATTGGGGTAGTCTTTGCCCAACAGCTCGGGAGACCTCGTCTGACAAAATTGAAGACAGCGGGTGGCAAAACCGAGACCTCGAGGTTCGAGATTTTCGAAGAAGTTAGGAGCTTCTACAGAGAACTATATGCATCCCGGAAAAAAAGACCGACGGGACCTAGCGACCGTGACCACAGAGCCCCACTAATGCGCCACTATACCGAAGACATTCTGGATATTGACCGGGCGAGGTCAGGGCTGCTCTCGAACAACTAAAAACCAATAAATCCCTGGAGAGGACGGAATAACGACTGACCTTCTTAAAGCTGGCGGGACTAAAGTTCTCAAAGAGCGGACAAGTCTCTTTAATTCCGTCCTCCAACAGGGACAAACACTTAAAGCGTGGAGCTGGAGTGCGGTGGCTCTGTTTTTCAAAAAAGGTGACAAGACCTTGCTGAAGAATTATATACCCATCTCACTCCTTAGCCATGTTTACAATTTGTTCTCGAGAGTAGTCATAAACCGCCTTGCGGGAAAACTCGACGAGTACTAGGTACCTAAATGTATTTAAGTTGATATAAGTATAAGGTAGTAGGTGCCTTGATTAAGCTTTAGGTGGCATGACTCTTTCCCAGGATTTCTTCTTGAGACTTGGACACGAAGGTCATTGTGTCTTTGTTCAAAAGTTCTTAGCATGCCGCACGCCTCAAGAAGCGGAAAAGCATCTGAACTTACCTAAAAGACGCAAGATAACACCCGAACCCGTAGGCGAGGCCACGGTGATAACCTAAGCCTGTCGGGTACCCTGATACATCGTTCTAAGGAGTTGCCCGGGGCGCCTAATACTAGATGGGTAAGTAGCTACGATGTGGGTTTTAGACGGTTTGGATCTGGCATAACGTCCGGTGGGATTTCTACTCCTATAAAAGGGCTTCACACGGAATGCTATAGGTATTGCTCTGTCCTTTGCCATGATTGTAGGTACCTACATATTTGTTCTACTATTATTCCGCTACATATCTACTACAATACGAATCTAAAAGAGTACCTTACTGAAACTAGTCAGAGATCACCTTCGTGGCATAAACTCACCTTCGTGGGTAAAACGCCACGAAGGATGTGACACGAAGGTAACGAAAACATAGCTTTTTTTTAAATTCCGACAAAGTTTAGCCGTTACGTTTTAAATCAAATACTACATAAATATCTTAATTAATTTGCGGTTTCGAGGAATAAACTCTGACTTCAATAGCTATTATACAATGTACAAAAAGTCACCCACGAAAAGTACTCGAATTAAGTGTCAAAAGTAGAAACTTACTGATATTTTTTTTTCTCAAGGAGCCAGGAGTTGCACGTTGCACTCCCGCGATGCCCGATTACGAATAACGTTTAGTTAAGTTGAGGTTTGTTATTGGGGCGGTCGTTTTGGTCAACAGTAAACCGTTTACTACGCAAATTTAGAGTACCTAGATTCGTGTGACCGATGTATATTGTGTTTTAAGTTCTAAATAATAGTTAGAAGATTTTTTTTGTAATACTGTGTGTGTAGTGTATGTTATTACGGTGAATTTAGTGTATGTAACTTCAAAATCTATGGAAATTTGGTGAAGCAGTAACTAAATGTTTAACTGAATCGGAAAGTGTGACACGAGTAGAATGCGAAAAATTACCCCGATTTTGACCTTTCGTGTTAATTTTTGGTATGAATATTTACTTCTATTGCAACAAATTTCATGTATTTTATAGCTTAATAGCTGTTTTATCCACTATTTTAAAACATTTCTTTCTAACTCATACGGTTTAGAAAATATAAGCGTGTGACCATCAAATTTAAGCAACCAGGAGAAATAGCCAGGAGTTCATAGGCTACTTGTTTCATCATGATCCTAGTCCCAATGCCGGTTTCTGTCTATTTGCCCTGTTCGTCACTATTATTGATCCTGAATCACCCAAATTTTTTGGTGCGACATTGCTATGATATAATTTCAGGCGCTACTCAACGTACTTTCTCAGTAACCAGACCGTAATACCAAAAGTGGTTGATATTTTTATTTGAAAACATTATGTAAGTATGTTTATTGAGAATATAAGCTGAATTTGAGATAGATGGCACACTGTTCTAAAATGCTGAAATTTTAACAATTAATATTAAAGGACATATCTACGCAACGTCATCGTCATCTAGTCCAAATTAAGCTTGTGCTATGGGATCTAGACGACTGATAAACATACTTATATGTTTCTAAATACATACATATTATAGATAAATTACACCCAGTCACAGAACAAATCAATGAGCTCATCACACAAAGAGATTTGTCCTGGGTGGGAATCGAACCCACGACCTCTGAATTCGTAGTCAGGTACTGTAACCACTGGACCACGACCACGAGGCCTGTCATTTCAGTACTTTTCAATACTTGTTTATCAAGTCCTAAAGTTATCCTTTCGATAGCGTAGGTATCCACTACTCCTGGCCATAGGCAGATGATAGGGCACCGTTTGGTTTTAGTCGATAGAAAACGGTACCATGTGATTTTAGTCGATAGAAGACCATCATAGATGTTAGCATACATGAGGATACCACTCGTAAAAAAACTTGTTTATCAAAATGCAATTACAAGCCCTATTACAGCTATTTGTCATCAACAACACTTATGCTCGCTCGATCGCTGAAGCACCAATTATTTTTAAACAAACAAATCAATAAACACACGCTCGCACCGGCAGGGTTAACTTTGGTTAAGAAAACAAAACTGTACAATGGATTAGGGTTGTCCGTGAATATTGTGTACTCATACTCGTACTAGTATAATATAACTCATAGTCTTCGCGTAGGGGTGTTAAAACAAAAATACTTTGTAATATCGTACGTTATTCTTATCAAAACAATATGAAATCATAATTATAGCGTAATAAATATGTAGGCAAATTTAACGTTGAGTTTACGTTCAGATTGTAAATGTGTTTAAGCTGTCAAAATAATGTATTATAATTACGGAAACATTTTATTCATGTAGGTATGTATTTTAAAAATATCAGGTTTTTGTGTAAGAGAAAATTCCAAATTTTTCAGATAAATCTTAGTGTGTTCCCAGTTGCCTCGGAAACATAACTGAATTTATGTCTTATATATTTTGGAGCCCGAATTTCGCTTTATGGCAATGGCATAATTCCAGAATTATCTGACCAACCGCTGACCTACTCCTTTATTTTCATTTTTGAAATTTATCTACTAGGGACAAAATTAATTGTATAGTGGTTGCCTAGTTATTTTTCAGGTAAATAAATATTTATTTTCCCAACATATTTTTCGCGTCAGCCCTGTTTAGACCCCTGAATCAACCCGTCAAACGCACGCCCGCGATGAATTAAATCGAAAACAATTCGTAAAAAGAACAATAGAAGGGTTGGAACAAAACTTCCAGTTTGAATTTGGAACACAGCTCGATCGACGCACGCGCAGCCAGGTGGGGGAGGATGTCAATGAAAGTCGGTTGAAAGTGCGTAATGTGATATTCTTGTATTGTTTTTGGAATAATGTACTTTTGATTTGGATTAAATTTGTAAGAATATTATAGAAATCTAATAAGTAGAAACCAATAAATAGTTTTTTTTTTATGTATTTCATACAATAAGCTATGGTTTTACATACTATTTGCTATTTGGCAACAGCGGCTCCTTTGGCGTGAAACTAGATTTTACCACAAGGCAATTTCTAAGATGTCAAAAACTATCATGGCTCTCTCTAAACCAAAAAAACTATTCCAAATCCAAAAATCGCGTTTATCCATTCATTTCTGGCTGTTTGAAATAAGAACAAACAACCAAACAAGCCTTCATATTTATGGTGAAAGTATAGATAATTGGAAGTAAAATGGCTGAGATAATGAAGTTGTAGCTTAACAATGCAATAAATTATATATTATTTTAGATATTTTCATGGAGAGTATTTTAAGTGATGTACCTATAAATATGCATAGATGGCATTTGGTGTAGGTAGGTAAGATTGTTTCCTGGGACATCCTTTCGAAGAGGACTTCGGTACGTACCGTGTGGTAATCTAAAAAATATTTTAAACCAGCCAAAATGCGATTTGATTTCGCGCACAAGGGTTCCGTACCAAATAAATGTAAATTACTTAATAATAATTTATTGTAATTGTAATAAAGTTTAAAGTTAAAATATACCTACTTATATGACGCCAACAACTACCAGTTGATTTCTACCGTTATATTTATCCATCCAAAGGTTGCCTGGCAGATATTGCTTTAAGCAATAAGGCCGCCCATTGTATTGCTATTCTGTTCAAATTACTATCCTGTAATACTATCTTGGCGTACAATAAAGTGTATAATAAATAAATAAAATAAAAATAAATGGTAAACAAACCACGTTATTATAGCGGCATTTGTAGCCGCAAAATACCTACATCATCTTTGAAAGTTTCAGCTATCTAGCAATCAAGGTTCATAAGATACGGCCACACAGACAGACGGACAGCAGAATCTCAAGATCTCGATTTTACCCTTTGGGTATGAGACCTCAAACGTGAACAAATAAACGTAGCCTCACAAGAAAAAAAAAACAAGAAAAACAATGGACATTAAGACGCATGGCGACTCAAGATGACACCATAGTAAAGTTTCATTTAGACTGACAAATGGTAATGGAAAAGTGTGATACAGCCACCCCTAGGGGGGGCGGCCATTGGGGGGACGTCCTCAAGGGTTGCACTCCGTCTCTATCAGTGGACAGGAGGCGAATTAGGAATAGTTTTATTTGTAAAGACGGATTAAGATCATTAGAATTTGTATACCTCTTTTTAAGCGCACATCAAAAAAAAATTGGAAGAAAAATGTGTCACAAGTAAAGCAGTAACATAGGCGGTCTTATGACTTAAGCAATTTAAAAAAAGTAAAACAGTAAAATAGGCGGATTTATGACTTTGGCTATTTCTGTCAGGCAATCTTCGAATGTCAAAAAATATGTTAATAAAAGTGGTAGCAGGGAAAATAACCAATTTTGGACTGCGAATGTTCCGCGGTTTTGCTTCCGTTGGTATTGATGTACTTACCTATGACCAGAAGATGTCCACGAATCTGTCCATGTAGATTGTTCCCGGGTAATGTAATTAGCCCTTAAGATATTTCAAACTATAGTCTATCATCTCCTCCTGGAGTATCCTTCCGAGGGCTTACCCGGGGCTCCCAATCGTAGGCTGTTAGGAAGGATACGTGTAGTTTTAAGTCGATAGGAGTCCGGCATAGCATCCCTGTAGGATTTTGCTCACATTAAAAAAATCCTATACCAAATTTCAGGCACATCCGTTCAGAGAGTGTGGAAGAGTTACTAACATCCACACTTACAATCTTTCTTATTTATAATATTAGTAGGTTTTACTAATACACAAAGCTCCAGTTTTATAAGCATCCGTACCCCATAACAACTCACTCCGTATAATTACAAAGAGCTACTTTATAATTTACCAAACGATTGGCTTACATTCGCAAACCCAAATATTAGCAGCGGCGGCGCCCGCGCCGTCACGCGTGCGGTGTTGGGTGACGTGGGAACTAACGAGCCTGCTTACCCTCCCACAGTTTGGGGTTCGGGAAACATTCTGAGGGAATTCCCAGGAGGTATTGAAATAGTGCTAATTTTATGAGAAACTTGCTTTGTGATATATTTTTCAAATCACCCTTTTACTTTTTGAAACTCATTTTGAAAAAAATTCACAATTTAGCTTGGGACTTTTTCTTGTTCTATAGGTAAGCTCTGAAATAAACTTTTTCTAAAAACGCCAATATCTATTTCGACTCAAGATTCTCACTCGGAAGGTTAGCACGACAGTCTTACCAGTACGCCATTGTGGCATTCACCTTAATATTGACAAATGAGGATAATCATTACCAAAAATCCTTCAATAATCCAATATAAGTATGTTTAATAACATGAGACGTAAAAAAAAGATGGGACAAAGATTAAGCATTACCATTCAACGTGGCAATGCTGCCAGTCTTCTGGGGACGCTGTTACATGAGGACTGCGATGCAGAGAAATTTTATGAAGCATTTTAGTTTTTCGTTATTTTATTTTTATTTTCATGGTAGGTAGTTTTAGCTTGCTTTAATTTTTTATTATTAGTTTAGTTATATTTATTCTGTAAATATTCCATTTATTCAAATCTTGAAATAAATGAAGTTGAGTGAGACGTATGTTTGTTTTTAGAAAAATAATATTGTTTCTAAGTTTTTAATTACTTACCTACTTATATCCGCTATATCGTGTGATACTTTACCACAACAGCGGTAACATCTTAGAAAACATACATTTTTAATTAAAAACCCCTCACCAAATGTCAATCACTAAGCTTCAAATCCAAGATGGAGATCCAACATCTGTTTAACACATTACAATTTTTTCTTTCCCCCGCATGTGTAACGTCGCAAAAAAACTTTCACTTCCAGGAATCGAACCCATGACCCACGGACTGCTGAGTCAGATTCCCTACAGTTTTTGTGAATAGCTTATAATTATATTACTAACGAGTGGAATAAACATTTTTGATATTGTATCTTTCGTGATCAGAAAAAAGGAGCTAAGTGTGCATTTGGCAACGCGTTATGTAGAGTTCCGTAGGTACGTACTGATTTGTACAAAAAAAAATATTTTTGCAAATAAATCATTTTATCAGTTGTTCCACTATTACCTACTCGAATAGCGCGTACAGGGCGGAGTAGGTACCTACCACTCGTCCTGGGACATCCTTCCGAGGGCTTACCCGGGGTTTCCAACCATAGGCTGTTGGGCATTACGTGAGGGTTTTAAGTCGGTAGGAGTCCGGCATAGCATCCATGAGGATTTTTCCTCACGTAAAAAAAGAGGTACCTACCGCTTTTACAGTGTAGAGAATTTAAAACATTATTTCTCTTTAAAACCATAGAAACTAGGAAGTCTACCAGTGTACGTGTTTCCTTACTACAACCCCGGGATCTTTTTTTTTATACCACTAAGGTGGCAGACAAGCATACGGCCCACCAGAAGAACCGGTCATCACCGCAACCTATGGGCGTTTGCAACACCAGAGGCGCCACAATCGCGCTGCCGACCCTGTAAAAACCTTCTAAGACCCCTATTGAAGAACCCCATACTTTTCAAACTAAGCGTAAAGAGCCATGAGCATCATTGGACTTTAAAATGGCTGTCAATATTATCTTACTTATGGATTTTTCTTTTTTGCTTTCCTTTCCTTTCATAAAGAGAGGGGTTTGTTTACTAAGGAACCCTAAAAATCAGACAGGGAAGACATGTTGAAATCGTACTTTCACTTTAGCTAAATACCTTTATGTATATTTTTTTTATCGTTTGAGCGTTTTTAAACCTACAACACAACAACGCAATATCCCCACTAGCTCAATAGTCTGTAAACGATGACTGCGTTAAGCATTTTACGCTGGTGTCGTTCTGAGATGGGAGATCATTTGTGGTATTTCTATTTACCAGCGTTGCTGTGCTTTGAAAGGTTTCTGTTGCTAATAACATGGTATTCCTGGGGCTAAGTTCAAAATATCATTGCTTGAAGTCATATTTTGCAGGTTTTCAAGACAAATACGTCTCTAAAATTTGCCGGGCCTTTCAAAACTAGTCATTACCTATTAAGTTAGGCATAGAATTCTGATATTTACTTAGGTAGATACCTATATAGAAACTTAGAAGGGTATTGTCAGAGGTCCTCTATTAGATGACCCTGCTTTTCAAGTTCCATTTAAAGAAACCTACCATTAGTAAATTTTATTGAAAAGCATTTAGTATGCTAACTTATTCACTTAACTATGATATAAATCATACCCTACGATTGCATTAATAACTACCAAACACTTTTTAATTCTACCCATTAATCAAGAATTCCTACCTAAAGCGGTACAATGCGTTGATAGTAAATTGTCTATATACATAACTGGACATGTATCATGTCCGTCTGTCCGTCAAGGACAGTTTTTATAGCGTTTTAATCAATGCTACTTATGTCGTCGGCATCGTGGATCGTGACGGCCATTGTAATATTGTGGCGCCTGACTTGCGCGGGCGCTGCGGTGTTAAAGTTTGAATATGTGATTTTAATATTATATTTTGTTTGTTTGTTTAAAGTAATTTTTTTTTTGGTTATTTTTGAAAATTTTTCGTGTAACTCTCTGTGTATTTTGAATTCTCTGTATGTAGTTGCAAAAAAAGTTCACATTCCGAATTATAAAAGCACTTAGCTTTTTGTTCTAAATTGTAATTAGGTTACATTTTCGCACTTAGTAAAGTTCAACTTTGTGAACTAAAAATCATCGTCCACTTATCAGAAGTTTACAGATGTGGTGTCCAGGAACTCAACAGCATTTTCTAGTTCAGCCTCTGTATAGGAACCACAAGAGCAATAAAATGTGAAAGCAGATGAAAGTTTCACTAGGAACCAATCCTGTATCGCGCTGAGAGTGTTCTCACTCTAGAGAAAGATATGTTACTAACCTAACATCACCCTGCTTGGTTGGAGGATCCTCCTTTTATTTTGGAGAAACATTTCAACCTCTCCCTCCTCTCTTAGATCTACTTCCATACTAATATTTTCTCTACTTCTTTAGGTCTGCTGCATCCCTAGTACTCGTGAGACAAAACTACTCTCAAAACTTTAGATTTTATTGATACTATTGATTGATGGCACTTGATGGAACTTCCTACACATATTGGAACAAGAAAGCCGTGAGATCGTTCTCACCAGACTGCCCCTCTCTAACACGTTCATTGTGAAAGTGAAAGTTCTATCCGACTGACGTTGTCATTTTTGTTTTATTTCAAACTTTGAACAGATGATCCACGTGACCTTGTGACGTTTAAATGCGACAGAGTCACAGCTACAGACAAAGTCTCACCATAAGCCCCTCTGCACTCTATTTTATAGAGAGGGGCTCAAACTAGAAACAATGACAATTCAATTGTCATTGTTTATGTCTTCGAAGTGTAATTATGATCTAATTAAGTAAATAGCCTTTGAGAATGCAGTAAGGCGAAATCGGTTAGGTGTTACAGTAGATAATAAATGTTGTGGAACATTACAAGTGAAGTTTTTCAATATACTCTCAAAACATTGTAAGTATAACATAATATTTTATCTATAATCCTCACGAAGCCAATCATTCAGTATCTGACATCAAAAAACTACTTACAGGCACAATAGTCAAGTGGCAAGCAAAGCCACTCGTCCAAACTAGTCAACAATGTAAATAAAATTATTTATTAGGAAAACAGCTAGCCGGCCGTTGACCGTATGGGAACTTACCACCATAACTACATACGTAATGACTTAGCCTTAAATGATTATCATATTTTTTTTAATAGTAACTGTGTCCTTGTGGAATGCAATATCACTTTTGTTCCTGTATTTTTAGGGATTTAAGTTCATTTCTTTGCTTGTATGTTTTATTTTTGCTGAAACTAGGAATGACTATTACCTGTCTACTGCTGTTAGAATCTTAATCTTGTCTATTTATTGCCATTATTACATCGCTTTCGATGCAGTGATTGAGGTAGGCTTATATGCGTTTTTTATTTTTAAAAATATGTCATTTGAATTCTTTTTTAATTTGTTGAAATAAACACAATACATATTCTTCGCTTTTGTTCCCTTGAATAATTATGTAAAGGCAGGACACAAAATTCACCAGTAGGTTTCGCTATATTTCGATTTAAAATTTATTTTTGATGGTTGGTTTTTAAATCTATTTCTAGTTTAGAACTAAGATTAACTTGGGTCCTGGATGCTAGAACACCTAGGTCCCATAAGTGACAAACCAAAAATCTTTCTATTACTTCAAAATGAAATAGTTAATCAAAAGTTGTATTGCATAAAAACTTATTACAAACCTACATCAATTCCGGAAGTTGTTTATTGTTTCGGCGCGTAAGGTGATGATCACTCGGTGATGTAACACACAATATTATTTCACATTTAAATTTAGAACTTCCTGTACAATTCTCATTTGTTTGACCATTTAATTAAAGATTTTAATTGAAATCTTGTATCCATCTTTTT
The DNA here is from genome assembly GCA_933228765.1 of Miltochrista miniata. NCBI lineage: Eukaryota > Metazoa > Arthropoda > Insecta > Lepidoptera > Erebidae > Miltochrista > Miltochrista miniata. The sequence goes on along the minus strand of OW121764.1, from coordinate 29,129,228 downwards.
TATTGTGAGAATCTATTATTTTAAATCTCTTTTTTTAATAGGTTTTTAAATGTGACCGTGACTGATTAATCTATCAAGACACAGCTTAAACAGCTTTAAGAGTTTTATTAATTAGCCAATTATTTTGATGTAGTATCTTATGGGGATTTTTCAAAGTTCAAAGCGCGTGTCTTCCAGGACATAAGCCTTCAAAGACGGAATATAAGTAAAACCTACTGTGTCTATAGGTATCTGCTAAGATGTAGGTACATACATACGTATTATAGTCAAGCTTGTATCCTCGAAGGGGTAGGCAGAGGCATAGTATACGCCCACATTTCACCTTATAGTTTTTTCTTAAAGGTGGTGGTCTTTTGCTGTGTTGAAAATTAAATGGTAATGGGTGGTCTAGATTTAGGTAGTGCTCTTTAAATTTTGAGCTGGTAGTGTTTTAGGACCTTATTAATTTCAATGTCAGGTCAATGCAGGAAAGATACCTAGGTACCTATCAAACCGAATCCAGTTGCAATATCCTACGATTTCAGAGTAAAGAATGTGTTGGCCTAGTTCTAAGATACATTTAAAAAAAGATGAAGCTTTTAAATTCGATATAATTATTTATTAAACTCAACAATTTAAGGTGAAACTATCACTGTTAAGTCATAAAATAGCCATTTCAAAACTAGTTTTAATTAAAATAGTTATTATTCCACGCAAAATAAAGATTGGATGTACCAGGGAGGCAACAAATAAAAGAGTCTAGTTAACGACTGTAGATTATAAGAGCTATGCATTTTTAATTAATAGTCTGTGGCCTGTGCTCAAGGCGTGAAGATACATGACACAGAACAGTTTAAAACAAAAAGAAAACTACTAAAATAATCCATTAATGAATTTACATGTAAACAACGTAATTTTTTTTTCAGATGATAGGTAGCTTTATATCATTTTCAATTTCAAGGTAACTTCCTACATTTTACGCATTTAAAAAAAAAGGTAATTCTTTTGCCGTATACTTGTTTGCGAGCTTAAATTTAAAAAGTTAATGTCCGTAGCCATCCATTAACTTTTTAATAGACGCCTTCTACTAACAAAGCAGGCCTAGACCAGTCGAGACAAAATTAATATCAGCTCATTTAGTATGCAAATAGTGTAGCCTGGCCCTTATCTGCGTTGTCCGCTCCGTTCAATCAATGTGTCCTTTACCGCGCTATCTCTGTGCAATCTAACTCCTTGCGTCCCTGCCGCCTTGGTACTTGGTACATAGATTTATGGGGCTGTGATATCATTAACAGACTTTGTTTTATCTATTTTTGTGAGTAATTGACTGAAAACGTTAGAGGGAAAATGGACATTTCTTGCAGAAAGCCTTTGTCCTTTGCAAAGTTCAAAGACTTTTTTAATTTTAATAAGTATCTATCTACTTAATATCTTTCCGGTAGGTTCAGTTTACAAAATTTTAACAATAATTATAGATTTAATTTCATTTTGATTCACGACCGTAAAGTAAATGATAGAAGTAAGACAATCAAAAAGGAAATTGATTGTAAAGATGTTCCACCTGGATATCAGGACTTAATTATATAGGTACTTGCCAGTTAAAATACAAGACAAACAGGAATTTCTTGAACAAGTGTCAATAGAATGGTTGGTAGTTTTTATGAGAGCCGTGTACCAAAAATGTCATGCAAATAATATATCATCTGTTGTTCCCAGCAGTTAATCAAAGTAATTTCAAACATTTTATAACTACTAAAATACGAGAAAATATCTTATAATCTGAAGACATAACACAATGATTCTAGTATTGTTCGAATATCTTTTAAGTGGCAAGAAAAGAGTTTCCAAAATGCCCGTGAGACTTTTGTACACGTGAAAGGATCTCTCAAAGCTCAATATGATCATCATTGAAATCATACATTTCAATACAAACACATCAAACTTTCTACCCATATTATGTCTCTAACACAATCGTCGTTAAATCAAGCTTAATAGAATTAACCCTAACAAAATAGAATTACCTCGTTACAATCTTAACTAAAATTGTATTGAAAATATACAATTTGAAAATAGGTCAATAGTTAATCAAGAACGATTGTGTTGCATTACAGTGACGGAGGGGTTACGGTACATTGTTTAGGTTGAAACCGGAGACGGCGCGCGCGCATGGCCCTACGAACGGTGGGAAACGTATGAAAGAAAATATGTTGTTGACTTTGAGACTCTGATGTTGTGAGATTCGGCATTGTGTTGATACTTTTTGGTTGTATTTTTATTGAAAATTATCTGTGGTTTGGTCGCTCTATACTTTTCTTGACGTTTATAAACTCCGTTTCATCTTAAAATGTAGTCTTTCGATATTCAGTTTAGTTTGGTAGAACTTTTAATGTAGGTATTCAGAATATACCTGTGTAGGAAAGGAATATTTCTGATTTCTCTCTATAATATTAAGTAGTTTCATTCACAAAGAAAGCTATTTATTTTATCATGTTTACTGTCCGTGTTATGCCATAAAGTAATAGGCATTAATTATTGCAAGTTTACCTTTTCAATTTGCCATAGATTAGCAAATTTAATAAATTTGTCTATTATGCATAAATCAATCATTAGTCCATCATTTTAACTTTAATACTATAAGGTACTTCTACTTGAAATATTTTTCGCTGTTTATAAATATTTTTAAAACTTGCATAGCTGAGCTTAGAGCAGACATTTGAGCAGTTTAAAAAAATAGACACAAGAATTACTCAAATTCGAAAGTAACAAGAGCACTTATAATGAATTAAGTAGCTATAATGAATTATTCAAATCTCGTGATTTTAAAGAATTTGAGACTACTCACACTAAACAAAACCTTACGATTACATTTTAATTTCAATTCAGTTAATTAAACATATCCGCCTTAAAATATTGCTTGCACCTAACTGAGAAATAACTTTACCTATATTTACTTATCTTTAAGAGAATTATGGAAGTGAAGATTAATATAAACATGTCTTGTAAGCTTTAGTCAGGCGTTGCTCTGTATCCAAAGGTGCAAAACAAAATAAACAATCTTATTTTCAAATGTAACCAAAACAGACACTGCGTCGATTCACTCAGTTTCAAATTACATCCACAATATATTTATCATAAACAAACGTTGCTTCTGAATCTGCAAGTATCATGCACGTCAACCAATACAGGCAAGACATAAAGTATAAGCAAGTATAAAGTAAAACAGGTATATAATAAACTAATGCAAGGGCAGGCCTTAGTAGGATAGTAGACAGTCCTGTCCACGTCGCAGCCACAACAAGCGTGCATTAATTCAAAATCTAAAAGCAAATATTCCTAGGCACACTTCATTAGACATTCAATGTAACGGAACGCAGTAGCCATAAATTATTCAGCTATCGTAATACTATCAAATATGTACGCACCTTCCTATGCTTATTTCCGGTAACACTAATTGTTATAACAATCGTCTTTATTTAAATTGCTACTTTTAAACGTGTTTAATACTTAATTTGTTCAGGATGTGGTGATGAATTTATAGGCCTGCCTGTAGGTGCCTTATCTGTTTTCTATTCATAGTACGAACGATGCTTGGAGTATCATTATAATTATTAAGTCCATTTATACGATGCCTTTGGACACACATTAACTTTAATATGATAATTATATCTGTTATTATTTTATTGCATTGCTTGCGTATAAATAGTTATACGCTATCATTAAATACCGTTATGTATTTTCTAATCTTGTAATACTACTTACAACTTCTCAAAAGAAACTGACAATACAAAGCTTATACTCATAATAACGGTCACACACGTAGCTTAGTATATCCAACAAGTAATAATACTAACAAAAATCCACATTCAATACGCCTACGAATGCATTCAGAACCAAACGTCTATATTAAGGCATTCAAGCCAGTAGATCAATGAAAAGCACAGTTTTAACATAGGTTTTTTTTTCACGGAACTCTCTTGTTGAGAGCTTCAAAGGGTTCTGGCGACAATAGTGACTGAGTTTAATTAACCGGGCCTTAATGCTTAATTGTTAGTGCGACTAAGCCTCGGAACACGTGTCAGAGTTCCGCAGGGAGCGACGTTCGGTCTACTCAGCAATTGATATTGAAATTTTCTTTTGATTTTAAAATAGCCGTTCGGTTTTTTAATAGGATTTGTGGCGGATCATTGGATTTGTTTGTTTAGTCGTTAAATTCGACTTGTGTGAAACTTTCTATGAGATTATTTTAATGAGAAGTGGTAGTGTATATTTAATACTGTAGTATAATGACTCTGTAAACTAATATTTACGAGCAGCCTGCGTCATTAGCGACGCAGTTTCATCGGATGACGTCTTTCGAATAGATGACAAAATAGAGCCTTACTAAGAAATCTGCTATTTGAACGCTTAGCTGTGATATAGATATTCATATTAATAGGCCAGTGAATTTGTTTGCTTACATGTCATAACTGTCTTCGTAACGCAGTGGTTTTGTATATTGAATTGCTGTTGACAACCAATTCCCTCGCGGACGAAACCGCGGTCATGAACTATCTATTTGTATAAACGACTAAAAGCCGTCTTTATAAGTGCATATTTACAACCGCAGGCAATTTACAGGAAAACCAAACAGCAATTACAGTACAAAAACAAATAAGAGAAAAATCATTAGGGGTGAGCGTTAGGGGATGATTACAAAGGAAAACACGGGAACTGGAGTGGTATTGTGGGTTGATTCAGTAGTTGGTTGGCCGGAGGGTAGCGGGTTCGACAATGGAGCTGAGATTACTCCTGTCGCCTGTCAGAATACCGTTTGATGTGGGGCCATGTTTACTTTACACTCCCAATAAATGTTTTGTGGTTGTGTTTGTTAATATGTAACGCCTAAGGAGATGCAATCTTGATGATAGTGTACGTTTTTGTTGGTTGGATGTCCATTTTGTTTTACTTGAGTTTTAGTGTATTGGTAAGTGATAACTATTGCTGAGGTTTTAGGTTCAAATTCAAGATCTGACCAATCTATGTGTAACTATGTTAAACACAAGCATAAGTTGGGCTAGATGGCATTGTATACCTAAGTGTCCCGGTTGGCAGTAATGATAGTCATTCAGCCAATTTAAAGATTTCATTTTCTACAGCAATAAGGACGACGGCGACTGGGTCCCGTGTTACGACGGGTAAAAGTACAAAATGTCGCCACCCCTGTACATCCCGAGAGTCTCGTAAGTGGCGATAAGGGAACACTTTCGCAAAGAGATCCATTGCGTAAAGAAGGAAAACTCGAAACCAGGTTGACAATCAAGTTGAAGATCTTATGGGCGGCTTGACAAAATTTCAACTGCGGGTAACCGGGACCTGCGCCTGTCCATTTCATCACGGCAATAGGTTCACCACCTGTTACGTGGGACATAAAACTATAAGGTGAAATGTGGGCGTATACTATGCCTCTGCCTACCCCTTCGGGGATAAAGGCGTGATTATATGTATGTATATCTAACACGCCAAAAAGGCCGTTAGCGCAAGATTATGCCTCTAAATATGCAATCGTCTATAGGCCAGTATTCACTTTCGGTCAGAGTAACTGTGTGCTTATCAGCTACTTAAAGTAGTCCTTTTTAAAAGAAAAGTATTTCGTTTTGTGTGAATTTTTTGCCATCTCCATAGGCATTCCCACATCTTGCGGAGTATTCAATATCATGTACTACCAGTGAATATTTTTGCGTGTAATCCGACTCCGCGATAGATTTGAGCCCCTTTGTCTTAGCTCCAACCCTCCCCCACTTTTTCCATAACGTATTGTTCAACACAATGAATTTATAGTCAGCATATGGATTATTTTGGTTTAGTCATGAATTTTAAATTTTGTATAGAATATTTAAGATACGTATTTTTGATATTCATTTAATAGGCGAATTGCTTTACTCACGAAAAAGAAAATATAAATAGCTGTAGGGTCAAGGAGGCATCAGTGACTCGGTCGGCTACAGTGGCTCAGTTATGATTCAGCCGAAAGAAAAGGTGATATACGGTTGTCTCTATTACTCATTTCTAGCGTTTGATATCCGTACACGTTCTAACCAGTCGGCTCGCAGAAGGACCGCCGCGTGCAAGTGTGACGACGACATTTTAATTTTCATCCTCACAAAAATACTTTTTGAGGTGAGTTTCAATTGTTTTTATGAATTTGTTTGCAGTGATTCGCGATAACCAATACATTTGTTAAATAGTATGTCTATTATCAATTGTTTTGGTCTCGTGTTTTCTCGTATTTGATTAAGGTTTCATTTGAAGTGACGAAATATTTTGCAAATGGCGTAGTGGTACACAGTGCCTCATTTTCAAAAGGTACACAGTGACTCATGAGCCACTGTGTACACCTTCTTCTTTTTTCAAATGCTGATATAAATCATATTTAACTAATTTGTCTTTTGCAGAATGCCACGGAAAAAGACAGAGAGAAAAATAGGAAATACTCCTCATGAAAAAATTAAAGAAGGATTGCAGTTAATTTGGAGAGGGGAGTCTATAAGAAAAGCATCTGAAAAGTCCAGTGTTCCATTTGCTACTAATGAATGTTATGCTACTTATCCAAATTCTACTTTATTGTTAGTTATGCCTCAGATATCGAATGTGATTGATCTCAATAATAGTGAAACTTAATGTAGCTTGAGAAAAAGACTGAAGTTGTTAAGTCAGAGACTGAGATGTTTTAGAGTTTAAAGTTTTGTCTAAAAGTCTATATAAGCATCATGTTAATTTGTAAAACAACAATTGTGATTATATGTTAATTATTTCAAATAAAAATATGCAAAACGTCGGGTTTTATTTATTTCTTACTGCGCCCGAGCCACTGTGTACTATTACAGTCACTGTGTACTACGGTAGTGGGCCAGTGTGTACACCCAGTAGTACACAGTGACTCAATTCCTCCTTTTTAGTTTTATGCTCCTAGTTTTATTTACGTTGTAAATGACGAAGAACCATTAATGCAAAGTTAAAATATAATGTATTAACTACAATGTGTGCGAATTCCAAGCCAAACTCATGTATTTTTTTTAATAATTTCGCTTTCTGAAAAAATACCGAGTCACTGTTACCTCCCTGACCCTATGCAATTTACGACGCAATGGATCAAAAAGTTCGGTTAGTAACTAGGCTTACCTACTATTAGAGTTCTTTTTTAATTCGACAGCTAATTTCGAGTTGCAACAGTCAATTAATGAGGACCTTGGAGTATAAAGAGTAGGATCTTGGGTGAACCATGAAAAATGGAAAAGTCCAGAATGAAGAATCGAGAAACCCATTGAAAATAATATCAACGGTGGTGTTTCCCTTGTCACACACACACCTAGCTGCTTTCCTGGTCTCTTGATTTGCAAAGGAGAGTTGAGATACTTTCTTTCGAACTCCCACAATCTTCTGGTTCATTCCGATGTGGATTTCAAAATATTCTCATTTCTTCTAGGACTTTAAGGATTTCGAGTTCAGTGTAACTTTTCTGGGCTTGGTCTTTTCTGTTACAGGAAAGCACTTAGGAATTTATAATCCCATTTATAAGAATCGGGAAATGTGACTGCATTTCACCATGACAAAATACTAATATTTAAATAGATCTGCGTTAACTTCTTAGAATAACGTCCGTAAATATAACACAATCAGTGTAAATGTAAAACCTAATCCAGTTACAAGAAATTGACAATAAAACGTCACATGTACTACAAGTCAACCACTGATAAAGTTTTATTGCAAATAAATTCGGTGTATTTGCTAAGATGTACAAGATAATCATTTTCGGAGAGCCGCCTTGACTCGTGGATATGTACACATAGACAGGTGACAGTGTATGTATACTGTTATCATGGAAGGTCTTGTTTTGGAGACTGAGGTTATTTTCCTTGTACTGCTACTTCTTATCGACCTACAATATCCTCGATGGTAATATCATGTGTAAATCTATCACCTTCTTAGAAAGAAGATGAATGAAATCTATTAACCTACAAAACTATCTAGATCACTATTTATTAATCCTGGTTAAACTATGTAGATAAAAAATAATTACCGAAAGTTCTACTAAGCGGGAACCTCAAGAACGGCAGGACTGATTTTAATAAAACTATGTGTCCGAGTTGGTTCAAGAAAGACGCTGACTTCAAATAGTCACTGGTATAGGTACTGTGTATATTTGGAATGCGGGCAGATAAGTTCCTTAAAGAGCTTTGGGGAGTCTGCGTATCTGAACCCTGAGGAGAGCCTCCATCGTGTCTCTTTGCAGAGCTTTGTGGGCAGTCTGGCTCCTGGGAGTCTCACATGAAGCCACCTTGCTGCCTCCACTGCAGGATACCAAAGTTTTAAAATACATTTCTCTACGCACAAGGAAATCGTGCATACATTTGTATAAAAACCATATTTTGTACCTTTGCTTCGTATCCAGTCAATATTCGTAAAAGATACGAAGAACAACAGGTAAAAGACAATTCAACACATTTCGCTAAAACCAAAGCTTTGTTCCTTACCCGAAGAGTAAGTAAAACGTACCATTCTAACAACAGAAAACAAAATATGTCTGAAAGCATAGTGTACTTTTATAATAAAAAGACAAAGTTGAAAGAAACTTCTAAATACGTGAGGAAACTGAAAGAGATGATTGAAACAAAAATAGCAAAAGTTTGGACCCCTCTAAGTGTATTAAATTGTCTGAAGTTTTGTGAAAAACTGAAGAAGCCACCCTTGCGTAATGTAAATACTTTCGATAATAAAAAGTTGTTATTGATTCAAAGTTGGGCATTACACTCGAAAGGATAAGAAGTGTTAAAGACGCTGATATAAAAATGGTAATTGAATATCAGGACTGATAATGATCATTTAGATTAAGAGACAACCCCGAAAAGGATATATTTTGAAATCTAATTTGACAGTATGAGGATTAAAGTCATCCGGAAAATACTATGTCAAATTATTTACTTACATATTTAGAACTACAAAATGTCTTTACTGCTATTCCACTGAACGAATATTTTTCTCTTATCAACTGAATAATGTCAAACTTCTAACTTCAACGATCTAGGGAGTTGAGTCGAAGAATGTTTCAAAATTTATGGTAAACAGGGAGTCAAAGGTACTGTGGGATATGCACTAACTTTTCTGCCAACTATCCAAATGTACAAGTTTCTTCAGATATTATTCAAAAGTTGGTATATTTTGGTCAGCGCTAAAGAAGTTTTTCGTATTCAAACACTGTATTTTGCATACAAAACCAAAGTATTGAATTTTAGTAATGTTTGCCAAGTTGAAATTTGATACTATTTTTTGCCCTTGTCTGCAGCTAAGCACGTAGTCATCTCCTGTTCTGATATGCCTTTTTCCGAGATGCCTTTTAAATCGTTCAAGAAACCCGATTTTCGTAAATTTTGGCCACTTTTGCTATTATAATACGTATTTTGTTATAGGTAGCAAGACCAAGAAGGCAGCGTAATGTGAGCGTTTCACGCACGCCTCAACGCCTTACGAATCGTGATAATATGCTAACCCTTTGACAACGCCGCGGTAGTAACAAAAATTATGAGATATCCTTTCAAGGAGATGTCTGGGATGTCCTAGGTTAGTCAGATTAGTACCGTATGGTTTAAAGTTGGTTCGAGTTCAACATAATATTCGTGCAAAATTCAACAGGTAAAAAAATCTTAACTATTGACTTTTGGAAAAGCGGTTTACACTCTCACTACCTTAGCCCTCAAGGAGACCAGTGTTAGTACAAATGGAACTATATACAAATATGACGTATTAATCTAAAACACCAATTTAAAAATACCTTCCAGTCCTAACTTACTTCAGAATCAGTCACTTCTTATTGACAAAATTTCGCTGCGACCGATAACTTGTCCAAGTTTTATCGAAGGGGCAACGAATGAATAATAAAATGATGAGCAACAAAATAAACAGGTGATTGGAGTTTTGACACTTTTGTGTAGTTACGAAGTTTACAATTTTTTCCGGTATCTGTGAGGTTTTATTGTGACTTAAATTTATTGAGATCGATTATTTTTAAAGCTCTTGTAGATCTCAGTGTTTTGAAAACCAATGAACCTAGGACTTGTGAGGATATTAAATTGAACAAGCTCCGAACAATTTGATTTCTTCTAAGAAAGCAAATTCCCAAAAAAACACTAATAACTGAGGACTTCTTAAAGGAGTCTTTAGAGGTCCCAAGTTTTTTCAACAACATGTGGCTCCGTTATCGGTCACCTGAATTTTACATTATCAAAAGATAAGCTATCTTAGATACTGGTTCCCATGCTACGCTGGGATACCGAGGATAGAATAAGTGTGTCGATTGATAAATATTTGGTATTCCGATTGATTTATAACTGTACTGATTTAATTTGATTTCGAGTATCGTGTGAAACGTTTTACGTTTTGCGTCATGAGAAAACATGATGAAAGTATTTTCTAGCATTAGATTGCAGAATGTCTTAAAATTAATAACACTGATAATAGGACATTTTCAGTGAAAACTGAATGAAAAGCTAACACTGTAAGTGACACAAAATATTAAGTAAATATACTTATACCTAAACACAACTTTCTAACCCTTCTAGTAAGGAGACAGTCTCGATTGTCAACCAACAAAAGCACTCAAAAGATTTATAGCAAATCTGTTTACATGACAACTATAATGCCCTTCGGAATCGTCTGCCGAATTAATGAGTCCGCCGTATCACTTGCTAAGCTAACATTGGTTGCCGTTAATAATAACAGTCACCCTACCACCCTTTAAGAATTCTCGACTAATAGAAAGTGGATAGACAGACACGATCCATCACGGCATCCCCTAGCCGATGTATTATTTATGGGGACATCCAGAGCGCAACCCACTGCTAATCTTTCAATATCTTGAGAATTTCGGGACAGAACCTGGGGATCAAATTCTAAGAGCGACTAATACATACCATCTGGACCTTATTGCCATAGATATAGAAACCAATTTAGAAAAAAATGGTTGAAGATAACACTCCCGATATAACGTCAGAGGAATTTGCTGATGGGAATGTAGATACAGCTGATAAAGACCCTAATTTCAATGCAGTAAAGGTTGAAATTGATTGTTATAAGAGTAGAAACAATATTGGTGAGTTAGAATAATTGTAGGATTTGTTTGTTTTGGTAAGGAATGGGAGTAATAGCATTGCATCGGATGCGGAATGGAATTAATGGCCGGTACCTTAATGAATTTTCGTTATAATAATGCGCTGTGGTAATGGCACTGTTTTTATTGGAAATGGACGCACCGTCGTAAATCTTATTTATGATTTTTAGCGCCGACTTAAAAGCTTTTGTACGGCATATTATTTAATTTCATTAATTATTTGGACAAATTTTATTTATTGTTATATGATGATATCTTTTCAATGCAGTGGTTGCTTCTGTAAAATAACTGTTATTAAATTACAACAATCCCTACATTCATGCTTGTGAAAGCCTGCATGATAATACCTTTACAATCTAATATGTTTCACAGATTTGTTCATCCATATGAGTTATTATAAGTCCAAGTAGTCTTCAATGAACTTCAACAATAGCGCATTGTTTGATGATGATCTTAAACTGCAGTGCAAGTCCTCCTTTCTGAATTGCAAAGTCAGAGTCAAGGAATACATAGAGGATATATGTATAAGTGGTATATATGTGCAAGAAGTTTTGCGATCCTAACTTGTTTTTACAAAGACGTATAAATTTGAAACTATTTTCTACTACAACCACAATACAACTTCCGACAGTAATTCAAAACTACTTAAAACAATCTTGATCCAAAATTATTTACTGCCGCGTTAATTTATGTGAGATTTTTACACTGATCCGTGTTCACTCACTAAATATCTGTTAAAAACAGATTTGGCATTAGCGTAATCTGTTGCCAGCATCGTTCAAATTCACTAAACATCCGCATTTCTAAAGTTTAAACTAAATCAAACTACGAACCGTCTATTTCTATAAATACGACACTTAGACGGAGAAAAAATATTTTCGAGATTCAAGGAAGGGGGCCGAGAATAGATCCCAGTGGGACTTCATTTGTGTGTTGCGTCTATACACCCGCGACTTTGCCTGTTTCTTGATTTATAACGATATTTTGAGTAAATATTTTATAATATAACTATAAATAAGATTTCTATAAAGCGTTTGAGTCACTCAATCACAAGAGAGATAGTTTTGTAAGAAATATGTATGGGTTGTTTTATTTTGTCAAAACAAATGAACTGGAATTTAGGTTCTGACGTTATTTAGTGAGTCCATTGTACGTTTGGTTAGTTATAGTCTAACCAGGGATATTTACATCCACGTAATTAACAACAAAACGTTGTTTTGACATCTTTCTATTAGATTTTACTTATGCTGAAAGAAATTTTATTGCTTTTAGTGCTTTTATTTCACTTTGTTTTTAATTTATTTTTCTATCTTCATTCCTTTCAGTTTTATAGACTCATCTACTATCTTGATTAATTTAAGTAGAACAGGCCAGTAATCGTGTTATGTGATCTTCTGGACCGTTCACCAGCCTCACTTGCAAGTGGTTCACATGCTGACTAACGGACGAGCTCGTGGATATGAGAAGGAGAACTCGAAATGAAACCGGTCTCCGAATCATCCTCCCAAATAGATTATGAGAGGTCCCTCAGTGGATGACGATAGTCAAATTTGATTGATTAAATTACGTTGTTCTAATATCAGCAATTCATGCAAGGTACCATACCTTCATGATAGATTGGACTCCTCGGCTACAACACAATATAAAACCGAACTTACCTGCAACAAGATATTTAAGAAAACTTAAAAGAGAACTAAAATAGCAATAATCATCAAAAGAAAAAATAATCAGTTCCCAAAAGAAAATAGATAGAATTACATACTACAAATCAAAGTCTGCGGAAAGTTTATACTTCCACATTACACAGTTGTATTTTGTCCCATGTAATAGGTGGTGAGCCTATTGCCGAATTTAAACGGACAGGGGCAGATATTGGTTGTCTAATGTCAAAATTGTTGAAACCGCCCAATAGGCTTAAGACCAAAGCTCAACGTGCTTACCGAAGCACAGAAATGCTCATCTCAAATTGACGATAGAGTAAAATGGTTACAGTGATCGTTTACAGAACACTGATCTAACGGCCACGAGTGCTGCTACACTTGATTATTTAACCTCCAAAATAATGGTAAACGTAGTACCTGATGCATTTACAAAACCTAAACAGTGCTTACAGATCTCACTATCTAAACAGCAGTATGAGTATTAAGCTCTCAATCTCGTAAAGTATCAATATTATAGTCGAATATTCCTCAATATTAAATAGCGTAACTCATAAAATATCCTCGTAGTATCAGCGGATCATTGTTTATAATCGAAGAGATGTATGTACGGTAACCGACGCGGGCGCAGCTCATTACAGCGCTCGTAACGATGGCACGTAAATCAACTGAACGCCTAAAGGCCATTGTCTCCCAACCACGGATCAAAATCTTTTGTAATGATCAATCCGCGAACACAGATCTCATTAACGTATTTATGATAAATGGCTATCCGAACTCATTTTTAGTGTTGTCCATTTTGCATTTTAATCGTAATAGTTATCGATTTTTTCTTTGAGCTGATGATGAATCGATTTGTAATATCTTTTATTCGAATCGGCCTACACACTTTAATGAATGTTTATTGATAACGATAGAGAAGAGAGTAATTATCGAATTCTTCTTTCAAGAATATCGTACAACTATAGCACTAATTAAAAAAAACATTAATTTATTTAAACAATACATAATTTTCTATTCTATTGCGATATAAACAAGGTTAATAATATCTTGGTCGTCATAATAGTAACAAAAGAGTGATCTTGGGCATCATGGCCCAGAATGCGGGGTGCGTCTGCCAAATAATTGTAACACCGATGTCAATGCGAGCCGAATGTTGCCAGATAAGATATTTCGCAATTTATATCTAATTCGAGACGTGTTAGGTCTTTACGCACTTCTGACTACGCATTTTTTTACATACTACTTTTAAGTACCTATAAAGAAGATCGAAAGTGACCATCATAACCTATGGGTGTTTGCATCATCAAAGGTGCTGCACTGCTGACCCTGCAAAAACTTTCAGAGATTCCTCTTGAATGTGCATTGTTAGAATACTTAGTTTAGTTTAAAAGCTTTATTCTCAAAAGCTCTATTTTAGTCAACTTTAAACGCTTTTTAGATTGTGAAGTTGAGTCCATCTTTTCGTCTATGTCTATTTGTCTGCAGTGGACTTTAGCCGCTTCAGCGGCTCATTCGAAACTAGAAATATCTAATTTGGCATGGATAAAAAACTATTGATGTCTTCCAACTCTAAAAGGGTAGACTATTGGTTGTAGGTATGTGAAAAGGTCCCAACACTTTTAGTGGGATCTCTACCACCACTTGTACTCGTAGTAATATGAATCAGATGCATATGGTTCATTATCCTCAAACGACAAAATTAATCGGGCTACTAGGTATTTTAGTTCCATTAATCAAGTGCTCTACTTAACTGATACAGATACATTAATGTGTGGTAGCAACACTAGCTATCACTAAAACAGTTACTAGCCACATAGAATGCGCGACATTCGAAATTCAAACCCGCATGTTCAAATTAATGTTCGTCCGTTTAAGAAAAACAATTGACACAATCGCGTTCGGGTGCGTTCGTTCAACCCGTTCGTGAATCATCGGGCGTGTTCGGGTTGGCATGAGGCCTAATCGTCGGACGTCGGGGCTCTAATATATCTCGTTCGCCGTCATCGGTGCCCATTCTTCGGGTGGTTGGGAGAGATTGTCGACTGGTGGCCTGACAAATTGACGGTTCGTCAACACCGCGTCAGGAGTGGAGTCCATTCAATCGTCATGTCAGACAGGGGACTGTTGTGAGTGCGTCAGGGTATTTGTTTTTGTTTACAGGCTGTCAGCTTCATCAAGTATTAATAGATGTTGTTATGATTGTAAACACTTCGATATCAATATTGATGGCTAATACTCTTAGGTTTTTTGAAGTAAACACTTCTTTTGCCCAATTCGCTTCGCTTCTATCGACATTCATCTCCATTTTTTTACATGTGGATATCCTCATGGATGCGCCCAATGCCTACCGACTGAAACCACACTGTGCCCTCCAATGACTATGTATTGGAGTTCCGGGTAAGCACCAGAAGAGTGTCCCAGGATTCCCCACTTTAGCTACCTAATATCCCCATGACTGCCCATTTTATTAAAATAAGGATACTTTAGAATTTCCATGCAACTGAGAACATCAATTTCTGGATAAAATAATACCCAATTATTTCAAAAAGTACCAGGAGACAATAGCCAGAGAGGAGCCAACATCAGGCGCTAACAAGTGTAACTCGACGCCGTAACCGATCCTTTCATTAAGCCTCCTCGGTCGCTTATTGCCTGGTATTCTTTATTAAATATTGTCAGTTATGATATAATATAAATTATGTTTGAGTACGTAACAAAAGAATTTGTGCTTCAAGTATTTGCACATCAGAAATTTTATTAAATTTTCTTTTATACTTATGTAACTCACGAAAGTTATAATAGTATAATATATCCAGCCAACGGTGCATCCTGAACTCCTAGTTTTAGGCAGATGGTAGAAAACAGTGTAGTTTTATCTGGTCGGAGTCCAGCATAGAATCCAATGATAATTATCATTTAAAAAATAAAAAAATAAAATCATAATTTCCACACGTTAAAAAGAATGATATAGTACTAAATGCAATTCACAATATCATAAAAAACGATCTTCACTCTTCTGATGATAATACGAACTTAATTTGAGATATTTGAACCCCAAGCTAGCCTCACCTGCGAGGGGTGCACCTACTGCTTTACGGATGTGGTCATAGCGAATAGAAGAAACTCGAAACAAATCCCCACCAGTAACCTGTCTGACCAGCGTGGTACCCACAGTAACACCAAATAGTCCAAACACCCTCCAAATTCTCCCAAACAAATCCCTTTGTGTGTTTAAATTAAGGAAATATAGATAACTAACTGTTCCCCGCGGCTTCGTCGTGGAAGTCGTTATCGCGTAAAATCATTACCCTCCTTTTGCGTAGTCAGTTAAAAAGTAGCCTGTCCTTCCTTTGGACTCAAACTATCTCTAGGTATACCAAATTTCATCAAAATCCGTTGAGCAGTTTAGGCGTGAAAATGTAACAAACAGACAAACAGAGTTACTTTCGCATTTATAATATTAGTAGCATTCTACAAGAATAGAAAAATCATCCATCTAACTGAAATAGTCTCTGATCTGGCAGAAACGGCCATTTAATTATCCATTTCCCTTCATTTTACCTTTGCAAATGGCTGCACCCCGTATTACACCCTTCAGGGTTGATTACTTAAACACCTTTTCTTCGTAACGTATGAATACATCCTAAGATTTTGCGGAAACTTACGAAATGTTTTAATCTTAAGTAGGCTCTTCACTGACTATCTAAATTTAGGCCTAATTATACATCACCTCACGTACTTTGTAATTGTAATTAGCAAATAAATTATGAGCTATCTGTAATACCAACATCATCGTTTACAACTAGTTTCGAAGCCTTTACATAAGAACATCATCTTAGTATTAATTCCCGTCGCTTTTGAGTCTTCGTTTTGAAGCCTAAAATCCGATGTTTTGATGGACAATGCTGATCAAAAATTGAGTGGTTACTAAAATATTAGACGATACATTGATCACGATGTGGCCAACCCGTAAGGTCACTAGGTATCCCTCGGGTTCAGCACGTGCTGGTGAGCTGTGTGTATTTTTATATCCAATTAGAATCAATAAGACAACAGTAAATAGTTCTAGGATTTGCCCCTATGGAATTATTTTCTCCAAAAATGCCGAGATTTTAAATCTCGGCATTGTTAGAGGAAGATTTTGGAGCCGGGTTAGAGCTCAGTCAAGTATGGGCGGTATTGGTGTGTAATATGTAAGGAGTAACCAGACATCTAGAGACTCCTAGTAACCTCATCAGCAACCGATACACGAGCTCTCTAACAGATAAGTATCCGTAAGTCATAATATAATATTCTCAATTCACAATATTGATAAAAATATATTCAACACTCGGTTACCAATTTAAATGTACTGAATGTTGGAACTATAAATGAGTTTGAAATAAAAATACACAAGTATGTTAAAGTAATCATTGTTTTCTCTCCCCACATTGACGTCATCAGCCTGAAGAAAAGTCATGGCGACATTTAGCAAATTCTCTATCACTGTAGCAGTCTACTCGGTGACAGACAAGCTTACGGCCCATCTGATGAAAAGTGGTACGATTGAAGAACCCAGAATTGTAAGAAGAGCAAAATACAGAGTGCTCCAAGTTTCTATAGTAAGTACTAAAATAAATGAAGTAAAAGACAATCCAACTGTAGGCAAGTTTGCAGATATTTTGGCATTCGTTGCAGCAACAACCGCACATTATATAGATAAATAAACAGACATCTTCTTTTCATTGCCATCGCAAAAGATTAATCCTTCAGACAACCAACTAGAATGATTATTATTATCTGATTTCAATAATTCTTGACAGGAATTTTGAAAAATGTCTCGACCATGATGTAGTGAAGCAAAAACTTCAAAAGAACCACTAACTTATAATCCTATAATTTTTTAAAATGAAGATGAATAATTCATTTTTTAACTTGAAATCTTATGCTTGGTTGACATCCAATGACTTGAAATTATACGTAATAAAAACATGTTAAAAAAAGTGAAACCATAAGGTGTAATAGACAAATCATTCTGTGTTAAATATTTGAAAACGTCTCGAGAACAATCTTAATAATTTAAAAACCAAAAATCAATAGACGTGAGACATGAATCTATGAATCACAATACAGAATAGGTAATTCAGACATCAAGTGACCCTAAGTAAATCTGGAATAAATTCATATTGAAATCATTTCTGGTTACCATCCCGTCACCTGTACCATGACCCTGGATCTCTTTCAAATACAACCGAAACAACTGTGTCATCCCATACGGAGAATTTAAAATTTTAATATCAACCGGTAAATATATTTGAAATTTAATAAACTCGCTTCGTCCGTTTATACTTTTTAATTTTATATCGGCGCTGACCTTCGATGTGGTGTCCGAATGAATTCGTCGATTGTTTTTATTGAATCTCCTTTTTGGTGAAATTTTATCTGCTTGTAACGGAACTTTGGTGCAACTTGCGGTGGTCTGGCTACATTCGTTTGCATTAGTTGATGTAAAGTCGACATTTTGCAGACACCAATTTGCAATTCTGCTACTTTCTGGCAATTTATCATCTATATTAACGTCTCATTCTAATTCTTTGTCCTTTTGAAACGTTTTAAGGTTGCTGAACTTTAGTTGAATGGTCTCTGGACTCTGAATTAAGAAGCATGGTTCCTTCCACCCTCGTTTGTTCATGTTCCTCATCAAACATGCTTTTTTTAATCCAACCTCACTTGTCCCATAAGCTTGTAATGGCTAAATGGTTATAATAGATCATTAGCTAATTTTGTGAGCTTCTGATTTTAAGACAGCATTGTTCGAAATGTAATAAAATATTATCGACAGAAGAATTAAACATAGGTAGGTACTCAATAGAAAAAAAAGCATCACTAACAAGAAGTTTAATAACGTTCTACATTTCAAAGCTAAATTTACTACTTTGTAACACTCTGCATCATTACCTACATCTCTGGAGATGCTCAAATAACATTGAGTGTCGGTTTTAATTAAAAACCAAATGAGTATCTTCAAAACTATCTTGAAACTGATATAACCAAAAAAGAATCTTTTAAAGGAAACTTTATTCAAGTTACCGAGAGCTAAGTGTGTACACGTGTGTAGGTTCGTCTCCCAGTTAAATTTAGACGACCAACCGAGAGGGGCAGAGGAAGGGGCAAAGCACCTTTTTATAGAAGCATGGAGCCACTGACTGGTAAACACACTGTAGTCAAATGACGTATAAGCCGCTAATGAGGTAATATACTTTTTTTAGGCAAAGATGTTTAATTTCGCGCATCGTTGGTGTGTTCAATTATCGCTTGGAGAGAAATAAAGAAATCTTCGTCACAACACTGAATTTGTAGTTTTGGAATATCTTGTCAAAAATTTAGTTTATACTTTCAAATAGATACTACCTAGTTGCCTAGATTTAATAATCTGTCATTCACAAAACACGTTTCTGTTAGACATCTTTTTATTGATTTATTTTTATCACAATATACCTAATATCCGCAATTATATTCAAGCGTTACTTTTTAAGATCCGCGAAAATTATCCTCATGGGAACCTCCAATGAGATACGCGCGAACAGAATAAAAATGGTTGATTTTTACATGATTCTCCAGTAAAAATGGCGAGAGACGTGGTCGTTCTGCTGCACTGTTGCCTCTTGAATACAAAATATATTATAAGTGCACAATATTTGCATTTTGAATTACGCGCTCGAGGCTTGGCGCTTTAAAACTTGAAAATAACGTTGCGTAGATAATGTAAACGTTATTGACAGCGTCGATATTATTCTGGCGTCTCTATTGGTTGCACAAAAATACCACAAAGGCGAACTCTTCATTATTATAAACATCCTACACTTTGCCAATGATTCTGCAGTCAAGAAACTCGTCAACGCAGAACCGATTTATTGGCAAGTAAATTGTGATTCAATCCAGCTCAAAAATTGAGTGTTCTTAGTTTTAATTTAGCATTCAGTACCTGAACCTTATCAGGTAACAATAAAGCTATCTCGTCGCTGTCGATACAAGAATATATACGTATTGGCAGAGTTATTATCACATTCCATCTGCCAGTAGGTATATTAAGAAAATGATCACGCGCGTAGATATCATCGTCCATCGCTTGTGATTGGGTAGGCGTGACGAACTCTGGTGGTCCACCGTCTTGAGCAATACAAGTTTCGCACATTCATTTAGATATGCCTTAATCCTCGAAAGGTTAGGTAAAGGTGTACTATGCGCCCACGTTTCAATATCCGTTTTTTGTTCCACATAATAGATCGTGAGTTTATTGCCATGTTGAAACAGACTGGCTAATATCTGCTAAAACATTTCAAGCCGCCCATAAGGGTTTCATACTCAACGACTACCATATTAAAGTCTTTAATATTTATTTCAAGAGTAGAAAATAAAACAAAAACCAGACAACAAAATTCAACAAGAAACTATAAAGAATCTTGTAGATGGCATTGACAAAGATAAAGTCAAATCATAAACATATCTTGCAGAAGTACTGAAAGCTACTGTTCTTTAGCAAGATTAACATTATGTACTGGGTCACGAGATAGGCATGATAAATACTAATCTTCATAAAACCAGTCCGTCTGTTATCATATCTCTGCTTTCTGTTGTAGATAATAAAGTATACGTATACCTTTGTTACGAGTAGGTACATTTGATTTGACTCCGACTAAAATATCACCATATCTGGTTCACTTCAAAAGGATTACGTGAAAGATATTGAGGATTCATATCGTCAAACTTTATGTAACAATAAAACCACCATTTTAAATAACCATTGGTAGACATTTTTCTTTTCTGAATCAGATTTTATTTTGATTGATGATGGAATATAACTTTGTGGAGAAGTAGATACATGTAATTAAGTATTTGAGGCTGGTGTCAAGATGATAATATAAAGTTATGGACCCATTACTTTTCAATATTTTTATTATTTTGACACCATCACACAACTTAATCTAGGCTGATATTAGATTATGCTATGCTGTCTACTCGTAGACATCTGATAACCGTACTCAAAATTAGTTTTCCCTGCAGAAACCCATTCCTACATTTCTATAAGTCCGCATCCTAAAAATTCTCACGGGAGAGAGTTCCTTGGTTAAGTTTATGTACCACGTGCAAGTTAGTTAAGCAGATACTTTGCGCATGCGCGTCGCGTCTGTGCCGCGCGAGATTTCGATCGAATCGTGCGCAGCATGCCAGGGCTAGGGCTGCTCAATACATTCTCCTACAAAGTAAGATGGGTGTCTTCAAACAATCCTTCCTAGACAGTGCAATAAAAACTTTGATGTTTACTTGATTTCAGCAAGGCATTTGACTTTGCAACGCATCCTAAAACTTTTGTAGAAGAAATGAGTTGTCCCAAAAAGGAATTCTTAATATTTACAGAGAAAGTTTTTAAAGATTATCTATACTATACTAATATTAAAAGAAAGATTTGTTATTTTGTAAACTTTCAAACTGCTGTAACTACCGTTTTGAAAAAATCTTGACGTCATTAGATAGTCAAATTATTTGCAGTAACTTATGCAGGATTTGTATTACTTTACTACTACCCAAGTGAGTGAAGTAGTAACAGCAAATGTCAAAATATACGGCATACTCGTATTTTGACACATTGCTGTTAATATAATACGCCCAAATTCACAACAATGTATAAAAATGTGCAAGTAAAAATTCAACCAGTTAAACATGGCCTTGAGAAAGATGATTTCGTTGTAGAAATATAGCATGACGTCGAAAAAAATTGTGTGGGTAGGCGATTAATAAATACTACAATTAGTGAGCTCCCAGTAATTAATAATTTAATAATAGTATTCTTACTATTGCTTATATGATTTATGTGTTAATTTATTGCTGAACTCACCTCCACTCGCTACAAACATAATTATCCTGTTACATTGATCACTGCAAGAGTTACACTGAAATCCCAATATGGACAGCAGATTTGAGGAGAGTCTCAAGAAATTGGAAAACCTCTTCACCAGCCGTCTTCGTATGCATGAGGAGAATTTGCGTAAGGCCCTGGACGCCACTGGGCCAATTCACACTGATATTACAGCTCTCTCTAAGGACTTCGTGGAGTTCAAATCATTTGTGATGGATTCTTTGGGGCATTTGAAGACTCAAGCCCAGCTGTACTCACAAGGTATGGACCGCATTGAGACAACAATGCGTAGGAAGGTTCTCCTGCTGCATGGTGTCCCTGAAAAGCCAAACGAAAAGGTACACAACACTGTTCTTGGCATATTAACCGACAAGATGCAGTTGCCCGACATGAATACCAACATTGTTGAGGTGTGCCATCGCCTGGGGTCTATTCAAGGAAAAGCACGCCCCATTATCATCAGATTGCGCGACATGGAGCACCGTCACTTTATTTGGGATCACAAATCCTCATTGAAAGGCACTGGATACACTTTGTCAGAGTTTCTCACAAGAGGTAGGCACCAGGTCTTCACAGCGGCTCGCGCACATTTTAACATGAAGAACGTCTGGACTATTGGAGGCATCATTAATATAATATGCCCAGATAAAAAGCGCCATAAGATCGAGTCAGCGTCGGAATTGTCAGCATTGATCACAAAATTCCCCAGTAACATCCATGGGGAGATTAGAGTGGGTCCTGTGATTGCGTCTTCGTCATCGAGTGCACCCACGGCGCCTTCTAATTCTAATCCAGATTCCAAGACCACGAGGAGCCGCCGGCGATAGTGGGTTTGACTGCTTTGTTGTTGTGTTTGTCTCGTTGCACGCGTTAAGGTCACAATATTTGGCCGCGTTATATTGTAATAGTACATCAGAGGGTGACAGCAGGGAGACGGTACAATATTAATTTATTTTATTTAGTTACCCAGCACTGGCTGATATTCATTTTATTTGTAAATAGTGTTCGTTTTATGCCGGTGAATTAATATACTATCTATACTGTTCATTTCATCAGCTGACAGCTGTCACTGTCTTTTCTTTTTTTTTTTATTTTATTTGCTCGCTTCACAAGGAACAGGCTACAGACAGAGACCATGCGGCCTAGTCACCCGTTAAATTTCTATAAAGTTTGTTTCAGCTGAAGAAATGGAGAAAAAAAAAACCGGCAATTACTTTCATGTGAGTGTAAATATTATTGGGTATTTTTATAGTGCTATTACTTGTTTATGCATATTGTCATTATTTTCTATTTTGTAATTCTTATGAAATTTCTTCGTATGTTTGCGAGTGGGTGAGTTCGGTATTTTGATATAAAAAGCTCTTCTTTTTGTTCTTAGTATATTTATTATTAGTATTTTATAGGTATTTATTGTGTATTTTTTTTTATATATTTTATCTATGATATATTATGAATGATTCTAGTAATGACACTTTCTGCTCGTGTTCTCTTTTAGGATCAAGTTTTAATAGTTCTGATGGCAATGGTTTTGCATCCCTTGCTTTGCGTGATCAGCTTTCTTCTATCTTTTCTAAATTTCCCAAAAACTTTAACATAGTTCACATCAATGCCCAGAGTATTCCATTCCATCATTCTGATCTTCTGGCATCCTTTAGCAGTGACCAAATTGATGCTGTACTGGTTTCTGAATCGTTTCTCAAACCTTCTCATTCAACGAGACTTTTTGGGCTACCTGGATATGTGCTTATACGCAATGACAGGACTGGGAAAGGTCGTGGCGGAGTGGCTGTATATTTAAGAGAGGACATACCTTTTAAAATTGTCAGTGCTTCGCCATCGGATTACAGTTATTCGGCGGAGTACCTCTTTTTGGAGATTATTGTTCGGCATAGCAAAATGCTACTAGGAGTTTTCTACAGTCCCGATTACCACGTAAATTACTTTGAGTCATTCGATGCCCTGCTTAATGAACTGTGTCTTATTTACAACCGCGTAGTCATATGTGGGGATTTCAATACATGTTTGATCAAAAATAATAATCGTACTCACTCTTTGGAATCTATCGTATCCTCACTTAATCTTCATATTCTTCCCCTATCTACTACGCATCATTTTCCTAACTGCCGCCCTTCTCTACTTGATTTAATTATAGTTTCCTCTCCTGATCTAGTTGCCACACATGGTCAACTACCTGCATGTTTCTCTCACCATGACTTACTTTATTTATCTCTGTCTGTTCGTCCTTCTAAGTGTAAGTCACAGTTTTCTGTGCTTCGTAACTTCAAGGGCATCAAACTGGAGGTATTGAGGCGGGACGCAGAGGACATTGACTGGTCACCTGTAGTTGGTGTCGATGCCATTGACGAAAAAGTGTTAAACTTTAACAAAATCATTACTGCGTTGTACGATCGACATGCTCCTAAACGACGAGTTAAAGTGAAACACATGCCTGCACCCTGGATCACACCTGATATTAGGGATGCTATGACTAGAAGAGATCGAGCTAATCGAAGGTACAAACGTAGTCCTAATGATATTAATTTTGAGAGGTTTAAATCCTGGCGTAATAGGTGTAATCGTCTGTGTCGTGATGCTAAACGTCGCCACTTTCATCAATCTCTTGAGACCCGTAACTCCTCCGATATCTGGAAATTTCTTAAAGCTAACGGTATTGGCAAGTCTCCCCATATCGATTGTCACGATATTAACTTAAGTGCTCTTAACAAACATTTCTCGCTTCCACCTGTATCTCTTGACCCGATTGTTAAGGCCAGCACCATGCTAGATCTCTCTCTTATGCCTTTACCACAATGTCCTTTATTCAGGCTTAATGCAGTTGATGAGCTTGAAGTGAAAAAATCGATCATGTCGATTACTTCTTCTGCGGTAGGTAATGATGAGTTATGCTCAAAAATGTTCACTCCCATACTTTCCAGCGTGATTCCCATCCTCACTTACATATTCAATTGCTCTATAAGCACATGCTGCTTTCCTAGTGCTTGGAAACAAGCACTGATTATTCCTTTACCTAAGACCACAAATCCTACACTGCTGTCCCAGTTCCGTCCCATATCCATTCTTCCTTTTCTCTCAAAAGTTCTTGAGCATTTAGTGCATCGACAGCTATCTTGTTACCTTACCCAGAATAAACTTCTCAATCCTATGCAATCTGGCTTCCGTCCAGGTCACAGCACTGTGACGGCTCTGCTGAAGGTGACGGATGATATTCGTCTGGCCATGGAGAACAAATCCCTTACCGTACTTGTTCTGCTGGACTTCGGTAGCGCATTCAACTCAGTGGATCTAGATATTCTTCTAGGCATTCTTAATTCCCTTAATTTCTCCACTGAGACTGTGGCTTGGTTTGACTCTTATCTTCGGGGGCGCTCGCAGTGTGTTCGCCTTAACGAGTCTTTCTCGGATTGGCGTAACCTCATTGCTGGAGTGCCTCAAGGTGGCGTACTTTCTCCTCTACTCTTTTCCATTTTCATCAACTCTTCTGTTCGAGTTATTTCTTCCAACTTCCATCTGTATGCAGACGATTTGCAGCTGTATCGTCATTTTAAGTTGAATGAGTATAGAAGCGCCATAGCCGATATGAATCGTGACCTGAGTGCTATTGGCGAGTGGGCTAGGTCTTTTGGACTTTTAATTAATCCAGGTAAGTCTCAGGCGATAGTGATCGGCAGTAGGCAAATGCGATCTGGACTGGACATGGCCTGTCTTCCGCCTCTCTTACTTGATGGAGTTCGAATACCTTATACCGACACGGCAAAAGATCTTGGTATTACCTTAGATGGAAACTTGTCCTGGAATGCTCATGTTCTAAATGTTAGCAAAAAGGTTCACTACACGTTCCACACCCTCAAATGCCTCCAGCCTTTTTTGCCTGTAGATATTAAAATCTCACTTGCTCAAACATTGATACAGCCCATTATTGATTATGCGGACTCCTGCTACTTGGATGCTACTGAGGAGCTTTTAAACAAACTTGAGAGACTGCAAAATGTATGCATTCGGTTTATTTTCAATCTTCGTAAGTATGATCATGTCTCTGAATTTCGTGCAAAACTCAAGTGGCTCCCAATCCGACTTCGGAGGAATACTCGGATATTGTGTGTCCTATTCAATATCTTGCACAATCCTTTATGTCCTACCTACTTACGTGAGCGGTTCTCTTTTATGCGTACACCTGATGCTCTTTGTAGAACACATCTTGAAAATCGCCTTACATTCCCTTCTCACAAAACTGATTTTTACTCTTACTCCTTCACTGTTCACGCTGCAAGGCTATGGAATTCTCTCCCACCGGAGATAAGAACTTGTAAAACTATTTCACTCTATAAGAAGAAAGTGAAAGAACATTACCTGTTATCTTTAACATAACATTTTATCCTTAGAGATGTTTATGATATTTCTCTGGACTTAAGTATATTTAGATAGTATAATACTATATATTATGTATGTATTTATGTATGTATGCTATTTAAGGTTTATGTATGTTTATTATTCTGCACACACTTATTTACTTTGTCTCTCATTCACATCTCCTCTCTCAGGCCTACTGGAAGAGATTTCATTAGAAATAAGTAGTGCCTTGTACAATATTCCATATGATTTCTTTTGTTTTTAATTGTGTGTACAAAACCAATAAATAAATAAAAAAAAAAAAAAAATTCAAAAAAATCTAATTTTTTATACGTCTGGACCTAAGACGAACCCTGAAGCACCCGTTTGCTACAGGGTTCGTCTTAGGTCCAGACGTATAAAAATTAGTTTTTTATTTAATTTTCAACGTCATGTTATATTTCTACAACGAAATCATCTTTCTCAAGGCCATGTTTAACTGGTTGGATTTTTCATCAAATTTTGTGTTTGTGTCACCCCTAGTCTGACCGAGATGCGTGAGTATGCGCACACATTGCTTTATACTAAATACATAATGGATAAAATTTTACTTTGCATAGCACTGCTTCGATTTTCATAGGTAGGTAGGTACCGCTTCTAGAATAATTATTATAAAAGTCAAGCAAATAGTTTGGTGTGTTCTTACACAATGTCATCTAAACCAAATTGAGCTAATAAAATCATGTGATATGAGATATCAAGTATTATCAATATCAATACATATAATAAAATCGTAACTGTCTGTTTGTCTGTACGTTTGTGCACGCTAATCTTAGCAACCGCTCAACCGATTGCAATGCGGTTTTCTTTATTGCGTTGCGTTTCACTCCACTTAACATTTAGCGGTCGTTTCATTTCAATCGGTTCATAAATAAAAAAAATATATCAATCTAAAGAATGACATATAAAATGCAGCGTACGAAGTCGCAGGCAACAGCTAGTATATCATAAATATAAAGTCAAACCCAAACTGTGAAAACAAACATTAACGGATCACACAAATTTGATTCGAACTTGGGACTTCATCACGCCAGTCCCATACACTAACCACTGTGCCTCGATGAGGAAATCGACTTAATGAAAGTGGCAAAATTTTTATCTTTTTCCTATTCGTATTCTCGTTTTCTATCTTATACTAATTACATTAAACTGTCGTTTAAATTATGATAACCGTCATTAAACCATGTTAAGCGAACACTAAAACTCATTTATTCAAATTATTTTACCCAATCAACTATTTATTTAAATGATGTACCTACACAAATTAGACGAGAAAAACGAAAAAGGTTGCAACCGATTATAAAAATATACAACATTATGGAAAAATTGGAACGCAGAAATCTTGCTAATCGTGTTACAGACATATTTAGATACAGACAGACAAACAATGGACACTAAACAGGTTTAAATCACAGCTTCAGATACTTGAACCATATTATTTGCTCTCAATGAAATAAAATACAACATAAATAGGACCTTACAGTTATTATAATAGGACATAAATCAGTCTAAACATGGTTGTTATGACAGTAGCTTTTACGTTGTCGATAACGATATCGTTATAACGCGTTGTGAAGTGAATCTTAGTTTTTATAGTTTTTCGAAAGGAGTTCACATTTTATTATACTCACATGTGTTAGTTAATTGTCCACTTTTTATAAGTTTGGCGGGAATTCGTATCACCATTATTTTTATTGCTTCATCTTGGTCATTTTTCTTGGCTTGGTATTGTAATGTATGCAAAATAAGATGTTTAGAGGTGCTTACGTGATAGTTGGGAAGAAATTTTATTAGGTTTAATGAGTATTTCTTACTTAAAAATAAATTTTCTATGCGTTTTATTGCTTGACAATGGTGTTTAAAGTATTTTATCGCGTTTAGAAACTACATCATTAATACAATATTTCTTTATGATTATTAATTAAGTACATAATAAATGTTCTGTCGGCTCACTTTATCTCCGTTTTTCAACTTAGTGCCAAGGCCCAGTTTGTAGAGCCCAGAACCCACTGGCTCCTTGAGGCAACTGATGATTTCGCTTTGTTTTGCAATTTTTTAAAGCATTATTTTATTTAAATAGGTTCCTGCTTCCTGCTGACTACATTCAAGTTTCGGATTTAGGAGGTTAAGATTTGCTTACCTACTATACTGCAGCCGATTTTCAACACTCCTAGACGAAATCATCAAAATATTAATTAATAATTATACATTCGATGTGAAATTCCCTTCAAAAACTGTTCGCTCTAACAAGCCACCATTTGGCAACACATGATAGATTCTCGAATATAAATTTCAGTTCTAATTAGCCCCAAGTTTCCCGTACATTCTTGGTTCAAAGCGTTTGGACGCGACTGCGTTCGCCAACACCGTGTTCCCATCTGTCAAGCGTCAAGCTACACCTACCAGCTCCTGCGCAACACAACTTCTAATTATAGCCACCATGCTAATTAATTGGGAGATTCTACTCTTGTATTTATTGTTTTAGCATTCTGGCATCTGTGGAGATTGTATACATGGATAATGTCTTGGAAATCATAGTTTTAGCAGAAAAGTGTATATTGCTGGTGGCTCTAATGGCCGACGATATCTTCGTAAATAAATCAAGTCTGTGATTAGCTTGAACAGTTGTCATCATTCTTCTTAGTTATTTGTTTTATTTTAACAAAAAGGAAACCATATTTAATGATGTTGCTGAGACCACCGCCATCACATTCGTTTAATGCGTCTCTGCTAATGTTGACTGCCCAAATCTTAAGCCGAATTTATTGAGCACATATTTTGAATATCCTTCAAAATGTTGTAGACCAGATTGATAGCCTCAGCTACACAAGTTTTTAAAAAAATCCGAACAAATTACTTCCTTTGCTGATATTTCATCTTTTTATTGCCCGTTATCCGCGCTGGGTGCCATTTCAAAAGAATTATGAACATTTAATTTCATTATTTACACAGTCCCTGATATACTGTTGACGATAATTATAATTAAACATAACAATAAGAAGTACGTTGAACTGCCATACTTCAACTTGCAATTTGCGTGAAACGTCCTAAATCCCAACAGATAAATAGACACGTCATCATTAGACGATGGTAGATGATATACTGCGGCGTTTGCGGTGACAACCTGCGTGTGAGAGGGACAAAACATACATCAATCCAACGGGAGCGAAAGGGATAGTTTATAACACGTGAAGTATAAAAACCGGGGCCGTTGATTTCATAATTTATTTGTTACACATTTGTCGTTCCGTGAAGATCGAGAGAGATACATGAGCTTTTTGTGGGCGACAGGGAAATGCGCATCAGATGTGATTTGAGTAATAATTTATAGTGTTTGTACAACCGCGTCACTTACGACTTTAACAAGACGCTTTATACTTAGATAACGAGAGTAAATAAAGAAAAAACACACTAATGGAATTCTTGATGTACCTTCATATTTATGTGTCCGTTAATTCGTGGTTTAAATTTAGAACTGTGCTCGTTCCAAATAGAACATTTCGTTTGAAATTGCGGTTCCTTTTTTTTGTAATTCGAACTGGGCTTTGTCGTTCAGTAACAAGTACAGAGCGTTTCCTCAACAGCTATTTCTAAAATCAATCATGCGCATATTAGCAACAGTTTCTGAACGAGCCAAGAGGCTGTCGGGAACGACGCGGCGGCCATATTTCAACCACGTTTAAGATATATACGTGCGTTTTATCAATGCATCGTCGCACTGATTCTTATGATTTATACGTAATTATTAGTATAGTTAACGACATTTTCACGGTACATTCCCGTACGTCTTCGAGATCATTTATTTGATTAAATTAACTTATTGTTTATTCTATTGTGTTTAAATTTAATGTTCGGTTACAGACCATTTACTGTGATGTATTACTGTCAAGATGGCGTCTTTATATTACAGTACGGAAATCAGAATATAATCTTCATTTTTGTCTGAAACTTCTTCATCTGCTTACCTTAAAGTATTAAGATGTTTATTAGGAAGAGGATTTTTTTATTGTTTGTCCTTTTTTTTTCAGTAACGTGGTGGTCGTTAAGCCAAGTGGAATTCCTCATAGCCGGTTTGAAGAACATCAGCTAATCACAACTTGTCTTTGTCCATTTCAACATATCCACAGGATTGCCAGAACCTGAATCCCTATATACCTACAATCAGGTGAGCCATATGCTTGTATAGCCACCATAACCAGATAACATTCAGCTCGATTGTAGACTGGGTCATCCTAAGAATATTATTTTTTGAACGTATTCATAGCAATAATTTCCTTTTTAAAACCAGTAAGTAACCAATGCGTATGTCTTACTCAAGAAGTCCACTTCTGGACGTACAGAAATCTTCCAAATTACACCGCAACTTCCGCGGAGTCACGTTCTAAGTACAGTTTAGTTAAAATATTGATCTGTTAGGTATTATAATTTAAAAGGTACTCATATCCATTTGGGCAAAAACCCTTACCATAGATAAATAAATAAAAAGAGTCACAGTCAAGCGTAAACTCAATGAGGAAGCAACTGTCATTTGATCGAAATAAGAAAGAAAATCACTCTCTCTGCTTACGTCTTTACGTAACCCAGACTTTATGATGAGTCCAAAACAGCTTCTAATACTAAATCAAGGTTTCAGGTTCGATTTTCCGTACCAGCTAAGAGAAAATTAGAAGGCCAAATGACACCCTCATCTAAATAGTCGTTTTTAAAGAAAGGTCTCCGCTGGTTTTGGTTTTACACAAGTTAGTAATAACATCATGACCAAAGAATGTTTCAAAATACTTTAACTGAAATTAGATAGCAACGTGTACAGATACCCTGTGCCACAAACGCACATGTAAGCGAGAACAAACCAGTACGAAAACAAAGAAAACAAACCGCCCAACCAGACAATTTTAACCTCTTAAAATTTCAAAACTAAAAGTTGAACGTCCTACAGATTCATCGGAATGATTCTGACAGTTTACGTTGCGGCCCAAGTCGGAGATAAAATATAGCTCATGTAGACGGTACCGTAGCGAGGGGCGCGGTGAGGGACGAACGGACAGACAAGGGGATCACCGGAGCGGGAGGAGAGACGCCGTCCGCAAATAGCGACCATCTCAACGAGCAAAACAATACCAGTATGATATTATGGTACAGAGCAGTATGCACCGAAAGATTTGTGCGGTTTTAACAATCTGGAGCGTGGGTAATTACTAACGTGACGTCATATGACGTTGGATACCATAACCGCAAATTTAAAACCCAATTTATAGTAAATTTCATTAGAATATTGAATATAATTCACTTAATAAAACTTTCGAATAACAAAGAGAGTTGCCTCTGTTCTGTGAGCCAACACTTTATATATAATATCTGAGCGTACAAAACAGACGGACGAGCGACAGCCGCGAGACATCCTATAAATAAATAATGCGCCAACATTTTATTATTATCATAGCACGGGCACGTGCGGGGACATTCCTGAGACGAAACTGGCAGCTTATAACGAAACTGAAATAACAACAACTCTGACTACAAAACGATGCATGTACTGCGTCAAAAGAAACGTAGAAAAACGTCCTATGACGTCTTCTAATACCTGTGACGCAATCACACGTCAAAACTCAATTATAGATTGGCAAAAATCTGTGTTTTCTTGGCACTGTTAAAGAATACTATAAATTTATAAGCAGTCTGAGATGCTCAGTTTTTTTAAAATTTATTAACTGTGTAGAAGATAGATGTTTTCGGATATCAATCAAATTAAAAAACCAGTTTTGAAAACGAAAGTATCGTTTTGATTTAATACTTTCTAGAATCGTATTAATAATGACGAGGTGTTAAAATCTTTTCTCTCGACAAAGGTGTTTACCGTATTCTGCCAGTATGCATGTCGATTTTTTTCTTGTCTAGGTAAAAGTAAATTAACATACATTGGCATATTACCAAGTATACTAAAACGTTGACGTTCAACTCAAAATCCCTTTTCACATCAAAAGTTTCATCATAAAACAAAATCTTTGATGTTTATGAGGAGTTAATTACTCATCAATGAAAATTTTAAGTGCAGTTAAAAAGCCCGAAAACACACGCGATACTACCGTTTTCGCATTAACCCAACCAAAGCTTCGGTTAAACCGCATTAATCATAAAACGTATTATAACGAACAATTCACAATTAGAACTCAATTAAAACGAAGTGAGTGAAAGAAATGAATACATAGTCAAGTAAGGTTATTTAGCTGGTTCTGATTGGTGAATTAGTTTTTGTTTTGAGTTAACGCGTCTTTGTACAGTTGCGAACTTTAATTAAGGGGAATATTGTACGGCAAGTTGAAGTCTTTTTGAGCAAAATTTGGTTATACGTATCTATGGGCAACTCCTTAATGTCGTGAGATTTGTGGCCTGGTATCAACATTTTATGTAACTGGGTTCGAGTTAAAGTCGTAAAGTAAAAAAAAGCCTTTTGATGTAACATAGAACCATAAATGACTTCTCCAATCTCTGAAATCCAATATAATATACCCTGAAAGTTGGTAGCAAGAATGCTGGTTGTTGTAGCATATTTTCCTTCTTTTACAATCAGGAGAGCAAACTTATGAAGACCTTCAAAAATTTTCTGAGATTCGTTTAGTTCTTCATGCCTCCTTTCTCTTCTTATTCTCTTCTTACTGACCTGACCTGTATCACCTATTACATATGTCCAAATTCATCTAGTAAAGTGCGAGCACCTTAAATGCCTATGCCTTTTCCGTCGGGGAAAAACGCTGGATTGGACATTGGAATAAAATTAATGAAAAGAAAATAGTTGACATAAACCAGTTTATTATTCACATTTACACAATACATTATCTATGAGAGCCTTGAGCGGAAAGTGATAGACCATCATTTGTGTAATGAGGCAGGATATCTATCCAGCTATTCCATATCATTATGTAAACGATGGAATCAGATACTACTATCGCAATATCAAAATGAATCCTACACATTGCAAATATTTGTTTTCTAAGAAACGTAGCTAAAACACACAGACTATGTCTTGCACATCCATATATGCAAGATGTCTATAGATACGTTTGGTCGGAAATGTTATTAGTTCTATTTGCGAAACCGTAGCGGTAGTCGCCTCATTGATTATTATTTTAACGGACAATTAAAATTTGATAGCTTCCACTTCGTTCAACTTCGACTTGTTCCATATTAACTGCTTCTGCGCATCCGACCGTATACGGAACTCTAATCTACTTAAAACTTTATCACCTACATTTTAAAGTTTAATTTTGATTGACACCGACAAGATGCGATGTTCTTCATTTCAAATCGCTACATATGAGTGTCGAGACTAACCGTCAATAAAAATGGTCGTAAAATTTGAAACTTCTTCATGGAATATTAAACTTTGTCAGTAACATAATACAGTATAGTTTACTGTGTAGCTGTATCAAGTTCAATACGGCACTAAGAAACGTGTGAATAAAAATCGTGCTTACGCGCATTCGTTAAGAATTGACACTTATTAAGGGGGTATAATTATTTTAATTGAAATGACGACATATCTTTATTTAGTATAGTGTCCGTTTAAGTGCAGAACAACGTCTGATTTAGAATTCCTATCTGGGCGATGTCTTGATTGCCACAGTTTTTTTTTCTCATTATCATTGAAAGGCATTTTAATGAATATTTTCTTGTTGGTGGCTTAGGCGTAAAGTTGTGAC
This sequence comes from Miltochrista miniata, assembly GCA_933228765.1. Taxonomy (NCBI): domain Eukaryota; kingdom Metazoa; phylum Arthropoda; class Insecta; order Lepidoptera; family Erebidae; genus Miltochrista; species Miltochrista miniata. Next base: position 29,095,448 of record OW121764.1, on the reverse strand, counting down.
TCTAGAAGGACATAATTAGGTGGTTTGTGTCTAGGATATGATTATGTCATAACAGGAGGCGTCTAGTCGTACTTGATTCTCAGTCTTTAAATAGAAGTACTGATAAGTACTATTAAATGATTTATATCAAGTAATGAAAAAAAATATCCAATTAGATTTGTCTCCATGATTATAACTTCGCCTTCTACCGAGTGTTCAGCAGTTTGTATAGTACTGGTTTTTGCTCTGAGGAATTGTTTGACACGATGCTCACAGCTACTTTCTATCCTCGCACCGATCGCCACAGACAGGTTGTTCATCTTCACACAACTTGTCTGTATACTCGTATAAAATGATCTCTCTGCGATAGTTTTCCACCAAGCAACAACAGAATGGAATTCTTCTGTCATCCACTGTCTGAATTGATTCTGACATTAAATGCTGAATACCTACAAATCTCGTGCTACACCAATCATTTCAACACCAGCAGTTCATGTTTCTTAAAGACAGATCACAATAAACTATTGCATGGACTTCATGATGCTAAGATAGTAAAATTTATGAGCATTTCAGAAAACAATCGCTATTTTGCCATAGCATAAAGAATTAACCCAAATTAATTCGTAACAGGCTGTCTAACAACCCATTCACGATTTTAATAACACCAAGATGGTTCTCAATTATATTTAACGATATATTTTAATGAAAACTAATCTAGTTGTCCACATTTACAACAGTTTTTTCTACAATATTGTATGCGGCCGTTCCAAATTCAACTCGTCGGGTACGATGGCGGACTAGCCCGAAGACCGGCCGTCGAGCGCGTGTCCAATCGCTAATTAGGAAAGGTGCTCGGTTCTGTTCGGAAGCCGATCGGTATTCTATAATTGAACTTCTAAATTTCGAATTTTTGATTATACCAATGCTATTTCCACTTCTGGTGTTACTGTATCGATTTTTATGGCTTTGAGATTTTTTGTTACATACTATAGAGATTACATGGTTTCTCTTCCCTTTTTAAACGAAATATTTTTTATTTCTTTAATAAAGATTCCCTTACTATAATCGCTTACGATAATTTTATTGACAAATAACTCTTAATCGATTATGGAAATCAACATCATTAATCTATTGTTCTGACTGACAATTTAAATTACCATTTTTATTGTATTTAAAACAGGCACTTGATTATTTTAAAACAATGTCGTAGAACTATGGTAAAAGAGAAAATGATAATTACCTTACCATATGGATTTTTTTGTTACTTTTAATGAAAAGATTGGTAATTTTTTTGTAAGATAAATGTATGTATAACCGAATTGCTCCATGTTTGAATATTTAAAAAAAACAAGTCAGAACTCATTAAACATTTAACAGACCTAATCTAAAGATTGATAACACTGGCATTCAAGATAACTATATTCCATTTAATCTGACCTGCATTAACCTATGCAAATTACTTGATGACCATAGATAATATTATTCAAATTTAGTAATATCTAGCTTCCTTTCATTTTCTACAAGTAATTTTTTCTTCTCTCATTCGATTTTTAAAATATTTTCTCTTTTTTTTTAATTTGAGCTTCTGAGGCAACGGTCATGCAGACAGACAGATATTGATGTGTCTGCATTTACATCTACTTGAATTAAGGTAAGCAACGGTAAAGTAATAGGGTGATAGAAAATTGGTTTCTACGTTGTAATGGTCAAGTTCTCACACACTTTATTAAGGCTCAATTAATAACACATCTATGTCATATCTAAGTTCTGTTTTAAAAATGTATTCATCATTCAAATATCGAATTGGTGTTTTGGCGATGAGCATGTTCTCACGATACGTAATTGGTATTATCACTTGTTAATTGGCAATCTATTTTTTTAACAAATTAAGTTAGCAGATGACGACTTGTTTTGTATAATTCGATCTGTGCACCTCTTACAATTGACAGATTTGTTTAAAATAATACTTTACTGCTTGGAGAATAAATACCATTTTCAATAGATTGAACGTCTTCCTATTTTGTCTGTGAACTTTACTACAATATTTTTGACTTCCGTCAGACATTTTATATCTACAAATTTCTTTATCAATAACGATGGTATGTTAAAACTATCACATAAGATTATCTGCAGAGTTCAAAATAAAATACAACGATAAGTCCAGCAGCTTCATAATCTAAACCTTCTTGAGGAATCATTACTTTTTATTGGCATCCGTTGAATAGTCTCCGAATTTATCGAAAACAGAACGCGATGGTGGACCTTGTTTTCTGAAATATTATCTAACGATACTTATGTTGAAGTTCTACTCTTAAGAAAGTCTGCTTATAATTTTACAAGTGCTCTGATGTACGAAAAATGAACAGTCTTATTGGGAGTTTCATTCAAATCAAATTCAAATACTTACAATTCTTAGTTTAATGTCTAAGCGTAGGATATTGTAGATATCTCATGGGGTGGTCCTGTTTTATCAACACCATCATCATTACCGATAAGAACTATATTGACCGGACTTTTATTGTTCTTGTTTTATTACGTTTTTTTTCTCTTATGTGGCAGTTGAGATTCCTTGTCATAAAATTTGATACTCAATTGTAATTCATTCAACTTTAAACTCCAAAGATAATTATTGTTCCAATCTCAAAACAACTTTCTGGGTTTTGTTTTAAACATCAATTGTACTAAATATCACAAATACGAAATTTTGTTGAAATAAATACAGAGTTCTCTTCTTTACCCATTTCTCCATATTTTTGACGGATCCGTTGGTCCAGTAGTTGACAAGGAAACCGGAGGCCTTGGAGTCAATTCTCAGGACTTATCTCTTTGTGTCTTGAGCATGTTGGTATGTTGTGTATCTGGATATCATTTATCAATAATATAATGTATAGATACACCTTACTTTTCAGACCTCACCTTAATAGACCTTACTTTTATTTAGATGACCATATTTTCTTTATCACATATTTCACCATTGAAAAAACCCATTGCCAGATATTACTCTATAATGTTTTACTAAAACGTTTCCTACAAAAATTTATTTTATTTCTATATTTGTGTCTTCAGTACTGTTTTCGTTTGAGGGTTCGTCGGAAATCTAAGCGGTTTCCCAACAAATAGCTCTACGGGGTGTCTTACTTCAGTGTCCCCTGCATCCTACCCCACGTTGTCACGCCGCGATGGACAAGCTCCATTCCCTGGTGGGGCGTTATTGTGTTCAGCGAAATATTTAGGAACAATTTCCGGATCTCTGTTTAGTTATTGATTGTCAGCAAGTGGAAATGTTTTTGTCTGGTTATGTTCAAAAGTCTTGGTTACTTTAGCATGTAATTGAGCGTAAATGTTGTTGCTTTTATTTATAAATAGTGACGTAAAAGAATAACTGCGTAAGATCCTTTGGGATTTGATTGTACGGTATGGCTCATAAAACCTTTTGAAGGATTCAACATCTGTAGTGCAGTTCAGAAATCCATTCTCTTCAAATCCAGATCCTTAGTGTAGGTTTTCGAATGTAAGTAGTTTACAAATATTGTGATAATCTGTACCTTAAAAGGGATTCGTGGGTGTGATGATGTCATGTCACCTTTTTTAGTGCAAGGTGATCTAAGTGATGCAATTTGAAGATGTCTAATAAAGTAAAGTAGCCGTCACCTTTTATTATTGTAAATATCACTTGCAATTGCAATGCCATTGATAACTTCATTGGTAGAGATGAAAATAAGTTGAATAACCCAATATTCCAGTACCGACAGCTTTTGAATTAATTGCGAATCTAAGGATGCCTAAGCTTCAAAATCAGTCAAACCATCTAGGTTACAAGAAGTCAGAATAAATCAAACTAACAAACATACATACACGCGAAAAACATTACTGTCCTTCTGGGTCAGGCAAGTAATAGAGTAAAGTTAAGTCAGTGAACTATTTGATAAAAAATATAAGTCAAGACACATCATCAAATCAAATTCTTGACTTGATGATATTTTTCTAGTAACCTACCTATATTATTTAAAACTTCACTGCACATGTCTACATTTTACAAACACCTAATGTTTAAGTTTCCACCGCATTCCACAACGGTACCATTAATACCACCTATCATCAATTTTTCTTCACAAATAAAGACGTGGACGCCCTACTGTATTAGCGCCATTACAGCTCAGCATGAGCTCCTATTATTGATGTTCTTTGTTGGCGTGTATTAAAAAATGGAGTATCATTTGATAAAATATTGAGTTTGTGTCATAATAGATACAGATCGTAGTCCACTGTTAGCCTAAAATTGTTCTTATGTCATGATTGAAAATGGTCGCACTACCCAGTAGCTATTGTCAGTACCAGAAGTGCTACACTCACGCTGATGACGTGGCAAAAGCCCTCATAGGAACTCTACAATCCAAAAGTGTTTTACAAACAGTAAACCTCTAGGGCTCCGCTGCAAATTTGGTTCTTCAAAGGTTGTTTTCCTATTTATATACTTTATATTCTGTTAATCTATCGTTCATTTCGCCTTCAACACCTTTCGTTCCATTGAAAATCACGCTAGTGTCATAGAGTTTGCAATTCTTGTTGGTCACTTCAGCTGTATTGGCATTCGAAACCTAATATAGATATAGTATATGTACTGGTAGAACTTATTTTATTTTTCAACTCATAGATGCTTTTGTAGACGAGAAAATCTCACAGACTATACTTATGTATAGTCTGTGAGATTTTCTCTCTCTCTCTTTGTTGTACTGGAAACCTTCAACAAAAACATTGTCAACAACAATCGAAAGCCTGGACGAAATTAAGCGAAATTAAAAATGTTTCAAGTAGAATGATGATGATTGTAAAATAAACTGCTCAATCCCTACAAATGTAATTTCGATTAAAAACGGTCCGCTAAACAAAGATCTTTACCGCAAAAAAAAAAGAAAAACTGCTGTCTGCTGGCTCCACATAAGGGATAATGTAATTCTTATAAAGGAAATAATTACGCTGAAGCGCAATGATAATAAATTTCAAACACTTTACGACTAATTTATTAATAGAAAATTTTGCGAGCGATCCTAAGGACAGTCGTAAATAAGAAAACGCCAGTCGACCAATAACTGGCCGTAAAATTTGCTCGCTGGACGCCGTTGGTCAGTTCTCAGCCAATAAAATCTCGTTCCAGATTTGAAACCGACGGTTTACGACCGGCAGGCGGCGTCTTTTTGCTGTTTTGGCGCCAAAATTGACAGCTCGAGTCTTAAAATTCAAGTTATAGCATAGTTTCGTAGGGTTAATGCATTTGGCGGCTAATTGCTTTGCTGCGTCAAATGAACAAGCTGGACAAATTAAGCTAAATCGTCGTGGTGGGTGACTGTGGGTTTAAAGACCTATTATTAAATACAAACTGATGGAAGGTTTGCTCATCTTGCATTTATGCCAAGAATTCTCTAAGCAAAAACCAAAATCAAATTTATTTTACTTCAAATTCAACAGGAACTTACAGATTTAACAACACTAACAAGAATCAAAGTGGTTCTTCTTAAAATTCGACATGAACAGATTGAGCAAATCTATCCGAAAAATCATTTAGAAAACTCATCTGAAGATTTTGAGTCAAGCCTTTAAAATATGGTGAACTCAAGTATCCTAGAAGAAAGTAATATATCCATCCAGTGATTGTTACTTAATTCTAATAGGACAATATAATTAATCAATCAATTCAGCCTGTCCCAGTCCATAGCTGCTATTCCCATTATTGCTCTACCTGGTCAAAATCGGTTACCGCAGCCTATGATGATACACTAGAGATGTTACTCTTCTAATGACGGTCAGCCGTATCGAAACCACCACTTTTCTTAAAAAATTCATTCTACACTTAAGCTTTAAACTCGACTTACTAACTCTTTAAGGTACGCAAAAGTCAACACACCTATTCTGATGCCACTCAGAATGATCTAGCATCGTTGGCAAAAAGACTTGAACTGGAACTAATGTTTGCATTCTGTCCAAGAGCTGGTTGGCTACACAGTGGACAAAGTAACTTAGTCATAGAATAAAAGAATCTTGACATAGGATCAAACTTATAGACGCAATGAAAACTTCTGGAACAACGAAACTCAACCACTTACAGTCAAAATGCCTAACCAAAGTCCAACTTTTTATTCGCTGTCCAAATAATTTGTCACGCATATCAAAACCAGCATCCTATGACATTTTTGTAACGAATCGTCTGATGTACCTACCCACAATTCCGAAAATCCCTTTTTGTCCCCATCCCCTGTTTCTATTTCTGCCATACCCCATACATAATTCATAGAGTTCCGTGGCATAGCGAATTATTGTTATGTTTCGATAACTGCTATGAATTCAAGATGGCGCTAATTTGTATGGTGGTAATCTTCATTGGTATTGGTTGGATTTGATGTTGTTAATGGTTTATTTTAAGTTTGAAATTTTGAACTGTAGATTCAAGGGACTTACTGAGCAGTGTGTCTAATGAAAGTTTAAGTATAAGGGTTAAAAAAGCAGAATTTTAAAAAAGATTTGTTGCCATGGTGACGAAATAATCAAGTCTAGTGGAGTTTTAAACCAAAGATATCTTTAATGACATTCTACCATTTAATTACATGATCATCTCGCCCAAAGTCTACAGCATTAGTAATTACCTAGGTATAATGAGTTGACAATTTAGGCAACTAGTAAAAATTGGTTGAATGCTGTAGATTATTTCAGTCTTAAACAGATGAAGACGAGTAATGCAGCCTTGGAGAACAGATAACGCAGAGCAACCTTTATAGTGTAATCCTGGCTATGGTATAACTATAGTCTTGACCTGGCGAAAAGACTATGACTTCGATGTTTGAAGTCGACTTACCAACCATATGCTTGTAATATAAGCGCATTCTTTTTAGGTGTCAAACCTTTTTTGCCTGATGTTTTGACCTGAAAAAGTAGGTAACTGCATAACTTGCTTTCAAAAATTGTACGAACATGTCTCTCCAGCTGTGGAATCCCGTAATAAAAATGATCGATGGCGTCATTAAGTCCAAATATCTACTGACCATTTCAGCAGCAATCCCGGTAATGTACCAAAATCAATTCGCAATCGAAATTTTTCCACATCGCTATATCAATATCAAAGTACATTTCCCTTCCAAAATGTCTGCAAATTATGTCTCAATTAACAATACCCTACGCCCTGTCTATCAGACGTCAATGCCAGACACGAAAAAATACAAAAAATATACAATAAAAACACCAGATTGCCTATGGTTTGGCGTATTTTAATGGCCGACGTTCCCCTATAGAAAGATTAGAGCAGCGGGTGTCGTAAAGAAACAATTTTCCGGCTTTTCCCGCGCGTCAGGGGATCCAACTGCTTAAAGAAATACTGGCACATGATAAAACTGTGATATTATTCGAGAATACTTTTTTAAAGGTGTTTTTATGCTTACTTTTCAACGTTCGTGTGAATGAATTTTTCATGGATAATAATAAAACCTCTTTAGTTTGAAATGTTCCAAATTTAAGTTGACTTACATTCCAAGCAAGACCTAGTATTCAAATGCTTATGTTGGTATCACACTATACGGAAATATATATTTTTTTCTGACTTAGCAAGAGATATAGAGTTATTCATCCTAACAACCTTATATTGAGTGAATGTGTTTTGAAAGTAAACTGCGATATAATTTCAAACAGAACATTTTATTGTTTAATCCGTTCAGAAAATAAAACTATAAAATTATAATCACGTTGACATACAAGATGGACGTACACCAATTAGCATTATTATACATTAATAGTTAGATTTTTGAGAAAAAATATAGCTTCCGTAAGGCGGAAACCTATCGTATCATAGTTTAAAACCTAACTTAGACAAACAATTATAGAAAAAAAAATTAATGTTAAAACTCATATACAGACAAAAAATAACTAATATTGATTTAGATAGAATAAATCGCCCGCAAAATAACAGGCACAATTGGCCGCAAACTTACATTATTTAAGTATGGCTTCAGTGTTAACAATTGTGGAAAATAATAATTATATAACACAAACAAAACAATTCAGTCTCAACGCCCAAAAATATTCCTTAAAATATTAAACAAATTGAACAGCCAAGATGCTCATGAATCGAAGTAATTAAATACCCACGAAGGATATCAAAACCGACTGATTTTGTACTGAACGTCACTTTGACCAAAACCTGAGCTAAGGAGGATTGTATTTAAAAAAAGTTGCAACCGTAAACCAGCTGATAAAGAACCTTTTTAGTAAAAAGAAAAAAATAACAGCTAGATATTCAAATAAAGAACAAATTCCTTATCTCAATAGCTTAGACAGTTATGGCGATCATAGCTACCAAAACATTAAAAAAAAGGCATAAAATCTTACGCGTTATATAAAAATACAGAGAATTACTAATTACTTTTTACCTGTAGTTTTATAAATTGAGATTAGAGTTGAAACGTTGTACACAATATTTTTTGAATATCAGAAAAACAATAAACGCGAAGATTAATTTTAATTTATTCTGTATAAGCATCTAGGACTCTATTCATTAACGCACGTACATTATATAATCCGATTATGATAATTGCCCATTTTATCTGTACACCATAATAAAACAGATTCTTCATTACATTAATGTACAAGAAGCAAGACACACGGATATCTTTAAACCTAGCGTATACTGCGTACGTATATTTTTTATTTTATTTTTATTTACTTTCACTAACTAAATTTGTAGTTAATCGTGCTATTCCATAGTAAACGTAAAGATATTAACTATTTACGTATGATCGTATTTACTAGCCAAAACAATAACACTCTAGCAACTACCACCGATAAATCAATTATAATAATTTAAAATTCTTAATTAATCCTTATTATCTCACTTAGGCAAGTTAAAGTTGTATTTTACGTATACTTCAGTTTCCAATAGGTTTTTTTTAATACATCTAATTACGTTTAAAAATCTAAGCTCCAAATGCGTTGTCGCCCTCTATCTGGCTTTTGTTGTGCTGCCTCTCAACGAACATGGCTCTCAAACTCATTACGAATGTATTATTTACTTAAAAATATTATTAGTATACACATATTACAACGTTATACGTAAGTTTTTTCAATCGTATACATAAATTCCAGTGCAAAATAATAGTAATTTGGACCGGCGTGCATGTCCAATCAGCGTAACATTATATTTATAAATAGAAACAATCGCACACACGTAGATACCACGTGGAAGCGGGCATGGCCGCCATATTTAAAAAAATATACAAAATGGCGTTTAAATAATTTATATATCATTGTGTAGAGATCGCACCCGATATCACCCCTTCACTGTAACGTTGATATGGAAAATAATTTAGAATTTAATTTATTTCTCTTTGTTTTTTTACACTTTAATTTGAATCGTACAGTGTTAAGAGGTTGGCCAATTGCAAAAACGAAGATTTTTTCTAGAGGAACTTAAGCTAACGCTATCCTGTACAGTCGCGGGAAGCGTGACTGCTTGGGATTGGCGGTAAGCTATGTAGCGTGCAAGCGAGCTGTGACCAATGTTGGCAAGTGGCCATTGGCCTTTTAGGATAGAACTTCTGTTCTAGACACAGGTCACAGTTCGCGTGCATGCGAAATTACAAACTCGGGAGGCGGGAATTTTAAAAACTAATGCGAGCACCCCCTTTTTATACTTCGTTTTTGCAATGGCCAAACTAAGAGCAGGGGTGCACGAGGTAGCTCGTGGTTGAATTGGGTGCAAGCTGGGGATCACGCCTCTGAATCAGATGGGATTTGGTGTAGGGGGTACTCACGACATCGGGGGTGGAGGCGCCGTCGTGGCTGCTGTCGGGGGCCGACCGAGGCTCGCCGTTAGTGTCAGGGGGACGCGCTGATTCCCGCTCGTCGATCACCAAGTCTATTGGCATCTTGCCCTTGAGGCAGCTGATGTAGCGATGGCAGAAATTATCACACAGCTCGTGTACCTGCCGAAGAATGGCCAAGTTAGACAGTGCTGCTTGAAGTATCTATTCGTAATTAAAACTGGCTGGATAAAAAAAAAGTTGTCATAGATTAGGGTTCTTTTTTTTCGTAATAAATTTTAAAACTAAAGGGCGGGAAATGTTGAACAAATAATTTTACAAAAGCTTAAAATTCATGATGCCTAACCGTTGTTCCGCTTGCCTAAACATAACCTTTACACTCATATCAGCATACAAAAGCTAAAAAAAAAACAAAACACAAGACAAAAGGAATACATTTGAATTTGAACTCGTACACCAACTGTCGCTTCGAAAGTCAAAAAAGAATCGTAAACTGGAAAAAGTGACTTTTTTTTCTTCGCCCTACAGAGGTACCCCGTGGGGCTAAAATTAATTTTGTGTCGGCCTTATAAATTTTCATGGCCATAATTAACTTAGGAATTAACATAAGGCAATAAAGTCAGTAACAAAATTTTTAGATACCATTTACATGTTGGGCAATAAATCGACAGGTGTAGGGTAGTTCGACATTTAAATAAGTACCAAAAGTATGTTTATCGAACACAATGTCCAATGTTAGCAGAGCAGTAAAATAAAATGGATCACTGAATAAATTTTGAGTAGGTACCTTAATTTGTCAACGCTTGTAAATTTATGTTACTCAAAATTTTAGCGTATTTATGGTTTAGTTCTTTTATATTGAGGATGGAAATCAGAACGTAAACCAAGATCACAAGACTCTTTGAACTAAGCACCCATCTCAAAACCATAAAAAATTGGCAAGCACTTCCATTAATTTTAATCAATATTATGTTCTTATTAATTCAACATCAATGACATTTTTTGGTCAAGATAACTTTATCAAATTGGAGAAATGCAAGGACACCCTAGAGAGAAAAGTAGATGCAGAGATAACTAACTGATCTACTATTAATGTTTTTTCAAACTCTACTGTAATACTCTTACGGCGAAGGCCAAAAATAAACAGCCGTTATTTAATATGTGAATAATATGCATCAAAATATTAAGCAGTCGACAGTCTAAATTCCTGTAAACAACACATAAAAACAAAACTCGGACCAGTTCCTAAACAACATTTCTCATATTTATTTAAAAATCTTTTTTTTTCCACAAACTTGTAAGTAATATAATTTTATCTGTCAATAACACTTCAGGCATATCTAACCATAAACTAAATTCACACCTTTTTATATGTAGTCAAGCTAAGGGATAGCGGATTTGAAAATAGAACGCGACGCCGGAAACGGTGCGCCGTTGACAGTTAATTATGTCTTAGGATGATAATTTTCTAATTGAAGGGTTTTCTTAAATTAACTACCTGATTAAACAACAAAAGTATGTTTTTACCAAACTTGAATTAGATATGAATTAAATATGTTTACATTTCGAATGCTTTTATGCGTTTTTTATATCTTTCTAGTTTAGTAAGTAGGTACCTACCTATGCCAGTGTGATACAACATGGAACTCTTTACTTAAAAACTACTTTTTTTTTCGATTGAGCCAAGGAGTTTTTTCTTTGTGATAGTCACCTCTTTGGTGCTTTAAGTTTACAAAAATAGTATTAACTATTTGACTAGCATTGTTAGTTTTCTCATTTATAGCGAACGGGTTGCCCATAAAGTTTATTCTATAGAATCTTCCAATACTCTTGTCAGCGGGGAACATGTAACAGAGCAAAATGGTCTTTAACCATTGGAGATATTTATAATAATAGTTTGCTCTTACATATGTGTGCCGTTAAGTTCCATTTGTTTTTTGACTTTGAGGAAGACAAAATTGTCATAGTACAGACGTCTCAAGACGTGGTTGTACCTCTGGTAATATTAGCAATTTTATGTGCTGTCTATAATATTAAGAGCTGATGAAACATGATGCCTTATTGGCTTTACCTGAGGAAAGTGGGCAGAGTTTATTACCAAGAAAATGGGAAAAAAAGGGGGAAAGAAGACCCAGTCGTTTAAGAAAGGCCCGAATACATAAAAACGATGACAGGAATCTGAAAAAGATACTTTTTGGACAGATTTTAGACCTGATGAAGGTCAGGTCACACTTCAAACCTGACATCATTTGAAGTGTGTGCCAGCTTTTTTAGAACAACGACACAATTTACCAATACGTATTTTTAATTAGACCTACGCCACAAAAGGTGTTCCCTCACTTAATTAGCATACTATAATATTTTTATGTTACTCCGAAATTAGTGTGTTCAGAAATTTGAATTTTACAATCTCACTGGCGTTAATATTTATTGCTTTTTTTATTAACATTGACAGTTCAACTTCCGATACGTCATTTTTTTTTTACTAACTTTCCACGCGCTGACTTTGATATTTTGTATGCCATAGACATATATATATTGCATTGTTGAAAAAAAACAAACTAGGAATTACGGCCCGTAGGTATACACTACTTCTTTTTTTTATTCCTACTTTTATAATATGCAATATATATGCAATCAATGATTTGAAATTGGAAGATAAAACTATAACAGAACGATACATTATCGAGTTTGAAAACGATTCGAAATTTGAAATAAGTTATTCCAATTCTTATTTTTAAATGTAACCTCAATAGAGGCGAGGCTCCATGGCACCAACTATTTATATAAACCTGATATTTAATCTCTAAGTCTATTCAAAATGCCATCTGCCGTTTCCAAGTTGAAACTTGTGAGATACATTGACTTGATACAGCTGACCCCAGTTATAATGAGATATACTGCATTCCTAAACCCGTCACCGACGGCATATTTAGATTACGTTAATACATCGAATATTTATTTGTCTATCTTAAATGTTTGAGCAATTTTTTATTTTAATTAAAATTCTTTATAGGTCTGATCGGATTCTTTTTTCGATTCTTGTACCGTGCGAAATTTTTGTCGACTCCTAGAAGTAGGTATAAGGTTTGAGATCGGAATGTCAATAAAATTGTTATAGAGTACTTAAGGATGAACCTATAAAATGTGGGAACACTGTTATGTTTTGTGGGAGCTCCCGGGTGTAAAATTAATAAAGGCAAGCGACAATAGGGGATTTTAAAGTGTTTATCTCTTAAATTTTTGGTATAAGACCCATAAATCACAGTGTTATCATAATCAGAAATAAAACTAACTCGTTACACTGGTTTATTTTTGAAACTCATCTCTTCTTTTAGTCGGAGACGTACTCAAAGATTTTAAAATAGGGAAATGGGGATCATAAGTAAATGGAACCGACCTACCCACTGAAAGTCACCGAGGAGTTTTAAATTTAGAGCGCAATCCGATTGCATACCAGCTTTCATTTGAAAAGTCAAGAATTTCAAAATTGGAATGCTAGAATAAGATTTCAAAATAAATGAGTTCCAAGAGTGACAAACTTCAGTTCAAAAATAAAACTGACGATGAATTTCTGTATCGAGGACATGAAAATCACCACTTCGACTCGTAATCCTCTTGCCCAACGTTATTTAGCGCCGAAATGTCTCAGGTTGGCATTACACAGGTGTCATATAAAATGTTGAAATGTCCCAACGTGTGCCAGACGTGTGGGCTGGAGAGACTGTAACTGGGAACTGGGACACGGCCGCGCAATGGGCTTATGAGAGTTCGAAATTCGAAATTTTGTTGAACGTTTCTTTTTTTTTGTAAACGATATCCATATCCGGGTTAAAAAAAAGCTACAAGTGACGTTAGAAACACGAAACAGATATATTTCGTAATACTTTTGATATTAACCTTTCATTTCGGTATCCATGACCACTTGTGAACTTCCATTATTTTGTTATGTCGGTCAAAAACATGCCGTTCGTCTTACGTCTAATGCACTACTTCCTCACTCTAAATGGCGTGTGGGTGTCGACATTAATAAATTGTTTTTTTTTTATTTAATTTCATCTTTTGACAGGCTGACTACGTATTGCCATAGCTCTCCAAACGTCACTATCGAATTTATTTTTAAAAATGTCTTTCATATTTTTATACTCTGTTTACGAGCTTTTTATATAATTATATACGTTTTTATATCAAGTTGTGACTGAGCTTTCCTCAATTTGCAACGTTTTATATGATAATCTCTGGTTTTATATCATTTGGCGTAGCATTAGGATATACCTACTACAATTTTTATAGCTAACTATCATACTTAGTATACTATCTGTCATCAATAATCTGCGTCTACATAAAGTGGAAAATATCAAACATTCCTAATCTTTACACTATTCATCCATGTTTTCTTTGGCCTTTTGACCTTCCTGTGGCTTCCATGCCTCAACATTCAATTTCATCGCATTTTATCGCTCATATTTTACTATACCTACTCCTGCCGCTAAGAGTTTGCTTTTTTGACACATGTCAATTCGTCATGACAAGCATATAAATAATAGTCATATTAGCGACTAAATTTACTCCAGTGGAAATAGGTTCATAGTAATTTGGCATAGTTATTCAATTTTTATTGTTATCACTCGTTAATAAGGTAAATTAAGGATATTTAAAATTTTGCCGTAAATTGTACGCTAGTACGTTACATCGCCCTTTCGATCACAACCTGTCAAAAACGCAATCTCTGAGTGGCCGGATATTAAGTATACTTTAGTAGGTAGTATGTTTGAACTTTCTTTGAACTTAAAACAGGTTACAAAAATTAATTAAACCTCCAATTAAAAGTGTGAATGTCTATCACCAAATAAATTATAACAAAGTCGTGTGTCGTATAGTAATTCAGTCACAGTTGTAAAAGTTGGGGTCCGATCGTAAAGTCCGAGGTTCGAGTCCGCGTAAACCAACAAATCTGACCCGTCGTAAATCAGTTAAGCGCGATACAGATAACGTTTTATGATACACAAACGAAATTATGAAATGTTCTTGAATTTGTTAGCGTTTTATTATCTGTTGTTCAGTGGCGTAACACAAGTTTGTTATTTTAGAATGTCTTTTAATATTATTTAGCAAAAGCTTGGAAGTATGGGCGGAGGTTTGATACTCTTTCACGCTCTAACTGCTGAAAAACGGAACTGGCTGAAAGATAGACGAATATATATTATAGTCTGTACTCCCAAAATAACTTCCCATAGTAGGTACACGGGAACAAAATCTACGCAGGCGGCATTTAGTAAATATTTTATATTTTGAGTCTGTGCTAATAATATCGTTTTGGGACACATTTATGATCGTTTTACTTCTGTAAAAATCTCTGAGTGTCAAAACATTTTTTTTCTATTCGAACTATTTAAATGTTACATGAACCAATCATATTCATCTATTCGCTATTAGACTGGAACGCACACTCATAAATTCCTTTCGACATTTGAAAAAAGAAACTAATAATAAACTAAGTTATCTGTGGTACAGCGTATAATGTAATTAGGGCACAGCCAAACGAGAATAAAAAAAAGTTGGTAACGACGAACCAATCGCAGAGCCAATCGACCGAAAAGGACTCAACGATGTCGCCGCCGCCGGCCA
Organism: Miltochrista miniata; assembly: GCA_933228765.1. Lineage (NCBI taxonomy): Eukaryota > Metazoa > Arthropoda > Insecta > Lepidoptera > Erebidae > Miltochrista > Miltochrista miniata. The sequence goes on along the minus strand of OW121764.1, from coordinate 29,080,041 downwards.
TACTTATTATATTAAAAACATAAATCAAAAGCTCTATACAATATTTTCAATGTACATAATATTGGAGAACTCGATTGGAGTATTCGAAATTTAAAAATTGCTTTTTTTCTTCTACAGTGTTGTCATTACCATTATCTATTATGCATGTTTTGATGGAGTTCCGATGTCATTCATTATTAAATATATTTTTTATTATACCTTTGCCTCGAAACTCGAGTAAAAAGTTCAAAATTGTCAGTGCTAGAGTAAAAAGCAGCGCACTTAACAAGATCTTATTGTAAGCCAGTTGGGTCGTTAGAAGTTTTTTATTTTTAATTATTATAAAAGCTCAAAAAAATACATCACCTGTGAACGGTGTGTAGTGAAGCGGAAATGGATCGAGCTAACGGCATCTTTTTTTAAAACCTCTTTCGACAAAAACCATAGACGAGATAGGTACTGACGTGTATGGGATATGAGCACAGGAAAAAATAACTTTGGCATTTTGGATTACAGCGACTAAGGCGTAAGCAAACATTGTACGAGCACGTATGCGCAAGTTATTTCCGTCTCAAGAATTGGTATCTTCGACGATATCAAATTATATTCAACAAGATATCATCGAGTTATAGATTTATCATTTTGAAATCAGAAATCAACGTTTTAATAAACAACTTCCAAATTTGAAAACAAAAACGATCGAGCAATCGCGGATACGAATTTAAAATCGATCATCTGACTCGTTGAGTTGGGCGATTTTCTCCAATCTGTGGCGGGCCCTCGCTATTTTGAATTTCGAACAAGGCATTATATTTTTTTTATTTTGTTTTTTTTTCGAAATCGTCCTTTATCTCGCCCTCCGGCCAGCGAGTTCCGTACAGCGGTATCGCATTACAACTTATCTCGTTACACCGGTCCGTATTAGTGCGTACGATTTCGTTCACCAAGCCCCCAGATACTTAGACGAAAGGCACCGATATTTTATGGAATCCACTCTGAGAACGACCACTTCGAGTATCTCGTTTCTCGAGATCGTTCGTCTTGATATAGACGTTAGTCAAACTAGTTTTATTGAAACGTGACCATAATATTGACAAGCTAAATTGATTCCTCGGGCAGCACTAGTCATAGTTAAAGAATTGTAGAGATTCGAATTTCATACTCCTAATTAATGTGACTGAGTGCAAATTGTAAATCTGACCGCGAATAGCAAAAAGTTCACGTCCCGTCGCGTTACAGTTACGTTTGGAGAGTATAATGGCGAGATTTGGCGATGTGACACAAGCAAGAAGCTGAACCGGTTGGAACGGAACGCGTCCAAATGGGAGATCAAGGAAAAACAAACAACATTCGAAATGCGGACGCGCCAATCCCATTCACTCGCGCAACACCTCGCGCCTTACTCAACGCGCAACTCTTTCTAAAGCTTTACTAAGCTTTTATTTTAAATCCTCAAGAAAATATTTTAAATCGTCTATATTGTATTTTCAGTTTTGAAAATTTGTGTCATCAAAATTGATGTCTTGCAGGAAAATTAACCACAGCTGATAACGAGTACGTGAATTGATGTATCCCTAAAATAAACTTGATATTGTATGCATAATGAGCATTCGAAAATTTGAATTTGATTTATTTAATCATAGAACAACGGCCAGTGGTTGCGTGCTGTCGTTGCGTGCTGCGATCGATATCTCGATTAAAAATCGGCCTCAAAGATAATCGAAAGGTGTTATTTTTTTCAAACCGGTCCGAGTTTTGATATCAGATATATTCCAATAGATCTTATACTTACTTTTTCTAATTCTAATAGATGAAACCGGAGCACTTGTATCGCTTGCACCATCTGGGAAAGAGAAATACTGCGTTAATGATGAACTCATAGATAATTAAAGAACTATATTCTATGGAACTGCTAATATCAAAGAAATATTTATTTATTCAAAATTTTCAAACAGGCTTTTAAATATAGAACTTGTAATTTATAGCATCGTGTCGATTCAAACCCATTCGACTTGACCCTACCAGTTTTGCAATAAGGATCACTGACCATTTGGCCAAGATGCTGCTTACCAAATTTATTTAAATTGTTTGTTATGATGTTTGAAACAGACAAGGGCAGACTGTGGGCTACCTGCTGTACGTAGCGAGCGAGGCTATAGCGCAAAATCTTAATTCTTATTTTATGAGCTTGAAATTTGAATACTTAATTTTGATTCGATTAGCATAATACAAGCAATTAGGTACAACACTTCAGTATGTGATGAGGATGTCTATGTATGAGTACCTATTTTCACATGTGTGTATCAATGATATCCTATGTACCTACACTAGTGCAGTGTACGAGCATAGATTTTATCAACTATTGTTTCATTTTAGTCGAAGATCTAATCGATAAATTTTTAGAATCGACATCTATTTAGAAATGTTTGATGCCGTTTTAATAGTATCTTGATTTGTTTCTGATTGCCACTCGAGGACGAGAACTGAATTCTAACAGCCATCTTGACTTATTTCTCTTTTGATTGATGACTTTACACTGGCTCGAATTTAAATTTGGAAAGTTTTCAAACATTCGTGGTGTAATAAGTGCACTTTGTTTTTACTTTTACGTTGTAACTGGTTTCCTATTATTGTTTTATGATAAGATTTTAAATGGATTGTGGCAATGGTTAAGATGATCACAGTAGAATTTGTCTCTCTTTTTAAGAATAATAATTTCGTAACTTTGTCTTAAAGATATTACTCCTTTACCACATTTACTCAAACCAAATGTTTTCTCTCTACACTGGAATCTTATTATGAGGTATGTTATTTATTACCCAAAAAAAGTCATTAATTTTTATTCATTACTGCTATTCATAAATAGTAATATTAATGGCCCAATAATTGCGTTTTTTATTATAATTACTAACTACGTAAATACTCTACTTCAATTGGAATAAAACAAAGACCATTTTATGAATTCATGCACGCAAATACTGCTCAAATGCACCAAAATGTGGACCCCAAAATGACGCTACAAAATAGGCACATACCTAAGTACAAAGCATCTGGTACGACTACTCACAGAGCAGCTATATCAATTAAATCTATACTAGAAGCGCCACCCTCGTCTGTTTATTCAGACGAACCAGTTGACACAGGCGACACCACCAGATAAAAATATGTTTGACTTGTACCACTCTTGCCACCGAGACGGGTTTGTTTAGAAAGGGGGAGCGAACGAATGTTATGATGTAATCCCCAGGCTTGAAGAAGGCAAAGGCAAATTTTATTCAAGATAAAATTGTTTAAATAGTTACTTTTCGATATCGCAGCGGAAGTTCTTAGATTAAGAATGTGAATTGTAATTTAGATATCGATTTTTTTTATCTGATCTAGGTGACATAGCGCACAACACTATAATGTAATCACTCGAGCACATGTACTGTGACGTAACTTGCTAAGAAATTGGCACTTGCATAAAGACTATACGATGTAAAGGAGTCGAAATAAAAAATGAGGGTATAATTTGTACTAATAGGTACAAATTTTAAAGTGTATACAGTACCAACACTATAATATCACTTACTAATGACTCGTAAAACACGAAACTATTCGGTTATGTTTACCCACGACGCTACTACAGTTCAACTGTTTGAGGAAGCTTAGAGCCTCAAAAGGTTGTGACAGACCAAACACAGATGTGACGTGGGCAAACAACCTCCACTCGCCGTAACCAATCGCCTCTCAAACCAAATGGGTCAATAAAACAGAGAATGACTGTTGGTTTTTTAGTCGACTATGGTTTTAGTTTACTAAACTTTGTTTCGATGGTGTCTACATCACTAACAAACTTACGACTTACAATCTACTTGTGTTCTTTTTTTTTAAATATTAATTTAAGCTTCGTTCGAAATTCTAACTATACATATGTGAATTACTTGAGTTCTAAATTCAAAATACATTAACTCAACAAAAAAAACAATAATGTTTAGTAGAATTTCAGACATCATTCTATTTTTTAAATTATGAATTTTACCACATACCTACATAGGTACTTCTTTTTATTTAATAAATTTTGTAATGATGACGTCTTTCTATTTTTTTTATAAATATGAACTTTAATATTTAATTCTTTTAATTTAAGTAATAAAGTTTATTACGCTTGCTAAGCTTTATTGACCATAAAATTTTACCTACATACATGAATAACTTTGTTAACCTTGGCCTTGTTTTGACCTCAATATTTTAAAATTGACGACAGGAGTAAACCGACAGATTGCCAGTGTCAATGTGAAATGTCAGCTGGTTGGGGCTTGAGCCCTGAGGCGGACCTTTACATTCAAAAGAAGAACACCTAGGACCAACACAGTGGTGCATTAACCAGGCATAACAGAAAAAAAGGCCGTTTAAAATAAGAACGTTTTTTAACTTATTTCCTTTTCTGAACAAAAAAAAATTTGGTTTTGCTTATTTTAAACTTCGAAGAGTATTTTAATATAAAGTCAGCATACTAATTGCTTTAAATATTTCATCTTCGAAGAGTATTGCGATTAGAATACAATGTTGAAGCCGCCGCGATTTACGTTATAGTTGTACGAAAATAAGTAATGTTTACTTGTAATAGTGGTACACTTAACAGATTCCGAAATTCCTTTAAATATTGCAAAATATCGAATAACAGTGCCTGCCAACAAGTTTTTAAGTAGACAACTTCTCAAAAGTAACAACCTTTCAAAAGCTTTTCATAAGAAGTCAAGAGCTGTCATATGGTATATCTACAGAAATTTCAACAAAAGACCTCATTTAATTACAACTGTAAAGAAATATCCCAATGAGCCATTTCAATAACGCATAAGTCAATACGTATTGAAGCAATTTCGCTAAGTACCTTTGTTAGCCATGCACAGTGAGCAAACCGCAAACTCGCAGAAAAATATGTTATTAATATTAATTTAACGTAGTGAATGTCTTGTAGCTGTTTAACGGACCCTACTTACGTTTTCAAGTCTCGTTTCTTTAAAATTTGCAGTAAAAGAAAATAAGTTTAACAAAGAGTCAATTTAAGTTAAAACCTGTATCTAGTTTTCAATAATGCTTACTGACAGGTTATTAACCTACACAAAACTTTTTGCATCACAGCTAAGCTGGTGGTAAAGCGTTGATTAGAATTTTTATTTTCCAAGTTTGCTAGTCGTCTTTATTATTGTAACAACTAAAATCAACCGTTTTATTTTATAAAACAAACTGTGCAACTAGCCAAACAGATGCGTCAACCAGTGGCACCACATGTCACCAGGGATAAAACACTACACGATAATTTTACCAACTCTTGTAAGTTTGCTCGTCGCCCGGATGTCTTACAATGTTTATCCAACTTATCTACGAGCTGGTTAAAAAATCCATTTCGTGGATGAATGACGCTTATCAGTGCCAGCGCAGGTAAAACTGACAATTTAGTTTATGACAACGCTTTTTAATCTGTGCTACTGTTTTCATCTGTTTAATTTTATTAGATTTACGAGCCACAGCGAAACAGACAACAAATCAATCTAGTGCCGAAGATGGCCCGTGCGTGACGGTGACAGTTGATAAAACGAATTTTCACTAACAAAGTTAAATAACATGAACGTCGCCTCCGACCGACGCGATTCGTAATGCCTTAGATTTTATTTGTTAAAAATCGGTTAAGTACCCGTGTCGAACCGCGGCCGTGGGTGGCCGCCATCTTACTTTTATTATTTCACTTTTTGTCCAATCTAGCCGCAGGAGGTGCACGGTGCGATTCAGCTTTTTATGAGTGACAATATAATATCTTTTTTTTTTAATTCTTATTTCACTGTTTCGTTGTTCCAAGAAATATTTCTCGTTTACCTGTGGTTAATCTTGGACAGCTCTTTAACTAATCAAATCATAAATTATTAAGTAACATTTCCTATTTTATGGGGAATAAAAGTTAACTCATGTTTTATTTGTGTTGTGTTGTAATAAAGTGGACAATACTTACTAATGAGTCGACCTCAGGGTCCGCTATGTAATAAGGTTTTTCTTGACGTATCTGTAAATGAAAAAAAAAACATATATTAATTTTCATTAAAACATATCTACCTGATGTATACATAAGTATATGAATAGAGGATTAATAGTAGACGTAGCCGGGTTGCGATAGTTGTGCGTGGTTAATAAAATGCTCGCTCGGTTGGCTGCGTCGGAGCAATCGCTCCACAGATTAAAATATAGATGAGTCATGGTGTGCGAATAGTCATAGAATCTGTTAAAGTATAAAAACCGCTGTCAAAAAGTCAACTTTATTCAAGGTATAGTATTGCAGCTCATAATATTTATTCAGGTCACAAACTCACGTGCGCTTATTTGGATAGCCTATCTGTAAACTTCGATCAATGACCTTACTATATTTACTATTAAATTGTACATAAGTGTATTTCATAAGTACCTATCATCATCAAAGTATGTAGTCATAGCAGAAAGTTGTAGTCAATAGAATACTGAATTTCAGGACCGATCAAAAATAAACCTATGTTAACCATGATGATTATTCTCATTGTGGTTAGAACACAATTTACAACATGTACTTAAAGTGCTAAGGAACTAATCTGATATAAATCAGACTTAAATAAATGTTGCTTGTAGGTAAATTAAGTGACCCCATCTGTACGTTAATCTATGCGCATACTTAAGAAACACTTTTTTCGACATTTAAAACTTAACTTGGCCGGAAATGTGATACTATCATGCACAGTGCTCGGCCCGGATTTTTTCTATCACTCGAGTTTATATATACTTACTAATTACTGTTATTGTGTACTAATTAAAATTACATGACATAACATTTTCAAAACTATAATAATTTTAAATTTAAATGAGTTTTCTCATCAATCTTGGGATTGCTTTGTTTGGGCAAGCAACTAGTGTTTATTGTGCCGCATTTATGAATGCAGTAGCAGATCGTTACAGACACAACCTGACAGAAAACATTTATTTTTATGCCCTTCTCTAGTTAAGGCATTCATAAACAACACCTGGTTAATTTTTCTAAAGAGTCTCTTTAAATATATTTTTATATCCCTTCTCATTTTTACAATATAGGTAACCTGCGAAAATATTTTGTCCACATATGATCATGGAAATAGGCAAGACAGTAACAAAAAGCCTTAAAAATATTTTTAAGTAATAAAATTGTAGTTACAAACTAGAACAAATTCTTTTTTCAAGTTATTAACGGTCAAAATGATCAATTTTGATGTTAATGTCAATAATAATTATTATACATGAGTTATCGTAAAACTACACGTCGAATGTGCAAATAAATTATGTTACACATAAAATGGTTTAGGCTGATGGCCAATTATCTAACGTCGTTAATTTGTTTTAATTTGTCATTAAAATATCATCTCGTTTCGATCCAGAATCTAATTAATGGTGGTATGTACTTTTGGAAATGTAATGTCGGTTTTATTGAAGGCGATTTGGCTCGATTTGATTTTTATTTTTATTTACATAAAAACACTGTGTGCCACTTAACCGAGTGAGACCATACAATGGAATAAGTATCAAGTATTCATACTTCGTTAAAATGTTCTACATTTATTGCCTGCCAAAACGTAAAATGTTAAGTTTTCATACTCATGCGAAGTTGAACTCAAGCAATGGAGTGCTTAAGTTCAACTCAAAATTTTAGAGATAGCCGTGTCTATGACGTGTAATTCACAATTTAAAAAATATATAAACACATACTTAGTACTTTACAGTACTTTACACTGTGCAATTTTTGATAACATTTATTCAAAAACACAAATTTGGTAGAGAAGTCAGTGATATGATATTTCCAATAAGAAAAAACAGTAAGTAGGTACCCTACATAATTAGATTTTGTAATGCTAATCAATACATATAATAAAATCAAAACAGGTCGCTGTCTGTACATGGAAGATAAATAAGAAAAATTATTATAGGGGGGCTTTATGAACGCAATAGAACCCAAAACAATGATTTTTAGAATTTTTGTCTGTTTGTCTGTTTGTCTGTATGTCTGTATATCTGTATATCTGTTTGTCTGTACGGTTGTGCACGCTAATCTCAGTAACCGCTCAACCGATTGCAATGCGGTTTTTTTTATTGTGTTGAGGTTTGCTCCAGTTAACATTTAGCGTTTGTTTTATGTAAATCGGTTTAGAAATAAAAGAGTTATAACACTTTTAAGAATCAGATATTTTTAAATTTTAATTGTATGGGTTTCTTTGAATGTTAGTGAACCTAAAACTGGCGTGTTGGCTTAATCATAAAAGAGCTTAATGATTAAGACTATTTTTAAACAATTCACACGCCTTCGGCGCGGACTGAATTGTTTTAAAATAGACTTAATCATTAAGCTCTTTTATGATTAAGCAAACAGGGCAGTTTCAGACGCTGTTTGATGACTCTGATGAAGAAATACCTTTCCTTTCATACACCTTATGTGACGTAAACGAAGTTGCGGGCTCAGCTAGTTAACAATATAATTTCAGATTTTTTTTGTACAAAAATACGCCCGAGGTACGTATTATTGAGTATTTAGATAACCTTTATGATTTCGTATCAAATTAATCTAAACAACCATGACATTTATTTAAACGACGTGAACTAACCGATCGGAACATTTAGCAGAAACGAACTTTCAGTCACGAGTTAAGGAAAAATAAGCTTTATTACGTTTGAGGTAGGGTAGTTTTACTATTACTATTACGATCAACGGTTTCTTATAAAAATGTATGGAAACAATTAATATCTGAGACATAAATGTCATATAAAATAATTTTCTTTATACAAATGGCGGATAGCAATAATAATATATGATCCTTTTATTGATTAGCTCGTAAGTACGTAGTGTAATTTTTATGTAACTTGTTTTATTTTTTAATATTCTAAACTTTAATTTATTAACCATGCAACGGTTTTCAGTGAGGCTCTTACAGTTTGTTTTGTTTCTACTCTTTCCAAACTTGGCTAAAAGTTCGTATGCAAATATTCACTATTGAACACGCATGAACACGCTTTTTGTTTGATGCTAAGAGCAGCTATGGTTTAGCTTTCTTTCAGTATTGTTACAAAAGTGACTATGTTATGGTATTTGAAGAGATATTTAAAAATCAGCTCAAAAATATTTATTCGGTACTATTATTACCTATCAGCTACTTAACCTCCCATAACTGGTTATTAAACCAGTAGCTGTGCTTGTAGACTCGCTTACATCCTAAAAATTGATTATAAAAAAGTCATTACCATCCGAGTGTTAATTCCGATTGCGTACAATGGTCTAGCTAACATGCCCAGGATCCCATTTCCACTCGGCCCCCCTTTTTTCTACTATCATGTCAAGCTGCGACAATTTGCTACTCCTCTCCTAATGCAAACTGGTAGAGGTCACTTTACCAGAAACTTTTTCTCCATTATCCAATTATAGTCCAATCCTGCCCGATCTGGCAATAATGTAAACATGTCATGATTTGACAATCGTTGTCTAAGACAGATGAGTAGAAAAATATAGTATGACAAATCCCTAAATTTTTGACTATCCTGAGTAGGTATTTTAAATGAAAATAAACTATCATAAAGAAGTTATTTGGTGTCGAAATGATTGTAAGAACACTGTATGACTCCTGGATACTGGAATATAATCAGGGTGAACACTCAATTGCAAGTAACTATGGATATATAGGATAAAATGTGTTTGTTTACATTTTTGCGCAAAGCTATTGAAATACAGTATAGAAAGTTTTGCATCAGTTACGCAGTATGCTTTTTTGCAAACCATTGAAGACGATTACAATTTTTTCATAATTACTCGAATAGTTTGTCGATTCAATGTTTTAAAAAAATGTTATTGTTATTGTCTTTTAGTTATATCAAACGCTTCAAATAAATTGAATGTAATCTAATTTTCCTTTTCAGTACAAAAAATATATTCGTAAAAGCCATCAAATCCTAATTTGTCTAAAACCAACCCACTTGTAAAGTATATAACCACAAATCATAGAGCTCGGTAATGACCAACAACCGCTATGGTAGGTAGTTCGATCCCGCCCACGGCATAATGGGTATCATTCCGTGTTGTGTCATTAATCGGACGCAACAAATTGTTATTTGCCTCTTGTTCAACTACATACCACTGTACACAGTGGTACGAAATAAATAATACCTGAAAAAAAACTATACACGTGCCGTTTTAGGTCGTAATTGTTTTTTAATTTAAATTAATTACTGTATTTTTAATGTAAACAGTAACAGAATAGCCTTACATGGTTACTAGGTAGGCAAAAAATTATAGCTAAAACGGTATTAAATTATAATCTAAGTACCTAGTAAAAAATGGACATATTTATTTTAAGAACCGTACATATGTTTTACTATACAATCTGAATTTCTTTCATTTTGTTCTTGACTTTAGGTACGTTATTGACTATTCAACACGATTAAGAAGATAATGCTTATAGCAGAAATATAAGTGTCAATTTTCTATTACACAGTGTAACCGTAATGGGTCATATTTTAAGTAAGGTAACTATGTATGACTAACATCCACGTGTAACATATTTCTCAGAAAATATCAAGTTTTATTTCACAGAGCTGAACGTAAATGTCTCTTTTATATAAAGTCATTTTGTGGTCAATAATTCCTTGACCTCCTAATGGATAGCAAAAGGCGTAGGCACGGGCACTCTTAATCGCTGGGTCACTGATCTAGAATAATAAATGATTCACGTTTGGAAAATGTTAACACTTAAATGTGGGTAGACCAAATTTTTAACACAGTAACTTCCGGTAGATTTTTTTTTGTTTTATGACAGTTTGTGGTCTTAAGGTACTAAAAACTTTCACTAGTATCAAAAATATCCAACAAGAACTCTATTTACTAGCGCCAGTGTTTATTTATGGTCACAAAACAACAAATAAATTCACAATAATTTAAATATTACTAAGTTCATAATTATACCCACCGTTCTTTCAAAGACAAGTGAATACGTAAACAAACATAGACTTTTAGGTTTAAAAAATACGAATTCATTTTTTATTCAAATTATGATCAACTCAAACATAGCTTAAATTTGAATATGATGATATTATTCATATGTGTAACATTATCTGCTATTATGTGTTTTAATTTATTATACTATGTTTCATCCGTTATTTTAAGTGAAGTAAATGTTTCATCTTACATCTTGCATTATGCATTTTTGATACTCACAAGTTTACGTAGTAAGTTTTTTTGGAATTAATAGTAGATTATTTGCATATTATATTACCAGATTATGGAAATTTTGGACATTTCTTATATTATTCCAATTTTTATCAATTTTGGCCAACAACTTCGGCAATGTGTGACTATCTTATCTTATTGAAATATCAAATTTACACATAATAATATTTATTTACCTTATACAGGGCACCTTCTTCTGTAGCAATTCCAAACTAAATGGACCTACATATTCGTTCCATTATATAATAACACTGATCATATCGCAATAATGATAGTCCACCAAAAGTTTCGACCAATAGCGATGGTAACGAAACACACCAAGCGTTGATAGCCCCTCCTCTGCCCTCTGGCAAGGAAGTCTCCCATTTAGGGGGGCAGCGACCCGTGAATACCGGAGCCCCTTTGGACACAAATTAAATGCTAATAAGGCGATCGGCTGATACCAAAGTCTCGGGAAACAACCATTTTTGGGTATTACTCGTACGAGATTTTATGGGCAATGTTTGGCAATAGTTGTAATTTGTCGAGTGTCGCTAGTAGAAGTTTTGGTGGGAGAATGGTTTTCTTAACTATATTAGAAACTAGTATATAAATAATAATGAAACCGTGATTCAACATGGATGAGCAGCTTTCATATTCTTGTTTTAAAATTAAAATGAGAAAAGGTTAATTAGAATGAATTCTATTATACAGCTCATATATTGTAACGGCTATAGAATCTTAATAACAATTATATCTTGAATTGGTAGATCAAGATCTAGTAGTTAATCATGTTTGACTTGTTATTAATTACAACAAAAAGTACTGCCGCACCTTGCACCTTAGGATTCCAGCGTGAATATAATAATTAATGCATAACAGAGGGCCGTTCGCATCGGCACGCTTAATGCCTCCATTACATCTGACATCACAATAAAAAACTCAGCAATTGTTAGGTGTCGATACGAAGTAAAAATTCCCTTTCGAATCGAGTTATAGCAGACATATTTTTTATTTTAATCGATTCAACGAACCGTATTCTATCGATTTAACTCGCGAAAAAAATATGGAACAAAACGTTTTCTATCTATTTGTCCTTTAAAAATAAACATACCGTGAATAAAATAACTTTTGACTCGTCCCAAATATCTTTGTGATAGGACAATTGTCGTTTTCTCTATTCATGGCGTTTACCTGAGGGTCATTGTTACCCTCCTTTGTGCATTTTCAGTCCAAATGCCTTTGTTTGTGTAATTGAATAAATGCCTTCGTGCAGTCCTTTTGTCGTGTACAGAACGCGGATCTCATGAGGATGTAGCCACCTCGGAACAACGTTCGCTTTATTCGATTAATACTTATTCCAATGAAGCCGGGAATTGAGCACTGTGTCCGAGTAACACTGATTTTAAATCCTGATCGCTTACTACCTGTGCTCTCCAAAAAAATTCGAAACTCATAATTAAATTCGACCGAGTTAAACGAACCTTACAATGAATATTAAACTTTATTTGACACAAATTAAAGTACATAATGAAATGATCGATAACCAGCACTTAGTGCGATAAGTAACGGAATAGCAGCGGCACCGAAATCGCTACCAAACGTGGTACCCTATAATTTGTAATAAAAAATCTATTTATGAGATAAAATAAAGCACCGAGACGCTACCTAAGATGCCAGGCGATCGATCTCGATAGGCTTTTTAATAAATCAAGCGGTCTCGAGCCATTTTGACGCTTGTCAAAGTTAAACGTAGGACATAGAATCGCGCGTACCGTACGGAAGCTTTAATGTTAAGTTATTCTATAATGCTCAGGTCGAGTTTTGTAATTTAGTTAAGTCGCCTCCTTTTTAATAACCTTCTCGTACCGGTGAGCAGGTGATTTCACTTTTTTCAATATTTTTTGTGTTTAAAAAACGATCGTTCTTTCCAACCTCGCTACTGAAGAAGTTCGAAATTTAAATTATAGTGTATTAATATGCAATGCTGTTACAAATTTTTATTTATAGTGTCGTGTGCTAATCTACCTCTGCCACGCGGCTTCACTGTCGCCAAGTAACCCACGTCACACCACGATTGTTTTGGCGAGCGCTGTCGTTCCGTTCCACAATAATCATTCTGTTTTGACACAGCGACGTGCGAATATATTTATTTGACCCGCTTTAATACCACCCATAAACAGACGTAATGAACAAATGTCTTTATGGCACACTTGTAAACATCAAATATCAGTCATTTCTCCTTGGCGAACACAAAAAACGCCATAAATATTCTTAACAAAATGGCTCCTACTGAATATTGTGGTCATAAACGTCGCTCTATAAAATGAGGTTTGGTTGTTTAACTTTTGTTCGGTCCCCGTGTTGGAATTAAGAGAACTTAGACGCGAGACTAACCCTTTGTTTACGTAATATTTCTTTCCATAAAATATATGTAAATCAACATGGAACTATTCATAACCAAGTGGAGTTTTCAAAAACAATTATAGTTTGTTGTGGTGTTGTCAGAAATTTCGTATATATCGATAAGTCAAGGTCCAACTTCTATCCACATAAGTCACTCGGAATGTGTCTATTTTGCACAACGCTAAGAAATAAAACTGTTGCTTTAAATATTTCTAAATGACGCTCGAAAGCTGCCTGCGCAGCGTCATCCCTGAATGACAAAGACATACCAACATGTAAGAAAGAGATAGAAAACACATTCGGGCGTTTTTAGTGCGTTTTTTGTACCGAAATCCATGCGTTCAAAAATTTTATTTTAATACAAGAAAAGTATTCAAAAGATACGGGGCAGGTAGAAGGCAGTCGAACCGGGGTATTTGCTTAGTTTCTTTTTTTATCTCACAAAGGATCCAACTTGATTTATGGCCGTGGTGTGTGACGATTTGTGACCTGTAATTTCTGATGTGAGTTTTGTCACTACGGATCTGAGAGCTTGATTTATTAATTCACGCAGCGTCCGTCAGAGGGCGTGTTCTGGTTTTGACAGTTGTCAGTAACGTATAATTTTTGAGCATCCGAATCATAATTTAACATTTAACTTTGTTTTATTTTGAACCAATTGAGACATTATACTAATAAACAAGTGTGAAATTTTATTGCAGTAATTTGTGCAATTTATTTTTTGCCCGCAATAATATATATGAGACACACTGTGCAGTCTTTGACAATAATTTAAATTGGAACATTCTTTGTGCCTCCCATTTTATTTATAACACTATTGTTCTATATTATTTTTGTAAATGAATGACGTGATTGTTCAAACACGTCAGACAGTATAGTTGCTCACTTAACAGGTCCCTTGGCGGTCGTGTAGACCCGGAAGGTCAGTTTTTCGACCATTAACGCGATCAGAGGGTTGAAACGGGAATTAAGAGGAGCTATAAAGGTGGCACATAATTACCCACTTCGGGCCAGTCGGTTAAATGGTGTCTCCGCTCCTTCCGACTATTACACTAGTCGTAAATTTTGGTTAATTGTGGATAGTTTTTTGTTTACCTTGTTATTTATTTATTTATTTACGACCATAGACAAGTTAGCAGCTTAGTTTTTAATTATTTTGACAGATAATTCGTTAGAACTGATTTTAATGTTTTGTAGAGTCTACTGGATATAGGTATCATTTTGAAAGTTAGCTACGAGCCAGCCTAGAGGTACCCTGGAGTTTGTGGAAATTCTTGCGGGGTCCCGTTTTAATATTGTTTACGTTGATAGGGTAGAAAATCAGGCAGCTACTTAGATAGAACGATGAACTAGAATAGCTTGCCGGAGATACCCAAGCCATTAAAGCCAAGTCAGCAATTGTGAAAAAAATTGAAAAATGCTTATATCCCGATGTGGAATGCGACATAATGGGTTACGAGCAATGATATAAAAACTATAGATACGTTATAGACACTGGAAAATGGCAACACGTAAAGCAGGTAATTACCTGAAAAGTCAGTGACGCGACATCAGGCTTAGCGGAAGTACTATTAGCACTGTTTTAAATTCTTTTAATAAAGAAATCTTGAAAAAAACATGCCTTCATGTATATTCAGAGGATGTACAAACTACACAGCAACTGTTCAATATAAAAACGTGTCGTTTCATTCGTAAGTATAACAGAAATAATAAAATTATTTTATTTTCTCGCGCCTAAAATGGCGCCTAGCATAATTATTAATGCACAAGGAAATGTACTCTGTAGTCTGTGGTTTGGCGCGACGCATAAGGGGATGTTGGGGAGTATTTGTACTAATTTTTATTTTGCCATTACATTTTTTTTATTTATGTAATTGTATTTATTAAATAAATTGGTTTATGACTTAAATTACGATAATATTAACTAATTCGTTAAACTACATTAATACTTTGTAAATTACAATATTACTTACTTTACCCGTAAATAATTTAATCATATGTCTCAATGAGGGAAATTCAATTGACCTTTTTTCACCACATTCTTCTGATAGTGACTTCATGCATGATGCCACAGATAATTTATGAAATTCTTTTTTCAAATTTGTAAAAGTTTAGCTGTTTTTGAAAGCCGTAATGTTCGAGTATAACGTGTCTATATATGATACGTCTTTGGTTACGAGTATCTGACTGTTTGAAATCACATGATGAAAAC